>JAZHRO010000018.1:46227500-47685000 GCA_037157565.1 Thalassia testudinum | reverse complement strand
GGAGTTTATAATCACAGGAAGTGTCTGATGGGAACCCAAAAAGACATTTCAAATGATCGGGAAGGGGCTTGAGTTCCAAAACGGGATTATCAGCAGCAACGGGTGGTTCAAAGTGTGTGTGAGGAATAAAAGTAGGAGCTATGGGTTTGTTTAGATCAGGTTCAGACTCCTCTAATTGCGGGTTTTACTCTTCTTGTGATTGATTGGGGATAATCAGGTTGTCCTCAAAATGCGGTTCATTAACCACGGTCTTGATATCACATATTTGTTCTACTACACCACACCACACCACAATTAATCCCTTGTTGGGCCTTAAAGATATCAATCTTAAGGGTTTGGTTTCCAAATTTCAGCTCTATTTGGCCCTCCTCACAGCTTATGTTGGCCCTAGCAGTGGCCAGAAAAGGTCTCCCTAGTATAATTGGTGTATTCCTTGGGTTCTCAAGTGCATCCATGTCAAGAACTATAAAATCTACTGGGAAGTAGAAATCCCGCACCCTAACAATAACATCCTCGAGAACTCCCTTAGGCGACTTAATGGATCGATCAGCTAACTGCAATGTCACCTCAGTCGGTTTAAGCTTGGATTCTTCAAGGTGGTTAAGCAGGGATGTCGGTATCAGGTTTATGGAGGCACCTAGGTCTAACAATGCTCTATCAAACTGGGTTTCACCAATCTTACATGAAATCAGGGGAGTGCCTGGGTCTTTTGCCTTGGGTGGGAGTTTACTCAGGGTCACAGAGCTGGCTTGCTCTGATAGTACAATCGGACTCCCACTCTTGGTTCGCAGATTACGCTGGGATGTACACACGTTTTTCAAGAATCATGCATAAGCCGGTACATGGTGAATTGCAGCCATCAAGGGGATGTTTATTTAGACCTGCTCAAAGAGCTTGATCAGGTCCTCCTCAGGAGCCACGGGTTTAGTTGTCCTCTTTCCCTTAGTTAAGGCCTCGAGAAATGGAACCTTTGTTGGTTCCTCTAGAATAGGTCCAGGTTTTTGATCTGGGATGGGGACATCCTGGATAACTATCCTAGGGCTTGGGTAACTACCAGGCTTGGAGTGGTCAAGATAAGGTGGGTCCTGGGTTGCTTTACCACTACGAGTTGTCACCGAGTTTAATCCTGCCTGGTTCTGGTTGAGGATTGGTAAGATGGGTTGCTATTGTTGATAACCCACATAGGAGGTTGATGCTTCCATCCCGTCAAGTGATGGAATAGAAGGGGCCTGATAAATCATGTGTGCTTGGCCTGGGTTCGGGTTCATAATGCGCCGCTGGGTTGGCACATTTTAGGGTTTGGTAGAGGTTGTGAAGGAAGAGTGCCCAGTTGGCGGGAATTCGCCATCTGGGCGAGTTGGTTACGGACCTCTGTGATCTCGTCTTTGTGCTGTTTTTGGATAGCCACATTCGATCTCTGAATGTCAGCCAAAGTTTGAAGGATGAGGGACATTTGGTCTTGGTTGGGCCCGGATGGATAGGTAGGGTTGGGCCGAGGCTGAGGTGGCTGATAAGGATGAGGGGCTCATGGACGTGGTTGATAAGGTGGTCTTTGGGTCTGAGAATTTCCCGCCCACTAGAAATTAGGATGATTTCGCCATCCAGGGTTGTAGGTGTTGGAAAATGGGTCATTCTGGATGGTGTTGAGGTCCTCGCAGGTCTGAGGAACCTCAGGAAAGTCAAAGTTTGGGGGATCAGAGTTCCCTCGACAAGAATAGAAAGGATCGAAGGTCCCTCCGGTCCTAGAGTCAGATGGAGGTGGATACAGGTCCATCCCCGTAGAAGATCGGTGGAAAATGTTCTGCACAGTTTCCCTTGAGAGAGGTGGCTGTGCGAAGGAGTTCTACGCAGAAGTGGCTCGCTACAAATGTCGAGTCAGCTCTTCCACCTTCTTCTCGATAATAGAGACCTTATCCAATCAACTGGCCATCAGTTCCAAGTCGACGGATGCAGACAGGCCCTACGTCTCATGTGCTCCCCTAAGATTCGTCGATGCACGGGTATTCGGCTGGTCGAATAATCCCATGGAGTCATTGTTGATGGAGTTCTCGCACATATTCTCAAGAATCTCCCACACGGAGTCCTCATGTTGACCCATGATATTCCCTCCGCAAGTTGCATTGACGAACAATCTAATGTCCTTACGGAGTCCCTGGTAAAAAGACTGGACTTGTTCCCATTTAGGAACTCCGTGATGGAGGCACTTTCTCATGAGATCCAAGAATTGATCCCATGCCTCATGAAGAGGCTCACCCGTCTGCTGGGTGAAGTGAGTATTCTAATGACGCAATGCGTTTGTCCGACCAATGGAAAAGAACTTCTTCAAAAACTCGGATTGAAGTTCATCCCAGGTGTTGATCGGACGAGTTTGTGTCTGATACCAATGAGCCGCCTTGTCCATGAGGGAGAAAGAGAACATCTTCATGAGTAAGATATCCCGATTTTGCGCATCTGACCTGATGGTCTGGGCCAGATGCTTGAGCTGTTTGATATGCTGGAAGGGATCTTCAGAGTTAAGCCCATAGAATTTAGGTATGGCATGAATCATATTGAGCTTCAATTCAGAGTCAGGTCCTCCAATCGGGATTCTGACTCGAGGCTCAATTGTCACAGCAGCGGGATTATAGTGATCTCGCATCATAGGATGCTGCAGTGGGTTCATGAAATTCTGGAAGAGGTCATTACGACATTGAAGCTGGTGCTCAAGATTATTCTCTTCTTCAACAGGCTGTGCCATGATGGAAGAAGAAGGGGAACTAGGTTCAGAATCGGAAGAAAGGTCTATGTGGAGGGGTTGTTGCACAAACAAGAGAGCCGAGGCTTGGCCTTGGGGAGAGTAGATTTCTAGAGGAGGTTTCAAGGACCTCCTACCAAACATGCACTGACAAACTGGATGAGGTTAGAACGTGTTGGACCCAATCAAGACACCCAAAATATGTTGGGTGACTATAGAGGTTCGGGGCGGATGATACCCCTTGATCAGAAGGTCGTCCACCTGAGAATTACCTGGGCAGCCAAAGAGGGTGAGTCCCGCGAAGACCCCTACATGGTAGAGTACCCCCACGGGTTACAGGGTTTCCCCCACCCGACCTCTCTTGTACTGAGATTCCAGGTAGACCAAAATGGGGACCTTGACCTCTTAAGTCTACCACTTTTAGTTAAGATCAAGGTGCTTAGGGTTCCACTTGAACTTTAAGCCTTTTGTGTGCAAAAGTGACCTAATTTAAAGGTTGGTTGACCCAAAGGATCAACTTCACCTATTTGTTCCTGTAAGAGCTTCTCAGGTCCTTTCTTTTAGTGTTAAAGTAGATTAAGAGCCTGATTGCTTAGGGTTTCTCTTGAATAAGTCTTTTCAAACAATGGTTTAGGCACACCTTTTTTGGACTTTTCAATTCTTTGCTTAGAAGTTGTGTCTCTAAAAACCCTAGCTTGGAATCCTAGGTTGACTCTAGTTGGTCCAGGTTAGTTGCCTCAGAAATGGGTAACTAGGGCTCAATCAAGAAGTTTTTAGCCCTAATTACCTTAAGTGGATATGCAGTTAAGGTGTGTTAAAAGGAGAAATCAGGCAACTTTGTGAATTACTAAGTATGGAAGACAGGTAGCCCTAGATTGATTTTCTTTTGTTTTTTCCTCTTTGGAATGTGAGGGGCTTAAGAGAGAGGGTTGAAGGTTACCTATCCCTTGGTGTAGTTGTTGTGCGGCTGCTTGTCTTTTCTTGCCTTCCTTTCTTGCACAACAAAAGAGAGGTTAAGTCAGTATAAAATCAAAAATTGTGATTTTGAAACTTCTAAAATGCCCGTTGCTCCCCGGCAACGGTGCCAAAAATTGATGTGTGGTTGTTCATCAATTTAACTTGTTTTTATTACTTGAGATTTTAAAAAGAATTTCGAGGTCGAACTCAGGGAGCAAACTTGATTTTAGAAGCAAAAAGATCACAATTCACAATTCTATAATGTTTTACAAAAAAAAATGTAGAGAATAAAAATAGAATGTGTCTTCCCTTTTTCTTCTTTTTTCTCCTTCTTATTTGTTCTCTCTCTTTTCTTTTCTCTGTCTTCAGACGTCTGATTCAAGGAATCAGACGCCTTAAGTGGCAACTGCTACAGTGCACGTCTTCTTCTTCTTCTTCTTTCTTCTTCTACTGCTGCTTCATCTTCTTCTCTTCCTTGGCTTTCTCTTCTTCTCTTCTTTTCCTTTTTGCTTGGTCTTCCTCTTTACGGCAGCTCCGTCCATCTCTTTTCTTCTCTTCCTCTTTGGCTCTTGCTTTTGCTCCTTCCTCTGCCTTCTTCAGCTCCTGCTCCTGCGGTTAAGTCCTCAGCCTCTTCTTCTTCTTCTTCAGTTGGCGTCTCCTCTTCCTCTTCTTTTGCTTCTTCTTCAGCTTTTGCTCCTTCTTCTTCCCTACACAGGTACGGTTATGCAAAACCTACCCCTACCCTCCCCACATCTCTCTCTTTCTATTTCTATCATAGGTCACAACTCTCTCAGAGCCAGCCGGGTAATCGGGTCGGGTATACACGCCCGGGACCAGGCCCACTGGCGTGCGGTGGTGGGCGAGGTGTGCACGGGAATCGGCTCAGGTCAGCCAGATCCGTGGAGGAGTGTGCATGGACGAGGTGGTGAGTGGGCGAGGGACCTCACCCCATGTAGTAGGAGGCGATAAGCCCAATGCACAAAATCAATTTATGTACCTGCGCTCGCTCGAAAATGCCAGAGGTGGGACTAAACTTCCCACCTTTCTGTCACGTGCCTAGCAGCAGGAATCTTCAACCGATTGCAGCTGATGCTTCGGCCTTCGAGGCCAATTGGTTGCCTGGAGCTATGCGCGAGCGAAGTCCGCACACTCTGGGACTACTGTCCTGGAGCTCTGGGACCTGGACGAAGCTTCAAGTAAGCTTCATGCGGCTGCACCAATGGCAGAAGGGGCCGCGACCCTAAAATCACAAACACGGCCTTGTGGCCTTGTCAGAACTTTCAGCAGGCTTCGCCGGAGCACGGCGAAGATGGCCCAGGGGTCAGTGTGGTGTGAGGACGCTTGTGTGAGTGTGCCTAGGGCACACTGTGTGCGTGCAAGTGGGTGTGTTCGGGGGAAGGTTCCAGTGGGTGGTGTGGTGAGTGGGAGGGCGAAAGGTGATCAGTGGGAGGTGGTGAAGCTTAGGGACCGGTCGGCGAGGGGTGAAACTGTCTATGGTGGTGGAATGGACTCGCCGGAGTTGGTGGTCAGAGGTAGATATGGTGATGGTGGACAGTGGAGTCGAGGGGTCGGAAGAACAAATTGACAGAGGGTAAATTGAGAGGGAAGTACAGGCAACTTATCTGGTACGTTAGGAGTGAACGGAGGAGGCAGATGGCGAGCGGCTGGTGCCTACTGTCGCCGGAGACGAAGGCGCCCAGGGGAAGAAGACGGCGACGAGGAAGAGGGGTTGGAGGGCATTCGCTGGTACGGTGTGGCGCGGCAGAGGACGGTGGAGGTAGCTCAGCCACTGGTACTGTGGCAAAGCGACGAGAGAGGAGAGGAAGAGTCGCTAGAAGCTCTGGGCGGATGACCGGAGTTGGGAGGAGATGAATTGGAGAGGGATCTCAGGCCAAATTGAGCTTGAAGGATGCGGCGTGGTGTGCCACTCCTTAAATAAGCAAAGGCTGGCCAGGAGGCACTCGAGAGCAGCAAGAAAGTCACGTCGGAGGGATGGTCGATCGGACACCCATACCTCTCGCGCATTCGCACGAGAGGTATGGCGAGCTTCAGGGCATGGGGAGCAGCCCATGCGATAGGGGGCTCTATAGGGAGCTCCCCTTTCAAATCTAGGGCTGGCTCCCCATGCAGATTAAGCGTCATCCTCTGCGCAAAGTTGCCGAAGGTATGGCCTTCTACTGCGGGTGGCAGAGGGACCAAAGTGAAGAAAATGATGAGGAAGTTGAGGGGGTAAATGCAAGGGTTTCAAAAAGTTGAGGGTCAGAAAGTAATTTTTAAGACCAAATTGCAAAGTGGGTCAAGACGACCTTTCCTTAGGTCCAAATTTTGGTATAAACCTAATTTGGACCTAAGGAATCCAATGGTGAAATTGAATTTTAGGTTTGACCACGTTTGACTAGACATTTTGCATAAAAAGCTGAATTAGGTCAAAAATTGGGTATGGACCCCAATCTAGGTCAAAACAGGTTCCAAAGGCAAAATTGAAGGTGCTAAACCCTAGGGGATATTTTTCCATGAATTTTAGATGATTTATTTGGTTTTTATCTTGCCTGAAACTTTGTGAATTAAAGTGGGTTTGTTTTAGGGTTATAGAATGTCATTAAATTCCTGGATTTCGCAATAACCCTTTTCTGACCAAACCATCCTACTTTTTCTCTTATTAAGTTTACTTAACCTATGTTTAGACCTTTAGAAATCCCGTTGATGCACTGTAATGGTAAAATTACAGTTTTACCCCTAGTGTCATGTTCTATTCTTAGATTAATAATTCCCTGAATTAGGCCTTCCCTTAAGTTATGTAGGAGCTTTTGTTCACTTTATTAGGTTAAAATGTGCTAGTTAGGGTTCATGATGAGGTTCTCATCACCCCCTACCATTAGTCACTATTGTTCGTGTATTGGATGACCTCCATGTTGGTTATCTATTACTTTGTTTTATCTTATTTCAGTCTTTTAACTTATTATCTCATCTCCGGAAAGATTTTTGAGATAGCTTCCCCATTGTACTGAATATTATATTATTTTGAAATCATAACATTTATATGGACCTTCTACTTTATTCCACCATTGTTTATACGTTGATCGATGAAATTTCAATACACTATATGGATCCGAGGAAACATTACTTGCTATCTCGAGCTCGACTATCGATTGTCACATTTAACTTAAACTTTGTTGCGGGCTTACTCAAAGAGAAAGACGATGATCAGAATTGACATAGTCGACCTCCCCATCCAATGCATACTACGCCTATGGGTGGACATTTGTGGATATCGAAAATGATCCAGGGTCCTGAGGTCCGTTCATATCGGTACTTTCGTATGTATTCGGATCCTCTTAAATCATTTGTTCAATTACTTAAAGATCATGGTGGATTACAAGATACGACGCACATGACCACCATCGAGCAGGTTTTCATATTCCTATTTGCAATCAGTCATGTGGCATTGAATCGTGATCTACAGGAGAGGTTTCAACATTCAGGAGAAACAATTAGTCGCAACTTCATATTGGTCTTGGATGCAATTATATCTCTAGAGTCGTTGTTAATTCGACCACCAATGTCGGGACTCCATTGGAGGAACCGACAATCGGAAGTACTACCCATACTTTGAGTTAGACATTGCTTTATTGTTCATAACGCTCTCCCCATAATTTTTCCTAAATGCGTAGATTTTAACTTCCACAGATTTCCTTCATGTAGGGAGTAACACTTTAGAGTTGATTTTGATTTGTGACCTAATTTGGAGGTTGGTTAACCCACAAGGTGGGTCAACTTCAGCTAACCTACCCTAAAATTTAGGATGAGTTGGGTAAAGAACCCAAAATCACCCTGAGTGGTTTGCAAACAGGTTATTAGATCCCACATTTTAGTGATTCAAGTGATTGTTAGAGTCTACTTTTAGGGTTCACTTGATTCAATTCAACCAGGTTTTAGGTAACACACGATGCGGGAAACCTATTTTCTTTAAATCAGGCAAGTGTGTTTTCCTGAAACCCTAATTTGGCTCTATTTTTTCAAGTCTAATTCGTTCCAAAATTGGCACCTAAGGCTCAATTAAGAAGGTATGTAGCCCAAGGTACCTTAAGTCCCTAATAGGTGCAAGTATCAGGACTAGGGATTTATAATCAAGTCAAACCAAATCAGGCAACTCAGGTGATTAATTCTATGAAATAATGTGAGTTGATCCTAATTGATTCTTGTTTTTAATCCTTTCCAAAAATAAGGGGCTTAAGAAGAAGGGAAGGAAATTACCTGCCCCTGGAGTGATTGTTGTGTGGCTGATCTTCCTAGTTTACCTCACAAAATCACAACAGATCAGATAAAGTAATTTAGTATCAAATCAGAATTGTAATCAATGAATGAAAAGTGTGTTGTTCCCCGGGAATGGCGCCAAAATGTTGCGAGTGAAAATCGTCATTTTAGGAATGTATAGCATCATAGTACAGGACAATCGCAATAGCACTTAAATTTATAAACTCGGGAAACAGAAGTGAGTTCGAGGTCATTCATAGGGAGCAAATTGGCAAATTCAATCACTAATTACAATTATCGAGAAAGATTTACAAATATAATCAAAATATTGCTCAATGTATATCAGAATAATATCTCAAAAAAATTAGGAGTCAAAGTGCAAAAAGATGAGGTTAAAATGGTGGTTTGAACCACCAATTCAATCATAGGTTCTAAGCTCTCAATTAACTCAAATATTTCAACAGTAAATGTGATCAAGTATCCACGCAAATGTATCCATAGTAACCAGCAGATCAGAACCAACTCAAGGCCTCAAACAACAAGGCAAAGGCTCAAACACCTTAACCTCAAGGGAACTAAAGCTCCTGCAGAATCAACACAAGGCACAAGGGCCTCGCAATGCCTAAGTGCTAAGCACGAGAGAGGGGGCACGATTCCTAAGGTAACCGCACTGCAAAAATACCCCCTTCCCTCTTAGATTTTCTCTCTCCAAACCAAAGTCAGACCCGAGTAACTAGACCTAAGCCCAAACCCGCGTGGCATGAATCACAGGCAAGGGCACGTGCGTTGGCACGTGTGTAGGAGGACCTTACCCTCATTAGCTTGGAGGCAAGCAATTGAAAGCGCCTTTGCGTATTATACGCCTTCGCGAGCCCCTATGTCCCTGATGTGGGACTAAAGCTGGTCCTTCCTCTTCGCGCAGTTTCACGTGAGCTACAGTAGATGCATCAAAGAATTGAGGCCCCTGTAGCAGTGTCTTCACTCAATTACAGGCTTAGGAAGCTGCACGAGTCGAGTCCACTTCGATTGAGCGCAACTTCAAGTCAGCTGGTGGTCAGAGGCGAGCAGATGTGGTCGGAGAAGAAGAAAGAAGAGAAGGTCCGGTGGTTACCTACATGCACGAGAATGGCCTTTTGGCCCTATCAAAATAGCTCAATAGCTTCACCGAGCAAAGAAGAATGTGGTGGTGGTAATTCGAAGGCATGCGGTGGTCGAAGGATGCCTGTCGAAGTTGAAGAAGACCGTGAGGTGGGTTGTTTGGTGGGGCGTTTCAGTGGGTGTAAATTGGAATTGATTGAGGGCTTTTGAAGAGGGCAATGATGTGGAGCTTGTGGAGGTGGTAGCGGGTGATTTGGTGGCATGGTGTGATGGTGCAAACTCGCCGGAGTTCCCATCGATGTTGGAGAAGATGACAGAGTGAAGGTGATATCGTGTTTGAACCTAAGGTCTAAGGGGGTAGAAAGAGTCAGGGGATGAGAGGAAGAGTGGAGAGAGACTTAGAGAGAAAAGGAGGGAGAGATGCGGCCGGCATCAGAGGAGACAAAGTTGACGGTGACACGACGGTGAGGAAAGAGAGACGAGAGCGCCCAATCTTTGGCTGAACTTGGTCGCGATGAAGAGGGAACAAGCTTGGTGCCTCCAATTTGGTTGTTGGAGGTACAGAATAGGGGAGGATAGAGAGCCACCATAGCTACAATTGAGGATGGTCAGAGAGGAGGAAGAAGAGGGTCTCAGGCCTTAAAACTGAGCTGAGGGTGTCCTCAAAGCATCATGGCTTTTAATAGAGCTTACGATCGAGCTCCAAATGAAGAAGGAAGCTTGATTGAGCCTTAGATTGGAATCAAAGAATCTCACAGATTTCATGGGTTCGCATGACCTTCCTACCTTGAATCAGGGTCTAAGATCCTGATGGAATTATTCTCCATCGTTTGAAAACTAATCCCACCAAATTTGGTGGGATTTGGTGCTGATTTGATTAGGTTTTAACTTGGTCAAAGGTCAATGCTTGCTCTGATGACTCATCAATGGTGGTAGGGACTAAAATGTGAAGAAGACAAAAAACTAGCGCCCTATTTGCAAGGAATTTCGAAAGCTAGGGGTCTAAATGTAGGAAAGAGAGGTTTTAGGGATTGAAGTGCAAACTTGGTCAAGATGGACTCTACTTGGGCCTAAATTTTGGCCTTAACTTAATTTAGACCCAAGAAATCTAATGGTGAAGTTAGATTTGAGTTTTGACCACAATTGACTGGGCAATTTGCACAAAAGTCCAAATTTAGGGTAGAATTCTGTCTGAAACTCTATTTTTGGTTAAAATAGGTTCAAATGATCAAAACAATGGTGCCAAACCTCTTATAATATTTTTATATGAATTTTATAAGGTTTAGATAAATTTTATCCTGACCATAACCTCTTTAATTTAAGCAGGTTAATAATTAAGATTTTGTGTGCTGTTTCAGTTCTCGAAATGAGTGAAATCCCATTTCAGTCAGTGTTGACCCACTTTTCAGACTTTAGGGCTCATTTGACCTTTATTTAATTCCTAAGTGACTCCGCAGTTAATCTGTGTTTGTGATGTGCTATTAAAATTACAGAATTAACCCCGATGCCCAATTCTTTTCTCAAATCAGAATAATGCGGAGTTATGACCCTCAGATGATTAAGTAGGAGCTTTTATCAATCAAACCTGACTAAATGTAGCTAGTTAGGGTCTATGATAGTGTTCCCATCAAGAGTATCCGATAAGCATTCAACACGGTATTGTCCATGCAACTTGCATCTTTCACAACTTTGTTCGCATGTACGAGATCGACTAGTGGTTCCCAATTGCACAAAGTATTGCTGATGAGATGGATGACCTTGATATGGGAGATGAATTCCCACATGCAACGTTCAATCGAGAAGATGTAGCTCGTAGGGTGATTGTACACGAAGCAATAACACTCCAAATGTGGAACAAATATGTTGCGAGGCAAAATCGAGGAAGGCTTTAGGTTCAATTATGTTGCAAATGTATGTTGTCAATAGGCCACTAAGTGGAGGTCTCTTGACCTACGTTTTTTTGTACTACTGTGTGAGGGGATGTTGGATCTTTTTCTTCAAGCTTACGCTTCTATCAAAACATCTATTATTCTTCTATGATGTGAAAGAATGTTATTTTATTATATTGCAAAATTCCCTCTCTTCTCTATTTCAGTGTGTCCTTAACGAGAACGGTGATGGAGGATGAGTCTTATTGCAAGTGCGAGCATAGGACAAAGATGATATACATTTTAGATCTAAGCGAGGAGCTCATTGATAGGTTGGTGTACGTATGCTGCAATGAATATTTAGTAAGATAAAATCCCTATCTAATATACTCATAAGAAACATACTTTGCTTACGCCTATGCCTCAATTGGATTTAATGGAGAACCAGGAATGTGGAGTACTGTGGAGAGCTAAGGCTTTTCAGGACTCGAAGAAGAAGTTGAAACATCAACTGGTTAATTTGAACCACTTCATGAAGATGGCAAAGGATGAAATTCGTGAGTTAAAAGAGTTGTTGCGGAAGGAAGAGGAGGAGAATAACAGGTTGAGAGGAGCCGCGCTTGCTGGTTGTTTGGGTTATTCCTCTGTGAATAATGATCATGTATGGGACAAGCATGTCGTCTAGCCGCACACCATTTCTTACATTTTCCATGCAATTTTGTGTTTGTTGTATTGCGCCTTAGAATATCCTTACTTGCATTTAATGTTCTGTGAACTTGTAAGTTTTCTTTTAGTTTTTGGTTTCTTTAGTTGGCCTTAGTTTAATGTTTGTTTCTGATTTTTTTTCTATTTTCGTTATCGGAAGTGGAATATCGCGGTGCCTTCTTCCCTATATCGGTAATGTTTCTTTCATGTGTTTTGTCCTACTACTATGAGGTTTGGATGTCTCATTGCGTGCAATAATTTTTAGTGCTTAGATACTAAACTTGGTCACTTTTGCATTGGGTCAACCTCACATAGTGGACATGTGTATGAGTATACAACATCCTAAATGTACTAACAAGGCCAACACGTCTAATGATGATAATTGCAATGACCTGAGGTGAAGGTTTAGCTATCATTTATATGATGTCTATATAGTACGATAAAATGTAGTGTGTTGCCTTAATTTGATCGTTGCCTTAACAAAGTCTAGCTCCTTTATAAGTTATTGACTTAAAGTTGCTGTTGAATTTTCCAAAATAGCATACATCCGATCGATGAGATAGAGGCCTTTCATATATGCTTTCTTAAATCACTTTTGAAAAGAAAGAAGAAAAGTACTTATTTGGTCAATTTGTTGGGCGAGCATGGACCCTCGTACAAAATGAACTTTTGGACCATTGGTTTGGGTGTACGCATACTAAAGTTGTAAAATATGTGGGGAAATATGAAACAAATATTCCACTTCATCAATAAATGTATTGAGGATAGAAATTGGTGTTGGGACGAAGGGACACACATATTAATTCCATTAAGAGGTGATAAACAATGGGATAAGGTAATAGCAGAAATTTACATCCTTCTCCCATTTCGGAAGGTGAACGATTTGTAAATGACATGAGATTATAATTTGTAGATCGATGATAAGTACATTCACATGCTGTAGGATTGTCCCTTCATTTAGTACAAGCTTATCAGGATGATCATTCATGGTTTTTGATAATGTAGTAGTAACAACTTCTACATGTTACTCAATTAACATGACCCGTAATCACTGTAGGCCCGACCAAACTTACTAATGCTTATAATAAATGTAATTACGCTAGGCATTCCTCAAATTCGTAGTTGATTTATGACGTTATTATTGTGTGTATCCATATCACTACTGACGTAGTTTTACATGTCTCATCTACCATTCACAATTACTCCCTTGAAATATGTTGAGCTTTCTATCATTATTTGAAATATGTTAAGCTTCCTGTCATTAGTTGAAAAATGCAATATTTTGTAAATCGTTCATGTCATTTTATTATGCACAAGCAAGGAGGCATGGATGACAGGATGGTATTTATTCTCGAGCGAGGTCGATGACTGATTTTCACTAACAGATTGTTAACATTGATTGAACAGGTAAACTAATTTAGGAACTATTTAACACGTGATGATCTTCTAGCTAAGCATCTAAGTACTGAGAATCGAGCTAAGACGTATCACCTTTTCGTTCTACAACTAATGAACGATGCTATGGATGTTGTCGACACTGAAAATGAGCTTGGGATAACCATCTTTTAGTCATAACTTACATAAGTTACTTAATCCATGAAGTAGCAAATTTCATGATTTTCGTGTTTTGCTCAAAACTCTATTAGGATGAGAAGTTAGCTTCCATATATGTACTCAGTTAACATATACACCATTTCATTTTGATGAAAATTGGTTCACATTATGCTATTACACATATCGCAATATTTGCATCGAATATCCATAAACGGTAAGTTTTTATGCAATAGGGCCGAGAGAAAGAGTTGACAACATATACCAATTACTTATATTTTATCATCCAAGTTACATTATGCTTCAATTTTTCTTCAAGTAGCAAGCAGCTATAATTTGTCATATTCCATATAGAAAATTATTTAGTGTAAATATTCAATAATTTTTTTCTAAATGAGTAAGTTGAACAATTTCCTCAAGGAACATGGATTCACCCTCGCAAAGCTCCACTAGCTAGAATAAGCGATTCAATCCCTATGTGACATATTGGTGTACCTGACAGATAGTCGTAAGAACATCTGGTAAGGCATGGAGCAAAAGTAGGAGGTTTTACAAATGTTAGATGACGAATTATAATTTCTTCAAATGGGTTGGAGATGAAGCCGAGAAGAAAGAAAATGACATTGTAAGCATTGCCTTTTTGAACAAATTGGACCATGTCAAGGAGATAGCGATTAATACTAACTCTAATGTTTGTGAACTTCGTCAACTTCAGAAGGCCGTATTTTATGCGAAGGTTGTAATTGCTTGTTTGGTGGTATATGTAGCAATAACTTCTCACATGATCAAATGTACACACAATGGTAGTGGCAAACACAGTTGCTTGGTGGTGACCTTGATAGTAGTTTCCTATTTTATCACACACACACATATATATATATATATATATATATATATATATATATATATATATATATATATATATATATATATATATATATATATATATATATATCGTAGACGAATTATGTTATTGATTCCAATGTCATCTTATTTCAACCTTTACAATGCATTAAAGAGCAAATATTCATTTGCATAGTGGAAGTTTTTCAAGTCTATGCTTATTTGAAAGTAACTGTGGACAATATTTCACATGCATACGTAACAAGTGAAACTATCATAATTATTTTGCGTAAAAAATTATTGAGGCCATATAATTAACCAAAGCTGCTTACGTTGATGAGCTTCATTACAAACGTTGACGTTTCCTGGTATATGTAAAAATAAGTATCGTTAATGTCGTAGGTACTGCATACTCTATTCAGAGGGAACACATTTCGTTTATATTGTTTTATGTTATTCCAAATAATGTAATTTATGTGTGTATGTACATCGCAGCGTTATATATCAACTTAACTGATTCTTACTACTTGTTAGTTCTACTAAAACCTTCAATGACGAACAATAATTTAATGATGAATAAGATTGATAGTGCATTGCAATTACTTACTTCTCATAAGTAAATATCACATTATATTGAAAATGCCTTGTATGTTGGAAACTACGCATATACTTATGAAACTAAACTTATTCCTATTCATATCATTTGAAATTGCAATTTCATTATCGTTTGAATGCGTAACCATGTTAGCACTCTACTCATACATGAACTTATCTCCTCTTAGGACTTCACAATTTTCATTGCAAGTAAGATTAATTTCTCTTTTCGTTCTATAATGTTTATCATGGAGTATATTTTCTCGTACAAGGAGTGGATCCTCCTCTTTGCATTATATAGGAGAAAGCTGGAAGGACAATATCGAGGAGGTCATTTTACTCGCGTAGCATGGGAGTAAACTTATATGGACTTTTCCTCCCAAACAAACCATCACTATACAAATGTTGGAATCATTACCGCAAAACATATTGCTAAATAAAACAACTCACAGAGGATGAGAACTAGCTGTGGGACGCTGCCACCTACATGGTTAAGCCAATTAATTGGAACTATTAGTGGCACCAAATAAAATTACCACCTTCTAAATCAAATTCATTATTGTTATCCTCTGTATTCTTTTAAGTACTAAAACATTTATATTTTCAACAAGTTGACAAAGAATTCAGGTGGCTTCGAGGGACAGCCTTCCCGCATTACACTTTGGTGGGTCTAATTCTCCGGCAGTTTATATGCTTCCTGGGATTTCATCCTTTTTTGCATTACCCTTTGGTGCGTATGATTCTATAGTACTTTATATGTTTGCTACAATTTCTGAATATGTTACAGTATGATGGTAGAACTGTTTCACTTGTTTTGATGTTTCTTATTGCTTGATATGAAACTTCTACTTTATCAAAAGCTTTCGTGCAGCATCTACTTTGCTTTCTCATTACACGAAAACTTTGTTAGGTTACATGGGGAGAAAGGTTTGAGTTGTACTCTTCCTAACAATTGAAAATTTAGCAAGGTGGATACGTACAAAAATAAAATTGTTACGTTATTAATCGATCACAATATTAGCACCTCATTCATACACTTGTTCACACACCTACTCGGAGTGTAACGGAGAAAGTAGGATGAAATTATCTTTAATGAGACCAATAGATTATCGAAAAGTTTAGTGGATTTTTATCAAAATTTTTACAATATCGAAGGAAATGAACATCGCACCTTTCACATACACCACTTATTTCATCTTAGCTAAACATAAGATCAAGGGAATAAATGATAATAATCATCTACAATAATATCCACTGAATTCTTATAAATTTTCCGAACAAGGTAATCCCAATGAATAAAGATATTTTCAAATACATAACGAAAAGAAAAAAAATTATCAATTTCCTATTTAACCCATCCGATAAATTATATTCATAAAAATATAATAAAATAAAACCTACATATAAATTACTATTATTTATTATATCAAATCATATAAGTCGTATCATTATATAAAATAATATAAATATCCACTTATATTTAAAAATTATACCATCAAATTAACATAAATTTACGTACATTAACGATCAATCGTTACCACCATATCAAAAAATATTCACTCAAACAAAAAAATTATTAAATAAATACTTACTCACGTACTCAATCATTTTATTCTACCATTTACTTTTATATCATCAATCAAATATCCTCGACTTATCCTTAGAGTATTTTATTTCAATTTAAACCTTATCCTCTTGAAGAATAAGGCCTTGCTGTCACAAGCTATACGTGGATAAAGAGCGGAGAACGTTAAACCCAGAGAAGCAGTAGTCAAATCAATTAGGTAGAAAAAGAAAAGGTTCGAACCATTAGAATTCAGAACCCACATACACCACCCACCCCCGGTTAAATCCCAGCAGCATCCCCGCTTTCCAAATCCACCATTCCCCCGCCTACCCAGTAATCCCCACCATCCCCATCCATTTCCTACCCCCATCCCAACCCCCTACCCTTTGTCAACCGTTAACACTGCGGGCCCCACCACTCCCCATTCAAAAATTTAAACGGCAGTGCAAAAGATCGAAGCAAACAGCTGCTGCGTATCTCACAACCCTCTCCTCGCCATCGACTACAAACTCCCCTGACTTTAACTTCCCCCTCCACCAACCAACGAACCATGGGCTCCTCCTCCCCTTCCCCTCCCGTCACAACACCGCCTTCGCGCCACAGCAAGGTGTCCACCCTTTACCTTGTGCGACCCCACCAGGACCCCTGCGGCCGCGAAGACGGTGAACCAGACTCGCCCCTCGCCAGCCCCTTGTCCCACAAGAAGAGGCAACTTCACTTCCCTCCTCCTCCTCCTCCTCTTTCTCCTCCTCAGCAGCAGCAGCAGCAACATCACCTGCCGGACCACCTTCCCCTCAGGGTGCTCATCCCGCTCTGCCCTGCACGTCATCGCCCGAGATCGCGGGCTGCGGATGTGGAGAGCATCGACCCCTCCGATGCGGCCCCCAAGACGAGGAGGAGCAGGAGGAGCAAGAGCAAGGGAAGGTTCCTCGCTGCCAATGTGGGCCTCATGGGTTGCGCATCCCCGAGGAGCGGACGGAGACCGAGGAGAAGGCCGGCGAAGGTCACGAGGGAGGAGGAGGTGGACTTTGGTTTCTTCGAGGAGGAGGAGGACGACGAGTTCGTGAAGGTGACGAGGAGGAAGAAAAAGCGGCAGCAGGATAAGCGTGCTTGCATTGTTGGGAGTAATGAGAGCTTCAGTTTGGTTCCAGTTCCAGCGCCAACCGGTCCCGATCAAAGTAACGTTTGATGCTCTCGCGAAATCTGGAGTTGGGTCATTAGGATTCATCTCGAATTCTGGTGGGCTAATGATCCAAAATCTGATGCTTTAAAGCAGCACCTCCGTGCTCGGAGGCCGCGGGAGGGGGCAAGGCGGGTTGCCCGCGAGGCGTCTTCGAGTTTGTCTCAGAGTAGGTTATGTGGAAGGATGTTGCGAGATCCAGTCTGTGGTTTGGATTAGGATCGCTATGCCTCCTGTCGTCCTGCTTCTCGAGGGACCTCGGCTTCAAGTATGCAAACCCAACTGTTCCTTCCTCCAATTTGGCTTCTTTTGAGATGGTTTTGATTAATAATGTTTTTTTTTGTGATCCCTTCAGCTTCGTCTCTGCGGTCTCTCATGTGGGTCTGTTTGATCTTGCATTGGCATTCTTTTATGGTGCATTTTCCCAAAGGTTTAGTTCTTTTTTCCACTGCTGTTAATTTATTATGTTCCTCCAACTTCAAGATCATTTTTTTTAAGGCATTGAGGCTCACAGATGGAAGGAGAGGAGGCGGCCACGATACACGTTGAAGGAAGAAGACGTCCTTCGAGCCATCAGGCTGGTCCTGCCAATGGCCAATGCTGCGATTGCGGTTGTGCAGGAAGTTTTCTCGGGTGAGCCATCGATGACTCTCAAGCTATGTGTCCTCTTCTTTGTTGGAACATCTCGGGCTTAAGATCAGGTGTCTTGAAAGGAAAGTGCCTTTCAGATGCATAGCAAATTCATTCTTAATTAGCAATCTTCTATGTCCCAAGAACCACTAGACTTGATTAGGAGTGCATGAATCTCCTTGTGGAGTCAATCATAAGTAGGATCCAACGGGTGGATCTCCTTACGTGTGAATTAGCCAGCCCTCTCCAAGCCTAATCAATTAGCATTTAATTCTCCAAATCCTTGCCGTGTTTCACGATGAGCTGTTAGCTCATTACAACATGCAAGATCTAAGACCAACACAGATCTAAGCTCCTGAAACATTTAGAGTAGTTGAAAAAAGAGTTCGCAATTGTAGGCTTATTCTCGGAGCAGATCCTGTTTTCCCAGAACACAAATGTTTGTCCATGCTTTATAGAACGTGCAACAAGTTGGTCTCACCATAACGAAGCTGTTAATGAAAGTAATCAATGACAGCATGCAAGGTCATTTCGGTGACGATTACTTCGAATGAACTTTGATTGCCTTAAATGATACTTTGAATATTTGTTTGAGTGACACAATAAACTCCTTGCATATTTAAACGACTTTCAAGATATTTTCTACCTCATATTTGAGTATTGGTTTATTTATTTTTCTGTTTTTAGTGCTAATTATATGTGAAACTTGATTTTTAGCTTACCATGGTTACTTTTGTTATTTAAGGCTTTTCAATACAGAAGAGGGGGGATGTTTCATAAGGGGAAAACTATTCAATTCTAGCTTCCACCATTGTCTTTGAAAGATAAGAATACCAATTACGACCAAGAGAACACATCTAGGTTTTGCAAAGTTTGACAATGAGGTGGTGCTAAGCCACGATTGTTGTGTCCCCCCTCCCTCCTACATAGGTGATTCTTGTTTAAGTAAATAGAAACAAGGGTTAACACTCTTGCAATATAAATAAAAAAATAGGTCAACACCACTTCTACATTGGAAAACCATGATTTTCTAAATCCTGGAGTAAACATTGTTGGATTTTAATCCAATATATGAACTTATATATGCATTAAGTAATTATAGAATCAATAAACATATAAAAGATTGCCATATAATGCCCATCACTAAAGTGATCAAATCAGGTTTTATTGAAGGTATGGGCATAAAATGTAAAATGATTAGTGTGATTATGTTATATATGTGCAGTGACCTAATTTTGTGGTTAACACTTTCTCGATGGGTGAGAGTGAAAATCACCAATGCAATTAGTGTGATTAATTGCATTAGTACTAAGGGGTTATGATCCCCCATCAGACCCACCACCAATCCTCTGTGTTCACCCCCATCGTGACCTAGAGAGAAAGTGAAAGAGACCTTTAAGGAGGAGGAGGACGGCTGAAGAAGAAGAATATCTTTTGTTGCAGTCCATCAGGATCAAAGGTGAGATCTACTAGAAGACCTCTAACAGCAATCCTTTTACTTTGTTTCAAAGATGAGCACAAGTATGATCTTCCTCCATAGGTAGTACTCAGTTTTCCATACATGTGCATATGTTAAAGCCAAGGTAAATCAATGTCTTAGCATATTGATGCGTTTAGCTTTATACATAGATCTTTATCTATCCATATGTTCAGATATCTTATCTAGGTTAGATCTTAGATTAACAAGAGATTAATGATCATTTCGTGTTCTTGTAAAACTTAGAAAGCAGTCTGTAATCGTCGTAAGTACCGGTACTCATGATAAGTACCAGTACATACGTAATACTGTTTTGGACCATTAAGTGTACATGCAAGCTACAGATCGGTGCCTGGTAGACTTAAGTTCAAAACTAGGACTTACATGTATCGGTACTCATCATGAGTACCAGTACACATGAGTCCCAAATTAGGTTTTGGACTTGAAGTCACCAAAACCTGTGGCTTACAAGTACCAGTATTGGTCACTAGTACCGGTACTGGTAGGTTACAGGTGGTGTATCCAGTACCCAACAAGTACCGGTACTCTTCATGAGTACCAGTACTCGTTGAGACCAGTTCTTTCCCAAAGTGATACCAGTATACCAGTACTTACTAAATATCGATACTCAACATGAGTACTGTTATATAGTGAGTACTGGACAAGTACTCATCTGGACAATGAGTTCTAAACTGTGACTTATGGGTACCGATATTTAGCAGCAGTACCGGTACTCATTGAGATATAAAACTCATGCCTGGGACATAAGGATACCAGTATTGGTTTGCCAGTACCGGTACTCATTATATGTGGTACTGGTACCCAATGAGTATGAAGTCCAGTTGAGAGAAGTTATAATATAAGTCTATCCTAAGTTAGAGGTGGGTTAATTGCAGTTAAGACCCTAAGAGTTTAAAGAATTTCCCCAACAAGTGGTATCAGAGCCAACCCACTCTTTACTTAGTGTAATTTAGCCTAGTCTAATTAATAAAGTACATTATTCTAGGGTAACCCAGTTGAAGTAGCACGTCACCAAAGTGAGATCTCCTGTGAATACTAAGTTTAACTATGAATGGTAAAAGGATGAATGGGTGTTAGTAGGTGGGTGTGCACTTGTCCAAAGGAAAGTGCATACTCGTACTTTCACTCATTTGCATGGGAGTAATGATGTGTTGGTTATTAGATTTTCTAGGTAGTCATTACATCAACCGAAAGGAACGTTCATGACTGACTTGGATTTAAACTAACAATCATTACATATCACACCATGTCTTTAATTACAAGTCAACCTCTCGTCCAAAGATGAAAACCTTGATAAAGTTAAGATATGTGATGGGACTATTAAAATTAATTAGGCACCATATGTTTTAAATGAGTTTAATCTTATATCTATCTGCATTTTATTTTAGAAATTTCTTTTGCCAACATTACCGGCACCCTCAATTCAATTCCAATGTTGAGTGACTCAAACTTTAAGTCTTGGAAGGAAAAACTACTGATAGTCTTAGATGTAATGGAACTTAATCTAGCGATTAGGGAAGACTCTCCTATCCTTACAGACGCTAGTACTCTCAATCAAAAGAGGGAAAAGGAAAGGTGGGAGAGGTCTAACCGAATCTCTATGATGATTATGAAGATGGCCATACCTGAGGCTTTTAGGTGCACTATGTCTAGTGATATAGCCACTGCCAAAGAATTTTTAACTGAAATTGAAAATAGATTTGCCAAGAATGAAAAGGTAGAAATCGGTACACTCTTGGCTAATCTAATTTCAATGAAGTATAAGGGGAAGGTCAACATTAGATAATATATTATGGAGATGTCCCATGTTACTTCAAAGTTGAAATTACTTAAGCTAGATCTTTCTGAAGATATGTTTGTGCATTTGGTCTTAATATCTCTCCCTCCTGCATTTAACCAGTTCAACGTGAGCTATAACTACCAGAAAGAGACTTGGTCTCTGAATGAGTTCATCTCACACTGCATTCAGGAGGAGAGAATGAAACAAGATAGGACAAAAAGTGCTAGCGTTGCCTCTTCCTCTAAAGAAAAAGGCAAAGCTAAAAAGAGGGCTACAGAAGCTACAGATACAGCTTCCCTGAAGAAGCAGAAGGGGAAGACTACAGAATCTTCCAAATCAGGATGCTTCTTTTGTGGGGCTGAGGGGCACCAGAAGAAGCACTATACCAATTATCACACTTGGTGTGCTAAGAAAGGTACGGCTCTAAGTTTGGCTTGTTCAGAAATAAATTTCGCTTCGGTATCTATTAAGACCCGTGACATCAAAACACTTTATGACGTCTGGGAGTTGGTCCAGACGTCTGGTCAGATGTCTGGATGCCTTCCCAGACGTCTACAAATTAATTTTTGCGTGCGTACGATCGCGAGTCTACGCGTGTGCCGTGCGCAGACTGAAACCCGCCGCCCTCTTCTTTTTCTCTCCCCTCGCCGACCTGCAGAAACTACTCCCCCAACGCCTACAAATACTCCTCTCCCCTCTCCCTCGTTCACCACCCCACCCGTCTTCTCCTTCCTCTAGCATGAGCGTGAAAGCGAGAGCGAGGGCAGCAGCTGCTGCCGAGTGCAGTGGCAGAGAGGAGAGGTGTAGCGAGAGGGAAGAGGAGAGAGAGCGCGCACGCGAGAGAGAGAAAGCTCACCGTAGCAGTTGAGGCTGGCCGACGTGCGCGTAGAGGAGCGTTGTGCTGGGGAGGTCTCCCCCGGTGCTGCTGCAGCTCGGGCAGCAGGCGGACGAGCACGGTGTGGCCGCGCGGAGCGGGAAGAAGACGAGGAAGTTCTAATTCTGGGAATTTCTCCCAGAATCAGACGTCTGGACCTACATCGAAACGACATTAGCGGCATCTGGAGGAAGCTCCAGACGACTGAGAGGTACATATTTTCCTCCTTTGCTTGCTTTTGCGGATACGGCCATGCAGGCCGCTCCGCTGAAGCTCTGTCGCGTGCCTTGCTGAGAGATTTTTGCGTACACATGTAGGTTTTGCTTCGGGAAGGCGCTGGACACGCCCTCCCACGCGATTCAGATGTTGGGCGAGTCACCAAACGGCGGAGAGCGTCTCCAGACGTCCGGAGAGGTGGTCGGACGTCTAGAACTGGGTCCAGATGGTTCAGCAGGACCTCTGGACATCTAAGGAGTAGCGCAGATTGAGGTATGACCTGGACCCCCTTTTTAAGACGTCTGAAAGATGTTCCAGACGTCTGATTTGAGTCAGAGTTGTCATTTTTTACCCATTTAGGGTCCGTTCGAGGTCCAATTTTCGCGTTTAAGATTCCGTTCTTCTCAGAATTAGTTCCTCTACTTGTTTGAAATACTTTTATCCTGTTCTGAGTGGTTCCTTGTGATTGATCCTTGTGTTAGGACCTCGTTCTGTTGCGACTTTGGGGGTTGTGGAGGCACGTGGACCTGCCGATCACACCCCCATTACTCTCGGTTCTGCGGGTAGAGTGACTGCCCTTAGTTAATTACAACATTAATGCATATCTGAAGTAAATGATAGATCCTAGGGTATGGCATGAATCCTAGGACCAGAAAAATTAGATTGAATGATAGATCCTAGGGTATGGCATGAATCCTAGGACCTGAAAGCTAGATTGAATGATAGATCCTAGGGTATGGCATGAATCCTAGGACCTAAAATCTAGATTGAATGATAGATCCTAGGGTGTGGCATGAATCCTAGGAACAGAAACACTGAAATGAATGTCTTGAATGCCTGAATTGCAGTCTTGGATAAGTAGATAGAATAATGATAATTGCCTATAATTGGATAACAGCTGCCTGTGAAATGTAGAGTACTGTTGCTAATAACTGTTACATGTAATTCGTATTGTTTGGAAACTAAATTCGAGCTGCTTGTATATAAATTGGAAAAGAAAGATTAAATGTTGGAAACACGTGCTATATGCGAATAAAACTGAAATGATAAAACCTAATATGGCTTGGCCTGAGAAATATGAGTACGAACCCTACGGGGAATTAGGAGTAGCGCTCCTGGAAAATAAATAAAATGGAACTGGGTGGGGAAGTGAGCTGGCCCTTGAGTACAGAGTACCAAGGAGAGCGACTATCCCCCTGTTTAGTATAGAGCGGAGCTAGCCGCCCTAGGGACCCGGGTTAGGTCTGGCCACTTTGTACCGACTTTTGGCCCTCGCGTACATCGTACCGGGGAGAGCTACTAGTGTAGGGAGGAAGCTAGCCACCCCACGAGACCCGAGGTTCAGCTAGCCGTCCTACACCGACTTGTTAGGCCCACTGGGCAAACTAGGGTAGTCAGGTGAGGGTGCGTGGACTGAGGGGCAAGACCCCTGTTTGGTTACTGTGGAGGGGCTAGACCATGTTACTGAGAGAACTTTGCCCTATACTGGTTCCGTGCTATGCTTTGGGCGCACCCGTTAACGGAAACGACTGATCGAGTGCCAGTGCAGGGTAGCTACCCGTGCATTTATCGTGCGTGTCGTAGTCACTGTTACGTCTGTCAGTGACCTTGAAGTGGTTGACTGAGGGTAGGACCACCATGGGAGACTCTCCTGGCCAGAAGAACACCACGTGCTACTTCTACTTTTCAGAAAAGACTGCAATCAAGATCGTTCCCACGAGGAACATTCGAGATCAAGAGAAAGACCTGAGAAATTAAAAACAACAGCTACTTGTCCACCTTTACTATTTTTCTTAGCTAGCTGGATTGCCACTTTACTTAGCGTTTCGCTGAGGTGTCATACTTGTCACCTTTTTCATGACCAGGTGTTGAGCAGCTAGAGCCTACGGCTGCGGAGGGTGCTGGGCCTAGTAGAGCCTAGTAGTTGTACTTTTGTTGTACCTGTTTTTTCTGTTGTAGTGAGTATTCTGTTACATCTTTGTACTCTTTTATTGTAAACTTCATATTTCTGTACCTGTTTTTTTTAATTCTCTACTGTTGTGGTGGTGTGTACTGTAGTAGTTCTTTTCTTTACTGCTGTACTTTTGTTACTATTAGTTACTTGCATGGTGAATGTGGTTTATTTTACTGCTTTTTTGTTACTTTCTCGTTGGATGACTGGGTCTTCGGATCAGTCGAGTCAGTCTGATTCTCGTGTCTCATAGGGATTCGGGAATCGGGTCGTAACAGTATCTAGGCACACTTGGTGGATGGATTCGGGTGCTACCACTCACATAAGTGTGTCTATGAAGAGCTGTCTAAGCTGCCGAAGGCCAATTGAAGCTGAGAAGTTTATCTATGTTGGGGACGGGAAGGATGTAGAAGTTCATGCTACAGGGCCTTTTATTGTATCATCTTTTAGACGTAATCTAGCTTTATTTACATGTTGGATAAGTGTGGATTCACTTGTACTTTTGGTAATGGAAAAGTTTCTTTGTTTCATGATTCCAAAATTATTGGTACTGGTTTTCTTTCATGTTTTAATAATTTATATTGCATGGATAATGTAACTTCTTATAATGAGTCTTCTTTTTTGGATACAAAGAGAGTGAAAAGGAAACTAGATAATGAATCCTCAGCTACACTATGGCACAAGAGATTAGGTTGTATCTTTAGAAGGAGAATAGAGAGACTTGTGTCAAATGGAATTTTGGACCCCTTAGACTTTTCTGATTTCAATCAATATATAGAATGTATTAAGGGGAAACAAACCAATAATAGGAAGTTTGAAGCCAACACGTTAAATGGTGCCTTGAATATGATTCATACAAACTTCTGTGGGCCGTTACACCTACGTGGAATGGCCAATAGTATTTTGTCACATTCATAAATGATCACTCAAGATATGTCTTCATCTACCTAATTCATGAAAAGGTACAATCATTGGACACATTTAAGAATTATAAAGTCGAAGTTTAGAATCAACTTGATAGAAGGATTAAATCTGTCAGACCTAACCGTGGTGGTGAATACTATGACAGATATGATAGATCAGGTAAACAATGTCCAAGACCATTTGCCAGGTTCCTAGAGGAATGTGGTATCGTTCCTCAGTACACTATGCCGATCTTGCCCACTATGAATGGTGTTGCTGAGAGACGAAACAGAATCCTTAAGGACATGGTAAGGAGCATGATTACTCATTCTTTCTTACTAGATTCACTCTGTGGAGAGGCCTTAAAGACTGCAGCTTACATTCTAAATAGAGTCTCAACTAAGGCAACTAACTTAACCCTATATGAGCTGTGGTTTAGGCGAAAGCCCAGTCTTAAGCATTTTCATGTGTGGGGATGTCCAGCTGAGGCTAGGCCTTATAGGCCAAATGAAAAGAAACTAGACATAAAGACTGTTAGTTGTTATTTTCTTGGGTATTTTGAGAGGTCAGGAGGATATAAATTTTATGATCCCACAACTAAGGCTATTTTTTAGTATGGTAATGCCAAGTTCTTTGAATATGTTGAGTCTGCCCAAGTTGACAGAGTTAAGGACTTTGTCTTTGAAGGGTAAAACATAATTGTTCCTCGTAAAGGTACTCAGGTCGATGAGGAGCATGTCATTGACATACCTCAAGATAAGTCCAATGAATACAATGATACGATTTTAACCCCTCTAAAGCAACCTCAGACGCATACAGAAAATGTGCCATTAAGGAGGTCCACTAGAGAAAGGAGTGACATTTTGGATGATTATATGGTATTCCTTCAGGAGCATGAAACGGACATTGGGTTGATGGAAGATGATGCTATCAACTTCTGTCAAGCAATGGAAAATCCGAATCATGAAAAGTGGAATGAGGCTATGAAAGAAAAAATGAAGTCAATGAAAGACAATGACATTTGGGATGTTGTTCCAGTACCAGAAGGTGTGAAACTTATTGGTTGCAAATGGATTTTTAAAACCAAACGGGATTCGAAAGGAAAAGTGGAACAATACACAGTACATCTTGTCGCTAAAGGTTTTACCCAAAAGGAGGGCATTGACTATAAGGAGACATTCTCTCTTGTTTCTTTTAAGGATTCATTAAGGGTAAGTATGGCACCTGTGGCCAACTTTGATTTTGAGTTGCATCAGATGGATGTAAAGACATTGAGGAAACCATTTATATGGCTCAACCCAAACATTTTGTTAGGAGTGATCCAAAGAGTATGGTATGCAAATTAAAGAAATCCATCTATGGACTCAAGTAGGCCTCTAGAGAATGGTATTTTAAATTTCATTAGGTAATTCTCTTGTTTGATTTTGAGGTGAATCTTACTGATGAATGTATATACCATAAGTTCTGTGAGAGCAGGTATATCTTTTTGGTCCTATATGTTGATGACATCCTACTTGCTACTAATGATATGAGTATCCTTTTAGACACCAAGAAATTTCTTGCTAAACACTTTGACATGAAAGATCTTGGAGATGCTTTGTTTGTTTTGGGGATTGAAATATGTCGAGATCGTTCTCATTATATTCTTGGTTTATCCCAAAGAAGCTATATAGATAAGGTATTTAAAAGGTATGGCATGCAAGATTGCAAGCCACTAGACACTCCTGTGGCTAAAGGAGACAGGTTTAGTCTCAATCAGTGTCCCTAAAGTGATTTGGACAAATGGGAGAAGCAAACAGTTTCCTATACATTTGCCATTGGCAATATAATGTATGCTCAGGTCTCTACTAGACCAGACTTGGCATACATTACAAGCATGTTCGGCAGATATTTGGCAAACCAAGGAAAGACCATTGGAGAGTAGCCAAGGGAGTACTGAGATATTTGCAAAAGATACGGAATTGTATGCTCACCTTTAAGAGGTTACAAAAGCTTTAGGTTTATGGTTATACTGACTCAGATTTTGCTGGGTGCCAAGATAGCAGAAAGTCTACTTCGGGATATATATTTCTGCTTGCCAATGGTGCCATATCTTGGAAGAGTGCAAAATAGTCTCTTATTGCATCTTTCACTATGGCAGCAGAATTCATAGCATGCTATGAGGAATCCAATCATGGAGTATGGCGGCAGAACTTTATATCAAGGCTACGCATAGTAGATCGCATTGACAGGCCACTATAACTCTTTTGTGATAATCAATCCGCAATCCTCTACTCCAATAACAGTAGGAGATCCTTCAAATCGAAGCACTTTGAGATCAAGTTCCTGGTTGTTAAAGAAAGAATACAGAATGGACAACACTCTATAGAGCACATTAGTACAAACTCAATGGTTGCGGATCCAGTTACTAAAGAAATAATACCCAAGATGTTCTATAAACATGCAGCTTCTGTGGGTCTTATGTCCTTACAAAAATTTCAGCTTTAGTAGGAGTTTGTAAATTTTACATAGTGCTCATTTATAATAGACAAACTTTGGTAATTCAGTTTTCAGTCATTTTGGTTATGTATAAAGTTTTGTAAAGCTTCATTTCTATTATGAAATAAATAAAACTTAATGTTTTCAGTTCTATGATTGTCCATTATGAGAAATAATTTGGTTTCGATTTTGGAAGTGATCTCTATTCGGAGAACTAGTTGGGAATAGGCATGTGTTGATCACATTAACATATAATTTCCATGCTACACATCCACACGTTTCTGGTTACCTTTTACATTAGTGTACATGGTTATCGTTGGTTTACTTACTGGGATGTAGCGAAAGCTGCCTTAGCTCTATTACCAGTGTAACTGGTAGATCGAATTGTTTTTAGATATGCAATTCTAGATAAGACAGCAAAGTCGAGCACAAATTTGGTTTTATGTGTAGAATGATTAATAGGTTGCATATATAGTCTAGGTGGGAGATTGTTGGATTTTAATCCAACGTATAGACTTATATATGCGTTAAGTAATCATATAATCAGTAAACATATCAAGGACTATCATATAATGTAACAACCCGATTCCCGAGTCCCTACGAGACACGAGAACCGGACCGACTCGACTAATCCCAAGACCTAGTCGTCCAACGAGGAAGTAACCAAAAGAGCAGTAAAATAAACCACATTCAGCATGAATATAACTAACAGTAAGAAAGTACAGCAGTAAGGAAAGAAACTACTACAGTAGATACCACCACAACAGTAGAACAACACTTATCATACAACATGAACTGCAGGTAAAGAAAGTACAGCGGAAACAAGAACTACTCACTAAAACAGAAACGAAAGAGGTACAAAGACAGTGGTAACTCTACTGGACCCTACTCGGCCCAGCGTCCTCTGCAGCCGCTGACCCTAGCTGCTCAACACCTGGTCCTGAAAAAGGTAACGAGTGTAACACGTCAGCAAAACGCTGAGTAGAGTGGCAACTAAAACTGAAGGCAACAGTAGAGTGTACAGTAGCTGTTATGTTCTATTACTTTCTTTGTTACATCTTTCAATTTTCTCGCTATTTCATTTATTCCTCAGATCTTTTACTTGATCTCGAATGTTCCTCGTGGGAACGATCTTGATTGCAGTCTTTTCCAAAAAGTAGAAGTAGCACGTGGTGCTCTCCTGGCCGGGAGAGTCCCCCGTGGTGATCCTACCCTCAGTCAACCACCCCAAGGTCACTGACACGCGCGATAAACGCACAGGTAGCTAACCCGTACTGGCACGCGGTCAGTCGTTTCCGTTAACGGGTGAGCCCAAAGCACAGCACGGAACCAGTCCAGGGCAGAGCCCTCTCAGTAATAGGGTCCAACCCCTCCACAGTAACCAAACCGGGGCCTTGCCCCTCTACAGTCCGCACACCCTCGCCTGACTACCCTGGTTTGCCCCAGCGGGCCTAACAAGTCGGTGTGGGAGGCTAGCAGAACCCCAGGGCCCGTGGGGTAGCTAGTACCTCCGTACACTAGTAGCTCTCCTCGGTACTACGTACGCGAGGGCCAGCAAGTCGGTACAGAGTGGCCAGTCCTAACCTCGGGTCCCTGGGGCGGCTGGCTCCGCTCTGCACTAAACAGGGGGACAGCCGCTCTCCTTGGTACTCCGTACTCAAGGGCCAGCTCACTTCCCCAAACTAATCCATTCACTTTCCAGGAGTTCTACTCCTACTTCCCCGTAGGGTTCCATCCTTTTTACTCAAACATCCAGGTTTCACTTTCCAGTTTCACATTCTTACCATCCATGTTCTCAACCACGTTATCTATTCACAACAGGCAGCTGTTAATTCAAATTACAGGCAGCTTTATATCGCTTTCCATTTTCCAAGACTGCAGTATTATACATTCCACTAGTTTTCCCCATCCTAGGATTCATGCCATGTCCTAGGATCTATCATACAATCTAGTTTTCCAGTCCTAGGATTCATGCAACACCTAGGGGCTATCATTCCATCTATTTCTCATTCTTAGGGTTCATGCAATGTCCTAGGTTCTATTTATGGTTTCATAATTTAACAGATTTTAATAACTTAAAGCCACTCTACCAGGTACAACGGGAGTAATGGGGGCGTGATCGGGAATCCCGCGTGCCTCCACGACTCCCAAGACTGCAACTGAACGAGGTCCTATCACAAGGATCAAACACAAGGAAAATCTAAAAACAGTGTATAGCTACTGTAGACGGGTAGAGGAATTAATTCTGAAAAGAACGCAACTCGAATCGCGGAAAACGGAGCCCGAACGGGCCCTAAACGGGTCGAAAACGACGACACTGTGTAAAATCAGACGTCTGGAACTTCTTCCAGACGTCTTAAAAAGTGGATCAGAGAATTACCTGCTCAACGTGGTTTCCCAGATGTCCAGAAGTATGCGGGGACGTCTGGCCTAGCTCATAGACGTCCGATGGTCACCCCAGACGTCTGGAGGTCACTCCCGCCGTCTGGTACAACTTCCAGACGTCTGATTTGCGAAGGATGGCGAATCAGCGAGCCTGCGCACAGCCAACTCCCTCCCTCAGTACGGTCAGTCGACAGGAAGGAAGAAGAAAGCGGAATACTAACCTTTCAGACGTCTGTATGATCTTCCAGACGTCTCCCTCGCCGTCTGGCTATAGACCCAGACGTCTGATTCTGGAAATTTTTCCAGAACAGGGCATCGCTCAGCCTCCGCTCGCGACGCCGCTCGCATTGCACCTCGCGCGTGTGCTGCTCAGACCGCAGCAGGTCCCTCTCCGCGTCGTTCCACGCCCCCTGCGCCCTCCGCCGGCCGGCCAAGCCACTCCGGTGAGCTCGCCCTCACGGCAGAGCTCCGCTCTCGCACGCCGCACCTCCTCCGCGCTCACTGCGGCCGCCGCTGCCGCCCTCGCGCTCACACTCACGCTCACTGGCTAAAGGAGAAGGAGGAGACGGTGGAGATGACGGGAGTGGAGGCGTGGCCTTTTTAAGGCCACGCGAGGAGGGAGAGACGCGGCAGAGCATCTGCAGCTGCAGAGGATATCGGATATTCGCGGGCCTGCGCGCTGAGGCGCGGAGACGACGACTCGTGCCAAAATAACTGATTTCCAGACGTCTGGTCAGACGTCTGGATGTGATCCCAGACGTCTTGTACGACGTCTGGCCCACCTCCCAGACGTCTTTTAAGACGTCTGGGGCACGCGCTCGTTACAATATCTACTGTAGTAGTTTCTTTCCTTACTGCTGTACTTTCTTACTGTTAGTTATATTCATGCTGAATGTGGTTTATTTTACTGCTCTTTTGGTTACTTCCTCGTTGGACGACTAGGTCTTGGGATTAGTCGAGTCGGTCCGATTCTCGTGTCTTGTAGGGACTCGGGAATCGGGTCGTTACATATAATGCCCATCACTAAAGTAATCAAATTAGGTTTTGTTGAGGGCATGGGCATAAAATGCAAAAGGATTAGTGAGGTTATGTTATATATGTGCAGAGACCTAATTTTGTGATTAACACTTCCTCGATGGGCAGAAGTGAAAATCACCAATGCAATTAGTGTGATTAATTGCATTAGTACTAAAGGGTTATGGTCCCCATCAAACCCACCACCAATCCTCTATGTTCACCCCCATCATGACCTAGAGAGAACATCTTCTTGAAGAACATGTTCTTCTACTATAGTCTATCAGGATCAAGGGTGGTATCTATTGGAAGACCTCTAACCGCAATCCTTTTACTTTGTTTCAAAGATGAGCACAAGTATTATGTTCCTCCATAGGTAGTACTTAGTTTTCTATACATGTACATGATGTTAAAGCCAAGGTAAATCAATGTCTTAGCATATTGATGTGTTTAGCTTTATACATAGATCTTTATCTATCCATATGTTTAGATATCTTGTCTAGGTTAGATCTTATATTAACAAGAGATTAATGATCATTTCGTATTCCTGTAAAACTTAGAAACCAGCCTATAACCATCGTAAGTATCGATACTCATGATAAGTACCGATACATATGCAATATTGTTTTGGACCATTAAGCGTACTGTAGGTTGCTAGTACCGGTACTCTTCATGAGTACCAGTACATATAAGCTACAGATCGGTTCCATGTCAACTTAAGTCCAAAACTAGGACTTACATGTACAGGTACTCATCATGAGTACTGGTACACATGAGTCCAAGATCAGGTTCTCGACTTGAAGTCACCAGAACTTGTGGCTTACAAGTATCGGTATTGGTACTGGGAGGCTATAGGTAGCTTATCCAGTACCCAACAAGTACTGGTACTCATTGAGATCAGATCTTTCCTAGAGTGATACCGATACTAAGTATCGGTACTCAACATGAGTACCGGTACATAGTGAGTACTGGACGAGTACTCATCTGGATAGGTACTCTTCATGAGTACCGGTACATAGTGAGTACTGAACGAGTACTCATCTGGACAATGAGTTTTAAACTGTGACCTATGTGTACCGATACTTGGCATCAGTATCGGTACTCATTGGGATATAGAACTCATACCGGTACTGGCGAACTAATACCGGTACTCATTATATGTGGTACTGGTACCTAATGAGTATGAAGTCCAGTTGAGACAAGTTATGGTACAAGTCTATCTTAAGTTAAAGGTGGGTTAATTACAGTTAAGCCCCTAAGGGTTAAAAAAATTTCCCCAACATGAACAGTTAGAGGTGGGTTAATTACGACACATCTATACAAAACTATAAAACATGTTTAGCTTATCAATAATCTCTATCAATAATTCTAATAAACATTCATGAATGTATATCTTTACCTGCTTAATATGAGAAGAGATGTAATACCTGCATTCATCTTGAAAGTAAAGGGAAAGGGGCTGCAGGATGTGAGGATGGACATCCAAGGGATCCCACCACCATTGATTTGAGCGAGAATTCTTTGAAGGAGTCCACCTTCTTCTCTACCACCCTCTCTCTCTCTCTCACCTTAAGGTCACGATGGGTTGATCTTGGGTTTGATAGGTGGTTCCCTTAGGGACCATAACCCCCTTAGTAAAATGCAATTACACACACTAATTGCATGGTGATTTTCACTTCCACCCATCAAGGAAGTGTTATTCACAAATAGGTCTCTGCACATATCTAACAACACCACACTAATCCTTTTGGATTTTATCCCATGTGAAACCAATATCCTTATTTGATCACTTTAAATTATGGGCTTATGATGACAGTCACATTACTTATTGTCATTTGATTATATTTATTTACATATATTAGTCAATACGTTGGATTTTAACCCAACAATCTCCCACTTAGATTGTATGTGTAACCTGTTAATCGAACAACATATAAAATCGAATTTAAGCTCAACTTTGTTGTCATATCTCAAAATGCATACCTAAAACCAATCTGATCTACCAGAGCCAAGGCAGCTTTCGCTACATCCTAATAGCTAAACCAACAATGACCACGTACACTAATGTAAAAGGTAACTAGAAACGTATGGATGTATAGCATAGAAATTACATGCTAATGAGATCAACGCATGCCTATTCCCAACTAGTCCTCCAAATAGAGATCATTTCCAAAACCAAAGCCAAATTGCTTCTAAGAATGGACAATCATAGAACTGAAAACTTTAAGTTTTGTTGATTTCATAACAGAAATAAAGCTTTACAAAACTTTATACATAACCAAATGACTGAATAACTGAATTACCAAAGTATGTCTATTACAAATAAGCACTATAAAAATTACAAACTCCCACTAAAGTTGAAATTTCTGTAAGGACATAAGATTCATAGAAGCCGTGTGTTCATGGAACATCTTGGGTATATTACTTTAATAAGTGGATCCGCAACCATGGAGTCTGTACCGATATGCTTAGATTTGAAGGAGCTCCTGTTGTTATTAGAGTAGAGGACTGCAGATTGATTATCACAAAACAATTGTAGTGGCCTGTCAATGCTATCTACTATGCACAACCCCGATATAAAGTTTCGCAGCCATACTCCATGATTGGATGCCTCATAGCATGCTATGAATTCTGCTGCCATAGTGGAAGATGAAATAAGAGACTATTTTGTACTCTTCCAAAAAATGACACCATTGACAAGCAGAAATACATATCCAGAAGTAGACTTTCTGCTATCTTGAAACCAGCAAAATCTGAGTCAGTATAATCATAGACCTGAAGCTTTTCTGACCTTTTGAAGGTGAGCATAAAATCCCGTGTCTTCTGCAAATATCTAAGTACTCTCTTGGCTGCTCTCCAATAGTCTTTTCCTGGATTTGCCAGGTATCTACCCAACATGCCTATAATGTATGCCAAGTCTGGTCTAGTAGAGACCTGAGCATACATTATACTACCAACGGCAGATGCATAAGGAACTGTTTGCATCTTCCGTTTGTCCAAACCACTTAAGGGGCACTGATTGAGACTAAACTTGTCTCCCTTAGCCACAGGAGTGTCCAGTGGCTTGCAATCTTGCATGCCATACCTTTTGAGTACCTTATCTATATAGCTTCTTTGGGATAAACCAAGAATATGACGAGAACGATCTCGACATATTTCAATCCCCAAAACAAACGAAGCATCTCCATAATCTTTCATGTCAAAGTGTTTGGCAAGAAATTTCTTGGTGTCTAAAAAGATACTCATATCATTAGTAGCAAGTAGAATGTCATTAACATACAGGACCAAGAAGATATATCTGCTCCCATAGAACTTATGGTATATACATTCATCAGTAAGATTCACCTCAAAACCAAACAAGAGAATCACCTGATGAAATTTAAAATACCATTGTATGGATGCCTTCTTGAGTCAGATGGATTTCTTTAATTTGCATACCATACTCTTTGGATCACTCCTAACAAAATGTTCGAGTTGAGCCATATAAATGGTTTCCTTAATGTCACCATTAAATAATGTAGTCTTTACATCCATTTGATGCAACTTAAGATCAAAGTAGGCCACAAGTGTCATATTTACCATTAACGAATCCTTAGAAAAAATAAGAGAGAATGTCTCCTCAATGTCAATGCCCTCCTTTTGGGTAAAACCCTTAGCAACAAGACGCACTTTGTATCATTCCACTTTTCCTTTCGAATCTTATTTGGTTTTAAAAATCCATTTGCAACAAACAGGTTTCGCACCCTCTGGTAGTGGAATAACATCTCAAACGTTATTGTCTTTCATTGACTTCATTTCTTCTTCCATAGCCTTAATCCACTTTTCATGATTCGGACTTTCCATTGCCTGACAGAAGCTAATAGGATCATCTTCCATCAACCCAATGTCTGTTTCATGCTCCTAAAGGAATACCATATAATCATCCGAAATGGTATGGTTTCTTTCTCTAGTGGACCTCTTTAATGGCACATTTTCTGTATGTGTCTGAGGTTGCTCTAGAGGGGTTAAAGCTATATCATTGTCTTCATTGGAGTTATCTAGAGGTATGTCAAAGACATGCTCTTTATCAACCTGAATAACTCCATGAGGAATAACTATATTTTCCTCTTCAAAGACAAAGTCCTTAACCTTGTCAACTTGGGTAGACTCAACACATTCAATGAACTTGGCATTACCATATTCAAAAATAGCTTTAGTTGTGGAATCATAAAATTTATATCCTCTTGACCTCTCAAATACCCAACAAAATAGTAGCTAATTATCCTTGTGTCTAGTTTATTTTCATTGTCCTATAAGGCCTAACCTCAGCTGGAGATCCCAACATGAAAATAATTAAGACTGGGTTTCCGTCCAGTCCATAGCTCGTATGGGGTCTTGTTAGTTGCCTTAGTTGAGACTCTATTCAGAATGTAAGCTGTAGTTGGTAAGAGTGTTTTCGCGAGGAAAAATTAGGGTTTTGGAGAACCCCTCATCATAGTCGCAAAAATCGCTATTAGATAAAATTTATACCGAAACTCGAAGTAAGTCCCGGGCCGAACACAGGGAGGCGAACATTTGGTTTGTGAAATTCACATTTCAATTTTGTTTGTTCTTGGTGTTTTTATCTTTTGCAATTTTTTTGGAATTTTAATAGGCAAGAGATTAAGTCGAAAAAATATTTATCTAACTAATCAACTTGCAGAGAGAGAGAGAAAAAATCATATATCTCAAAGGGTTTGCTATAGATAAGAAAGCAGAACACTACAATAGAAAGTAGTAAAAGAAAGATAAAGGTCCGGCTGCTTGGAGGACAACTCGCTTTGACGGTGCCCGGACTAAGGTGGTAGAGGCTAGATGAAGGAGAACGACGTCAGAGGACGGAGGGCAGAACAGGATAGCATCGCAGCAAGGATCTACTTCCCGAAGTGGTGAAAGGATGGCCACGGGATGCTCCACAGATGGGGGTGAGAGGAGGGAAAAAATATTTATTTTCTACTCTAGAGAAGCATCCTAAGCTTAGGACAAGCTCTCTCTAGAGCTTTGGAGGTGGTGAGGGAGAGAAAGGAAGAGATGGAGAAGAATGGGAGGGGTATGAGTCCTTTTATAGTGGAGGAGAAAGGGCTTGGTCGTTCAAGGGTCAACAGCGACATCAAAGACGTCGCTAAAACTCCGCCTCAAACATTGCTAAAGGTCTGCAGCCAATGCACACACCCACGTGCTCACAAATGTAAAGGCATGGTCGACAGACAGTCGTTGGATCGAGGATCGACGGCTGGGATTGCGCGAGGATCACACGCTCAGTTGATACGTTAGATAGGGCGTCGGACCACACGTGCGATCGTGAGTGCACACGCGGGTGTTTCTACGCTCATCCAATCAATGCCTCCAATCAAGCTGTCGATTTAGACGTGCTTCTCTGCTGTGGTTGATTGGAGGCATTGGAGGAGTCGAACCTACGCCGCGGGTTTGAGAGGTGTGCAGGTGATCGTTGGATCTCGATCCAATGGTCGCAATTTGGCATGGCGTTCTCCTTCAGCTCACGAGGCGTGACCGAGGATGGATCTCAGCTATTGGATTGGGATCCAATGGCTGGGATTTCTCTTTGAGGTGAGGCAGAGGCTGCAGTCGATATTGGGCGGCCTAGATGGTGCCACGTGGTGCTATCTGGGTCATCTGTCTTCTTTTCTTTGTTAGTGGCACCACGAACATCTGATTGATTCAATTCTCACGCTGTTGGGCAGTGATCATCAATTTGGATCCATCCATACAGTTGAATTTGTCATTTGAAGCTTCGAATTGCGTCACCTACTCCCTTGGCCATTAATCTTCCTTGGACTGCACAGTGTGCTACAGGGCTTTGATCAAGATGATTTCAAGGGCGTTGGACTTCGTTTGTCATCTTGATCAGATATGTACGTTAGATCGTCAATCTGAGACCTCGAAATAAATCTCCTTCTCTCCTAGCCACAAAAGGACACGAATTAACCTAAACTTTATATAAACTATTCTAAATGTAGAATGATGTATGTTATGCAATATTTATAATATAGAATGCATATCTAAGCTTAAGAACATGCATAAATAGTCATTTTACCTAAATGGATGTGTCCACATCATAGCCCCGTGTCTATCTTTTGCTAGTCATTAGCAAAATCAAACTAAATGCTGTGTAAAAACAGAATTAGGACTCGATCGCTTAAGACATCAGTTTATTAACAAAAAAAATTTCGACTAAGGTCCTAAACTATAACACCCAATAATGCCTAAGTGTCTGCCAAAATGCAGACCGCCCAAGTTCTCGCCTTGTTTTGAAAAGGGAAGATACATTTTTTATGTTTTTTCTTCTTTTCTAATTTTTTTGGATTTTTGAGTTTAGAGTTTCGAGATACCTTTCTACGGCTACCCAACTCACCCAAGACTCGAAAAGAACTTCAAGTTCTAAGCATCTTTGTGAATGTGATAGACTCACTAGGCGACTGTTAAAACGAATCTCATGTTTCTATGACCTTAGGTGACCTTAAGAGTTTCTACCTTAAGATTTGGAGTGACACTAAGGGTGATTATGTCTTATTTGAAGAGTTAGCCCCCGAGGATGTCACAAAGTTGACCAAATTAGGTTTCCTTAGCACAACCATTGATGATATCTCTCCTCATGATGAAATAATGGAAAATTTGGAAGCAACTTCTGAGATTAATGTGGATTCACATATATACACCGAGGAGGATTTGAGTAAAGAATAAGAACCCAGGGATGAGATTGATAGGATAATCCTTAGATTTGTTGCTTCCAACCTGCCTTCATTTGATTCAGAGTCACCCTCTGATTCGCCTATGTCTGAAGGTGAAATTTTGACTCCATACCTTGAAATGATCACTAATGAAGAGCAAGTAGATACTTGTGATATTACCAGAGATGCTAGGGACATGATTGAAGAACTAGAAAGGTTCTTAGGTATGGACACTGAGCCGACTGCACCTACCTTAGATCTTATGGCCATTCCGCAACCTCGAAACTTAGACACCCTAGACAATCCTTGGCTTAAAGTTTTGCTCACTACCATTCTGACCGAGGGGCTTAACAAACCAATATCTCTTATAATGGGATATCAGGTATGGATTGATGATTTCTATGGTCAGTCCATTACCCTGGGGGTTTATTTCTGCACCATTCTTTCCCCATTTCTTTTGGAGGATCCTTGTCATCCTTCCCCTACCAGTATGGAGGTTATTATTCCCACCTATCCTTTAGAACCTCCTCTAGTGACCTGGGACGATTTCATTCCCATCCTAGTTGGGAGAGCATTTACTATTGGGATTCATCATCAGCTCGCCAACATCTTAGGTTACCTATTTTCTATGCCAGCATTACTTTGCTCATTTTTATGGCCTATTTCTTTGGTTTTGGAACGTGACTTGCAGGTCCTTTGGCTACTCGGCTACCAACAAAATAACAGTAGCCCAACTCTGACCCAGGTAATACTCTTCTATGCAATGAGGACATTATAGATTTTAGGCATGGAGGGGTGTACCATAGCATTTATACATAGTGCATTCATGCATTTAGTTAAAGCATTTTGCATTGCATACATTTGCATTGAAAAAAAATAAAAAATAAAAAAAAGCAAAAAAACATTTTGCATTGAGCTTAACTGGTTGAGCCTTGCATCCTTAGCCAGACCAGAGCTTTAGGTTAGACTAAGTTGACTTTAGGTGTCTGAATTTAGAAGCTAAGTTGAGATACTAGTTTTAGACCCTTAGGGTCCTTTGTGGACTTAAAAACTTAAGTATGAGTTAAATTGTGGACCATTCCTCAAGAGGTTGAGGAAGGAAAGCTAGGGATTGAGTTAAAGACTGGGTAGTACCTAGTGTCTTTTTCTACCTTTTGGTTTACGGGTCCTCATAACCTAAGCATCCACATTTCACGTACACTTGGTCTTATATAAGTAATGATCACCTTAATTTCTTAAAGAAAAATTTGGTTCTCTTAGTTTTAACTTAGGGGAAGCTTGAAAGCACAATTTGATTGGAAGAGATCCTGCCACAGGAGAGGTGGAGTATATACTCACCTTGAGGATGCGATGATAACATGTCACCTCCTCGGTGCTTGTCTCTTAGGATATCCATCCTATTGGGGGCATGTAAGCGCATTGTGCGGTTCAGGTACCATGGGCGGTTCTATCTCGAAGTGTCGATTGCCACAGGTCTGAATTCGCTTAAAAAATCCATGGGCGATACTATCTCGAAGTGTCGATTGCCAGAAGGTATTGGGGTCGCTATGGGCGGTGATATCTCGAAGCATCAAAAGCCAGGCACCCTTCGAGGTTCGGTGATGGAGATAATGAATCCGACACAGATCGTGCTGATAGGTTATCCAAGGTTAGATTTAGAGGAATCAAACAAAAAAATTATATATTATAGAAAAGAAAAAAAAAATCTTTCTTTCTCTCTTTCTAGGTTGGCAATCAAACCAACCTCAAATAACTCAAACCAATGCACATGCACGGATGCTTTAATCTCTAGGACCAATAAACCCTAGGATAGAGTTAGAAATCAGGGAAACCTGTGCCTGCAACTCGTCTTTAGCCCACCTAGTATGTAACTTAGCAACTACTTAGGAACCTTAGGTCTAAAGCCAAAACTTAACATGTTTCTAAAGGAAGACCGATTGGGTTGGCTAGTCCACTTGAAGAGTTGGGTTGTTGCTTGAATTTGCTAGGGACTAGCAAAAACTAGGCATGGAGGCATTTGATGAGCCCATATTTGTGGGCTAATTAGTTACTTAAATGTCTAGACATTAGAGTAATATTAACTTATATATAGCATGTATTAAGATGTAAATAATTTAGTTTATATATATATACTTGTATGCATTACATTCATATATAAATTATTTAGCATGCATTTGAATAACACGCATTAGTCTTTAGGTTGCATTATATACATATATTAGAATTAACATTTTAGTGAGGGTTTGTGCATAAATAAATCAATCTTTTTATTATTCATTTTTTATTCTCTCTCCTCTGCAAGTAATATGTCACCTTCTTATCACCAGCTACCTGCACTCAAGACCTGCATTCAAGGAGGAGCGGGAGAGATGGATCTGGTCGGGGCAACTGCGACTACAAGGGAGAGGAGGAGGCAGCTGTGCTTGGGGAGATGCCGCCCACCCCATCATTGTGGTCTCCATGGTCGAGCCTTGCCACATCATGGGCCGGCGGTGTGACAAGCCGCCGCGCCAAGCCGGCGAGCTCGGCCACTTACCGTGAGCGTGTGCCTCAACGGCCATGCGAAGAACTTCTTTCTTCTTTCTTTTTATTCTCTCTTTTCTTTTCTTTTACATGATACTATTCATCATCACCTTCGTTACTCTGTTTGCAGGCACCACCCCGTACCATCACTGTGCAGAGAGTTAAGCTCCTACCCACTTCACCACCGTGGGCCTCCACTGCAGCGAGAGCTTTACTACTGTGGGCATGCAGGGTGACAGCCCGCACCGCTATCCGCTGAGTCTCGCAATCCATCACCATGCTTCTTCACCTGCTCCATCACAGTGCCTCACACACTCAACCAACCCATCACCACCACCTGCAGCATACCATGCCCATGCCTCGCAACCATCCAAGCTGTCGCTACATGCACTCCACGAGCAGCCATTCACGAGCAAAAGCTCGTGCAACCCCGCTCTCCTCCAGACCGTGCCATAAGCCCCTGCCTCACACACTACCTGCATGGCCCGCACATCCAACGTGCCGCCTACTCACATCTCCAACGCGCACCGCCCTCCAGCTCCACCACGTGCAGGCACGCATCATGCCCAGCAAACCTCCCTCGCCATCTTCGCGTAGCCACCACCTGCAGCAGAGCCATTCCACGCACGTTGCCCAAGCACACCCCCTCAGCGCGCATGCTCCTGCTGCGCCTCCGCCACACCCGCAGCAACGTGCATCCTCCAGCTGCACCTTCGCAGCATGCACCACCAGCCAGGCACACCCTCCCCTCGTTGCGCCTCTGCCAGTATACAACAGCGTGCTCTCTCGCATAGCAGTCGCACATGCCCTTTCCTCTTCGTGCGCACCTTCAGCAGCCACGTGCATTCAGTAGCTCCAACACCTCCAACAGGCCGCCAGGCACCCACTCCGACCTCCTCTCCGACTGGCCACCTCTGGCCACGCCGTGACCTGGCACCACCACCAAAAGAAGTGGCTTGACAGCAGCTACCTCCAACAAGATGCTCCACTCCAACCTCCACCTCCTCCGTGCGTAGAGGAGCTCAAAGCAAACTCCACTATTTTTGCATAGTAACTCCTCTGTTAGTTTTTAAGACTCATGCCATTGTGAATTTTCATTTTTCTAATTTCATTATCATGGTAAATTTATGAGAACCTCCTTCATTGTTTAGCTTATTAAGCAAATAAATTTCTTAACCCTAATCTAAGTGGATTTCCATCCAAATCTTGGAAGACTCTTGCTATAGGAAAAGCTTAATTTGTATTTACATTTAAGTGCCATTGTGAGGATTTTATTCTTATTATATTATGGTACACATTACATTGAACCCCCTCCTATTTGGCTTAAATGCAATTTCAACTTGCACTTTTATTTAAACTCATATCTACATGATTTTTTGACATAATTTCTTGAGGAAATCATTTGTGAAAAATAATTTTTAATTATCGCAAGTTTGTAATAGCCATTGCCTCCCTGTGGACACGACCTACTCTTCTCAAGTGGTTAATTTTTATTATTTTGATTTGCGATTTTCCACCACTTGTATACTACAACACGACATTCTATATGCGAAACAACAAAAGCAAAAATCGACCTATCACTAGGCATAATATACAAACAAAGAAGAAATTAAGAATTCACAAGTGCGAGTTAGAATTAGAATTAAAATATTGATCCTTAAACCTGCCAGGAGAAGATGTCCACAGATGTGGATCAAGTTGTGGTGCAAACTCATGCCCCAGGGTCAAGTGATTCTAAGGTTCTGGATGAAAATCACCCAGAACCATAGATCATTGTGCTTGCGGGGTCGAGCCTACAACTTTGGAGTATGCAACCCAAGTCTGAAATTCTGGACAAAATAAAGTTCTAAACTAATTAGAGTATTTGTCCATTTGGAATTTGGCTAAAAAAGATAATCCACTATTCTATATTTGGGTTGAAAATCCTCAAAATCAAAATATCGTAAGGGTCCTGATGGAAAATAGGCGATTTCAGGTCAATAGGAACCCTTGAACCCAAACTTGTATGTCCCTCAGAAGTAGCCTACCAGATTTTCATTTCCAAATTTCTACTCTTCACCATCATAATTTCATATTTCGAGACCTCCTGCATATTATTCACCCCATCTAAATTATCCAAGTCCAATAATTGTGCCTGAATCAGGATTGACTTGGGTACAATGATCTCAAAAGTATCACCATTCAGCTCTTTGGGGTGTGGTTGAAGATTAGGGCTACCGATTGAATCATCCAATAACTCACGATAGGAATCCTCCAAGTTAACCCCAACTGAATCAAATTCCTCAATTATAGGGCCATCAAATAATTTATCAGATTCCTCAAGCACATTAGTCTACTAAAAACATCCTCCTTAAGCTCAAGTGAGACTTCACCTAAATATTCTTCACCCTCAAAATTAAAGAATTCTTGTTCCTCATTTATATATTTCTCAAGATTGTATGTTGTTCCTTGGTCTATAGAAGCATATTTTTCTTCGTTCCCTGGCTCGGGGATCTCAGGTGAGAAAATCACATCATCCTCAATTGGTTGCTCTAAACCAACCTGGTCATCCCTGGTATCAAAAAATGTGTCTCCCCCAATAGGTGCCTGAGCCGGTTCTGCCATTGGCTCTTCTGAAGGGAGCTCATCCTGGGAATCATCCCAAGATTGGACTAAGGCAACCACAAATTTCATCCTCAATCTCGACAATTTCCCCAGCAAAAGCTCACCTAGGCCCCTATCCTTAACATTTTGGAGCCAATCCAATAAAGAACTATTAAGCTCATCAATCATTTTGATCATAGGCTCCAATGCTTTAGTGCACGGTGTTGACTGAGCTTCCAAAGATTTTATAGTGTTCCTCAAGTTAGCCAACACCCTATCTTGGACCTAGTTCACATGAATCGAGTGGTTCGGTTCAGGGTTGGGTGGGTTTGGGTTAAAACTAGGGGAGTCAAGGAATTGAGGTTTTTGGGATCCTCCCTGATAGTAAGTCATTTTAAGTTGTTCAAAGAATGGACGTGACCTATATTCAGTAGAATATTGGAGAGGGTAGGTGTTATAATCATCATATCCTTCATGATTATAGAATAGTTTAGTTTGTTCATTAGAAGGCGATGATCTATAATCAGTGTAGCTCTGGGAAGGAGAATAATGATGATCATGATGTTCAAGGTTAAGTCCTGGACATTGAGGTCCGGAATCATATCCCCAATTAAAGTTATTTTAGCTAGTGGATGGGTAGTTAAAAGTTGAGTCGGGATAGTAATCATCTTGGGGATAAGTGGTGGTAGGAGGATAGGATTGGAATTGTGTGTACGATGTGGAAGAATACATGATGAAGTAGATGGGAAAACAGAGGAAAGAAAGGTGCCCTACAGTACAATCAATCAAACATATCCTTAAGTGGGTTAGCCTAAAGACCTACAGACTCCCAGGACCCATCTTCAAATGATAGAAACGATTTGATCTACTTCTATCCAGTCAATCCAACCAGTTAGAAGGGGGTTGGGAGAAGGTTCTTCCTTTGGCTTACGCCTCTGGTTCCTTTGATACCCCCTAACCACGGTCATTTGACACTACTCCCCTAACTAGACATCAAATGGACTAGTAGAAGCAGATTAATCGAAAAAAATCTCAATCTGGGCCTCGAAGAGTGAGTTAATCCTTAAGGCCAACATCTACTCAATTTTAATTAGGCTTGGGATGATTGTGCTCTTGGAATCTGATGGGCCCTTTAGATGAGTTGTGCCCTTAATGATCAGTTTAAAAGTGTATGTGTGCACAACCAGGGTTCTCAAAAAAGGTTTTGATGATGTGTCTTTTAAGGTTTAACCTTGGTTAGTAGCTTTTAGAGTTTAATGTTTAGGTTTATTCAATCAAGTTCAGGAGAACACTCCAAGTTTTGAAGTCACAAGTGATGGTATATTCCTTTAAAACTCAAAAATAATGTGGAGCGTCTGGTTCAACCCTAAAAATCAACCTTATGGGGCAAGCTACTAGTGAATCACTTTTAATTTGAGTGGTGTGGTCCAAACAATTCAAGCAATTGTCCTGTTACACCACTTGATTAAGGTACACAAAAATGTTTAACCTAATCAAATTTCTACTCATTTATTTGTGTGTTAAGTTAAGGCGTACCGGATCTACAGGTCAGATTCAGGTTAAGTGGTAGAATTAATGTGATTGTGCCCCTTAGGTCAAGAAATTTGTGGGTGTTTAAGTGTCTCTTTTTAGTTTAATCCCACAAAAAGAGAAGTGTAAATTTTTTGTATTTTTTTAATTTATGCGAATGGGAAGGTGAGGTGAAGTGACAATCAAACAACCAAGATCTAACCTAGGGTTTATGCAAGCACCTAAGTTGATTTGAGTTTGAGTTATTAGGTAATGGAATGGAATCTAGGGTGGGGGTGGTGGGGATACACTTACAAAACCTTCTAACTGCACTTTACTCTGATCTATTTCACTTTGGCTTGCCTTTGAAGGGTACCTGTAATAATAGAAAGAAAGGAGCAAAGTGAGCTAGAAAGTTAAGGCGGAAATGTGGAAAAACCAAAGAGTGTTGCCTCCCAGTCAATGGTGCCAAAATGGTAAGCATGTTTTCACGAGGAAAAATCAAGGTTTCGGAGAACTCGTCATCGTAGTCACAAAAATCACTACCAGATAAAATTTATACCAAAACTCAAAGTGAGTCCCGGATCGAACAAATGGAGGTGAACGTTTGGTTTGTGAAATCCGTGTTTCAATTTTATTTGTTTTTGGTGTTTTTGACTTTTGCAATTTTTTTAAAATTTTAATAGGCAAGAGATCAGGTCAACAAAATATTTATCTAACTAATCTACTTGTAGAGAGAGAAAGATAATCATATATCTCAAAGGGTTTGCTACAGATAAGAAAGTGGAAAACTACACTAGAAAGCAGTAAAAGATAGATAGAGGTGAGAAGAGCCTCCCTCGACGGATGCTTGGAGGACAACTCACTCTGACGATGCCCAGACGAAGGTGGTGAGAGGCTGGATGAAGGAGAACGACGTCGGAGGACGGAGGATGGGACGGGACAGCGTCACAGTGAGGATCTACTTCCTGAAGTGGTGAGAGGACAACCAAAGGATGCTCCACGAATAGGGGTGAGAGGTGGGAAAAAATGTTTATTTTTACTCTAGAGGAGCATCCCAGTCTTGAGACAAGCTCTCTCTAGAGCCTTGGAGGTGGTGAGGGAGAGAAAGGAAGAGATGGAGAAGAATGGGAGGGGTAGGGGTCCTTTTATAGTGGAGGAGAAAGGTTTGGTTGTTCAAGGGTCAACAGTGGCATCAAAGACGTCGTTAAAACTCTGCCTCAAGCGTCGTTGAAGGTCTGCAGCCAATGCAAATGCCCACTCGCTCATAGCTGTAGAGGTGTGGTCAACAGATAGCCGTTGGATCGAGGATCTACGGTTGGGATTGTGTGAGGATCGAGCGCTCAGCTGGCGCGTCAGATAGGGCATCGGACCACGCGTTCGATTGTGCGTGCGCACGCAAGCATATCCGCACTCATCCATTACGCCGCATGGCACGTCTTGTGCCACTCGATCACGATTGAGCGGTTGAATTTGGGCTTACCTCTCTACTACGGTCAATTGGAGGCATTGGAGGAGTCGACCCACGCCGCGGGTTTGAGAGGTGCATGGGTGGCCATTGCACCAAGGGAGCGGGAGTGTTGAGAAGATAATGGGGTGCGCATGTGATCTGGACCATTGGATCTCGATCCAACGATCGTGATTTGGCGTGGCGTTCTCCTTCAACTCATGAGGCACAGCTGAGGATGGATCTCAGCTGTTGGATTAGGATCCAATGGTTGGGATTTCTTTTTGAGGTGAGGTAGAGGCTACAGCTGATATTGGGCGACCGAGATGGAGCCACATGGTGCCATTTGGGCTGTTTATCTTCTTTTCTTTGTAGATGGCACTACAAACATCGGATTAATTCGATTCTCACGTCGTTGGGCTGCGATCGTCAATCTGGATCCATCCATGCATTTGGATTTGTCGTTTGAAGCTTTGAATTATGTCACCTAGTTCCTTGGCCGTTAATCTTCCTCGAACTGCACAATGTGCTACAGGACTCCGATCAAGACGATTTCAGGGGTGTTGGACTCTGTTCATCATCCTGATTAGATCTATATGTAGGATCGTCAATCCGAGGCCTCGAAGAAATAAATCTCCTTTTCTCCTAGCCACAAAAGGACATGAATTAACCTAAACTTTATACAAATTATTCTAAATGCAGAATGATATTTATAATATAGAATGATATCTAAGCTTAGGAATATGCATAAATAGGCATTTTAACCTACATGGATGTGTCTACATCAGCAATCTTTAAGGCCTCTCCCCAGAGTTAATCTAGTATGGAAGAATAAGCAATCATGCTCCTTACCATGTTCTTTCTTAAGCATCCTATTTCGTCTCTCAGCAACACCATTCATAGTGGGTGAGCTCGGCATGGTGTACTGATGATACCGCATTCCTCTAGGAACCTGGCAAACAATCCTAGACATTGTTCATTTGATCCATCATATCTGTAGTAGTATTCACCACCACAGTCAGATCTGACAGATTTAATCCTTCTGTCGACTTGATTCTCAACTTTGACTTTATAATTCTTGAACGTGTCCAGTGACTATGCCTTTTCATGAATTAGGTGGATGAAGCCATATCTTGAGTGGTTATCTATGAATGTGATAAAATACTGTTGACCATTCCACGCAGGCATAGGAAATGGCTCACAGATGTCTGTATGAATCACATCCAAGACACTATTTGACCTGTTGGCTTCAAACTTCCTATTATTGGTTTGTTTTCCCTTAATACATTCTCTACACTGATCAAAATTAAAAAAATCCAAGGGATCCAAAATTCCATTTGACACAAGTCTCTCTATTCTTCTTATGGAGATGTGACCTAATCTCTTATGCCATAAAGTAGCTGAGGATTCATTATCTAGTTTTCTTTTCACTCCCCGTGTATCCAAAAGAGAATATTCATTATATGAAGTTATAGTGTCAAGACATCATAAATTATCAAAGCAGGAAAGAAAACCAGTACCCATTAATTTGGAATCATAAAACAAAGAAACTTTTCCATCACTAAAGCTGCAAGTGAAATCACACTTACCCAAAATGTAAACAGAAATAAGATTGTGTCTAAACGATGGTACAATAAATGTTTCATTCAATTCCAAATACAACCTGGTTTTCAACAATAATTTAAATTGTCCTACAGCTTGAACTTCAATGGCCTTCCCATCCACAACATTAATGAATTTCTCAGCTTCAGTTGGCCTTCGGCAACTTAGGAAACCCTACATAGACACACTTATGTGAGTGGTAGCACCTGAATCCACCAAGTCTGCCTAAGTACCGAAGCTAAATTTATTTCTGAACAAACCAAACTTAGAGCCGTACCTTTCTTAGCCATGCGTGATAATTGGTATAGTGCTTCTTAGCCCCACAAAAGAAGCATCCTCATTTGGAAGACTCTGCAGCCTTCCCCTTCTACTTTTTTTCTTAAGTTGTATCTGCAATTTCTGTAGCTCTCTTTTTAGCCTTGCCTTTTCCTTTAGAGGAAGAGGCAACATTAGCACTCCCTGTCATATCTTGCTTCATTCTCTCCTTCTGAACGCAGTGCGAGATGAGCTCATCCAGAGACCAAGTCTCTTTCTGGCAGTTATAGCTCACCTTGAACTAGTTAAATGCAGGAGGGAGAGATATTAAAACAAATGCACTAATAGATCTTTAGAAAGATCCAACTTAAGTGCTTTCAACTTTGAAGCAACATGGGACATCTCCATAATATATTCTCTAATGTTACCCTTCCCATTATACTTCATTGAAATTAGATTAGCCAAGAGTGTACCGATTTCTTCCTTTTCATTCTTGGCAAATCTCTTTTCAATTTCAGCTAAAAATTCTTTGGCAGTGACTATATCACTAGACATAGTACCCCTAAAAGTCTCAAGTATGGCCCTCTTCATAATCATCATAGAGATTCGATTAGATCTCTCCCACCTTTCCTTTTCTCTCTTTTGATCGAGAGTACTAGCGTCTGTAAGGATAGGAGAGTCTTCCCTAATCGCTAGATCAAGGTCCATTACACCTGAGACTATCAGTAGGTTTTCCTTCCAGGACTTAAAGTTTGAGCCACTTGACATGGGAATTGAATTGAGCGTGGCGGTAATGTTAGCAGAAGACATTTCTAAAATAAAATATAAATAAACATAAGATTAAACTCCTTTAAAACATAAGGTGTCTAATTAATTTTAAACCATGTCTTAGTTAACTCCATCAAGGGTCTCATCTTTGGACGAGAGGTTGACTTGTAATTAAAGACATGGTATGGTATGTAATGATTGTTGGTTTAAATCCAAGTCAATCATGAACCTTCCTTTGGGCTGATTCAATGACTACCCAAAAAACTTAATAACCAACACATCATTACTCCCACGCAAACGAGTGAAAGTACAACAAGTATGCACTTTCCTTTGGGCTAGTGCACACCCACCTACTAACACCCATTCATCCTTTTACCATTCATGGATAAACCCAGTATTCACATGAGAGCTCACTTTGGTGAGGTGCTGCTTCAACTGGGTTACCCTAGAATAGTGCACTTTATTAATTAGACTATACTAAATTACACTAAATAGAGAGTGGATTGGCTCTGATACCACTTGTTAGGAAAATTCTTTAAACCCTTAGGGGCTTAACTAAAATTAACCCACTTCTAAATTAAAATGGACCTATACCACAACTTGTCCCAATTAGACTTGATACTGATTCGGTACCAGTACTAGTGCACTAGTATCGATATCACTTGTACTTAGTACTAGTACTGTTGAACCATTACTAATATCCTTAAGCCACAATTATGAGTTCTATATCAAAACAAGTATCGGTACTGATGCTCAGTACCAGTACTCATAAGCTACAATTTAGAACTCATATCCAGATGAGTACTCATCTAGTACTCACTATATACCGATACTCATGTTGAGTATAGATACTTAGTGAGTATTGGTATTACTCTACGAAAGAACTAGTCTCAACGAGTACCGGTATTCATAAAGAGTATCGGTACTTGTTGGATGCTAGATATACCACTTGTAACCTACCAGTACTGGTACTAGTGACTAGTATCAATACTTGTAAGCTACAGGTTCTGGTGACTTCAAGTCCAGAACCTGACCTGGGACACATGTGTACCAGTACTCATGATGAGTACCAATACATGTATGTCCCAGTTTTGGACTTAGGACGACCTGGAGCTAATTTGTAGCTTACATGTACCGATACTTATGAAGAGTACTGGTACTAGCAAGCTACAATATATGACAGGATCCAAAAACTGTACCTTGCATATACCGGGACTCATCATGAGTACCGATACTTGCATCAGTTACAGAACTTATTACGAGTTTTTCCTGAGAAGAATAGTTTATCTAGATACATAAATATATGCAAATCTGATATGGGACAAATAAAAAGTATCTGAATAAAGAAACGACACATCTATACAGAACTATAAAACATGTTTAGCTTATCAATAATCTCTATCAATGATGCTAATAAACATTCATGAATGTATATCTTTACCTGCTTGATATATGAGAAGAGATGTAATACATGTATTCATCTTGAAAGTAAAGGGAAAGGGGATGCAGGATGTGAGGATGGACTTTCAAGGGATCCCACCACCACTGATTTAAGCGAGAGTTCTTTGGAGCCCACCTTCTTCTCTACCGCCCTCTCTCTCTCTCTCTCTCTCACCCTATGGTCACAATGGGTTGATCTTGGGTTTGAAAGGTGGTTCCCTTAGGGATCATAATCCCCTTAGTAAAATGCAATTACACCACTAATTTCATGGTGATTTTCACTTCCGCCCATCAAGGAAGTGTTATTCAAAAATAGGTCTCTACACATATCTAACAACACCACACTAATCCTTTTGCATTTTAGCCCATATGAAACCAATATCCTTATTTGATCACTTTAAATTATAGGCTTACGATGACAGTCACATTACTTACTGTCATTTGCTTATATTTATTTACATATACTAGTCCGTACGTTGGATTTTAACCCAACAATATCCTAAGTTGCTGAAGGCATGCAACTACTTCTCAGCTGAAATCTAACAACTTGTTAGAGATTATTTTGAAGAACTATAAATGTTCTTATGCTATTTTGCAATTCATTGAGAAATTTTTGGATTCAGGTGGCTCTTGTTCTTCCATTTATGGCTACATAGAGCCATATCATAACTTTAGGGAAACTTCTTGCAATTGGGGTGAACTATAAACACTCATCCATCTATTTTCCACTCAAATACTTTTCCTAACCTTTTATCCTTGAATTATAGGCTTTTTCGTCGACTTCACAATTCCAAGGCTCTTTTCTTTCTATTCTCACCTAATCCGAAATCATGGTAAGATATCAATTAATTATATCAAGAGATCTTATCTTACCCTTTAAAATAGTAACTAAATGGAAACAATGTGCTCATTGGAATGCCTATTACCTCTTTAGTTGATAGCATCAAGTTATGCTCCATTGAAGCATGGGTAGCTTGTCGGCATAAAAGAATCGTAGCATTATCATGTGGCACAATATTCTAGAATCTGTTTGGTGTTCGAACTCGAATTATTGCAAGTTAAGTTTCTGAAGTCATGTTTTCATGTGTGTTTTCTTTCTTTTTTTTCTTCCTTTTTTTTCTTTGCTATTGTTTCAGGAGAATCATACTCTTGAACTGATGCATTTTTATAGCATTTCTTGCAGTGGTAATACTCCATTATCACCGGCAGCAAAACTATGCAGCAGTAAAGGAGAGAGTGGAGGAGGAAGATAAAGAAGAGGGGAAGCAAGAAAGCATGGTTGTGATTGAGGAAGAAGCAACCAAAAAGGAGCTTTGATTAGTCATTCCAAAGAAAGCAATAGCGGCATGGTATTGGATCCATGCTTGACTTGACAATCACATCTTCCACTTGAATGTTGGGGAGCCTCATTGTTTGAACTTTCATACGTTGAGCTAGATTTACTATTGACCCAAATGTGGTCAATCCATGCTTTGTATCATATGTGCGCTAATCAATCTAATGTAGTTGACCATTGATTCAAAACAATACGCATGTTTTCCATGCATCTGAAGTAACTTATGTTAGTCTTGGCAACATGGTTATGCTCGATCCTTAAAGGTTGATCTTGTACATATGACTATATAAAAATAAGTGTGGCATTTTAATTAATTGTCTTGGAGGAGGATGGGGATGTGATTTCTTGAATTCAACCAAACATGCATGTGAGAAGTAAAACATATCCTCCCCATCCATTATACTTATATCAAAATCAGTTGAACAGTGGACTTCCCTTCCAAAATTAGGTCCAAAGATCCTAAACATGTAGCTTGTGTTCCTACCTTATCTCCTACCAAGTCAGGTTCCATAGTCCATTTGTACTGATTCTGCAACACTCCCAACTCATGAAAGTGAGTGGTGAGATATAAGAGGATTGAGAATTACTACTTGATAACTTGGGTTTAAGTATTTTAGCTGGTTGTTTGGACTTATGTGGCCTACCTATATCCAACAAGTTATTAAGGTTAGTGTTTCTCAATCACACTCAGATTTAGTCTCAAGTCATTATAAATGGTATTAAAGCTATAAGCCAACCAGAAATGTGGGAACTAAGTGCTATGAAAGACTAAGTGCTACACTATAGAAGTGATGGTAGAAGCCACCTCTAAAACCTCTGTAAGCCACCTCTAAAACATCTATGAGCCACCTCTAGAATCCCACATACATTAACCGAGTGATTGATTATATGAACCTTGATAAGAACGCTAGGATTGCAAATAGGGAAGATTGTAACACCCACAAAAATAGTCTCATATGATAAACTCATTAAAGTGGGTGATGGAATATAAGATGATTAGAAATTACTACTTGATAACTTGAGCTTAAGCATTTTGGGTGGTTATTTGAATTTATGGGGCCCATATTTAACAAGTTATTAAGGCTAATTTTTCTCAATCAAACTCGAGTTTAGGCCTAGGTCATTATAGATTCACAAATGATGAAAATATAGCCTCTCTTTCACACCCTCGTGCTCCATGTTGTTGATTGAAGTAATGGAGAGCAAAGGGTTTCATGTTTTTTGTTGAATTAGAATTATAATGACTCTTACATGAGCACATCAATATGATTTCACATCTCGTAGATACATATGGTCATTTGATCAAATGTCAATGGCCCCTAGCTAAGTTGTTTTTGGAAATCATAAGTAATTTGTATTTGTCCTTTCTAGAAGGAAGGAATGTTAATATAATTGACAAGAATTTGATGGGATTTCTATTTGAGGATCTAAATCCTATTAAAACATGAAAATTTTAAAATATGAAGCACAAAAAATGTTTTCAACCTTAAAATCAAAGACGATCTAAGCAACCCACAATTTTCAGTATGATGACCTAATTTTTCATAGGAAAAAGGTTCTTGTACTCCTATGGTGTTTAGGAATTAGAAATCTATTCTTAATTTATCATCTTAGAAATTTATTCTTAACTTATCATCCTGCTTCCCTTGGGCACAACACCCATAAAAACTTTATTAATTGACTTTTCTGAAAAAAAAACTTTATCGATCAAATTTCTTTACAACTACAAGCGAATACAACATCTATGACACTAAACTTGACAATGTATTCTACATAATGAAACCGAAGCCATTCCTTGACGTGATTCATTTATTTCTCCAATTCTAAACAAACTCGATCCAACTCCTAATTACTACATCGTGTCATTATTTAGTTACAATCTAATGGCCTATCAACTCTAACAGCTCCAAATGGTAAAAACAAGCAAAAAAAGACATACTTACTTCAAGTTCCTTCATGCAAATAGCAAGGACTATTAAAGTGGATGATCTAGCATGGGATTGTCATGTAAATGATTGAATGTTGTGAAATGATCTACCCTTTGTCTTTTGGCCTAAAGAGGTCATGAATGTCAAACAACATGGAGCCTGAAATAAAATTTTGCACCCCTTAATTACATAGAAGCATTTGACTTTACATCCCCATCAGAGGTTAATATTCCCTACCAACATGTAAGAGTTCAAATTTTCGTGTACAATCCTTGGTGGCCTCTTCCTAGGAGGGTTAGTTCTAATATATTGATTGAGCCTTGCCTCATCAAAGTAGGGAACACCTAATTATGTCTTGTTCGAAGTCCTAGAAGTTACTTCAAAGCCACCCTTCATATCATATGTAGGAAGTAAGAAAGAATTACAATAAGCAACACAGCCAGGGAAACAATCATGATTCAAAGCATCTCACAAATCATAAAGCATACAAAGGAGATCCAAACCCATGACATCTTATGCATATGTAACACATAAAAATCCTTTGCACTGCCTTAGCTTTCTTGCAGATCAAGCTAAATAATCTTCAAGTCCATAGCTCTATTTCTCAACCAAAAGAGCATGACCAAAATAAATTGGCCATGTATTACAATCATTTGGCATCATTTCCCCTACAAAAATAACGACCAAAACAAGCATCTATGTAACTATGCTTTCCTAACATGATGATAAATTATTAATTCAATTAATGAAAAGAGGAAAAAGAAAAAGACATGGGATTAAGTACTTTGTAATGAAAACTAGGCTCGCCTAGTTTACCTAGCGTTGTAGTCATTTTATTATTTACTGTTGCATAGTTTTTCATATTTTTCATGTTTTTTTAGTACTCTATAATTTTTTCCACTTGCCTCTTCTATGTAAGAGAGGGAGGTTTTCTCAATGAAGCCAAACCATTAGATTCTCTACACGGTATCAAAGTAGAAATCCTAGTTAGGTAGTTTATGCTTAATTTTCTCATCCTTTTGTCCTATAAAATATATTAAAGAAAAGAAAGAGAAACAACATTAATCTAGGGTTGGTTGTATCCAATGAAACCCTAAAGAGCAACTACCACCTACCACCATTGGCCAACCATTGGTCAGGTGAACTTGGCATATAGCTTATGCCTCCCTAATCTCTCTAGAACCAGGCAAAAGTGTTGCTCATGCTGGCCCTCATCATGAGAATAGATCAAACCATCATCGATAAAAGCCATCACGAAGTGATCCAAATACGATCAGAAGATATGGTTCATCAGTTCCATGAATGCGAAAGGTGCATTCGTCAGTCTGAACGACATCACAAGAAACTCATAGTGGCCATAGCATGTTCGGAATGCAGTCTTCGCCATGTCAGATTCCCTGATTCTGAGCTAGTGGTAACCGTATCATACATCAACCTTAGAGAAAATAATCACACCATATAACTGATCAAATAGGTCATCAATTCATGGGAGAGGGTACTTGTTCTTGATGGCTACCTTATTCAGTTGTTGGTAGTCTATACAAAGACATAAGGTGCCATCCTTTTTCTTCACAGACAACATTGGAGCTCCCCAAGGTATAGCACTCGGTTTGATAAAGCCCTTCTCGAGTAGCTCCTGCAGCTGAGTCTTTAACTCCTTCAACTCTGTTAGAGCCATGTGGCAAGGAGTAATAGATATCAAGTTCGTACTTGGAGTACATGAGATCTTGAACTCTATCTCATGGCTAGGAGGAAGCCCAAGAAAATCTTCTGGGAACACATCAGAATAGTCACAGACTACTGGCACGCTGCTCAATTCTGGTTTCTCCCTAGGGGTGGTTGTCACACAAGCCAAGTAACAACAGCATCCTCTAGTCAATAGTTGCACAGCTCGTAAGGCTGAAATGCACTTAATAGGTTGATCCTCCGCTCGATCAAAATACTTGAACTATGGCACCCCAAGTATAGAAAATATCACCTTCTTCTCATAGCAATCAACCAATGCATGGTGTGTAGATAGTCACTTCATTCCAAGGATAGCATCGAAATCTTCCATCTCGATCTTCATCTGATCGACAAACAACTCGTAGCCCTAGATGAAAACTACACAGTCTCTAAGGATTATCTCAGAAATCAGGAGTTGCCCCATTGGACACTTGGTAACTAGTGGCTTATCTAATAGGACTTGGGGTTTGTTTAACTTGCCAGCGAACTCAGATGCTAAGAATGGTGCAATGCCACCAAATCAAAGAGAACAAAGATCAACTGATCTTCTACCATAACCATACCTAATCTGGCAAGAGGGAAAAGTTTATTCAATTAGGTGTCAAATTTGGGTAATAAGTGAAATGATATTGAAAAATCAAGGAGAACAAGAACTACTTGGTTTTCTACTGTAATTATAGCTTCTATGACCATGGGAGAGGCCCAAGCATCTCTCAAAGAAAAGGCATAAACCTGTCTTGCAACGAGTGCATTAGAACCACCCATGCTCTGAGCCGGTTGTTGTCGTTGTGTTGCTGCTGCACCCCTAAATCTTTGAGGGCCTCCTCTGAGTTTGGAAAGAATTGCCCGCATTCTTTGTGTACTACGCAGATGCAATCATCGAAGTCGGCTGCACGCCAGTCTGAGTCCTAGCTTGAGCGAGACACCTCCTGCTGATGTGTCCCTATTGCTTGCAACTGGACTAAGTGCGTGTGTCTGGGCTCACATTTCTTGATGAGGCTTGCCCAATACTCCCCTGGGTCTTTGTCTTAGCTGCAAAGTATGCTTGAGTAGCCCTCGAGGGCATTAGCTGTAGCTGTGGCTGGGAGGCTTGGGGCACAGTAGATGGAGCCTAATATAGGTAGTATCTTTGATCTGGTTGCGGTAGGAATTGGTCTGGCAGGGGCCTCCATTATCCGAATCCTTTACCAAAATTCCCATGGGTCTTCACGTCGCCCTGCTTGTACTTCATTTCAACCTTGACAACCTAAGCAAAAGTGTCAAGGGGAAGCAACTTTACGTACTTCTAGATCTCTGGTCTTAACCCCTAGACAAACTTCCACTGCTTGTCTCCATTGGTGACTACAGTCGATGGTTCAAAAAACAAGACAACTCCACGAACCGGGTGCGATACTAACCATCATTGTCCCCTACTAAAGGTTATGGAACTCCAACCTCCTTTGAACCTACCAAGTATTAGGATAGTGCTAGCCATTGAATAGCTCTATGAAGCACTCCTAGGATGCTAACCGAGTCACCTGCTCACGACTAGATAGCCACCACTGGTGTGCAGCACCCGTCAACTAGTAGGTGGCGAAGGGCACCTTGCAATCCGAGGGTGGGCAGATGGAGTCGAAGGCTTTCTCTATTTGCTGGATCCAATCCTCTACCTCAATAAGTTCCTCATCTCCCTTGAAAGTTGGGGGTTTCAACTTTGAAAATTCCGTGAAGGGATGGAAATGTTGGTTGATGGCATTGATAAACACCAGTTTATCATCATTTTTATGCTTTAAAACTAACCTAGCTCTTAGGATTTTACTCCGCAAACGGGTTTTTGGGCTGCATTTAGGCATAAATTAGGATAGGCATGCATTGCATTTTTTTATTGTTGTTTTAATGTGTTTTTGTGAGTGTTAGGGATGTATAGATTCACAGATCCCTAAAACCCTAGCACTCAAGAAGGCAATTGGTGAAGGAGAAGCCCAGACTAGTTGGAACCCAGCTTGATCCAGCTCACCATAGCTGGAACCTAGCTTACTTGAACTAGGGTTAGCTCATCCCAGCTCCATTCAGCTAATCTCAGCTGGATGGCAGCTCAAGAGAGTTCACCTTAGCTCACCCTAGCTCAAGTCAGCTCAGATCCAGCTCAACTTAGCTTAGTCTAGCTCACCTCAGCTCCCACTAGTTCGCAGGGAGCTCTAGCTAGCTCAGCTAAGTTGACAGGAGTTCACCCCAGCTCAGATCCAGCTACATCCAGCTCCACTCAGCTCCAACCAGCTGAAGAAGAATTCATCCCAGCTCAGGAAGCTCAAGTCCAGCTCACAGGGACTCAGCTTAGCTCAACTCAGTTGAGCTAAGCTACCTTAGCTGCCTCAACCAGCTTGATTCTCCCCGGGAGCACCAAACCCAGCTCACCTTAGCTCAGTATGGTAGAAGCTAGCTTACCTCAGCTCGGCTTAGTAGCTAGCAAAGAACTAGCAAGCTAAGCCAGCTAGAATAGCTCCAAGCCAGCCTCTTCAGCAGCAACCAGCTCTAAATTTCAGCTCCAGACTTCTCCTCAGCTCCTCCCTCCAAATCCTAGCTCCAACACCTTCTCCTCTACTCCTCCATTAGCTAAGCTAGCTTAGCTTAGCTTAGCTTAGCTTAGCTTAGCTTAACTATGCTCCAACTTCCTTGGCTTGTACCACCCCAAAAACCCACCTACCAACTCCACCCAACTAGCTCCACCTAAGCTCCACATAAGCTAACCTACTTGGCACCAACCTAACCTACCCACCACCTCCAAAAGACACCTAAAAGTGGCGCCAAAAACTACCCATAACCACCCCTTAATGGCGCCACTTTTCCCTCCAAAATCTCCTCTCATCTCCACCACACAATCTCCCTTGAACCCATCTCCACCATCCACCTAACCCCCCTTCTAGAAGACCCCATGTTGGCGCCAACATGGGGGTGTCTCTCCACCACCAAAAGACACCAACACCACCATAACCACCCCCTTTAACACCCCTTGGGGTGGCGCCAACTAACCCTAGCCATAGGATCACCAACCACCCTCATCCTTCCATCCTAGCCCTCCATTTCAAGGGGTACCTTAACCCCCCATCCTACCCTATAAAAAGACCACTACCCACCACCATTCAAGCCATCCTTGGCTAGCCATTTCACTCTCATATTCCACCAAGAATCCCACGTCCAAGAGAGAAGAAGAAGAAGAAGATTAAGGGGATATTCTGTCCCCTTGGTGCCTTCCCCTCTTCCCTTCTCTCTTGGGTCACGCCAGCCAAAGGAGAAGCCAGGCAAGGAAGATCTTGGAGGAGATCTTGAAGGTGGTCACGCCACCTTGGAGTAGTTTTAAGGGTGGTGCACGCCCACCCCTTTGGAGAGAGCATTAAAGGTGGTAGCTTCCACCTTGGAGGAGCTCTCAAGGAAGGAGAAGAAGGAGGCCCTCTTTTCAAGCCAAGGAGCAGCTAGGCTTGGAGCAAGAAGACAACTTTCTTCACCATTGTTACAAGAGGATTTGTGTTTCTTTTCTTGCTTTTAAATTGTTCAATTCTAGTAGAAGCTTTCCTCTACTTGTCCTTGAAAAGAACACTCATTCTACTCAATCAAAAATTGCCTTCTTTTAAGCTTTTTATTGCCGTTGTTTGTTTTGGTTCTAGCACTTATTTCACCTCTTCTTCCTAATTACCCTAGGCCTACACTTTCCTAGAGTGAGCTTAGGAAGAAGATATTTCTATCTTTTAGATTTTTAATCATTTGTAGGTGTTAGTTCTTTTCGCTACAATCTGCCGTTTGCCCTCGTCTTTTCAAAATACAAAAAAATTACATATTGAAAAATATTAAAAAGAAAGTTGAGATTGTATTCCAAGCAAGAGAATCATTATTGCAATTTTTGCCTCCTTAGACGACCCTAGATACTCCCCTATCTAGGATATAAATTTTAAAAGCGAAAGCGGATTCGCGTGTTACAACGACGTTAAAAAACTGCTTTTACAAATCACGCGTATTGCGCCATCAGGCATCGCCATCATCCGCTATATCTAACCTAATTTGGCTAAGTTTTAAGGTTAAATTCACCTAATTAACACATTAAAAGGATATAACTCAATCAGGGCTGAAGATAGAGGAATTAATAAAAATAAGAGTTAATTCTGTAATTTTCATGAACAATTATAAATGCAGAATAGCTGGAGGGAAAACTTACAATTAATTAAAGGTCAATTAAGCTTAAATTTCCTAAATTTGGGTTGGTATTGAGTAATTTAGGATTTACATTCAAATTGAATGTTAATTCTTAATTAAAAATTCTTATTTCGACCCCACTTCAATTAAAATAGTTTCAATGGAAATAAATGTAATCTAAATCCTCTAAAAATCATCTAAAAATATTCTATGAGGATTAAAATATTTAATTTGACAATTGAAATCCATTTTAATCTTAAACAGAATCATAAGCGGGTATTCGGTACATCTTGGGTCAAATTATAAATTAACCATGTAAACATCATCAAAACCTAAAATTAAAGTAATCATTAAATTTTTTATGTTCAAATTAGGTTACCAGAAAAATTTAGGTTCATTTGGACTTCATCTTGGCCTAGTTTGCATTTTGACTCTTGAAAACCAATTTTCTTCCAAACGAGCCCCTAACTTTTTATTTTCCTTGCAAATAGCCCCCCTACCAGCATCTTCCTCTCTTCACATCCATGGTTGCAAGCGTTTGGTCGAGCAAACTTCAGGGAGGGATTCCCGTCATTCTGCTCATCCAAACATCACGAATCTTTGCGGAGCTGGTTAGCAACCATTCCCAAGCTCCGTGGCAAAGTTTTCAAGTCCGTCGACCACCTCCGTAGCTCGTTATCTATGACCAAAGTTCTCATCGAAGCCACTTTGACTCCATTATTCATCGTGAGAAAAGGCCACGTATGACCTGCGATTCATCGTGGGTGCCCTCCATAAAGCTTGGTCGTTCACTAAGTTTCAGGGGTGTCCAGAAATCACGCTCATTTCCTCTCTTCTTCCCTGAGCGTAGCCATTAACAAACCTTGGAGCTGCTTCCTCCTTGTTGATTCGCTGCCCCTCACCACTAACTGAGGGCACAACCGCCTTCCCCTCTTCCTCGTCATGCTCCCCATCAAAGGACATGGTTGCTTAGCCCCTTCCTTAGCTCCAAACACCATTGCCGGACATCTTCTCCTCCCCCACGTCCGATGACTTTCACCCTTGCCGTCCAACCTCTCGTCTCAGGTATCCTCTCTTCTTCCTCTTCCTCCATAGTGTAGGTTAAGCTTTATAGATGTAGGTTTCAATGTCCACACCTCCCTTAACGTCATCATCTTCTTCCCCACAGGCCACCGGCAACCACCACTCTGGCCACATGCCCTCGTTGCTCCACACCACCTCCCACATCATCCTCCACCTCACAAGCTTCACCAGGATTAGGGTGTCAAAAGCCCTCAAGATATTTTGGGTTTCAATGTCCACCGTACTCCATCGAACACGACCCATTCACGTCGCCGTCCGTGCGTCCAACACGTCTCCTCTGACCTCGCCACAACCCATCAACCATGCCATCACCTTCAGCGAGTCCGAGCGAGGCTTCTCGACTCCTTGGATTGGAGTTTCCATGGCCCTACGCTCCATCGAGCTGCATCACCGTCGCCTCCTGCATCCATGTCTTTCAATTTAAATCTTTCTGAACTAGATTTTGTGCATAGAAAAGTAGCTTCATTACATCTAGTTCTTAAGGTTAATTTTTGATGAAACCCAAAATAATGGTACTCACGTATTTTGTTGCTCCCAAAGATGACATCAGAGTACTTTTATTTTGAGTTATAAATTTTAAATGTTAATTGTGCTTTTATCGTCTATACAACGCATCAACTTTTAAAACCTTGGTAGAAGCCAGTTAACACTGGTGGAGTGGGTCAATTGGCTCATCCTTGCCTCCAACCCTCTCATAGTTAGGCCCTTGAGCACTCCACTCCGAATGAGAGATCATATCCTCTCCACATCCATCAGCTGGGCACACAGGTGGTAAAGTCTCACCTACCATCCAAATGAATGTCTCCGCAAAGACCTAGAACTAAACTCCTAGGTCAGGCTATTATGGAGGGGAATTTTCTTGCCGCTCCCCATCATGATTGCCATCCATGCAACCTAGAGGTTAAGAATCCATCTTTATTAGTAGCATAACATGACTCAGTTAGTAAGGATTTTAGGATCAGAAATTAAAAGGAAGAATCTAGATCAGAGTACTGCGGAAATCAGGGATAGGGATATTGCATCACTACACAATTGAGTAGCTTGCCCTCAACGCAATATGAATGTTTGTATGGCTCTTCTGGGTTATTTTATGATTAGTGTGGTGACCTTGCTCTAATATCATCTGTGATAACCCGAACGTCACCATCCAAATCATATAGTGGGATCTGAGTCACCAAGCACGATAATCAAGCCAAATAGGATCGTAGTCACTCAACACATAATAATAAAATATAAACATACACAAACAAATCAATCATATAGCATTGCGATAAAGAAAAAAAGCATAAATGCTATCCACAGTAATCATGTCCACAAATTTAAAAGCGGAAAGAAAGAGTTCTAAAAAATTGTCTGATACATCACACAAAAAAATGGAAGAGAAACGAGACAACTAAAATGACTCTTGAAGTCACAGACCGTCTACGGGTACTAAACTGGGTCCCGTACCAATTGCTTCGTGCGTAGTTGCTCTCAGCTACTCAACTGTACCTGGGCATAGAACCCAAAATAGACGTCAACAAACACTAAGGAGAGTAGTACAATTGGAAAAGTAATAAGAAACTAAGAGCATGCAAAATTAGGTACTAGCCTATCTTTATAATTATTCTTTATCAATTATTTCTGATTTATCTCAATAGTGTGTTGCCCTTGATATTATAGTCATATTTATTTCATATCAATTCCTCGAAAGGCATGAGGAGATCTCATTGAGATTTCTTGAGAGGTATGACAAGTACGTAGTGTCCTCTTGGCCGAGATAAAACTTCGTACTTACCCTATATCTCGTTCCATCACCTCGAGATCCTAGCATAGATAGTGTGGTGGCTGCATACTACGAACTATACATGTAGACGCAACTTACGTTGGCTCATAGATAGCCCTCTCCACAACTTAGGTACATATCCATCCAAAATATCACGTATATATATAGTTGTTTGTCCCTACCTCGTTACATGATTGGCTAATAGACCTATCACAGATTTCCAAGGAGGCTAGCCCACTCTCTAATCCACCAATCAACTCAGCCAAACTGTCTCATCCATTTATCCATATTCGATTATCAATTTCATCATATCCAAAACATTCATTTATCATAGGGATAATTGTTAATTAACATTTCTCATGTATAAAACATTTATGATATATTCAGTTCATAAGTTATTCTCTGATGCAATAGAGAGTTATAATAATCTCTTTAATCTAAGAATAAGAAGCAATATATATTTTTGCTTTAATTCCTCATAAAATGACATTTATTTATTTCATAAAATTCTCAATTTAATTATCCAAACTTATAAATCACTATCAATTTCTATATGTAGGGCATGAATTATCAACTAATCAATTCTCTTCAATGTATATTCCATCATTTTAGTTTGACATCTCATTCTCATATTTATAGTATCCACAAGAGAATAATCAAGCATCGTAATATGTCACAGACTCCAAGACTCGGCAAGAGGAAAGAATGCGCATAAAATGATGTCTGTGGCAAAAAGGGGGCTCAATAATACTTTTTATCAAAAAAGTGGGAGACTACTGATGAGTGGCTACTCATCATAACTAAAAAGCTAAAGTTAAGCTAGAAACTGGGTTAAACAATACCAAATTAACGCATAAAAGGGTTAAGTGGGAATAAAAACAAAAGACCTAAACATTAATTCTGTGTTAAAATTGCATAATTAGGTCATAAAATGAGATATTCATGTGGAAAAGGTCAGATGGTGATCCAAGTGTTAATTGAACAAACAAACAAGTTTCAATCAAAAGTGCAATTAACTTCCTAAATGTTCAATTAAGCTTATATAAAAACTTGAAGACATTTGGACATTATTAAGGCCTTGAAATTTAGGATTTACATTTAGGTCCTTTATGCATTACATTTCCTTCATTAGAAAACTTCCTAAGACCTATGTGTAACCTGCAGGGACCTTTCTATAAGCCCTTAGGGAGTACTCTGTTACATTTTCTTACCACTTAAGGGCCTGCATGCTAATTTTCTACCCCTTTGTAAAAGGGCTCACCCTGTAAATTCACCATTAGAACTCAGCACCTAAAGTCTCTTCGCGTGCACTATAGCACGCGAAGAACACGCGCCATTTGGACCGTCCGTTCTCACTTGATCTTGATTTGCGGCTCTATTTGATTCGAAGCTTCGTGCGAATCAGCGCTTGTGCCCACCATTACCCCCAAATCTCATCCTACAGTCAGTTTTTGATATGGCATCCCATGCGCTCCTCTCCTCTCATCACCGCCGCCCATACCTTCTTCGCCTAATTTCACCTACACAGTGATCTGAATCACTTAATTGGCTACTTAAGCACCTCCTTGGTCGAGCGCAAGGGATCGCTCCCTCCTACATTCTTAGTGATCATTCTTCCACTCCAGCCACCCCTCTCCACCGATCCCCAGATTTCACAGCCACTGGCTGTGAATTCTCCAACTTCTCTCTGACTCTCCTCGTTGCTAAGGATGACGTATGCTTGAGGATGACCCAAAAGCTTCACTAGAAGGCTTTTCCCCTCCGCTGGAGTCCATCTCCCTCCGTTCTTCCTCCTTAGCCGCCGGCTAAGGACCCACAGGTCCCATTCTTCCTATTAGAATAGTTTTACTGCTTTGTAGGTTAGTTGTAGCTGTAGTTAAATAGGTTAGACGTAGAATTAGAGTTAGAATTAGTGATTGATCTGTTGTTCTGATTAGTTTAGCATTAGGAGTAGATTTAGAATTAGAACCCCCCTCACCACCTCTGATCATTCCAGATCAGAGGAGACGTTTTCACACTGTCATTGATCATAAATTTTCTTCCTCTCCTTGTTTTCCATATCGCTTCTGATTCCCGCGATTTATTTCTCGCAATTCACCCACTCAATAGACCTAATTTCATATCTAATTGGTTTCCAATCTCAGATCTAAAATTAGCGTCGAAAATCACATTAGGGGCTTCCCATTCATCCCATTTTTATCACAAAAGCCCCTAATCTAAGCTAAAATGGAACCAGTTTGCCGGATCTTCTTGGAATTCAAATTTCAAAGATTTTCAGTTATTTGAGCTTTGAATGCTTTGATTCAACAAACTGAAATTGTCTGATTGCAATTCACTGTTTGGCTGGGAATCTGTGGTGATTCTGAAATCAGAATTCACCTCAGATGAGCCATAATTTGATTTGAGTTGTTGTGAGAAATTTAATGTCTTGAATGCACGGTTGAGTCAATGAAAATCTCTTAGTTGATTTGAGACTCTACTGTGCATCTTTTATTTGTTTTAGTACAATTCTGATTTTCTAACCTAAGGAATTTTCCCTATTCCTTAAGGTCTGATTTGTGTTTTAAGTGGTCTGATTTCACTCTTTCTACATGCTATCTATGGCATTAGAAAGATGCTAGATCAGCTTTCTTTTAGAACTGATTTGATAAGATTTTATCGACAAGGGGTTTTGAGTTTGATTAGCATTTCTGAGTGATTTTTATAAGAATTGAAACCCTTGTTAGATGGTGTTTATAGTGATTTCTTTTTCTATGAGCAGATCCCATATTTATATCAAAGTGCTGCAGTTGCAGCTACATTTCCCCCTTTTCCAATTGAGTATTCTCCTAATTAGTTTTTCTATACCCTTGATAAGGTCCTTCTGAATTTGATGTGGGATAGAAGTAACTAATTTAGGAATGGCTCAGCTAGAGATTGAATTCTTTGAAGTCTGTCTTAACTGCAGTAGCAGTTAAGACGTCTCAAAAAGAATCCAGTCGGCTGCAGTGATTGAAGTTGGCAACCTCAGCTGCTGTCTTTGATTGCTGGACTTCATTTTTGCTGGATTTCCAACAATGAGTTTAGCAGCTACTGATTCTGCTGCTATTGTATTTCTGCTACAACAGTTTCTGATCTGAGAATTCTAGGACAGTAGCTTAGATTTAAGTCTTGTAATTGGCTGGCTTGCATATAATGATGTATTGAATGTTATACAAGCTTTCATGTATCTTCAATTCATATTTAACATTATTTGAATGCTTGTACCTTTATTTTTAATTCCTTGTCAGCAAACTGTTAAGCCTAACTGTCCATTTAGTGTAATTAATTAAAATATACATTGATTTGCGTGCTTAATTGCATACATACCTTTCATATATCATACTGAATGTGTTCAAGGCAATCCACTGCCTTTCCAAATACTATAGGTCCCATTCTAGCCTTTAGGATTCATTAGAAAACCCTTAGAAGGCTTAGGATGAGTGAGATTTGGAATTCAATAAAAATTAGATAAAAACCTAAAAAACATAAAATAAACCTGTCTGATTAAGGATTAGGCATTTCGTTAAATGTATACCAAGTTTCATGGTAATTAGAACCCCTAGCTTGGTAGAATACACCAATCGACGGTTCTGTATACCATGGAATTTAATAAAAGAAATAAAACATAAAAAAATCAAAAACATCTCTTTCTCCTCATCCATTTCTTTCCATCTCTTCTCCTACCTCCATAAAAGACATAAAAATCATAAAAAGTGAAAAAAACCTCAAAAATACCAAAAATCCATTGTATACTATGTATATAAGTGTATATATAAGCTATATAGTAAGTATATGTACACCTATAGTGTAAATTATACATATATACAATATAAATAACTTATGCATATATTGTATAATGTAAATTAAGTAATTAGGTTAGATTATACTACATATATCTTAATTATATAATTATTTATTAATTAAACTAACTTATATGTACTATTAGGCTATATAAATTAGTAAACACTATAAATAAACATATTAAGTTATAATACTATATATACGTATCTATATGTATATAATAAACATATTTAACCCTGTTCCATAATATAATTGTATATATAGAATAAATACTTAATTTATTAATTTAATAATTAAGTTATTAGATTAAATTAAAATAAATTAGTAATTTAAGCTACAACTAAGTTAACTTATACTGTACATTTAGACTAATGTATTTTAAGTAATTTAAGCTAATTTAACTATATTTATAATGTATATACTATTTAAACTTAACTTATAAATAAAATAGTCCAAAAATCTGTTATTTAAATGTAAATAAAATAGAAATAAAACTTGTAAAATACAATAAAAATATTTATAAAGTATCTTAACATATATACTAACTCTGTATAAGGTCAATTAGACCATATATTAAATAATTTATATGTAATTAAGAAATAAAACCTAAAATTATCTATGTATAAACTATATACTTTAGCTAATTTATTTATATAGTAAATATAATTAAAACTCTAAATTAATTGTACAATTGTATAGTACTCTATAAATACTTTATTATCCTATAATTTATTATTATTTTATAATAAATTATGACCCTCGAATTAAGGACCAAAATCACTAAATCAACATAGGTGCATCGGAATTTCCAACGCAGAACCACAACACATATAGTGCCACATCGAAAACGCAAGGGCATGTATACCGCTATAAATTTCCTCTCTGCATAGGCAATGCCAGTCGTCACGAGCACCAGGCGCCTAAAACCACTGACCATTACCCATTGAGCATATAAGTGTATCTGAGCATTTGATGTTGTGTGAGTCGGGGGTCGGTTACTGTGCTAGGGCTTGATTAAGCCCAGTAATGAGCTAAAAACGTAATTAATCAGCCTAATTAACGAACTAGGGCCACACTTAATAAAGGTCTAGTCCTACCTGATCCTCGGGTGCTGTGTATCCCTCGAACTGTGTGCCCGCCAACTAAAAACCAATTTTGCTAAGTAAAAGGCCCTAATGACTCATTAAACACAAAGAGTTGAGCTGATAACACTAAGTGAAAAAGATAACATGAGTTAAGATTTGCGGCTAAGTGTTGTAAAGAATAAAAGACGATCAGAGAACAAGTGACAAAAGTCGCATTGAGCTAAGAAGTGGTGCTAAGAACTAAAGAAAAGAAGTATGTGTATACGTATATCCATATGTATAGTATATGTAAATAACATATATATGCAAATCCTAAGCATATTGTAAATAGTAAGAGTATACGTAGTATAGTAGTGTTTAAGCTATATATGTATATAAATAACCTTATAGCTTTACTGACATAATAAACCGTCACTATAGATAAAATAAATGTTGCTATAGACCCTAGTTTCTACCTTAGATTCTATACATAGTTTCTGGGGTTTAGTGACGTTTATATCTATCACTGTAGATGTTATATATGTTACTGTATATTTTAATATATTAAGTTAAGTTAGTTTAGTATGTATTATTACTTAATGTTGTATACATAGGTAAGTATTAGTAAGATGACTTATAAATAGATAGTATAGTGTATATCTAGGTATTGTTTGATGTTTGTTTGTAATTAGTGTTTGCAAGCATTTCATCGATTCTCTTTTGTACATAATTAAACCATTAATTCATTCATTATTGATTCATTCTTTCTTTCTTTATTATACATAAAACTGATCTTTTTGGAATTAAAGAATAATCTTAGACTTAGAAATGATGTATATCAATAACTGTCTCCAGTGAACGACCTGGAATAAATCAAAATTATGTAATTAAATAAAATGGATGCGATAACGGTTTGTATTTGTGACACATACTACAACGACGATTTTTTTATATGAACCGTGGTCGATTGCTTCACATTAACTACTCTACTTAATATTAATGGAGGGTCACAGTGACTCTTAAATGCATGCCTGTGGTCCCTCTCTACCACTCTAGGGTCTTGCATATTCCATATACACTTCAAGGATCGAATCTATGTCATGATGCATAAAGGAGTACATTACCATCATCACAGGGGCTTTACTAAAACTTTCACATATCAAATAGTTCCCAAAACTAAGCTTAGAGTTTACCAATGTGTATTTCATAAAGAGACAATTCCAACAAGTCCTGAAATGTGAGAAACAAACATTGTTTAACCCCATAACGAATCAAAATGTGAATTAAACGCAAAATTGGGATCTTGTATGCTCGCGTGCCCACGCATGCCTCACGAATTCCACCACTGGCGTTAGCGTCAATGGCTGTGCCTTGTCATGCACGTTCACGCTTGCTGACATCACCACTTCTCCTCTCTCTCTCTCTTCTCCACATTCTCTCCCCTTACATGTCCACCTACGTAATCAATCCTGCTCACAATTTTTTTTTTCCTCGCATGAGCGCTCGTGAATGCACCCCTTACCCCTATAGTCTCTCTCCTCTTGATCTCTTTCTCACACTCTCCTCTTTATTTCTCTCTCTCACCCTTTTTTCTCTCTCAATCTCTCTCTTTTGCTTTCTCTTTGAGGGTTGGCTCAAGGGAATTATGATAGCCTCAGAGGACACCCCCTTAGCCCTTTTCATAGTAATCCTTAAAACCTAATTAGTTATTGGGATTACAATAACCTATTATCCCATAATTTTTAATTATTTAAGTTCCCCCTATATTTTCATATGTTACATGCAATTTTCACTATCAACCTCGGAATTTTGCGAAACGAATGTTGTCGGAAAGCTTACGACAAGAGGAACCCAAAGGTACCAATTTTGACATAATTTGGGCATGTTTTTCAAGAGTTGACCAAGTTTGACCAGAATACACAAATTTCTCATTTTCGGAGAGTGTTGACGGGTATATCTCGACACACTTGGTCCAAAAATGATTCTAAAAAGCATGTTAGGGGCTTTACAATAATGATGCCCTTGTAGACCTTAGACAGAGTAGTCCTAATCTTCTCTTAGTGTGATAATTCAGCATGATGATTCAATGTGTCAATGAATCGTTTATTTTTCCTTTCATGTGTGTGTTACTCTTTATTGAGTTTAGGGCCCATTTGTGATGCTTGTGAATTTCTTTCCTGGTTACTTGAATAATCTTGTTTAATTTCCTAAAATTATTAAGCTTGATTAACTCTGTGATTGCATGTGTAGGGTTGATCAATAACTTAAGTTGGTATCAAAATTACTTAGTGTAACAAGTAATACTAAATGAATCAAATCTAATGTTTCTCCTAAGAACATGTCGTATGCCTTATATACTATCTAACAATTATTAAATGACTAACGACTCTAATGTGTAAACATCCTATTATTGATGCTCCATGATCTCGCAAAAATTGCTAAGTTAATAATCGATCATTGTAGCGCACTTTTCGTAATAAAAAATAATAACTGGAACTCTAGTGAGTCTCGAGTCAAACATAGAAAGGCACGTGTTACGACCTAGATCCTTATAGGACCCGAGACCAGCTCGCCTCGACTAATCCCAAAACCTAGTCATCCAATAAGAAATAACCAAAAGCAGTAAAAATAAATCACATTCACTCATGCAATATAACTAAGCAGAAGAAAAGTACGACGCAGTAAAGAAGGTAGAACAACAGTTTCAACACATAGTACATGCCAGCATAACAACAATAGAAAATATAAAGGAAACAGAAGTAACCGAAACAGTAAATTAAGTATCCATTACTTACTACAAAAGTAGGGTAAACAAAAGTGCTAAAAAATCAACTACGGCTGGGCCCAGCACCCTCTGCAGCTGGAAACTCGGGTTGCTCAACTCCTGGTAATGAATAGTGTAACGACCCGATTCCCGAGTCCCTACGAGACACGAGAACCGGACCGACTCGACTAATCCCAAGACCTAGTCGTCCAACGAGGAAGTAACCAAAAGAGCAGCAAAATAAATCACATTCAGCATGAATATAACTAACAGTAAGGAAATACGGCAGTAAAGAAAGGAGCCACTATAGTATATACCACCACAACAGTAGAACAACATTCATAACATAATATGAACTGCGGGTAAAGAAAAGTACAGCGGAAACAAGAACTATTCACTACAGTGGAACCAAAAAAAAGTGGTACAAGAGAACAGTGGTAACTCTACTGGACCCTACTCGGCCCAGCGTCCTCTGCAGCCGCTGACCCTGGCTGCTCAACACCTAGCCCTGACAAGTAACGAGTGTAACACGTCAGCAAAACGCTGAGTAGAGTGGCAGCTAAACTAAAGAAACAGTAAAGTGTACAGTAGCTGTTTTAATTTTCTTTCTTCCTTTATTTACGTCTTTCTATTATCTCAAAATTTATCTATTTCTCAGATCCTTCACTTGATCTCGAATGTTCCTCGTGGGAACGATCTTGATTGCAGTCTTTTCCAAACAATAGAAGTAGCACGTGGTGCTCTCCTGGTCGGGAGAGTCCCCCGTGGTGATCCTACTCTCAGTCAACCACCCCAAGGTCACGGACAGGCGTAACGGTGACTACGGCACACGCGATAAACGCACAGGTAGCTAACCTGCACTGGCACGCGGTCAGTCGTTTCCGTTAACGGGTGCGCCCAAAGAACAGCACGGAACCAGTACAGGGCAGAGCCCTCTCAGTAACAGGGGTCCAACCCCTCCACAGTAACCAAACAGGGGCCTTGCCCCTCCACAGTCCGTGCACCCTCGCCTGACTACCCTGGTTTGCCCAGGGGGCCTAACAAGTCGATGTAGGAGGCTAGCAGAACCCCGGGGCCCGTGGGGTAGCTAGTACCTCCCTACACTAGTAGCTCTCCTCAGTACTACGTACACGAGGGCCAGCAAGTCGGTACAAAGTGGCCAGTCCTAACCCCGGGTCCCTGGGGTGGCTGGCTCCGCTCTGCACTAAACAGGGGGACAGTCGCTCTCCTTGGTACTCCGTACTCAAGGGCCAGCTCACTTCCCCAATTCTCTCCATTCACCTTCCAGGAGTTCTACTCCTAATTCCCCGTAGGGTTCCAGCTCTTTTAACTCAGCACATTCAGGTTTCACCTTTCCAGTTTCACGTTCATACGATCCATGTTCTCAATCACGTTTATTTATTCATAGCAGGCAGCTGTTAATTCAATTCACAGGCAGCTATTATTTCCTTTCCACATTTTCCAAGACTGCAGTATTCATACATTCCACTAGTTTTCCCGTCCTAGGATTCATGCCATATCCTAGGATCTATCATACAATCTAGTTTTCCAGCCCTAGGATTCATGCAACACCCTAGGATCTACCATTCAATCTATTTCTCATTCATAGGATTCATGCAATGTCCTAGGTTATATTTATGATTCCATAGTTTAACAGATTATACTAGTAAACTTAAAAGCCACTCTACCGGTTACAACAGGAGTACTGGGGGCGTGGTCAGGAATCCTGCGTGCCTCCGCAACCCCCGAGACTGCAACGGAACGGGGTCCTATCACAAGGATCAAACACAAGGAGTTTCTCAAAACAGTATATAACTATTATAGACGGGTAGAGGATTAAATTTCGAGAAGCACGCAACTCGAAACGCGGAAAACGGACTCTGAACTGGCCCTAAACGGGTCGAAAATGATGAAATAGTGCAAAATCAGATGTCTGGAACTTATTCCAGACGTCTTAAAAAGTGGATCAGAGGTTACCTTTGCTCTGCATGGTCTCTCAGATGTCCATAAGCCTGCGGGGGCATCTGGCTTAGTTCCCAGACGTCCGATGGTCTGGAAGTCGTTCCCGTCGTCTGGCACTGCAGCCAGATGTCTGATTCGCGTTGGATGCGAATCTCAGAACCTGTGCGTACCCATTTCCTCTCTCTCTCAGTACGGTCAGTCGAAGAAAAGGAAGGAAGACAGAAATAACTCACCTTTCAGACGTCTGTACAGTCCTCCAGACGTCGTCCCCGTCGTCTGGCTAGAAGCCCAGACGTATGATTCTGGAAAAATTTCCAGAATCAGGGCGCGTCTCGCCCTCCACCCGCGATGCACGACCGCGCCGCGCCTCGTCCGCCTGCTGCTCAAGCTGCAGCAAGCCTCCCGCGTCACCCCACGTCTGCTGCTTCCCCCTCCAGTCAGCCCTAGCAGCCCCGGCGAGCTTGCCCTCACGGCCAAGCGCCTCTTCCCATGCGCAGCACCTCCTCCCACGCTCACCGCGGCTGTCGCTGCCGCCGCTCACTCGCACCCGCTCTCGCGCACCGGCTGGAAGGAGAAGAGGAAAGGGGGCGGAGGTGACGGGAGTGAGGGGGAGGGCGTGGCCTTTTAAGGCCGCACGAGGAGGAGAGAGAGAACGGGACAGAGGGCGCAGGAGGGAGAGGGAAAAAGAGAGAGAGAGACGCACGCATGTCTGCGCGCTCGGCGCGCAGACGAAACACGCGTACCGAAAATAACCGAATCCCAGACGTCTGGAAGGGGTTCCAGACGTCTGGTCAGATGTCTTAAAAACGTCTGAAGCCGCGCGTTCGTAACAAATAGTGTTATGAAAAGACAGAGTTAGCGAACACTGAGTAGAGTGGTGTTTATATTATTTAAGTACAGTACAGTAAAAGGAACAACAGATTTAATTCTCATTTCTATTTATCTCATTTATGTGTTTCTGTTTCATCTATTTCTCAAAGTATCCAGGTATTTCTTGATCTTGCATGGTCCTCGTGGGAACGATCTTGATTGTAGTCTTTTCTGTATAGTAGAAGGTACACATGGTGCTCTCCTGGTCAGGAGAGTCCCCTGTGGTAGTCCTACACCCACTCAACCACCCTGAGATCACTATCGAGACGTAGCGGTGACTACGACACGCGTGATAAGTGCATGGGTAGCTATCCCACACTAACACACAGTCAGTTGTTTTCGCTAGTGGGTACGCCCAAAGTACAACACGGAACAATATAGGGCCTTGCCCTCTCAGAACAGGGGTCTCACCCCTCAGAATCAAACAAGGGTCTCACCCCTCCACAGTCCGCATACCCTCGTCTGACTACCCCAGTTTGCCTAGAGGACCTAACAAAGTCAGTGTAGGGTGGCTAGCTAAACCTCGGGCCCCGTGGGGTGGCTAGCTCCCTCCCTACACTAGTTGCTCACCTCGGTACCATGTACGCGAGGGCCAACAGGAGTCAGTGTAGAGTGGCCAATCCTAACCCCGGGTCTCAACCCAAGGGAGGCTAGCTCCGCTCTACACTAAAAGGGGATAGTTGCTCTCCTTGGTACCACGTACACAAGGGCCAGTACACTTCCCGTCTGCATTCCAGATTCCGTTTATCCATAGGAGTTCTACTCCTAATTTCCCGTAGGGTTCATGCTCATGTTCACCTCATTTATCCAGATCCAAATCTCATGTTTCATCATTCGTTCCTCATCCATATATAGGCAGCTCGTGTTTCCATAATTCAATTCTCAAAAAATGCAACTGGTGGTTTCACAGGCAATTTCTCAATTATATATAGCCAGCTCGTATTTTAACATGCATCTCGTAATTATATCAAAGGCATTTGCTAGCAATTTATCTTAATCATGCATTCAAGTAAACAGTACAACTCAAATAGGCTTATTCATTTCTACCCTAGGGTTCATTCCATGTCCTAGAGTTCAATCCGAATATTCCAACCAAATACATTCGTATTTAAATATTAACAACTGAGTTAAACCACTCTACAGGGTATCACAGGAGGAATGGGGGTCTATGCTGCAGATCTCGTAGTCTCCTCGTGCCCCAAACACGCCACTGGCTGATAACCAGTACCAACGACTAATGTACATTAGACAAGCTCAAGACAGTAGGTACTCAACACAAATACGTAAAGGAACTCAAGTGGAAAATAGCGATACTTTGTTTGCGGAAATCCGATTCCGTTTGGGCCTTAAACAGGACAAAAATGTGGTTACTGATCAAAATCAGACGTCTGGGACTAATCCTATGTTGGTGCTAGCACACCACGATCATTTGTTTTGATGATAACAAAACACGTGTTATTTAACATTTGCAATTTGAGTCCTAGATTTCAGGTCAATTGCAAATGTGGACGTGTTTAGACGGAGTTCGAGCTCGCATCCAGGACGGATTGGAGGAGCTTGACGGAAAACAGAGGAGGTTCGCGTGGAGCGACAGATTGAAGATAGAAGACAAGAAGAATAGGATAGATTCTTTTTAATCCTTTCATGTACTTTTATCTTTATTTTTCTTGCTCTTTATTTTCCTTAGAAAATTATGTTAAAGAGCCTCAAAGTACCCTAACAGTAGCCCTAGGAACACCGGCACAACCCTAGGATACTTAGGTTTTCTGTAAAACACTTAGAAAACCAATATAGGGTTAAAACAGACTTTCCAGACGTCTAATTCACAAATCAGACGTCTGATAAAGTATTTTAAGACGTCTGACTGTTGTTTCAGACGTCTGATAACCGTTAGGCTGGACATAGTCAGTTCTGTCTGATGAAATCAGATGTCCAGACCTTAGACCAGACGTCTTAGGAGACGTCTGATGACTTTGCCAGACGTCCAATTAGTGGACCGTTGGCTGGCTTAGAAAACACTCAAGATTATGACCGTTAGAGCCTTATCAGACGTCCATAGGACTTTACAGACGTCTGATAAATGACCGTTTTGCCTCGGCTGACCCAAAATCTCTTCTCAGAGATTTTCTAGCCGTTGCAACGTTTGGAAATCAATTCCCACAGTAAAAGTAGGTTTCCAGACGTCCAGACTTAGTGCCAGACGTCCTGTATGTCGTCTGATGGACTTGCACAAAAACCCTGTTTAGATCTGATTCAAGTCAGGGAGAAACCCGCATAGAATCAGACGTCTGACCTTGGAATCAGACGTCTTAAAGTGGCCTTCCAGACGTCTGATGCCAGAGTTAGACGTCTGATAACCCTGTCAAATGCAATCATTGTCCTGATTTCGGCCTGATTCTCTTGGGCTTTGCACCCAACGGCTATGGAAGCTTTTCCAAGCCTTCCAAAACCTTCCTAAGGCCTCTATAAATAGAGGGGAACCTTTGTAACACAAACACACTTAGAAAAACATATACACACAAGATATACACACTAAGACACACACCTTGCAATACACTTTCAAACCTTTTGTGTCCAAAGAAAAGACTCTCTTGCTCTCCAAGCTCAAGCTCCATTTTCTTGAGAGCATTCAACCGTTGCACACCCGCTCTCCCGGCGTTGTTAACGAGAGCGACGTAGCGCCATCGCGTGGCACACGCACCGCGTCATCGTCGACGCACTCCTTGCAAAGGGGAGTTTCCTATTTCCTATAGAAGCTAGGTTTATTACTTTGTTGGCTCTATAGGACTATTGTTTCTTTTATCTTTGTCTTTTGGTTGGGTATTCGCTTTGCGAATTCCCGTCTCCTTCGTGGGACAAAATCCTTCTCGTGGAGAGAAGGGGTTGAGGAACGCTACCCTCGTACTTGTAGCGTGGTTGTACTGAGGTTGAATCACCCTCGTTTAAAGTGATTCGTTTAGTGGATTTTGATCAACTTGGTTGATCGGAAAATCCTAACTCGAGAGGGTTAGGTGGTGGTTTTCACCCGGTTTGGGTTTCCACCTAAAAATTCCTGTGTACATTTTGTGATTGCTTATTTTTGTGAGATTGTTTATATTTTCAATTCCGCATTTTTTTTGTCACGCTGATCTCACCCCTCCAAGTAGGGAACTTTCAATTGGTATCAGAGCAGGTTTTCCGCCGACAGGAGTAACATCCGCGGAAAGATCACATGGAGGGAAGCTGTTCCACAAGCAGGATTTTCGAGGGGCAGTCCACAACCCGTCCGCCCTACTTTGATGGGAACAACTACAACTACTGGAAGCTGAGGATGAAGACGTGGCTCCAAGCCACTGAATTCGAGGTATGGGGATGTTGCGAAACCCCATACGAGATCCCGAAGCGACCCCAAGGAGGCTACTCGCAGGTGCAGATTCTAGAGCTCTCACTCAACGCAAAGGCAATGAATGCCTTGTACTTCGCATTGAGTCCGAAGGAATTCGAACGAATCCAAGAGTGCACCACCGCCCACGAGATATGGAGGAGGTTGGAAGGCACTCATGAGGATTCCAGCTCGGAGGAAGAAGAAGAAGAAAAAGAAGAAGAAACCACTTGCTTTGGTTTCATGGCCAGAGGAAGCAACTGCGACAATGAAAGCGGAAGCGACTCCGACGACGAGGTAAATCTTGATCTTCAAGAAGCTTTTAATGAACTTTTTGAGATTAGTAAATCACTTAGGATAGAAAATAAAAGCATTAAAAAGAACCTTAGTTTTCTTAAAAATGAAAATGATAGGTTAGAAAAACAACTTAAGGACATAGAAGCTAGTCCTAAGGATGATAACCTATTATTAGATAATCATAACCTCATCAATGAAAATAATAAATTGATTGAGGAAAATGTTAGTCTAAAATTAGAAATTTCTGATTTAAAGACTAAGATGGATATTATAGAAAAAGAAATCGCATGTCTTAGGGAAAATTCTAACAAATTAATCAACAAAGTTGATAATTTTTATAGCCCTAAGGTTGAGAAAGGATCTCCCTCAAGGAGACCCGCTAACAAATCCTAGACATCTTAAAAGACGTCAAAAACTCACGCTGCTTTTTTATCACGCTGATCTCACCCCTCCAAGTAGGGAACTTTCATCCTAGACATCTTAAAAGACGTCAAAAACTCACCTCGTGTTTTCTACGGTTAATCAGACATCCAAACTCCCTCTGCGACTGTCTGGGGATAGTTCCAGACGTCGAACAAGGTCTCCGGTCGTCTAGAAGCACCTCCAGACATCTGGTAATGTGATCAGACGTCCAAAAGTGCTTGGGAAAGCATACCCCACGCCTTCCCAAAGCTTGCCCTACGTAAGAAAACATAGGCATGGTTTCAGCCCAACAACTCCTGTGCTGAGATCTTCTGCATGGCGGAGATCAGCGCAAAAACGTACGTACCTCGTGTGATACGTGCTCTCAGACGTCCGACCTTAGCTTCAGACATCCAGGTGCCTCTCCAGTCGTCTGGACATCACTCCAGACGTCTGATACTAGAAAACTTCCAGTATCAGAACCTCTTCATGCCACTTGTCGTGCCCGTCCTTCGCCCGCAGTGGCATCTCCAGCAGCTGCAGGAGCTTGAGCAGCTCCTCGCTAACGCCCTCCTCTCTCTTGCGACTCCTCCTTGAGCTCCACCGAGCTCCCACGGTTGTCTTCCTCCTCCCCCCACTCTCACTCCCTCACACTCTCTCCCTCTCGTTCCTCCTTGCTCTCCCTTCGCTGACTCCTCTCTTCCTCGTCGCAGCTGCAGCAGCAGGGATGGGAGGGGAACAGGGCTGGCGGGAGGTGGAGGTGGGGTGGCTGAGTGGTGTGAGAAGGAGAGGAGAGGAGAAGGGAGGGGGTTTATATAGGAGAGGGGTTAGGGTTCAGGGGGTGAGGGAGAGAGAAGGGGAGCAGCCTCTGTGCGTCGCCCACACGTAGAGCACAAAGCGCAGTACAAAAAACTCACTTTCAGACGTCCAGGAACGTGTCCAGACGTCTGGACAGACGTCTGACTGAAACTCTAGACGTCTTAAATGGCTAAAAATGTAACGGGTCATTACAGAATGGAATCAAATCTATCCTAATGCGAAAATGAACCAAATGCGAACTAATATTTTTTGTATTTTTATATAAGAAGATGGTCAGAAGAAGGAATCAAACCAATATTGATATTTGAAAATAAGAGGGGGGTGAGAAGCACAAATTACAAAATAATATAATTGAAAACAAATCATTATTGTTAATGAAAAGTTCAACTACTATAACTAAGAAGAAAACTACAAAAAAACAAAAAATAGAATAGAAGTAGAGATGGAGATCCGAAGCTTGGTCTGAGAACGCAGCTACCAAGAAGAAGATCCAGACATAAGGAAGAATGTCTGGAGAGGTGAGGAAGATGGCCACAGAGAGGGTAATGATGCTGAGGGTGGCGTAGGGATGGAGGTGAGAACCTATGCTAATGGAGGAAGGTGGTAAGGGATTCTAGTGGAAGGCTTCTTGAAGGTGGTGAGAGGGAGAGACAAGGAAGGAAGCATCCATAGAGAGGGGGACGACCATGTTTCTTTTATAGAGAGTGTAGAAGGTTGTGATTGGTGGATTCAAGTAGCGTAGGATCAAGGAATTGGATGGCTAGGATTAGGTGTTTAGAAATCAAGGGTTAGATCTAAAGTTAAGGTATAAGGGTAGGTGGTTTCTTATTGGAACCTAAGGGAGGGCTAGGATTTGATTGGAAGAATGATTAGGGAATAAGATGGAGGCTTAGGTCAAGGGTGCATGGCAGGCCATACCATGTTCTTTTTGGTCACTTTTGGTTGGTCATTAACTGGGTGAAGGGGAGCCTTTAGATGTTAAATTGGAGGCTAAGATCAAGGCTTATGATGTGGATTTAGGATAGGGTTAACTAGGGTTTTGGATATGGTTTTTAGGAAGGGATTTCTAGGCCTTAGGATTATCATCTAACGGTGGAGGTTCAACACACCTAATGGCCAGCTATATGGATTAAAATTCAAGGGATAGGGAGTGGCATTTAAAGATTGAAATAGGAGTGAGGATTTTGTTGGAATGGATATTAAGTTGGTGGAGATTTTTGGTAAGATATATACATAGGTTGGACAACCATATAATGTTGAAAATCAAGGTCTCTTGGCTGGCCAACATGGGGTTAATTGGGTTTGGTTAGGTGGGAAAGATTATAGGAAATTTGGGCCCATAAATAGGCTAGATCTATGGTCTAATTAAGCTAAGGTTTAGGTTAGGAAATGGCTCAACCTTTTCTGCATAAGTGAGCTCAACCTAACTTCTCCTTTATGCAAAACTCTAATTAGTCCTAAACTTGGCACCTGTATACATTTAAATAAGGACATCAAGGCACTAGATATAGATAAGGAAAATATTACATAAAAACCCATAAAAATGTATTATTTACAAAATGATACTAATTGACTAATCTAACCTAATCTAATCTAATGCACAGTGACCTAATTTACCCTTAAACTAACAATAGTTAGGCATAAATTATGTAAATAAATATGGACATATCACTCCGCAATTTACATAATTGAAATTAAATGTACCATAAACAAAGGGTTGGCTTGAACCGTAAAATCCTTATATGAACATTAAATTGAGTTAATCTCATTAATAAAGAATTGCATTGTGGTATGGTAATGAATGGACATAGATAACTAATTAATTGGATATTGGTATCTCTAAATGAATTATTAGATATAGAGCATGATTATTACCTGTAATAATAAATAAGGGATGAATTGCATTGTGTAGTGGATCAATGTGATCTTGGGAACTTTATGAACATCATCATAACGGTAGTCTCATGCCCCCAAATCAAGGCCTCGGCCTTCTAGCTTATGTATAGCTACTTAAGACTAGGTTAAAGAGTGAGCTAGCCTCCTTGCAACTCTTTTGTTAGGCTGCTTACCTAATCGAGTAGCTAGGTGGATGGGTACATGTTACTTGACATGAGAGAATTGGTACCACTTTCCACTACCTTGTAATGGAGAGGACTGTTTGTGTGCCAGTGTAAATAAGTGCCCATATGCATATCTATGAGTTTGTAGTCACCACTTCACCTACTCAGGGTGATTAACCAAGTTGTAGCATAGGTGCAAGCCATTCTCCTAGCCAAGAGAGTGTCTCATACCTATCTTACTACTCAGAATATCACAACAATATCTCCTCACATCTTTGGGGAAAATAATTGTGGGTTATTAATGACTGTAAATTAGAAAGGCATGAACAATTAGGAAAATTGAGTATTAATTGGATATTTGAAGAGATTAATACAAGCAAAAGTATCCTCTTCATATTCCTTTACAACTATTTTAAATTTTTACTTTATGTATCATTTTTGCTACTCTACTTAGTTCTTGCTAATGTTTCCATTTGTGCTTTGCACTTAGGTTTTGGTGAGTAGCAGTTGGATTTTGTAGTTATAGGAGATTGTGATGGTCCAAATTTTGCATTGTAGTTGGTTTGCGAGGACTACCTTATTTATGGCACCGCCATCATTCACTATATCTAACCTAATTTGGCTAAGTTCTAAGGTTAAATTCACCTAATTGACATATTAAAAGAGTATAACTCAATTAGGGTTGAAGAGAGAGGAATTAATAAAAAAAGGGGTTAATTCCACAGTATTCATGAACAATTACGAATGCAGAATAGCTGGAGGGTGAACCTATGGCTAATTAAAGGTCAATTAGGCTTAAAAATCTTAAAAGTGGATTGGTATTAAGTAATTCAGGATTTACATTCAAATTGAATGTTTAATTTTAATTAAAACCTTAATTTCAACCTTACTTCAATTAAAATAGTTTCGATGGACATAAATGTAATATAAACCTTCTAAAAATCAATTAAAAATATTTTATAAGGTTTAGTATAGTTAATTTGACAATCGGAACTCGTTTTGACCTAAAATAAAATCAGAGATTAGTATTTGGTATAATTTGGATCTAAATTTAAATTGACCATGCAAACGACATCAAAACCCAAAATTAAACTCACCATCAACTTTTTTATGTCTAAATTAGGCTACCATAAAAATTTGGGTTCAGTTGGACTTCATCTTGGTCAACTTTGCATTTTGGTCCTTAATTCCTGATTTCCTTACAAATACCCCCTCAACTTTCAATTTATTTACATTTATGCCCCTACCAGCATCTTCTCCACCTTTTACCTCCGACCCCGCTGACCACGCAACTCCGGCGAGGTTGTTTGCGCAACCTCCGACCCTCTCCTCGCATGCCAACAAGCTATAAACCTTCCTCGCTTCACGCCGTTGCAAGTTGTTGCGTTTTGGCGAGCGTAACTCCCCTCCTTCCTCCTCAAGCACCACCATTAACGCCGACCTTGGAGCTGTTCAACTTCCTTCGTCGACCGCTCTATTGTGCAATTGGTGGAGGGTTTCTTCTTCCCTCGTCGTCACCGTGCTTCCCATCAAAGAATCAGCTCTCCTACTCTCTTCCTTGGCTCCAACTCACCTCATCGTCTCCTCCTTCTTCTCCAAGTCCGGCGATCCATGCCGGTCTCTTCTCCGACCTTCTCTCCTCCACCTAGGTAACTTATGTTCTCCCTCTCTTCTTCTAAGTTGGGTTAGGCCCTTTAGACTTAGGTTTTAACCTCAACAACTCCTCCCTCTCCATCTCCTTCCCCACGACCGACCACGCTCTGACCATGTGTCGGCGAACATCTGGCGACCACACCTCACTTTCTCAAGCCGCCTCCCACTACGTCAACCACCCTACTAGCACCACCAAGCCACGACGAGCAAAAGTCCTATCTTTATTGGGCGTTTTGCGGCCTCAAGGAGCCCACCAAACACACTCCCCTTTCGCCATTGTCGCCACCTTCACCGGTCACCTCCGAGCCTCCTCGAGCTAATCAAATGCCACTTCCACCTTCAGTGAAGAACGACGAAGCTCCTGAACCCATTGGACGAAGGTTTCATCGCGATTCGAGCTCCACTAAATAACCCACTTGCCGCCATCTTCCCTGACATCGACAAGCCCTCTCCAACGTTCTCGTGCCACCAAGCTTCGTGAGAAGCTCCACGGTGGTACGAGGAATGCCTTGCCTCTATCGATAGGTCGTTTCGCATACGAACGAGCTTCAATGAGCCCTGCCGGATCTCACCGTCCTCTTCGACTCCAGTGATGTCATCCACGACCATAGCCACCATGAACCGCTGCTGCACCATCGCCGTTAAGTCGTCGACCTCTCGCCAACTCTCCTCCACCCTTCGTCGGTGCTAGATGCTAACCGAAGCTCATTTCCGATGAGGCACCGCCGCTTCTCCAATGAACCTTGCCAACTAAAGAAGGAGAAGAGGAGGAAGAAGAAGGCAAGGACCTAAACGTAGAGTAAAGAAATTTACAGGGACATGATTGTAAGGATCTAGGGACTTAAATGTAATAAAATTAAATTCCTAGGGACTGAATTGAATATGTGTTTAAATAATTATTTATTCATCTTGATTATTGATGGTTGGGGATTATTAATGAGATTTCTTTGGCTAATCATTAGTGTTTTGATACATTAATGCCCATTCGCATTGTTTCTTGACTATTTTAATTAAGCACTAATTAAAATAGAGATCCCTCGGTAACACGTTGAATTGCGTAATTAATTCTCTTAAACTAGATTGCATGTGTAGGATCTCACAGAAAGTCAAATTAATATAATCTAGTTTCTGAACTTAGAATAGTGATAATTGCACATTACTTGCTTCCAGAGATTACCTTAAATTTTATTCGAGTTATAAATTTAAATGTTTAATTTACTTTAATCAGCTATACCACAACGCGATAATTTTAAAATACAATAAAGGCGAGTTAGCACTTAGTCTACCTCTATCCTTTTTCATTTATTTATTTATTATTTTTTTCTTTGGACGTGTACTTTTTACCTTTTTATTGATTATTATTGTTGTTGTGAACTCTACTACCTAGATTAAATTGCCATTTTAGATTTAGTATATTTTCATTCCTTTATGAATATATGCTAGAAAACTATTCGGTCTTGGGTAATTATGGAAAAATGATCTATATTCCTACTACGGTGGAGGTCTAGATCGTAACAACATACCACTATTATTTTGCTTCGCACATCGCTCATTCTTTATATTATAAATAGTTTTGCATTAGATCAGCACATAAATTATTTTGTGTTACTTCATTATTCTTATTCTCTAACATAAATATTTAAAATCAACTATACAAAAGATAATATTTAGCAAGGATGATGTTCGTGGATGGGGAAAATATTCTTTAAAGATTCTTCTTCTTTTTTCTCAATGTAAAATCTTGTTGGTTTAGTATTTCACCATTTTATTTAGATGAGATATGTGTTTAATGATTTTAAATGATGGTCTATTTTAGTAATTGATAAGTAGATGTTAAAAAAATATATTTCACATAAATAGGCATATACCAAAGTGGTGCATAGTCTCGAAAGGTGCATGGTATTGGATTAGGTAATATAGTACTGATAAGTGAAAGAAAATTCTCATCTAAGTCCAACATAAAAAGGACTCACAAAGGCCCAAAGAAAAGCCCACTAAGAAGCCTATAAAGGTCCCTACAATGGAATGGTACAAGACAAAAACCTAATAACCAAAGATCCATTCGACTGGCAAAAATCAAACGAATCTAACCTTAATCACAACAGCATGGCCAGGCTAATAGATCTGCTCTTCTACCCAGCAAGGCAAACTAAGAAGATAGATGAATTGCTAGACACTCAAACTAACTATGAAGTCTGGCGAACAAATAGATAGCCATATCTAGCCACTTCCTGCTATCTGTGTCATCCATTTTTCCACCATCATGACCCCTGACGAACATGGGTGACATACCTAAATATGCGTGATGTGGAGATAATTCATCCAACTATTATAAGACTTTGAAAACAAGGAATAAAGTCAATGAACATAATACGAGAGAGTTCTACTATATATAGGAAGTGTGGCTCCCATATGGGGGCACGTAAGCTAGAGAGCGAGCACTCTTGTATTCTCTATTTTGTTCTATTATTAGTGTAAAATTTCGAGGGGCTATACCTAGTAGGGCTTGGAAAGGAGGGTTTTGATCAAGTACTTACAATTATACCTTTTAACCGAGGGTAGAATTATTGGATATAAGTCCTTGTGCTAACATTTTTATTGATCTTGTTTGTGGTATAGAATTTTTGCTATATGACTTTTTACTGTATGAATTTTTGCTATATGAATGTTTGCTATCTTCACTCTACCTTATCAATAGAACCTACTTTAACAATAACACCACCACTAGTCTAGCATCCCCAAAATCACCTTTAATACCATGATTACTAGCATGGCACACCACCACCATTGCCATTAAACATCATGGCCATCACCATCATTACCATCTTTATTACCACCAAATTGTTATACGACCAACATCATTGTTAATGCCACTACTAATTAATATTGCCATCATCACCTCCACAAACACTAATGAGCACCTAATTATCATGGCTACTTGAATAATTTTCATGTTGTTATCACCACTATCACTGTTACCACCATCACAACAACTATCATACCACCACCCACTGTCACCATCATCACTATCCAAATAGTTTGAAGAAAGAAAAAGAGAAGTGGCATCAAGGATTCTTGGTTGGTATTAAATGAAAGAGAGAGATAGGGTCGGCTAGGATTCAAACAAAAGAAGCAAAGAAGATCAAAATGAGATAGCATTTTGGGGATCTTGAATAGTTAGTTATGGGTGCTTTAGAAAGAAAGAGGCTAAGTAGGTTTGTGAAAGTTTGAAGAACAAAGGATGGGGTATGCATTGATAATGGGTTTTGAAGAAAGAGATAAGGCAATTGGTTAGTTGCAGTATGATTCACAATTAGAGGAGAGATTTCGGTCTAGAGAACCAAGGTTGAGTCATGAAAGTCCATGAGATATGGTAGGCTTGAATTTTGGACGGGTGTGAATTAAGGTGATGGACTTTAAGTTTCTAAGAATGGCGAATGAGGAAGGGAAAACAATTAGTGTAGGAGGAATCTTTTCAGGTCATCTCAAAGGAAAGGCATGTGAGGAAGTAAGTGAAGGGGAGGAATAAGATAGAGGCATACATGAATTTGGATGATGTAAGAAAGCGATATGGTGAATGATTAGTCAATTGATGAGAGATTGGCTACACTTGAGTAGTTAAATAGGTACATGGTGGTTCGGTAGTTAAAGGTTACTTAAAACTTAGAGGTTAGTTGGGGTAACTTGTATTTAGACTTGGCAAGAAGAAATGTAAGTTGAAGATTCAAGAAGAATAATCAAGAAAAGAGAAGAGGAATAAAAAACGAGAGAAATAGAGTTCAAGAACTTATTAAGAAGACCTAAGGTTGGATAATGAACCTAAAAACAATCGAAAGGACATCTAAAGACTTAATAATGGCTCACCAAGGATCAAATAGAAGGAAGGCATGATGCTTTAAGGCCTTCTTGGACTAGGCTAAAGTTGAGGAATTCATCTTCTTATTTAATCTTCAATGTATTTGGGAATTCAACTTCTTGAATTTGACATCTAGGGGCCTTACATCTATGACTAAGTAATTCTCTTGAAATTTAAGCTCTATCTACATCTTCTATCTACATCTTGAATGGACATATTTTTGATATAATGTGATAATCTTGTAATGTAGGTCCACAAGTAATAACAGAGGAGTTGCAAATGTAGGAAGAGTGTGGCAGAAGATCTAGAGTCCCTGCAGAAGAGCAAAGAGAAAAAAGAAGAGGATGAGAGGAGGAAAACCTAATTCTCAAATCCAAGTCCTAAAGCTAAAGCCCAAGACAAACTCCACCAAAACCCAAACCTAAGCCAAAAATGCCATAAACCAAGCCCAATCACCCTTAACCCAATCCCTTACGATCTAATCCTAAGCCAATTACCCTAAGCTACCTTCCTACACATTCAATTTCACTCTTAGAACCCGTAGAAACCTAATTAGGTTATCCGGTTAACTAATTGGACTACTTAGACCACCTATTCACCCAATTAGGTCCACCCTTTTCCAATTAAGTTCAACCTCAACCTAATCCCCCACCTAATCTTAAGTTTTACCTCCCTTAACATCTTCCTAAATTACACCCAAGTTACAACTTAACCCAACTAAGTTCTATAAAAGAAGCCCTAACCCTCCACTTCAAAGGACTTTTCTTTTTTTTCTTCTTAATCATCTTCCACCCTCCCCCTTTGCCTCAAGGTCGCTAGCCACCACCCTCCCCTTCCAAGGGCCAATGACCACCCTCTTCCTCTCTTCTCCCTCTTGTCCTCCAGGGCCTGCTTCCTCTCCTATAAGCACACCCCAAGGTCTTCTCCCATAGACCTCAGGTGTGCCCTTTGATGGTGAAAATGACCATGTCCATGGTCTAAACCATCATCACTACACAATAGCCGACAACCCTCCTCGAGCACTCTTGCCATGGTGGTTTTTATTTCACACCACACCCCTTTCCTCCCTTTAATTGGTTGTCCCCCTTAGGTCCCTCCCACCACCTCCAAACAACCACCAATAGAAACCCTAACCCTAGTTCATCCTCTCTAGTTAGGTTTAATCCTCTTTCTAGTTAGATTTGCATGGTTTGATTCATTTCAAATAACATTACGTAGCGTAGTATATTTTTTCACATTCCATTGTTAGATCATCTCATTGTTTAAAAGAAAAAAGGAAAAAAATAAAAAAGGAAAAATGTACAAAAATACACCCCATCTCCATGGCTGTCCCTCCTCCATCTCACATTCTACACAATCACAACTCCTTTGAAAATACACAATCATAGAGGTTGTGCTCATGCCCACATACACATTCACATTCTATATTTTTCTTGACATCAACTACATCCTCCAAGAGAATAATGCCAGGGGAGAGATCTTGAAGAGGGAACTTCACATTCTTTAGATCATCCACATTAGGTTATTCGAAAAAGGTAAAAAAATATATACCCTAAAGAAAAACTTAAAAAAATAGAGTAGGATCAAGGTGAGGAGGAAAGATTTATTCTAAAAGAGAGATTAAAAGCTACCTCCCTATGGAGAACACGACCGGACTCATTACAAGACTTATGTCAATTAAGAGTTCATAAAATATTTGAAAAGAGATGTATGTAGGCATAGTCACATTGCAACGACCACTAAACTAATAACCAAAATCACCTTAAGATGCTCACTTTTCATTATGTTATACATGAATTTTGTATACTTATCAAGAAATAATCTTTGAAATTATTAAGTTGACTTGCAATATTATAAATCTTGGATCCTTTAGAAACTTTCAAAACTTCAAACCATATGCAATTTATGAAAAACCTTAGCCTAATTTGCAATTCTAGAAGAAATATAGACTAATGCAATTTATTAGCTATTGGACTAGTTTGAAATGATTTTTAAGTGTTTCCATAAGATTATGATATATTGCAGTTATAGCTAAAGTGATGACCTTTGATATAGACTTCTCAAATAGGGAATGCACCTAATATTGGTAACTTGTCCTAATCAAAAACTAATAGTTGTTCAACACTACCAAAATGCAATTTGTTATAAAGATGATACCAATTAAGATCTTAAAGTGGTCTCCCCTCTACCATGAGCTCCTTTCTGAAATGAAAATTTGAAGAAAATCTAGTGAAATCCCTTCCTATCTCATTAATGGAATTAACACAAATACTATTATGTGAAATCACATCCAAACCTTATTACTCAATCAACAATCTTGTTCAAATATAGATGTAGTGCAACAAGTCCAAAACTCCAACAACATCATAAATCAAAATCTTTGTATTCCTAATAGAACCCATAGTATCGTCTCCATTGTCTCGCATTATGTCCTATTTTACCCAAGCTTCCATGTGGCTCACAGAAGCACCATCGATTCTACAATTCCATTGTCTAATTACTGATTAGGCTAAAGACACTAAAAAATAGATCTCCACTAGAATAGATCATAATAATTAGTAGAGTTTCTTCATCTTGAGTAACCACCCTAATCTTTTCTTGGTAGCAGATTTTCTAATAATAAGAAGCTTACAAGATATCAAATCATGAGGATACCAAGTCAACTACTAATTTCAAATATGACCTACTACAATCTTTTCTATTGAATTGGGTTAAAAGACATGTCACATAGAGAAAATGGTTATAATGGCTTGATGACACAAATAGCCCGCCAATGAACTTGGATAAATTGCTATATATAATAGCATGAAAGAAAAATCATAGCACACTAAAATACTTCAACTTAGAAAAATCAGGATGCAACCTAAACATTGAGATGCTTAAAAACTTCCAACTTTGGATGTGTGAACTATACAAACGTTGTGAACAAGGCTAATAATTGTTACATGGGAAGCCCTAGAATTGACATGCCTTCATACCATGTAAAAGCAAATAAAACCTATGAGCATAGTAACAAAAATTCAAAGAGCACATTAAGGAAAACCATGTTACAAACTCTTAGAAAAATTGACATGAGGCCAAATGACTAGTACTAAAATGGATCTAGAAGAGCATTTATTCACATTACATTAATATGAATGGAAGGGAATCTATATTTCAAATTACTAACCATAATGAAAAAACTATTGCCTAACAATTGTATTTTCATCCTTAATTTGTAGAATAACAGTTACCCCCAACACTTACAAAATATTAAAAAGAAAAAGAAAAAGAATCACCCATTATGACCTTCATAATGAAACCTAAACAAGAAGCTAATTAGCAACTCCCCTGAATCTTCATGGATCCAAGGCCCAAGCAATCTCTTCACGAAGCCTTAGTTCCTCCTCAGGGGTGTAGTCACACTTTATGCCGAAGAATTCACGAGCCTCCTCGATAGTAAAATCCTTGATGAGGTTAGCAATGGCCGTACAAGTTATGTTTAAGAGTGGTTTGCTATTGAGGTAATTAGCAGCATTTGCCATATGCACGAGCATGGTCATATCAACCTTCACAAACTCTTCGTCAAACTTCTCAAGCTTGTTGGCCTCATTTTCCTTGATGACTCTACTGTCGCGATCTGTAGTGTGGTGTTTCCAATACTCAAGGAACTTTGCGAGCACCTTGCTTGACACGTTTGGTAAAGGGATGCGATCGATGAAAACATCCCCTATCATGTTCTTGATCGTCTCAGACTGTATTGCTAGATGAATCTCAATCTCAAACTCCTTCTCGTCACTGCTCAAGAGGACAACCCTCTCCATGGCCTCCATCTTGTCATTGTTCTTGTCTTCCACTTCTTTTTCAACATGATTCTTAGCCTCTACCTTAGCAATATTATCACCATTGAGAAACAATCCACCTACTTTTTTCGACGCACGTGGCTTAGCCTTAGTGCTTCTTGTTTTGGTTGACATCATTGCACGAACCTAGTAAAGAACAAATACCGGTGACCACCATAGATCATGAGAGTAAGACTTGAAAACTGTATAGATTGATAATTTCCAAAGAAATGGAAAGTGTGTACTCACAAATGGTTAGCAAATGAAATAAATCTAAAATACAAACTAATGGAATTTCGTAAGGAAATTAAAGATAATGCCCATCGACTAGTTTAACTCAATTCTTTGTACATCTTCCAAGTATGTGTATGTTATGTTCTAAAATAAGGGTCAGAACTTGAATGCATAAGCACGTCTACAAACACATGAACTAAGATTTACGCAAACAAGATTTAAAATTGATAAACCTAAAGTAGTACTACATATCTAAGGCAACAGAAAATCCTACCAAGAACCTTTTGATCCAAGATACTCGAATTATTAACCGACATGAAAACTTAACACTGAGTCAACCAAGACTTCTTCAATGATGGCATCTGGATTCATCGCAACCAACTCCAAAGACTCCTACCAAACTAATCACCGGATCAAGTATAATCTCTATGCATAAATACATGAATAACAAAGTGATTTGTCTGATTAGAAAAGTTAAATCCATTCTCATACCTCTAACACAATTTACAGTACTCGTATAGAAATATTCGTATGACTCGAATCCTGGCTAAGCTATCCTTGTCTCCTCTAAATTGATAATTTTTGCTAATCCTTCTCAAAAGTTAACCGTACCCCTAACTTCGTGTGGCATAGTGTAAATACATTCACATCAACTTTATCTAATCATCAATAAATCTACCTCTCAGACTTATATGCGTTGATACGCAGACTACTTCAAGAGACAAATCCGACAACCCTGGTACTTCTAACTGAACCCATCAGCTTATCCAACTCACAACCTTTTTATCTTCCAATGACTTTTCCATGCAATTTTTTCATCTTCCAGTAAAACATTCCCAGGAAAATTGAGGGATAAATTTACGATAAATGGATTTTGATGTTTGAAAAAGGAATATATTAAATCATAAGATAAATATAAATATTTGTAAGATAAATAAAATAGATGTCTCACAGAATGAAGAATAAATTTATCTCATATTTTCCTTTAAAATAAATTTATCCTAAATTTTAAAATTTTTACCAAGATAATTCTATCTAAGGATAAATTAAGTTCGGTAAATATGTGATAAATCATTTTATCTCGGGTAACAAATAAGACCCTTGAGGAGCTTACATATGATCCATTGCCGGGCCACTCGTCGTACTTTTGGAGGGTCCAATCAACCATTGTTGACCCTCATTCGCATCTTAAACTTCCATATTTATTGCCTAACATGTACTGCCGAAGGATGGAACCTCTAGTCTTTGACAGGGGAGATCAAGTTAACGTCTCCGTTCGTATGTTACGTAACGTTATAGCCCCTGAATTACGCAAGAATCCTTTGAAATTTGCTATTGTGAAGGAACAACTAATAAATAAAATATTTTTCAAATAAAAAACTAATAAATAAAATAGCGTACGAGGGTTTACCACCGCAGCGGGGGGTCTTCGAGGAGCGCGTCCCCTACGACTCTGACGTAGTAGCATCATCAAAGTCGAGACGTGGAGACGCGAAGAATATATGGAAGGGAAATTTTTGGAGCAGAAAAATTGAGAATGAAACTTCGAGTCTTTATATAGGGAAAGGGTTGATGGAGTGGTTGCCGGCTTTAGGATTTCGGATATCTTTATTTTTCTTTTCTTTTGTTGTTGTTGTTGTGTTTTCTTTTTTTTAACCTTTTTTTTTTCTTGATTTGGATTTGTCAGGAATTTTAGTAGGATAAAAAAACCAATGGGAAGATCCATATACGGAAGCAACCACACTGCTCTTCGTTTCCTCCTACTACCATTATAATTTTCCCTTCACTCTTTGCTCAAGTTTGACTTATTCACCATTCAATGCAATTAGTTGCTTACTTTACTATAACAATATTATGTATCGTAGATCGTTAAAAATGGTCAATAATTTAAAAATAATCGTCGATAAAAAATTATACAACAATGTGCACTTTGTTTCATCCTTCCATTATAATTTCCCCTTCTCTTGTTGCTCAAGTTTGACTTATTCACCATTCAGTGCAATTAGTTACTTCACTATAAGAATATTGTGTATTATCGACTGTTAAAAACGGTCGGCAATATTAAAATAACCGTCGATAAAAAGAGTCGAGAAATGTACTGTCGCTATTAGGTTTTCTTAACCGTTTTAGAACAATACTATAGGAAAAAAGGCGGACCATCACTCGACGTTTGATTATTTTTCTCGTCTGTTTTCGATAATCCCAAAAGTTTTTTTTCGACCGTTATAAATAAACAATCGACGAAAATAATTACCTCGAACGGTATTTAGGTGGTCGATTAAGATCATATTATCGATCGTTTATCAATAATCGTCGAGAATGTTTCTATTTTCGTCCGTTTGTGAACGGTCGAGAATATTAGTATTGTTGACATTTCTAAAATAATGGTCGACAATACTAATATCTTCATCCGTTAAAAATGGTCAAAAAAGCTTTTTTTTAAATGTGTTTAATTTATGCAGAAGATCCGTAAAAAACTATAAATCTAATAAAAATATAATCAATCACATAAGTTAAAATATTTTTGCATCTATTTAAAACAAACGAAATCAGAATAAAAATTTCATATATGAAATAACATATACAGAGTTCATTACAAATGATAATGTATATAAAAAATACATTTATGTTGTGGCACAATTGCCTCCAGTACCGCTACCACCTAAATTGTTGTCATCATGACAATCTCTATACTGATGAAGGAATGAGTAATCAATACCTCCCTTCTGAAGTAATGCCAGCAAGTCCTTGATGGTCTTGTTGATTCCTTGGTTTGCATCGTGTTGTCCCTAACTAGCGTCATTAGCTCATCGATCCGCTAGGCATTCTCCTAGTGTTTGCAGTGTAATGTCGCAATCTCCTTCCTCATCTCTTGCACCTCAGCTGAAGAGGATGATACTCCCCTTCTCCCATACCACCCCAAGATGGTCTCACTCCTCCCTATGCTACGGACGTACCCGCCATGCTTAGGTGGCATGACGGTCCGTGTAACGACCCGGTTCCCGAGTCCCTACGAGACACGAGAACCGGACCGACTCGACTAATCCCAAGACCTAGTCGTCCAACGAGGAAGTAACCAAAAGACAGTAAAATAAACCACATTCAGCATGAATATAACTAGCAGTAAGAAAGTACAGCAGTAAGGAAAGAAACTACTACAGTAGGTACCACCACAACAGTAAAACAACATTTATCATATAACAAAAACTGCAGGTAAAGAAGGTACAGCGGAAACAAAAACCACTCACTAGAACAGAAACAAAAGGGGTACAAAGCTATGGTAACTCTACTGGACCCTACTCGGCCCAGCGTCCTCTGCAGCCGCCGACCCTGGCTGCTCAACACCTGGTCCTGAAAAAGGTAACGAGTGTGACACGTCAGCAAAACGCTGAGTAGAGTGGCAAACTAACTAAAGGCAACAGTAGAGTGTACAGTAGCTGTTATGTTCTATTACTTCCTTTATTCACATCTTTCAATTTTTCTTACTATTTCATTTATTTCTCAGATCCTTTACTTGATCTCGAATGTCCTCGTGGGAACGATCTTGATTGCAGTCTTTTTCAAAGGTAGAAGTAGCACGTGGTGCTCTCCTGGCCGGGAGAGTCCCCCGTGGTGATCCTACCCTCAGTCAACCACCCCAAGGTCACTGACAGACGTAACGGTGACTACGGCACGCGCGATAAACGCACAGGTAGCTAGCCCGCACTGGCACGCGGTCAGTCGTTTCCGTTAACGGGTGCGCCCAAAGCACAGCACGGAACCAGGGCAGAGCCCTCTCAGTAACAGGGGTCCAACCCCTCCACAGTAACCAAACCGGGGCCTTGCCCCTCCACAGTCCGCGCACCCTCGCCTGACTACCCTGGTTTGCCCTAGTGGGCCTAACAAGTCGGTGAAGGAGGCTAGCAGAACCCCGGGGCCCGTGGGGTAGCTAGTACTCTCCTAACACTACTAGCTCTCCTCGGTACTACGTACACGAGGGCCAACAAGTCGGTACAGAGCGGCCAATCCTAACCCCGGGTCCCTGGGGCGGCTGGCCCCACTCTGCACTAAACAGGTACAGGTACTTCTCTTGGTACTGCGTACCCAAGAGACAGTACAAACTACATCTCAGTTCCATTCCTTTTTCTTTCCAGGAGTTCCACTCCTAATTCCCCGTAGGGTTCCAGCTCTTTATCTCAGAACATCATATGTTTCACTTTTCAGATTCACGTTCTCAAATTCCATGATCTCAAAACATGTTTCTTTATTCATAACAGGCAGCTGTTAATTAAATTTACAGGCAGCTTTATATATTCCTTTCCAATTTTCCAAGACTGCAGTAATATACATTCCACTAGTTTTTCTACCCTAGGATTCATGCCATATCCTAGGATCTATCATACAATCTAGTTTTCCGGCCCTAGGATTCATGCAACACCTAGGAGCTATCATTCCATATATTTCTCATTCCTAGGATTCATGCAATGCCCTAGGTTCTAGTTATGGTTCCATACTTTAACAGATTTTATTAATACTTAAAGCCACTCTACCAGGTACAACGGGAGTAATGGGGGCGTGATCGGGAATCCCGCGCGCCTCCGCGACTCTCAAGACTGCAACCGAACGAGGTCCTATCACAAGGATCAAACACAAGGAGTGTCTCAAAACAGTGTATAGCTACTGTAGGCGGGTAGAGGAATTAATTCTGAAACGAACGCAACTCGAATCACGGAAAACGGAGCCCAAACGGGCCCTAAACGGGTCGAAAAAGACGATACTGTGCAAAATCAGACGTCTGGAACTCCTTCCAGACGTCTTAAACGGTGGATCAGAGAATTACCTATTCAGCTTGGTTCCCCGGACGTCCAGAAGTCTGCGGGGACGTCTGCCTAGATCCCAGACGTCCGATGGTCCCTCCGGACGTCTGGAGGTCACTCCCGCCGTCTGGTACAACTTCCAGACGTCTGATTCGCAAGGGATGGCGAATCAGCGAACCTGCGCACAGCCAACCCCCCTCCCTCAGTACGGTCAGTCGACAAGAAGGAAGAAGAAAGCGGAAACTCACCTTTCAGACGTCTGTATGATCTTACAGACGTCGACCTTGCCGTCTGGATATCAACCCAGACGTCTGATTCTGGAAATTTTTCCAGAATCAGAACCCTGCTCGACCTCCGCTCGCGACGCCGCCCGCGTCGCACCTCGCGCGTCTACTGCTCAGCCTGCAGCAGGTCCCTCTCCGCGTCGCTCCGCGCCCCCTGCACCCTCCGCCGGCCGGCCAAGCCGCTCCGGCGAGCTCGCCCTCACGGCAGAGCCCCGCCCTCGCACGCCGCACCTCCTCCGCGCTCACTGCGGCTGTCGCTGCCGCTGCGCCCTCGCGTCCGCTCGCTCTCGCGCACAGGCAGGAGAAGAAGGAAGAAGATGGTGGAGACGGGAGGGGAGGCGCGCCCTTTTAAGGCCGCGCGAGGAGGAGAGAGAAGGCAGTCGCAGCCGCCTGCAGCCGCAGAGAAAGAGGGGAGAATCGCAGGTCTGCGCGCACAGGCGCGCAGACGAATCTCCCGTGCGAACATAACTGTTCTCCAGACGTCTGTAAACTATCCCGGACGTCTGGTCAGACGTCTGGATGTGATCCCAGATGTCTGGTACGACGTCTGGGCCACCTCCCAGACGTCTTAAAAGGCGTCTGGGGCACGCGCTCGTTACAGTCCGGTAGGCCTCTTTTGTTATCAATAACTGCTGAGCTGTAGTAGAGTTGGTGTCTTCAGGAGGATGCATTAAGTTGATCATATTATCCTGAAAGATATTGAATTACGTTAAGTAATTTCATTTAATTATATAATTATGAAATCAAATAAAAGTATTATCTTTTTTAATTTATGTGTCTTTGTTGGTATATGTCGCGACGCCACTCTTTATTTCCATCATCACTCATCTTACTATGAGTGACATCATATACTCCCACTCGATTAAGTTGGGCACATTGATGCTTGGCGGACTACAAAAATTTGAAACAGTTAATTTTAAAAAAATTAGAAATTTATGTAAGGTTTAAAAGAAAATAATAATTAAAGGTACTTACATATATGGATTTTATTAAGCCTCTGCTCCTCCTACCCAAGACATGGGTCTTCAGTGGAGCATTAGCCCTATTTTCCTTATTCTTCTTGACATGCTCCTAAAATAAATGTACAATTTATTAACTTAGAAATTAGTTAAATAAATGATAACATATGAAATATTTTTACCTGTGTCGTTAGATCATGTCAATACTCGCACGCTTCCTTCCAAGTGTGTGGTTGTATCAAAGGAGGTGCATAATGCAATGCCTCATCATGATTCATTTTCTTATAATACTAAAAAATATAATTGTAATGTTAGAAATAATATTTGAATTATGGTAAAGGAAATAAATAAATACAGTTAAAATTTATCTTTTACATTATTCTTCATCTCAAATCTCCAATCTTTATGAATCTTTACTGTGTGCTTAAGGATATATTTGGCGATGTTCGGATCATCACCACAATCGAAAGTGGCCTGCATTAGTAAGAGAGCATAAATTGTTACATAAGTTAAACTTATATAAAGCAATGTAAATAAGTTATTAATTTTTACCAATTACTTCTAACTCTCAAATGAGCTGCATTTTCAAGTCGTTTGGCACCTTCCTCCAATCGAAATAAGACAATGGGATGATCGCCTTCATCAGCATACCTAGTTTGCTAACGAATGGAGGATAGTCCACTACTTCCCCACTAGTGTGATCTGCACTGAAATGCAGACCTCATGCTGAATTCTCTCTAACTCCCTATTCCACGTGGGACCTCTTCCCCTACGTGCACCTATAAGATAGAATTATAACATAAAATTAAATAAAAAAGAAATAAATAAATCGTAACATTTACCAAACCTTAGATTCACACCTAAACTGTAGAAGGGTGGTGGTGGTGTAGAGCATCCTGGCTGAGAAGGATCTAGGTCAGCCGCCTGCTCTAGCTGATCATCCAAGCCAACGTTCTCCTCATCAACTGAAGTACTATCCTCCTCCTCATCGGCGACTACATCCTCCTCATAGTCCTCTGCTGGTAGATCCGTTGGAGGAGGCATCGAACTCTTCCCCATCCCCCTACTTCCCCTCCCCTGACTCTGGAAATATTGAGCCACATCTCTAGGCCTCAAAAACTGCTGGCGAGGTGCCTGGGGCTGAGTGGGCTGCTGCCGGCAGTGAGCCTGAGGCTGAGGCTGCTGGTGGGGGGTCTCAGACTGCTGGGAGGCCTGAGCCTCCTCCCTGCGACTCCTATTAGCCTTCTTTTTGAAATTAACCTACGTAAAACATCACAAATAATCATATATTTTTTTAAAAAATTTGAAAGCATTTCCCCTATATATTGTGATATTTCAAAAATCCTGTATAAAATAAACATACAAATAAATGAAAATGAAATAAGAGTATATAAATGAAACTGAAAAATAAAATGATATCTCCCTTCTTCTTTCTTCTCCTCTTTTTCTCTTCCCCATTCCCCTTCCCATTCCTCCATTTCCCTTCCCCTCCCCTCCATTTCCCTTATCTTCCCCTTCATTTCCCTCCACTTCTCCCTTCCTCTTTCTAATCCTTCTCTTTCTCCCTTCTCCTTTCCATCCCTCCATTTCCCTTATCCTCCCCTTCATTTCCCTGTACTTCTCCCTTCCTCTTTCTTCTCCTTCACATCCCCCCTCTCCTTCCCTTCCTTCCATTTCCCTTATCTTCCCCTTCATTTCCCTCCACTTCTCCCTTCTTCTTTCTTCTCCTTCTCTCCCTTCTCCTTCCCATCCCTCCATTTCCCTTGCCCTCTCCTCTATTTCCCTCCACCTTTTCATACCTCTTCTCTTTTTCTCCATTCTCCCCTCCATTTCCCTTTCTCCTCTTCATTACAAAAAGTAAATAAATGCATCATTCCACACAAAAAATAAACCTAAGTGGGCACATTTGACACAAAAAATAAACCTAAGTGGGCACACTCGACACAAAACATAAACCGATGTGGGCATACTCAACACAAAAAATAAACCTAAGTGAGCACACCCCACATTTAACATGATAACAATATTTTAAAGAAAAAAGTAGTAAGAAACTCACCATAGTGACAAAATGATTCACAAACTATGCAGAAATAGGAGAATGCAAAGAACCTATATGAGAAGGCAATAAAAAAATTTTCAATTTTGAAATATAAATGAACATAAGCTTTAATAAAAAATAAAATAATTTAAAGGAAATTTAAACAAAATAAACACTCCAGAAATGAAATCATGAAATGCCCACTCTAAAAACGAAATCACTCTACTCTTGTATCCATGGTAATTCGAATTCCTCATACTGATCCATGACTTATCCATGATAACTCATAAGTTGGACTCGAACAAGGTAAAGATGTGTATTTTAAGATCACTCATAACTTAGATTCAAATAAGGAAGAAATGTGTATTTTAAAAAGATTTTCACTTGATAGTCCATCCTTGAAGATTTAATCATAACATTACTTCTTACATGCAATCAGTGTTTGTAGAAATTTCGGCAGCATTTCCCCACACTTCTCCAGTATACCTGCCAAGATTAACCTTAACTACATCCCCAATAGCTCCCACTAAAGGACTCTTCGGGAATGAAACTAAGATTAGTTGGTATACTGGAGAAGAGCGAGAAAATACGACCGAAATTTCTCCAAACACTAGCTACATGCAAGAAGTAACCCTAAGTTGTGATCAAATCTTCAAGGACTCCCCTTTATTCATAACTTCTCTAAACAAAGGATGACACTTATAGCATGATATAAAAACAACGCATCATGCATGTAAGTGAGGTATACACACACTCTGCATTGTTCGTATAATATTATCATAAGTCTCGACAAGTTAGTATTTTGACACAATTATATCCCTCCCACAACTTGTTACTTAGGGGTTAGAATTCCTATTATTTTTCATTAAGTGCATATAAATTTGTGCAAGTGTGTATCTATAAAGTTGTAATAAAAATTTTATAATCAAACATAAATATCAAACATTCATTTATAAATTATACTTTACTAACAGTAACTACCTCCACCCCAACCCTCTCCTCCTCACTTTCTAAACCCCTAATGTTCTTCATATTCCTCTTACTCCCTCTCCATTCTCATCTTTCCCTCCTTTATAAAACCATAAATATTAAGTTTGTTAATCGAATCCCTAAACACATAACCCTAACACTCAAATCTTAAACACCAAACCCTAAAAGTAAACCTTAAATCCTAAGCAAGACCGAAGGCCATAAATCCTAAGCTCGAGACCTTAAATATTCACTTCATAACTCTAAACAGAAGGCCATAAATCCTAAACCCTAAACTCTAACTCATAAATAAACCCATCTCATAACCCATGACATTAAACCTCCTTCCACTCCCTTTCACTCGTTTCTCTCCTCCTCCTCCCTCTCCCTCGGGCCCTCCTCTAGACCCTCCTCCTCCCTCCTTCAATTCTCTTCTCTAGTTCCTCCTCCTCCTTAAGATCCTCCTCCCACCTCCTCCTTCCTCCTCACACCCCCCTACCTCCTTTATGCCGCCTGCCTCTTCCCACCTCCCCCCTCACCACCATTGCCCACCTCTAGTACCCTGCCCCTTGATCTTCCCTCCCTTCCTCCAGCACCACCCACAACCCCTACTCCTCGTCCTCCTCCTCACATTCACATCATTAACACATTTAAAACAAACTAATTAAAACATATAATTTGAAAACATTCATTGACGCACATTCACTCACACAAAATAATGTAATCAAACTAAATATACATGTGGGCACAATTGCATAAGAATACTAATTAAAACATACAATCAAGACATACTAATTTAAAAAATATATAGTGAGATGGTTGTGGTGGTGGTGATAGGGAGGAGGTGGGAGGAGTATGAGTTGGTGGTGGTGCTAGGGGGAGGGAAGGGGGTGGTGGTACTGCTGGCGGGGGGAGGGGGTGGCGGGTTGTGGTGGTGGTGGTGGTGTTGGTGGTGGCAACAGGGGCAGGAGGTGGTGGCAGCAAAGGTGGTGGCGGCGAGTGGTGGTGGTGGCCACAAGGGGTGGTGGTGCTGCGGGTGGTGGTGGCAGAGGTGCTGGTGGTGGCGGCAGAGGCTGTGGCGGTGGGTAGTGGTGCTGCGGGTGGCGGTTGGTGGTGCTGGTGCTGGTGATGGGCGAGGGGGAGTGGGCCTCAGGCAGGCGACAAGGGGGAGAGGAAGGAAGAGGCAGGTGAAGGAGGAAGAAGAGTAGCACGACTACCCCTTGAGGTCGCGAAGGAGGAGCCGAGGCAGAGGATGAACCGAGGGGAGGAGGTCTCGCGGAAGGGAGGGGCAAGAGGAGGTTGCGAGGTCGAGGAGGCCACTTCAAATTTGGGACAAAGGGGGAGGGAGTCAGGTCCGCGCTAAGGATTTAACTCAACATTCTCGATCGTTCCTAATAAACGGTCGGTGTTATTTTATTACCAACTATTAATAATGGTCAAGAATAACCCCTTTTCCGACCGTTACGGTCAAACGGTTGATTATAGACTTTGAAAATTTGCCTGACCGCGAGTGGTGAGTTATAAAAATATTATCGTCGACCATTAATATGGAAACGGTCAAATATATTATTATTGTTGAACGTTTATAACGGTTGAAAATGGTGTCAACTAGATGTTTTAATTTTACTTCACTTTCTCGACCCTTATATATTGCACAGTCGAGGATTTCTTTATCCTCGACCGTTTACATAACAACGGTCGAATAAATTTTTAGTCTCGACCGTTTATAACGGTCGAGAATGGTCTCAACCTCCTCGACTGTTTTCCAGATGACAAACTTAATGACCAAACTTTTGGCAACCGTTCTTATTAAAATGGTCGAGAATAATATTATTGCTGACCATTACTTGAACAATCGAAAATATCCATCGCGAACAATACTTTTTCTACTAGTGCTTACAAAATAGTCCTCGAAGAGTTGCTTATTACAGAACTTATATTAAATTGGGGTTGAGAAGGCAATATTCTATTTGACGTATTGTATTATATTGTGCATACATCCAAGGACCATCAGAATCATTTATGTTTCTATATTAAAATTTGTGATTGTCTGTATATACTCCATATATAAGTTGAGAAAATGTTGCTATCACCAAAATCCATATAATCCATAATGTAGCAATCTCTTATTCCCCGTGTGGCAATGAGTCTAGATCGTACTGTTCATGATACTGCAGAAGTTTTTCCGATGGCATTGAATGTCATTAATGCAAAGGTCAGGCCTCTTTTGCCTCGGATTCCTTCTTCCTCACCACCATTCTCTAAGCCCCTCTGAGCCCTCGCAACATTCTCCTCTTCCCACTACCGTTCTCCTCCTACAGCGATTGCTACTCGTTGGGTCCGACGTTGTTGAGGGATGGCAATCACTCATACATACCCTCTCCCTCTTGACCACCCTCCTCTGCCTCTATGCGGAGATCCTCCTCTTCTCCTCCACCACCAGCCACGGCACAATCCTCCTCCAACACCTCCTTTCCTCCTTCATCCCCCTACTCCTCCTCTGCCTTCTCCCCCCTAATCACTTCTACCTCCTTGAGCCCCCCGCCAGCTCTGCGAACCCGTCACCGACTTCCTCCTCTACCTCTTCTAGACAACGACAACGACATCACCTTCCTCCTTAGGCCTCAGCAACAAGACCTGCTTCCCACCTTCCCTCCACTACCTCCCCCTTCCACCCACTATGCAACCCCATCGCCAAGCCCCACCTCCACCTCTTCCTGATCTTTGACGACCTCTTCCAGGGATGTCCCATCTTTCCAAATGGATGCCATGCATTTGAAGGTGGTCCCATATTAAATTGCATTACAGGATGCACATTTCCAAGCAAGGTAGCTGAAGCAAGCTGATGCACATTTCCAAGCAAGGTGATCTTGCATGTTTATCACTGGCACTCCAGGATCAGCAATGGCATTGCTGCTAGCTAATGGGGTTGACCAAAATTACAAAAACCCATGGGCATTGGACCACTGGAAGAGTTTAACTTTTCACTTAGCAATGGAAGATTAAATGGTGATGCCGGGCAAGAGAAAATCTATTGCTGAAAAGGAAATCCATTAATAAACCCAGTTGAAAGACCAGGAAAAGGCTATTGTTGCTAGAGTTGAGGTTGAGTTTGTTGTGGTTGTTTCTGATATTGAAAGGGTGCATTTACCCAAGATCCACTGGGAAGCCCAATAAGGTTCCCTTCCTTCCCCTTCAAATCTTCTCCCCACCTCCCTTGATCATCTATGTATTGGTTTGGTTTGTGTTTGTATGTGCTGTGAATGTGATGTTACAGTATGGGTTATATATAGCATAAGCTTACCTTTTTTCCCTTTTGTTTTATATTTTTTGGTTTTTGTTGGCCAAACCATGGCATCGGTGTCTCTTTTGGTAAGGAATAGATTTTTTTTTCCCTTTCTTTTACAGTAAGTGGTTGTTTAGGAGAGGCATTTTGGTTGCTGAGCTTTAATGATTCCATCTTTAAGCTCTGTCTTTTTTCTTTTCTTTGCTCCATATATTTCTGTTGGTTTTTAGATGTTACATAGATCATATTGGAATACTGTATAGATCATATTGGAATATCGCTGTTGTAGTATAAGCTTTTTTTCATTTTTATTTATTTTCTAGATGTCCACTACTGCCTCATCTGTATCGATAGGTTGTTGAGCTTTGAAAGGATTCCATCTTTAAGCTTTATCTTTTTTCTTTTCTTTGCTCCATATGTTTCTGTTGATTTTTAGATGTTACATAGATCATATTAGAATACTACATAGATCATATTGGAATACTGCGTTGTAGTATAAGCTTTTTTTCATTTTTATTTATTTTTTGGATGCCTACTACTGCCTCATCTGTATCAATATGAATTAAGATGTGAAATTGATTAAACTAATGCTAAAGCATGCAATTTTGCAATGAAATAATATTGACATGATGTTAAGTCGTTTGGTTTTGGATCTACTCAAGACTTGATCTCAATGTATTTTTTTTATGGTATTTTGGTTGCCCACGATGGAATCTATCTTTTTGAACTGGTATGTGAAATCTATGGACCTTGTAGTAGTGTATAGACTTTTGTCAGTAAAAGATGTTCAAGAGAGGCACTCTGGTTGTTGAGTTATGTAAAGATCTTTGTCTCTTACCTTTAGATTCTATGTTTTTTGAGATTGATAAGGGAGAAATATCGTTTCTATTGTTTGCTTTCGCTTGACTGCCTCCAAGTGTAAATGGTGTGCTCTTTCAGTTGTTTGTGATGTTGCATTGTTGCTGCCCATATGTTTACCTCTATTAATAACCATTGCTGAAGCACACAAAAACATGAAAATGGTGCACATACTCTTTAATGTTTTCAAAATAGTATTCTTTAAATAGTAAATTTTTTGTTAGATCTCTATATTTTAGATGCAATTATACTTGAATAGACTTTTATTACAATTTTATTACGCATGTATAAAAGCACTGGTAGATGTATTTGATCAGCGTTCAGTGTTGCTTTTTCAATTTTCTAAAAATTGCACACAGACATGGAAATTTTTGTGTCATGGATATCTCATGCTTTTGTATCTTAATTGCTGGATGTTATTCTCATTAGCTATTTCCAACGAAGAGCAATTTGTTCAAGCTCCCCTCATATTATTATTATCTATATTCTATTTTGTTTGCGACACTATGAAAGGATTTATATGTTATCCTCCAGCGAATTTCTCATTGCCTCTTGGCAGGTGGCCTCCCTTTCTGGATAAAAAGAAAATTGACCATGTAATATAACGATGATTGCATTCCCTTGGCAATGCCAAATTTATCGATTCTTGAAACTATATTGTACCCTCTAAGTTACAATATGATAATATTTTCATTGATCTTTTCATGTAGACAAGCACATTAAAAAGTGGTGCTTTTCACGATGATATCCATTTTCTGCATGATTAAGAGACTGCCTAGGAACTGCCAATGATTTGTACATTCAATTGTCTCCAAGTAAAAGCAATGCAATAACAGTGGCGCGAGAATCTTCAACCTTAGTGGTTTTCATTCTCAAAGTTCATACATAATTATTATATACTTCAATAATGTATATGTGTATTGTAGGATTTTGTTTTATTTATGCCTATCGCATGGTTGATCTATGTGCAACAAACATTCATGTATTTGTTTTCTCTCTGATCAATAACTTTCAATGACTTCTATTTTCTTTTCTTTATGTTTCATACAATGTTTTCTTCTTCCCAAATTTGCAAAATATCTACACATAATAATTTTTTATTCCCGATGCAACGCAGGTAGAGCACTAGTTCTTTTTATGGAACATATAAAAGGTTATCAATGATCAAGTAGAGCTGGAAAATTGAATACAATATTTACACCCTTATGGAGGTCACATACCCTTGCCAATGAAGTTGAAAAACATTCACTAAATTAACTTAGGCCCTGTTTGCTAAGGGGAATAAATTTATGGAATAAGTTGAAGGAGTAAACAAATGGTAGAATAAGTGAGTTAATCCGTTTGGACATTTTGGCGTGTTAAAGTTATTCCACAGATAGGGTGGAATAACTTATGTCAGGTTAAGTCCACTTAACCCGACCTAAACAGGAGGTAGATTAAGTGGCAGGTTAATGCTTAACTGTTACGACCCAGTTCCCGAATCCTTACAAGACACGAGACCGGACCGACTCGACTGATACCAAGACCCAGTCGTCCAACAAGAAAGTAACCAAAAAGCAGGAAAGTAAACCATATTCACTATACTAAGCAACTAACAGTAAAAGAGTACAGTAGTAAAGAAAATAAAACTGCTACAGTACACATCACCACCATAATAGTAGAAAAGTAACAAAGTACAGGGACATAAAAATATAGAACGTAAAAGTACAGAACAAACAAGTACAAGAGTTTAACTCACTACTACAAAAGAATTACAATAGAAGAAGCTACTGCTACTGGGCTCTACTGGGCCTACCACCCTCTGCAGCCTGAGACTCGGGCCGCTCAACACCTTGACCTAAAAAGGGTTATGAGTACACAACGTCAGCAAACGCTGAGTAGAGTGGCAACTATTATGACCCTGGCATCAAACGTCATTTAACACGTCTGGGAATTGGTCCAGACGTCTGGAAATTAACTTTTTTGGCGTACGGTTTTGCGTCTGCACTCATGTGCGGGCAGACTGAACCGCCGCCCTCCTTTCTTCTCTATTTTTCCTCCCTGTCTTGCAGGCGCAGCCTTCCTTCTCTCTCTCTCCCCATGGCACCTTCAAATACTCCCCCACTCCTCTCCCTCACCATCACTCCACCGCCTTCTTCTTCTTCCTGTTAGTGTGAGAGTGAGCGGGCGAGGGTAGCAGCTGCTGCTGTGTGTGTGCACAGGGAGGAGGGGTTGCAGCAAGAGGGAGGGAGTTAGAGCGTAAGGGTGCGAGCTCGCCGGAGCAGCCAGGGCCGGCCGACGGGCGCGCAGCAGGAGCGTGGCGCTGGGGAGGTGCTGCTGCAGCTCAGGCAGCAGGCGAGCGCGGCGTGGCACGGCCGTGCGCAGCAGGCGGAGGGCGAGGAGGTCCAGATTCTAGAAAAATTTTCCAGAATCAGACGTCTGGACCTACGTCCAGACGACGCGGGAGACGTCTGGAGGAAGGTCCAGACGTCTAAAAGGTACGATATTTTCCATTCCTTCTTCTTTCGCATGTACAGCCATGCAGCCGTTCCTTCGAAGGGTTCTACCTCGTCTTTATGTTGAGGACGGTTGCGTACGCATGCAGGTTTCGTTTGGGAAGGCGCAAGGGCATGCCCTCCCACACAGATCGGATGTCTGGGCACAGCACCAGACGACGGAGAGGGTCTCCGGACGTCCGGAGTGACAGTCAGACGTCTGGAACTAAGTCTAGACGGTTCAGTGGGATTCTGGACATCTGAAAACCGCGCAAAAAGAAGGCATGACCTGAACCATCGTTTAAGACGTCTGCAAGATGTTCCAGACATCTGATTTTGTGCAGACTTGTCATTTTTGACCCGTTTAGGATCCGTTCGAAGTCCGTTTTCCGCGTTTCAAGTTTCGTTCTTCTCAGAATTTGTTCCTCTACGTGTTTACAGCATTTGTATCCTATTCTGAGTAATTTCTTGTGTTTGATCCTTGTGTTAGGACCACATTCCGTTGCGGCTCTGGGGGTTGCGGAGGCGTGCGGGCTTACTGATCACGCCCCCAGTACTCCCGCTTTTTTGGGTAGAGTGGCTCCCTTTAATTGTTTATCAAAAATTATGCACTTGTAAAATAATTAATAGATTCTAAGGTATTGCATGAATCCTAGGATTGGAAAACTAGATTGAATGATAGATCCTAGGGTATGGCATGAATCCTAGGATTGGAAAACTAGATGGAATGATAGATCCTAGGGTGTCGCATGAATCCTAGGAACAGAAACACCAAAACGAATATCATGAATATATGAATTGCAGTCTTGGAAAAGTAGAAAGAAAAATGATAATTGCCTGTAATTGGATAACAGTTGCTTATTTATGAATGGATATTAACTGTTGAGAACATGGGCTATATGAACATAAAGTTGAAATGATGAAACCTAAATTGGCTTAGTTAAAGAAATATGAGCATGAACCCTATGGGGAATTAGGAGTAGAGCTCCTGAGAGGTGAATGGAATAGAATTGGGGAAGTAAGCTGGCCCTTGAGTATGGAGTATCAAGGAGAGCGACTGTCCCCCTGTTTAGTGCAGAGCGGAGATAGCCGCCCCAGGGACCCGGGGTTAGGTCTGGCCAATTTGTACCGACTTTTGGCCCTCGCGTACACAGTACCAGGGAGAGCTACCAGTGTTGGGAGAGCACTAGCCACCCCACGGGCCCCGATGTTCTACTAGCCTTCCTACATTGACTTGTTAGGCCCATTGGGCAAACCAGGGTAGTCAGGCTAGGGTGCGCAGACTGTGGAGGGGCAAGACCCCTATTTGGTTACTGTAGAGGGGCTGGACCCCTGTTACTGAGAAGGCTCTGCCCTATACTAGTTCCGTGCTGTGCCTTGGGGCGCACCCGTTAACGGAAACAACTAACCGCGTGCCAGTGCAGGGTAGCTACCCGTGCGTTTATCGTGCGTGCTGTAGTCACCGTTGCGTCTGTCAGTGACCTTGGGGTGGTTGACTGAGGGTAGGACCACCACGGGGGACTCTCCCGGCCAGGAGAGCACCACATGCTACTTCTACTTTTCGGAAAAGACTGCAATCAAGATCGTTCCTACAAGAAACATTCAAGATCAAGAAAAAGATCTAAGGAATAATTCAAGAATGAGTAAATGGAAAAATAAAGAAAGAGATTAAAATTAACAGCTACTTGTCCACCTTACTGTTTTTCTTAGCTTTTGGTTGTGTGACGACCCGGTTCCCGAGTCCCTACGAGACACGAGAACCGGACCGACTCGACTAATCCCAAGACCTAGTCGTCCAACGAGGAAGTAACCAAAAGAGCAGTAAAATAAACCCCATTCAGCATGAATATAACTAACAGTAAGAAAGTACAGCAGTAAGGAAAGAAACTACTACAGTAGATACCACCACAACAGTAGAACAACATTTATCATATCACATGAACTGCAGGTAAAGAAAAGTACAGCGGAAACAAGAACTACTCACTATAACGGAAACAAAGAGGTACAAAAGAAAGTAGTAACTCTACTGGACCCTACTCGACCCAGCGTCCTCTGCAGCCGCTGACCCTGGCTGCTCAACACCTGGTCCTTAAAAAGGTAACGAGTGTAACACGTCAGCAAAACGCTGAGTAGAGTGGCAACTAAAAATAAAGACAACAGTAGAGTGTACAGTAGCTGTTATGTTCTATTACTTTCTTTATTTACATCTTTCAATTGTCTCACTATTTCATTTATTTCTCAGATCTTTTAACTGATCTCGAATGTTCCTCGTGGGAACGATCTTGATTGCAGTCTTTTCCAAAAAATAGAAGTAGCACGTGGTGCTCTCCTGGCCAGGAGAGTCCCCCGTGGTGATCCTACCCTCAGTCAACCACCCCAAGGTCACTGACAGACGCAACGGTGACTACGGCACGCGCGATAAACGCACAGGTAGCTAACCCGTACTGGCACGCCGTCAGTCATTTCCGTTAACGGCTGCGCCCAAAGCACAGCACGGAACCAGTCCAGGGCAGAGCCCTCTCAGTAACAGGGGTCCAACCCCTCCACAGTAACCAATCCGGGGCCTTGCCCATCCACAGTCCGCGCACCCTCGCCTGACTACCCTGGTTTGCCCCAGCGGGCCTAACAAGTCGGTGTGGGAGGCTAGCAGAACCCCGGGGCCCGTGGGTAGCTAGTACCTCCCTACACTAGTAGCTCTCCTCGGTACTACGTACATGAGGGCCAACAAGTCGGTACAGAGTGGCCAGTCCTAACCCTGGGTCCCTGGGGCGGCTGGCTCCGCTCTGCACTAAACAGGGGGACAGTCGCTCTCCTTGGTACTCCGTACTCAAGGGCCAGCTCACTTCCCCAAAACTATTCCATTCACTTTCCAGGAGTTCTACTCCTACTTCCCCGTAGGGTTCCATCCTTTTTACTCAAACATCCAGGTTTCACTTTCCAGTTTCACATTCTTACAATCCATGTTCTCAACCACGTTATCTATTCACAACAGGCAGCTTTATATCTCTTTCCATTTTCCAAGACTGCAGTATTATACATTCCACTAGTTTTCCCATCCTAGGATTCATGCCATATCCTAGGATCTATCATACAATCTAGTTTTCCTGTCCTAGGATTCATGCAACACCTAGGAGCTATAATTCCATCTATTTCTCATTCCTAGGGTTCATGCAATGTCCTAGGTTCTATTTATGGTTTCATAATTTAACAGATTTTAATAACTTAAAGCCACTCTACCAGGTACAACGGGAGTAATGGGGGCGTGATCGGGAATCCCGCGTGCCTCCGCGACTCCCAAGATTGCAACTGAACGAGGTCCTATCACAAGGATCAAACACAAGGAAAGTCTCAAAATAGTGTATAGCTACTGTAGACGGGTAGAGGAATTAACTCTGAAAAGAACGCAACTCGAATCGCGGAAAATGGAGCCCGAACGGGCCCTAAACGGGTCGAAAATGACGACACTGTGTAAAATCAGACGTCTGGAACTTCTTCCAGACGTCTTAAAAAGTGGATCAGAGAATTACCTGCTCAGCGTGGTTTCCCAGATGTCCAGAAGTCTGCGGGGACGTCTGGCCTAGCTCACAGACGTCCGATGGTCACCCCGGACGTCTGGAGGTCACTCCCGCCGTCTGGTACAACTTCCAGACGTCTGATTCGCAAAGGATGGCGAATCAGCGAGCCTGCGCACAGCCAACTCCCTCCCTCAGTACAATCAGTCAACAAGAAGGAAGAAGAAAGCGGAATACTCACCTTTCAGTCGTCTGTATGATCTTCCAGACGTCTCCCTCGCCGTCTGGCTATAAACCCAGACGTCTGATTCTGGAAATTTTTCCATAACAGGGCACCGCTCGGCCTCAGCTCGCGACGTCGCCCGCGTCGCACCTCGCGCGTCTGCTGCTCAGACCGCAGCAGGTCCCTCTCCGCGTCGTTCCGCGCCTCCTGCGCCCTCCGCCGGCTGGCCAAGCCGCTCCGGCGAGCTTGCCCTCACGGCAGAGCTCCGCCCTCGCACGCCGCACCTCCTCCACGCTCACTGCGGCCGCCGCTGCCGCCCTCGCGCTCGCTCGCTCTCGCGCACAGGAAGGAGAAGAGGAAGGGGACGGTGGAGATGACAGGAGGGGAGGCGTGGCCTTTTAAGGCAGCGCGAGGAGGAGGGAGAGAGAGCGCGGCAGGTCTGCAGCCGCAGAGAGAGAGGGAAAAAGAGAGAGAGAGAGGAATCGCGGGTCTGCACGCACAGGCGCGCAGACGAATCTCTCGTGCGAAAAAAATAACTATTTTACAGACGTCTGGAAACGATCCCAGACGTCTGGTAAGACGTCTGGATGTGATCCCAGACGTCTGGTACGACGTCTGGGCCACCTCCCAGACGTCTTAAAAGACGTCTGGGGCACGCGTTCGTTACAATATAACAAACTCAAAGGAAGTTTCGTCCCTCAAACTTGCGCCAACTAGGGTGCGGGAAAAGACGTCCAAATAACCATAACAAACTCAAAGAGGACCAAAGCCGGTCCGAAAAGACGTACCCCCGAAAAGCTCCGGGTACCGCTCCCGCATTGCCGCCTCAGGCTCCCAGATTGCCTCCTCGTACCGCTGGCTCCTCCACAAAACCTTTACCAGGGGTACTTGCTTTCGTCTCAAACTGCGGACGGCTCGGTCTAGGATCTGCACTGGCTGCTCGGGGTAGGTCAAGTCGTCGCTCACCTCGACGCTCTCGTGACTCAGTACGTGACTGGAATCGGCTATGTACTTCCTGAGGTTGGACACGTGGAACACGTCGTGCACACCAGAAAGCTGCGAGGGAAGGGCAAGTCTGTAAGCAACGGGTCCAACCCGCTCCAGGACCTCAAAGGGCCCTACGAACCTCGACGTGAGCTTCCCTCTCACCCCAAACCGCTGTAGGCCCTTCATGGGCGAAACACGATGGAAAACGTGGTCCCCAACCTCAAACTGTACCTCTCTGCGTCTCCGATCCGCGTAGCTCTTCTGTCTGCTCCTGACAGTGCGGAGTCATCTGTGGATCTGCTCAACTACCTCCTGACTCTGCCGGATCAACCTGGGGCCAACCTCCCACTTGGTCCCCACCTCAACCCAACTCAAGGGTGTCGTACACTTCCGTCCGTACAGAGCCTCGTAGGGAGCCATGCCGATGCTCGAGTGATAACTGTTGTTGTATGCAAACTCCGCCAAGGGCAGGTGCTCCTCCCAAGAGCCCCTCCAGTCCAGTACATAGTCACGCAAAAGGTCCTCAAGTGTCTGTATCGTGCGCTCAGACTGTCCGTCCGTCTGGGGGTGGTAAGCCGTGCTAAACCTCAACCTCGTCCCCAAGGCCTGCTGAAACTCAGCCCAAAACTGGGACGTAAAGCGGGTATCCCGGTCAGATATGATCTCCCGCGGAACTCCGTGTAGTCGTACCACATCACGGATATACCTCTCTGCCAACTGTGCTGGTCCCAAAATGACTCGGATCGGCAAGAAACGCGCCGTCTTCGTCAGTCTATCCACTATTACCCAGACTGCGTCGTGTCCCCGCTGGGTAACGGGTAAGCCCACCACCAAGTCCATGGTGATGCTCTCCCACTTCCACTCTAGCACTGGAAGCGGCTGAAGTGGCCCTGCAGGCCTCTGATGCTCGGCTTTCACCTGCTGGCACACTAAGCACTGTTGCACGAACTCACTCACATCCCGCTTCATCCCTCTCCACCAAAACTCGCGTCTCAAGTCGTGGTACATTTTCGTGTTCCCGGGATGTATGGTGAATCTGGAACCGTGTGCCTCAGTCAGGAGCTCTCTCAACGGCTCCTCGTCTCTGGGAACGCACAGCCGTCCCCTCAAACGTAGCACCTGGTCTGTGAAAGAGAAGTCCCCTGGGTCTCCTGATAGTACTCTGTCGCGCAAAGACTGCAAGTACGGATCGACCATCTGTCCTGTGATGATACAGTCTATCAGCTCAGGCCTGGTCTGCCGTGTCACCGTCACCGCCCCACAGTACCCTCGTAACTCTAGAGGTCGCCAACTTCCCACCTCCTCCAAAAGGCTCCAACTCTGTAACTGTAGATTGGCCAAGCGTGCGGGCGCCTTACGGCTCAAGGCGTCAGCCACCACATTGACCTTTCCCAGGTGGTAGGAGATGCTGCAATCGTAGTCCTTCAAGAGCTCCAACCAACGTCTCTGTCTCATGTTGAGCTCCTTCTGGTCAAAAAGATATCTGAGGCTCTTGTGATCTGTAAAAATCTCGAAGGTCTCACCGTACAAGTAGTGCCTCCAGGTCTTCAGCGCGAAGACAACAGCTGCCAGCTCCAGGTCGTGGGTAGGGTAGGTATGCTCATGGGGCTTCAGTTGCCGCGAAGCTTAAGCGACAACATGACCCCTCTGCATGAGCACACCTCCTAACCCTTGCAAGGAAGCGTCCGTGTACACAACGAACCCGCCACTACTGTCAGGGATGGTGAGCACGGGAGTCGAGGTCAACCTCTCCTTCAGCTCCAGAAAACACGCCTCACAAGCGTCTGTCCAAGCGAAAGGCACGTCCTTCCGGGTCAACTGTGTCATAGGACGCGCAATCTGCGAAAACCCTCTGATGAACCGTCTGTAGTAGCCAGCTAGTCCCAGGAAACTGCAAATCTCAGTGACTGAATGCGGTCTCTCCCACCTGAGCACTGCCTCAACCTTGGTGGGGTCCACCGCCAGGCCGTCTCCAGAGATCACATGACCCAAGAAGGTCACCTCCCTCAACCAGAACTCGCACTTGCTGTATTTGGCGTACAGCCTGCGTCGTCTCAGAGTGTCCAGAACCATCCACAAGTGCTGTCCGTGTTGCGTCCGATCTCTAGAATAAATGAGTACATCATCTATGAAAACCACCACGAACTGGTCCAAGTACGGTCTAAACACCCGGTTCATCAGGTCCATGAAAGCAGCGGGGGCATTGGTCAACCCAAACGGCATGACCAAAAACTCGTAGTGTCCGTACCGGGTGCGGAAAGCTGTCTTGGAGACGTCGGTCTCCCTGATCCTCAACTGGTGGTATCCAGACCTCAAGTCTATCTTGGAAAACACCGTGGCACCCCGCAACTGGTCAAACAAATCGTCGATCCTCGGCAGCGGATATCTGTTCTTGATGGTGACCCTATTCAGCTGTCGGTAGTCCACACAAAGGCGTAGGGTCCCATCCTTCTTCTTCACAAACAGTACCGGGGCTCCCCAGGGAGACGCACTGGGCCTCACGAAACCTTTCTCCAAAAGGTCCTGCAACTGGGACTTGAGCTCTCGCAGCTCAAGCGGTGCCATCCTGTATGGCGCGGTGGAGATGGGGCTGGTCCCTGGTACTAGTGAGATCTCAAACTGGATCTCACGCTCGGGCAGTAGTCCTGGTAACTCGTCTGGAAACACGTCGGGGTACTCTCTGACCACCGGGATGCTCTGGAAGTCTGCCACAGGGCCGGGCTCTGCCACCACACAGGCTAGGAAGCCCTCACACCCCTGGCTCAAAAGTCTCGCCGCCCGAAGTGCCGAAATGCACCTGAAACCTCCATCCACTGGCTGTCCGTGAAACTCGAAAGAAGGCAACTCCGGAATGGAGAAGACAATCTTCCTCTCAAAACAGTCCACCAAGGCGTGGTAAGCGGACAGCCAATCCATCCCCAGAATCACACCAAAGTCCTCCATCTGGATCATAATCAGGTCAGCTGGCAGGCTATGTCCTCCAACGCTGACCTCGCAATCCGTGTACACCTCCTCAGCTACAAACAGCTGACCACTCGGACCTCTGATTACGAACGGATTTTCTAACAATGTATAATCCTGGTCCAAACTAACTGCGAAACTGGCTGCGATAAACGAGTGCGTAGCGCCGGAATCGAAAAGCGTGTAAACAAGTATGCCAGAAACTGCAACCATACCTGCTACCACGGATCCCGAAGCTCTGGCGTCCTTGTGTGTTAGGGCGTTGATACGCCCCTCAGCTCTAGGTGCGGACGAAGCAGCCACACTCTGCGTCGGACGGGTAGGTGCTGGCTGGTACCCTCCTCGTGACTACTGTCCTCCTCCTCGCGCCTGGGAACCGCGGCCTCCTGCACGCCCTCCAGTGCTCTACACGGGAAGTATCTGCTGACCTCCTGCCCTAGATGGGCAGTCCCTCCTGACGTGGCCCGGTTGGCCACACTGGTAGCAGAGGGGAACCCGACTCCCGCCCTCAGTGAGTCCCTGCTGTCGACTAAGCGGGGGTCCGGTGCTGGCGACTGGCCCCTGTCGAGGGCCCCCAAAGGCCACTGATGGCCCTGCACAACATGAAGGCTCTCCTGCAGACGCCACGTGTCTCCGTTCTCGCCGGCCCTGTGAGAAGTCTGGCTGAAAGGGCCTCTTCCGCCCGCCATCGGTCTCTCGCGTGGACGGGTTGGTCTCCTCGTAAGTCATAGCTGCCTCTACCACCCTCGAAAACGTAGGCAGCTTCAGGGGTTTGACATACCCCCGGATCGCAGGCCGGAGCCCCTCGGTGAACCTCCAAAGGCGCTCCTCCTCAGTGGCTACCGCTGTCGCTGCAAAGTGGGACAGCTCCAAGAAACGCGTGCGGTACGCGCTCACAGTCATCGTCCCTTGGCGGAGAGTGTGGAACTCCCGCCTCCTCTGGTCCTGCCACGTCTGGGGAAAGTACTGCTCGCAGAAGAGGGTGACGAACTGGTCCCACGTCTGCTCGTCCCTCTCCTGTCCCCGGACCGCCCTCCACCACCGATGTGCCGCACTCTCCAGCTGGTACGTGGTAAAGGCCACGCGGCACTCCACCAGGGGGCGAAGGGTGTCGAAGATCTTCTCCAGCTGCTCAAGCCAGTCCTCTGCCTCGGTCGGGTCCTCATCCCCCTTGAAGGAGGGGGGCTTCAGCTTTCGGAACTGTCCGAAAAGCTCGAAGTGGCGCTGTAGGGGAGGTGCTGGTGCACCTCCAGGCGAAGGTGCCTCATGTACAGAAGTGTCGGAGGAAGGTGGGGGCGGCAGGGGCCCATCCCCTCCCTCGTGTCCAGCGCCGTGTCTGTCGCGTGGTCCCACAGAGGACTCCCCCTCTGCAGCCCCAGGAGGAGGCACTCGGGGCGGTGTGTGGAGCTCCTCTCGTACAATATCTCGTATCAGTCTAGCGAGGTCCTGGGCCTGGATGCCCGGGAGTGGTGGCTGGTCCACCGAGACGTCAACAACACCACATCCACCTCGCCGACCTCGCCCTCGGCCGTGCCCGCGGCCAGTCTCGCCAGTCCCGCGACGAGGCATCTCCTGCAAGGAGACGCGAAACCAAACGGAAACGTCAAAACAGACGGTACCTAACGAAACTTCTAAGAGCTCAAGTCAGGAGATATGTTGTGGTGGCCACTCTAGCCATAAACATGCGAATTGGTTATTTTCCAGTCAGTTGATTCACTTCTCGGGACGACCTTGCTCTGATACCATCTTGTAACGACCCGGTTTCCGAGTCCCTACGAGACACGAGACCCGGACCGACTCGACTAATCCCAAGACCTAGTCGTCCAACGAGGAAGTAACCAAAAGAGCAGTAAAATAAACCCCATTCAGCATGAATATAACTAACAGTAAGAAAGTATAGCAGTAAGGAAAGAAACTACTACAGTAGATACCACCACAACAGTAGAACAACATTTATCATATCACATGAACTGCAGGTAAAGAAAAGTACAGCGGAAACAAGAACTACTCACTATAACGGAAACAAAGAGGTACAAAAGACAGTAGTAACTCTACTGGACCCTACTCGGCCCAGCGTCCTCTGCAGCCGCTGACCCTGGCTGCTCAACACCTGGTCCTGAAAAAGGTAACGAGTGTAACACGTCAGCAAAACGCTGAGTAGAGTGGCAACTAAAACTAAAGACAACAGTAGAGTGCACAATGGCTGTTATGTTCTATTACTTTCTTTATTTACATCTTTCAATTGTCTCACTATTTCATTTATTTCTCAGATCTTTTACTTGATCTCGAATGTTCCTCGTGGGAACGATCTTGATTGCAGTCTTTTCCAAAAAGTAGAAGTAGCACGTGGTGCTCTCCTGGCCAGGAGAGTCCCCCGTGGTGATCCTACCCTCAGTCAACCACCCCAAGGTCACTGACAGACGTAACGGTGACTACGGCACGCACGATAAACGCACAGGTAGCTAACCCGTACTGGCACGCGGTCAGTCGTTTCCGTTAACGGCTGCGCCCAAAGCACAGCACGGAACCAGTCCAGGGCAGAGCCCTCTCAGTAACAGGGGTCCAACCCCTCCACAATAACCAAACTGGGGCCTTGCCCATCCACAGTCTGCGCACCCTCGCCTGACTACCCTGGTTTGCCCCAGCGGGCCTAACAAGTCGGTGTGGGAGGCTAGCAGAACCCCGGGGCCCGTGGGTAGCTAGTACCTCCCTATACTAGTAGCTCTCCTCGGTACTACGTACGCGAGGGCCAGCAAGTCGGTACAGAGTGGCTAGTCCTAACCCCGAGTCCCTAGGGCGGCTGGCTCCGCTCTGCACTAAACAGGGGGATAGTCGCTCTCCTTGGTACTCCGTACTCAAGGGCCAGCTCACTTCCCCAAAACTATTCCATTCACTTTCCAGGAGTTCTACTCCTACTTCCCCGTAGGGTTCCATCCTTTTTACTCAAACATCCAGGTTTCACTTTCCAGTTTCACATTCTTACAATCCATGTTCTCAACCACGTTATCTATTCACAACAGGCAGCTGTCAATTCAAATTACAGGCAGCTTTATATCTCTTTCCATTTTCCAAGACTGCAGTATTATACATTCCACTAGTTTTCCCATCCTAGGATTCATGCCATATCCTAGGATCTATCATACAATCTAGTTTTCCAGTCCTAGGATTCATGCAACACCTAGGAGCTATCATTCCATCTATTTCTCATTCCTAGGGTTCATGCAATGTCCTAGGTTCTATTTATGGTTTCATAATTTAACAGATTTTAATAACTTAAAGCCACTCTACCAGGTACAACGGGAGTAATGGAGGCGTGATCGGGAATCCCGCGTGCCTCCGCGACTCCCAAGACTGCAACTGAACGAGGTCCTATCACAAGGATCAAACACAAGGAAAGTCTCAAAACAGTGTATAGCTACTGTAGACGGGTAGAGGAATTAATTCTGAAAAGAACACAACTCGAATCGCGGAAAACGGAGCCCGAACGGGCCCTAAACGGGTCGAAAACGACGACACTGTGTAAAATCAGATGTCTGGAACTTCTTCCAGACGTCTTAAAAAGTGGATCAGAGAATTACCTGCTCAGCGTGGTTTCCCAGATGTCCAGAAGTCTGCGGGGACATCTGGCCTAGCTCACAGACGTCCGATGGTCACCCCGGACGTCTGGAGGTCACTCCCGCCGTCTGGTACAACTTCCAGACGTCTGATTTGCAAAGGATGGCGAATCAGCGAGCCTGCGCACAGCCAACTCCCTCCCTCAGTATGGTCAGTCGACAGAAGGAAGAAGAAAGCGGAATACTCACCTTTCAGACGTCTGTATGATCTTCCAGACGTCTCTCTCGCCGTCTGGCTATAAACCTAGACGTCTGATTCTGGAAATTTTTCCATAACAGGGCACCGCTCGGCCTCCGCTCGCGACGCCGCCCGCGTCGCACCTCGCGCGTCTGCTACTCAGACCGCAGCAGGTCCCTCTCCGCGTCGTTCCGCGCCTCCTGCGCCCTCCGCTGGCCGGCCAAGCCGCTCTGGCGAGCTCGCCCTCACGGCAGAGCTCCGCCCTCGCACGCCGCACCTCCTCCGCGCTCACTGCGGCCGCCGCTGCCGCCCTCGCGCTCGCTCGCTCTCGCGTACAGGAAGGAGAAGAGGAAGGGGACGGTGGAGACGACAGGAGGGGAGGCGTGGCCTTTTAAGGCCGCGCGAGGAGGAGGGAGAGAGAGCGCGGCAGGTCTGCAGCCGCAGAGAGAGGGAAAAAGAGAGAGAGAGAGGAATCGCGGGTCTGCGCGCACAGGCGCGCAAACGAATCTCTCGTGCGAAAAAAATAACTGTTTTACAGACGTCTGGAAACGATCCCAGAAGTCTGGTAAGACGTCTGGATGTGATCCCAGACGTCTGGTACGACGTCTGGGCCACCTCCCAGACGTCTTAAAAGACGTCTGGGGCATGCGTTCGTTACAGGTTGCCACTCTACTCAGTGTTTCGCTGACGTGTCACCTTTGTCACCTTTTCAAGACCAGGTGTTGAGCAACCAGAGCCTGCGGCTACAGAGGGTGCTAGGCCTAGTAGAGCCCAGTAGTTTTACTTGTGTAGTACCTACTGTACCTTTTCTTCTGTTGTAGTGAGTATTTCTGTTACCACTATACTCTTTTATTGTAAGCATCATGTTTATATACCTGTTTAATTCTCTATTGTTGTGGTGGTGTGTACTGTAATAGTTCTTTTCTTTACTACTATACTTTGTTACTGCTAGTTATATACATGGTGAATGTGGTTTATTTTACTGCTCTTTTGGTTACTGTCTCGTTGGATGACTGGGTCTTGGGATCAGTCGAGTCGATCCGATTCTTGTGTCTCGTAGGAATTCAGGAATCGGATCGTAACAGCAACCAACTAACTAAAGCAGTAAAAGTGAACAGGTAAGTTTTGTTTTTCAGTTACTTTCTTTAACCAATTATTCTTTTTCATCACTTGGTTTATTTATCAGATATCTTTCTTGATCTCGAATGTTCCTCGTGGGAACGATCTTGATTGCAGTCTTTTCCGAAAGTAGAAGGCACACGTTGTGCTCTCCTGGCCGGGAGAGTCACCCGTGGTGATCCTACACCCAGTCAACCACCCCAAGGTCACGGACAGACGTAACGGTGACTACGACACGCATGATAAGCGCACGGATAGCTACCCCACACTGGCACGCAGTCAGTCGTTTCTGCTAACTGGTGTGCCCAAAGTACAGCACGGAATAATATAGGGCCTAGCCCTCTCGGTAACAGGGGTCTAGCCCCTAAGAACCAAATAGGGGTCGCACCCCTCCACAATCCGCGCGCCCTCGTCTAACTACCCTGGTTTACCCAGTGGGCCTAACAAGTCAGTGTAGGGTGGCTAGCTGAACCTCGGGCCCCATGGGGTGGCTAGCTCTCTTCCTACACTAGTAGCCCTCCCTGGTACGGTGTACACGAGGGCGAAGAAGTCAGTGCAGAGTGGCCAATCTTAACCCCGGGTCCCAACCCAAAGGCGGCTAGCTCCACTCTACACTAAACAGAGGACAGTCGCTCTCCTTGGTACTACGTACTTAAGGGCCAGCACACTTCCCCACTCACATTTCCAGATCCATTCCATTTATTCCCAGGAGCTCTACTCCTAACTCCTCGTAAGGTTCATGCTCATATTTCTCATACCATTCCATACCAGGTTTCATCATGCACATTTCCATTCTCAGGTTATATACATACAGCTCGTATTTCTATCATTTACATTTCCATTCTCAGGTTATACACATGCAGCTTGTATTTCTATTATTCACATTTCCATTCTCAGAGTATATACATGCAACTCGTATTATATCAATTAACGTATACAACAGGAAGGTTACATGCAACTACTAAATAGCACAGGTTATTCATAATTCATAGGCAACTTTGGTTCATTTACAGGCAGCTGTTTAACATTTCTGTCTACTCATTCAAGACTGCAATTCATTCATGCATACAGACATTTCAAGTATTTCTCGTCCTAGGATTCATGTCACATCCTAGGTTTTAATCATTCATTCCACACATGCATTTAGGTTTGTATTTAAAATAGGGGGAAGCCACTCTACTAGTCAACCCAGGAGAATTGGGGGCTCGAACGGTAGGCTCACGTGCCTCAGCAAGCCCCGAACCCACAATGGAATGAAGTCCTATCACAAGGAACAATCACAAGGGAACAATCAGAACATTATAGAAAGCCTTCTAATAAGTAGAGGAACTCACAAGGAAAACATCAGTATATTATTTGCATAGAACGGACCTCAAAGAGACCTTAAACGGGACAAAACAGGGTTACTGACTCAAAATCAGACGTCTGGAACAACTTCCAGACGTATTAAAAGTGTCCAGAAATGCACCTCAATCTCTGCGTCCACCCCAATCATCCAGGAACTCTTCTGGACCGTCTGGACCCAGCTCCAGTCGTCTGACCTCCTCTCCAGACGTCTAGAAGTGCTTCCAACCATCTGGTAAGCCGCCCAGACGTCTGAAATGCGTGGGAGGGCGTGTCCCGTGCCTTGCCGAAGCAAATCCTGCACGCATCCACCAAATCTTCCCAAAGTAGGCAAGGGAAAGGGGTACCTGCGGAGCAGCCTGCATGGCCGTATCCGTAAAGGGGACGTGCCTTCGCGAAGCCCTCTCCTTCCAGACGTTCGCTTCGTCGTATGGACGTCACTCCAGACGTTTGATTCTGGGAAAAACCCAGAACCAGAACCTGCTTCCGCTCGCTCACGCCGCGCGTGACCGCGCCTCGCTTCTTCGCCTATAGCTCCGATTGCAGCAATGTCGGGGAGGACTCCCCCGACGCACTCCTCTTCGTGCATGCGCCGCTCCGGCCGTGCACTCTCCGGTGACCTCCCACACGAGCTCGAGAGCACAACTCCTCCTCGTCTCCTCACGCCACTCCTCCTCATCGCCGCTCTCGCGCTCACTCTCTCGTGCTGGGATAAAGAGGAAGGGAAGAAGCGGCTAGAGTAGGGTGAACGAGAGAGGAGGAAGGGGGTTTTATAAGGGTGAGGGTTAGGGTTCGCTGGAGGGGGAAAAAAAGAGAGAAGGAGGAAAAAGAGAGAGTACTATCTACGCGCAACCCGCGCACAGACAAGAGCTCGTACTCAAAATTTTGATTTCCAGACGTCTGGAAAGGTGTCTAGACGTCTGACCAACAGTTCAAACATCTTAAAAGGCTGAAATAGCACGAGTCTTAACATCAACCCACCAACCAAACAAGGCCTTAATGTAACGACCCAGTTCCCGAGTCCCTACGAGGCACGAGAACCGGACCGACTCGACTAATCCCAAGACCTAGTCGTCCAACGAGGAAGTAACCAAAAGAGCAGTAAAATAAACCACATTCAGCATGAATATAACTAACAGTAAGAAAGTACAGCAGTAAGGAAGGAAACTACAACAGTATATACCACCACAACAGTAGAACAACATTTATCATATAACATGAACTGCAGGTAAAGAAAAGTACAGCGGAAACAAGAACTACTCACTATAACGGAAACAAAGAGGTACAAAAGACAGTGGTAACTCTACTGGACCCTACTCGGCCCAGCGTCCTCTGCAGCCACTAACCCTGGCTGCTCAACACCTGGTCTTGAAAAAGGTAACGAGTGTAACACGTCAGCAAAACGCTGAGTAGAGTGACAACTAAAACTAAAGACAACAGTAGAGTGCACAGTGGCTGTTATGTTCTATTACTTTCTTTATTTACATCTTTCAATTGTCTCACTATTTCATTTATTTCTCAGATCTTTTACTTGATCTCGAATGTTCCTCGTGGGAACGATCTTGATTGCAGTCTTTTCCAAAAAGTAGAAGTAGCATGTGGTGCTCTCCTGGCCGGGAGAGTCCCCCGTGGTGATCCTACCCTCAGTCAACCACCCCAAGGTCACTGACAAACGTAACGGTGACTACGGCACGCGCGATAAATGCACAGGTAGCTAACCCGTACTGGCACGCGGTCAGTCGTTTCCGTTAACAGGTGCGCCCAAAGCACAGCACGGAACCAGTCCAGGGCAGAGCCCTCTCAGTAACAGGGGTCCAACCCCTCCACAGTAACCAATCCGGGGCCTTGCCCCTCCACAGTCCGCGCACTCTCGCCTGACTACCCTGGTTTGCCCCAGCGGGCCTAACAAGTCGGTGTGGGAGGCTAGTAGAACCCCGGGACCCGTGGGGTAGCTAGTACCTCCCTACACTGGTAGCTCTCCTCGGTACTACGTACACGAGGGCCAACAAGTCAGTATAGAGTGGCCAGTCCTAACCTCGGGTCCCTGGGGCGGCTGGCTCCGCTCTGCACTAAACAGGGGGACAATCGCTCTCCTTGGTACTCCGTACTCAAGGGCCAGCTCACTTCCCCAATACTATTCCATTCACTTTCCAGGAGTTCTACCCCTACTTCCCCGTAGGGTTCCATCCTTTTTACTCAAACATCCAGGTTTCACTTTCCAGTTTCACATTCTTACAATCCATGTTCTCAACCACGTTATTTATTCACAACAGGCAGCTGTTAATTCAAATTACAAGCAGCTTTATATCTCTTTCCATTTTCCAAGACTGCAGTATTATACATTCCACTAGTTTTCCCATCCTAGGATTCATGCCATATCCTAGGATCTATCATACAATCTAGTTTTCCAGCCCTAGGATTCATGCAACACCTAGGAGCTATCATTCCATCTATTTCTCATTCCTAGGATTCATGCAATGTCCTAGGTTCTATTTATGGTTTCATAATTTAACAGATTTTATTAATAACTTAAAGCCACTCTACCAGGTACAACGGGAGTAATGGGGGCGTGATCGGGAATCCCGCGTGCCTCCGCGACTCCCAAGACTGCAACTGAACGAGGTCCTATCACAAGGATCAAACACAAGGAGTGTCTCAAAACAGTGTATAGCTACTGTAGACAGGTAGAGGAATTAATTCTGAAAAGAACGCAACTCGAATCGCGGAAAACGGAACCCGAACGGGCCCTAAACGGGTCAAAAATAATGACACTGTGCAAAATCAGACGTCTGGAACTTCTTCCAAACGTCTTAAAAAGTGGATCAGAGAATTACCTGTTAAGCGTGGTTTCCCAGATGTCCAGAAGTCTACGGGGACGTCTGGCCTAGCTCTCAGACGTCCGATGGTCACCCCAGATGTCTGGAGGTCGCTCCCGCCGTCTGGTACAACAGCCAGACGTCTGATTCGCATTGGATGGTGAATCACCGAGCCTGCGCACACCCATCTCCCTCCCTCAGTACGGTCAGTCGACAGGAAGGAAGAAGAAGACGGAAAACTCACCTTTCAGACGTCTGGAAGGTCTTCCAGACGTCGCCCTCGCCGTCTGGCTATCAACCCAGATGTTTGATTCTGGAAATTTTTCCAGAATAGGGCGCCACCCGGCTTCCGCTCACGACGCCGCCCGCGTCGCACCTCGCGCGCCTGCTGCTCATACCGCAGCAGTCCCCCCTCCGCGTCGCTCCGCGCCCCCTGCGCCCTCCGCCGACCAGCCCTAGCAGCCCCGGCAAGCTCGCCCTCACGGCAGAGCTCCGCTCTCGCACGCAGCACCTCCTCCGCGCTCACTGCGGCCGCCGCTGCCGCCCTCGCGCTCGAGCTCACTCTCACTGGTTGAAGGAGAAGAGGGAGGAGACGGTGGAGACGACGGGAGGGAGCGCGTGGCCTTTTAAGGCCGCACGAGGAGGAGAGAGAGGATGCGGCAGGTGTCTATAGCTGCAGAGAAAGAGGGAATAAGCGAATATCTGGTCTGCGCGCTTAGGCGCGCAGACAACCCACGCGTGTCGAAATTAACGGATTTCCAGACGTCTGGCAACGATCCCAGACGTCTGGTCAGACGTCTGGATGTGATCACAGACGTCTGGTCCGACGTCTGGGTCACCTCCCAGACGTCTTAAAAGACGTCTGGGGTACGCGTTCGTTACACTTAAGGAGCATATATTTAAATAAGTCCCACATTTATATTATATCGATCAATAATTTAACTACGTACGGTGTGCCTAGCCTTGGTTAAACAATAATAATATCCGTTCATTTTTGCATAGAAATTCAAAGAAAATAATAACTAATTATGCAAAGGATGTGGGCTGGGAAATGTAAAAGTTAATATAAAAGTTGACGTGCAGTAGTGTAAATGTGAGCCCAACTCACATCCTTTCTTGTTATGCAAAAAAAGTGCTACACCGGTGGTGTTTAGGGTTTAGCCTTAAATCATAAATCCTAAACACTTTTCAGGTAAAAAATCACTTTTCATACGTGAAATTATTTTCCATAAACCTAAACCCTAAACTCATAGGTCAAAATCACTTTGGACAAGTGAAACTATCATTGGAATAATTTATTACGAGTGTAAAATGAAATTGCACCGATGCAAAAATATTTTAGAATAATTTATCATCGATGTAAAATAGTTTATCATCGGTGTAAAGTTATTTATCACCTGTGTATTTTAGGTTAACATATTGTAATGAATTTTTTTAATATAGTAGGAATCACTACGTAACAAACCTTATGTTCTTTTATTTCTTTACATTAAATATTAATTATCAAATAGGTTCATATTCTCAATGTTTTATAAAATATAAAAATAACATCCTAAGTCACTTTTTAGGTTACTCTACTTTTTAACTTATGCAAAACATTTACCTAATAAAAAAGAATTATTTCAAAATATTTCGGAAAGTTTTAGAAAGAAAAATGTGATCTACACGTGACGTTAGTAACTGCTAATAGCTATATATAAATGACTTATATATATATATATATATATATATATATATATATATATATATATTCCAATGCAAGAATCTGACTAAGGGTTGCTCATTTTTAATTGCAGGGTTTCCATACTTGTAGAAAGGAGGATACATTTAAATCAAAAAACATGTAAGGTCGAGTGGACGATCGATCGACTCAAACTCCTCAAACAAAAAGTAGTACGAAATTAACCTCTATTTGAACAAATCATGCCTTTGATATGGATGGCATGCAACAGAAGTCTCCCGCGCATGAGATAACCATTACGTAGACTGAAATATTCCCCTTGCAATTACGTGCCCATGACACTCACAGAAACTTTAAGTACGTACGGCTGAAAACGTTAGGGCTTATCATATTAATTATCCACAACCGAGAATAGGGTATATATATAACACATGCAACGTAATACAAAGTCCGATACGTACGTGCAAGGGGTACTGTCGGGTCGACGGAGATCTGGAGAGCGATACGGAGACGTCGATGGATACCGCAGGGGGTCGCAGTAGACTCGTGTTGGAGATCCGACGAAGGTGCCGTGGATCGTGTGGGGGGCGTGAATATACTTATTGCATGCGGTTGGGCGTGGGAGACAAGCCCTTATATGTATGGCGACGATGAGGAGTCTCTCTCTTGCATTTTCCCTCGCTTGTCCAAATTCCATAATTGGTTATATCACCATTTCCATATGTGTACGATGCCTGTCCCGTTATTTGAATCAATATTTTAAATATCGAATCAAATCAATTACTTCAATCAGTTGAATAAAAAATTCGAATCTTAAAATTAATTCTATGATAAAAATGTAAATCGACTAAAATTAAATTAATAAATTTGATTAAATCGATTAATCACCGCAATAAGAAGTACTTAAATAAGGAGTGTGGTTGATATATATTAATAATTAGTTGTTAACATAATTAACAGTTGTGCACTTTTTTAATTTGTGATAACAATGATATCAACTAATATTACAAAGCATTCTCCGCTCTACCATTATTTCCTTTTTAGAATAATAATTTTTAGGAACATCGAGTGAAATCTCTTCCCATCTCATTAACATTGATAGTTGTATAATTAACATAGATTACTAGGCGAACAACCATCTTGCTCGAAGATTGACGTAGTGCAACGATTAGAAATCCAATATTAATGTCATAACTCGAAACATTAGGGTTCTTAATAAAATCCACGGCATTGCCACCATCATCTTGTATCATTCTTCTGTTTTCTCCAAGCCTGCATGCACCTAACAAAAGCACCATCAGATCTATAGTTCCATTGCCTGGTTAGTAAATGGGCCAAAGACACCACCACAACAGAGCTCACAAGAATGGATCATGATGATTAGCAGAGTTCTTTCATCACACTTCTTAAGCCACATGAAGCGTGTAAGATCTCATCATTACATCTTTTTAAATAACAAGGATATCAAGTCGGCCACTAGTTTCAAATATGATCTGCTATAATTTTGTTGTTGATTCCGGATTTGATTTCAATAAAACGGACAAATCATTGGTAGTAGCATGAAAAAAATCAAGTATAATATTCTAAACTGTTAAGGACAAGCATTAATTAAGAAGTAAAGATCACAATCTTTTGAGAACATAATGTACCCAATTATCGAGACACAAAAAAAATCAACTACACAAACCATATGAATAAGGCTAGGAAATGTCACATGCGAAGTCCTAGAATTGGCATGCCTTGATACCTTGTAAAAGCAAATGAAATATATAAGCATGGCAACAAAAATTCAAAGAGCACCTTAGGAAAACCATGCTTTAGGTAGGATTCAGGAGGGGGTAAAAAAATCAAAGGTGAGACTCCAAAGATCAAACCCTACATTATTTCTTCTCAAGACTAAACGACAATGAATGGTCATACATATATTTATAGGCAAATACACTCACATACCAAATGGATCCAAAGAGAACATTTAATCACCCATCTACCTGTTACATTATTCTAAACGGTGGGGAATCTAGATTTCCAATTATCTCTAATCTAGAAACCTAGCTACAACCACGACGGGAAAAAACTACTGCATGATGATTGTATTATCATCCTCAACGTGACATTGAGGAAAAATCGACTATGTGTGACCTTCACGTACAATGAAACCAAAACAAGAAGCTAATTTAGAAACTCCTCACGGATTGAAGGCCCAAGCATTCTGTTCACGAATCTTCAGTTCCTCCTCCGGGGTGAAGTCGCACTCTATACCCAAGAACTCACGAGCGTCCTCGACGCTATGGTCCCTGATGAGGTCGGCGATGGCCCTACAAATTGTGCTCAGGAGTGGCTTGCAGTCGAGGTAATTGGCGGCATTGGACAGATGCACGAGCATGACCCCATCGACCTTCACGAACTCCTCGTCGAACTTCATGATCTCCTCGGCCTCGATGGCTCTAGCGGCGTGATCTGCAGCGTGGCGCCTCCAATACTCGAGAACCTTTGCAAGCACCTCTCCCGACACATTCGATAGAGGGATGCGTCCGGCGAAGCCATCCGCCACCATGTTCTTGATCATCTCAGACTGCACTGCTAGAGAAACCTCTATCTCAAACTCCTTCCCATCACCGCTCAAGAGGACGACCTTCTCCTCGGTCTCCGTCTTCCCATCGTTCTTGGCTTCTACTTCAGTGTAATGAGTCATGCCGTCTGCTTGAGTAATGCTGTCAGCATTGAGCGATGATCCACCTACTTTCTTTGATAAACCTGCCAAATATGGTCAAGTAGAAAGAAAAGAAAGATCTCACAAATGGTTAGCATTTAAAAACGTGCAACTGTAGACATGATTGCCGATGAACCTAGTAAAGAAAATAGATATATAATTAGTTACCGCCATAAATCATCAAGATAAGGCTTGAAAGCATTGGCAAATCGAAGATTTCGAAAGGAATGGAAAGTGGGTAGTTACAGAAGGTCGAGGAATAGGATTTAACAAGTGAAACAAAACTAAAACACAGATTAATGGAATTTTTTAAAGAAAAATATAGAACGCCCATGGATTGGCTTGAGTCATTCTCTATCTTTCAAATAAATATGCTCTCTATCCTATGTTTTGAAATGTGTGTTCAATGCCCAAGTATAAAGTCGAGTTTAGGATGCTAAAATAACTATGCCTTTTTAGACAAACCTACATGTTCGATTGGAGTTAAGAAGGTATTGTAGACCACATTTGTGAATTAAGTTGATACTCTTCATGAAGCGTATACATGTCTATAAAACCAAAAGTTCATGTGCCTCTATTGAACTAATTAAATTGAATTAGTGATATTTAGTTATAAATCAAATTAAACAAATGATATTTTAATTTTTAATTATTAAATTGCACTGTTGATGTTCTAATTTTGAATTAAATTACACTAGTGATATTTAATTTCGAACCAACATGTACTGAGATATTTAATTTTGAACCAAAATGCACCGCATGCAATATAACCAAATATCATCGGTTATACTTGCTTTTTGAAAGATCCATGAACTTTTGTGTGAATAAATCATTTTCGCTCAAGAAAAGCCAAGGAATAGATACTAAAAGTAGTTCCAGATACTTAAAGGCGAACGATTCACCTGTGGTATTACGGAAGTGTGGAAATATGTTGTTTAAACCTTTTCATTCGATCCCCAAAAAAATTAGAAGAATCAAGAATAATGACTAATAACTGAAACCACATGAGAAGAACTATTTTCTTCCCACTTTGAAGTCCCCACGAGTTAGGGTTTATACCTTCTTGGTGGCATAGAACAACACCACATAAGTAGTGCCTCCTAAAAAAAATCCTAGCATAGCATCGAAGCCTTCTTCTCAATGAGCGAATGAGACCTTTGATGTTGAGAACACCCAACTCCTTTCGCAACCTACAAATCCTTCGCACTACTGAAGCAACCCTCATCTCGAAATTCCCTCTTCGCAATTAGAAGATCACTAATAGGGCCACAAACGCATGACCCTTCACAGATCGGTCGACTAACAACTCCGACAGTTGACCTACACCAATAGGAGGTCTCCTCCTAGAGGAGATGTGTGTTGTTGTTGGTCGGCCACTAGCACAATTAGTTGCCTGGTAGACAAGGAGTTGGTCATCCAACTCCTATGCACATCAACTTGGAAGAAAAGGGGGTCATCTGATGTGCCTCTTCTTCTTCCTCTCCTTCCCGGGTGGTTACAGATCTCTTGTGAGGGTTCTTTCGAGAATTAAGAATTGGTTAGGTTTGATGCCTTGCTTTCGAAGATGTTTATTGAGATTCAAGTAATCTTACTATAATGTAAACCCTTGGATCAAATTTAGTGATTGTGATTTATTCCTACTTGAGTAATTGCATACTGGCCATTTAATAGATTTAGCCAATTTGGTTTTAGTACCAAAAGCATATTTAATGGCCATTCAAACCCTTTGGGATCAAGAGATAACATTTTAGGTCCAATTAAATGTTAAATCAAATATAATCTACTCCTTGAATAATATTTGATTTTTCTTCAAGTAAAAATCCATCAAAATCACTATTGATTTCATCATGCCAATAGCAAAGCATTTAGGATTTGTGAATTATGGACTGTACCTCCCTTAAATATTCTAAATACCTATGAATCCTTCACACTGAAAGATAATATTAAGCATGAGGTTTAATCATATTATATAGCTATCATTCCTCCTTAGATTATATTATTTTTAATAACTCTTTGTATCATTAGGATAAGAGAACAAAGATCGGATCCTTTCTCAAAGAACTATCTTTGATGAGGAGAGAAAAATTACCTCACAAATCAGGCCATGCGGAGAATCTAGCTACCCGACAGATTATAGAAGTCTGGCACTTCAAGGTGGATCCACTTACCCAGGTCCGTATACCCAGCAGGGTGGTGGGTTGTTCCGGATCCGCACAATAGCCAACTGGCGGGCCGACCATGATAATCAGAAAGGAATCATGCGAGTACGGCACTAACATTTATTCTAAATGGTCGCCTGCCGATTACTTCATCATATGCTATTAATAGCCAAATCCCGAGATTATGGGAATTGAAAAGAAGCCCGCATCAGAAGGAAATCCACCCTATAAATACTGGGGATGGACTAGTTTTTAGGGGTTACGCAATTAGAGAGAGAAGAGAATTATAGAGAGTTTGCACCACTAAACCATTAGTGAAATTTGGGAGCACCATCCTCCTAAATGTACAACGCCTTTTGGTGGAACTGGATCATTAAACATCTTGCATATATTCTCTTTGATTGTTTGTTTGAGTCAAGGTTACTATTCTAAGTGCCTCAATCAATCTTCTTCTTGCTCATGATTGAGTTTGATCAGGACTCTACGACCACATGTGAAATTTGTCTTTTCCAATATACTCAGAGCAAGTTCATTCCTCTAACCTACTACATACACCTATGAAGTAGATTTGTCTAATCCCTTTAAGAGATCATGCATCTTTTGTTCCCTACGACACATACGATCTTTCTAATATCAATACTACGATGGATATATCTACTATTGGTCTGCTAAATGCATGTGTTCATGAATAGAGACACATATTTGTCTCAGGTCAAAGAATACACCTTCTCAATGACAACATTAGCGATGGATCTCTAGTTATCTCCTATTTCATCAGGTTGATTCATTGACCCAAGTTGCATGATAATTTCGAATCTCCATTCAAAAACATTAATCAGGCAATGGCCTTTAGAAAATGTTGCCATCCTAATTCAAACATAAAATAAATGATTAAAGTAGATACGATGGTTTCTTGATATGTTATTGGATCCTCTAAATCGTTTAGATCTCCGAATCAACATACATCAGGTTTATTTGATCTAGCTAAGTACGCTACCCTTTTTGTACTAAGAGACCCACTTCATACACTAAAAATAATCTTTTTCTTATTCATATGAAATGATCAAATTAATGTAACTCCTTGCATTATTCAGATGGCTCGTCAATGGCACACAAAATCCAACAGACTCCTACTTACCCCTAGAGCCAATTCGGAACTTCTTTCAACCCAATAAAAGTCACATGCCGATCAAGTGTTCTCTAGTCAATGCTTTGGTCAGCAGATTAACTATGGTACCTGCGGAGGCAACCTTTGTAATGATCACATCACCACACTTAGCAATCTCTGGAATGATGTTGTACTTCCTCTCAATATGCTTGCTCTTCTGATGAGAGCAAGGGTCCTCTTCCTGTGCAATGACACTTGTGTTTTTGCATAATAATGATATTGGTGACTATATTGAGGGAATAATGCCAAGCTCCTCAACAAACTTAAGTATCCACACTGCCTCCTTTGCACCGTTATACTGTAAAGACCCGTTCTGTCCTGAGCCTTTTAAGACGTCTGGACTGTCGGTCAGACGTCTGGTCAGACGTATGGACACCTTCCGAGACGTTTGGAAATCGAAATTCTTGGGTACGATCTTCGCATCTACGCGTGGGCTGCACGCAGACAGTACGCTTCTTCTCTCTCCTTCCCTTTTCTCTCCTCCACATAAACCCTAATGCACCTCTTTATAAACCCCACGTCTCCTCTCTCGTTCTCCCCACTCCACAGCCACCCTCTTCCCTTCCTCCCCACCGCAGTAAGAGGAGTGAGTGCGAGAGAGAGCGCGAGAGCAGCGACAAGGAGGAGAGCCGGCATGGGGAGAGGAGGAGGGGCTTGAGCTCGCAAGCCTGTGTGGGAGCTCGCCAGAGGACGCACGGTCGGAGCAGCACGTGTAGGAGGAGGAGAGCATCGGGGGAGTCGTCCCCAACACTGCTGCAGCCGGAGTTGCAAGCGATGAGGCGAGGCACGGTTGCGTGCGGCGAGGGCGAGTAGGAGGAGGTTCTAGTTCTGGGTTTTTCCCAGAATCAAACGTTTGGAGTGACGTCCAGACGACGGAGTGGATGTCTGGAGACGACTCCAGACGTCTGAAGATAGATCTTCACAAAGGTACGTTTCCTTTTGCGGATACAGCCATGCAGGCCGCTCCGCAGCTACATTTTGCGTGGCTTAATGTGGAGGATTTTGTTGTCGCATGCAGGGATTGCTTCAGGAAGGCGCGGGACACGCCCTCCCACGCGTTTCAGACGTCTGGGCAGCTTACCAGATGGCTGGAAGCACTCCCAGACGTCCGGAGAGGTGGTCGGACGTCTGGAACTGGGTTCAGATAGTCCAGAAGAGGTCCTGGATGTTTGAGGTCGACGCAGAGCCTAAGATGCATTTCAGGTCACTTTTAAGACGTCTGGACATTGTGCCAGACGTCTGATTTGAGTCAGTAACTCTGTTTTTGACCTGTTTAGGGTCCGTTTGAGATCTGTTTTACACAAACAAGATATCGGTATTTTCCTTGTGAGTTCCTCTACTTGTTAGAAGGCTTTCTATATTGTTCTGAATGTTCCATTGTGATTGTTCCTTGTTATAGACCGTTGCAGGTTTGGGGCTTGCTGAGGCACGTGAACCTACCGTTCGAGCCCCCAATACTCCTGAGTTGTCTAGTAGAGTGGCTTCCCCTAATTTAATTATAAACCTGAATGCGTGTGTAGAATGAATGATTAGAACCTAGGATGTGGCATAAATCGTAGGATGAGAAACATTGAAATGTCTGTATATATGATTGAATTGCAGTCTTGAATGAGTAGATAGAAAATAACTGCCTATTAATGAACAAGAGCTGCTTGTGAAATATGAATTACCTGTGCTAGTTAAACAGTTACATGTGACCTTACCTGTTGTATACGTTAAATGCTAGAATATGAGCTGCAAGTGTATAACCTGAGAATGGAAACGTGAATGATAGAAATACGAGCTGCATGTGTATAACCTGAGAATGGAAATGTGAATGATGAAAATTGGTATGGAATGGTATGAGAAATATGAGCATGAACCCTATGGGGAGTTAGGAGTAGAGCTCCTGGGAATAAATGGAATGGATCTGGAAATGTGAGTGGGGAAGTGTGCTGGCTCTTGAGTATATAGTACCAAGGAGAGCGACTGTCCCCTGTTTAGTGTAGAGCGGAGCTAGCCACCCTTGGGTTGGGACCCGGGGTTAGGATTGGCCTCTCTGCACCGACTTCTTGGCTCTCATGTACACCGTACCAGGGAGAGCTACTAGTGTAGGAAAAGAGCTAGCCATCCCACGGGGCCTGGGGTTCAGTTAGCCACCCTACACCGACTTGTTGGGCCTACTGGGCAAATCAGGGTAGTCAGACGAGGGTGCGCGGGCTGTGAAGGGGCGAGACCCCTGTTTGGTTCTTAGGGGCTAGATCCCTATTACTGAGAGGGCTAGGCCCTATACTGTTCCATGCTGTACTTTGGGCGCACTTGTTAGCAGAAATGACTAACCGCGTGTCAGTGCGGGGTAGCTACCCGTGTGCTTATTGCACGAGTCATAGTCACCGTTACATCTGTCTGTGACCTTGGGGTGGTTGACTGGGTGTAGGATCACCATGGGGAACTCTCCCGGCCAGGAGAGCACCACGTGTGCCTTCTACTCTTCGGAAAAGACTGCAATCAAGATCGTTCCCAAGAGGAACATTTGAGATCAAGAAAGAGATCTGATAAATAAATCAATGGGTGAAAAGGAATAACTTAAATAAGGAAATTGGAATAAACAACTACTTGTTCACTTTTACTGCTTTAGTTAGTTGGTTGCTACTCTACTCAGCGTTCGCTGACTCTATTACTCATAACCCCTTTTCAGGTCCAGGTGTTGAGCAGCCCGAGTCTCCGGCTGCAGAGAGTGTTGGGCCCAGTAGAGCCCAGTAGCAGTAGTCTTCTTTTGTAGTACTTTCTGTTGTAGTGAGTTCAGACTCTTGTACCTTTACATTTCTATACCTTTACGCTCCTGTTCCTTGTTACTATTTTACTGTTGTGGTGGTGATATGTACTTGTTACGAATGCGTGTCCCAGACGTCTTTTAAGACGTCTGGGAGGTGGCCCAGACGTCTGGGATCGTTTCCAGACGTCTGGAAATCAGTTATTTTCGACACGCGCGGGTCGTCTGCGCGCCTGAGCGCGCAGACCGCATATTCGCTTATTCTTCTCTCTGCGGCTGCAGATGCCACTACAGTGCTCTCTCTCTCTCCTCCTGGCGCGGCCTTAAAAAGACCATGCCTCCCCTCGTTTCCGTCGCCTCCACCCCTTTCCTCTTCTTCTTCCAGTGAGCGAGCGCGAGAGCGGGCGCGGGGTTGCTGCGGCGGCGACGGCCGCAGTGAGCTCGGAGGGGGTGCTGCGTGCGAGAGCGGCGCTCAGCTGTGAGGACGAGCTCGCCGGGGTGCCAGGGCCGGCCGGCGGGGAGCGCAGCGGGAGCGGAACGACGCGGGAGGCCTGCTGCGGCTCGAGCAGCAGGCGCACGAGGTGCGACGCGGGCGGCGTCGCGAGCAGAGGGCGAGTCGCGCCCTGGTTCTGGAAAAATTTCCAGAATCAGACGTCTATGCTGATAGCCAGACGGCGAGGTCGACGTCTGGAAGACTTTCAAAACGTCTGAAAGGTGAGTTTTCCGTCTTCTTCTTCCTTCTTGTCGACTGACCGTATTGAGGGAGGGAGATGGGTGTGCGCAGGCTCAGTGATTCACCATCCAACACGAATCAGACGTCTAGCTGTAGTACCAGACGGCGGGAGTGACCTCCAGACGTCCGGGGTGACCATCGGACGACTGGAAACTAGGCCAGACGTCCCCGCAGGCTTCTGGACGTCTGAGAAACCACGCAGAACAAGGTAATTCTCTGATCCACTTTTTAAGATGTCTGGAAGAAGTTTCAGACGTCCGTTGAGGACCCGTTCGGGTTCCGTTTTCCGCGTTTCGAGTTGCGTTCTTTCCGGAATTAAATCCTCTACCCGTCTACAGTAGCTATACACTGTTTTGAGACACTCCTTGTGTTTGATCCTTGTGATAGGACCCCGTTCCGTTGCAGTCTCGGGGGTCGCGGAGGCACGCAGGATTCCCGACCACGCCCCCATTACTCCCGTTGTACCTGGTAGAGTGCCTTTAAGTTATTAATAAAATCTGTTAAATTATGGAACCATAAATAGAACCTAGGACATTGCATAAATCCTAGGAATGAGAAATAGATGGAATGATAGCTCCTAGGTGTTGCATGAATCCTAGGGCTGGAAAACTAGATTGTATGATAGATCCTAGGATATGGCATGAATCCTAGGATGGGAAAACTAGTGGAATGTATAATACTGCAGTCTTGGAAAATGGAAAGAGATATAAAGCTGCCTGTAATTTGAATTAACAGCTGCCTGTTGTGAATAAATAACGTGGTTGAGAACATGGATTGTAAGAATGTGAAACTGGAAAGTGAAACCTGGATGTTTGAGTAAAAAGGATGGAACCCTATGGGGGAATTAGGAGTGGAACTCCTGGAAAGAGAAAGGAATGGAACTGAGATGTAGTTGTGTACTGTCTCTTGGGTACGTAGTACCAAGGGAAGTACCTGTACCTGTTTAGTGCAGAGCGGAGCCAGCCGCCCCAGGGACCCGGGGTTAGGACTGGCCACTCTGTACCGACTTGCTGGCCCTCGCGTACGTAGTACCGAGGAGAGCTACTAGTGTAGGGGGGTACTAGCTACCCCATGGGCCCCGGGGTTCTGCTAGCCTCCTACACCGACTTGTTTAGGCCCACTGGGGCAAATCAGGGTAGTCAGGCGAGGGTGCGCGGACTGTGGAGGGGCAAGGCCCCAGTTTGGTTACTGTGGAGGGGTTGGACCCCTGTTACTGAGAGGGCTCTGCCCTGGACTGGTTCCATGCTGTGCTTTGGGTGCACCCGTTAACGGAAACGACTGACCGCGTGCCAGTACGGGTTAGCTACCTGTGCGTTTATCGTGCATGCCATAGTCACCGTTACGTCTGTCAGTGACCTTGGGGTGGTTGACTGAGGGTAGGATCACCACGGGGGACTCTCCCGTCCAGGAGAGCACCACGTGCTACTTCTACTTTTTGGAAAAGACTGCAATCAAGATCGTTCCCACGAGGAACATTCGAGATCAAGAAAAAGATCTGAGGAATAAATGAAATAGTGAGACAATTGAAAGATGTGAATAAAGAAAGTAATGGAACATAACAGCTACTGTACACTCTACTGTTGTCTTTATTTTTAGTTGCCAATCTACTCAGCGTTTTGCTGACGTGTTACACTCGTTACCTTTTTCAGGACCAGGTGTTGAGCAGCCAGGGTCAGCGGCTGCAGAGGACGCTGGGCCGAGTAGGGTCCAGTAGAGTTACCACTGTCTCTTGTACCTCTTTTGTTACGTTATAATGAGTAGTTCTTGTTTCCGTTGTACTTTTCTTTACCTGCAATTCACATTATATGATGAATGTTGTTCTACTGTTGTGGTGATATATACTGTGGTAGTTTCTTTCCTTACTGCTGTACTTTCTTACTGTTAGTTATATTCATGCTGAATGTGGTTTATTTTACTGCTCTTTTGGTTACTTCCTCGTTGGACGACTAGGTCTTGGGATTAGTTGAGTCGGTTCGGTTCTCGTGTCTCGTAGGAACTCGGGAACCGAGTCGTTACAGTACTGTAGTAGCCTTTACTTTCTTTACTGCTGTACTCTTTTACTGTTAGTTGCTTAGCATAGTGAATGTAGTTTTCTTTCCTGCTTTTTGGTTCTTTCTTGTTGGACGACTGGGTCTTGGAATCAGTCAAGTCAGGCCGATCTTGTGTCCTGTAGGGATTCAGAAACCGAGTCGTAACATATACTTTGCTTCTATTATTGAATCACCCAGTCCTACTTGTTTTTCTAGCCCACAGGACCACCATTCAATAAGAAGATAAACCCTTACTTAGACTTTTTATCATCAATATCCGATTGGAAGTTAGAGTCAGTGTACCCCAACACCTGGAGATTTATCTCCATAGACTAGACAATAGTCTTTTATTCTCCTCAAGTATTTGAAGATGCTCTTAATGGTAGTCTAGTGAGCTGATCTTGGGTTGTATTAGTAATAGATTACCACTCCTATAGCATAACAAATGATTGGTCTAATGCACAACATGGCATACATCAGACTTTCCGCTGCAGATGCATATAGGCATCCACTCATGGCCTTCTTCTCCTCAACTATTTGGAGAGATATTCCCCTCAATAAGGAAATCTTATGTCTAAATGGAAGAAAGCCTTTCTTGGAGTTATCCAAGTGATATCTCTCCAAGATATTGGGGATGTATATCATTGCTGCAACAATCCCAATATCCTCTTCTCTCTGCTTCTGAACATCTTCAAACCTAAAATAAAAGAGGCTTCTTCGAGATCCTTGATCTTGAAGTTTTGAGATAACCAAAGCTTAACATTGGATAGCATCCTTACATCATTCCTAATTAATAGGATGTCATCGCATATCATTGCTGCAACAATCCCAATATCCTCCTCTCTACTTCTGAACATCTTCAGACCTAAAATAAAAGAGGCTTCTTCGAGATCCTTGATCTTGAAGTTCTAGGATAAACAAAGCTTAACACTGGATTGTATCCTTACATCATTTCCAATGAATAGGATGTCATCCACATAAAGCACCAAAAAGGTAATAACGCTCTCACAGACCTTCTTGTAGACATATGGTTTATCTAGATTTTGATGAAATCCATAACTCTTTATGGTCTCATTAAATTGAATGTTTCAACAACGAGAAGCCCATTTGAGCCCATAAATGGATCTCTTCAGCTTGCATACTTTTCCTTTCTCACCATCTTCACAGAAACCCTTAGGTTACTCCATGTAGATGTCTTCCTCGAGGAAACCATTAAGGAAGGTTGTCGTGACATCCATATGCCAGATGTCATAATCATGGTATGCAACCATGGCTAGCAATATTCGGATAGACTTAAGCATGGAAACATGAGAAAAGGTTTCCTCATAGTCAACCCCTTCCTTTTGGGTATAACTCTTTGTCACAAGGTGTGCTTTGAAGATCTCCACCTTCCCATCCAATCCCCTTTTTCTTTTGAAGATCCATTTACACCCAATGGGTTTTATTCCATCAAGAGAATCCACCATGGTCCATACATCATTCTTATGCATGGAGTATATCTTAGAGTACACTACTAGCCTCTACCTATGTTACGACCCGATTCTCGAATCCCTACGAGACACGAGAATCGGACCGACTCGACTGATCCTAAGACCTAGTCATCCAATGAGAAAGTAACCAAAAGAGCAGCAAAATAAACCACATTCACTATGTATATAACTGGCAGTAATAAAATACAGTAGTAAAGAAAAGAAATACTACAGTAAACACCACCACAACAGTAAAGAAATAAACAGGTAAATAAACATTATGCTTACAATAAAAGAGTACAGTGGTAACAGAAACTACTCACTACAACAGAAAGAAAGGTACAGTGGATACTACACGAGTAAAAACTACTGGGTTCTACTAGGCCCAGCACCCTCTGCAGCTGCCGGCTCTGGCCGCTCAACACATGGTCCTAAAAAGGTGACAAAGGTGACACGTCAGCGAAACGCTGAGTAGAGTGGCAACCAAAAGTTAAGAAAAACAGTAAGGTGGACAGTAGCTGTTATATTTTTAATCTCTTTCTTATTTTTCCATTTACTCAATTATTGCATTATTCCTCAAATCTTTCTCTTGATCTTGAATGTTCCTCGTGGGAACGATCTTGATTGCAGTCTTCCGAAAAGTAGAAGTAACACGTGGTGCTCTCCTGGCCGGGAGAGTCCCCTGTGGTGGTCCGACCCTCAGTCAACCACCCCAAGGTCACTGACAGACGTAACGGTGACTACGACACATGCAATAAACGCATGGGTAGCTACCCCGCACTAGCACGCGGTCAGTCGTTTCCATTAACAGGTGCGCCCCAAAGCACAACACGGAACCAGTATAGGGCAGAGCCCTCTCAGTAACAGGGGTCCAACCCCTCCACAGTCCGCGCACCCTCGCCTGACTACCCTAGTTTGCTCAATGGGCCTAACAAGTCGGTGTAGGAGAGCTAGCAGAACCCCGAGGCCCGTGGGGTGGCTAGCTCTCTCCCTACACTAGCAGCTCTCCCCGGTACGGTGTATGCGAGGGACGGAAAGTCGGTGCAAAGTGGCCAAACCCACCCCGATCTGGCGGCAAGCTCCCCTCTACACTAAGAGGTAATATGTGCTCTCTTTGGTACCACGTACCCAAGAGACAACACGTTCTCCCGTTTTACTTTTGCAGTTTCATTCCATTTATTTCTAGGAGTTCTATTCCTAATTCCCCGCAGGGTTAGTGCTCATGTTTCCTCAAGCCAAGCCATACTAGCTTTCATCCTTTCAGGTTTATTCGCATATAGTATGTATTTCCAACATTCAAACTTCTTTTCCTTTCCAATTTATATACAAGCAGCTCGTATTTAGATTCCAAACAACAGTAATTACAAGTAGCAGTTACTAGCAACAGTACTCTACATTTCAAAGGCAGTTGTTATCCAATTACAGGCAATTATCATTACTTATCCGAGACTGCAATTCAAGCATTCAAGACATTCGTTTCAGTGTTTCTATTCCTAGGATTCATGCCACACCCTGGGATTTATCATTCAATCTAGTTTTCAGTCTTAGGATTCATGCCATGCCCTAGGATTCAACATTTAATCCAGATAAGCATTAATGTTTGTAATTAACTAAGGGAAGCCACTCTACCCGCAAAACCGGGAGTACTGGGGGCGTAAACAGCAAACCCGCGCACCTTCGCAACCCCCAGAGTCGCGACGGAACGGGGTCCTAACACAAGGATCAATTGCAAGGAGCTACTCAGAACAGTATACAATTACTATAAACAGGTAGAGGAACTAAATCTGAGAAGAACGAAACTTGAAACACGGAAAACAGACTCCGAACGGACTCTAAACGGGTCAAAAATGACAAGTCTTCCCAAAATCAGACGTCTGGAACATCTTCTAGACATCTTAAATGATAGCTCAGGTCATACCTTGATCTGCGTGATCCTTCAGACATCTAAAAGCCTGCTGAATCGTCTGGACTTAGTTTCCAGACGTCCAACTGTCACTCCGGACGTCTGGAGACCTCTCCGTCGTCTGGTGATGTGCCCAGACGTCCGATCTGTGTGGGATGGCGTGCCATTGCACCTTCCTGAACGAGTCCTGCACACATACACGGCCGTCCTCAACACGAAGCGATGCAGAAACCTTCGGCGGAACGGCTGCATGGTCGTACACGCGAAAGAAGAAGAGAGGTAAAAATATCGTACCTTTCAGACGTCTGGACCTTCCTCCAGACGTCTCCTACGTCGTCTGGACATATGTCCAGACGTCTGATTCTGGGAAATTTTTCCAGAATTAGGACCTCCTCGCCCTCCGTCCGCAGTGCACGGCTGTGCCGCGCTGCGCCTGCCTACTGCCTGAGCTGTAGCAGCTCCTCCCCAGCACTGCGCGCCTGTTGTGCACCCGCCGGTTGGCCCTGGCTGCTCCGACGAGCTCACACCCTCGCAATCTAGCTCTCTCCCTCTCACATCCGCCTCTCCTCCCCACGCACGCACAGCAGTAGCTGCTGCTGCCCTCGCCCGCTCACTCTCTCGCTGACAGGAAGAAGGAGAAGAAGGAGGCGGTGGAGTGAGGGTGAGGGAGAGGAGAGGGGGGGTATTTGAAGGCAGCTGTGGGGAGAGAGAAAGAGAAAAAGGTGGTTGCGTCTGCAGGAAGGAAAGAGGAGGGCGGCAGTTCAGTCTGCGCGTGCATGCGCGCAGACGCGAACCTGTACGCCAAAAAAATTAATTTCCAGACGTCTGGGAAGGCTTCCAGACGTCTGGACAAACTCTCAGATGTCTTAAACGACGTTTGATGCCAGGGTTATAACAACCTATCCACATCATGATCTTTGATTGCTTCATCATATGTGGTAAGATCAACCTCAGACTCCTCTAAGACATAGAATCCATATCTCTCAAGTGGATGCATCTCACTAGAACTCCTTTTAAGTAGTGTGGGAGCATCACTGGGTTCTGGTTGATCTTGTTATTCTAGGTAAGGAACACCATTAGTCTCATTAAGCTTAATGAGTTCCCTTACTTCATTCTTATCTTAACCTTCCAGAAATTTTCTTCTAAGAATCTAACATTCCTATATATGAATACCCTCTAGGTCTCAGGGCCATAGAAGCAATGGCCTTTTCCATCCTTCGAATATCTAATGAAGTACCACTTGATAGTGCAAGATTCCAATTTGTTCAAGTTCATGTTCTTAACATGAGCCTTACAACCCCAAGTGTGCAAGTGTCCCACACTTGGCTTCTTCCCGTACCACATCTCATGTAGGGCTTTTAGCATAGATTTGGTTGGAATCCTATTCAATAGATATGCAGTTGTCTCCAATGAATATCCCCGAAAGGAAAGTAGTAATTTCACTTTACTCGTCATGGACCGTACCATATCTAATAGGGTGTGATTGTGTCTCTTAGACACGCAATTCACTTGTGGTGTATCAAGTGACATGAGTTCAAAGATGATTCCCATCTCCTTGAGGTATTCCTTGAATTCCTTTGAGAGGTATTCATCTCTTCAATCTGACTAAATTGCTTTGATTCATTTACCCGTTCGATTCTCAACCAGTGCCTGATGTTCTTTGAACTTTTCAAAGGTCTCAAACTTGTGATGCATCAGGTAAATAAATCCATATTGTGAGCAATAATTAGTAAATGTCACAGAATACTAGTAATTACTCTTGGTTGCAATACTAAATGATTACGCACATCAATATGTGTGAAGTCCAGCTAGTCCTCACATCTTACCTCCTTTCCTAGGACGTGAGGTTTGGACATCTTCCCATGAATGTAGTGCTCATTGGTAGGCAAAGGCTAGACCTTTAAGAAATCCAATGGTCCATCTTTGACCAACCTATTGAATATATTAATAGACACATGTCTAATTCATTGATGTTAGGTTACCATGGATTTTTTTGCATCATCTTTAGCATGCTTAAAGGGTGTTGGATTCTCAAATCACAACATCAGAAGCATTCATATTGACTCACAATCATCCAATTCATACAAATCATCAGAAGTAAGAGAACTAAATGCGATAGCATTACCATAATGATTTACAATAAGTATCTACTCAAAAAGAAAAGAATCTCCATATCTAACTAATTTAAAGATAGATAAAAGGTTCCTTCTAATGGAAGGTACAAAGAGACATTCTCCACTATAACCATTGCTTCAGATCCTATCATGATCTGCACTTCTCCTTCTCTAGGTCTTCTGGTTACCTAAAAAGCACACAACATATTGCAAATGTGAATAGATGCATCAAAATCTGCAACCCAACTTCCTACTCGTTCAACGAGAAAGTTGATTTCCATGATGAGAACAAATGTTATACCTACAATAACTTTGCCTTTGCCCTTCTCTAAGGATCTGAGGTACTCCAAACAATTTCGTTTCCAGTGGTCTGGCTTGTTGCAGAAGTCGCATATATGTGCTTCATTGTCTTTCTTCAATCTTGTGAGAAGCGAGATGTGTAGGAACCGAGGATCTATTCTTGTTTTGGGAACCCTTCCCTTTGCCCTACTTCCGCTTGAATCTCTTACTATTCTCGATAATATTACTTCAGGTGGACTCTCCTTCTTAAGAATGTCCTCTATAGACTTAAGCAAGGAGATCAACTCAACAATCATGGTCTTTATCTTTCCCAAGTGAAATGAGACAATGAAGTTGGTGGAGCCTGGAAGAGATTGCAAGATGATATCCGTAAAAGTCTCATCTGAAAGTACACTAGAGAGGAGGGTGAATAGTGTAATTAAAGAATACTATTTAAATAAGATGCAATCACACAAAACAATCTCACAATTACACAAGTATTTTTAGGTGAAAACTCAACCTGGGTAAAAACCACCACCTAAGTCTCTCAACTTAGGATTTCCCAATCTGCTAAGTAGATTAAATCCACTAAACACACCACTTCAAAATGAGAGTGGCACAACCTCAATAGAATAACACTACTTTTGAACCGAGGTAATGTACTTCAAATCCCTCTTCTTCACAAAAAGATTTTTCCTCACGAAGGAGATGGGAATTCACAACGTTAATACCCAACCAAATTACAAAGACAAAAACAACACCTATAGAGCCACAAAATATAATTTAAATTAAGCTCCTATAGACAAGGAGACTTCCCTAATTATGGAAGTAAGTTGACGTGAAGGCATAGTAGATCGATGCTCTTGGATGTGGAGTATAAAGGTTGCAGAGTAAGGACACAATTCTCTTTTAATCTCTCACAAAATGTGTATAATGGTAAAAAGAATTGATTCTTTGGTGTCGTTTGCCAAGGAGAGGTTCACCTCTATTTATAGAGGTCTTAGAAATGTTCAAGAAAGCCTGAGAGATGCCTTATAGCCGTTGGAGGCATATACTAAGAGATTGAGTCAAAATCCAAATCAAATCAGATAATAAATAAGCCTGACAACAAGATCAGACAACTGATAATTTGGTCAGACGTCTAAGCAGGGCATATTGGACGATTGACATAAGTTTTGAACATCTAATTATAAAGTGTGTGTTTACTGGAATTGATTGGATATAAATGGTGTACTTGTCACAATACATCAGTCGTCTGAATGTGCATTTTAAGACATCTGGTAAAATGTTTAGACGTCTAAACAAGGATGAATTGGTTCCTAGAAATGATTAGATCCAAACAGAGATCTTGTTTCAAATCATCAGACTTCTGTAGGACATCTGGAGATCTTATTGGACATCTGGACTAAGGGTACCCTTCGAGAATTGATTTCCGGAGAAGCTAACAATCATGTTAGGTCTGATAAATCAAAATTTGGGTCAGATTTGGCCTAATGTCTACTTATTAGACACCAGAGGGTGTGTCTGGATGTCTGGGAATATTAATTAAATATTTCCTAAGTGTCTCGAGAGGATTTTGTTCTAACAACTTGATTTGGGTTAAGATTAGGCCCAACAGTCTATTTATTGGATGTCTGATACCATGTTCAGATGTCTCCTAAGGGCACCGGATGTCTAGAGAGAAGGTTGGACATCTAATATACTAAAGGCTGATTTAATAAAGGAAGGTTATTTGGGTATTGGACATTTGATCCTTTTATTACAAGACTTAAAAGATAATATCAAATGTATGGTAAATATGTTGGACATCTGATATGGCTGTCTGTTTACTATTTTGGTTTTCTAACTTAACTTCTGATTTTACCTAGGTGTTCTAGGGTGGGTAAGTGTTCCTAAGACCTAGGTTGATATATTTTGGACTCTTTAACATGAATCTAAAATAAAAAAATAAAAACAAAATATAAAGATTACAACAATGTTTTCTAAGTCCTATTCTTTAGGTCTTTAAGCTTTAACTCCAAGCTCTATCAATCTTCTTCCTTCAAGGCTCCTTGATGCTTTTCTCTGAGCCATCAAGCTACTCCATGGCTCCATGGACTTAAGCTTGAGCTCCTTCACACTTGCTTCCATTCGCATTTTAACCTAAAATCTTAATCTCAAATGCAAACGTCAAATAATAAGTATTTTTTTATCATCAAAATCAATGATCATAATGCAATTGCACCAAAATCATCATCAATCTTGATACCCAATCTTTGTAGTTCTGAAATATGCCCATATATTTTGAGAACATACTCCCTCATAGGAGTCACTACTTTCATCTTGCATGAAAGAAACTCCCTTAGCATGTTGTATTACTAAGTTCAATTCACATCCCCGAACATTTCCTTCAGACTCATCAAGATCTCAAAGGTAGTCTTCATCTCCTCACATTGCTTTTGAACACATTGGACAGTAAACCTAGGACGTAACACCAGACAAGAGTGTTATCCTTATCCCAGTTAGCATTGAACTCCCTCTCTTGAACACTTTTAGGGTTCGCATGTTTATTCTAATTGATTACATTCTCTATGCGATTAGCAACGAGCGCTAGCTCGAGATTATGAAGCCAATCTGTATAGCTGGGGCCTGTCAATTGGTTCTTTTTGAGTAATTTGCTTAGTGGGCTAAGGTTCGTCATCTAAAAAGGAATTCACATTAATTAAAATCAGTGGATGAAAATGTAGATTCCTACGGGAGGGGGCGAGATATGTGTGATGTAATAAAATGTGGAAAATAAATAGCAATCTCACAAGAAAAGCAATCACACAATATGGCACAAGAATTTTCAGGTTGAAATCCAAACCTGGTGAAAACCACCACCTAACCCTCTCGAGTTAGGATTTCCCGATCGACAAAGTCGATCAAATCCACTAACGAACTACTTTAACGAGGGTAGTTCAACCTCAATTACAACCACGCTACGAGTACGAGGGTAGCATTCCTCAATCCCTTCTCTTCACGAGAAGGATTTTGTCTCATGAAGGAGACGGAAATTCGCAATGCGAATACCCAACATAAATAACAAAGAAAGAATACAACACAACCTATAGAGCCACAAAGTGAATGATTAAATCTAGCTACTATAGATAATGAAACTTTCCTTTGGTGGGAGTGCGTCGGCGTGATGATGCGGGTGCATGAACTATGCAACGGCACAACGACACTCTCTAAATCTTTGGCGAGAGAGCGGGTGCCTGAAGGATGTGGTGCTCTCAAGTGTGGGCTTGATGAACTAGGAGAGCAACAGCACTTAAGAATGATCTTCTTCCTCACTTGAACACAAAAGATGTGGAAATGCTATTCAAGGTGTGTGTTTACAAGGCAAGGGTTCTCCTCTATTCATAGAGGACCTAGGAAGTCTTTAGAAGCCCTTAGAAAGCTTTCATAACCGTTAGGGTTAAACCCAAGGTAAAACAGGCCATAATCAGAATCAATCATGGTTCTGACAGGGTCATTAGACGTCTGGTCCGGGTACCAAATGTCTGGAAGACCTGTTTAAGATGTCTGGGAACTAAGTCAGACATCTGAATCTAGGCGGGTTTCCTTCCTGACTTGATTCAGACCTAAACAGGGTTCTAGTGTATGGCCACCAGATGACATACAGGACGTCTGGCACTATGTCTAGACGTCTGGAAACCTATTTGTTCTGCGGGAATGGATTCCCAAGAAGGGTAACGGCTAGAAAATCTCACAAAGGATATTTTGGGTCAATTGAGACAAAAGGGTCACATATCAGATGTCTGGGGTCCTCTACGGATGTCTGATATAAGCCTAATGGTCATATCCCTCAACGTTTACATAGGCAGCCAACAGTCCACTAATTGGATGTCTGGCACAACCATCAGACATCTTCTAAGACGTCTGGACTAAGGTCTAGATGTCTGATTTCATCAGACAAAAGTTACAAAGTCTAGCCTAAGTTATTGGACGTCTGAGTCAATAGTCAGACATCTTAAAAGTTACTATCAGACATCTGATTTCCAGATTAGACGTCTGATTAGGCTGTCAGAATCCTATTTTGGTTTTCTAATCTCTCTACAGAAAACCTAAGTATCCTAAGGTAGTGCAGGTGTTCCTAAGACTACTTTAAGGGTTCTTTGAGGTTCTTTAACATATATCTAGACTCAAAGAATAAGGAGCAGAACAAAGAAACAAAATTACATAGAACAAGAAAAAAGGAAATCTATCCTATTCTTGTCTTCACGCTTCTTTAGGCTATCGCTCCTCGCAAAGCTCCTCTGTTCTCCGTCAAGCTCCTCCAATCCGCCATGGATGCGAGCTTGAACTCTGTCTAAACACGTCTCCATTTGCAATTGACCTGAAATCTAAGGCTTCAAGTGCAAATGTTAAATAACACGTGTTTTGTTATTATCAAAATAAACGATCATGGTGCTCTAGCACCAATAGAAAATGTTCTTTATTGCAGGATTTTGAAAGCAAAGGTTCTCACCTAAAGTCAAATTTGAATGTCATTCCCTCTCTAACAATTAAACTAAGAGACACATCGATCCCACTGCCTCAATTAGGATCGAACTCGCATCTCTGATGAGACCATACAGTTGTGAAGGCCTGCATGCACAATTTCAATGAGAGAAGCGGGACTCCCTTTCGCCTTGCCAGTCCAACTTGTGTGTCCATATGATTCGATCCTTTGGTATACCCTACACCATGTATGTCAATTGCCACTAAGCATGCGCACGATTACGTATATGAGTCCTTAAATTTACCTAACTGAGGAGTTAGGAATACACCCAAGAGACACATATATCTTGCTCATCCCTTTTAGGAAATGAGTAGACCTTCTCCACGTGCATGTTGTGCAAATACCCTCCCGAGGGGGAGTGAATCACTAACACAACCCGATGGTTACAGTTCCCTCACCTTAGCGGGAATCACGAATCATCATCACCATGACTAATCCATTGACACATTTTGAAAATGAGGGAACTAGTGCTACTGGGTATTTCACTAAGTCTTGTTTTGAGAAAAAAATGTCCAATTTAATTTTTTTAAATTAACTAATTCTCGACCTAGTCTAGATTTAAACCATATTCTAACCTTGTCCTATGTATCATATCTGAGATCACATCCCATGTATCCATTCACATACACAAAAGAACATTCCATAAAAAATTTGCATTATATGTAAAAAGGATCCTAATTATAGGGATTACATCAAAACTAATGCAACTCACTCACAATCTCTCCACTATGTATGCTACTTTGATCTCATCATAACATGCCACAATTAAACCATCAAAATTATGGAAAAATCAGCATGCAGAATCAACACCACAGCATCACCTATCAAGGGATGTGATTACCAATTGTAACGACCCGGTTCCCGAGTCCCTACGAGACACGAGAACCGGACCGACTCGACTAATCCCAAGACCTAGTCTTCCAACGAGGAAGTAACCAAAAGACAGTAAAATAAACCACATTCAGCATGAATATAACTAACAGTAAGAAAGTACAGCAGTAAGGAAAGAAACTACTACAGTAGGTACCACCACAACAGTAAAACAGCATGTATCATATAACAAGAACTGCAGGTAAAGAAGGTACAGCGAAAACAAAAACTACTTACTATAACAGAAACAAAAGGGGTACAAAAGTTGTGGTAACTCTACTGGACCCTACTCGGCCCAGCGTCCTCTGCAGCCGCCGACCCTGGCTGCTCAACACCTGGTCCTGAAAAAGGTAACGAGTGTAACACGTCAGCAAAACGCTGAGTAGAGTGGCAAACTAACTAAAGGCAACAGTAGAGTGTACAGTAGCTGTTATATTCTATTACTTCCTTTATTCACATGTTTCAATTTTTCTCACTATTTCATTTATTTCTCAGATCCTTTACTTGATCTCGAATGTCCTCGTGGGAACGATCTTGATTGCAGTCTTTTCCAAGAGTAGAAGTAGCACGTGGTGCTCTCCTGGCCGGGAGAGTCCCCTGTGGTGATCCTACCCTCAGTCAACCACCCCAAGGTCACTGACAGACGTAACGGTGACTACGGCACGCTCGATAAACGCACAGGTAGCTAGCCCGCACTGGCACGCGGTCAGTCGTTTCCGTTAACGGGTGCGCCCAAAGCACAGCACGGAACCAGGGCAAAGCCCTCTCAGTAACAGGGGTCCAACCCCTCCACAGTAACCAAACCGGGGCCTTGCCCCTCCACAGTCCGCGCACCCTCGCCTGACTACCCTGGTTTGCCCTAGTGGGCCTAACAAGTCGGTGAAGGAGGCTAGCAGAACCCCGGGGCCCGTGGGGTAGCTAGTACTCTCCTAACACTAGTAGCTCTCCTCGGTACTACGTACACGCGGGCCAGCAAGTCGGTACAGAGCGGCCAATCCTAACCCCGGGTCCCTGGGGCGGCTGGCCCCACTCTGCACTAAACAGGTACAGGTACTTCCCTTGGTACTGCGTACCCAAGAGACAATACAAACTACATCTCAGTTCCATTCCTTTTTCCTTCCAGGAGTTCCACTCCTAATTCCCCGTAGGGTTCCAGCTCTTTATCTCAGAACATCATATGTTTCACTTTCCAGATTCACGTTCTCAAATTCCATGATCTCAAACATGTTTCTTTATTCATAACAGGCAGCTGTTAATTAAATTTACAGGCAGCTTTATATATTCCTTTCCATTTTTCCAAGACTGCAGTAATATACATTCCACTAGTTTTTCCATCCTAGGATTCATGCCATATCCTAGGATCTATCATACAATCTAGTTTTCCGGCCCTAGGATTCATGCAACACCTAGGAGCTATCATTCCATATATTTCTCATTCCTAGGATTCATGCAATGCCCTAGGTTCTAGTTATGGTTCCATACTTTAACAGATTTTATTAATACTTAAAGCCACTCTACCAGGTACAACGGGAGTAATGGGGGCATGATCGGGAATCCCGCGTGCCTCCGCGACTCTCAAGACTGCAACCGAACGAGGTCCTATCACAAGGATCAAACACAAGGAGTGTCTCAGAACAGAGTATAGCTACTGTAGACGAGTAGAGGAATTAATTCTGAAAAGAACGCAACTCGAATCGCGGAAAACGGAGCCCAAACGGGCCCTAAACGGGTCGAAAAAGATGATACTGTGCAAAATCAGACGTCTGGAACTCCTTCCAGACGTCTTAAACGGTGGATCAGAGAATTACCTGTTCAGCTTGGTTCCCCGGACGTCCAGAAGTCTGCGGGGACGTCTGTCCTATACCCCAGACGTCCGATGGTCCACACGGACGTCTGTAGGTCACTCCCGCTGTCTGGTACAACTTCCAGACGTCTGATTCGCAAAGGATGACGAATCAGCGAACCTGCGCACAGCCAACCCCCCTCCCTCAGTACGGTCAGTCGACAAGAAGGAAGAAGAAAGCGGAAACTCACCTTTCAGACGTCTGTATGATCTTACAGACGTCGACCTTGCCGTCTGGCTATCAACCCAGACGTCTGATTCTGGAAATTTTTCCAGAATCAGAACCCTGCTCGGCCTCCGCTCGCGACGCCGCCCGCGTCGCACCTCGCGCGTCTGCTGCTCAGCCCGCAGCAGGTCCCTCTCCGCGATGCTCCGCGCCCCCTGCGCCCTCCGCCGGCCGGCCAAGCCGCTCCGGCGAGCTTGCCCTCACGGCAGAGCCCCGCCCTCGCATGCCGCAGCTCCTCCGCGCTCACTGCGGCTGCCGCTGCCGCCCTCGCGTCCGCTCGCTCTCGCGCACAGGAAGGAGAAGAAGGAGGAGACGGTGGAGACGGGAGGGGAGGCGCGCCCTTTTAAGGCCGCGCGAGGAGGAGAGAGAAGGCGGTCGCAGCGCGCCTGCAGCCGCAGAGAGAGAGAGAGGAATCGCAGGTCTGCGCGCACAGGCACGCAGACGAATCTCCCGTGCGAACATAACTGTTCTCCAGATGTCTGTAAACGATCCCGGACGTCTTGTCAGACGTCTGGATGTGATCCCAGACGTCTGGTCAGACGTCTGGGCCACCTCCCAGACGTCTTAAAAGGCGTCTGGGGCACGCGTTCCTTACACCAATTCTTCTATGATTACTAATTAATCAAGTGAGCACAATTGATTTTTAATTAATATGTAACCCTAATTTAAGATCTAGAGGAATGTTCGAGGCATCCTAATGTTTTGAAAACTTTTAATTTAGAAAAATAATATTATTATTAACTCTAAAATTAATTTCCAAAATAAGTGTTTAGTTTGTTTGGATTTTGAAAAGAGTTTACATGCTTATTACTACGAGGATCACATCCAACATTCATCAAGCACAAGAGATAAAATCACAACACAAACTTCCAAACACATCATAACCTCTATAAAACAAGTGAACATTCTCTAATACCCATGTCAAATTTTTCAGATAAATGTTAAAATCAAATCTGATTTGATTTTGAGTCAAGTCGCACATCAAAGAAGACATAAAAACAATTTGTAATACTTGTCAATCGACCAATATCAAAGTTAAGTTGACCAACAACTAAAGGGTTGGTCGACCTATGAACCCATTAGGTGCCCGACTTGTACTGCACGCCAAAATAGAAGTCAAGGAATAAATCACTCTGCATGTCAATTGACCAATACGTCCATCAATCAACTGAAATCACATTTCAGTCAATTGGTGGGTTTGTTAATTGGCTAACAATAGGTGTCGTTCATGTTTTTATTGTTTGATTTCATCTAGAATTCACAACTTTTGCGATGAGAAGATACAATGCATTATTTCAAACCTTAAATTTCTATTTTAAAAAGAAAAATGTGAATTAACCTGGCTGTGATACCACTGATGGCGAACGATTCGCTCGTAGCATCACAGATGCATGGAAATAGGTCATTTAAAACTTGTCAATTCAAACTCGATTTGATGCCCAAAAAATTGAGGAATCAAGAATAAATTACTAATAATAGGAACTATATAGGAAGAACTATTTTATTCCTATTCCAGGGTCTCCACGAGTTGGGATTTATACCTTCATGGTGGTGTTGAATACCACCACACGGGTAGTGCCTTCTATAATAAATCCTAACATGGCCTTGGAATCTTCTTCCTGGTGGACGGATGAGACCTTTGATGCCAAGAACACCCAACTCCGCGTTACCAAAGAAACCCTCACCATGGAAATCCCCCTTTGTGCTAGAATATCACCAACAAGGATACAAACACGTGACCCTTCATAGACCAATCGACCAACAACCTTGGCGATCGACTTATGCTAAGAGGAGGTCTCCTACCAAAGGAGACACATGTTGTTGCTGGTCTACCACTGGCACAACCAATCGATTAGCAAAGAATCAGCTGGTCTTCCAACTCCTACGCACATTGACTTTGAAGAGAAAGGGGCATCTGACGTGCCTCTTCTTCATCCTTTCCTTTCTTGGTAGCTGACATATTTCTCATGAGGGGTTTTCTGAGAATTAGGAATTGGTTAGGTTTGATGCCTTGCCTTAGGAGATATTTTCTAGGAATTCAAGTAATCCTAATATGATGTGAACCATTAGATCAAATCTAATAGTTATGATTTATTCTTACTTGAACAAAAACATGGTCATTCAATAAATTTATCTAATTTGGTTTTAGTACCAAAAACATAATTAATTGTCACCCAAACCCCTTTGGATCAAGACCCAACATTTTAAGCCCAATTAAATGTTAATTAAATACAAATTAACACCTTAAATAATATTTGATTTTTTCAAGTAGAAATCCATCAAAATTACTATTAGTTTCATAACGCCAATAGCAAAGTGATTAAGATTCGTGAATTACAAACTACACATCCCTTAGGTATTCCAAATACCAATGCACCCTTCAATCTGAAAGAAAATATTAATCCCAAGGTTTAATCTCATCATATCTCCTTGAATTATATTATTTTTAATAAATCTTTGTATCATTGGGATGAGAATGAATACCATATCTTTTCCCAAAAGGCTATCTTTTTCTTGTTCATGCTTGAGTCTGATCAGAATTATGACCACATGTGAAATTTGTCTTTCTCAATATACTCAGAGTGAGCTCATTCCTCCAACCTATTATATATAGCTATGAAGTAAATTTGTGTAATCCCTTTAAGAGACCATGTGTCTCATGTTTTCTCCCATGTATACCAGCTTTCTAGTATTAACACTAAGGTAGGTGCATTTGCTATTGACCTGTCAAATGCATGTATTCATAAACAGAGACATATATTTACTTCAAGTCAAAGGATATGCCTTCTCTATGACAGCATTGTTGATAGACTTCTAGTTATCTCCTGTTTTATCAGATTAACTCTTTGACCCAAATTGCATGACAATTTCAAATCCCCTCTCAAGAATGTCAATCGGGCAATGACTTATAACGATAAAGAAGGTTCTTATCCTAACTCAAACCAGAAACAAATAATTAAATCGAATACGATGGTTTCTTAATATATTATTGAATCCTTTAAACTGTTTAGATCTTCAAATCAACATACATCAAATTTATTCGATCTGATTAAGTATGCCAACCTATTCGTGCTAAAGGACTCATGCACTAAAAATAATCTAATTCTTATTAATATAAAATAATTAAATCAATGTAACTCTTACATTATTCGGGTGCCTCATCAAAAGTACACAAAATCCAACAATAGTCTAGTGATCACCAATGACGTAATTAACTACGAAGTCTGTGGTACACACTCCTAATCAAACAATAGCAATCGTGCATGTTCAAATACAAGTTCATGGGAATACCGCTCATCGAAGAAGTTCCTATATAGGAAAACATGCCTTATCCAAAATAATTCGAAATCTCAAGCCTTACATGTGTAAACTAACAATACGATTATTTAGGAAAAATGGTAACTCACATGTATAAAAACTGGGTGGTAAAACGTTTATCTTGGGAAGTTTTGACAAAGACACTTTATTAGATTTGTACGTAGTCACAACCAATATCCATAAGTAACGTGTAAATTTTTAATTTTTTCCAAAGTAAATATTTGACTAGGATTGCTTACTTTTTAATGCCATGGTTTCATCTCTATAAAACATTATCTTAATTAACAATATTTCACCTATAAAAAGTGTTGAAATCAATAATATTTAAATTAATCAATTAAAATTAACTCATTGATCAATCAAAATAATTGATTAACTAATTTTACCTTTTGATCGATAAATTCAAATCAAAATCATGAATTTAAAAATTTTTAGCAAATGAGTCTAAATTCTAAATTAATTCTCATCCGAACCCAAGTCAAAGCTAGGTTGAGGCGAGGCATACGCACGCATACGTAGTCATCAGTCTCACTTCTTACTCTTTGTTGCATAAATTAACCATGAGAGTCAAAAATCTTTTACAATCATCAAAAAGTTTGCTCACTTCTGGCATTGGATTAAAAATTTCTATCAAACCTCATCAATTCTAATATGAATTCTCATATCATTATATAACAATTACATCTCGATTAATATAATTAAACTCTCAAATCTAATATAAAAAAATAATAATTAAACCCAAAACATGTATGATTGGATGCAGTGACAATAGGCGATCAACTCGAACTCGTGAGTGTGAATATAACATTAAATGTCCATCCCAACAAACCATGCCTTAAGTTTCCAACCAAAAACAATAAAAAAATAAAAAGAAAAAGAAAAAAATCATGCCTCTGCATAAGGATGACGGTAAAAGTGCCCTAAACGAGGTCATTATTTACAGTGTAATTTTGTACACAGGCTTACATATAAAACTTTAACCATCTAAATGCTGACGGAGGGCAACAAGGTGATGGAACGAGTTACTGATTTTTAATATAGGGCGAAACGCATCAGGATTCATAATATGAATAAAGTCTACCACATGCAAATTAAGAACATGCTCATGTCCGATACCTGCAAGGGATCGGGTATTGTTGAGCCGATAAAGAGAGTGCTACCGATGCCGAGGGGGAGGGAGGAGTTGTAATACAGACCAGTGCTATAGATATCAAGACGGCAGGGATGCGGGTCGTGGGGATATATTTATAGTGGCAACAAAAGGAATTCTCTTTTTTTTTTCTTTTTCTTTTTTTTCTTTCTCTGTTTTGGCAATTCGAATCTGGTAATCCTTCTCACGTCCATATTGCATATTTGCCCTCCATATGCCACTATTCCTATACATGTGACTCCCATTCATGTTATTTACATGGAAATCCTTGTCATAACAGTGAGTTTAGTTGTGATGTGTACGTTGCCAGAAAAAGATCTTTTTTTCCTCGGAAAAAAAAAAAAACTTCTAGCACTGTTAAAGCAAAGAAATACAACATAACTGCAAGGAAATTTTGCAGAAAAAGAGAAAATTTGCTGAAGTACCGGTGAACTTGGATCAGTATGCTTGCATTATAAATGATTTTGCTAAACTTATCGGTAGAAGAGGCCAAATCCTAGTTTTTGAATCTCCCCTAATGGAATCTCTTGCTCTAAGTATTATTTCTGGTTATTTTGTATATAAACCTCTTCAAATGGACCTTACTGTAATTGATTTGAAAATCCATATGAGATGTGATCATAAGGTATAAGTTATTTGGGATAAATAAACTTATAAAATAACAACAATCACGAATAAAATTTTTAGTCAAAAAGGATAAAATGCAATACGTGTTTTCTGTAGCTATGATTTAAAAAAAGCACATGCAAAACTCAACATTCTACCTGTCACGACGTAACAGTCTAAGGATAGACCTGTAAAATTTCCAAACAACGTTTCCTTGAATCAAAAAGGAAATTCAAGTGAAATCTATATTCAACATTAATTTTAGGATTTTCCTTTTCCTTTCCCAACAATCCTAAGCAACAATGGTTCACTTTCCATCCCTCTAGCTATTTGTAGAACTTTTTTAATTAGAAATGACTAGCCATTAGCTGGCAAAGGATTTAGGTAAAGAGGAAACCCCTTAAAGATGATAGGGAGAGCGTTCACATGCCAATTGATCATCCTTTTCATGCCCTTGATTTCTTGGGTTTCCAAACTCAAAGGGTAGAAGAGCATCTTATGATAGTCTACCTCATTTTTTCATCCTAGAGTCCTCTACGGTGTTTTGTTATTGCTTTCGTGATCAAGATGTAATTCTTGCTCGAAAGGAGAATTACACTTGGTTACTCTTTTCATTCTCTTATGATGGTCTACCTCCTCCATTGGGAGGGTAAAATTGTTTGTTGTGCCCCATAACCTTTTAATTATCCAGGAACTAGGTTGTCAAGTTTGATGTAATTAGGTCCCAACTATTTTACGTTGTTAGGGTTAAGAAGTTGTCAAAAATTGTGCTTTAAACTTAACATCTAATATTAAACATAAAAAGCATGGCATAAATCAATGAAATTAGGAGGACAAAAATGTAAATATTATAAAATCTAGAAATTCAACTATTATAGTCATTAACGTTGCCACTGAATACGAGAAGGTACAACATCTACGCACACATATATGAGTCATTATCTCCAAGGACAAAACATATAATTACTTACCAAGCCAAGGGAGACTTAACATGAAAAATGAGAATGACATGAAAGGGGGGTGAATTATGCAAAATAGAATAAAATATAAACTTTATATAATTTTTAAATACACAAAATAACAAGCCCCAATAAACACAGGATTTAAAGAGGAAACCTAACTTTTAGGAAAAACCTATACATTGTCTCCTAATAAGGATTTTTCCACTTGCCTCTTGCAAGTAATCCACTATATCACACTACTTTCAACTAAGCGTGATATGCCTCAACTTTACATAAACTCTTTCTTGTACAACCCACAAGAAAGCCTTTATGCTATTCATCCAAAAAGAATGAGAAATCCACAACTTGAAAACCCAACAACAAGTATGCAAAATAAATGAAAAATTACAGTAATCCTAAATAGCCATATATGTGTGAAACATAAATAATATGCTAATAAACTAAAAATATTGCAAGGTACTCCCTTATATACTTCCCTTTGAAGACTTGGCATTAATGTGTGGAAATATGAAGTAAAGAATACTTTGTGATAAAGCATGCTTGAGTAGATTGATCACAATAGCAAGTGTATGAGAGGTTTTTGCAAATAAAAATGTTCTCTCAAAGATTTCTAAGGAAAATTAAGAGAGACTATTTGTGTTTGATCAAGAGATCATAGTAGGGTATTTATAGAAGTAGTAGGGTCATTGAAAAGTAACTAATAATCATAAAATAGGCCTTGGATTAGTTATTGGAAACTAAAAAACTGAATATGAAATCTCAATAGCTAAAATCGTTGTAGGAAATCAATTGGTTAAAAGAATATCATTGAAAATTATTAAGTGATTAATTTCTAGTTTTAGTAGGTAACTGATTTTTAGTTATCAATATAAGTTTGAATTTGCAACTACTACGAGAAATAATTATTTTGAAAGACTTCATAGTAATAAATAAATAAATAAAAATAAATAGGTTTCTAGAATATCATAGTAACGTTATTCTTTAAGAAGTAGGGTTTGTTTAACGATTAATAACAATAATGAATAGCTTTAATTAATCAGAATCAATTGACAAATGCTTCTATATAACCGTCGGAGAGTCGTAATTCATTACATATTCTTTTCTGAGAAATACATTAAATCAGGGGTAAATTTGCAGTTTTAACAGAAGATCATAAATGCAGAATAATCATGGGATTTCCCAGGGGCTAAATGAAGGTCAAATGAGCATTAATGGCTAACAAGAGGGTTCATGCTGACAAAAATGAGTTTTCATGCATTTCAAGAATTAACAGACACCCAAAACCTTAATTTCATATCCGCTTAATTAATAAAGGTTCTGGTCAGGATAAAAAATTCACCTAAACCTTCTAAAAATCATATAAAAATATTTCATAAGGTTTGGTATCCTTGATTTGAGCATTGGAACCCATTTTGACCTAAAACAGAGTCCCACACAGGAAGTTGCCTTAATTTGGGTTTCTATGTAAATTACCTAGTCAAACTTGATCAAACCAAAATCCAACTTCACCATAAAATTTCTTGGGTCAAAATTAGGTTTTTAACAAAATTTGGGGCCAATCAAAGATCATCTTGACCTAGTTTGCATTTTAGTTCAGTCTGACTCTTTTTCTTTAAAATAGCCCCTTAGCTTTCGAAATATATTACAAGGGGCCCCCTAAATTCATTGTCTTCTTCACCAATACATCCCTGCCGCCATTGCCATATGAACACATCAAGCAACTGACCTTCAATCAAGGAGTTCTCCCTGATTTCTCGCCCAATCTCTTCCAAAATTGGAAGGAGAACCCCAGAGAGAATCCCCTTCAATTTAAGCCACATCTTGGGTTCTGATTTGTACCCAAATCCTCATGCAAGCCATTCAAAGATCTGGGTTTCCTACTTCACGATGGTTCCAAGCTTGGAATGCCTTTCTAATGCCCTATAAAGGACCCTTGGTGCACAGTCGTTCTCTTTAGCTTAGTTTGGAGGTCGGAATCCCCTTCTCTTCTCCTCGATGTCTCCACCAACTCGGGCGACCGTCCTCGACCACCTTCTTCGCTCGCTGTCACAGACAATAGCCGACGGGAACTTCTTCCCTAAGCTCCTCCACACGTCACAATACCCACGAGCGTCGCCTACCTCTCCTCATCATCGCCACTTCATCCACCGGAGATTTCATCTTCCCCACGTCTGGCCATCACACCAGCATGGGGATCCTCCCCTTTAGTCCAATTAGATTAGGCTAGTTAGGCTCCCCTTTCCCTCTACTCTCCTTCCCTCTCTTTTAAACCTTGCTTCGACCCCTTGACTCCACCATACACCACCTTCGTCTCCATCTCCAGTCACATCTCTGGCGAGGCTTCCCTGTTGCTCCACTGCACGACACACCTTGCCAACACCCTCACAACCTCTGCCATACCTCCATGCACAAAACCCCTAAATCGATTCCACGATTCACTCACTCATGACCACCACCAAACACCACCACTTGTAATCACCTTCCTTGAGGTCACCTGACCTCTACGCTCCACCAAACTCCACAAAACCACCGCTATCACACTCCACATCCTCCGACAACACTGTTGAACCATTTAATGAGGGCTTTCAAGCCCATATTCTTATTTCAGGGTCTTCTCCATCGTCCTCCAGCGTCGCCTCTGTCTCCGACCTCATTCACAATCTCCAGGGCACGAAAGATGCAGGTATCACGCCCAAGCCTTGGGCAATACCTCCAGGACCCTTCCCAGGTCCTCAATTAGAGGCCTCACTGGCGACTTCAACGTCAATTAGAGAAGGCATTGCTACTGGCCCATGAGAGAAAAGAGCAGTAGGGACAATCTCACATCATTGAAGGAAAGATGCCCACACGCCAATAAAGTGAATTTGTGTGTAGGCTCTATCGCCCAGTACATGGGGGTTGGGTCCCTATTACCTGCACACCCGCTTAACCTGCCTATGTGCCACTCCTCACCTGCGACCCACACACGCAGTCCTGGACCCTATTTGAGATCCGTATACCCAAGTATGAATCTGACTATGCGCTGGGTCTAAGAAAAGAAGACGAGGAGGAATTTGTGAGAGAGAAAGGGGGAGGGTTTTGCTCTCTTGGTCTTGTGTGTGCGGCCAACACTTAGCCGCTGAGGAATTTGGATTCGTTGTGCTGTGAAGGAAAAGAAGGCTCTGAAGGAAGGAAGAAGAAGAAGGAGAAGACTTGAGAAGAAGAAGGAAAAAAGAAGAAGAGAAGAAAAGCTGAAGCAGGAGAAGAAGATAAAGGATTTAAGAAGCCTATGCACTTTAAGTCATATGATTGAGCATTCTTTGAGAATTAATATTGTATTATTTGAGTACTTTGGTTAAATTGATTATAAGATGCATGCCTATTAATTAGATGATTTAATTGGTGATTCAAATCACCACTTTTTAGATTCTCTCCATTCTTTTTATCTCTAGATACATTGGATTTCATTGAATAACTAATGTGACAGATTATTATTCATTGAATATCTATTTGAATGCTCAATTACTTGTGCTCATTTATATGCGATTAAATATTAGCACGTGAATTCCATATTTGCTCTCTATGCTCGACCTCGGACTTCATTTCTTGATTTCGAGTAATAAATTTATTTATTAATTGAGTTATTTAGGAGGATTTACTGTAATGAAATGACTTAAAAAACTCATGTCTCACTTGATCAACATTTTGGCATCGTTACCGGGGATTAACGCGCAATTCACCGCTATTCTTATTTTACTTGATTCTATTTGAGCACTAACTTGCCCTATTTATTTTCTTGTGATTTTGCGAGGTACATCATGAGGCGATCTTCCGCGCAAATCAGCCACTTTCGAGGCAGGTAATCTCTTTTCTTCCCTAATCAATCTCTTAATCTTGGGAAGATAAAAAAAGAAACAAATCAATTAGGAACCACCTGCCTTATTTTCATAGTAATCATCACTTAAAAGGCAAGTTCCTGATTTGCAAATAAAAAAATTCATATCTGATTGAAGTCAAGACTATTTTGATTAGAGAGCCCTACCCTAATTCCTGTACCTATTAGGGCTTACACTTAATTTTTGATCTCCTTGGACCACGCACTTCTTGTTTGAAGTCCAAGGTGAACATTTTTTAAGATCAAATTGGACTTGAAATAGAGCCAATTAGGGTTTCAACAATAGGGTTTGAAGTGCTAGTTCATACTTGCCTGAATTAAAAAAAATTAACCCTCCCGCATTTGTGTGCTACCATCACCTTTGCTTAAAAAGAACTAATCACTTAAGCCCTAAAATCAGGCTCTAATTTCACTTGAATCTTAAAAATTGTGTACCTAATAACCTGAGAGTTAATTTAGGGTAATCTTTGAGTCTTGACTTAGATTTCATTCTTCATCTTTTAGGGTAGGTCAGGTGAAGTTGGTCTACTTTATAGGCCAATCAACCTCCAAATTAGGTCACAAATTGAATCAATTTCTAAATCAAGTGAAATCCAAGGCACAAATTAAGGTAAAATTGGTAGACTTAAGGTCTCAATTCGTACATTTTGATTTACTTGGAACCACAGTGACAAGGAAGGTCGGGTGGGATGTAAAGACCCGTCCCACTTTTACCCTTTTAAGACGTCTAGAGGCTCAGTCAGACATCTGGACCCTTTCCCAGACGTTTGTAAATGAAAGTTTTGTACGCACTCTGTGCTCTACGCGCGGGCGGCGTGCATAACTCTTTTTCTCTCTCTCCCTTCTCCTCCTCTCCCTGCCGAACCCTAAACCCATAGCCTCTATAAAAGCCACCCTTCCCTCCTCTCCTCTCCACTCCATACACCACCACATTCACCTTCAAAGCGTGCGAGAGCGGCGAGAGGAGACGAGCGAGGGAGATCGTGAGGGCGTGAAGGAGGAGAGTGCGGGAGGAGGAGGAGGCTGAGGTCGGAAGCTTCGATGGAAGCTCGACGGAGCTCACATGACCACCGCGGGTGCGTGAGGGAGGAGGAGAGACCTCCGGAGAGGTGGCCTCGACCACCTGCAGTAGCTGGAGCTGCGGCGAAGCTAGGAGAAGCATGGTAGAGAGCGCTGGGAGCGAGTTCTGATACTGAAAATTTTTCAGTATCAGACGTCTGGAGCGAAGTTTGGACAACTGGCGGAGCATCTGGACGTCTGGAGTCAAGACCAGATGTCTGAAAGCTCCTTTATCGTGAAGGTATGTTCTTTTCATGGTTACGGCCATGTAGGCCGCACCGCAGAAGGTTTTGTCTGCCTGATTTTGGGTGACTGCGACTGTCGTACGCAGGAGCAGCCTTGGGAAGGAGCGCAAAATGACCTCCCAAGCACTTTCGGACGTCTGACCAGCTCACCAGACAACCGGAGTAGTGGTCCGACGTCAGGAACTGCCTTCAGACGATCGTAGAGGAGTCTTGGATGTCTGAAGACATCACAGGGACTTAAGGTGAGGTTCTGTATCTTTTAAGACGTCTAGACTTGTTCCCAGACGTCCAATTTTGCTCAGTAGACACGTTTTTTACCCATTTGAGGTCTGATCGGGATCCGTTTTACGTAAACAAAGTATCTGTAGTTTCCTTGCAAGTTTCTCTATGTAATAGAAACCTTTGTACACTGTTTTGAACCTTCCTTTTGTGATGTATTCCCTGGTATAGGGTTTCGGCCTACTACGTGTTTGGGGCTCGCAAAGACGCCTAGGTCTGCGGTTCGAGCCCCCATTACTCCCGGATTGTCTGGTAGAGTGGTCTACTTCTATTAATCATATTAAATAAGAATGTGCCTATGGAATTAGCCAACTGGAACCCCTAAGATGTGACATGAACCCTAGGACAGAGAAATGAATGAACCAATTGTACTACATGATTGCATTTGTATACATGATTAAGTTAAACTACTAGCAATTGCCTGTAATATAGTTGTGAGCTGCCTGAGATAAATGAACAATTACCTGTGAAATAATCAGTTGCAATTATTGAATTATGGAAACGCGAGCTGCCTGTATATAAACGAGAACTGAATTGTGAATGGTGGAATCTGGATCGAAATAATGTGGTGAACATGAGCATGAACCCTACGGGGAATTAGAAGTAGAGCTCCTGTGGTTAGATGGAAAATCTGGAATGTAGACAGGAAGTGTGCTGGCCCTTGAGTACGTGGTACCAAGCAGAGCGACTGTCCCCTTTTTGTGTAAAGCAGAGCTAGCCGCCCTTGGGTTGAGACCTGGGGTTAGGATTGACCACTCTACACCGAGTTCTGTTGGCCCTCGTGTACACGGTACCGAGGCAAGCTACTAGTATAGGGAGGGAGCTAGCCACCCCACGGGGCCCGGGGATCAACTAGCCACCCTACACCGACTTGTTAGGCCCTATAGGCAAACCGAGGTTGTCAGACAAGGGTGCGCGGATTGTGGAGGGGTGAGACCCCTATTTCTGAGAGGGTTAGGCCCTATACTGTTCCATGCTGTACTTTAGCCGTACTCGCTAGCGGAAACAACTGACCGCGTGTCAGTACGGGGTAGCTACCCTTGCAGGAGATGCCTCGTCGAGGAGTTCTCGAGGTGGGCCGCGATCGCGGCCGTGGACGAGGTCGGAGGGGTGGACGTGCCGGGCCTAAGGTGCCAGTTGACCCACCTCTTCTCCCGGGCGTTCAGGCCCAGGATCTCGCCCAGCTGATCAGAGACATAGTGCGAGAGGAGCTCCACTAGCCTCCACGGGCACCTCTCCCTGAGGACGTAGAGGGGGAGTCTTCGGTAGGACAGAGAGACCGCTGTAGTGCCGAACGAGCAGGAGGGTGAGAGGGTGGTCCTCCACCACCCCCACCGCACTCTAACACTTCCGAGCACGAGCCCTCCTTACCTGGAGACGTACCCGTTCCCCCACTGCAACTACACCACGAGCTTTTTGGACAGTTCCGAAAGTTGAAGCCCCCGTCCTTCAAGGGGGATGAGGACCCGTCTGAGGCTGAGGACTGGCTGGAGCAGATAGAGAAGGTGTTTGACACCCTTCGCCCTCCTGCGGAGTGACGCGTGGCCTTTGCCATGTACCAGCAAGAGAGCGCGGCACACAGGTGGTGGAGGGTAGTCAGGGGACAGGAGAGGGGAGAGCCGATGTAGGACCAGTTCGTGACCCTCTTCTACGAGCAGTACTTTCCGTAGACTTGGCAGGACCAGAGGAGGCGGGAGTTCCACACTCTCTGCAAGGGGACGATGACTGTCAGTGAGTATCGCACGCGCTTCCTAGAGCTGTCACATTTTGCTTTGACAGCTATGGCTACAGAGGAGGAGCGCCTGTGGAGGTTCACTGAGGGGTTCCGACCTGCTATTCGGGGGTATGTCAAACCCCTAAAGCTGCCCACCTTCTCGAGAGTGATGGAGGCAGCCATGACCTATGAGGAGACCAACCCGGCCGCGCAAGACACCAGCAGTGAATGGAAGAGGCCCTACCAACCAGAGTACTCTCAAGGCTGTCGAGAGAGGAGGGTGGTGAGACTCAAATAGGTTTTGTTAAGATGCTAATATTATCGTTGAAGTTATTGTAGTGAGTTCACCTAAATCGAGTCTAACCAGCTTCACAAAATTTTTAACCTGGCCTACTTGATTTTATCTTGGTCGCTTTTAGGCCTAGGGTCGATCTCAGGGAGGTGGAAATTTAAAGGTCAAGGAGTTTCTACATCTTTCCTAAAATGTATCTCTTCCTTACGTTTATTATGTTTTTGGTTTTTTTACTATTTGAGATTTTTGTTGTTGATAATGTTGTCCTTGAGGTACACCCTCAAAATCAAATCCTTGGCCTTGAGCCAAATGGTTCTTGGCTTGTAGCCAACTTGGGGTTTCCAAAAATTGGTCATGTTATTCGCAAGACCGAGTACCTGCAGGACAAGAATTATCTTTTCTCTTTTACTCTTTTTTTTATCTTTTTAATAGCAAGAAATAAAAGATAAATGAAAACAAGGCAGGTTGTTAGAAAAGAAAGAAATACTTAGCTTAGTATATGTATAGATATATAGTAGATACAGTATATATATATGTATATAGTTATATATTATATATAGGGGTGCGGTGGAAGTCGAAATGGAATGTAGCACAGTGTCAAGTTGGTCCACGTCTAGTAAGACGCAACCAACAAGACGGAGTGCTGCGTGGAGTATGAGCGGATGTGTGGGAGTGTTTGTGGAAGCGCTTGCTTTGCACGAATATCAAGGAATATCAGCAACTGGTGCAGATATTCCCCCAATATGATGGCGGTGGAGGGACTAGTGCACGGGAGTATGGGTGGTGAAGTGTATATATGGATATGGGTAGGTGGATGTATATGTAAACATATATATATATATATATATATGTATGTATATGTATGTATATATATATTTATGTATATATGTGAGTGGATATATATGTGTGTGTGTGTGTGTGTGTATGTGTGAGTGTATAAGGGTGTGTGTGAGTGTGTACCAGTGTGTGTGAGTGTACGAGTGTGTGTGCACAAGTGAGTGTGTGTGTGTGCTGGTGGAGGAGGGGAGCGTAGCAAATTAGCCGTCTGCTGCTCTGCCCCGTCGTCTGATGCACGAGGATGCGCGGGCGCAGGAGGGAGAGCATGCGCAGTGCGCTAGGGAGCGCCTGCGCTCTCTTCGTGCATGGACGGGTGTAGGCGAGTGCAGCGCAGTGCACTGCACAGCGTTGCGGGCGGGCGCAGTGAGGCGCAGACGGGTGTGGGCAACCGACTGGCACAGGTAGCGGGCAAAGAGAGAGAGCGTTGTGCCACCGGCTAAGTGAGAAACGAGCCGGTGGCTACAGTGTCACGCAGACCGCGCGCTACAGTGCGCTACAGTGCGCGCGTAGTCTGGCGACTGGTAGCGGCCGGTTTCGCATGCTGGACGCGCTGTGGAGCGCCTGCGTGCACGAGAAGAAGCTGCGCACGTCCTGCAGGCGCACGTGCGGTGGCTAGAGGTGGCTTGCAGGCAGGTGCATGGCTTCTTGAGCTTCTGAGCTTTGAGAGCTTGAAGCTCTGGCAATGGCGGAGAAGACGACGGCAGTAAAAACAAAAGGTGAATCCACCACTCCCACCTACTCACGAAAGAGCTAGGTGGTGGTGGAACTCACAGTGGTAGTGTGAGACCACTGTGATTCTCTCCTGCCCACGGTGTGCCTCTTCTCAGTGAGAAGGGGTACTGTGTATGGAGAGGGAGAGGGGAGGAGGTTGGCCTAGGGTGACTATGGATCTGAAGGTGTCTGCAGGTGTAGGAAAGTGCATGCTCGCACGAGGAAGAGAGCCAGGGGTTTTAAAGATGAGAAGGCATGCCACAGCCATGCTGTTGGCAGCGCACCCCCTGCCATGCTGTTGGCAGGAGGTGAGGCGCGAAGAGGCACGCATGCCCCATGCCTTGCAGCCGCGCGAAAGAGAAGAATTCAAAGTAAATAAAAAAAATGAAAATGGTGAACTTGCAATGCCGCACTTGAGGAAGATGTTAATTAATAGATGGACAATTATTCATGCTCTCCTCCCCTCTTTATAAATGCATGCAAGCACCTATTTACAAATGCAATTACAGCTACATAAGATGCAATGGCAATGCTAGGAAATAACACAAGATGGCATATTTACTGGTGCATTTTTGTTGTGCAATCATAGGCACGCGGCACCCGCAGGAGAGCTGTCTCATTTTGCAGAGCCGTCAGTGGCCTTTGGGGGCCCTAAACAGGAGCCAGCTGCTAGCACTGGACCCCCGCCCAGTAGTTAACAGGGACCTACCGAGGGAGGGAGTCGAGTTCCCCTCTGCTACCAGTGTGGCTAGCCGGGCCACATCAGGAGGGACTGCCCATCTAGGGCGGGAGCATAGCAGATGCTCCCCGCACCGAGCGTTGGAGGTCGAGCTGGTAGTCATGGTCCTCGGGCGCAGTCACGAGTAGGGTACCGACCAACGGCTGCCCGCCCGACCCAGAGTGTAGCTGCTTCGTCTGCATCGAGGGCTGAGGGGTTTATCAATGCCCTGACACATAGAGATGCCAGGGCTTCCGGTTCAATGGTGGCAGGTATGGTTACTATTTCTGACAGATTAGTGTACGTACTTTTTAATTCCGGTGCCACACACTCTTTTGTTGCTGCGAGTTTTGCTGTCAGTTTGGGATAGGACAGTGTGCTGTTAGAGGATCCATTTGTGATCAGAGGCCCAGGTGGCCAGTTGTTTGTAGCTGAGGAGGTCTACACGTACTGCGAGGTCAGTATAGGGGGACACAGCCTCCTCATTGACCTGATTGTAATACCAATGGAGGATTTTGTCATGATTCTAAGGATGGACTGGCTATCCGCCTACCACACCTTGGTAGACTGTTTTAGGAGGAAGATCATCTTCTCCATACCAGAGTTGCCTCTCTTTGAGTTCCACATACAGTCGGTGGACGGAGGTTTCAGATGCGTCTCTGCGCTTTGGGCAGCAAGGCTTTTGAGCCAGAGGTGTGAGAGCTTTTTAGCCTGTGTAGTGGCAGAGCCTAGCCCCGTGGCTGACTTTCAGAGCATTCCGATGGTTTGTGAGTGCCCCCAACGTGTTTCCAGAGGAGCTGCCAGGACTACCGCCCGAGCGTGAGATCAAGTTTTAGATCTCACTGATACCGAGGACCAACCCCATTTCTAGTGCACCATACCGGATGACACCACTTGAGCTGCGAGAGCTCAAGTCACAGCTACAGGACCTGCTGGAGAAGGGCTTTGTGAGGCCCAGCGCATCCCCGTGGGGAGCCCCTGTGTTGTTTATGAAGAAGAAGGATGGTACCCTGCGACTTTGTGTTGACTACAGACAGCTGAATAGGGTCACCATTAAGAACAAGTATCCGTTGCTAAGAATTGATGACCTTTTTGACCAGCTGCTAGATGCCACAGTGTTCTCCAAGATAGATCTGAGGTCAGGCTACAACCAGTTGAGGATCAAGGAGACTAACGTCTCCAAAACTGCTTTCCTCACCCGGTACGGGCACTACGAGTTCTTGGTCATGCCATTTGGGCTAACCAACGCTCCCGCTGCTTTATGGATTTGATGAACCGGGTTTTCAGGCCGTACTTGGACCAGTTTGTGGTGGTATTCATCGACGACGTACTCGTTTACTCGCGTGATCAGGCACATCACGGGCAGCATCTACAGATGATTCTGGACACTTTGAGGCGACGTAGGTTGTATGCCAAGTACAACAAGTGCGAGTTTTGGTTGAGACAAGTGACTTTCTTAGGCCATGTGATCTCAGGGGATGGTTTGGCTGTGGACCCAGCCAAGGTTGAGGCCGTACTCAGGTGGGAGAGGCCACATACAGTGACAGAGATACGCAGCTTTTTGGGACTGGCAGGTTACTATCGGTGGTTTATCAGAGGATTCTCGCAGATTGCACATCCTATGACCCAGTTGACTCGGAAGGATGTGCCCTTTGCCTGGACAGATGCATGTGAGGCATGTTTTCAGGAGTTGAAGGAGAGACTGACTTCAGCTCCTGTGCTCACCATCCCGGACAGTAGTGGCGGTTTTGTGCTCTACACAGACTCTTCGTTGCAGGGGTTAGGGGGTGTGCTCATGCAGCGGGGTCACGTTATCGCTTACGCTTCGCGGCAACTAAAGCCCCATGAGCATAGCTACCCTACCCATGACTTAGAGCTGGCAGCTGTTGTCTTCGTGCTGAAGACATGGAGGCACTACCTTTACGGTGAGACTTTTGAGATTTTCACAAATCATAAGAGCCTCAAGTACTTGTTTGACCAGAAGGAGCTTAACATGAGACAGAGATGTTGGTTAGAGCTCCTGAAGGACTACGACTGCAACATCTCCTACCATCCAGGGAAGGCCAATGTGGTGGCTGACACCTTGAGCCAGAAGGCGTCTGCCCACTTGGCCAGTCTACAGGCACAGAGTTGGAGACTTATGGAGGAGTTGGGCAATTGGCGACCCCAGGAGTCATAGGGGTATTGTGGGGCAGTGGTAGTGACGCAGTAGATGCAATTAGAGTTGATAGACTGCATCATCACAGGGCAAATGACAGATTCGTACTTACAGACGCTGCGGGACAGAGTGTTGTCAGGGGACCCAGGAGACTTTTCTTTTACAGACGAGGTGCTTCGCATGAAGGGACGCTTGTGCGTTCCCAGGGACAAGGAGTTGTTGAGAGAGCTCCTGACGGAGGCGCACGGGTCCAGGTTCACCATACATCCCAGGAACACAAAGATGTATCATGATCTAAGACGCAACTTTTGGTGGAGAGGGATGAAGCGGGATGTGGGTGAGTTCATACAGTAGTGTTTAGTGTGCCAGCAGGTGAAGGCCGAGCACCAGAGGCCTGCTGGGCCGTTGCAGCCACTTCCTGTGCCAAAGTGGAGGTGGGAGAGCATCACCATGGACTTGGTGGTGTGTCTACCTATTACCCAGTGAGGACACGACACAGTCTGGGTGATAGTGGGCAGGTTGACGAAGACGGTGCGTTTCTTAGCGATCCGAGTCACCTTGGGACCAACACAGTTGGCAGAGAGGTACATTCGCAATGTGGTACACCTGCACGGAGTTCCTCATGAGATTGTATTCGACAGGGATACCTGTTTTACTTCCCAGTTTTGGGCTGAGTTTCAGCAGGCTTTGGGGACACGATTGAGGTTCAATACCGCGTACCACCCCCAGACGGACGAATAGTTAGAGCACACTAGACAAACACTTGAGGACCTTTTGCGCGCCTATGTACTAGACTGGAGAGGCTCTTGGGAGCACTTACCCCTGGCAGAGTTTGCATACAATAACAGTTACCACTCGAGCATCGGCATGGCATCTTACGAGGCTCTGTACGGACGGAGGTGTACTGCACCCTTGAGTTGGGTCGAGGTGGGGACCAAGTGGGAGGTTGGCCCCAGGCTGATCCAATAGAGTCAGGAGGTGATAGAGTAGATCCACAGATGACTCCGCATAGTCAGAAGCAGGCAAAAGAGTTATGCTAATCGGAAATGCAGAGAGGTTCAGTTCGAGGTTGGGGATCACGTCTTTCTCCGTGTTTTGCCCATGAAGGGCCTGCAGCGTTTTGGGGTGAAAGGGAAGCTTGCACCGAGGTTTGTGGGGCCCTTTGAGGTCCTGGAGCGGGTAGGACCCGTTGCTTACCGGCATGCCCTTCCTTCCTAGCTTTCTAGAGTGCACGACGTGTTCCACGTGTCCAACCTCAGGAAATATGTCGCCGATCCCAGTCACGTTCTGAGCCACGAGAGCATCGAGGTGGGTGACGACCTGACCTACCCCAAGAGACCAGTGTAGATACTAGATAGAGCCGTCCGGAGTCTGAGACGGAAGCAGGTACCACTGGTGAAGGTCTTATGGAGAAGCCAGCGGTATGAGGAGGCTACTTGGGAGCCTGAGGCGGCGATGTAAGAGCGGTACCCAGAGCTTTTTAAGGGTACATCTTTTTGGACCCACTTCGGTCCTCTTTAAGTTTGTTATGCGTTTTATGTTCTTTTTCCACACCCTGGCTAGTTCAAGTTTCAAGGATGAAACTTCCTTTAAGTTTATTATGATGTAAAGACCTATCCCACTTTTACCCTTTTAAGACGTCTGGAGGCTCAGTCAGACATCTATCCAGATATCTGGACCCTTTCTCGGACGTCTAAAAATGAAATTTTTGTATGCGCTCTACGCTCTAAGCGCGGGCAGTGCGTAGAACTCCTTTTCTATCTCTCCCTTCTCCTCCTCTCCCTACCGAACCCTAAACCCATAGCCTCTATAAAATCCACCCTTCCCTCCTCTCCTCTTCACTCCACACACCACCACCTTCACCTTCAGAGCGTGCGGGAGCGGCGAGATAAGGCGATCGAGGGAGAGCGTGAGGGTAAGGAGGAGAGTATGGGAGGAGGAGGAAGAGGCCAAGGTTGGGAGCTTCGGTGGAAGCTCAGCGAATCTCGCACGGCCACCGCGGGTGCGTGCGAAAGGAGGAGAGACCTCCGAAGAGGCAGCCTCGACCACTTGCAGCAGCTGGAGCTACAGCGGAGTGAGCAGAAGCGTGGCGGAGAGCGCTGGGAGAGAGTTCTAATACTTGAAATTTTCCAGTATCAGACGTTTAGAGCGAAGTCTGAACTGTAGATTCCCTACTTGGAGGGGGTGAGATCAGTGTGACGTAAAAAAAAATGCAGAATTGAAATATAAATAATCTCACAAATAAGCAATCACACAAGTACACAAGAATTTTTAGGTGGAAACCCAAACCGGGTGAAAACCACCACCTAACCCTCTCGAGTTAGGATTTTCCGATCAACCAAGTTGATCAAAATCCACTAAACTGAATCACTTTAAACGAGGGTGATTCAACCTCAATACAGCCACGCTACTTAAACGAGGGTAGCGTACCTCAACCCCTTCTCTCCACGAGAAGGATTTTGTCTCACGAAGGAGACGGGAATTCGCAAAGCGAATACCCAACCAAATAACAAAGATAAAATAAACAAGTAATCCTATAGAGCCAACAAAGTAATTTTGAACCTAAGCTTCTATAGGAATTAGGATACTCCCCTTTGCAAGGAGTGCGTCGAGTTGATGACGTGGTGCGTGAGCCACGCGACGGCGCAACTTCGCTCTCGTGAACAATGGCGGGAGAGCGGGTGCGCAACAGCTTCATGCTCTCAAGATGATGGAACTAGAGCTTAGAGAGCAAGGGCTTCTCTTGGACACAAAAGAGTGGAACTAAGTTGCTTAGGTGTGTCTCTTGTGTATCTGGGTGTCTAAAGGCTCCCCTCTATTTATAGAGGCCTTAGGAAGGCTTTGGAAGGCTTAGAAAAGCTTCCATAGCCGTTGGGTACAAAGTCCAAGTGAATCAGCCCGAAATCAGGAACAATCATTGCACTGACAGGCTTATCAGACGTCTAATTCTGGCATCAGACGTCTGAAAGTTCACTTAAAGACGTCTGATTTCAAGGTCAGACGTCTGATTTTGGGCGGGTCTCTTCCTGACTTGAATCAGATCTAAACAGGGTTTTTGTGCAAGTCCATCAGACGACATACAAGACGTCTGGCACTATGTCTGGACGTCTGGAAACCTACTTTTTCCGTGGGAATGGATTTCTAAACGTTGCAACGGCTAGAAAATCTCTGAGAAGAGATTTTGGGTCAGCCGAGGCAAAACAGTCATTTATCAGACGTCTGGACAGTCCTATGGACGTCTGATAAGGCTCTAACGGTCATATTCTTGAGTGTTTGCTAAGCCAGCCAACGGTCCACTAATTGGACGTCTGTCAAAGTCATCAGACGCCTCCTAAGACGTCTGGTCTAAGGTCTGGACGTCTGATTTCATCAGACAGAACTAACTATGTCCAGCCTAATAGTTATCAGACGTCTGAAACAACAGTCAGACGTCTTAAAACCCTTTATCAGACGTCTGATTTTGGAATTAGATGTCTGGAAACTCTGTTTGAATCCTATATTGGTTTTCTAAGTATTCTATAGAAAACCTAAGTATCCTAGGGTTGTGCGAGTGTTCCTAGAACTACTGTTAGGGTACTTTGAGGCTCTTTAACATGAATCTAAGTAACAAAAATAAAGAGCAATAGAAGAAACGAAAAATACAAGGAGTACAAGAGAAGGAAATCTATCCTATTCTTCATCTCCTTCCTTCTTCAATCTATTGCTCCTCGCGAATCTCCTCTGTTTTCCATCGAGCTCCTCCAATCCATCCTGGATGCGAGCTCGAACTCCGTCTAATCACGTATCCATTTGCGATTGACCTGAAATCTAGGACTCAAAGTGCAAATGTTAAATGACACGTGTTTTGTTATCATCAAAACAAATGATCGTGGTGCTCTAACACCAACATGGACGACTGGCGGAGCATCTGGACGTCTAGAGTCAAGACCAGACGTCTAAAAGTTCCTTTATCACGAAGGTACGTTCTTTTCGCGATTATGGCCATGCAGGCTGCACCGCAGAAGGTTTTTTCTACCTGATTTTGGGTGGCTGCGACTATCGTACACAGGAGCAGCCTTGGGAAGGAGCACGGTATGCCCTCCCACACACTTTCGAACGTCTGATCAGCTCTCTAGATGACTAGAGTAGTGGCCCGACATCTGGAACTGCCTTCAAATGATCGTAGAGGAGTCCTGGACGTCTGAGGACACCGCAGGGACTTAAGGTGAGGTTCTGTATCTTTTAAGATGTCTAGACTTGTTCCTAGACGTCTAATTTTGGTTTGTAGACACGTTTTTTACCCATTTGGGGTCCGATCGGGATCCGTTTTATGCAAATGAAGTATCTATAGTTTCCTTGCAAGTTTTTCTACGTATTAGAAACTTTTGTACACTATTCTAAACCTTCCTTTTGTGATGTATTCCCTGGTATAGGGTTTCGGCTTACTGCGTGTTTGGGGCTCGTAGAGGCGCCTGGGTCTGCGGTTCGAGCCCCCATTACTCTCGGATTATCTGGTAGAGTGGTCTACTTCTGTTAATCATATTAAATAAGAATGTGCCTGTGGAATTAGCTAACTGGAACCCCTAGGATGTGGCTGAACCCTAAGACAAAGAAATGAATGAACCAATTGTACTGCATGATTGCATTTGTATACGTGATTAAGTTAAACTGCTAGCAATTTCCTGTAATATAGTTGTGAGCAGCCTGTTAGAATATGAGCTGCCTGAGATAAATGAAAAATTACCTGTGAAATCATCAGTTGCATATATTGAATTATGGAAACACGAGCTGCCTGTATATAAACGAGAACTGAATTGTGAATGGTGGAATCTGGATAGAAATAATGTGGTGAACATGAGCATGAATCCTATGGGAAATTAGGAGTAGAGCTCCTATGGTTAGATGAAAAACTGGAATGTAGACGGGAAGTGTGCTGGCCCTTAAGTACGTGGTACCAAGGAGAGCGACTATCCCCTTTTTGTGTAGAGCAGACCTAGCCGCCCTTAGGTTGAGACCCAGGGTTAGGATTGACCACTCTACACCAAGTTCTGTTAGCCCTCGTGTACACGGTACCGAAGCAAGCTACTAGTGTTAGGAGGGAGCTAGCCATGCCACGGGGCCTAGGGTTCAGCTAGCCACCCTACACCGACTTGTTAGGCCCTCTGGGCAAATCGGGGTAGTCAGACGAGGGTGTGCGGACTATAGAGGGGCGAGACCCCTGTTTGGTTCTGAGGGGCGAGACCCCTATTTCTGAGAGGGCTAGGCTCTATACTGTTCCGTGTTGTACTTTGGGCATACCCACTAGCGGAAACGACTGACCGCGTGTCAGTGCGGGGTAGCTACCCATGCGCTTATCACGCGTGCCGTAGTCACCACTACGTCTTGACAGTTACCTCGGGGTGGTTGATTGGGTGTAGGACTACCACGAGGGACTCTCCTGGCCAGGAGAGCACCACGTGTACCTTCTACTCTTCGGAAAAGACTGCAATCAAGATCATTCCCATAAGGAACATGCAAGATCAAGAAAATCTAAAAGTTTGAGGAAAATGGGTGAAAAATAAAAAGGAAATACATATAAAATAAAATAACTAGAAAAGAGAATTAAACCTGTTGCTTTTACTACTTTAGATAGAATAGACACCACTCTACTCAGCGTTCGCTAACTTTGTCTTTTTCATAACACTATTAAGGTCCAGGAGTTGAGAAGCCTGAGCTTCCAGCTGTGGAGGGTGTTGGACCCAGTCGAGCCCAGCCGTAGTTTTCAGCACTTTCTTGTTGTTTCCCCTTACTGTTGTAGTGAATTTCAAATTTTTAGCTACTGTTGTTGTTACTGTTACTTTCGTTTCCGTTGTCTCTGTTGTTGTGGTGATATGTAATGGAACAGTAGTTTTACTTTCCTTTACTACTTTGTACGTTTTTACTGCTTAATTATATTGCATATGTGAATGTGGTTTACTTTCCTACTTTTTGGTTATTTCTTGTTGAACGATTGGGTCTTGGGATTAGTCAAGGCAAGCCGGTCTCGGGTTCTGTAGGGATCCGGGAACTGGGTCGTAACATGAGGGAAACCCTATAACCTATGGGGATGCTCTACCGTATAGGGGTCTTTGTAGAGCTCTCCCTTCCTGGCTGCACAGGTAATTCTCAGGTGTGTGGATTTTTGATTCAAAGGTATCATCCGCCTCGAAACAAGCCTTGGTCATCTAAAAATCTTTGGGTGCCTTGATTGGGTCCAATTCATATCTAGTCCCTCATCCCTTCTATAGAGAAATACATAGGAAAGGTCATTAGGTTTTTAACCTAAGAGGCCTCATTAGATCTTTTACAGGGATTTCTGATCTGATCAGATTACTTCAATCTAAACCTAAGTTTGATTCTACATCTTGATTCCACCACTTGATTCAAAAATACAACCTGACATTTTAGGAAAAGTAATTAGGAAACCTGTGTCCCAAATGACTATCAAAGATAAGATGATTGAGGCTACTTATAGACACCATGAAGAATATTATAGAGCCTAAGATAGGGACATTCAGGATAAATTTGCAAAAATAACAAATCGCATTCTGAACCGTATCGAAATAATATGGACACGAATGAAATACGGTTCAACCCGGGATGATCTCTTAGCAAAATACATTGAATTAATGAAATTACATAGCAATGAGTGTCGGCAATGTTGGTCAAATCCTTCACTTTTGGAAAAATACTAAGATCTCATGGAGCAACAGGGAAAATTGTTGAATATGTTGTATAAAACCATTGATCGAGAATACCCCTACATCCCTTCAGAAGATAATGAGACACCTTGGAACAACACTGATGATTAACATGATTCCACAAAACCCGGGTTAGAAAATAAGAATTATTGTGGACCCTCAACCCAATTGGAAGTCATATTAAATTATGTGTTGAATGATGCACTCGATCTTGAGATGGGTTGGGAGGATTCGATTGTAGGTGATCACAATTTCGAACCAGCCCTAAAAAACCATGAAGCTGGCTCACCAAGCCTTCAATTTCCAAACACCTATGATGATGAGATTGAATTAGAACATCTCGAGGGTGTAAATTCCACCCCTTATTCTGATAAGGTGATCCTCGAGGACAATTGACACCCCTATAGAGCCTAGCCTAGATTTTAGTAACCTAATGCCTACATCTGACCTAGAATCTAGATCTAAGCCTAATTGGGATGACTATGAGGCCCCATGTGATGAGAGTTAGATTTTGAATTTGAATTACGATTCTAGGCCTGTATTTGATGAGTGCACTTCTCCCGACTCCTTAGAGATACAAATTGATTTTTCAGAAGTCCCGTCAATCTATGATACAAAAATCAAGGAGTTGGAAGAGTTGGGAATTGGTTGGGTCTACCCTAAGAGCTAAGAACCCGAGCCTATGCTTAATAAGGACACCTTTTTAAGCTCAGAATCTAAAATTAGGTTAGATCCAAGTCAGGTTGTTGATTCTTCGCATCTTGATTCTCTCTGTGGTGGAACTCCTGATCCAAAATCAGATTCAGAAACTCATTCTCACAAATTCTTCAACGATTTCGAATCTTACTCTAATTTTGGAGAGCCTTTGTTTCTTGACAACTACGAACCAATGTACGACCTCAGCATCCATGATCCGTTTTTTGACTCTTGACTCTGAGATCATCAATTCAAAATCATATTCCATTGAGATGGAATCATTCCTTTTTTATTTTCAGGAATAAAAAACAGTAAGTGACAAGAGTGTCTGCAATATAGAATTTGAATTTTTTTTACTCAGATTTTCATGATCCTATAAGCACTCTCCAAGCATTTACCTTTGATTTTGATATGCTTCATGAAGACTCCCTAGATGAACTTACCTTTGAACCCTTTCTAAAGGAGCTCTCAACACACACAGATCTCACGGAAGCCACATCTTCTAATCCACATACAGAGACTTCCAAAACCCGTTCCCAACCCCGACCCGCCACCGGAATCAACTTCTACTCTGATTCACCTCTCTCTGATCTAGTTGCATATGATTCTCCTCCATCTGTTGATCAGGTTTCAAACTCTAATCAGATCGATAATCACTTCTCATCCTTTTCTGATCCGACTAGTAGGGTTCCTATATCCTTTTCAGATCCATTTTCTTTTGAGGATCCCTACTCTGGCCAGGTTGAATTGACTCAGCCAAATCCCAGATTCTCATTTTCATATCCATTTGAGCCTCAAAGTATTTGGTGGGCTCCACATCTATTGATTCACATCTATCAACCCACCAGACTGATTGGGTTTAGGCTGCAACATCAGCCTGCTGATCTAAACAAGCACCTGGTTGGACCAACCAGGCTATTGGTTAAGGTGTTTGTTTTACAAAACTCATCTGATTTGACCACCCCTTCTCCTTGATCACCTCCTGCTCAGCTGAAGGCATTGAATTTAGTGCTTAAGAGGAGACAACCTGTCATTCCAAAAACCCGAGATCCTTCTGATAATCCTTTAGAGCTACACTCCTGCTACACTTAGAGTTCAGAGTTAAAACAGCAAACTCCATCTTTGGTATTCGTATCAAATCTTGAAATCATCTATAACAGTCATCCCAATCTGTTCACCCACTTTTTGAACCTGTTCTAACCCATAAACCAAGCTAATTTCATACCCTCCGGTTTACAATGAGGACATTGCAAATCTTAGACATGGGGGGGTGTTAAAGTGCAGACATATGAAAATTCAAATTCTCTGAAGGGTTCTTATAAAAAAATACATATTCAAAAAACCAAAAAAATAAAAAATTTTGAAAAAGAACAAAAAATGGAAAGGGAAGGAAAATTTTGAGAATTGATTACAGTCATTCGTGAGGAGGAAAAGAGGAGATAGTTTAAATGTCAAAAAGGAGCACATTCAAGAACAAAAATGATAGTCATTAGCACTTGATCATGGAAATTACTTAAGTTCTAGACCTAATAAAAAAAGAAGTCCTGAAATCACAAAGACATGGAGATTAGTATGAGTGTTGATCTTAGGCCTCTTAGACTTGTTTTAGGGCTTAAACATTCACGTACCTGTTAAGATCTAGATTAGTCCTCAAGAGGTTGAGAAAAGTGCAAGGCTGATGTATTAGGTCTAAGGCTTAGGGATTACTCAGTCCCGTTTTTTGCCCTTTGGTTTGTGGGACTTGGTAACCTGAGCACCCAAAATCACACATTTAGTCTGGTTCAGTGCACTTAACAAAGAAAAAAAATTGCCAAAAGTGTTCTATTCTGAAAAATCATCTCAAAGATCTAGCTTAGGAGTGGCTCGACAACACAAGTTGATTTGGACGAGTTCCCAACACAGAGAAGTGGGAAATTCCCCTCGAAGATGCATAGTAACATATCGTCTCCTCGGTGCTTGTCTCCTAGGATATCTAAATATCCTACCGGGGGCATGTAAGTACCTTGTGTTGGTTCAAGTGCCATGAGTGGGATTATTTCGAAATGTCAATTGCCAGAGCCTAAATTTAGCTATAGAACGCCATGGGTGACACTATCTCGAAGTGTTGAAAGCCATGGTTCTGGGGGTTGCCATGGGAGGTGCTATCTCGAAGCATTGAAAGCCAGGGACCCTTCGAGGATTGATGGTGGGGACAAGGAATCCGATATAGATCGTGTTTAGAGCTAATTCGAGGATGGATCTAGGGAAATCTAAAATGAAGAGAGAGAGAGAGAAAACTCTCCAAATGAAAAATACTTCTATCCCTCTCTCTTACAAAAAATGCACTGGCAAACTGAACCTGGACATGTTACATTCTAAGCACGGGTGCTTTAATCGCTGGGTTCAACGAACCTCTAGGTAGTTTTTGTGGGCCTTAGAAACCTTCGCGACAGATTGAAGCTGAAGCTGGTCAAGTCTGAATCTTGGTTGGTACTTGAGTACCTCTAGGCCTACTATTAGCATTCTAACCTAATTTCTAGAAAATGGAACAAATCAGGCAGTAGAACATCAATGCATGGTCTAGAACTCTAGTCCTTCTCATAAGATTTTGCTAAGGGACTAATAAAAGTTAGGCATGGGGGCATGATGATAACATCATCATTAGCTATAACTAGCTTTAATTAATTAGAATCAATTGATAAATGCTCCTACATAACCGTCGGAGAGTCATAATTCACTACATATTCTTTCTGAGAGAAATACAATAAATTAGGGGTAAATTTGCAGTTTTAACAAAAGATTGTAAATGCAGAATAATCATGGGGTTTCCTAAGGGTTAAATGAAGGTCAAAGAGCATTAATGACTAACAAGAGGGTTCATGCAGACAGAAATAGATTTTCACACATTTCAAGAATTAATGGACGCCTGAAACCTTAATTTCTGACCTGCTTAATTAACAAAGGTTCTGGTCAGGATAAAATTTTAAAAATTATATTAAAATATTCTATAAGGTTTGGTATCCTTGATTGGGCCATTGGAACCCATTTTAACTTAAAACGAAGTCTCAAATAAGAAGTTACCTTAATTTAGGTTTCTACGTAAATTACCCATACAAAATTGGTCAAAACCAAAATGCAACTTCACCATCAAATTCCTTGGGTCCAAATTAGATTTGTAGAAAAAATTTGAGCCCAATCAGAGATTATCTTGACTTAGTTTATATTTTAGTCCAGTTTGACTCTTTTTCTTTAAAATAGCCCCTCAGCTTGTGAAATCTATTACAAGGACCCCCCTAACTTCATTGCCTTCTTCACCAACAGGTCCCTGCCGCCATTGCCATGTTAACACATCAAGAAACCGACCTTCAATCAAGGAGTTCTCCCTGATTTCTCGCTCAATCTCTTCCAAAATTGGAAGGAGAACTCCTAAGAGAATCCTTTTCAATTTGAGCCACATCTTGAGCTCTGATTTGTACCCAAATCCTCATACAACCCATTCAAAGATTCGGGCTTCCTACTTTGTGAAGGTTCCGAGCTTCCAAGCTTGGTTTCCAAGCTTGGAATGCCTTCCTAATGCCCTATAAAGGACCCCTGGTGCACGACCGTTCTCTTTAGCTTGGTTTGGAGGTCGGAATCCCCTTCTTCTCTTCTCCCCGACCTCCATCTCCACCAAAACTCTGGTGACCCTCCTTGACCACCTTCTTCGCTCGCTGTCACAGACAATGGCTGGCAGGAACTTCTTCCCCAAGCTCCTTCCCCACGTTGCAATACCCGCGAGCGCCACCTACCTCCCCTCGTCGTCGCCGCTTCACCCACCGGAGATTTCATCTTCCCCACGTCTAGCCATCACACCGGTGTGGGAATCCACCCCTTTCATCCTGTTAGATTAGGCTAGTTAGGTTCCCCTTTCCCTCTACTCTCATTACCTCTCTTTTAAACCTTGCTTCGATCCCTCGACTCCACTATACGCCACCTTTGTCTCCATCTCCAGCGAGGCTTCCCCATCACTCCACCACACCACATGCCTCACCAACACCCTCACAACCTCCGCCATACCTCCACGCACAAAACCCCTAAATCGATTCCATGATTCGCCCACTCACGACCGCCATCGAACACCACCACCTGCAATTACCTTCCCTGGGGTCGCCTGACCTCTACGCTCCACCAAACTCCACAAAACCACCACTATCACACTCCACGTCCTTCGGCGACACTGTTGAACCATTTAATGAGGGCTTTCAAGCCCGTATTCTTGTTTCAGGGTCTTCGCCATCGTCCTCTGCCGTCGCCTCTGTCTCCGATCTCATTCATAGTCTCCAAGCCACGAAAGATCTAGGCATCACACCTAGGCCTTGCATAATACCTCGAGGACCCTTCCCAGGTCCTCAATTAGAGGCCTCGCTCGCAAATTCAATGTCAATTGGCGAAGGCATTGCTGCTGGCACACGCGAGAAAAGAGCAATAGGGATAGTCCCACATCAGTGAAGGAAAGATGCTCGCACGCCCATAAAGTGAATTTGTGCATAGGCTCTATCGGCCAGTACATGGGGGTCGAGTCTCCATTACCCTCACACCCGCTTAACCCGCCTATGCACCACTCCTCGCCTACGATCCATGTACGTAGTCCTGGACCCTATTTGAGATCCGTATACCCAAGTATGAAACCAACTATGCACTGAGTCTGAGAGAAGAAGACAAGGAGGAATTTATGAGAGAGAGAGGGGGAGGGTTTTGCTCTCTTGGTCTTGTGTGTGCAGCCAACACTTAGCCGCTGAGGAATTTGGATTCCTTGTGTTGTGAAGGAAAAGAAGGCTCTGAAGGAAGGAAGAAGAAGAAGGAGAAGACTTGAGAAGAAGAAGGAAAAAAGAAGAAGAGAAGAAAAGCTGAAGCAGGAGAAGAGAAAGGCTTTGAGAAGCCTGTGCACTTTAAGTTATCTAATTGAGCATTATTTGAGAGTTACTATTGCATTATTTAAGTACTATGGCTAAATTGATTATGAGATGCATGCTTATTAATTAGAGGATTTCATTGGTGATTCAGATTACCACTTTTTAGATTTTCTTCATTCTTTTTATCTCTAGATACATTGGATTTCATTGAATACTAATGTGACAGGTTATTATTCATTGAATATCTATTTGAATGCTCAATTACTTGTGCTCATTTATATGCAATTAAAGATTAGTACGTGAATTCTATATTTGCTCCCTGTGTTCAACTTCGGACTTCATTTCTTGATTTCGAGTAATAAATTTATTTGTTAATTGAGCTATTTGGGAGGCTTTGCTACAACGAAACGACTTAAAAAACTCCTGTCTCGCTCGATCAACAGGAATATATTATGTTGTCAACTATATATTAAACATTCAATAAGACATGTTATTTGTGCAAGTGAGACTCTTTACAAAATGTCTAGAAAATAAAAACATGAGCCACCTTCAACTTGAGTCACATTGATCATATTCCAAGCATTGCATCAGTCACGTGCTTCATTAAGAATCATGTATCATCAAACTTTTGTATCATGAAGTTCCGCAAATAAAAAACAAGATATCATACAAAATAACATCAAGATAGAGTATGTAGTACTTTGTACTAATAGAAAATAAGGGGAAACCATGACACATCAGATAAGAGTAAAGGCTAGCTGAGTGGTGTCCCAATTGCACCTCGAGGGTGCATATCTGGGGAGGGGATGCTTTCCCTCAAGATGTACTATCATGGTATGTTTTGTATAAGAGATCATGCCCTTGCTTCTTTAGGATGACTGGGCATCTTTTATAGAAGAGATCTTGGGAATGATAATAATAATGATTATGTTTACATATAGTAAGAGTGTAAGCTTTTTGAATTGTCTCATTGACCATGTTGATGTCTCTATTTTCTTATCATCGCCTTGATTCTTGCACTACCAAGCTAAATTTTACTATTCAGCACTTGACGATGCTTGAGACATTGTCGTAGTTGGCTGTCAACCTATTCTTTAGCCAGTCAAGTTCTATTGGTAGGTCTCAAGATTTGACCCTATTGGTTGGTAATATATTCACTATAATAAATTATTTCTTTGATAACCATATTTTAAAGATAGAATTACTTTTAATGATAAAAATAATATAGATGACAGAAAATCATCCCCAATACTTTTACCTGAGATAAGTTCAGCATCTCTAAAATTTGATCACCATAGTTTTCGTAGAAGTTTCCTTCCCACCTAAATTCGTTTCACACCGAAAGACTTATTTTCCCTCCTCCAGCTCTTTCTTCCTTCCCCAACTCCCAACCACACCCCCGACCCCCCATCCTCCCCTCCGATCCCTAGGGTTACAAGATCTACCCTTGTCCCTCGGGCAAAAGAGCATGCCTTTGGGCGCTCCTCTTGCTCGATCGGGCCAGATCCCTCCTTAGATGACATGTAAAGCCTTCGCCAGCGGCTGGGCGAGGCGAGGCGAGGCGTGCTTGCAATGGGGTCGAATTGGGCGCCAGCAGCGGGGAAGTGGGGGGGGGGAGGTTTTGGGTCCGGTCGTGCCCCGTCGACGGGAGGGTCGGGACAGCGCCCACAAGGATGATGGTGGACTCGAGGGCAGCGACAACGACTGCGGCGAAGCCCAGAGCCGCAGCAGAGACGAGGGCCGCGGCGATCCTACTACCGGACCCACTTTATCCCAACCAATCTACAGGTTGCCTATTAGCACCTACTTCAGCATCATCAAGATCCCCTTTGGCTCCTTGAGGGCATCAGCAGCCTCAAGGAGGTCGTCCTCTCCGGTGATACCCTTTTCTCATTACCATCGACTCCTTGTTGATCTGGAACCTTACTGGTGGCTGCGAAGGAGGTGGTGTAGTGGCACTTGGCGACGAGAACGTAATCCTCAAGGGGCTCCATGTTACCGATTGCTCACTAACAAGCATTGTGTTTGCAGGAGAATGATGTGCTTGCTCATCTCGATGTCAGGGAGGCAAAGACCAAAGAAGGGGAGTTTCTGCTAGGTTGCTATTGTAAACAACCTTTGATGTAGACTCAGGTACTATATTAACAAACCTAAATATATCTAATGCTGGATATATATGTGGAATTCCCATTGACCTTTTATTCTTCTTTGAATTGAACCGCCATTTTTATGTATTCTAACTTTTCATTGTCGCATTGCTCCTTTCATTTTACAAGGTCCTAAATTTGAATTCCTCACGTTTTATATTGTCTAGTAAATTATGTCCCTTGTTCTTATATTTCATTCGCCTTCTCAAAACTGCTATAGTAATTGGTAGTTTGCATTAGGAAATGATGCATCCTAACTTGCCTTCACCCAAATTTACACCCAAACTGATCCTCTCAAGGAAACCTTCATTCCCAATGCTTTATTCCGGGCTCAGGGAATGTAATATGGCCTTGACGTGATGGAGGCTTGCCTCAGCATGAACAAGGGGATGATCTGTGAAGTTAGTTAACTTGTACTCTCATTTCTTTCAACTAGCAGCATGCTTGCACACATGAAGGTTCAGTGCCATGGGAACTGTTGCATCAACCTCAAGCTTCGCTACCAAGCCCATGCCTCTATCCTTGCCACAAAAACATTGTTTTATGGATAACTATTTTTATCTTCAAATGAACAAACTCGTATTCCTATGGATTGTTTAGATCTCAATTTTGTTTCTTCTATGAGGATAGATATCCTTGTGAATGAATTTGATGTGTCATGAAAGAACATTGATGCAAGGAGCAAAATATGATTTTTTTTTAGTGCTTTTTTTATAGTCTTTGAAGGCTTTTGGTTGGTGTTGTAGATAGTCTTGATGCTATAGGTTGACTTTTCTTATTTGTCAGTTTACAAACATCTTTTTGCTTTATTGATGTGCTTTAATTCTTCCATTATAAGTTAAAATTTTCATAGAATAGAAGGCCTTTGAAGCCACAATAAGGCTGGTCTTTTTTATGCCAATATCAATTTCTGCATTTGCTTTTATGTTTCTTATTAACATCCTTTGATTTTTGCATTCAATTGTGATGATTTCCGAATATGGATGTTTGCCTGAGATGTGTTTTGTGTTTTCCATTTGCTTTGATTTTAGCAAAAGGTGTGATCTTTGGCATCGGTTGTTCCCAAAGTGAAGGGGGCTTGATTACAATACATACATTCATATTTATATGTCAATGGTGTTCTCTTGAGATTGATTTATTTTATACAGTAACATCTGGAGAGAGTGCTTAAGATATTCCTATGGAAATATGCCTAAAACCCCTTAACGGAAAAAAAGGAAGAAGAAATAACGTAAAGAAACTAAAAGAAAAAGTGTCCGAAATAGTGAATCTATAGATGATGACCAATGTTGTTGGGTGTGCAATTTTGATAAAGGGAGAGGAACTTAATGGGCAAAATGGTGGAATTGACAGGAATTGGGTTGGAGAGAAGTTGCAGCAAAATTGGTGAAAAAATTCCATTCAAGCAACAAATTTGCATGCTAAGCCAGTGAAATTGCTTATTTAGGTTTGGAAGCAAAATGGATTTTTTTACCGATTTTTTTTAGATATTGGTATTCTTCCACCTCAAAGCTAAGAAGAATTGAATTTTTATTTGGATTAATGATAAAGTTATTTGTTACTCATTTTGGAAGAGATGACTCGATAAATGAGTGGAATTTTCATGGGTTCCATTGTTGTCATGGCCGATGGAAATTTACCTCAAAAAATCAACCCTACCTGAGGTAGGGTTATGCATCAACATATCCCTTTTTGTATCAGGTAGCATTTTGATGATGATGATGCGACAGTCATGCCATTTTTAATTTATTCTACTTTTATCTTGGATACTCTTTTTAGTTTGGGGAGCTATTAAAATCTAAGACATGGTGTGTGGTTGGTCTTAAGAGGGGTCATAATGCTTGCGCAATCTTACATAGGTGTAAATCAATTTTGGTAATTCTTGGCTTTGTATTTTAACATGTGCTGAATTTTTGCCAGATAAGCCACAAAATCAACAAGCTCTCTTTTGGAAAAGAGTTTCCTGGTATTGTCAATCCATTTGATGGGTAATCTGGTCCACTAAGCATTTAGTTGTAGTTTCCTTTTCTTAAGGTTACTTTGGCAAAATCAAGGATTATAAAACTTAGGTCTGTCTTGTGAATTTCAATGTAAAATTGATGCAGGTTTCAAATTCTGTGGGAATGTTTCAGTACTTTGTTAAGGTGAAGTGTTTATCCAGTTGTTTGATAGGTGTATCAGTGTCTATTGACAAATACTCTTGAGATACAATTATTATTCTATTTTATCTTTATCCAGTTGTTTGATAAGTTATTACTTAGTATAAGTTTATTGAGTAATGGTATCCATATCTACCTCCAATCCGACCTTTTGTAAGCATTTTTTTCTTGCAAAATTGGGGTACAATTTTGAAGTGTGGTCCCGTTATCTTAATATGTTGGTTGTTTATGCTCTTTCAACAGGGAAGGGGTACGAATGTTGGCAGGTTTGGAGCATATAAAGGCCTAAGTTCTGTTTCCTCATTTTGCCCGTATGCTAGCAAGCAGTCACTTTTCTTGTTGCTGTTAGGAGGTAGTGTCATGACTCATTCCCGACTCCCTACAGAATCTGAGAATGGCTTGCTTCGACGAACCTCAAGATCCAGTCGTCCAACGAAAAAAATAACCAATTGCATACTAATTTCACAATTACACGAGTAATGTAACTAAGCAGAAAATATATAACTGACAGTAAAAGAAAGATAATAGTAAATCATTAGATTTTTACATGATACAGTAGAAAAATATTGATATAAATATAATCATCACAATAAGGAACTGGTAGAAATATAATTGAATATAACCACAAGCTATATGTACTCGCTACAACAAAATTTTCTGCAGTGAAATAAAATAAAAGAAACTATGGTTGGATTTGATTGGGCCTAGTACTCTTAGTAGCCGGTGGCTTTAGGTGCTCGAATCCTTAACCTAAATATGGTTACAAAAATCCAAGATCAGTAAATGTTGAATAAAGTGGTGGTTAAGTTATTTACATGCAACATAATTAAATAGTAACTAGCTAAACATTTAATTTGTTGGTTATTTATTTTCATCTGTTTCCAATTCTCTGATATATGTTTCTGAGTCGAGTATGCTAATCAGGTTCCATGATATTGCTTAATCTTTTTATGTTCTAAGAGAATGATCTTGTTTGTAGTTTTCCCGTGATGCAAGATGTATACGTAGTACTCTCCTGGTCAAAAGAGTCTCCTGTGGTAGTCTTACACCTAGTCTATTACCCAGAGGTCATGGTCGCGACGTAACGGTGACTATAGCACGTGCAATAAACGTACGGGTAGTTACCCTGCATTGGCACACACGCGGTCAATCATTTCCGTTAGCGGGTACATCCAAACATACAACACGAAATAGCACAGTGTCTTACCTTCTCAAAACAGTGGTCTCTTCCCTCCACAATCTGCGTACCTTTGTTCGACTATCTCGGTTTGCTCAACTGATCTAACTAGAGTCAGTGTAGGGTGGGCAAACCTAACTTCGGATCCCATGGGGTAGCTAGTTCCCCCTACACTAAGTAGCTCACTCCGATATCATGTACACGAGGATCAAACGGGAGTCATCATAGAGTGGCCAATCCTAACTCTGGATTTCAACCCAATGGGTGGCTAGCTCCCCTTTACTCTAAAAGGGCAGTTGCTCTCCTTATTAACACATACACGAGAGCAAATTCACTTCTCACACTAAAGGGACAGTTGCTCTCCTTGGTACCTCGTACACAAGGGTAGTTCACTTTCCTTAATTAGGTCCGAACAGTCGCCCGTACGCAACATGTTCCAAGATCCATCAGATTTTTCATATTACTGTATTCTTGATTTCTTTCTAAATTTCTCATAGTGTTCGTACATAAACTTTCTCATTTCCACATCTGATTCATTAAATGCATAACAGGAAATTCAAGATTTTGCAATTGATTATTCAGTACACTGCAGGTATTTCCATTCATGTCATGGTTCATTAAATGTAGTACAAACAGCTCATAGTTTACTACTTTTAGAAAGTATCAAAGTAATTTAATCATTTATTAAATGCGCATTCATTTCATTTAGCCTTAGTGTTCATTTTACAGTTTAAGATTCAATCGAATATTTCTAAAGTAGTATGTATTAATCTTTTTCAGCCCTAGGGTTTATTTCACAACCTAGGGTTTAATCAAATAATTCTAAAGTATGTAATTTAATTATTAATTCTGAAATTAGAGAGAACCACTTTACCAGGTTAATCGGGTGGAATGGAGGCTCGTACGGTAGCTCCCGACGTCTCTGTAGGTCCTGTATACTCTACGGACTGGAAACCTATAACATGGACCAATAGGTCAAACGAGTTCAAAATTGCATAGACAATATATCATTACGTAGAGAAACTTGAATGAAAACCAACGACGTTTCATTTACAAAAATCCGACTCAGTTTGGGCCCTAAATAGGTCTCGAAACACCAACCCTGACCAAAATCAGACATCTGGAAAAAAGTCCTAGATGTCTTAAACGAACTCAGAGACTCACCTTGCTCAGGACGCCTTTTTCGGACGTTTGGAACTCTGTACAGACATCTGAGGGTATCTTCAAATATCTGGAGACACTCCGGACATATGAAACCACCTCGGTCCTCACATCAACGCGCCTCCCCAACCCCTGACATACGTACGCATGGTCAGATTTGTTAGGAAGAGAAATAAATGAAAAGTACGTGCTATCAAACGTCTGGTATTACCTTTAGACATCTGGACAGACGTCTGATGGTCTTTATAGACGTCTGATTCTGCGGAAAAATGATTCCGCAGAACCGTTTGTGAGCTCTCTCTCCCGCAGAAGCTGCAACAACTACAGCATCTCCCTGTCTCCCTCACGAGCCCTCTGCTCTCAGGCCTTCGGTCTCCTCTACTCTCCACTTTCTCCTTCTCCTGCTCTCCACTCCCTCTCCTCTCTGCTGCGATGTGGGATGGATAGAGGAGCGAGGGGGTTTATATGGAGATGGAAGGTGTGGGGGAGGGGTGGGGTGAGGCATGGAGGGGTAAGGGGGAATGGGGAAGGTGTATGGGAGAGGGGAATGTGGTGAAATATGGTAGGATAAGGTGTGGGGATGGGAAAATTACAGGGGTACCCCTGTAAGTTCTCTTTTCCCTCACATATCCCAATAAAAATCCAAGGGGATTAAAATTACATAAAAACTCTTAAAATTTTCAGAAATGCCAAACAACCCTTAGAAATGATTATTTCAGGTAGTAGAAAGGTTAGGTCTCCATGCATTTAACTCTAAATTTGACATAAATATCTCCTTTCATATCATTTTAATTTTTGAATCAACACATTCTAAGTTTGCTTTAGGGAGTATAAGATTCTCAATCAACTTGAATTCAATAGTAAGCAAAAGGGAATGCCAGTTATCGTACAGGATGAGATCAGGTTAATTCTTTTCTTTTGCTTTAACATTGTATATTACCCATAATTATTGTTTGTTTGCATATTACTTTCAATTTATATGCTTATTATTGACCTTGCTCATCATAATTTTTGAGAGACTTGCTAAAAATGGAAAAGTATTCTTGGAGGATACAACAAGACACTTGAATGACTATGGGGAAGCAAGTTTGCGGACATTAGCACTTGCATAAAGGAAGCTCAAGGAATTTGAGTATCACAAATGGAATGTTGAGTTTCTTTTGCGAAGATGCTAACAGTACACCTTAAAATGTGGTCCTTTCACCTTAATATGTTGGTTGTTTATGCCCTTTCAGCAGGGAAGGGGTATGAATGTTGGCAAGTTTGGAGTATATAAAGACCTAAGTTTTGTTTCCTCATTTTGCCCGTATGCTAGCAAGCAGTCACTTTTCTTGTTGCTGCTAGGAGGTAGTAGAAAGGTTAGGTCTCCATGCATTTAACTCTAAATTTGGCATGAATATGTCCTTTTAGAACATTTTAATTTTTGAATCAACACATTCTAAGTCTTATTATTTTGCTTTAGGGAGTATAAGATTCTCAATCAACTTGAATTCAGTAGCAAGCAGAAGGGAATGTCAGTTATCATGTAGGATGAGATCGAGCTAATTCTTTTCTTTTGCTTTAACATTGTATATTATCCATAATTGTTGTTTGTTTGAGATTACTTTTAATTTATATGCTTATCATTGACCTTGCTCATCATAATTTTTGAGAGACTTGCTAAAAATGGAAAAGTATTCTTGGAGGATACAACAAGACACCTGAATGACTATGGGGGAAGCAAGTTTACAAACATTAGCACTTGCATAAAGGAAGCTCAAGGAATCTGAGTATCACAAATGGAATGCTGAGCTTCTTTTGTGAAGATGCTGACAGTACACTAAATGTTAATAAAGTGCATTTTTCTTTTTTTTTTTCTTTCCTTTCCGTAAGCATCCCATTTTAGGACATTACTTGTGTATATTTTCAAGATAAATCCCATGATTTTTATACGAAGCAACAACTCCAAGAGCTTTTAGTGTTAAATTCAGGTTTTAAAGAGGATAGCCCTCATCAAAATGGTGTTGATGTCATCTTTTAGATTCTAGAAGTGCTACCATTATTGTATTAATGTTTGGAAGCTGCTATCATATGCAAGATGGGATTTTAAGTCATTTTTTGATGAGGTTGTTGTAATTAATTGGTTCATTATTAGTTGTATTTACTTGTATTTTCATTTTTGTTTTGTAAAAAAAATATTATGACCCCATAGAGGGAACACTTGTACCCGATTTTGAATTTAATAAATTAAGGTAACTCAAACCTCCAAATTTGTGTAACTTGTATTTTATATCAATTGAAATTCAATAAAATTAATGTCTTATGCTAAAGGTTAATTTTGTCAAATTATTGTGCATTTGGTTGTTATTGAAAAAGAGTAAAATTAATATTTTGATAGATTTTTTATCTTAATAATGTTATATCCACAAATCAAGTTATCTCTAAAAGATAATTAAAGAAAATTATTTTCGTCTCCAAGACTTATATAGAGATAAATCCCCTAAAAATTTTTATGTTATGTCATTAATGAATTTTTGTCTCCAATTTATTGTGATTAATTTTCCTTTGCTTGAGTTGTGAGGATGGAAAATCTGTCTCGAAAAATTTTGGTAACCCTCATTTGAGTGATGGATTTTTGAGGATGAATTTTCCGTTACCTGCCTTTATTTTCGTCCCCAAAGCTTGTAAATATATCCTCACAAGTTGTCGCTAAAATCTTATTTTATTGTAGTGATCTTAGGAGTCCTATTGTCTCGTCTTAAGGTAGCTTGGTTCTTAGTTCTTTTTAATGGGCTTCTATTCTTCGTTTGGACCTATCTTGTAAGGGTTGGTTCTTTTCTCATCAATTATAGAGTTAAGTGGTGCTTGTTTTTCAATGTCTACATTCAAAACAACATATAACAAAAAGGAAGAAAGACCACAACTATAATAATTTAAATTTAATTGTCCAATAATGTTGAAGTTATTTTCTTTTTGGGGTATAAGTGTAATGAGACCTATTATCTTTTATGAACCAAATAAACATTAATGTAAGGGTACAAACATAAAAAATTCAAAATTATCCAACAAATAGGAAAAAAGTTTGGTACAATTATCACATTAGGAATTCCCAACCATGGCTTATGGTAGGGAATTTTGGGGAGAAGGCACTAGCTATGAGAGAGAGAGAGAGAGAGAGAGAGAGGCAAAGAAAGATTGGCAACAATAATAGCAAAACACAAAACACAACAGGAGTAGCATTGAGAAGAGGAATAATAGCAGTAGCAATAGTTGAAGAGGAAGAAGGGGAGTGGTAGCAATCGTCGTAAGGAGAGAAGAATGACTTTTCTCACTAATAGGAATCTTATCTTCCTTTCTAGCCTTGACACACCTTTTTCCCATAGAACTCAAATGTTGAGTTGAAATTTCTTCTTAAAATATGATTCTGATTCTCCTTTTTATATGCAAATCATTCTAGTGATAGAGAATAGTCGACTCCAACTTTTATTTCATGTTTCTTTCTCCTTTTCCAATGTTTATGTTGTAGGAAACCCATGGATTTTTTGATACACTCCCTCCTATCCATTAGGTTTTCTTTTTCTGGGTGATTCTTTTGGATTTAGAAGTTCCCCATTCATAAAAATTTAATCTAACTTATTTATGTATGTATGTATGTATGACCTCATATTTCTTTGAGCCTTCACACTCTCTCCTTAACTACAAGTGATTAGGTTTGGGGAGAGTAGAGATCAGTAGAGTTTCTATTTGAGATAATTTTTGTAGGTTATTATTTATAGAAATAACACCCTTGTTGATTGCATAGGTAGACGTGGAATGCTTAAATGGATGCAATGCCATGGACATTTTCAATCATAGAAAATTTTCTGTGTAAGTGTAGTCGAGAACTTTGTCCAAATTAGCACATTTGTTGCTTGGTTGTTTCCCAATCTTTTGGTTAGTGGATAGGTCAGGTAGACTTGAAATGCTCAAATGGATGCATCACTATATGAATTTTCAACCATAGGAAACTTTTTGTGTAAGTGTAGTCAAGAATTTTGTCCAAATTAGCATTTATTGCTTAGTTATTTCCCAAACCTCTTATTAGTGGATGCATAAAGCATTTAGCAGACAATGGTTGTTTCCCAATTTCTCATCTTCTCTTTTCATGAACATCTAATGATGTTTAGTTGAAGAAATATTCAATGCTTCTTGTGGTTGAGACAATGGTCATTTTATAGATTGAAAGAGAGGATAATTCGCATCACCTTTATCAATGATATAGAGTTTCATATGCACGATCTAATCCATGCATTATCTGGGCATGAAACTAAATATGTAGTGTTGAGTTTTTTTCCTGGTTTGCTAGAGCATAGAAATTTGGTGAACTCCATTCAATTTATCATCCCTGCATTACCTTGAACTTCATTCAATTTATCACTCCTTCACATATACATCTTTAGTGCAATGTGCAATGTTAAGAACATGATAATCGCTTTAGAGTACATTATGTGCTCCTTCACGCATCTTCACATCTGATAGTTCATTCATCTTCTCTTTCAACATCAAATCTTCTAGTTGCTTGCCTCTCATTTCTTCCATCTCATATTTAATCTCATTTTTGTAGGAATGATCTACTCAATCAAAGTATTTGCAATTTTCAAATTTGCAAGTGTAGAATTGTTGGCCTTTACTCCAAGGTTTATTGGACATCCTCACTATAGTTGGAAGATGGCAGGAGCACTTGACATGTGTACCTTTTGATGAAGCTTGAGATGAAGACTCTATTTATCTTGAAGTTTGTATTACAGATAAGCTCCATGTAAACATTATAATTTCTTACTAAAAATGAGAACATTTGTAACAAAACTTTGCATAAACCTTTGTCATATTGATTGTACTCGTTGAGATGTACAAATCAACTTTGTACTCTTCAGAAGTTGAATAAAAACTTACCAATTTGATTTTTCTCCCTTGTGTGGAAATAACGGATGCAAATGTGTGCAGTAACATCTACAACCATTTAAATAGGCCTCTAACAAAAAATAGTTTTTGGAGACTCATTTCAAACCCTCCACTAATGGCCACACATTTAGGGGCATTTTTGTCATTTTCATTTAACAACTAATGAACGTTAACTCATCTCCTTGATGGAACATAATAGCGGTTAACAGAGGGGCATGAGGTGCTTGGGGTAGGAACCTTACAGGGGTATATATGTCAATGCAAAGAACATAGGAGTATCTAGGAGTTATCGAAAGTTTATAGCGATATATATGTAAAAATCTTTTTTTTGTGTGAAAAAGTAAAGAAACACAATGCAACGTGTTTTGTAATGTACATAGTAAGAAAATCATGTGTTCCCATTGTTTGTGGTGGTTTCAACTAGTGTTTTTGGTTTTCCATTGGTAAAAACAACTTTTCATAGGTGAAAACTACTTTTAGGTGCAAAATCATTTTTCATATGTAAAAAATCATTTTTCCATAGATGAAAAATCACTTTCCGGATGGAAAATCATTTTCCACTAGTGGAAAGGCAAAACACAGCTATGTGTTTTCATTTTCTATTAGTGTGTTCTAGTTTTCCACATATGGAAAACCATCTTCCACCCATAGGTGAAGATCAAAATACAATGATATATTTTGGTTTTCAATCAGTGTATTTTGGTTTTCCACCGGTGGAAAATCACTTTCCAAGTCGAAGATCATTGTCTACCGGTGAAAAATTATTTTTAACTGGTATGTTTTGATTTTAAATCGTTGTATTTTTATTTATAACCGATGTGTTTTAATTTTTCATTTGTGTTTTGGTTTTTTCACCTTTGATGTGGTGGATTACTTTTTTTGGATAGTGGTGGACTACACATACATACATAAAATATATTGTAAAGTGGCATCGGGCAATAGGAGTTCAAGACTTTGAGGCCTAGTTTATGGTGGGGGATAACCCCCCTTTTTATTTACCTCATGGGTTAACCCAACCCCTCTTTGGGGTGTTATCCCAGGTTAGGCAAACACCGGTTGGTCTCAGGGTTGGGCTAACTCATGACATAACCCCCGTTCTCTCCCTCTTTTGCCATTGCTCTCGCGACTTTCTTCTCCTGCAGATGCCTCTCCGCCTCTCTCTACTCTGTGATGGTGCGATGATTTGCAGAAACCCAAGGCCACTTCCTCATTTTGAACGTTGATTTTCAGGAGATTGGAGGGAAACCTTTACGTGCCTTCTGTGGCGCCATTTGAGCATTCAAGTTTGGCCTCTCCTTCTTCGAAGGGAGAGGGTAGGTGTCGAATTGTCCGATTGTGCATCGAATGGTCAGTAGTTCGCCATTACTGCCATCCTCCTTTCGTCGCATGCCCTGTTCCGAGGTTTGACAACTCCTTCTTCGATGTGTCTTATTTACCTAAACCCTAACGCCCTGTTCTGAGGTGTGCTAGCTCTAGCAGCCTTTGTGAATCCACAAACCCGACCGATTCTGATTTTGCTTTTGCTGTTTTGTTTTTTTGTTGTTGAATGTATTTATGGCTTTCAATTCCCCCAACCTCTATAAATGGGGATACCCTCGTTTCCCCTCTTCTCTACACCGTGCTTGAATCCTCTAAGGTGGGTTTTACTTTAGGTATTCTTTTGATAATGCGTATGTTACTTCTTCGTTAATGTTATGCTTTCTGCAGTATTGATCCTAGTGTGGATTGTTGGAGGTAGGGTTTTCGTGTTACTTGATCTGAGGTTGGTTCAATTGAGGTAAGATGTTATGTGTTTTTTAGTTACTATTATTTTATTTCCTAAATGTGTTTTGGTCATTTGATGGGTGGTCTTCACTCTTGTGGTTTGTTTATATCTCATTTGTGGTGATAATGGAGAACTTCTAAGTAAAGTTTGTCTTGTTGTAACATATGCAGTGTTCTTTGATAATCGTTGAACTGCTCTTTCCAATTTTTTGTTAGAGTTAGGAAGTAACAGTAAGAATGGATACTCTATCTTTCCATGCTTTGATAAGAATTGCTCTTTCCATGTTTTGATAGTTCTTCTGTTCGGTGTTGAGTTCAAATTGTTTTCTTCGTGTTTACGCTTTACCATTACAATCCATGTTATGAATTGAATGTGCTTGGTCTTTATGCATCTTTTGCTTTGACAGTAGATGGTCACTTACAATAAAATGCAGTTTCATGCTTCTTTTCCATAGGTTGTTCGAATCATTGATTTTCTTCTTTTCAATAGTCTGCCTATATTCTGTACTTCATGTGTTTATGGACTTAAATTTCCCATCCTACAGATTCAATGTGCTTCTTCTGTCTTCATGGAACTTCTGTGACATTAGTAACTTGTGGTTTTCCTTATTTGGGCTTCACTTGTACAGTTCTTGTTGGAATCATTGATTGTCTTCCTCTTAGTAGTATCCTTGTAATCTCTATTTTGTGTTCCTTATCTCTCCAATTATCCCATGCCATTGATTCAATGTGCTTCATCTTCCTGCATGTTTTTCTAAGGAAAGAGTAGTTGTACGTGTGGTTTTACTGGTTTGTGCTTAACTAGTATAGTAGATGTTGGAATCATTGATTTCCTTATTTCCATAGTATGCCTATAATAAGAAATTGTTGTTTTTACCTTTCCAAATTTTAGTATGCTACGGTTTCAATCTCCTCTCAGGATTTTTGTATGGTATGGTTTCAATCTCCTTTTACAATGTTGGGTATTTTTAATTTCAATGTGGTGTTGTCAATTTTAGGGTTGAAGGATTTGCTATGGAAAGGATTCTCAGGAATTTCATACGCTATGGTTTCAACCTCCAGCGTCTTTGTGTGGCTTCTTCTCATTTGTTAACTTGTCTCCCATAGATTTTTTGGGTGTTTTGAATATGTTCGCAGGGTTTTCAATTTCTGTCTTTTGGCTTTTTGTATGGAAATTCATATGCTATGGTTTAAATTTTCTTCTTTTTGCAACTTCTTTTTATTTACAGCCAACCTCCATGGAACTTGATACATCGTTGTTTTTAATCCATATGTTGTGATTGTAGCCATTATTCGTTCGCCTGTTTTCAATACATTTGTTTCCTATTATGAACTTATTCTTTTGTTGGTTGGGCATGACTTATTTGATTCTGATTTAATTTTTTTGTGATGACTATGCCTATATTGTTCTTTTCTTGGGGAGTTGTCGCTCTCCCTAATATCCTATGCTATCGATTCAAATGCCGTTGTTGTCTTTTGTTGGGTGTCTTTTATCTCAGATATATACTATTTACCTGCCATTTTGCTGCTTAAGATTCAAACTTGCTTCAAAAGCTTAATTTAAACGTAATTGGAACCTTATGCTTTATAACCTGCTTTCATCTTAGTTAGACTATCACGTGAACATTTTTGATAATAGTTGATTTGAGACCTACTTTCAAAATGTATATGGTAACGCTTATATTTTCCACTTTATTCATAGGAGAGATTCATATAATTACTCCAAAATAAAATAATCCACTACATACCTTCTCTAATAGGATGTGGACTGTAGGAAATATGTCAAGTAGTAATAGGGTTGGCCACAAAAACATGCTCTTTTCATTTCTTCATTTTATTCACCATACAGTGATAGACATCCTTCATCCCATGCACTTATCACACAGTAGGTAGTCATTCATACAATGCTATAACGAGGCTAGGAAGTAGTATTTTTTGTCCTCTTGGACAAAGATTCCTCTACTAGCCTCACTTTCGAAAGCCTTACTTCTTCTTGTCCCTCCTCTTGAACAAATTTCATTCAACCTGTATGAATTTGGGCCTTACCCATACTTAAGTGGTTTAAGGCAGGACTTAATAATGCTGAAAGCTCTTTGGCAATATCATGCACAGTAGATTTCGTTGAGTTTAGTGGTGTTTCATTGGACTCTTTTTGATTGACTCCTGAATTGGGAAATGGAAAAGAAATGTCAAGACTCATTTCTATTTTTTTGCAATTAACCACTAGTTGAACTGCTACTAAGTGATGTATATTCCATTTTGAGGATAATCATTTACAGAACAATCATTTGGGAAAGAATGACTACCTAATGTTTTCTTGGGTTTCAATATAGAATACTTTGTGTTATCAAAGTATAGTCCATTGAGTCATGTAAAGTACAATATGTTACAGTTAACCATCGTAAATTATGTATAGGTGGAGTGTTTATGGATTTGCCACCTGATTTTCTCAGACAAGAAATGGCTGACGCATATGGTAGAGTTAGCCATTATCTGTATCCTAAATGGAAGAGGAGGTTTCAAAATGTACAAAACAATCCTGTCGAAACAATCATTGCAATTGTTGTAATGATTCTTGCTTTCGAGATGCAAGATGATCACAATGATGATGTTTGCAAACATTCCCACGCAAAGGTATAAACTTGACATTTGTTGGAGTATTAGTGTACACTTTCTAAGAGATAATTAAGCTTCTTGACCAACTCCATTGGGTAGCCGATTTCTAATTCGACTTGTAGGATGAATAGAGATGGGAACAATAATGGAAACGTGTTGAGCAAGTTCAGAAAGGCGGAGGACCATGAATTGACAATTGGACAACGGAGAAGGATAGGCTACTACTGATAAGGTTTCTCAATGACCACTACGAGAACGATTTCGTTAATAGTTCATTCACTAGAACAGGTTGGCTTGACATCGTAAAGGAGTTCAACTCAGAGACCGACTTGACTTATATAAAGACCAATTGCAGAACCGCTTCAAGAATTTAAAGGAGTACAATGCTTTCGTTGCATTGACCAATAGAAGCGGTTGGAGATGGGATGATCGAAGGAAATGTCCCATACCTTATGATGACAGTGCTTGGGATGACGTTAGTCAATTTTCAAAAATAAAGTCGACTACTTGAAAATGACTTCATGTTGTTTATAATACATGACAAATGAATGCAACTTCTAGAGCATTAGAAGAAGTTACCTGGGAGGAGTTTTCCTTACTATAAGGAATTGGATTTGATTGCTAGTAGTTTGGCTGCTAGGGGAGTGAATGCCACTTCTAGTCTAAGGCATTCAGACATTTATGATATCGGTGAATTTGAAGGTGAAGGTCATGTTAGTCTCTCTTAGATGGATTTCTCCATCGATGAGAATCTAACAATGTCCTCCCAGGCTCCCTCCTCGATGAACTACAACCCTACACAATGAGCACCCATGGAATGTAGGATACCACAAGATGTCGAAGGGGTTGTAAATGTTACGACCAAATCGACACAGGTGAGACTGACAGCGAAACCATCCAAGTACACGTTGGGGAGCAGCAAGAAGCGTCATTGCAGCGAGGCGTCAAGTTTCGAACGGTTGGATGAGGTCACGGCTATGATGGATGAGTTCCTCACATTCAACAAGAGCAAGCAACTACGTGACTTCGAAAGAGAGGAGATTGATAAGTGCGTCCTTGGGATGACGACGATGCTGCCTGACCTTCCCGTGGCTCCATGAGTAAGGATGATTGCTCACCTTTCAAATCCATCTTTTAGAGATATCATGAGAGTGTTCTTGCAAGGTAGTACAAAGGATCTTTCGAAATTGGTGAAGATGGTGATGAATGGAGATATTTGACTTCAATGGTTATTGTCTTTTGGACTTTTGCTGGAGATGGTCCCATCGTTTTCTACTTATGTAGTTGGTGGTTCATGTCATAATCTTTGGTCTAGGGATGGTTTTTGTTATCAAACATGTTTAATTCTATATTTTATGCTAATCGTTGGAAGTATGGCATTGCCGTCATGTTGATGTTGTCTTTGTTAATTACTTGTCATGATATGAAACCTGCTTATAATGATAGAGTTACACTCTCATATTCTTCATTCCAGACCTTTCCAGTAAATGGAACCTAATAGACATTCCTTTGACAGTGACAAGTTGGGAGATGCAATTGTAGAATTCATGTTTGAAGAAAGTTTGCAAGATGTTGCCAATGAAATCGAACATGCTAGACCAGTCCCATGTGTACCAAAGCACATCAGAGATTTAAAGGGACTGATGTGGGTCAATAGAGTCTTAGAAGGACACCATGAGCAAATATTGGATATGTTTCGAATGGAGAGTCTCCAATTCATCAAGTTACAAGATATCTTACTAGAGAAGAAATATTTGAAGCCTACCAAGGAGATGCATCCGAACGAGGCCTTTGTAATATTTTTGTATGGTGCTGGGCAAGGTGCTAGAAATCGTATCATGCAAGGGTAATTTGAATGGTCTTCCAGAACTATAAGTAATTATTACAAGGATGTCACATGACCTTTAAAGAAGCTTCAATTTGAATACATTGGATTTCCTGACAATTTCACATCAATTCCAAACAAGATAAGGAGGAATAGAGACCTTTACCCCTATTTTAAGGTTAGGTGGTTATCTTTAATACACATTGAATTTGATACTTTACGATGAACATTTTCAAATATGGGATGGAATCATTACAGGATGTGATTGGGGCTATAGATGGAACACATATTGAGTTATGTGTCAACCCTAAAGAAGATGGGAGGTATCGAAACAGGCACAGGTGATGTTACTTATGTGATGTGCATTGCATCAATGGATCTCTCCATACAATACATTGCTAGTGGTTGGAAGGGATCTACTGCTGACATGAGTGTACTTTGGTGAGCAGTTCAAAAGGACAAGATTTCAATACTGCTGGGTCGAATGTATCTTGTCGATTGCATGTATGCTAATACCCATCAATTTTTGGCAACGTACAGAAATGTCAGCCATCATATCACTGAGTTCAACTCTAGGGCTATACGTAGTAGATATCGTAATAAGAAGGAGCTATTCAACCAACTACACGCGAAGATTAGGAATTGCGTTGAAAGGTGTTTTGGTGTTTTGAAAAAGAGATTTCTTTGCTTAAACTACCCCTCCTACTTTGTTGAGGTCCATTGAGACGTTGTCGCATGTTGTGTTATTTACAACTTCTTACTTAGAGATGGAGGGAGGGATGAATTTTACAATAAAAACTTGGAAGCCACACCATGCAAAGATCCAACTAGAGAGTGGCGACCACCTCCCAAGAGGGATAAACCTGGAGACAACCCTCGAGCCATCCGTTACCTTAAGTCAGGCATATGTTCAGAGGGGGGCCAATTAAGGGAGTCATTAGTAAATTTAATGTGGGAGGATTTTGAAAGGAGAAATACACGATGATTAAGTAGGTAGATGATGCATTGCTTTTGCATACTCCTAAAATTCTTGTCGTGTGGTTCTTCTTGATATGTGATGATGGTGATGTAATTTCTTGGAAATGTGTTCTCATTGAAAAATTTCTTTATAGTAGTAGATGTCTTGCCAATTGTGGTTGAACGTACTATGTAATGGAGATATCATGCTCGCATTCCAATTCTTCATATGTATTTGTGAAATTTTAGGGATAGAGATAGCTCCTCACTACGAAGGAGGGGACTGGTATCATAGCCATGAATGTCTATGTTGCAAACCATGCAAGCTTGTTTTCGAGCTAGATAACCTTACAAATACAAATCCCCTTAACAGTCTATTTTAAGTCTATCCCTGAGGGGATGGAGTAAGTCATTTGACTAATCCTTTCATGTTAATATCATCGGTTTAATAAGTCTAATGTACTGTAATTCATTTCAATCTAAGGTTGTAAGTATAAACAACCTGCACACGCAAACTTCCCAAGCTTTCATACGCTTAAGGCGAAGCGTAACTTCATGGCATGGTTGTATGCAAAAAGCTATAGGCTAGAGTTGAGAATGCAGTTGAAGAGGCGAAAGAGCTGAAGTCAAAGTTAGAGGACCTAAAAACACATACTAACATTGTAGTTGATTAATTGTTGTCTTGCATTGAACGCCTCAAATACTAAGGCTAAAGTTCTTACATGCGTGATATATATGAACTTTCGTACTCGTATGTACTAATTCGAACTTTTCTCATGCCTTAGTTATGTTTGTCACCTACCATTTCATTAGGACTTCTCCTTAGCCATACAAACGCCTTCACCTTGCAATAATTGTCTTTCTGGGGATTCATATTACCTTAAGTTCTTAGCTTATAGGTATGTCTGCCTCACGGGGGTTAAGAATGGAAGGGAGGAGATGTAATTGCAGGCATATGTCAGAACTTGTTTTTGAAGAAGGATCAACAATAGGAGATGCTATCTTAAGACTGTATTACAAATGTCTCTACAGAAGTGTAAGACATGCCTTCGATGTTTGATTTGATTTTACCTTCCAGCTTAAACACCCTATGGTTTTGATTATAGGGATGTGGATTTCGAAAGTTCCCCCTCGACTTTAATCCAATGTGGGTATCCTAGAAGGTGGAGTTAACTTTTATGGCTTCTATGTATTATGATGTATACTGTGCTTATGAGGATGAGAAAAGGAAGAGGATGGAAATGGAGTTTACAAACAAGAAATAAAATCATTAAAGAAGAAGGTTAATTGTAAGGTGAACCAAATGACGACTTAGCACTGTATGAACAATTGAATTTAGCCAAAAATGTTGCAATATGTAACCACTCCTCTCTTAGAAGGATTTCTTCAGTACTGCTACTATGCTGCATGTTTAACATTTTTTTATAGATAAAGATTGGCATTAATTTGATGATTTTCCCATCAATATTTTCCTCTCAATTCTTCCTCATTTAAAAAACTTTTCGAACGTAGGAATGGCTTCATCGAGGGGATGGACTCATCAAAATGACTCTTGCATGGTTTGTGCTTTGAGAAATTTAAAATCTGACGGAGAGTTCGTTAACGGTTCTTTAACAAGAACTGCTTGGCATGTTATGAGAGATCACATAGAATTTCATTTCAATGAGGCCATTTCAGTCAATAAAATTCAGAATCGCTTGAAGTTTTTAAAGAAGACATACCATTTAATGATGGATTTGTTAGCTGATGATACATGGAACTGGGATTTGCATGAAAATGTCATTGTCCCAGACGATCTAGCCTAATGGGATCATGTAAGATTCCTTCCTTTAAGCATTCTTATGTTTATTTAACTTCTTGCATCGATCCTAAAACTAATCACTTTGTAGGTCACCACCAAGTATAGAAGGCTACGAGGAGTTCAAATTCTCTTCCTCGAAATAATGGATAACCTCGCTGATTAGAGTCATTATACTTAGGATCGGTACTGGACTCGTTCGTTTTGTCTTCATTTCCATGACTTTAAATTATCTCTGTTGCGGGTATTATGTAATAAGCGTGGTGATTAAAACTTACTTCTCATTAGTGTTGGAACATGTTTATTTCGTTCATTGAATGTTCTTCACCTTTCATTTTATATCTTGCAAGGTAGGTTGTTTTCTTTATAGTTTCTATTTATTATATATGTCTTCTTACATATGGATGATATATTATTCGGCCAAGATTTTTAATGCACCTGTAGGATGCGTGTGAGATAAACTTTACGAGGGTTATATAGGCAACGATGAAAGCTTTCAACACTTGAGGGCAAAATTATTAAGCTATTGGATGATGTTGATTTGGATGCCTAGTGAAAAAACCAGGCAACCCTAGTGATAATGCTCGCATAGTTAGGACAGTTGCAATGCAGCAACCCTATGTAGCACAGTAACTGAGGGGTAAATGTGTTTGCATGGCATGAACGACTATTATGCAGCAATCTCATGCAACACAAAAATCGAGGAGTTAATGATTTAAACCATCCATAGTTGATAGTATTTGCCCAATGACCAATGTTTTTAATTTCAAAAATGAAGAAATCTGAGCCTACTACAAAATTAATAATCCATTTGTCTTCCCTACTCCAAGTGTCATTATAAGTTAGTTATTTTACGCTTACATTTTCTTTTACTTATACATGAATTGAGATCCTCGTTGATTGTCACTTATTGCAATTCGCTTACTTGTATAGGTTTGATCTCCTTATTAATTACCATCGCAATGTACACAAACAATTACAATATTTTCACAATGTAATTACATAGGCATATTTATATATCATCACTACACTGTATATGGTTGAGTGTAAACTACCCTTCTTTTATGCTACACTGTATATGTAGGTTATCCATGGATTTGGATTTGTCATCGTTCCACCCTCGATATGTGCAAAAAACATAAGTGATGATTCCTTGACTTATTTCTTCCCTGATTATTTACTTATTCTATATGTGCAAAAATTAACATGCCTTGGTTCGATTTTGTTTAAATGAACATTGAATTGATTGCTTTGAATCTTATTTTGCTGCTTGCATAATCTTCCACCCTTCATTGTTTCACATTATAGTATGTTACACATGCAATCGGTTTTACTTCATGTTTAGAAGCTTCTTACTGTTGGTTGACCATGAACATTGAATTAATCTTGTTTTGCTCTCTATTTATATGAACATTGAATGGACTGCTTTGAATCTTATTTTATTGCTTGCATAATCTTTCACCATTGGTGGGATTATAGAGTTGATGGAATCATTCCACATGGCATTTGTGGTGGCCTCGGCAAGACCGTTCTTTGATCACACCCCATTGGTGTGGGAGAGTGGAGAGGGTGTGAAAGCAAGATCTTATTTTAAATTTAAGAAATCTTAGCTCAACGAAGAGGGGTTCAAGGACATGATATCATCATGGTGGGTGGCTCAGAAGGGTGAGGGATCGGCTACCTAGAGACTAGCACCCAAGTTGAAAGGGGTACGACTGCTATTGATGGAGTACAAGAAAACAATGTTGGCGTTGAAGGCTCAAAAGAGAAGGGAGGAGTTGGAAGGGGTGAGGGTCCTAGATGTGGAGGAGGACATGGAGGGCCTAAATGTAGAGGAGAGGGAGCAGTGTAAGACATTGCAAAATGTTGTAGCTAAGGAGGATCTTCAAAGGGAGATAGATTGGTGGCAGAAGTCTAGACATTTATGGTTGAAGAAAGGTGATTCCAACACCAAATTTTTTCACATGGTGGTGAGTGCGCGTAGGAGGCACAACCTTATCACCTCCCTTAGCTATAGTGAACATGTGGCTACATCCCCCCTGGATATTTGCAATACAACCAACAACTATTTCAGAGATACTACACGTGCGGGGCAGCGAGGCATGTGGAAGCTATCTCATTTAGATATGCCACGGTTGGGTGAGGAGGAGGGGCATCACCTATGTAGGCATATTGAGGAAGAAGAAGTGGTGGCGGCTTTGAAGGGGCTAAAGGTTGAAGGGTCCCCTCGGCCAGATGGTGTCCCTACGTTTTGTTATTCAGTTTTTTGGCCGACAGTCAAGGCTGATGTGCTTGCAATGATGGAAGAATTTCAACGGGGAAATTTTGGCATGGAGAGATTAAATAAATCACTTCTTTTTCTGCTGCCCAAGAAGCCAGGTGCAAAGTCCTTAATAGATTTCAGGCCCATAGCCTTGTCCAATTCTATATATCTGATCATTGGCAAAGTCTTGGCCAACAAAATGAGGGATGCAGTTAAAAACGTCTTTAACCCTGTGCGGTCAGACTTTCTCAAAGGGAGATCTTTGTAGGAATCTTTCATCTTGGCCCAGGAAATGGTGTTAGGATGGGTTCAGGAGAAAAAAAGTGCATTTTTGTGGAAGGTTGATTTCTCAAAGGCTTATAATTCACTTTCTTGGCAGTATCTGTGGGAGATTTTTAGAAGGTGTGGCTTCCTAGAAGTATGGGTCCAATGGATTAAATGGTTTGTTACCACTACTTCTTTTTCCCCTTTAATTAATGAGCGTCCTATGGGTCACTGGATTCAGCCACAGAAGGGTATTAGGTAGGGGTGTCTGGTGGCACCACTCATTTTCATCCTAGCAGTAGACACATTGGCACGGCTGGAGTTTAGGGCATGTTCAGGGGGATACATTCATTGCTACACTCTCTCTTCTCAGCGAGTTTTGCTGCTTATTTTGCAGTTTGCAGATGACACTATTTTCTTTGTAGAAGGTGGCCCCTATGAGGTAGAGGTGCTTAAGAACGTGGTAGATATATTCAGTGAGATGTCGGGTCTAAGTATTAATGGCGCCAAGTCATCATCCCAACTTCTGAGATGCCCATAGTCACCCTTCCCATTAGATATCTTGGTTTACCACTGCAAGCTAAGAAAGTGAAAAAGAAGGATTGGGATCAACTCTTTGAGAGGATGTCGATGAAATTGGAGGGATGGTGTAGTAGATTTCTATCCAAGGGGGGACGTTTGGTGTTGCTTAATTTAGTCCTCTCTGCGATTACAGTCTTCTTTTTTTCCATGTTCAAGCCACCAAACTCTGTGATCAAGCGAATGGATGTCATTCATAAACGTTTTTTCTGAAAGGGGCCAACTCATAGTGGCAAGTTTTTTCAACCTATTAAATGGAAAACGGTATACACACCAAAGAAGAAAGGGGGCCTCGGTGTGAGATCCTTCAGGGAGTTTGGTAACTCTCTTCTCTTAAAATAGGTCATTATACTACGTGGTGATGAGGGCTTATGGCAGACTATTGTTCTTGACTCCTACGGGGGAAATGATGGGATGGTGGTAGATGTGGTTCAACAGCAGTCGGCATCTCCTTTTTGGGACATTGTTTCCAAGATTGTGCATGATCATTAGGATCTTTTCAAGCTGACCTTGGGTTGTGGGGAATAGCTACGGTTCTGGGAGGATGATTGGAGCGGTCTTGGGCATCTGGCAGATGGTTTTCCACGTGTTTATGGTGGCTCGATGTTTAAATAGGCTTCAGTTGCAGACATGTGGTAGCAACAGGCAAAGAAGTGGGATATTCCTTCCACAGGTGGTAGCCGTATTACCAGAGTTGGAGGGGAAGCAGACTCCAAGCATCAAGTGTTGACGTAAATTCAAACCGAAGGAGGGGCTGGATAGCTTTACTTGGAGGAAGGGTGTATATGCCCCCAGCACTGACTATGAACTTATTTCTGTGATGCAGGATAATGATGATTCTAGGCATGTTTGTACCACCTATGGAAGTTGAAAATTTTGCTTAAAATTCATTTTCTTGTGGCTAGCCAGGCGTGGAGGGTTGATTACAGGGTCACTTAGGTGGAGAGTTTTTGGTGCTGCCAGTACGCTTTGCCCCCTTTGTGGTTTTGAAGAGGACGATGCCAAACACTTCTTCAGTAGTTGCCTTGTGACTAATGAGGTATGGTGTAGATTCTGCTCATCTTCACTACCGGGCTGGGAGACATTATGGAAGCATTTCATGTTGAAGGATAAGCCACGTGAAACAATGACTGCAGTTCTGTGGGTTGTATGGAGGGTTAGGAATGATGTCATCTTTAATGGTGTTAATGTGTAAATGGAGAACATCTATGGGGATGTAGCGTTGAGTGTCCGCTTGTGGCGTGACAACTTGTAACCGTTTCATTTTTATGAAATAAATTTAAATTGCTACTGTGAATGGTAGCAGTCCTATTTCTTTATCAAAAAAATAATCTTTCACCGTTCATTGCTTCAAATTACAGTATATTACACATGTAGTCGATTATACTTGCTGTTTAGAAGCTTCTTGCTATTGGTTGACTATAAACATTGAATTAATCTTGTTATATTGCTTGTTTAATCTTGTTTTACTGCTTGTTTATATGAACATTGAATGGATTGCTTTGAATCTTGTTTTGTTTGCTATTTTGCTTGCTATTTTGTTGATGGTTCTATTTTTGGGTTGTCCTTGTGTGCTTCCTTAGGTTGATCATACAATCGGTTATCATAAGTAACTTATTGATATATGGATTGCATCATTTTTTTCCCCTTCAAAAATACACACTTTTTTTTTTTTGTAAATAACAAAAACACCGACTAACTTAATTAACAACTTAAGAGTAAACATATCTTTTACGACCTCATCTCTTGTTCTAACTTTCATTTCTAAATAAATATCTTTTTTTCACATTATAGATTAATCTTCTTTCCTAATCTCTTCTCAGAAAACTCAAATAAAGATTATTTCCTGTTACAATTTTGCTAACTCGGATCAGGTTACCTGCGCTGTAAACTAGGCTTGAGTTGTTTCGAAAAAAACTAGGCTTGAGTTGGCCTTCACGAGCCTCCTCCCCCAACCCCCGCAGAAAAGAAACCCACCGGAATCCGGATCCGCTGCACCGCGCCCCCTTCTCCCTCTCTCCCACGGCTCGATCGAGTCGATCACATCATCTCTGCTTCACCCTCTTCTGGACTTCGGGTTAGGGTTCCATCTTTCTTTCACCACCTCGATGTCGATGGCGGCAGGCGGCGGGAGGGGGCGACCTCGACAGCAGCAGCAGCGCGGCGGGGGAGGGGTGAGGCCCTCCCTGAGGAAGCCGGTGTTTGTGAAGGTGGAGGATCTGAAGCCTGGAACTAGCGGTCACAACCTCACGGTGAAGGTGATGAGCTCGAAGGCCATCCAACACAGGGCTCCACGCGCCTCCGCGTCTTTCCCCACCCGCACCTCGAGGATCGCCGAGTGCCTCGTCGGCGACGACGCCGGCACCATCCTCTTCACCGCCCGGAACGACCAAGGTCTTTCTTCTTGTCGTTACCATTTTCCCTCCCTCTCTTTATTAGGGTTCCCCCTAAATATGCCATCTTTGTGCCTTTTCTGGAGAGGCTTACGTAATAATACGATCTTGTCTGGAGAGAAGTCGTCTTGGTGATCGGATGGGGGGAAAGTAATAGTTGGATTGCACGCTGTGCGATGATGCAGATGCATCTGATATTACGAAGGAATTAGACTTGGCTATAGGAGCATCATCATCATCATCATCATTATTATTATTTCAAAAGAAAATATTATTATTTTCTCTCGATGTGTTATGATATGTGAGTTATAGATGTGTTTGTTGGTAATGGTATATGTAATTGAAGAGTGACGCGCTTGATGATGCTTAGTCTGTCCTTGGGCAGAAGAGGATTGTGCTATTGAGGACGTCCTGATGTTGTTGACTTGTAGTTGTAGATGGTGGATTCTAAATCGTGCGAGTATAGTTGATCAGTTCAATGTTTGACAATCAGGATGAAGCATCGGCGTGTTGTGATATATGGGTTATGGATGTGTTTGTTGGTAATGATATATGTAATTGAAGGGTGACACTCTTGATGATGCTCAGTCTGTCCTTGGGCAGATGAGGATAGTGCCATTGAGAGCGTCCTGATGTTGTTGAATTGTAGTCGTAGTTGGTGGATTCTAAATCGTGTGAGTATAGTTGACCTGTTTGATGTTTGAGAATCAGGATGAAGCATGGTGATGCAAAGCATGGATTCTTACATATGATGAACTCCAAAGATAGAAAATGAGAGAGAGACAGACAGATAGAGAGGACTTGCTTACTCGGTTCATATTTGGCAGTGTTCACCAAAAGAGAAGCCTCTGTTTGTGCAATGTCAACTGTGTCTCCATATATCTGATCACTGAGGTCTTGAAATCTCTCACTCCTACTCAACCTTCCGATGCTCAAACTGGATATGATCTTCTGTTGTTTTCTTCTCTTTTGCTGATCAAGAGTATGTAGATTCATGAAAGAAGGCATAACTTCCAGGATCTCATAACGTAAGTGTGCATTGTTTCTTTCTGGTCTACTCTTCTCACCAGTCTTAAAGACTAATGCTACTAGCTAGCAAATAGAACTCATGTATACATGTGTATATGTATCTATGGATGCATACACAAATTGCCACAAATTATTTTTAGGTAAACTCAATCTGAAATTCTATAAATACTCTATGATGTCTTTATGTGCATACTACTTTGTATATATTTTTATTTGCTATATGGTAGTGAAATTATTTAGATGCTTGACTGGAGAAATACCACAAATATAGTTAAGTCCTTGCATTTTAGTTAATGCAAGGATTCTTCATGCACATAATGCACATGCATATGAATGTGGATGGCAAATTAACATTAGGGTTGTTTGATGGTGTGGAGATTTGTAGAATATGGAACTTTATTATTGAATCGCAAGAAACAAAGAGTAGAATTCGGTACTTTTATATAGAGAGAGAACCAATCTTAATTCTATCACAAAAGAAAACAAAACATTTCTCTTCAAATCTTATCAAATTTCTAACAATCATAAAATAATATCTCTAATAATTCCTTAAAACAAAAATAGGAAAGCATAAGATAGGAAGTGGATAATTCCACTCCTAATGTTAGATTTTCTCTGACACACCCCCCCTGAAGTTGAAGCGTGTGCACCCAACTTGAAGATGTGCATTGCTACACACTTCTCCCATTTAGTGTAGTCGAGGTTGGAGTATGTGTGTAGATCACACATATATTGTGACCACAAACTGAGAACCAATCTTAAGCACGAACACTGATTACTTTAACTAAATTAGTAGGCTGACAAAACTTAAACTAAACTGATGTAGATGCTTTTAACTTTTATGGGGTATGTTCCCAAGCACTGAGAGTCATCCGTCATCAGAGAAAAACTCTTCACACCAGGAGAAGAAGAGAACTAGTTTCGAGCATTTACAGATGAGGCTGAGCTTGTAGCTTAGTTTTCCCACCACTTATTGGCATCTTCTACGTCGATGACATGAACCAAGGCTTTAGGGCTTTCTTTTAGGCCAATTAAAAGTTGGGTAGATAGTACCGAGGCCTAACCAAGATCTCCTTGAACTAGTATAGAGCTTGAGATCTTAGCCTCAGAAGTCACCGTTGAAGAATCTCCTTTAGCCATGGCGCTAACTATGTGCTTCACATGCATGAAGCAAGAATCAGTGATAGGATTGTGAAACAGGTAGAAAATCGGTTTAGCAACTTGTTGCGTGCCATCACCCAACCTTGCAATGTGGTTTCTGCTCGATAAAAGGGGCCCATGTGATGAATAGGGGTCAACTTGCTCCTACTCTAATCATTGATAGAGAGGAGATAGGCCAACCTACACAGCTTGGTGATCTTCAGGTGGCACTTGGCAATGCACGGTGTCACCAATGCTAGCCAAGGGGTGACGCTTGCATCCTGAGGTAGAGGTGGTGCCAACGGCACCCATAGGACATGGTGGAGATTGTTGGGGTCCCAAGAAGGACATGTTTTGATACTATGGGGAAATTTGTAGAATATAGAACTTTATTGTTGGATCTCAAGAAACAAAGTATAGAGTTTGGTCCCTTCATATAGAAAGGGAACCAATCCTAATTCTATGATAAAAGGAAACAAAATATATCTCTTCAAATCTTATCAAATCTCTAACAATCCTAAAACATATCTCTAATAATACTCTAAAACAAAAATAGGAAAGCACAAAATAGGAAGTGGATAATTCCACTCCTAACTAGACTTTCTCTAATAGTTGGGAATCGCTTGTAACGTGAATCATAACACCCAGTGGTCTGCCAGAAGGAATTGTTATTGGGTTTGAGTTTTTGTCAAAGGATACTTATAATCAAATCTAGTTGAGATTAGCTATATAGGGCTAATAGTTTACACATATACTGATTTGTTTTATTTGTAGAATCTGAAATCCAGTGTGTTATATATGTGCAATTCTGACAGTATCCACCATTATCTGCAATGCATTACTGTGTCACATTCTTCTTGAATTGGTTTATCTGCAATTTGCTCATTAAAGTGCTTCAGGCTTCAATTTTTTGATCCTTTCATGACATCCTTTATCCTGTGAGACTGGATCTATTAATAATTGTGTTAAATTGGTTCGTCTGTACTGCATTTTGCTCATGAAAATGTTGCTGGCTTCAAGGCATCCTTTATTCCATAAGACCTGGTCTATAGAAGTTTAAAATATCTGGGACATAGGACTGGATCTATTAGTTTATCGCAGAGGCATATTAAAATCAAGCTGTGGAAAAAACAAATATGATGCCCAGTTTGATAATACAGCCAGCTTTATTACCTATATTCTGCTAGCTCAACTGCAAAAAATTTTTCATTAATCTTGCTAAATAATGTTTCATTTATTTGATCTTCATAATCATGTGACTGTTTTCTAGATTAGGAAGCGATGCTAAAACAATTGTCCGAGTTCACTGTGGAAATTAAGTGGGAGGTTGTTAGGGATTTCCATGAGAAAGTTGTTGGTGGGAAAGGGACTCCTAGCTTGGTTTTGCATTTGCTATGGTTATTTGATGATGTTTGAAGGGTTAGTGAAGGCTATTGCATATATATTTTTAATTCTTCAACTTTCAAAAACGAAAGGTATCATATGATAAGGAAGATCCTTTCATCCAGCACTTTTCCTTAGCTAGGAGTAATGGGGAATGCAGGTAAATACTTTGACCAATCTTGATGAATTTGCAATAAGTATAAAATGATGAGTGTTGTAAGTGGACTTGATGATTAGGCCTCTTAATCCTTAACCCTGTTTGTTTTAATTACATATCCATGATTCTAAAATAGACAGGAATATCTTGATGACATATCACTCTATCAGATCTTTTTTTTTTAATTAACAAAGTGTCATTACCTTACTAAAGATGGATAATTAATTATTTCCACCATCTACATACTTTGTGTGTCTTAAAATGTATATGGTTGTGGTTGAATGTTCTTGAATTTCAGAATATTGCAGCATCTTTTTTGTCATCATTCTATTTTCATGCAGTATGAAAATGTTTCTAGGTACAAGCTATGCATATGCATTAATTATGCATGCATTTTATGTAAGATGTATTCTTGTCAATTGGAAATCACATCCATTTTTAAGATCTAAATATACAAATAGTGAATTTTTATGTGAAGGGACATTTTTTCTTCTTTAGCCCCCTTTGGATCTTATTAGCTTATTTAGGAATTTAATTGATAAGAGTATAGACAAATATAGTATTAAGCTAGACAAATGCTTAGTGTGGAAGAAATAATCCATTGTCTCATTGAAAATAGTGTTCCATACTCTCTTTATATCGAGAGTTAGGTCACAAAAATTACATAGTAGTCCTAAATAAAATAGGAAATAGCAAAATAGGAAATGAACTATGGCTCTCAATTTTAATAAAATAAAGCAAATATGTAACCTAATAAACCTAGTAATTCTAACACTTCCTCCTAATTGGAGCATGTATAACACACCCAACTTGTAAGTAGGAAATAAAATAGACTCCCCCACAATAATGACTGTCTGGCTAAAGAAGCAGGCATATAGGCAGTCATGTAGTCAGAAGCAGTGATTTAAATGTCGACAGCATGTCGGTGAAATGGCGATTTTTGAAGATATGCCATGTTGACATACTCAAGTTGTCGAAACACATGTGTTTCGCTGGTGTGCTGGCGAAATCATCGGCATGCCAGCAGCATGCTACTGCTCCTGTTGCAGATCTATTGCTGGCTGCTGCTGCACAGGTTATGTATCGACATATTACATATGAAGTAAAAGACAAGATGTAAGGTTTAAATGGAAATATTTATCTGTTGAAATAATATTTTTAAAATTCTAACAGTGAAATGCGCATTTGAAAATTTATTGATACGGTGTCGAAATCGGCATTTCAAACCTTAGTCAGAAATAGTTGTGTCAAACTAGTGGAAATCCTTCTCTCTAGGAGAACATAAAAAATTTGGGAAGAGGCATTCATGCAAGAAACAATAGACATGCATTAGGCAACAATAGGTAGCAGACAACTAGGGGTAGGGGGTAGAGCATGAAGCTCCTTGCCCCCACCAATCATTAGTATCATCTGCATCTCCAAAGGGATCTTCAAATCCATCATCGAGGTTAGGTAAGGCGACAAAAATTGAAGTGGCATCTGTAGTAGTTGCAACAGTAGCAGTAGAGGAGGATGGATTGCTCGTCAATAGTGTCTTCAGACGATCCAGCTCTACAAAGATGAGGGTAATAGTAGACAATGTAGGAGCTGTCTCAGGTACTTGAATTTTTGTTGTAGTGAGTTGGTTAGCCCAAGTAGGCTTACTAAACTTCTCCCAACACTTTTCGAATAAGTGATTCGTCTGTCTGGAATGAATGTAATGTGAGAAGATGAAGCACGTACTGGATTGCTAGCCCAGCCACCAGATCGATCACCCCTACTGCCAGAGGCTACAAGGGCTGATGTGTTAGGAGTCGCAACTGGAGGAGCATATGGAGGTGTGTCAGCATCAAGCTTTTGGAGACACTCGTAAACAATCTTCAAAATTGGCACTGTCGGAAGATAGAATTTGATTGTATGCTAACTAGTATTGTGGTGAGTGACCATCAAGAAATCGATACGTATGCCACTTCGCTCGGTCTATAACTTCTCATAGCAAGTAGGTAAGTAGATAGTGATCTCCTCGGATAGTCCCTCTAGGGTTGTAAAATACTCACCTGGGGATAGATTGCCCTGATTGGCATTTAGATCCTCCTATAAATGTTTGCGTGATAGGAGTCGCTTGTCTAAAGGGAGTACATCTGCTTTAGGCTCTCGTAAATGTCCTTTATGGACTCCTTGTTGAGCATGTTGGTTGCGATTTTGGGATCAATGCTATTCATCAGTCAATTCATGATTAGGAAGTTGTCCTTGCACCTTTTGTACTTTACACCATCCTTGGAGTTGGGACCTTTCTCAATCAACGCGTGTAACTTGTCTTGTCCTTAGACGAAAATGTGAAAGGCATGTGACCAGAGCACGTAGTTTGAGGAATCCGTTAACTTAATTGTGGTTCCTTAAACAAGCAAAGAGGCTAAGACCTTGGCCTCAGAAGTCATGATGGACTCTACATCTACCATCAGGACAGGGAGATCTGTGGACTAGGAGCAGTGAATCCAAGGAGTGGGCACACGGCCAGCTAGCTCTCCAGGGAGGAAGAGGGTTCGAGTAGCGATCGCATTAGGGATATGGGCCAACGACAGTTCTTGGTAGGGAGAGGGACCATGGGGTGATTCCTAGTAGGGAGAGGACTAGGCTGTGGTTTTTGGTAGGTGCACTTATGGGAGAGAGAGAGAGAGAGAGGGAGGTGGGCGGTGAGGGTTGGTCAATGACCTCCTTAGGCAGGAGAGAGAGGGCGATGGTAGAGGGAGAGATAGGAGACTCACCACGACGGGACTCCTAGGCAAGAAGGGGGTAGCATGCCTCCTTAAGTAGGTAGAGAGAGGGACTTAGGATTAGGTTTGGGTTTTTCCTACTCTGACACAAGGTTCAAAGTGTCAATATTGATGCTGTGTCGATAAATTTCCTAGTGTGTGTATCTTGGGCATGTCGAGGGCATGTCATGGAAACGCCAGTGTATTGATGTCAGGTTATCGATGGCCTAAAATTATCTGTATCAATATTTTTCATGTTGAAGATCTAATCAACTAGGCTGGCTGGTAGCAGCAGTAGCAATAGTAGAAAGTGTGCTAGTAGCAGCAGTAACATCAACACAATAGATCTTACCAGCAGTATGTCGACGGTTTCACCAGCATGTCGGCGAAACACCTGCATATCAATAACTTTTTCACGTCGATATGCCTATGGCCCAAAAATTGTCATATCGGCGGCATATTGGTGGCATCTAAAACACTGCTTTGACACCATGTGGAAGAAATAAACTGCTATCTCATTAAAAATAGACTTCTTTGACCTCTTTATATGAAGTGAGGTTTTAAAAATCATATAGTAGTCCCAAAAAAATGGGAAATAAACTGACTCTCAACTTTAATAAAATAAAGTAAACCTGAAAGTTGAAAACCTAGTTACTCTTACACTTAGAAATATTATCCTTAATCTATGAGGCATGTAATTATGTACCTGTCACATGTTTGGGTTATGGAAACAGCATCTTGCTAGAGAGTAGGGGCAGGGCTTCATACGATAAGCTCGGGACCTTGCTTGGAGTTTGCACAGAGTCAGTGCTATATGCACTGGGTTGTCTTTTTTTTTTAGCCTCGATCATTAATCAATAAAAATGTTAGGAACTTATTACTTAACATCCTTAACAAAAAAATTGTGGATGTTTTTGGATGTTTTCATTTAAGAACATGTTTAAACTTCAATTTTTTGCATTGAATCTATTGCATTTTGGGTGTGTATCCATGGCAGTATCGTTTATCATTTTGGAACCTCGGTGAAGACAATTTCCTTTTTTCTTCCTCGTTTGTGAAGGAAGAGGAAAGATAATTTCAGTATTTTGGACTGGATAAGCCTCTGTGGACTGACATTTTGTCACCTAGTCTATATCTCCAAACTTTATATCTTGCTGCTTCTGAACTCCAAACTGTATTAATAAAAGCATTTGAACATAGTAAATTTCTCATCCCTTTTAGATGCTTCTCCTGTGCCTTATTGGTTCTTAACATTCTTTGCTCTTGCAGTTGATCTGATGAAGCCTGGTTCCACTGTGACTTTGCGCAATGCAAAGATTGACATGTTCAAGGGGACAATGAGGCTTGCTGTTGATAAGTGGGGTCGTATCGAGGTCTTATCTGAAGCAGCCAATTTCAGCGTGAGAGAGGACAACAATTTATCTCTAGTTGAATATGAACTTGTCACCGTCACGGATGTGCCTTCTGGCACCGTGAACTAAAGGCAGGTCAGTGAAGGTGCATGGAATATCATTTGTATTTGAGGCTGTCCTAATTACAAACAATGAGATTAACGTTCTTACTCGTCCCTCTGTCGCGGTTACCAACCTTTTGATAGGAGTGACGGTTGTCTTACAGATTGGTTGAGCTGTTTATGGTCTTCTGGCCATGGGACGTTATTATTCCTAATGAAGCAACATTTAGTGCAATATGTGTCTTCATTAGTCTCTTAGGTGAATTTCTTTGCAGTTGTTTGGAGGTCGTTTTTTTTTACTGGATGGGGGATAAGTCTTTTGTGATACAAACAGGTTGCTTTTCCATTGCATGGGACAATGGTGGATTGCATTCTTATGCTGAAGAGTAGGGTTTGCATTCTTACATGGCTTAACCCCGACTAGGAACCTCTGCATGCTGGCACGGTTCTGGCTTGTCTCACTTGTGGTTTGCACATCGCCTTGGCCTTCACCAAGATGGCTAATTGATCAAGCATCAGATGTTGGACTAGTTAAATAATGCCTTACTCCTGAAATGCATTTCATACTCCGGTAATCATATCATTGGTTCGATAATCTGGATCTGTAGTCGACGAGTTCCTTTGGGTTTTGTCTGATTGGCTCATTGTGTTTGGTATGGGTGCTAGTGCACCTCATCCTGTTTTAGTTCGGATCCGTTGTGTATATAATTTAGCTTATAATTGCAGATTCGGCTGTGAAAATGGCAGTAGCTTGTCTAATTTAAACTGCTTTAGTTCAAATGATGGATCTCTCTCGCTGTCGAGCTCTGCAGAACAGACTCCAAGATAAGCTCAACACCTTCCAGAAACTCATCTCACATGCTAACGTATCTTTTCGTGTGGTTCAGACAAAATGTGCATTTACAGCTAAAAGCACCAACGGTTCCGACTTTTGGTCTCAGAAGAGCATGGAAGCACAACAGCCCCAATGAAAAGGGCATCCGTTGTAGCATGTGTGATGTACAGATGCCCGTGAAAGTAGCCACTATCTAGCACGATCCGGTACCCGATGGAGGAGGAGGGGGTTGGTATATAATGTGCATCAGATCTAATACTCTCATACCAATGTGTAAAATTTTGCTTGGCCCTCTTACATTTCTCCACCCCAGGGATGTGACCAAAAGGAAAACCAACTCCAATAAGCAGATTGCAACTTCGTATTACAAGACAAACTATTGAGGTTTAATTATTACAGCAATGCGAGCTCTAAGATGGAATCCTGGAGGTGCAATTTAGGAAGAGTCCTAAAATGGATAACCTTCTCCAGGTTGTGGAATATTAGACCTTCTGTCCATTGGAGGTATTTTTCTTAATTACCCATCCAACCGGAAACGATAAAAATGTTCGGTACCTACCACAGGTACACAATCACAATATGTTACGAAAGATGCGACTTTCTTTGTTTAGAGTTATGCGTCTTTGGTGAGTGAACCGAGAGGGAAATCACCTAGTCTGTTATAAGCATTCGATTGTCTGAATTTATGAACACATCAATGTGGTTAATTGGATTTGTTACCGTTGATAAGTAACAAAGATCTAAATAATTTAAATTAAGAATTTTAATAAGTCATTAAAATATATAATGATATCCAATCCATCATCTCCCATCCAAGAAAAGACGATAATTTTCTCCATAGACTATTATCGACATGGTGCTTTAGATTAGAGCCAACCAATGTGCTAGACCCCTGCCAGCTTGGTCCACTTATGGGCAGCCTTTGAGCTTGGATACTTAGCCTTCAAGCAGCTCGATCTTCAACCTAGACAGCCATGCGTTGAGCTTGGGCTTTACTCGTTAGACTTGAGCTGGCCCAACATTAAAAGAAGTTACCCCACCCAAATCAAAAAAGCCAAGGACCCTTGTTCTTCCCTCCCATACCCCTTTCTTGAACTAAACCCTCCTCCCATAGTAGTTGTGGTGCACCCTCGCTCCCCTCCCTCCTTGCTATGCACCTCCTCCACTATGAGCCACCTCCCCCTCCTCCTCCTTGCTAGTTGCTGCTCACCATCCCCCTATTCACCACTGCACATCACCTCCTCTTTGCCATCACACACCACCACCCCCGTATTTGCCGTACGTCTTCCTTCCCCTACCCTACCGCAGGCTAACTTCCCCCTCCATCCATTGCCCAATGCTACCATCTTCCTCTACCTAGTCCATTAGCCACTGCACACCAACCCTCCCCGTTTGACCCTCACACTATGCATACTATGCCTAGCAATAAGGGAGTCGACCTGAGGGTGAAGATCTAATATTTAATGAAACGGAGATAATAATCCATGCACTACATTTGTCTTCCATTTTAGGTAGAAATGTTAGAAACACATTTTATTTCATATGTATGCTATTTATCTTGCAGCCACAACCACCAGTCTCAACTATTGCACTGGATTTTCTTGCAAAATCAATATTTTTTTTTCATTTTGCTACAACATTTAGATTTCTAATCACATGTCAATCATCTAAAATAGGGATGGTGTTCTCATGGAAATAACTTTTAGGTTTTTATTTGAAAATTGAGAATCAATGATTTTCTTGTAGCGTGTTTTTTATGCTGCACGGTCTAGAATTTCTATTCTAGAGGAAGTGACTAACTTGTGGTATATCCTCCTACGATAAAAATAAGATATCCCATCCTTTTATGGATGTGATTGCAACCAAATTAGGCCAGCCATTCAATCTTTCTGGATTCTAACCTATCCAAATATTTTTCCTTTTGAGGAGGTGATTTCTTTTGAACAACCTTTCCTTGAGACCTTTTGTTATGGGTAGTCAATTTTGCCAAAGTCTTCCAAATCCACACTCTTCTACATATGCAGCTTTATATTGTGGGTAAATATACGGTGATGATGGCACAAGGTCTGTTCCTTGCTCTAAAGTTTGTATACAGGGAATCATGTTGCCATTTGTAATAACAGATCCTCTTCAACCAGAAACATTTGATTGTCTTGACTGTGATTTGCCTCCTTTAATTTCTTGCTATTGCCCATCAACAAAAATCAGTACAGAGATCATGCATATGATAGAATAATAAACTAGCCTCCAATTAATTAGGGTGGTGGGCTAGCTAGGGAAATTAATTAAGTTTCCATCACCAATTCCTTTCTTCTTGATGGGTATCGAGGACTGCCATGAGTGGTTCATCAACAATATGGATCCCCACTTCAATGCTACTCAAGTAGGAAATTTAATTTCAAACAACAATCAATCACACAAATACACAAAGTGTTGTTGACCAAATTTACACCGACTAATGGGCACTATGTCTCGGAGGAGATGTGAGTCTCCCATTGCACTAGGGTAGTGTCTTTTTGATGTATTGAAGCTCTTAGCTGTCGAGATACCTAGCCAATGTTATCAAGGGAAATTCTCTTCGTACCTACCCAAAGATGTCCCTAGGTTGGATTTAGGGGGATTCAGCTGTAGGGTTTTTCTAGGATTTTTGTTGGACATGTGCAAGACTAGGCTATATGAGAGCATGTCCTTTCCTAGGGACTAGATAGGCTTTATATATATAGCTAAGTTATCGGCCTCCCACACGACCGAAATTGGGGACTAAAAATGCATGCTTACGTGAAAAGCTTGTCATTACTGTAGATTCTTGAGCCAGTTAATGAGGTTTGTCACATTGGTCAAGGTTCAAGTTGCTTCCTGCAGTGACAAGAGAGATTGCTTTAGGTGTAATAGTAGATATAGGAATTATTTCACACTCTTTTCCTCCGCCTTGGATGGCTATAAAAGGCCTGCACCCACATGTGCGCACCATTCCTGCATGCCTAGAGTTGGGCTCCGGGCCCAAATTTCCCCGGCCCACTGCACACCCCAAAAAAAGGCACAGCAACACTCCAACATGGCATACCCAAGAACGGAGACATCAGGCTTACTCATCACACTGCACAACAACCAGCAACAACTAAGCGGAGTGCAGCCAACCACGGTGAGGATGACATGACCACCGGCACACCGCACACCGTCGCCGTCACAACACACACCACACACCACCGATTCACACCCACCCGATAGGCAACACATCGCCCACTTGACCCACCTAACAGCACGCTGCTTGATTCGCAATGGCAAGACATGCTTGACTGTGGACAATCACAACACACTCGAGTGATGCACGGAAAACATCCTCTTGCACGTAACCCGCCCATAAAGGCGACGCACTCATCTTGTAGCAGTTCCACAAAGCACATGACAACACACTCATCCTACAGCATACTCGTATGAAGATCCATAGGTACGTGTATGTACTTCCTATATTTGTTCCATCAAAATTAATGCATCTACGTATGTGCTTCCTCTTAACATTTCTGCTTTTTCTACCTATGTGATCATTGATGCACACACTCTTGCTTGACGAGAGCTTCAAGATTGAAAATCCAAGCAATGCACACTTCTTTTGACAACAATATCCATGACGGTTGTAGCAAACTAGGAAGCTATATCCTTAGCTTGCACATCGCACATGTCGATTGAAAGATGTTTTTTGTGGTTGTGTTTTGTGAAAACACTTTCCAATTTTGTTTTCTCATCCTCTTTGTACCCAGATGCGTAAACAATTCCCCAGTTCTCTTTTTGTGGAAATGGTTCGACCACTTCATTACCTAACATTTTCGTGCAATCTCGAATGCAATCCTCCTTCTCCTTACATATATGAATATTGAATGTTATTCTCTAATACAAATAACTATACATCTTATCTCATAACATGCTTCCTTTACCCCTCCCCCTTACAGATACTGATTTTATCATATGATCCGTAACAATCATGCATGTTATCTTCAGGAAAATATCTTCCACCCTTGCATCGCAGATTTGTACATAAACGTTAAGTGCACGAGTTGAAATCTTGCATGTAAAAATGAACATAAAGGAAGAGGACATTACATGTGCAACACATTTTCAAATGTACACCTACATTCTGCAGTTACAATAACAAAAATAAATAAATAAATAAAAATATGCAATAACAAGACATTCACCAAAGGCACACACGAAAAATATATACCAAAGTTATTCCCAATTGGTACTCATTGCATTAAGATAGATTACATTGCATAATGTACTGGCATGAAATTGGTCAGATAATGACATCACCATTTACTCTTCAAAGATGACAATGTTCTCAATTTTCATCTGCCCAACTACGCAGACATTGGCCAACAACTCTCATCAACTACGGTCATCCGCCCACCCGAGGCTTGGAGCATTTTAAACATTAACGGCACAAGGACAAAATCATTCCAACAACTCCACATGACCTTTAAGATGAAAAACTACACCTTAGGTTACTCGTCAAAGTTATTTTCCAAAGACAAATACTTACAACACACAGCGTAACGTACAAAGCATAGAACACACACACGCACACATGCATAGATCATACACACTACAAGATACAACGTAAACACAACAGAAGCTCCAACAGTATGTGATTGGTGGAAGTGAAAAACACAATATAAGAGAGACCACCTGCCATAGCAAATGAAACCACATTATAAGATACAACATTGTAAAATGAAAGGTAGAAAATACAATACAAGAGAAATCACATGCCATAAAATTTTTCAATGTAAACATATAGATAAATAATCCAACTTCACTGAACCATATTAACTGAAGCAACCATGAATAGTATACACTACACATACCGAGGCAAAACAACCTCACGTGGGAAATAGAATGTATCTGTTCCCCCTCGTCACTGACAACAGACAGAAAAAATATGCAGCTTAAATTCCAAAATGACCTTGTAAACCACATTACGTAAAGCACACATGAACGGCACACAATGCACATACTCGAAGTAAGCGACCCCACGGAGAGACCGACCTTACGCAACACAGCACATACCTATTCCTCCTCCCTTGTTACGACAATCTGGAAAAATATACAGCTTAAATTCCAAAATGATCTTGTAAGCCACATTAGATAAAGCACACCTGAAGAGTACACACTGCACATACCCGGAGTGGACGACCTCACGGACATAAAGACATCACACGGTTCCAACTCATAGCATAATTGTAAGAAATAAGATTATGGTCTAAAATGTACGCATAAAGAGTAAGGCTCTTTATATGTAAGGTCCAAAGTGTACACATTGTGAGGTCTGCAGCTGCACTCGCACCCTCCCCCTCCTCTCTCCTCTTCCTCATCAGGCGGCATAGCAGGAACGCCAGCACAGCAGTAGCAGGATCTCCCTCCTGCTCAACTTCAGCTCACCACTCTCCTGTGATTCCCTCGCCGGTGGAGGCGGTAGCCTCGGTCGGGTGGAGAGGGGCGGCCAAGGGCACGGCGCCGCGGGGTTGTACCCGCAGAGTTGGAAGTTACCGGCGAAAGAAGAGGAGTTGAACCACTCCGCGAGGACCGGAGTGATCGAGCCGTGGAGCTCGTTGTCGGAGACGTTGAAGGAGGTGAGGTTCCTCAGCCCCGTGATGCACACCGATATCCCCCCCGTGAGGTCGTTTCCCTCGAGGCCCAGCTCCACTAGCGACGTCAGGTTAGAGAGCGAGGCCGGTATGGTTCGACGGAGAGGTAAAGCAGCACAACCCGAAACCATACATGGGCTTAGGCTCCGAAGATGCACACCCTGGGGAAATGCAAAGACCACGGCACAGCACACAGCCGACAAGGACAGAGGGGTAAAAGCACCACACACAAGATCATAAAGGGAGCAGGAAGAGGAAGACAAACAATGGCACTTACGAGAAGAAGAGGCAAAATCAAAAACCTTCTTCATGGCGGAAAGCACGTGCTGCATCCAGAAGGCACGTGTTGCATCTCAGGAAGGGACGAGCGTGAAACAGTTCGTGGAATACCGCCTGAGGGAATCATTTTTCATGCTTTTGCGAGTGCCATATCAATTTCACCGGTGCATCTCGTGATGTGTTGTTCCCAACACCACCTATCATAGGCTTCGCATGTGCCAGATCCTACCTTATTCAATTCCTCTTTGTTTGAACCCAAGGGCATCCAAAGCCAAAAAGTTTGAACTTTTAAGGTTCATTTGGTAAGAGGAATAAGTTTGTGGAATAATACGAAGGAGTGGAATAAATGGAGGAATAAATGAGTTAACTCGTTTGGTTGTTTTGATGGGTTAAAGTTATTCCACAGAGAAGGGGGAATAACTTTACGTCGGGTTAAATCCACTTAATCCGCTGGCGTAAATAGGAGGCTAATTAAGTGACAGGTTAAATACTAAACCACCAACTAAACACAGCCTAAGTGTCCAAACCCCTCAACAGCTTCCCTATGGAAGGCCCAATCTAGGCTTGATTCTCCTTTGGTTTGGGGAATAGGTCGAAGCTCGATACTAAAAACATAGATCAATGTGAAAAGTAAGTTTACTAGTCTCTTTTATGTTGAGGTTGCTCAAATCAAGTTTAGGGCTTCGTTCTTGCATGTTGTAGGGATTTTTTTTCCTTTTCAAGAGGCTTTTTACTCCCCAATGCCCCTTGAAGGGGGTTTTTAGAGGCTTTGTACTTCTAGTGGCCCCAAGCTATCTAGACAAGGGAGCTTTTGGACGCTTATGCTCCTAATGAACCCAAATTGTTTTCACAAGGGAGTTTTTGGAGGCTTTAAGCTTTGCCAAAAAGAATCACTTGGACAAAGGTTCATTTCCAAAACAATGCATAAGGATTAATTAAGGCTCAAAGCCTGATTTTTTTCCTTCCTGGAAGATGAGGTTGTAACATAGCAATCGATGCCTTTTTTCAAAGATGGGCAAGATGCTTGATATAGGCTTTTTCCTAGCATCTTAGAAATGCTTGATGGACTAGGGTCCTTTTTCTTAACACGATTTGGCTAGGGGGTTAGTGTTGGCTTACCCCCAATCTTAATAGCATGAAGCCCTTGTGTTTAATGGTTAGTTAAATGTTGAATATAAGGACTATTAGGCTCTATGCCTTCCATCAAAGTAAGGTGATAGCAACGTACCCTAAACTAGTTCCCAAGTGTCGATTGGCACTTGATCCAATGACTAAGATCATGACTCTACTAATGGCCCCCCTTTTAGGTCATAATGGTGGGATTGACATCTTTTAGTATCCATGAATTTTAAACATCGAGCTTCCCTTCTCATTTTGAAGTGTAGCTTTATCCTTTCATCATTTTTGTGACAAGGTCCCACCAACTAAGTAAACCTCATAGAACCCGAGTCGTCGAATACAAAATAGCATCAATACATAACAAGATTGTAGTCACCCAACAAATAATCACAAAACATCAATAGCTAAACAAAAATGCGTTGTAGAGTTCATAAAAAAATAATAAAAGAGACTAACAAAAATAATAAGAGTTCACTAACAGAAAGCAGTAAAAAGGAAATGAGTATTGGAGTAATAGAGTACAATTGCTAGAAAATGGGAAAAAAACTACATAGTAAAAGAAAACTACCGTCTGTACGGACTGTCCCTTGGTGTCACGCAAAAAATGATAAATCATTGATGAGAGCTGTCCTGTATCGCAAGTTAATTATGTCGTTGTTATTATGTTGTAGTATAGATGCAATCTAGATACATATTAGATCATTTTATTTAATTACATAATTTTTACTGGTTTATTTCAGGTTGTTCATTGGGAGACAGTTATTGATATACATCACTCCCTATTATCCACAAATGCTCTTTTATTCCAAAAATGTTAAGTTTATTTACAAATGAATCAAAGAATGAAAGAATAAATGAATCTGGGTTAATTATGTATAAAATAAATCAGTTAATGCTACTTAAAATGCCTTAATTATATACACAAGTATGAACTCATCAAAACCAATTTAAACTACTATATGTTATTTACAACTATGTTATTCAATACCTAAGTATAGTCACAAAAAATAGTATATGTAACGACCCGGTTCCCGAGTCCCTACGAGACACGAGAACCGGACCAACTCAACTAATCCCAAGACCTAGTCGTCCAACGAGGAAGTAACCAAAAGAGCAGTAAAATAAACCACATTCAGCATGAATATAACTAACAGTAAGAAAGTACAGCGGTAAGGAAAGAAACTACCACAATAGGTACCACCACAACAGTAGAACAACATTCATAATATAATTTGAACTGCAGGTAAAGAAAGTACAGCGGAAACAAGAACTACTCACTACAACGTAACAAAAAGAGATACAAGAGACAGTGGTAACTCTACTGGACCCTACTCGGCCCAGCGTCCTCTACAGCCGCTGACCCTGGCTGCTCAACACCTGGTCCTGAAAAAGGAAACGAGTGTAACACGTCAGCAAAACGCTGAGTAGAGTGGCAACTAAACTAAAGACAACAGTAGAGTGTACAGTAGCTGTTATGTTCGATTACTTTCTTTATTCACATCTTTCAATTGTCTCACTATTTCATTTATTCCCCAGATCTTTTTCTTGATCTCGAATGTTCCTCGTGGGAACGATCTTGATTGTAGTCTTTTCCAAAAAGTAGAAGTAGCACGTGGTGCTCTCCTGGCCGGGAGAGTCCCCCGTGGTGATCCTACCCTCAGTCAACCACCCCAAGGTCACTGACAGACGTAACGGTGACTACGGCACGCGCGATAAATGCACAGGTAGCTAACCCGTACTGGCACGCGGTCAGTCGTTTCCGTTAACGGGTGCGCCCAAAGCACAGCACGGAACCAGTCCAGGGCAGAGCCCTCTCAGTAATAGGGGTCCAACCCCTCCACAATAACCAAACCGAGGCCTTGCCCCTCCACAGTCCGCGCACCCTCGCCTGACTACCCTGGTTTGCCCCAGCGGGCCTAACAAGTCGGTGTGGGAGGCTAGCAGAACCCCGGGGCCCGTGAGGTAGCTAGTACCTTCCTACACTAGTAGCTCTCCTCGGTACTACGTACGCGAGGGCCAACAAGTCGGTACAGAGTGGCCAGTCCTAACCCCGGGTCCCTGGGGCGGCTAGCTCCGCTCTACACTAAATAGGGGAACAGTCGCTCTCCTTGGTACTCCGTACTCAAGTTCCAGCTCACTTCCCCAATACTATTCCATTCACTTTCTAGGAGTTCTACTCCTTCCCCGTAGGGTTCCATCCTTTTTACTCAAACATCCAGGTTTCACTTTCCAGTTTCACATTCTTACAATCCATGTTCTCAACCACGTTATTTATTCACAACAGGCAGCTGTTAATTCAAATTACAGGCAGCTTTATATCTCTTTCCATTTTCCAAGACTGCAGTATTATACATTCCACTAGTTTCCCATCCTAGGATTCATGCCATATCCTAGGATCTATCATACAATCTAGTTTTCCAGCCCTAGGATTCATGCAACACCTAGGAGCTATCATTCCATCTATTTCTCATTCCTAGGATTCATGCAATGTCCTAGGTTCTATTTATGGTTCCATAATTTAACAGATTTTATTAATAACTTAAAGCCACTCTACCAGGTACAACGGGAGTAATGGGGGCGTGATCGGGAATCCCGCGTGCCTCCGCGACCCCCGAGACTGCAACAGAATGGGGTCCTATCACAAGGATCAAACACAAGGAGTATCTCAAAACAGTGTATAGCTACTGTAGATGGGTAGAGGAATTAATTTTGAAAAGAACGCAACTCGAATTGCGGAAAACGGAACCCGAATGGGCCCTAAATGGGTCGAAAACGACGAAACTGTGTAAAATCAGACGTCTGGAGCTTCTTCCAGACGTCTTAAAAAGTGGAACAGAGAATTACCTTGTTCAGCGTGGTTTCCCAGACGTCCAGAAGTCTGCGGGGACGTCTGGCCTAGCTCCCAGACGTCCGATGGTCACCCCGGACGTCTGGAGGTCGCTTCCGCCGTCTGGTACTACTGCCAGATGTCTGATTCGCGAAGGATGGCGAATCACCGAGCCTGCGCACACCCATCTCCCTCCCTCAGTACGGTCAGTCGACAGGAAGGAAGAAGGAGACGGAAAACTCACCTTTCAGACGTCTGGATGGTCTTCCAGACGTCGCCGTCGCCGTCTGGCTATCAACCTAGACGTCTGATTCTGGAAATTTTTCCAGAATCAGGGCGCCACTCGGCCTCCGCTCGCGCGCCGCCCGCGTCGCACCTCGCGCGCCTGCTGCTCAGACCGCAGCAGTCCCCCCTCCGCGTCGCTCCGCGCCCCCTGTGCCCTCCGCCGGCCGGCCCTAGCAGCCCCGGCGAGCTCGCCCTCACGGCAGAGCTCCGCTCTCGCACGCAGCACCTCCTCTGCGCTCACTGCGGCTGCCGCTGCCGCCCTCGCGCTCGCGCTCACACTCACTGGCTGAAGGAGAAGAGGGAGGAGATGGTGGTGACGGAAGTGAGGGGAGGCATGGCCTTTTAAGGCCGTGCGAGGAGGAGAGAGGACGCGGCAGGGCGTCTGCAGCCGCAGGGAATAAACGAATATGCGGGTCTACGCGGTTAGGCACGCAGACGACCCGCGCGTGTGGAAGATAACGGATTTCCAGACGTCTGGAAACGATCCCAGACATCTGGTCCGACGTCTGGGCCACCTCCCAGACGTCTTAAAAGACGTCTAGGGCACGCGTTCGTTACGGTATAAGTATATACTAAAGTAAGCTTTACTAACATATATATTACCTATAGTGATAGATATAATCATTACTTATACTAATCTATTCTAATATATATATATATATATATAGGATGGATCTAGAGAGTACTGTGCTAAAAAATCTCAAAAAATGCACTTGCTGTAAGCCATTGGATTTTGTTATAATGAATAGAATAAATACCACCAACTTTACCAATGGTGGTATTGTAACAATGCACAGAAAGTGGAAGTTACCAAAGAAACAATTGCAATTCGTAACTAAAAAAAGCCATTCCTAAAAAGCTGCAACCAATCAAATCAATTAATATAAATAAATACTAACAATAGTACTTGTATACAACTGTTTGCATAATGAAAATCACACGTATTAAGTAAAAGAAAATAAAAAATGTTGTAACAACATGGTATAAGATTTGTAATAAGGTATGTATATGGTTGTAACAAATAAGCTTTACATTTGTAATAGAACAAATGATTATTGTAACAAAAACATCATTAAGTTGTAACAACTTCATGATAGACGAAGTTGTAATACAATTGTAGATAATAAAAAAATGTACGCCAAAGAGGGTTCTAATCAAATAAAATAATTTAATATATACAAATGACATTACGTATGGAAAGAACACCAACAGAAAATTGCAAAAGCTGTGATGAACCGTTGTAATATAGGTTTATTTTATTTGTCATCAAATAACTTAAACAATGTAATATGATAAATGTAAGTTGTAATGAATACATGTACGAGTTAATAACGTTGCTAAGGTAAAATGTTATTGTAATACAATCAAACAAATAATTATTGTAACAAAAGCATCATCAACTTCATAATAGAAGAAGTTGTAATACAAACTATAGTTAATCAACAAAAAATAGTAAAATCTTCCATGCACCATTGTAATATAGGGTTATTTTATTTGTAATCAAATAACTTAAACAATTTAATAAGGTAAATGTAAGTTGTAATGAATACATGTATGAGTTGTAACGTTACCAAAGTAAAATGATATTGTAATACAATTAGGTAATATAATAATACAGATGACAAATATAAAAATAATGGATTGCGTGAATAAAAACTGTATCGCCGAGATAGCAGTGCATAATATGGGAAACAACATACAATACATGATAGCAAGTTTAAAAAAATTATAACAGCTTAATAGTATTGTTGTAATGATAGTCAAATGGTGCTGTAACTATACCATCATTCCATTGTAATGGTAATAATGAGTTTTGTAACATTATAATATGGACATTGTAACAGGTTGTGTTACAACAATCGCATATACATGTAATACAAATAAATAACCTTTTGTTATAATATAAATCACAACCTTTGCAATGGGTATGTTTGTTATACTTTAAGTATATTTATATTACAAAATAATCTATTTGTTTCGTTGCTTTACAACGAATGCCTAAACATGTAATACAAATAAATACCTTTTTGTGATAGTATAAATTACTACTATTGCAATGAACATGTTTGCTATATGGTAAGTATATCTGTATTACAAAACATTCCATTTTTTAAGTTCTGTAACACTTTATTCGATGCTTACATATATTAGAAAGCTTACCTTAATATATACAATGGATCACATGTAGTGTTCAGAATGACGATTTGAGGATGGCTACCTTCAAAACTGAAACACGTGCATCTATGAAAGAATGGAACTGTGAGTTGTGAATGATAATCTTCAAAATAATAGGGACCAAAACTCTAGTGATATTGTTACGATACCCTACCATATCTGTAATATCCATATATATTATTGATAACACTACACATGGGGGTGATAATTCTGTTAAATAGGGCCCATCTTAAGGATAAAAGGCACAACATAAGTAGAATGGGAGCATTGCATGCATCATATAGCAAGATTGCTTATAAAACTGTATTAATGGCCATTTGTGTAAGCACTTGTCAAAGCAGGCCTCAGATGAGCAATCGGACCACACGGATGGATTCAGAACGATGAACGGAGTCCAACAGACTCAAGATTGGCCAAATTCGACATTCAGAGCTCCTACAATGGGCCTAAGAAGTTCTGACCATTGATCTGATGATCAACGGCCCTCGTTGTGCCACGTTGCCCCTGCTCACCGCACGCCACTCCTTCAGCTGAGATCAAATCTTGGCCGTCGATCTTCAATCAGACGACCGAGAACCGCGCGCCTGCCCGCAGTCACCGCGACAAAGCACAGGCGTGGCGCAACGGTTAGTGCGCACGCCCGCATGCACGCGACGTGGGTTCGAGCCACGCGGTGCGAAGAATTGAAGACGAAGGAGTGCACGGCGAAATTGGGCCGCCCGATCAGCAGCGGGTGGCCAAGATCGCGCCACGCGGTGTGCCCGCAGATTGCGAGCACCCACGTGCGGGCGCACATCGGGCGATGACGCCCGCGCACACGCGCGCCCGAGGCGTGATCCGAGCGCATCCAAGGGAAGATCTCAGCCGTCCGATCTTCGATCGGATGGCTCTCATGCAACGGCGCGGATTGGGCGCGAAGAACGGCGCGGGCGGTTGATTGGTGGGCTGGAGGGCTTCACCGATGCTTTTGGAATGGTTTTAGCGACGTCTCGGACGTCGCTAAAGCCCCTTCTTCTTTTAGAAAGCCCTTCTCCCTATTTAAACCCCCTCCAACCACTCATTCAAGGCATTCACTTTCCTTGCAACTACTCTACCCCTCTTAGCTAGCTTTAGGCCCTCTTGTAATCGCCAGAGATGACGAGCCGCCGACGGAGCCTCCTCCACCGTCGTGGCTGCCTCGCCACTCTCCCCCCCCCTCTCTCTCTTCCTTTCTTTTAAACTTTCCTTTACTTATGTTTAAGCATGTATCTAATGTTGTAATTTGTGAACTAAAGCTACATGATTAATGAAGTTACTTTCCGTTCAGTTGTTTACTTTAATTTCTGTTTAAGTTACATGATCAAGCAAGAAACAACTCTAATCCTGATCTCTCCCTCCCTCTCTCTCTATCTCTCTCTCACTTTTTAACCACACCTTTCGCAAGTAAAACTCCGCAATTTCTGTGACAACAAGTGATAAGAGAAATCCGATTTTCATGCCCCCTGAGACCGACACTTGGACTCACCTCCATTTCCTTACTTTAAAACCGACGTTGCAAGTGCGACTATAACGACACTTCTTAACACACACGCACAAGTGCATGCCAGTTTTTGGTGTCGTTGCCGGGGAGGCAATGGATTTGTTTTGTCACTTCCATTCCACATCCATTCTCACATCGTCTAATGCCCTGTTTTCCTTTTTACTTGATGGTTGCAGGAATTCGACGCTTGGATGGTGAAGCGACGCATCCCACGACGGTGACAAGGGAGTAGGCGCAACAAGGACCGATAGTGAGTAATTCTTCACTCATGATTATTTGCTTGCGTGAAAAAATTAAAAAAAATTATAAAAGTTGAAAAAAATTAGCGTGGTGTATGATTGCTTGACCCACATCCTTAACACATCACCCCACAAAAAAATATACACTTTAACATTCTGAATAAATTCTTGGAGTGTTCTTTTCTCTTTTTATGAGTGGTGTTTGCGAAGCCACCGTGAGTTGACTTGGGCCGCGCCACTCAACCCTAAAACTGACTCATCTAATAGAAGCTGCATGATCATTAGGATGAGTACATTAAGGTTTTAGAGCCTCTACAGAATAAAAGGAAATCTACTTTCACCGAATTGTGTGCAGAACTTAACGTGCCCATTGAAACTTATCTGAAAACATTAGGACATGTCAACCCTAAAAAGCACTAAAGTAAGGATGAAACACTAAAAGACACTACATCTTAAAAATCCTTACTTGAAAACCATGTTTTGATAGAAGCACACACCTTGAAAGTGGAAAATTAAGAGGCACCACCCCAGTCAACGCCTCATCACATAACCCTAGCACAAGCACTATCCTAGCCCTTTAAAACTAAGTAGACGTGCCCTAGGCAGGATTGAGTTAAGTCTCGAAAGGCGAGGTTTTGTTTGCTGGGCACTTGGCTTTCATTCCCTTGGTAGAATCTGGTGACTAGGCTGCGGGGCAGTGTCAAACGACCGTGGTTGTGGGGTCTACAGAACTGGAGGTGCAAGCCAAAGGAAGAACCTTCCCTGCAATCCCCTCGTAATCAACCTAGCCAGATTAGCCTTGGGAAAGGGAGTCCAGTGCATACGGACTTAATCAGCCTTTGTGAGATTTCTAGGTCTCCTAAGGAATACACCATAAGGACTAGGCTTGTGTGCTTGATTGAAACACATTTCTCGCATTTATCGCCCTCCTCATCCCCTCCTGTTCCTCTCTAGTGTATGCACGGGAGACGCTCACTACATCCCAAGTTGTGTGTTTTGGGGCAGGAATCTAGGTGACATGATTCTGTTAGGAACATGGCGGAACTTAGGGTAGATGAGGCTGAGGATCAACCCCCACCAGACACAATGGCCATCATCCAAGCCCAAATTAATGTAAACCACCAGCTTCAGCAACAACAAATCCACACCATCATGCAAGCCATACAACGGTTACAGAACCCACAAGAACAACCACCACCACCTTTCCAAGGCATACAAGAGCAACCACCACTCGATATACCACCATTTCAGGATCAGCCGAGGCCCCTTCGTGATTTCTATAATCCCTCCGCTATTAGAGTCAAGCCGCACCTTAGGATCCCCGAAGGGGGAGATGATTTTGAGCTGAAACCGAATGTCTTAAGTCTGATCTAGAACCACTTTCATGGAAACTCAAATGAGGACTCCTTCCAGCATTAAGAGGATCTCGACCGCATAGCACGAACTGTGAAACCTAGGAACATTAGCCTTGACATTGTTCTAATCAAGATGTTTCCCTTCTCATTAAGAGACAAGGCTTCTCATTGGCTTAGAACCCTAGGTAGACCCATCACCACCTGGGAAGAACTGAGGCATGCTTTTTTAAAGAAATTCTTCCCCATAGGAAAGACCAATGCCCTCAGAAGAGCTATCACTACCTTTACACTCCATGGTGGGGAACAATTTCATGAGGCGTGGGAAAGATTTAATGAACTCTTAAGGAAATGCCCACACCACGAAGTACCAAGGTGGCAATTGGCCCAGATTTTCTACCACGGTCTGGACAGCAACCTATGGAACTTCGTCGATGCCTCATGCGGGGGGAACCTTTTTGAACAAGGACGAGGAGAGCGCATTTGAGCTCTTTTAGTCTATGAGTGAGAATTCGCTCAACAATGCATCCATGACCCAGTTCAACAGGTTCAGTCAACCCCGTGGTGGGATTTATGAGGTACAAGCAAATTCTGGAATGGTTGACATGGACATCATTGCCAAGAAACTAGATTGAGTGGAATTGGTGGACAAAAAGATTGATGAGCTACTGAACCAGACTAGGAACCCCTTACAGACTTTCTCCCTAGCAAAGGGATCGCATAATGTTGACCTGGTCCAGCCCTTAACCCAACTGAACCTGGAACAACCCCTAACCATGTTCCAGGGAGGGACCTTTGCTCCCTCAACCCTTGATTACTCCCTTCCCTCTTCATCAACATCGGTTATCCTTGAAGATGTGCAAGCTTTCCAAGGTTATGCGAAATCGGACCCTTTCTCCAACACTTACAACACTGGCTGGTGTAACCACCCTAACTTTGGTTGGACAAACCAGAAACTACCGCAATTCCAAAACTAGCCCAGGCCAAACCAGCAGCCACACTTGCCCCCCTATCAGCAAGGACCACCAGTTAGACCCCAATATAATCAGAATAGGGCGGCCCCTCCCCCACAAAACCAAATGGACACCCTAATAAAGATGATAACTAACATGAACCAGAAACATCAGGAGGAAATGGCCTTGGTAAAGGGATAGTTGAGCCAATTCTTGGATTGTAAACAATAAGGATCCCTACCTTCCCAACCACAACCGAACCCGTGAAACATAATTAATAGAGGCCCCAATTCCCAAGGGTTCCAAGGCAACCCTGGGTAGGATCACATGGTCCAGCCAGCCCTGCAAATGCCCCCTGGGTTTGGTGCTTCTTCCTCCTCATCTTCTCAAGGATCAACCCATGGCCCCAATTCCTCTGCAAATGTGGTGAACTTGAGAAGCGGCACCAAAACCCAGGATCCCAAATGGCCGACTCTCCCCGAGACTTCACCTGCTGAAATACCCGACTCAGAAGAGGCACCAACCAAGGACCCAGAAATAGAACCAATCCACATTCAGACACCCTACCCTGAGGCCTTGGAAACAATCAAGAAAAAGAAGAATGTTGTGGAGACTGAGGAGCTGTTGGAGATCTTTAAGCAAGTACAGATTAATATTCCACTCCTTGAAGCCGTCAAGCATATCCCTGCTTACGCCAAGTTTTTAAAGGATGCATGTACACCCAAGCGTAAGCCGAGACCTCAAGCACCTAGGAAGGTTGTGCTCTCAAAACAAGCAAGTTCTGTAATATCAATCAACCTTCCGCTCAAGCGAATTGATCCAGGAGCACCCCTGATTTCCTGCAATATCAGGGACATGACATTTGATAGAGTGCTCTTGGACTGCGACCCTTTCAGAACATCGGGCCGCCATTGGTTGGACCATTTCTGACTTAAGAGGAATTAGCCCCACCTATTGCACCCATAAGATTTACCTGGAAGATGGGGCACGACCCTCCTGCCAGATGCAGAGACGTTTAAACCCAAACATGCGAGACATCGTTAAGAAAGAAATTATCAAGTGGCTTGACGCCGACATCATCTATCCTATCTTCGATAGCCCCTGGGTGAGCCCCACTCAAGTGGTTCCCAAGAAAGCTGGGCTCACCGTTGTCACCAATGATCATGGCGAATCCATCCCCACCCGCACCACCACTGCATGGTGGGTGTGTATTAATTATAGGAAGCTCAATGAAGCCACAAAGAAGGATCATTTCCCCTTGCCATTCATTGACCAAATCCTTGAAAGATTGGCAGGGCAAAAGTATTTTTTCTTCCTGAATGGGTATTCAGGATATAACCAAGTCGCAATTGCTCCAGAGGATCAAGAAAAGACCACATTTAGTTGCCCGTACGGCACGTTTGCATTCCGTCGAATGCTGTTCGGGTTATGCAACGCACCTGCGACCTTCCAGCGTTGCATGCTAGCCATTTTTTCAGAAATGGTGGGTGAATACTTAGAGGTCTTTATGGATGATTTCTCTGTATTCGGGAATTCATTCGACCATTGTCTGAGCAACTTGGAGAAAATCCTGAAACAATGTATCGAGGTTAATCTGGTGTTAAGTTGGGAAAAGAGCCATTTTATGGTTCAAGAAGGAATTGTCCTCGGTCACATCGTATCGCATAGGGGCATCGAGGTAGATCGGGCTAAGGTTGATTTGATTTCCAAACTTCCTCCACCTATCTTAATCCGACAGATTTGCTCATTCCTAGGACATGTTGGCTTCTACCGAAGGTTCATTAGAGAATTTTCCAAGCTTTCCAAACCCTTGACCAACCTTCTAGCCAACGATGCCATATTCCACATGTCTTCTGATTGCATTCAGGCTTAGCACACCCTCCGGGACTTAGTATCCACCGCACCTGTACTTCTGAAAGTTCCCTTCTAGGAGGGGTGACGTAAAAAATGCGGAATTGAAAATATATAAAGCAATCTCACAAAAATAAGCAATCACAAAATGTACACAAGTAATTTTTAGGTGGAAACCCAAACCGGGTAAAAACCACCACCTAACCCTCTCGAGTTAGGATTTTCCGATCAACCTAGTTGATCAAATCCACTAACCGAATCACTTTGAACGAGGGTGATTCAACCTCAATACAACCACGCTACAAGTACGAGGGTAGCGTTCCTCAACCCCTTCTCTCCACGAGAAGGATTTTGTCCCACGAAGGAGACGGGAATTCGCAAAGCGAATACCCAACCAAAATACAAAGATAAAATGAAACAACAGTCCTATAGAGCCAACAAAATTAAACCTAGCTTCTATAGGAAATAGGAAACTCCCCTTTGCAAGGAGTGCGTCGATGATGACGCGGTGCGTGTGCCACGCGATGGCGCTACGTCGCTCTCGTTATCAACAGCGGGAGAGCGGGCGCGCAAACTGTTTGATGCTCTCAAGATGTAGAGCTTGAGCTTGGAGAGCAAGAACTTCTTGGACACAAGAGTGTGAAAATGTGTAGCTAAGTGTATCCAAGTGTATTTCTAAGTGTCTCTTATGTTGTGTTTCTTGTGTATTTGTTTACAAAGGTTCCCCTCTATTTATAGAGGACTTAGGAAGGCTTTGGAAGGCTTGGAAAAGCTTCCATAGCCGTTGGGTGCAAAACCCAAGAGAATCAGGCCGAAATCAGGACAATGATTACACTTCACAGGGTGATCAGACGTCTAACTCTGGCATCAGATGTCTGGAAGGCCACTTTAAGACGTCTGATTCCAAGGTCAGACGTCTGATTCTATGCGGGTTTCTCCCTGACTTGAATCAGATCTAAACAGGATTTTTGTGCAAGTCCATCAGACGACATACAGGACGTCTGGCACTAAGTCTGGACGTCTGGAAACCTACTTTTACCGTGGGAATTGATTTCCAAACGTTGCAACGGCTAGAAAATCTCTGAGAAGAGATTTTGGGTCAGCCGAGGCAAAACAGTCATTTATCAGACGTCTGTGAAGTCCTATGGACGTCTGATAAGGCTCTAACGGTCATATTCTTGAGTGTCTTCTAAGCCAGCCAACGGTCCACTAACTGGACGTCTGGCAAAGTCATCAGACGTCTCCTAAGACGTCTGGTATAAGGTCTGGACGTCTGAATTCATCAGACAGAAGTAACTATGTCCAGCCTAACAGTTATCAGACGTCTGAAACAACAGTCAGACGTCTTAAAATCCTTTATCAGACGTCTGATTCGTGAATTAGACGTCTGGAAAGTCAGTTTTAACCCTATATTGGTTTTCTAAGTGTTCTACAGAAAACCTACGTATCCTAGGGTTGTGCAGGTGTTCCTAGGACTACTGTTAGGGTTCTTTGAGGCTCTTTAACATAATGTCTAAGGAAAATAAAGAGTAAGAAAATAAATACAAGAGATACATGAAAGGATAAAAAAGAATCTATCCTATTCTTCTTGTCTTCCATCTCCAATCTTTCGCTCCACGCGAACCTCCTCTATTTTCCGTCAAGCTCCTCCAATTCGTCCTGGATGCGAGCTCGAGTTCCGTCTAAACACGTCTTCATTTGCAATTGACCTGAAATCTAAGACTCAAATTGCAAATGTTAAATAACACGTGTTTTGTTATCATCAAAACAAATGATCGTGGTGCTCTAGCACCAACAACTTCAACCCCCAGACTGGTCCCAGGACTTTGAGATTATGTGTGATGCATCAGATTTTGCCATAAGCACTGTCCTGGGACAAAGGCAAGATAAGAAGCCCGTGGTGATCTACTACGCGAGCAAAATGTTGGACGAGGCCCAACGAAATTATACGGTCACAGAGAAAGAGCTGCTCACTGTAGTCTTTGGACTTGAAAAGTTTCGATCGTACTTGCTGGGATCCCACGTGATGATTTACACTGACCATTCAGCCATTCGGCACCTGTTGGCCAAGAAGGACGCAAAGCCCTGGCTCATCAGATGGATCCTGCTTTTGCAGGAATTTGACCTGGAAATCCGAGACAAGGCCGGATCGAAGAATGTGGTGGCTGACCACTTGTCGAGACTTCATCCAGACCACATTGGACCCTCCCTACCTCTATCTGATGCCTTCCCTGATGAACACATCCTAGCTGTGCAAGACAAGAGAATGCCATGGTATTCTGACTACGTCAACTACCTGGTTGTAGGACAAACCCTGCACAGCTGGTCCAGACAGCAATGGGACAGGTTCTTGGATGAGGCCAAGCACTATTTCTGGGATGATCCCATGCTGTTTCACCTCTGTGCTGACCAGATCATCAAGAGGTGTATCCCTGAAGACGAAGTTTAGAGTGTGCTTTCCTTCTGTCATGACCAGGCTTGTGGTGGCCACTTCTCTGGAAAGAAAACAGCTGCAAAGGTTTTGCAGTCTGGATTTTACTGGCCGTCCCTATTTAAAGATGCACACAACTTTGCTAAGACTTGCTCACACTACCAAATGCTGGGGACCATGACCAAGAAAGATATGATGCCCCTCCAGCCCATTTTGACTGTTGAAATCTTTGACGTTTGGGGTATCAATTTTATGGGCCCCTTTCCACCATCCAATGGCTTCGAGTACATCCTGGTCTCGGTAGACTATGTTTCCAAATGGATTGAAGCCGTCGCCACCCGCCGATGCGATCACAGGACTATCATGGACTTTGTTAAGCAGAACATCTTTTCTCGGTTTGGAATACCCAAGGCCATGATCAGTGATGGTGGAAGCCATTTTATCCATTCCCAATTCCGTGCCCTACTTAGAAAATACGGGGTGAACCACCGCATTGCTACCCCGTATCATCCGCAAACAAACGGGCAGATTGAGGTCTCAAATAGACAAATCAAGAACATTTTACAGAAGACTGTGAGACTTGACAGGAAAGACTGGTCCACACGACTTGATGATGCCCTGTGGGCATACAGGACTGCTTTCAAGACTCCGATAGGCATGTCACCTTATCGTTTGGTCTTTGGCAAAGCCTGCCATCTTCCTGTCGAATTGGAACATCGGGCTTATTGGGCTGTCAAGCAATGTAACATGGATTCCTAGTTAGCTGGTGCGCAGAGGACGCTCCAACTATCTGAGCTCGAAGAAGTTCGTCGGGATGCTTTTGAAAATAGTCGATTGTATAAGGAGAAAATGAAAGCCGTCCACGACCGACTCATTCATAGAAAAACCTTTGAGCCTAACCAGCAAGTCTGGCTGTTTGACGCCCACCTAAAACTCTTCCCGGGGAAACTCAGGTCCAAATGGATAGGACAATTTCAGGTGGTTAAGCCCTACTCTATGAGGCGGTTGAAATTGCTAATCCTAATACTGGGCACACTTTTACAGTTAATGGTCAAAGATTGAAGCACTTCCTGGCCCAGGTTCCCCCAAAGGAGAGTGTCACCCTCGTTGAGGGATGACACGGAGCACCGCCCAGCTGGAGGCGTTAAACTCAGTGCTTCCTGGGAGGCAACCCAGAGGATTCAGACTGATCCGATATTTTACGTCACTCAGGTACTATCTTTTTGAACCCTTATGCATCCATGTACTTGCCAATGAGGACATTGTCCAACTTAAGCATGGGGGGGTGGTAAATTGCACAATCCTGAGCTCATTTAATTAGTCTGAATAAAATAAAATAATAAAAAAAATTGAATTTAGGAAGAAAACTTAGGCATTAGAAACTTGTCAATAATGGGAAATAATATAAAAAAAGAACTTAAACGTTTAGACTTTTCAGGCTTCAGGCTTAATCAGCCCTGGTGTCCGTTAAAATATGGATTTAGCTTTGAATCCTTGCAACCTTAAGCTATTCTAATCCACCTACTAAATAAGGTGATAAGTATACGACTTATCAACTCACCCTCTAACTCAGAAAAACTTTGAGTCTAAGCATCTGCACACATTTTTGCACAGACTCACTCGGAGATTTTGATAGAAATTAGGTAGCTAATGAACTCTCTAGGGTGGTATGGCTGGCAAGTTGTCGTGGGTAACAGCCCATTGGCAGGTTGTCCAGAACCCAATCACGGACCATTTCTTCTTCATTGCCTCTAGGTACATTTGAGATCAGGGAAGCCACCTACGAAAAAAAAAAGAGGAGAAGAAAAGAAAATAAACCACACTTCACCACACGAGTATGGCTGGCAAGTGATCGTGGGTAACAGCCCATTGGTCGGTTGTCCAGAGCCCAGCTCAATAACTACACAAAAAGAACCAAAACACTTAAGGAAGAAGCGGGGAAGTAGTACAAGCCAGGGAGATATACACTGGAAAAATCCTTGTGTTGACCCCAATTAAAACAAAAGTAGGGAGAAAGCTACCAATCAAACAAATACACCTTCAGGCAAATATATTTCCTCTTCCGGTCACCTAGGGGCGTAGAAACCCGAAGTCTGTCTGAATTACCGTTAAGTGAGTCTATCACAATCTTCACACCAAGATGCTTTGCACTTAGGGTTTTGATTGAGTTTTGGGTGGGTTGGGTAGCTGTAAAAAGTTACCAACCCACGCTGAATTTCGAAAAAATTCTAAAAATATATACATATACATATGTATAGTTATATACATGAAAGTAAGGATTCGGGCGATTCGTATTTTGGCAGACACCAGGCGCTGCTTAGTCTTTGTAGATTAAGATCTTGGTATATTTCCTCCTATTGACAAGTGATGAAGTGTCTAAGAAATTACTTCTTAAATTCTGAAAGAAAATAAAGGCCATAATAAACCTTGCTAGGGACTAGCAAGGAGTAAGCATGGGTGTATGATAACATTGCACATGGGGGTGATAATTCTATTAAATAGGGCCCATCTTAAGAATAAAAGGCATAATATAAGTAGAATGGGAGCATTGCATGCACCATATAACAAGATTACTTATAAAACTGTATTAATGGCCATTTGTGTAAGCACTTATCAAAGCAGGCCTCAGATGAGCAATCGGACCACACGGATAGATTCAGAACAACGAACGGAGTCCAATGGACTCAAGATCGGCCAAATCCGACATCCGAAGCTCCTACAATGGGCCCAAGAAGTTCTGACCGTTGATCTGATGATCAACTACCCTCGTTGCGCCACGTCGCCCCCGCTCATCTCATGCCACTCCTCCTTCAGCTGAGATCAAATCTCTGCCGTCGATCTTCGATTGGACGGCCGAGAACCGCATGCCCGCCCGCAGTCGCCGTGACAAAGAGTGGGCGTGGCGCAACGGTTAATGTGCACGCCCGCACACACGCGACGGGTGGTTCGAGCCACGCGGTGCGAATAATTGAAGACGAAGGAGCGCGCGGTGAAATTGGGTAGTCGATTAGTAGCAGGAGCCCACAGATCGCGAGCGTCCACACATGCGCGCACGCCGGGCGACGATGCCCGTGCACACGTGTACCCGAGGCACGATCCAAGCGCATCCAAGGGAAGATCTCAGCCGTCTGATCTTCGATTGGACGGCTCTTACGCAGCGGCCACGGATCGGGCGTGAAGAAGAAAGGCGTGGGCGGTTGACTGGCGGGTTGGAGGGCTTCACCGACGCTTTTGGAATGGTTTTAGCGACGTCCCGGACATGACTAAAGCCCCTTCTTCTTTTAGAAAGCCCTTCTCCCTATTTAAACCCCCTCCAACCACTCATTCAAGGCATTCACTTCCCTTGCAACTACTCTACCCCTCTTTAAGCTAGCTTTAGGCCCTCTTGTAATCGTCGGAGACGACGAGTCGCCGACGGAGCCTCCTCCACCACCGTGGCTGCCTCGCCGCTCTCCCCCCTCTCTCTCTTCCTTTCTTTTAAGCTTTCCTTTACTTATGTTTAAGCATGTATCTAATTTTGTAATTTGTGAACTAAAGCTGCATGATTAATGAAGTTACTTTCTGTTCAGTTGTTTACTTTAATTTCTGTTTAAGTTGCATTATCAAGCAAGAAACAACTCTAACCGTAATCTCTCCCTCTCTCCCTCTATCTCTCTCTCGCTTTTTAACTACACCTTTTGCAAGTAAAACACCGCAATTTCCGTGACAACAAGTGATAAGAGAAATCCGATTTTCATGCCTCTCTGAGACCGACACTCGGACTCACCACCGTTTCCTTACTTTAAAATCGACATTGCAAGTGCGACTATAACGACACTTCTTAACACACATGCACAAGCGCACGTCAATTATATTAAAGGTAAATAAATAATTTCCATATTTGATAACATGGTTTCACTTGTTATACAAAAATCGCTGACAAAGTATGCAGAGTGGTTTCATCAATCTTATTTTTCAGCTGACGGTCATAACTTAGTGCTTAAATGGGACATTTTGAACACAATGCTCACTGGATAATTTCTCTATATATAGACACACACACACACACACAACTCAACACTACTTCACACATGCACACAACATTAACATATATACACACAACTCAACACTTAGCCTCCTTTTCCAACTTAACACTTAATTAAGTATAACTTAGTGTAAAACTTTAGGTTGGTGGGCCCGATTTTTCGCAGGATTGACAAGCCTAATGGGTCGGATTGGACCACTATTAGACTGGGTTTTAGTTTGTTAGTAGGTGTACTTTGTCCATTTTTAGGCTCATTCAAACACACACCCATGTGCCTCCGTGCCCACACACGTGCACATGCCCGTAGGTGTGCACACACATGCCCAATATATGCTCATAAGGGTACCTGGGTGCTCGATTTTTCTCATTTCAGCATGCCCAGTGGGGTAGCTGAATCTTTAAATGCGACCGACCAGCTTTCTTCATGCACGATGTGGCACTTTGTGCCTAATTTCAGTTGAGCAGCTCATGCACAAACACGTCTCACCGAGGTAATTTCAAGCCTCGAATTACGGGTCTAGTTAAAGTCTTTTCTTAAAATAAATTACATGATTTGAAAGCCCATATATAGGGTTACATAATTATGTAATTAATTTAGAATAATTGTTATTTAATAATATTTAAAAATTACTTAAATTTAATGAATTATATACGTTAATTTAAAGCTTAATTCCTTAATTAATGTTTAAATTAATAAGTTAATCACTCAATTGACCCATAAATTAGTTAATATACATAATAAAGTATTTGTTACACATTTTAAATTTATTTTTGATCATTTATTTTAATTTATATGCATTTATATACATGTTTTTGAGAGATAAATACATAATTAGGTTATAAATACTATTATATAGTATAAATATTATTAATATATTAAAAATAATTAAAATTAGTATATACAAGTGTACAAGATAACTTACTTCATCAATAACTTTATTTACTAATTTATTTTATTTTAACTTAATATCTTAAATACATGCAATAATTACTTAAATAAATAAATCTATAGGTATAATACGGTCTATAATAATAACTTAAATGTGTATATACAGCTATAACTATGATTGTACATGTTTACATAATTATTTATAATTATATAGGTTTATGTACATATAATCTATTATAAATTAATAGATAATTATATAATTAATATATATTGTTACGATCCAGTTCCCGAATCCCTACAGGACACAAGAATCGGACCGACTCGACTGATCCTATGACCCAGTCGTCCAACGAGAAAGTAACAAAAAAGCAGTAAAATAAATTACATTCACCATGCAAATAACTAACAGTAACAAAGGTACAACAGTAAAGAAAGAACTACTACAGTACATACCACCACAACAGTAGAGAATTAAAAATAGGTACAGTAATATGAAGTTTACAATAAAAGAGTACAAGGTGTAACAGAAATACTCACTACTGCAAAAAATGGGTACAACAAAAGTATAACTACTGGGCTCTACTAGGCCCAGCACCCTCCGCAGCCGTAGGCTTTGGCTGCTCAACACTTGGTCCTGAAAAAGGTGACAGATATGACACGTCAGCGAAACATTGAGTAGAGTGGCTACCAGCTAGCTAAGAAAAACAGTAAAGGTGGAAAAGTAGCTGTTGTTTTTTAATTTCTTTCTTTATTTGTCTATTTACTCTTTCTTGATTTATTTCTCAGGTCTTTCTCTCGATCTCGAATGTTCCTCGTGGGAACGATCCTGATTACAGTCTTTTCCAGAAAGTAGAAGTAGCACGTGGTGCTCTCCTGGCCGGGAGAGTCCCCCGTGGTGATCCTACCCTTAGTCAACCACCTTAAGGTCGCTGATAGACGTAACGGTGACTACGGCACGCGTGATAAACGCATGGGTAGCTACCTCGCACTAGCACGCGGTCAGTCGTTTCCATTAACGGGTGCGCCCAAAGCACAGCACGGAACCAGTATAGGGTAGAGCCCTCTCAGTAACAGGGGTCCTGCCCCTCCACAGTAACCAAACAGGGGTCTTGCCCCTCCACAGTCCGCGCACCCTTTCCTGACTATCCTGGTTTGCCCAGTGGGCCTAACAAGTCGGTGTAGGATGGATACCTGAACCCCGGGCCCCGTGGGGTGGCTAGCTCCCTCATACACTAGTAGCTCTCCCTGGTACTGTGTACGCGAGGGCCAAAAGTCGGTACAAAGTGGCCAGACCTAACCCTGGGTCCCTGGGGCGGCTAGCTCCACTCTACACTAAACAAGGGGACAGTCGCTCTCCTTGGTACTCCGTACTCAAGGGCCAGCTCACTTCCCCATCCACTTTCCCAGTTCCATTCTATTTATTTTCCAGGAGCTCTACTCCTAATTCCCCGTAGGGTTCATGCTTATATTTCTCAGGCCAAGCCATACTAGGTTTCACCATTTCAGTTTTATTCGCATATAGCACGTGTTCCGACATTTAATCTTTCTTTTCCACTTTATATACAAGCCTCGAATTTAGTTTCCAAACAACAGGAATTACATGTAGCAGTTACTAGCAACAGTACTTTACATTTCACAGGCAGCTATTATCCAATTACAGGCAATTATCATTATTCTATCTACTTGTCCAAGACTGCAATTCCAGTATTCAAGGCATTCGTTTCAGTGTTTCTGTTCCTAGGATTCATGCCATACCCTAGGATCTATCATTCAATCTAGTTTTCAGGTCCTAGGATTCATGCCATACCCTAGGATCTATCATTCAATCTAGTTTTCAGGTCGTAGGATTCATGCCATACCCTAGGATCTATCAGTTATTTCAGAGATGCATTAATGTTTGTAATTAACTAAAGGGAGCCACTCTACCTGCAAAATCGGGAGAAATGGGGGCGTGATCGGCAGGTCCACGTGCCTCTGCAAACCCCAAAGCTGCAACAGAATGAGGTCCTAACGCAAGGATCAATCACAAGGAACCACTCAGAACAGGATACAAGTATTTCAAACAAGTAGATGAACTAATTCAGAGAAGAACAGAATCTTAAACGCGGAAATCGAACCTCTAACGGACCCTAAACGGGTCAAAAATAACAACTCTGACTCAAATCAGACGTCTGGAACACCTTCCAGACATCTTAAAAGTGGTCCAGGTCATACCTCACTTTGCGCTGCTCCTCAGACGTCCAAGGATCCTGCTGAACCATCTAGACCCACTTCCAGACGTCCGACCACCTCTCCGGGCGTCTGGAGACGCTCTCCGCCGTCTAGTGCCATGCCCAGACGTCTGAACTGCGTGGGAGGGCGTGTCCCCGCGCCTTCTCGAAATGAAACCTACACGCATGACGAAAACCTCCTCAACATGACACTTCTTAGAACCTCGGCGGAACGACCTGCATGGCCGTATCTGCAAAAGGAGGTAGAGGAGAAATTTCATACCTCTCAGTCGTCTAGAGCTCCCTCCAGACGTCGCTCGCATTGTCTGGATGTAGGTCCAGACGTCCGATTATGGGAAAAATTCCCAGAATCAGAACCTCCTCGTCTTCTTCCCACTGCACGCGAGCTCGCCATACAGCCGCTCGTCCGTTGCTCGAGCTGCAGCAGCACCAGGGGAGATCTCCCCAGCATGACGCTCCTCCGCGCGCACGCCGACCGGCCTCGAGCTGCTCTGGCGGGCTCTCTCTTTCTCGCGTGCTCTCCCTCTTCTTCCCTCTCACTGCACCTCTCCTCTCTGCACTGCACCTGGCAGCAGCTATTGCCCTCGCTCTCGCTCTAGCGCTTACGCTGGAGGAAGGAGAAGACGGGTGGATGTGGTGAACGAGGAAGAGGGGAGAGGGGTATTTGTAGGCGTGGGGGAGGGTGTCTACAGGTCGGCGAGGGGAGAGAGAAAAAGAAGAGGGCGGCGGGTTTCAGTCTGCACGTGGCACGCGATTGTACACACGCAAAAATTTATTTCCAGACGTCTGGGAAAGCGTCCAGACGTTTGGACCAACTCCCAGATGTCTTAAAGTGTATTTGATGTCTCGGGCCTTAACATATATATATATATATATTATAAATCAACATAAATATTTATTTAAATATTTATAATCCATATATAAGTTGGTTGTGTACATTATAAACATATATTTTATTATTTACATTTATCTTATTATGTAATTGATAGTTACAAGTATAAATACTATATACAAGGTATTTTTGGACTTTTTCAAGTTTTTATGGTCTTTTCATGTTTTATAGAAGTATGGCAAGAGAGAGAAGATGAGATGAGAGAAGAAAGAATTCTTTTTGTATGTTTCGTATTGAGTTCTTTTATTCAGTCTCAGAGTAGATTGAACCGTCTACCAATATGTTTTACTAGCTAAAGGGTTCAGATTACTCTTAAACTTTTCACCTACCTAAAAAAATACCTAATCCTACTCAAGACACCTTTATTTTATTTTTTTACAATTTTTTGTATTTTTTAATGCATTTACAAATTATGGTAGCAACATCATTAGCCTTAACTAGCTTTAATTAATTAAAATCAAGTGATAAATGCTCCTGAATGATCGCTAACGTGCTATTGTGCGTGTGTTAAGGAGTGTCATTATAGTCGCACTTGGAACGTCAGTTTTAAAATAATTAAACGGAGGTGAGTTCGAGTGTCGATCTCAGGGAGGCGTGGAAATCGGATTTTTGCTTATCACTTGTTGTCACGGAAAGTGTGGAGTTTTGCTTGCGAAAGATGCGATTTTGAAAAGGGAAAGAGAGAGATAGAGAGAGAGAGAAGGTTTAGGGTTAGAAAGCTCTTTGTTTTGATCATGCAACTTGAACAGAAATTAAAATGGCAATTGAACGGAAAATAACTTCATTAAACATGCACTTGTAGTTCATGACTTACAACATTAAATACATGCTTCAACAAAAGTAATAAAAAGCTTAAAAGAGAGAGAGAGAGTGTGTGTGTGTGTGGAGAGCGACGAGGCAGCCACGGCGGTGGAGGAGGCTCCGTCGGTGGCTCGTCGTCTCCGGCGATTACAAGAGTGCTTAAAGCTAGCTAAGAGAGGGGTGGAGTAGTTGCAAGGGGGAGTGGATGCCTTGAATGGTGGTTGGAGGGGGTTTAAATAGAGTTAAGGGCTTCCTAAAAGAAGAAGGGGCTTTAGCGACATCCAGAGCATCGCTAAAACCGCTTCCAAAAGCATCGGTGAAGCCCTCCCGTCACTGGTCAGCCGCCCGCCTCGTTCCTTCTCCTGGTGCGATCCGTGGCTGTTGAACGAGAGCCGTCCAATCAAAGATCGGAAGGCTGAGAGTCTTCCTCGCCTGCGCTGGCATCGCGCCTCGGGCGCGAATGTGCGCGCGCGTCTCCGCCCGGCGTGCGCGCGAGCACGTGGACGCTCGTGAGCTGTGGTCGCGCCGCATGGCAAGATCCCGGCCGCCCGCTGTTGATCGAGCGGCCCAATTTCTCTGCGCCCGTCGCCCGTCTTCAATTTCCACTCCGCGCGGCTCGGACTCGCTTCGCGAGGGTGCGAGCGTGCGCGCTCACCGTTGCACCACGCCTGCACTTTGTCGCGGCGACCGCGGGCGGGCGCTCGAGTCTCGACCGTTCGATCAAAGATCGACAACCGAGATTTGATCTCGGCTGGCTGAAGGCGCGGCGTGCGGTGGGGCGGGCTGACGTGGTGCAATCTGGGCCGTTGATCTCCAGATCAACGGTTAGAACTTCTTGGGCCCATTGTAGGAGCTTCGGATGTCGGATTTGGCCGATCTTGAGTCCGTTGGACTCCGTTCGTCGTTCTGAATCCATCCGTGCAATCCGATTGCTCATCTGAGGCCTACTTTGACAAATGCTTACACAAATGGCCATTAATGCAGTTTATAAGTAATCTTGGTACATGATGCATGCAATGCTCCTATTCTACTTATGTTGTGCCTTTTATTCTAAAGATGGGCCATATTCAACATAATTATCACCCCCTTGTGTAGTGTTATCAATCGCCTGAGAGCCATAATTCCATGCAAATCCATTTTGAGGAGAGAACATTAAAATAGGGTTAATTATGTAGTTTTAACATCATACCATTAACACAGAGTAACCACAGGGTTTCCTAGGGGTTAATTAAAGGTCAAATAAGTATTAATGCCTAATAAGTGGGTCCACACAAACATAAATATGGTTTCACTCACTCCGAGAACTAAAATAACACATAATACCCTAATTTCAAACCCGCTTGAATTGAAGAAGTTATAGTCAGGATAAAATTCATCTAAACCTCCTAAAATTTATATAAAAATATTATAAGAGGTTTTGTACCCTTGGTTTGATTTCTGAACCCATTTTGACCCTGGATAGAGTCACATATGGGATTTTGCCCTAATTTGCATTTTTGTATAAATTTCCCAATCAAATGTGGTCAAAACTGAAATATGACTTAACCATTAGATTTCTTAGATCTAAATTAGGTTAGTACCAAAATTTGGACCCAATTGGAGTTCATCTTGACTTAGTTTGCAATCTAGTCCCTTAAAACTCTATTTTTCACACTTAAGCCCTAACTTTCAGATTCCTTGCAATCAGGTCCTTGAAATCTCATCATTTTCTTCAAATGGGCACTTTCCGCTATTGATGTGCGAACGTATCTGCAACTGACCTTCAAACGAGGAGATCTCCTTGATTCCTTAGCCAAATCCTCCCAAAATTGGAAAGAACAATTTTCAGGAGATCCTCTTTTGATTGATTCACTTCAGGGATTCCAAATCATAGCATGGAGCTCAGGAGAAGCCCTTAACATCTACGAGGGAACCCAAATCAAATCACGATGAAATCGCGACTAATTCCCCTATTTGAGCTCAAATCTGAGCTCTATATAAGCTCTTGATCATACAGCCGTTCTTAGCAAGGTTTAAGGCCAAAATTCCTCTTCGAACTCTTTCCCCAACCTTCTTCGACCAAGCTCCAACGAGCCTCCTCGACCTCCTTCCTCCAACCACTTGACGGACAAATCAAGTGGCCCTCCTTTTTCCTTACCTTCCTCCGCTCCTTGCCAGCCACAGCAGGAGCCACCTTCCTCGTCGTCTCGCTACCTTCCTTCAATGGAGACTTCACCTTCTCCGGCGTCGGCTAATCATAGCCAGCACCAATTCCTCATCCCCTTCGTCCCTTAGCTAGACATACTTCTTCCTCTACCTCTCTAAATAACTCCTAGCCCCTTAGCATCTCAATCCGATCACCATACACCTGCCTCCCCCACCGTCTTCTCCTTAGATGGTCATGCCTCCGACGAGGTTGCCACGCCGCTACACCGTACCAATCGCCTCCTTTGCCACATTCACCCGAACAAAAGCCCTCTCTTTATTGAGGCATTCATCCACCATACACCCCCATCGAACATGACACCTGTGCATCATCTTTGACCTCAGCCGCCCACCACACGCTTCCATTCATCGAATAAACCCCACCACCACACTCACTGTGCTCTGACGACGCTCATGAACATTCTAACTGGGGCTTTAAACTCGTATTTGTGCTTCAGGGTTTTCACTGAAGCTCCACCTTTCACAGCTGTCATCACCACCTCCGTCGACCACCCTCTGTTGACCAACTCCATTGCTACCACGACCTCGAGCTGCGAATTAATCTTGCGAAGCCTTTTGAGCTCTTAATTTGAAGAAAGAAGCAGAGTAGCTGCTTCAATTGGTGAGAAGCATCCAGCTGCATCACGCAAAGAAGGCTGCTTGTTTAGTCCCACATAGTATGTGGGAAAGCTGAAAGTGGCGTATAAGATGAAAAGGTGATGAAGGTTGTTCGCCCAGCACACGGGGAGTCAGGTCCCCCATGCACTCTACCTTACACTCCTTGCTTACCTCACGCCCAGTGAGCCTGGACTTTTGACCCGCATGCCTGATTACCTGATTAGAGAAATAAGAGAGGAAATCTTGAGTAGGAAGGGGGAGAGTTTTGCACCTCGGGATTCATGCCTTTCCTCTCCTTGCTCAACACTTAGCCATTCTCTGCTTGGATTGAGGTGTTGGATCTCTGTGCTTGCTCTTGTTGTGCCTTGTGATCACTTAAGGCGTCTGAGCCTTACTTCATGATGTCTGATTAAGGCCCTTGGCTCTGGTACTATAGAATTATTTGGCTATTTGTGTTCTGTGCTTGACTTTGGCTTGGGTCTGAATTCTAATTACTGTGGATAAATTTGAGAACTTGAATTGGCTTGAAGCATTTTAAGATGTGCTTAATGTGGAGAATTAAGTGGTGATTTAAATCACCATTCTTTTTAAAGTTCTCGTCTTCTTTTTATCCCATTATTGTTGAGATACACTTTAGCTATTATTAATTATATTTCTGCATATAATATTCATTGAATATCTTTTTTGTGCTTAATTGATTGTGCTCATTGTTTTTATATTGTGATGAGTACATGAATTCCATATTTATTCCCTACGAACAATCTCAGACTCAATTTCTGTTTTCGAGCACTCTTATAAATGTAAATGTTGTAGAGCAATTTTGTCGACTATACTATGACGTGCATCTCTTAATATTCGACGAATCCCTAACAATATTTTGACACCGTTACCAGAGAGCAATGCGCAATTCACCACTAATTTTATCTTATTTGATTGAGCTTATTACTAACTTGCCTTATCTATTTTGCTTGTGATTTTGCAAGGTACATCACAAGAATATCTTCCGTGCAATCAACCACTCCAAGGGCTGGTAAAATTTTTTCTTCTTCCCTAAACACCTCCTAATCCTAAGAAGGGAAAAAGGAAACAAATGAATTAGGATCCACTTGCCTTATTTTTCTAGTAATCATCATTTAAAGGTAAACTTTCTAGATTTGCAAACTTGATTTATATCTGATTGAAGATTGAGACGATTTGATTAGAGATTCCCATCCTCATTTCCTGTACCTATTAGAGATTTACGCTTAAATTCTCGACATCTTGGACTACTCACTTTTTTGTTTGAGTCCAAGGTGCCACATTAGAGATCAAATTAGACTTGAAAATAGTGCCAATTAGGGTTTCCACATTAGGGTTCTGAAGTGTTAGTACACACTTGCATGCATTAAAGGAAACTGATTTTCCCACATTTGTGTGCTACCCAAGCCCTTGTTTGGAAAGATCTATTCAAGAAAACCCTAAATCAAGGCTTTAAATTCACTTGAACCCTAAAATTTTTGACCTAATAACCCGAGAATCAATTCAGGGTGATTTTGGGTCTTGACCTAGATTTCATCCTCATCTTTAGAATAGGTCAGGTGAAGTTGGTCGACTTTGTGGGTTAATCAAACTCCAAAGTAGGTCACAAATTGAATTAACTTCTTAATCAAGTGATATTCAAGGCACAAATTAGGACTGAAATTGGTATACTTAAGGTCTCAATTCCACATTCTGGTCTACTTGGAACTGTAGTAACAAGGAAGGTCAGGTGGGGGAAACCCTGTAACCCTTGGGGACGCTCTACCGTGTAGGGGTCTTTGCGGGATTCTCCCTTCCTAGCTACCCAAATAATTCTCGGGTGTGTAGATTTTTGATTCAAAGATATCATCCACCTCGAAACAGCCTTAGTCATCCAAAAATCTTTGGGTGCATTGATTGGGTCCAATAAACATCCAGTCCCTCATCTATTCTCTAGAGCACATACACAGGAAAGGTCCCTAGGTTTTTAACCTAGAGGCCTCCATTAGAGTTGATCTTCTTGGGGAATTCTGATATGATATGCTTAATTTAATCTGGACTTGAATTTGATTCTACATCTTGATCCACCATCTGATTTGAAAATGTAACCTAACAATTTAGGAAGAATGTTCAGAAAACCTGAATCCCAAATGAGAATGAAAGAGAAAATGATCGAAGCTGCTCTTAGACATCATGATGAGTATTACAAAACCTCAGATCCATCTAAGAACATTCGGGTTAATGTATAAGAAACAAAAACCTTCATTGTGAACCATGCCCAGCTCATGTTGACACAAATGATAAATGGTTCAACCTGGAATATTCTCATGACATAATATATTGAATTAGAGAGATTGCATAATGTTGAGTACCTCCAATGTGTGACAAATCCACTACTTTAGGAAATGCACCAAGATGACCTTGAGAAACAGGAGAATTTGATAAATCTATTGAAGCAAACTATCAATCAAAAAATATCCATATACCCACTTAGAAATTGTGAGACATCTTGGAGCAAGGTTGAAGGTCAATATGATTTCCTAGAGCTCGGGTTCGAAAATCGAGGTTGTTGTGGACCCCCGACCCAAATGAAATCCAATTCAAACTTTGTGTAGAATGACATACTTGATCTTGATATTGGTTGGGTGGATCCAGTTGCAGGTATTCCTGATTTTGAACCAACCTTAGGGAGCCATGAAGCTGGTTCAGCATGCCTTAATTTCCCAAACACCTGTGATAAGCTTGAGTCAGAATCTCTCGAGGATGTAAATCCCGAACCTTATCCTATTAAGGTAGTCCTCGAGAGTGATTCTGACATTCCAATAGAACCATGTCCAGATTCTAGTCACCCAATCCTTACCCTTGACCTAGAATCTAGATTTGAGCCTATTCGGGATGACCAAGAGGCCCAATTTAATGAGAATCAAATTTTAGATCTGGATCATGATTCTGGGCCTGTATTTGATGAGTACACCTCTCTAAACTCTTTAAAGGTACAAATTGATTTTTTGAAAGTCACACCGATTTACGATATAGAAATAGAGGAGTTGGAAGAGTTGGGATTTGATTGGGTCTACCCTAGGAGCCTAGAACCCAAGCCTATGCCTAATAAAGACAACTCTTTGAGCTCGGAATTTGAAATTAGGTTAGATCCAAGTTAGGTTGTTGATCTATGCATCATGATTTATTCTGTGGTGGAAATCTTGATCCTGAATCAGGTTCAGAAGCTAATTGTTGCAAATTCTCCGATGATTTTGAATCCTATTCTGACTTTGGAGATCCATTATTTCCTAATGATTACGAGCTAGTTTACGACCGTAGTATCGAAGACCCATTCTTTGATTCTAATGTTGAGGTCGATGATTTGGACCTCGAAGAAGCCACACCTCATTCAGAGCCTTTTAAAATCCGATCCCAACCTCGACCCGTCACCAGAATCAATTTCTACTCTGACTCACCTCTCTTTGATTCGGTTGCATATGATTCGCCTTCATCTGTTGATCAGGAATCGGACATTGATGAGACTGAGAATCACGCCTTATCGTTCTTTGATTTCACCCGTAGGGTTCCAACATTCTCGATTGATCCATTATCTTTTTAGGACCCCTACCTTGATCAGGCTGAATCGATTCAGCCAAACCCGTGCTTTGCATTTCCACATCTTTTTGATCCATAAAGTATCTGGTGGGCTCCACACCTGTTGATTATGATTCATCAACCCACTAGACTGATTGGGTTTGATTTGCATCATCAGCTCGTTGATCTGAATAAGCACCTTGTTGGACTAACTAAGCTATTCTTCCAGGTACTTGTTCTACAAAATTCCTCTGATTTGACCACCCCTTTTCCTTGACTACCTTCTACTTGGCTGAAGGCATTGAATTTAATACTTAACGGAAGGCAACCCATCATTCCAAAAAATCGAGGCCCTTTTGATCATCCTTTTGAGCTACACTCTTATTGCACTTGAGAGTTCAATTTTAAAACACCCGACTCCACCTTTGGTACTTGTATCAAAGCTTGAAATCATTCGCAATAGTCATCCCAACCCGTTTATCCACTCTTTGACCCTGTTCTAAACCTTGAACCAAGCTGAATTTGTACCCACCTGGTTTACAATGAGGACATTGCAAAACTTAGGTATGGGGGGTGTTAAAGTGCAAACGAATGGAAAAGCAATTCTCTGAGGGGTTCTCACAAAAAAATACATATAAAAAATGGAGAACGGGAGGAAAATTTTGAGAATTAATTGCAAATCTTTCTTGAGGAGGAAAAGAGGAGGAAATACAAAATGTCAAAAGGAGCAAAAAAATTAAAAAAAATGATAGTCATAGCAACTGATTATGGGATTTACTTAAGTTTTAGCCCAAATCAAAAGAGGAATTAAGTCCTGAAGTGCCAGAGACAAGGAGATTAGTAATGAGTGCTGATCTTAGGCCTCTTAGACCTATTTCAGGTTTTAAACACTCACGTATTTGTTAAGATCCAGATTAGTCCTCAAGAGGTTGAGGAAAGTGCAAAGTTGATGTAATAGGTCGAAGGCTTATAGATTATTTGGCCCCATTGTATGCCCTTTGGTTTGCGGGATTTGGTAACCTAAGCACCCAAAATCCACACACTAGTCTAGTTCAGTGTGCTTAATAAATAAATAATGACAAAAGCATTATATTCTGAAAAGCCATCTCAAAGATCTAGCTTAGGAACGGCTCGAAAACACAAGTTGATTGGACATGTTCCTAGTGTGGAGAGGAGGAAAATTTCCCTTGAAGATGCGTATTAACATATCGTCTCATCGGAGCTTGTCTCCTAGGATATCTAAATATCCTACTAGGGACATGTAAGCACCCTGTGTTGTTTTAGGTGCCATGGGCAGGATAATCCTGAAATGTCGATTGCTAAGGCCTGAATTTAGCTGCAAAACACCATGGGCGGCACTCTCTCTAAGTGTTGAAAGCTAGGAGTTCTAGGGGTTGCCATGGGCGATGCTATCTCGAAGCATCGAAAGCCAGGGATCTTTCGAGGATTGATGGTGGGAACAAGGAATCCGATACAGACTGTGTTTTGGGCCAATTCAAGGCTGGATCTATGGAAATATAAAAGGAAAAGAGAGAAAACTCTCAAAATGAAAAATCTTTCTCTATCTGTCTCTTATCGTAATCCATTGGAAAATTGAACCTGGACACAATATGCCTACGCACGGTGCTTTAACGGCTGGGGTCAACGAACCTCTGGGCAATTTTTGCATGCCTTAGAAACCTTCACGGCAGACCCAGGTTGAAGTTAGTCAGGTTTGGATCTTGGCTAGTACTTGAGTACCTTTAGGCCTATTGTTGGCATTCTGATCTGATTTCTAGAGAGTGGCACAAATCGGGCATCTAAACATCAAAGCATGATCTAGAGATCTAGTTCTTTCTATGAGATTTTGCTAGGGACTAGCAAAAGTTAGGCATAGGGTTATGATGGTAACACCATCATTAGCCTTATCTAGCTTTAATTAATTGAAATCGAGAATTTCACCCAAATCAAGGCCTAAATGAGTTTGAAAGAAAGAACCTAAGGCCTAGAAATGAGTTCTACTTGCTGTAACAGGAGGATGAGCACTCAAACACATTTAGCACATCACAAGAAAGATATGTGAACAATTAAATATGATTATCACCGTGAATTTCATTGAATTCGCACTTTGGACAATTGACAGCTTACAAGGATGCTGAGTATGATTTCAAACAACATTCATATGCTCTTCTAATCAAATTTGAAACAAGGAATTATACATGAATGCTTTAAACATGAATTCCTAATGGTACAAAGCATCAATGAATCATTAAACCCTCAAATTGCACTTAGCAGCAGCTCTTGAATTACATTCAGAAGCTGCTGCTACTGTTGTATGCAATCAGCAACTAATGTTGCTGCTACTCTGATCTGCTTACTGACCGAAGGCCCAAATCAGACCTTCAAGGTTTGATCTAAGGTAAAATGAAGCTCTACCAGATCTGCATAGCAAGATCTGAATGCTAACCATCCCAAAAAATCCAATCCGTCATCAAATCACTTGAAATCAGAGAGTAAAATCCACGAACAAACCTGTTCAAACAGTAGAACAGATTTCATCTTTAGAAATTCAAATCTCAGATGTGTTAAAACCTTTAGAGAAAATATGAAATTCATTCAAATCAAATCACAAGTCCCAAAACCTTAAGAACTCTAGTTTGACCATTACCTTACATTGTAGACAATGTAAAGGTAATAGATCAAAATAGGCATCAATTCACCTGCAACATGAATTAGAACCTCCATAGAAGTCATTAAAAACTCATTCAAACCCTAAATATCATATTGAAATCATTTTTCATAAGATCAAAATGTTGCCCAAATTGGGCTTGTCTTTTAAATTCACTCAGATGATCTGATCACCTGATCATCCTATACACCATTAATTGGTGTCTAAGAGGATCTAGTGATGCTCTCAAATCCATTGGGTCACTGCTTTGGCCTCAAATCAGTACTACTGATTTTCCTTGGCTAAACTACTCAAAATGAGACTTAAATTGGGCATATGCTCATCTATAAATAAAAGTCGAATTAAAACACATTAGAATCCTTGCATTACACCCAATTAAGCAAATCCAAACTCGAATTGCTTGATTAAATCCATTCAAACTGAATTAACTCCAAACTTGCAATTGGGCGTGAAATCCAAATCTAAAGAATCGTGCAAATCAGTGCAATTCAATCCAGATTGGGGGTCCTTGTGAACAAATGAAGCGAATGAGAACACCCCCAGGTGGATTTGAGCACTATATAGATGGAGAAGTTGAAGAACTTCGGATCTAGATATGCTCAGGTGGATGGGGTGGAGTATGGATTAAAACACGAGGAAAATAGTGAATATGGAATCATGAGGTGATAAGGGAGATCAGTGAACATGCAAATGAATGCGAAAACACCTCTTTGATCTGAATTGAATAGAGAGGGTGAATTGGATCTAAACTAATCTACTCCTAATCTAAACTAACAAGTGATGAATCAACTAATTAATTCTACTCCTAACTAATCTAGAAAGCATTTGAAACTATCTAGAAAGTAGTAAATCCTAATCTAATTAGAAGAATGGGACTTATTGATCTCCAATCGACGACAGATAGGAAGAATGGGGGGACGATCTCCAGCGAGTGAAGAGTCCACCAGAGGAACTCCTGGGACATCCCCTGGTGTTATGTGATCCAGCTCGATGTGGACAATTAAGGAAGAAGAGGCTCCATTGTTGTCACCAATGGCGCCGAGTGAAGTAGGAAGGAGAAACTGGAGAGGGAAGAATGGAGTACCCAAGGAAGTAGGAGGGGGGTTTGTCCTCATCGCATGGGCTGAGGGGAGCTGGTTATATAGGCGCAAGGGGAAAATAGGGCACCGGAGTGTAGGATTAATCAAATTGGGTGGGAATGGTGGGATGAGAAGGTGAAGTGCGTGGGAACGATTAGGATGAAATCCCACCGTAGGATGGTGTTGCATGCGAAGGTGTGTGATCTATAGATCAAGATCAACCCTTGGATTTGAGGAGCATGCAACGGATAGTACATTGTTGTTCGTGCTCCTCTCGTGAACAGTGTGGAGGAAGGCTGCAGGTCTAATGGGAAAATTACAAAGAATGCCCTTAAAGTGAAGGGGTAGAAGATTTGTGAAAAGGCCCATTAGTGATAAGAATTAGGATAGAGTAGTTCCTGGTGGCTTGCAAGTATGCCCCTGCAACTTTTAATGTAAATAAAATGTAATGACCTAAGGACCTAAATGTATTGTCATGATTTGAAGACCCTAATGATGTCCAAATGTAATGAGATTTTTATTAAATCTTAATTGAACATGGTAGAACATGATTTAGCCCTTGATTTGTACTTTGGAGTTCAAATAGGTGTTCAATTAAAAATTGGATCATCAAATTATGTTTATGTATAGAATATCTCATTAATTGACTTAATTATGCATTTTTAACACCAATTTGATGTTTGAGGTCATTTTCATTAATTTTCACACTTAACCTAGTTATTATGTTAAGAATATAGTGTTTAACTTAGTTTCTAGCTTAACTTTGGCATTTTAGCTATGATAAGCCACATCTGTTCGTTAAGTCCTTTAGCAAAAGGATCACCCTTAGCTGTTATACTGGGTTGCTCAGCTACACCTGAGTATGGAACCTAAGGAGTATGTTAATAAAACTAAGTAAAGTAGAACTAAGAAATATAATCTCAGCAAGAAAAGTGGTATTGTTCATATGTTAAGTTTATTTAACCTTATTCATTAATCCCTTTATTTTATTAAGCTAATGCCCATTTAATTATGATCATTTAACTCTCAGTCTATGAATCAGGGCATGAGACGATCTTAACATGACATCTTGAGAAATAAGACTAGTATAGGACACCCTCTTGGCCAAGAGAATGACCTATCCCCATCCACATTGCAATCTATCAACTTGGGGTCCTTACGAGGAGTGGTGGCTACATCATGTGGCGTGACCACGTGCTAACTTCACATGCTGAATGACAGACAACCTCTCATGCACTCACTAGGCGAGTATAGTAAAATAACTCCAACTCTCGAGCTACGCATCCTGCTGTCCCAGTTAGCCATTATGCGTAGTTATGATTCATAGGGAGGCCAACAACTTCTTGATCAACTCAACTGGTCTAAACCAGACCAATGCAATAGGCGAAGTTCCAATGAGTAGCAAGGCTAAATTAGTTATCCAATTTATTTGCGACCTATTTGTCGATATCAATTCCATCATTTATTTTCGGATAACTGAATTTAAATATACCAATACAAGTCATGTCTTTTAATTAATCAACATAATCCCTCTTTAATCAAAGATTCATTAAGTACTCAATTCCAAACATAAGTTCTCATTATTCCAAACATGAAATCATGTATTTTAATTAACAAAACCACCCTTAACCATCATATCCAAATTTTAGTGTTTTAATTGTAAAAATTTAGTTATCCAACACGACATTCATCAATTTAATTCAATAAATCATAATTTTCAATTCATTAACCTTGATCAAAGAATTAATTAAGCATTTAAGTACCAAAAATAGTAATAAACATGAATATGGGTTCCAATCCCATCAAGAGGCAAGAATGCACACTAAATGATGCAATACGTGAAGAAAACCACATTATAGACAAATCACATAGGGAAAGAGAGAGACTACACTACCTAACGTCATCAAGGGGTCGCAGTGACTTCGAAACATGCATCCATTATGTATGGATGAGAGTCAAGTGCTCCTCGTAATCTGTGCATGCTCCGAGCCAACTCCCTAGGTTAGACACACCAAGGTCAAAAATTCTTTAAAATACTAGTTAAATTTTGTCATGTAGAAAATAGTATCCAAAAAGAGAAATATGACTCCTTAACATGTATTATTTGTCGAGGCGATTTCAATGGTACCTTATTTATGAAAAAAGGAGATCCTAAAAGCCTTGGACCGACCAAAATATGTGAAGGTATGTTAATTAGGCTTGAACCGACCTTGAACTATCCGCTTAGGCACTCATGCGTGCTACACACACCTCACGTGCACATGCTCGCACCTCATTGTGTGCTTCTTCACTCACGTAGATGCTATGCACCCGCTGCTACTGATAAACATCAATTTTGTAAACACATTGCCTTCTTTTTTCTAGTATCATAAGCAATTGGAAATTCAAGAAGAAAGGCACCTCTTGGCTACCCCCTTTAATTGGATTTTTTTAGCACTCAAAAGTCACCCTAGATAAAGAGGAAAATTCTTAGAACCATCCTTCATTTATGCCCCATGTGACTCTTCCTTTTGCACGCTTTGACTACCCATTAATTGGTGCATTTTTCCACCACTAAAAGACATCATTTTTTGAAACCATAGATTCTTAGAGACTCCATCAATTTGGTTACCCATGGTTTCTTAACTGTTGTGGTAATCAATTAGTGATAGTTGTATTGTAATTGTCACTAAAAGAAATGAGAAAGGGTGCATTGAATATTAGTTTCAAGTCCATTAGGAAACTGTTATAATGATTATAATTAGCACAATCGACCTCAATTCTCTTCCTGTCCTCTTCATCTTCCTCTTCCTTCGCCTTCTCGCAATTGCCTCAACCGCTCACCGTCAACCACTCACCAATTACCGATCACTGCCAACCTTGTCGCCTCCTTGATGTCGCTGTACGCTCCTCACCAAGGTGCCAACCCTTTCCACCTCCCTCTCCTTTGCTCTCCCTCTCCTTTTTTCATTCGACCCCCTATGCGCCCGTTGCCCCTCCCCTTCCGCCGGTGCCACCACCTCCTTCCCCTACCGCCTCCCTCCCCCTCCCCCCCTCCCCCCTCACCACGCAGACTGCTCCTCCAGCCTCACCATCTTCTCCCCCACCACCTCCTCCCCCTACACACAGCCCCCCACCTCCCCCACCTACGCACACCCCGCATCCCCCACCACCACCTCCCTACATTTATTTAATTAAATTATTTATTAATTTTCTCAATTAAATTGTGTGCTAAAATTATAATTTAATTATTTAATATTTGATCAATTTCATTTGCATGTTAAATTTTGTTGTTTGAAATTATTGTAAAATTTGCATGTAAATTATTGATGTATTAAATTTCATTGAAAATGAATTTGTTAAATTAAATGTTAATTAGTACATGTGAAGGATGTTCAATATTTCAAATGAATTGCAATTTGTAAATCCAAATATTTAGTTGCTTGTAAAATCTAAATTGATTATTTCTATGTGAAATGTGGGTGTGACCACATGTTAAATTATTTCTTTTATTTGAGTTAAATGTAAGGTGTGCCCACATATATCATGACTAGTTTTATTACAAATGTAGGAATTGGAAAATGTGTATATTATAAGAGAAACTCTGTCTAAATTTTTCTAACTTTGAGTTTAGCATCTAGGTTTAGAGTATAGGATATTGGGTTTGACTTTAGCATTTAGGATGCTACGTTTAGGGTTTATGCTATTTGATTTAGGTAATAGTTTTTCGATTTATATGTTTTGGGTTTTGAGTTCAAAGTATTAGATTATGGGTTTGGGTTTAGGATTCATAGTGTTGGGTTGAGGGATTAGGTTTTAGGGTTTTCAATTTAGAGTTTACAATTCAGGGTATTGGGTTTTGGGTTAGGTTTTAGGGTTCTGGGGTTAGAGTTTAGGGTATTGGGTTAAGGTTTTAGCATTTTGACTTTAGAGTTTAGGCATTTGGGCTTGTGATTTAGGATATTTGGTTTTGGGTTTAGGTTTTAAGTTTAGTGTTTAGTGTTTAGGGTTAGGGGTTAGGGTTTAGGATTTTTGTGGAGGACGGGTGGAAATGATGTCTTATAACTAAAAATTTAATTTAAAACTTAAATGTTTGATTATCAGCTTTTATAGTATTATTTCTTTTAGTTACACACACTTGTACAAATTTAGATGCACTTAATGACAAACAATAGGAGCTCTAGCCTCTAGGAAACAGGTTGTGGGTGTAGGTTCCCTACTAGGAGGGGTGACGTAATAAAATGCGGAAATAAACAATATCACAGAATAAACAAACACACAAAGTACACAAAGAATTTTTAGGTGGAAACCCAAACCGGGTGAAAGCCACCACCTAACCCTCTCGAGTTAGGATTTTCCGATCAACCTAGTTGATCAAATCCACTAACCGAATCACTTTAAAACGAGGGTGATTCAACCTCAGTACAACCACGCTACAAGTACGAGGGTAGCGTTCCTCAACCCCTTCTCTCCACGAGAAGGATTTTGTCCCACGAAGGAGACGGGAATTCGCAAAGCGAATACCCAACCAAAAGACAAAGATAAAATAAGCAACAAACCTATAGAGCCAACAAAGTAATAAACCTAAGCTTCTATAAGAATTAGGAAACTCCCCTTTGCAAGGAGTGCGTCGAGTTGATGACGCGGTGCGTGTGCCACGCGATGGCGCATTGTCGCTCTCGTAAACAACGGCGGGAGAGCGGGTGCGCGAACGTTTGATGCTCTCAAGGGAATGGAGTTAGAGCTTAGAGAGCAAGGGCTTCTCTTGGACACAAAAGAGTGAAACTAAGTTGCTTAGGTGTGTCTTTTGTTTCTCTTAGTGTTTCTAGGTGTGTAAAGGCTCCCCTCTATTTATAGAGGCCTTAGGAAGGCTTTAGAAGGCTTAGGAAAGGTTCTATAGCCATTGGGAACAAAGTCCAAGAGAATCAGGCCGAAATCAGGACAATGATTACATTTGACAGGGTTATCAGACGTCTAACTCTGGCATCAGATGTCTGGAAGGCCACTTTAAGACGTCTGATTCTATGCGGGTTTCCTCCTGACTTGAATCAGATCTAAACAGGGTTTTTGTGCAAGTCCATCAGACGACATACAGGACGTCTGGAACTATGTCTGGACGTCTGGAAACCTACTTCTACTGTGGGAATTGATTTCCAAACGTTGCAACGGCTAGAAAATCTCTGAGAAGAGATTTTGGGTCAGCCGAGGCTAAACGGTCAATTATCAGACGTCTGAAAAGGCCTAAGGACGTCTGATAAGGCTCTAACGGTCATAATCTGCAGTGCCTGCTAAGCCAGCCAACGGTCCACTAATTGGACGTCTGGCAAATCCACCAGATGTCTCCTAAGATGTCTGGTATAAGGTCTGGACGTCTGATTTCATCAGACAAAACTGACTATGTCCAGCCTAACAGTTATCAGACGTCTGAAACAACAGTCAGACGTCTTAAAATACTTTATCAGACGTCTGATTTTGGAATTAGACGTCTGGAAATGCTGTTTGAGCCCTATATTGGTTTTCTAAGTATTCTACAGAAAACCTAAGTATCCTAGGGTTGTGCCGGTGTTCCTAGGACTACTGTTAGGGTCCTTTGAGGCTCTTTAACAATATTCTAAGGAAAATAAAAAGAGCAAGAAAATAAAGACAAGAGATACAAGAAAGGATTAAAAAGAATCTATCCTATTCTTCTTGTCTTCTATCTTCAATCTGTCGCTCCACGCGAACCTCCGCTGTTTTCCGTCAAGCTCCTCCAATCCGTCCTGGATGCGAGCTCGAACTCCGTCTAAACACGTCCACATTTGCAATTGACCTGAAATCTAAGACTAAAATTGCAAATGTTAAATAACACGTGTTTTGTTATCATCAAAACAAATGATCGTGGTGCTCTAGCACCAACAGTGGGAGGGTGTAACGAGCGTGTGGCGCAGACATCTTTTAAGACGTCTGGAGGGTTGTCCAGACGTCTGACCATACGTCTGGGATAGTTTCCAGACGTCTGGAAATCCATTATTTTCGACACACGCGAGTCGTCTGCGCGCCTGAGCGCGCAGACCGCATATTCGCCCTTCCTCCCTCCTGTGGCTGCAGGATTCCCTTGTCGTGAATCCTTCTCTCTCCTCTTCGCGCAGCCTTAAAAGGGCACGCCTCCCCTCCCGTCTCCACCATCTCCTCCTTCTTCTCCTTCAGCCAGTGAGCGTGAGCGTGAGCGCGAGGGGGGCAGCGGCGGCCGCAGTGAGCGCGGAGGAGGTGTGGCGTGCGAGAGCGGAGCTCTACCGTGAGGGCGAGCTCGCCGGAGCGGCTTGGCCGGCCGGCGGAGGGTGCAGGGGGCGCGAAGCGACGCGGAGAGGGACCTGCTGCGGTCTGAGCAGCAGACGCGCGAGGTACGACGCGGGCGGCGTCGCGAGCGGAGGCCGAGTACCGCCCTGATTCTGGAAAAATTTCCAGAATCAGACGTCTGTGTTGATAGGAAGACGGCGAGGACGACGTCTGGTAGCTCATACAGACGTCTGAAAGGTGAGTATTCCGCCTTCTTCTTCCTTCCTGTCGACTGACCGTACTGAGGGAGGCAGTTGGCTGTGCGCAGGTTCGCTGATTCGCCATCCTTTGCGAATCAGACGTCTGGAAGTTGTACCAGACGGCGGGAGTGACCTCCAGACGTCCGGGGTGACCATCGGACGTCTGGGAGCTAGGACAGACGTCCCCGCAGACTTCTGGATGTCTGGGAAACCACGCTGGACAGGTAATTCTCTGATCCACTCTTTAAGACGTCTGGAAGAAGTTCCAGACGTCTGATCTTGCACAGTATCGTCTTTTTCGACCCGTTTAGGGCCCGTCCGGGCTTCGTTTTCCGTGATTCGAGTTGCGTTCTTTTCAGAATTAATTCCTCTACCCGTCTACAGTAGCTATACACTGTTTTGAGACACTCCTTGTGTTTGATCCTTGTGATAGGACCTCGCTCAGTTGCAGTCTTGAGAGTCGCGGAGGCACGCGGGATTCCCAATCACGCCCCCATTACTCCCGTTGTACTTGGTAGAGTGGCTTAAGTTTATTATTAAAATCTGTTAAAGTATGGAACCATAACTAGAATCTAGGACATTGCATGAATCCTAGGAATGAGAAATGTATGGAATGATAGCTCCTACGTGATGCATGAATCCTAGGGCTGGAAAACTAGTTGTATGCTAGATCCTAGGATGTGGCATGAACCCTAGGATGGAAAAACTAGTGGAATGTATAATACTGCAGTCTTGGAAAAATGGAAAGGAATATAAAGCTGCCTGTAAATTGAATTAACAGCTGCCTGTTATGAATAAAGAAACATGATTGAGATCATGGATTGTGAGAACGTGAAACTGGAAAGTGAAACATATGATGTTCTGAGATAAAGAGCTGGAACCCTACGGGGAATTAGGAGTGGAACACTTGGAAAGAAAAAGGAATGGAACTGAGATGTAGTTTGTACTGTCTCTTGGGTACGCAGTACCAGGGGAAGTACCTGTACTTGTTTAGTGCAGAGTGGGGCCAGCCACCCCAGGGACCCGGGGTTAGGATTGGCCGCTCTGTACCGACTTGTTGGCCCTCGTGTACGTAGTACCGAGGAGAGCTACTAGTTTTAGGAGAGTACTAGCTACCCCACGGGCCCCGGGGTTCTGTTAGCCTCCTTCACCGACTTGTTAGGCCCACTAGGGCAAACCAGGGTAGTCAGGCGAGGGTGCGCGGACTGTGGAGGGGTTGGACCCCTGTTACTGAGAGGGCTCTGCCCTGGTTCCATGCTGTGCTTTGGGCACACCCGTTAACTGAAACGACTGACCGCGTGCCAATGCGGGCTAGCTACCTGTGCGTTTATCGCGCGTGCCGTAGTCACCGTTACGTCTGTCAGTGACCTTGGGGTGGTTGACTGAGGGTAGGATCACCACGGGGGACTCTCCCGGCCAGGAGAGCACCACGTGCTACTTCTACTTTTGGAAAAGACTGCAATCAAGATCGTTCCCACGAGGACATTCGAGATCAAGTAAAGGATCTGAGAAATAAATGAAATAGTGAGAAAATTGAAAGATGTGAATAAAGGAAGTAATAGAACATAACAACTACTGTACACTCTACTGTTGTCTTTAGTTAGTGTGCCACTCTACTCAGCGTTTTGCTGACGTGTTACACTCGTTACCTTTTTCAGGACCAGGTGTTGAGCAGCCAGGGTCGGCGGCTGCAGAGGACGCTGGGCCGAGTAGGGTCCAGTAGAGTTTACCACAGTCTTTTGTACGTCTTTTGTTTCTGTTCTAGTGAGTAGTTTTTGTTTCCGCTGTACTTTCTTTACCTGCAGTTCTTGTTATATGATAAATGTTGTTCTACTGTTGTGGTGGTATCTACTGTAGTAGTTTCTTTCCTTACTGCTGTACTTCCTTATTGTTAGTTATATTCATGCTGAATGTGGTTTATTTTACTGCTCTTTTGGTTACTTCCTCGTTGGACGACTAGGTCTTGGGATTAGTCGAGTCGGTCCGATTCTCGTGTCTCGTAGGGACTCGGGAATCGGGTCGTTACAAGATGGTATCAGAGCAAGGTCGTCCCGAGAAGTGAATCAACTGAATGGAAAATAACCAATTCACATGTTTATAGCTAGAGTAGCCACCACAACATATCTCTTGACATGAGCTCTTAGAGGTTTTGTTAGGTACCGTCTGTTTTGAAGTTTCCGTTTTGTTTCGCGTCTCCTTGCAGGAGATGCCTCGTCGCGAGACTGGCCGTGGGCGCGGCCGAGGGCGAGGTCGGCGAGATGGACGTGCTGTTGTTGACGTCTCGGTGGACCAGCCACCACTCCCTGGCATCCAGGCCCAGGACCTCGCCAGACTGATACGGGATATTGTACGAGAGGAGCTCCACCCACCGCCCCGAGCACCTCCTCCTGGGGTTGCAGAGGGGGAGTTCTCTGTGGGACCACGCGACGGACACAGCGCTGGACACGAGGGAGGGGATGGGCCCTTGTCGCCCCCACCTTCCTCCGACACTTCTATACACGAGGCACCTTCGCCTGGAGGTGCACCAGCACCTCCCCTACAGCGCCACTTCGAGCTTTTCGGACAGTTCCAGAAGCTGAAGCCCCCTCCTTCAAGGGGGATGAGGACCCGACAGAGGCAGAGGACTGGCTTGAGCAGCTGGAGAAGATCTTCGACACCCTTCGCCCCCCGGTGGAGTGCCGCGTGGCCTTTGCCACGTACCAGCTGGAGAGTGCGGCACACCGGTGGTGGAGGGCGGTCCGGGGACAGGAGAGGGAGGAGCCAACGTGGGACCAGTTCGTCACCCTCTTCTGCGAGCAGTACTTTCCCCAGACGTGGCAGGACCAGAGGAGGCGGGAGTTCCACACTCTCCGCCAAGGGACGATGACTGTGAGCGCGTACCGCACGCGTTTCTTGGAGCTGTCCCGCTTTGCAGCGACAGCGGTAGCCACTGAGGAGGAGCGCCTTTGGAGGTTCACCGAGGGGCTCCGGCCTGCGATCCGGGGGTATGTCAAACCCCTGAAGCTGCCTACGTTTTCGAGGGTGGTAGAGGCAGCTATGACTTACGAGGAGACCAACCCGTCCGCGCGAGAGACCGACGGCGGGCGGAAGAGGCCCTTTCAGCGAGACTTCTCACAGGGCCGGCGAGAACGGAGACACGTGGCGTCCGCAGGAGAGCCATCACGTTGTGCAGGGCCATCAGTGGCCTTTGGGGGCCCTCGACAGGGGCCAGTCACCAGCACCGGACCCCCGCCTAGCCGACAGCAGGGACTCACTGAGGGCGGGAGTCGGGTTCCCCTCTGCTACCAGTGTGGCCAGCCAGGCCACGTCAGGAGGGACTGCCCATCTAGGGCAGGAGTTCAGCAGATACTTCCCGTGCAGAGCATTGGAGGGCGCGCAGGAGGCCGCGGTTCCCAGGCACGAGGAGGAGGACAGCAGTCGCGAGGAGGGTACCGGCCAGCACCTACCCATCCGACGCAGAGTGTGGCTGCTTCGTCCGCACCTAGAGCTGAGGGGCGTATCAACGCCCTAACACACAGGGACGCCAGAGCATCGGGATCCGTGGTAGTAGGTATGGTTTCAGTTTCTGGCAGACTCGTTTACACGCTTTTCGATTCCGGCGCTACGCACTCGTTTGTCGCAGCCAGTTTCGCAGTTAGTTTGGACCAGGATTATACACTGTTAGAGAATCCGTTCGTAATCAGAGGTCCGAGTGGTCAACTGTTTGTAGCTGAGGAGGTGTACACGGGTTGCGAGGTCAGCGTCGGGGGACATAGCCTGCCAGCTGACCTGATTGTGATACAGATGGACTTTGGAGTGATTCTGGGGATGGATTGGCTGTCCGCTTGCCACGCCTTGGTAGACTGTTTTGAGAGGAAGATTGTCTTCTCCATTCCGGAGTTGCCTTCTTTCGAGTTTCACGGACAGCCAGTGGACGGAGGTTTCAGGTGCATTTCGGCACTTCGGGCGGCGAGACTTTTGAGCCAGGGGAGTGAGGGCTTCCTAGCCTGTGTGGTGGCAGAGCCCAGCCCTGTGGCAGAATTCCAGAGCATCCTGGTGGTCAGAGAGTACCCTGACGTGTTTCCAGACGATTTACCAGGACTACCGCCCGAGCGTGAGATCGAGTTTGAAATCTCACTAGTACCAGGGACCAGCCCCATCTCCACCGCGCCATACAGGATGGCACCGCTTGAGCTGCGAGAGCTCAAGTCCCAGTTGCAGGACCTTTTGGAGAAAGGTTTCGTGAGGCCCAGTGCGTCTCCCTGGGGAGCCCCAGTACTGTTTGTGAAGAAGAAGGATGGGACCCTACGCCTTTGTGTGGACTACCGACAGCTGAATAGGGTCACCATCAAGAACAGATATCCGCTGCCGAGGATCGATGATTTGTTTGACCAGTTGCGGGGTGCCACGGTGTTTTCCAAGATAGACTTGAGGTCTGGATACCACCAGTTGAGGATCAGGGAGACCGACGTCTCCAAGACAGCTTTCCGCACCCGGTACGGACACTAAGAGTTTTTGGTCATGCCGTTTAGGCTGACCAATGCCCCCGCTGCTTTCATGGACTTGATGAACAGGGTGTTTAGACCGTACTTGGATCAGTTCGTGGTGGTTTTCATAGATGATGTGCTCATCTATTCTAGAGATCGGACGCAGCACGGACAGTACTTGCGGATGGTTCTGGACACTCTGAGACGACGCAGGCTGTACGCCAAATACAGCAAGTGCGAGTTCTGGTTGAGGGAGGTGACCTTCTTGGGTCATGTGATCTCTGGTGACGGCCTGGTGGTGGACCCTGCCAAGGTCGAGGCAGTGCTCAGGTGGGAGAGACCGCGTTCAGTCACTGAGATTCGCAGTTTCCTGGGACTGGCAGGTTACTACAGACGGTTCATCAGGGGATTTTCACAGATTGCACGTCCTATGACACAGTTGACCCGGAAGGACGTGCCTTTCGCTTGGACAGACGCCTGTGAGGCATGTTTTCTGGAGCTGAAGGAGAGGTTGACCTCGGCTCCCGTGCTCACCATCCCTGACAGTAGTGGTGGGTTCGTTGTGTACACGGATGCTTCCTTGCAGGGGTTAGGAGGTGTGCTCATGCAGAGGGGTCATGTTGTCGCTTACGCTTCGCGGCAACTGAAGCCCCATGAGCATACCTACCCTACCCACGACCTAGAGTTGGCAGCTGTTGTCTTCGCGCTGAAGACCTGGAGGCACTACTTGTACGGTGAGACCTTCGAGATTTTTACAGATCACAAGAGCCTCAGATATCTTTTTGACCAGAAGGAGCTCAACATGAGACAGAGACGTTGGTTGGAGCTCCTGAAGGACTACGATTGCAGCATCTCCTACCACCCGGGAAAGGCCAATGTGGTGGCTGACGCCTTGAGCCGTAAGGTGCCCGCACGCTTGGCCAATCTATAGTTACAGAGTTGGAGCCTTTTGGAGGAGGTGGGCAGTTGGCGACCTCTAGAGTTACGAGGATACTGTGGGGCAGTGACGGTGACACGGCAGACCAGGCCAGAGCTGATAGACCGTATCATCACAGGACAGATGGCTGATCCGTACTTGCAGTCTTTGCGCGACAGAGTACTATTAGGGGTCCTAGGGGACTTCTCTTTCACAGACCAGGTGTTACGCTTGAGGGGACGGTTGTGCGTTCCCAGAGACGAGGAGCTGTTGAGAGGGCTCCTGACTGAGGCACACGGTTCCAGATTCACCATACATCCCGGAAACACGAAAATGTACCAGGACTTGAGACGCGAGTTTTGGTGGAGAGGGATGAAGCGGGATGTGGGTGAGTTCGTGCAGCAGTGCTTAGTGTGCCAGCAGGTGAAAGACGAGCATCAGAGGCCTGCAGGGCCGCTTCAGCCGCTTCCAGTGCCAGAGTGGAAGTGGGAGAGCATCACCATGGACTTGGTGGTGGGCTTACCTGTTACCCAGCGGGGACACGACGCAGTCTGGGTAATAGTGGATAGATTGACGAAGACAGCGCGATTCTTGCCGATCCGAGTCACTTTGGGACCAGCACAGTTGGCAGAGAGGTATATCGGTGATGTGGTGCGACTACACGGAGTTCCGCGGGAGATCGTATCTGACCGGGATACCCGCTTTACGTCCCAGTTTTGAGCTGAGTTTCGGCAGGCCTTGGGGACGAGGTTGAGGTTTAGCACGGCTTACCACCCCCAGACGGACGGACAGTCTGAGCTCACGATACAGACACTTGAGGACCTTTTGCGTGCCTGTGTACTGGACTGGAGGGGCTCTTGGGAGGAGCACCTGCCCCTGGCGGAGTTTGCATACAACAACAGTTATCACTCGAGCATCGGCATGGCTCCCTACGAGGCTCTGTACGGACGGAAGTGTACGGCACCCTTGAGTTGGGTTGAGGTGGGGACCAAGTGGGAGGTTGGCCCCAGGTTGATACGGCAGAGTCAGGAGGTAGTTGAGCAGATCCACAGACGACTCCGCACTGTCAGGAGCAGACAGAAGAGCTACGCGGATCGCAGACGCAGAGAGGTGCAGTTCGAGGTTGGGGACCACGTCTTCCTTCGTGTTTCGCCCATGAAGGGCTTACAGCGGTTTGGGGTGAGAGGGAAGCTCGCGCCGAGGTTCGTGGGGCCCTTTGAGGTCCTGGAGCGGGTTGGACCCGTTGCTTACAGACTTGCCCTTCCCCCACAGCTTTCTGGTGTGCACGACGTGTTCCACGTGTCCAACCTCAGGAAGTACGTAGCTGATTCCAGTCACATACTAAGTCACGAGAGCGTCGAGGTGAGCGACGACCTGACCTACCCCGAGCAGCCAGTGCAGATCCTAGACCGAGCCGTCCGCCGGTTGAGACGAAAGCAAGTACCCCTGGTAAAGGTTTTGTGGAGGAGCCAGCGGTACGAGGAGGTTACCTGGGAGCCTGAGGCGGCAATGCGGGAGCGGTACCCAGAGCTTTTCGCGGGTACGTCTTTTCGGACCGGCTTCGGTCCTCTTTGAGTTTGTTATGGTTATTCGGATGTCTTTTCCCGCACCCTAGTTGGCGCAAGTTTCGGGGACGAAACTTCCTTTGAGTTTGTTATGTTGTAAGGAGCGTGTGGCACAGACGTCTTTTAAGACGTCTGGAGGGTTGTCCAGACGTTTGACCAGACGTCTGGGATAGTTTCCAGACATCTGGAAATCCGTTATTTTCGACACACGCGAGTCGTCTGCGAGCCTGAGCGCGTAGACCGCATATTCGCCCTTCCTCCCTCCTGCGGCTGCAGGATTCCCCTGCCGCGAATCCTTCTCTCTCCTCTCCGTGCGGCCTTAAAAGGGCACGCCTCCCCTCCCGTCTCCACCGTCTCCTCCTTCTTCTCCTTCAGCCAGTGAGCGTGAGCGTGAGCGCGAGCGCGGCAGCGGCTGCCGCAGTGAGCGCGGAGGAGGTGCGACGTGCGAGAGCGGAGCTCTGCCGTGAGGGCTAGCTCGCCGGAGCGGCTTGGCCGGCCGACGGAGGGCGCAGGGGGCGCGAAGCGACGCGGAGAGGGACCTGCTACGGTCTGAGCAGCAGATGCGCGAGGTACGACGCGGGCGGCGTCGCGAGCGGAGGCCGAGTACCGCCCTGATTCTGGAAAAATTTCCAGAATCAGACGTCTGTGTTGATAGGAAGACGGCGAGGATGACGTCTGGTAGCTCATACAGACGTCTGAAAGGTGAGTATTCCGCCTTCTTCTTCCTTCCTGTCGACTGACCGTACTGAGGGAGGCAGTTGGCTGTGCGCAGGTTCGCTGATTCGCCATCCTTTGCGAATCAGACGTCTGGAAGTCGTACCAGACGGCGGGAGTGACCTCCAGACGTCCGGGGTGACCATCGGATGTCTGGGAGCTAGGACAGACGTCCCCGTAGACTTCTGGACGTCTGGGAAACCACGCTGGACAGGTAATTCTCTGATCCACTCTTTAAGACGTCTGGAAGAAGTTCCAGACGTCTGATCTTGCACAGTATCGTCTTTTTCGACCCGTTTAGGGCCCGTTCGGGCTCCGTTTTCCGCAATTCGAGTTGCGTTCTTTTCAGAATTAATTCCTCTACCCGTCTACAGTAGCTATACACTATTTTGAGACACTCCTTGTGTTTGATCCTTGTGATAGGACCTCGTTCAGTTGCAGTCTTGATAGTCGCGGAGGCACGCGGGATTCCCGATCACGCCCCCATTACTCCCGTTGTACCTGGTAGAGTGGCTTAAGTTTATTATTAAAATCTGTTAAAGTATGGAACCATAACTAGAATCTAGGACATTGCATGAATCCTAGGAATGAGAAATGTATGGAATGATAGCTCCTACGTGATGCATGAATCCTAGGGCTGGAAAACTAGTTGTATGCTAGATCCTAGGATGTGGCATGAACCCTAGGATGGAAAAACTAGTGGAATGTATAATACTACAGTCTTGGAAAAATGGAAAGGAATCTAAAGCTGCCTGTAAATTGAATTAACAGCTGCCTGTTATGAATAAAGAAACATGATTGAGATCATGGATTGTGAGAACGTGAAACTGGAAAGTGAAACATATGATGTTCTGAGATAAAGAGCTGGAACCCTATGGGGAATTAGGAGTGGAACTCCTGGAAAGAAAAAGGAATTGAACTGAGATGTAGTTTGTACTGTCTCTTGGGTACGCAGTACCAAGGGAAGTGCCTATACCTGTTTAGTGCAGAGTGGGGCCAGCCACCCCAGGGACCCGAGGTTAGGATTGGCCGCTCTGTACCGACTTGTTGGCCCTCGTGTACGTAGTACCGAGGAGAGCTACTAGTGTTAGGAGAGTACTAGCTACCCCACGGGCCCCAGGGTTCTGCTAGCCTCCTTCACCGACTTGTTAGGCCCACTAGGGCAAACCAGGGTAGTTAGGCGAGGGTGCGCGGACTGTGGAGGGGCAAGGCCCCGGTTTGGTTACTGTGGAGGGGTTGGACCCCTGTTACTGAGAGGGCTTTGCCCTGGTTCCGTGCTGTGCTTTGGGCGCACCCGTTAACGGAAACGACTGACCGCGTGCCAGTGCGGGCTAGCTACCTGTGCGTTTATCGCGCGTGCCGTAGTCACCGTTACGTCTGTCAGTGACCTTGGGGTGGTTGACTGAGGGTAGGATCACCACTTGGGACTCTCCTGGCCAGGAGAGCACCACGTGCTACTTCTACTTTTGGAAAAGACTGCAATCAAGATCGTTCCCACGAGGACATTCGAGATCAAGTAAAGGATCTGAGAAATAAATGAAATAGTGAGAAAATTGAAAGATGTGAATAAAGGAAGTAATAGAACATAACAACTACTGTACACTCTATTGTTGTCTTTAGTTAGTGTGCCACTCTACTCAGCGTTTTGCTGACGTGTTACACTCGTTACCTTTTTCAGGACCAGGTGTTGAGCAGCCAGGGTCGGCGGCTGCAGAGGACGCTGGGCTGAGTAGGGTCCAGTAGAGTTTACCACAGTCTTTTGTACCTCTTTTGTTTCTGTTCTAGTGAGTAGTTTTTGTTTCCGCTGTACTTTCTTTACCTGCAGTTCTTGTTATATGATAAATGTTGTTCTACTGTTGTGGTGGTATCTACTGTAGTAGTTTCTTTCCTTACTGCTGTACTTCCTTACTGTTAGTTATATTCATGCTGAATGTGGTTTATTTTACTGCTCTTTTGGTTACTTCCTCGTTGGACGACTAGGTCTTGGGATTAGTCGAGTCGGTCCGGTTCTCGTGTCTCTTAGGGACTCGGGAATCGGGTCGTTACAGAGGGTTATAATTGTGTCAAAATATTTGCTCGTTTGAGACTTATGATTATGTTATATGGACAATATATTAGTGTATGTATACCTTGCATATATGAATGATATGTTTTCTTTATAAAATACCATAAGTCGTGATCATCCTTGGTTCGATGAAGCCCTAAACTAAGCAGGGTCCTTGAAAATTTGATTATAACATAGGTGTTACTTGTTACATATAATCAGTGTTTGGTGAAATCTTAGTTTCATCTTTCTGCTCTTCTCTAGTATATCAACTAATTTTAGTTACAATCCTAAAGCGTCCTTAAATGGGCGCTGTTTGAAATGTAGTTGATGTTAGTTTTGGGAATAAACTGGAAAAGTGTGAGGAGATGCTGCCAAAATTTCTTTAGACATTGATTGCATGTAACAAGTAACGTTGTGATTAAATCTTCATGGGTGGGATATCAAATGAAAACTTTCATCAAAATACACATATCATCCATATATTTCTTTCTAACCTATATGTGGATTACTATTAATTTTAGGTTATTATGGATAAGTCGTGAATTGGTTTGAAAACTTTAGATTACACTCAATATAATAGTGGAGTCATTTTATTCTTGGATTGGGTCTTACAAGATGATATGAAACAATATAGATGAGAAGAACATTTAGAGAAAATTTTTTGTCCATTAAGGAAGAGTTTTAATGTATTTGTCCAAGATAGAAACATTGTGTTTGAGCACGTGATCTATAATGGTTGGTGCTAGCATTACACAAAGTGGATTACACATGGAGAGAAACTGAGACAAGATGACACAGGAAATACAATGGAAGCGGACAAGTCTGATGATGGCGTCGAGATTGATGAAATTGATGAGATGCTTCATCAGATGAGTGGCTGATGTTGAGATTGTGAATGAGGATGAAACATTAAGGAGTTGTAATCAAATTTATGTTGCAATGAAGGTCGTAGAGGAACCTATTGCTCTCGGAATTAGTTCCATGACTATGTTGTCTTTTCTTTAAAAATTATTTTAAATGAAAGTTTTGAATAGAGCAATGATGAAATTAATATCAAAGGCACTTCAATCCATATGAAAGTTGTTAAATAATCCTAGTGGTTTTCTAGAGTCGTAGTATGAGGCAAAGAAGTAGATTTGAGTGCTTAGTATGAATTGTGAGAAGATTCACGCATTATTGAATGACTGCTGATGAGCCAATATTTGCGGGCAATTTAGGTATTTCAATGATATTAAGTTATCTTTAACATTTATTTAGCATGCATTAGGGTGTAAATATATTAGTTTATGTTTTTAACTTAATTGCATAATTCATGCATTGCATTCATAATTAAATGCATTTAGAATTGAGTTAGAATAGCATGTATTAGAATAGTTAATCAATTAAGTGCATTACATGCATTGTTTTATTTTAGCATAGAAATTAAGGGTTTGCACATAAATAACCCCTCATTTCTTTTTCATTTTTAAAAATTTTTCTTTCTTCTCCAACGAATGCTTGCAGGAGACGCACATCAAGGAAGGAGCGACAGAAGTGGACCTCTGTTCCCCATGTTCTTTGTCACTTCATCTCTTCTCCTCAACCAACACAAGTTGCCCTCCTGTAGCATAAACTGAAGCTTCCACCCTAGAGCTCGCCAGAGGCCTTAACCCACCTCCACCGTAGCTCTCCGACCACCGCTGGCCATCCCCCACATCGACAGAACCACCATCGCGAAGCTTACTTCGAAGGTTTCCTCCCCGCCGAATCTCATCGACTCTGGTGGTCTCATGTGTGCGCAGCAGCCTGTCCAAAAAATCCTCTATTTCCACTTCAATTAAAATTTACGATTGCATGCCATTGTAGGATTTCATTTTCTTATTTAATTAATATTATATTATGGCTGCTTTGCTTGAATACCCCTCCACTTCATGCAAATGCAATTTTAGCATATCTTCTCATTGTTATCTTGATTTAAAGTGGATTTTGGACTCATTAGTTGAGGAGAATCTTAGTGAACATCATTTCTCTCATTTTGCGAGTTTTTAATTGCTCATTGCCTCCCTGAGGACATGACACGCTCTTTTGAGTGGTTAATTTTTTTAAATACTTTGATTAGTCGATTTTCCACTACTTAGAAATATAAACGACAAATCATTTTAATTACCATCCGGTTAAGTGAGAATCGACTTGTCAAATGGTGCTGTTGCCGGGGAGGCAACAGGCTTGCTAAACTTGCATTTATTCATTTATTTGTTTACATTTAATTTGAGGCATATTTAATTTGTTCTATCTGATTTGTGCGAGGTACCTCTTGGGAGAATCATCTCACCAGCCTTAATGACACTGAGGTGGACCTTGTTTCCACCACCGAAGGAGGACATCTGGAGTGATCATCTTTATTTTCATATTCGTCGATTTTTTTACAGTAGATAGAATTTAGGTTTTAGAACTTTACTTTTCTTTATTTTCTTGCACATTCACTTGGTTTGAGACCCTTGTTCTGGGGCATATTTTAGGGGTTTGTTCCCCTACTTTCTTCTAGGTCCGTGTTGGGTAATTTTTCGGGAGCCTGTTCCATTTTCTTTAGATTTAGGTTTTTATTTTCTTTCATGGATTGATTTTCCATTATTTTGTGCATAAGTAGGTAAAAATAAAAAAACAACAAAATACGAGCTACATGCCTAGAAGTTGCATGATTTAGGATGGCCATATAAGATTGTATGAGCAACTTCTAGATTTATTTTCTACATTGCGTGCATTCTCGCATCACTGATTGCTGGAAGCAAGGTACACATCCTCTTACTTTGCATCCATATCTTGATCATGCATTTGCATTTGGACTTAATTCCTATACCACATAATTTGTCTTGAAATGATCTAATAAGTGGTCACATCAAATTTATGAAAAGGACTAAGTAAAGGAGGAATACAGTAAAACCCAAGGAGTTGATTTGAGACATTGTGTTGCGGTTCAAAATTCAAATTTAGAATTTTACAGTGAATGCACACGTGCATGACTGCACACTAAAGCATGCATTTAGACACTCCTAGGTTTTTGACCTGCTAGGTAAGAACTCTCTTGCAGTTGGATGCCAAAGTGCTTGAAACTTAAGATCAAAGGTTTTGTAACTCCAAGGAGGGGGATACCCTGTTACAAATTTTTGAGGGTAGTTAAGAAGCACCGCAAAAGCATAGCTTCAAAGGAAGGCTTAGGCTTACTTGCATCCCTCGATCTTCCGTCCTTGGAGTACTTTACCATGTGAACTTTAGGGCAGAGCACCTAAGTTCCAATTAGGTCTTTATTAAGGCATTTCGTAAGTCGACAATAAGCACGTAATTGATTGGACAATTTGTATTGTCACCTAGAACTGGACTAAAATCTCAAAGGCCTTAATTAATTAAAGACATAAAAGTCCTTTTGAATTGTGTTTGTGTTGTTGATATATGCTTGGCAGGCGATTTCTGAGGAGACAACTTGTGTTTAATCTAGAACCTGAAAGAATCCTTGGGAAAGCCAACCAAGAGAGAAGAGAGATGGCCAAGGAAAAAATAGAATTATGAAGAACCGACGATCTTTGAGAGACTATTTTATCCCTACCAACCAACCTAGCCATGCACTGAGAAGACCTGGGGGGAACAATCCTTATGAAATCAAGAGCAATACCATATCTCTGTTGCCCTCATTCTATGGTACTTCTAGGGAGGATCCCTACAAGCATTTGGAGGAATTCACCGAGGTCTGTTCCACGGTGAGATTGCAGGGTGTTACTGATGACGCCCAAATGCGAATCCTCTTTCCCTTCCCCCTCAAGGATAAGGTGAAGCATTGGTATCACACATTAGATGGTAGAGTGGATACTTAGAATGCCTTGAAGGGAGAGTTTTTGAAAAAATACTTCCCCATGAGCAAAACTAATCATTATAGGAGAGAAATCATAGGTTTTGCTCAACAAGATGGAGAGCAATTTCATGATGCATGGGAGCAGTTCAAAGATTTGTTGCGCTTATGTCCCCATCATCAGGTGCCAAGATGGCAACTTGTAGAAGGGTTTTACAATGGATTAAAAGATAAGCATAGGCAAACAATGAATGGTGCTTGTGCAGGAACCTTTCTTACAAAAACTAAAGATGAGGCTTGGGAGCTTTTTGAGGCTTTGAGTGAGAATTCTATCCACCTAAATTCTGTCTATTTGGATAGGAAACCCACTCTTATGCAACAAAAGATTGAGGCATATGAGGCTAGGGATACCCAGAATTTAGCCTTTCAAATTCAATTGTTGAACCCAAATATGGAAAGGCTTATGTCAAACCCTAACCAACTCATGTCAAATGCCTCCACTTTCCAAGCTCTTGAATGCTCCATTTGCCAAGGCAATACGCACGCTACTGTGGATTGCCACTTGGCCGCCCAATTCCCTGACCTTGTACAGGTAGACATAAATGCCGCTTAAGGGTTTCGTTCCAGACCTCGTAATGACCCTTTTCCAACACTTATAACGAGGGTTGGAGGAGCCACTCCAATTTTTCATGGAGACAGGGGAATGCCTCCAATTCAGGGAATTACAGACCCCAACCCTTTCAGACTCAACAGTATAATCAACCTCTTATTCCTTCCCAACCACCCAAGACTTCTAAGATGGATGAGGTTAAGGCCATGCTGAAGGCCATGCAGGAGAACCAAAGCATGATCATCCAATCTCAAGACAAGGCAATCAATGAGATGAAATCCCAAATTGGACACCTTGTCAAGGCTATGAGCAAAAGGGAGATTGGGAAGCTTCCCAGTTCATCTGAGGAGAACCCTAAAGGGAAAGGGATTATCTTTAGGGAGCATGCCCAGGCGGTGACTATTCTGAGTAGTGGGAAAGAAATTTTCAAACTTGATGCTCCTATAGTCCCACCTTCTGAAAACCCATCCACCTTGACTTTCGCCCCCACCGGAAAAGAGCCGCCCAACTCTTCTCCGCTTGAAATCACCTCACCAGAAGAGGTTGTCCCCGTTCCCCCACTTACTCAACATCACAACCCTTTCACCCAGAGACCTAAAGTGCCCTTTCCAAAGCGCTTATCTGACTCTAGGCAGACTTCTACTGGCTCATCTAGAGCCAAAGATAGGATAGACAAAATCATGGAGACTTTCAAGCAAGTGCAGATTAACCTGTCATTGCTTGAGGCTATGAGGCAGATTCCGTCCTATGCCCTCTTTCTTAAGGACTTGTCACGAAAAAGCGACAATCGAGGAAACAGGTCCAATCAAAAGTTGTCCTGCATAATTCTGTTAGCTCAATTATACAACATGGAACACCCTCGAAACTTAAGGACCCAGGAGCCCCATACATCTCAGTGGTTGTTAGCGACCTACATATAGACGAAGCTCTGCTTGATTTGGGTGTGGAGGTAAACATCCTTCCGAGTTACGTATATGAACAACTTGGAGGAGGCAATCTGAAGCCTTCCCCTGTAATCCTCTAAGTTGCAGACCGATCCTTGAAGACACCACGGGGCCTGCTGAAGGATGTCCTCGTGAGAGTGGAGGATTTCTTCTTCCCCATTGACTTTCTAGTGATGGACACTGACCCTAAAAACAAACCAACCAGGCCCTCCATCATCTTAGGCTGCCCTTTTCTTGCGACTTCTAATGCTTCAATTAATTGTCACACTGGGGCATTAAACATGGGCTTTAGGAACAGGAGAATTTGGCTTAATGTGTTTGATGCTTATAAACAAGCTGGATCTGAGGATTGTTCCCAAGTTAAAGTGGTAGATGACCTGATTGAAGAAACAACTCCTGCAATTTTATGTGATGACTCCCTTCAGCATGTCATGCTAAATGAGCATTCCCATCTCTTGGAAGAATGTGAAGGGGATGTACTAGAACTTGAGGAATTACTTGGAGTTTCTATTGAGTCTCTCTCCCCATCATACTTGCCTTAGGTAGATATGCTACCTGATCACACGTGTTTCGCGAGTTTGAAATCAGGGTTTGGAGTAACCCATCGTCGTAGTTGCAAAATGCATGGTCAAATAAAATTTATACCGAAACACGAAAAGTGAGTCTCGGGTGGAACACGGGGAGGCGAATGTTTGGTTTTATGAAATCTGCGCTTCACTTTTTATTTGTTTATTTCATTTTTATCTTTTCTATTTTTTTTTGGTATTTTTAACAAGCAAGAGGTTAGGTCGATGAAAACTTTATCTACTTGCAAAAATATAAGAGAGAGAGGGAGAGGGAGAGAGAGAGAAACAATCATCTATTCATCAAGAACTATTTATTACAACTATGAATGCAGGAAACTACACTACGAAAACGTAAAAAGATAGAAAGAGGTGAGAGAAATCCCCCTCAACAGTTGCTCGGAGGACGACTCACTCTAACGTCTCCCAGAGGAAGGTGGTGAGGAGAGGGACGAAGGAGGATGGGGCAGGACGGTGTCGCAGCGAGGATCTTCTTCCTGAAGGGCGGTGAGAGGACGACCATGGGATTCTCCACAAATGGGGATGAGGGGAGGGAAAACTATTTGATTTTCTACTCTAGAGGAGCATCCCGAGCTTGGGATGAGCTCTCTCTAGAGCCTTGGAGGTGGTGGGAGGAAGAAAGGAAGAGATGTTTTGGAATGGTGGTGGGTAGGTCCTTTTATAGTGGAGGAAGAACAAATTTGCATCTGGGTCATTACTAACGTCCATAGACGTCGCTGCAGTTGTCGCTGAAGATCTGGCCTTCAAATCCTCTTGCTAGCATGCGCAGACCATTAGTGATAGTTGCAAGCGTCACTAAAGGAGTGCGTCGTTGAAGATCCGCTCTACTAGCTCGCGCTCCGCTGGCACGCGCATCACGCGCTGCGCACTTCACGTGACCATGCTCCCCGTGCCGTGTGCGCGCGTGCGTGCTGGTATGCGCTGCGCTACTGTTGCGGCTGTGCACGTGAGCTGTGGTTGTGCGCGGTGAGCTGCGCGCAGCTGCGGCTGTGTTCGTTCACTACTACTGACCGGCGTTGGGCGGCCTAGATGGCACCACGTGGTGCGATCTAGGCCGTCTATTCTTCTTTCTTTTGTAGAGGGTGTCACGGTGCTTAGATCGAGATGATTTTCACGCTATTGGATTGCGATTGTCGCTCCGGATCCATCCATACAGTTGAATTTTTCATTCGAAACCTGTATGGATGTTGCATTGCCCCTTGGTCGTTGATCTTCCTTGGATTTAGTATGATGCTACGGTTCTCCAATCTAGATGATTTTAGATGCGTTAGACTCCGATCGTTGTCCTAATCAGACCTGTATGGTCCGATCATTCATCCGAGACCTTGAAATAAGTCTTCTTCTCTCCTGACCATAAAAAGGACCTAATTAACCTAAAATATATACAACTACTCTAAATGCAAAATGATGCATGCTATGGAATATTTATAACATGAAATGTAAATCTAAGCCTCGGAACATGCATGAATAGGCATTTTAACCTAAATAGGTGTGTCTATATCATACCCCCATACTTATCTTTTGCTTGTCCCTAGCAAAATTAAACTACATGCTATGTATAAAATCAAAATTAGGATTAGATCGCTTAGGCCTAAGTCATTTATTAACAATAGAAAATTTCAACTAAGGTCCTAAACAACGAAAACTCAATAATACCCAAGTGCCTGCCAGAATGCAGACCGCCCAAGTCCTCTCCTTATTTAAAAAGGGAAGATACATTTTTTTATTTTTCTTTTCTAAATTTTTTTGTACTTTTGGAGTTTGAGAGTTTTGAGATAACTTTTTACAGCTACCCAACCTGCCCAAGACTCGAAAAGGACTGTAAGTGCTAAGCATCTTGTGGAAATAGTGAAAGACTTACTAGGCAGCCGTTAAAACGGACTTTGGGTTTCTACGACCCTAGGTGACCTTGTCTAGAGGTTTATCTTTTCAAACGGTAGCTTTCTCCCTACTTCTTTTATTTATGGGGTCAACACAAGGGCGAACCCAGTGTATATCTCCCTGATTTATTCTACTTTCCCTCTTCTTTCCAAAGTGTTTTGGGAATTATTGTGCATTCTTTTGTGAGCTGGGTTCTGGACAACTGACCGATGAGCTGTTACCATCGACAACTTGCCAGCCATACTCATGCAGTGAAGTGCGATTTTATTTGTTTTTTTTTTTTTACTCTCTTTTTTCTATTTTTTTTCTCTCTCTTTTTTTTTTAAGTAGGTGGCTTTCCTGATCTAAGATTTACCTAAAGGTAATACAATGAAAATGGTCTTGTGACCAGACTCTGGACAACCGGCCGATGAGCTGTTACCATCGATAACTTGCCAGCCATACCATCCTACATAGTTCATTAGCTACCCAATTTTCGAAGAAACGACCGAAAAGTGAGTCAGTGCCAAAAATGTGTGTAGATGCTTAGGCTTAAAGTCCCCTCAAATCAGAGGGTGGGTTGATAAGTCGTATACTTATCACCCCAATTTATTTACTGAATTAAAATAAGATTGACTTGGAGGGGACTTGACACTAAGTCCACATTCGAGTGGACACTCGGGCTTATTAAGCCCGAAGACCTAAAGAGTCTAGGTATTCAGGTCCTATCGTATCATTTCCTAAAGTTAATAACTTCCAAATGCCTAGGTTCTCTTCTCCTAATTCTTCTTTTTTTTTATCTTTTTGAGTTTTCAATTTTTTTTAAGAAACTAAAAGAAATTCTACGGAGTTAACAAAATGATTTCAGGATTAAGTATCCACCCCCCATGCCTAAATGATACAATGTCCTCATTGTAAAAATAAAGACATGAAAAGGGTGGAGTAAACAGAATATCACCTGAGTGTCATGAAAATTCGGTCAGCTCCGTAGAGAATGTGAAATATAAACACGTACTAAATTTAATGCCTTCTGCTAAGCATAAAATACATACAAGGAAGAAATTGAGAATTCATAAGTGCGGGTCAGAATCAAAATAAAAATATTGATTATCAAACTTGCCAACAGAAGATGTCCACAGACATGGACCAGATTATGATGCAGACCCATGCCCCAACATCAAGTGGTTCTCAAGTTCTGGATGAAAATCACCCAGAACCGAAGGTTGTTGCATTTGTGGGGCCGGGCCTACGGTTTAGTGGTGTGCAACCCAAGACCAAAGTGTCAGACAATGGGTAAAGATGGTTCAATAGGTGTGGTTGTCCACTTAACATCTAGCTCAAAAAAATAATAAGTTATTTCTAGCTTGGGTTGCACATGAAAGATATCGTAAGGGTCCTGGTAGAAGGTAGGTGATTTTAGGTCAATAGAAACCCTTAGATCCAAACTTGTTTCTCCCTCAAAATTAACCTCCCAAATTTTCATTTCAACATTCCTATCCTCCAACATCAAGTGCTTAAGTTCCAGGACCTCTAGCATACCGTTCACCCCACAAGATTTACCCAAGGCCAGAAATCGTGACTAACTCAAAATTGACTTGGGTACAATGATTTCCAAATCAAAATCAATCCCTTTGGGGTGTGGTTGAGGAATAAGGCTATTGATTGAATCTTCTAGTAAATGAGGATTCAAATCCTCTAAGTTAGCCCCAACTGAATCCAAATCTTCAATAATTGGGCTATCAAACGGTTTGTCAGATTCCTCAAGCCCGTTTGTCTCACTAAAATCATCTTCCTTACGATCAAGTGAGACTTCACTAGGAATTCTTCACCCTCAGAATCAAAGAATTCATGATCCTCATTTATATATGTCTTAAAATCGATTGTCATTTTCTGGTTCAAAGAGACATTTTTCCTCGCTCCCTGGCTCGGGGATCTCGGGTGAATCAATCGATTCATCCTCAATGGGTTGCTCTAGCCCAACCTAGTCATCCCCGATCTTAGAAAATGTATCCCCCCCGACAGTCGCCTGAGCAGGTTCAGACATTGGCTCTCCTAAAGGGGGTTCATCTTAAGAATCATCCCTAGATTTGACTAGGGCAACCACAAATTTCATCCTCAACCTCAACAATTTCTTAAGAAGAAACTCACCCAGGTCCCTATCCTTAACACTTTAGAGCAAATCCAATAAAGAGCTATTCAGCTCATCGATCAGTTTTATCATAGGCTCCAATTCATCAGTGCATGGTGTTGGCTGAGCTTCTAAAGATTGTATGGCGTTCCTCAAGTTAGCCAACACGCTGTCTTGGATTTGGTTCACTTGAATCGACTGATTCGATTTAGGGTTGGGTTGGTTTGGGTTCATTCTAGAGGAGTCAAGATATTGAGGTTCTCGGGTTCCTCCCTGGTAGTAGGTTGTCTTGGGTTGTTCAAAGAATGGTGGTGACCTATATTCAGTATAATTCTGGGGAGGGTAAGTGTTATAATAAACATATCCTTCATGGTTGTAGATCTAGTTAGGTTGATCATCAAAGGGTAGAGATCTATAATCATTGTAGCTCTGGGAAGGATAGTAATCATAGTCTTGTTGTCTAGGGTTAGACCCTAGACACTGAGGTCCGGATTCGTATCCCTAATCAAAGTCATCCCGGCTAGTGGATGGGTAATCACAAGTCAAGTTGGAATAGTAATCATCTTGGGGATAAGTGGTGGTAGGAGGATAGGATGGGAAATGCGTGTAAGAAGTGGAAGGATACATGGTGAAGTAAGGAGGGAAATTGGAAGAGAGAAAGGTGCCCTGCAGTACAATCAATCAACCCTGTCCTTATGTGGGTAGCCTAAAGATCTACAGACTCCCAGGACTTGTCTTGAGATTATAAATGATTTAATCTACTTTTATCTGGTCAATCCAACCAGTTAGAAGAAGGGACTGGGGAGAAGGTTCTTCCTTTGGCTTGTGCCTTCAGTTCCTTCTGTACCCCCCAGCCGCTGTCGTTTGACGCTACTCCCCTAGCTAGACATCAAATGAACCAGCAGAAGCAGATTAATAAAAAAAAATCTCAGTTTAAGCCCCGAAGAGCGAATCAATCCTTAAGGCTAACGTCTACTCAGTTTTAATTAGGCTTGAGATGATTGTGCTCTTGGAATGTGATGGGCCCTTTAGATGGGTTGTGCCCTTAATGATCCACTAAAATGTGTGTGTACATAACCAGGGTTTGCAAACAAGGTTATTTGATATTGTGTCTTTTAGGGTTTAACCTTGTTTAGTAGCTTTTAGGGTTTAATCTTAGGTATATTCAATCAAGTTTAGGAGAACACTCCAAGTTTTGCAAGTACTGGTGATGATATATTCCTTTAGAAATCAGAGAAAAAATGTGGAGTGCCTGGTTCAGCCCTAAGAATCAACCCTAAGTGGCAAGCTACTTGATGAATCGCTTTTAATTTGAGTGGTGCGGCCCAAACAAATCGATCAATTGGCCTATTGGCACCACAGATTAAGGCACACAATGTCTTAGCCTAATCAGATTTCTAATCACTTATTTATTTTGAGTTGAAGTGTACCGGGTCTACAGGTTAGATCCCGGTTAAGTGGTAGAATCAAAGTGGAGTGGTGCACCTTAAGTCGAGAGTTGTGGGTGTTAAGGTGTGTCTCTTTCAGAAAATCTCACAATCAGATAACACTTTATTTATTTATTTTTATTAATGTGAATGGTGAGGTGAGTGGGGTGGCAAACAATAACCAAATATATCCTTGGGTTTATAACAAGCACCTAAGTTGATTTGGGTTTGAGTTATTCGGTTATGGAATGAAAACTAAGGTGGGGGTGGTGTAGGCAACACTTACAAAACCTTCATTCGCACTTTTCTCCAATCTAACCGCTTTGGCCTGCCTCAGAAGAGTACCTGCAATCACAGTAAGATCAGAGAAAAAGTGAGATAAAAGTTAGGTAAGGTGGAGAAAAACACGAGAAAAAAAACCAAAGAGTGTTGCCTCCCCGGCAACGATGCCAAAATGATTGCATGTGTTTCACAAGTTTGAAATCGGGGTTTGGAGTAACCCATCGTCGTAGTTGTAAAATGCGTGGTCAAATAAAATTTATATCGAAACTCGAAAAGTGAGTCCCGGGTCGAACATGGGGAGGAGAACGTTTGATTTTATGAAATTCACGCTTCACCTTTTATTTGTTTATTTCATTTTTGTCTTTTCTAATTTTTTCTTGGTATTTTTAACAAGCAAGAGATTAGGTCGATGAAAACTTTATCTACTTGCAAAAATATAAGAGAGAGAGGGAGAGGGAGAGAGAGAGAGAAACAATCATCTATTCATCAAGAACTGTTTGTTAGAACTATGAAAGCAGGAAAACTACACTACGAAAGCGTAAAAAGATAGAAAGAGGTGAGAGAAATCCCCCTCGACAGTTGCTCGGAGGACGACTCGGTCTGACGTCTCTCGGAGGAAGGTGGTGACGAGCGGGATGAAGAAGGACGGAGGATGGGGCAGGATTGCGTCGCGGTGAGGATCTTCTTCCTGAAGGGCGGTGAGAGGATGGCCACGGGATGCTCCACGAATGGGGATGAGGGGAGGGAAAACTATTTGATTTTCTACTCTAGAGGAGCATCTCGGGCTTGGGACAAGCTCTCTCTAGAGCCTTCGAGGTGGTAGGAGGAAGAAAGGAAGAGATGATTTGGAATGGTGGTGGGTAGGTCCTTTTATAGTGGAGGAAGAACAAATTCACATTTGGGTCATTACTGACATCCATAAGTGTCGCTGCAGCTGTCGCTGAAGATCTGCCCTTCAAATCCTCTTGCTGGTGTGCGCAGACCATTAGTGACAGCTACAAGCGTCACTAAAGGCACACGTCGTTGAAGATCCACTCCGTTGGCACGTGCTTTGTTGGCGCGTGCATCACGCGCCCATGCTCCCCGCGCAGTGCGCGCGTGCTGGCATGCACTGCACTGTTGTTGCGTGCAGCTGCAGCTTTGCCTGTGTGCTGTGGCTGTATGCGGTAAGCTACGTGCGATTGCTGCTATGCGCGGCTGCGACTGTGTGCGTGCACTGCTGTTGGTCGGCATTGGGCGGGCTTGATTGCACCACGTGGCACCATCTGGGCCATCCATTCTTCTTTCTTTTGTAGAGGGTGCCACGTTGCTCAGATCGAGATATGTCCCACGCTTTTGGACTGCGATCATCGTTGCGGATCCATCCGTACGGTTGGATTTTCCATCCAAAGCCCGTATGGATGTCGCATTGCCCCCTGGCCATTGATCTTCCTTGGACTTCGTATGATGCTATGATTCTTCGATCTAGACGATTTTAGAGGCGTTAGACTCCGATCGTTGTCCAAATTAGATCAATACAGTCCGATCATCCATCTGAGGCCCTGAAATAAGTCTTCTTCTCTCCTGACCATAAAAGGACCTAATTAACCTAAAATATATACTACTCTAAATGCAAAATGATGGATGCTATGCAATATTTGTAACATGAAATGCAAATCTAAGCCTAGGAACATACATGAATAGGATTTTAACCTAAGTAGGTGCCGTTGATCTTCCTCGAACTTTGTATGATGCTACGATTTTTCGAGGCGTTAGACTCCGATCGTCGTCCTAATCAGATTCGTATGGTTCGATCATCCATCCGAGGTCCTGAAATAAGTCTTCTTCTCTTCTGACAATGAAAAGGACCTAATTAACCTAAAATATATACAACTACTCTAAATGCAAAATGATGCATGCTATGCAATATTTATAACATGAAATGCAAATCTAAGACTAGGAACGTGCATGAATAAGCATTTTAACCTAAATAGGTGTGTCTAAATCACCACTTGAGATGGGGACTTCTATTATGAAACCCTCAACCATACAAGCCCCCGACCTTGAACTGAAACCCCTCTCAAACTCTCTCAAGCATTATTCGTTGGGCCAAATGATACTCTCCCTATAATCATCTCATCTACACTATCTGAGGTGCAAGAGGGAGCCTTGCTAGACTGCTTATCAAGGCACAGTGAAGCCATAGCTTGGACAATCGCTGAAATTAAGGGTATAGACTCTACACTCTGCATGCATTACATTTATACTGATGATTCTATCAAATCATTTCGAGACATGCAAAGACGTCTTAACCCTAACATGAGGGAGGTGGTTAAAAAGGAGATTCTGAAGTGGTTGGATGCTGGGATCATTTATCCCATCGCGGAGAGCAAATGGGTTAGTCCAATCCATGTGGTGACAAAGAAGGTAGGCTTTACGGTAGAAACCAATGACCAGGGAGAACAAGTTGTGACCAGACCCAGAAGGATCACTTTCCCTTGCCCTTTATTGATCAGATCCTCGAGAAATTGGTAGGGAACAAGTATTTCTGCTTTTTAGACGGATATTCTAGGAATAATCAAGTTGCAGTCTTCCCTGATGACTAGGATAAGATAACTTTTACGAGTCCTTACGACACTTTTGCATTCAGGCGTATGCCGTTTGGATTATGTAATGCACCGGCAACCTTCTAGCGGTGTATGATGTCCATTTTTTCAGACATGATTGATAAGTGTGTCAAGGTTTTTATGGATGACTTCTCCATTTACGGCTCGTCCATCGACCATTGTCTCCTACACTTAGAGAATGTGTTGAAGAGATGTAAGGAGAATGGTTTAGTCCTCAGCTGGGAGAAATGCCACTTCATGTATAGAAAGGCATTGTACTTGGGCATTTTGTGTCTGAAAGGGGCTTGGAAGTAGATAAGGCTAAGGTTGATTCTATTTCCAAACTCCCATTACCCACTAATGTCAAACAGATTAGATCCTTTCTGGGCCATGTGGGCTTTTATAGGAGATTTATTAAGAATTTTAGCAAAATTTCTAGGCCACTTTGCGACCTGTTGGCAAAGGAATCTTCCTTCGATTTTGATTCAAAGTGTGCCGAGGCTTTTCATACGCTGAAGGAGGCCTTGATCTCTATGCCTATTCTCTGAGCTCCAGATTGGGGACTCCCATTCTAGCTGGTGTGTGATGCTTCCGATTATGCAGTGGGAGTAGTCCTTGGACAAAGGGTTGAGGGAAGACCACATGTGCTGCACTATGTGAGAAAGACTTTAACCGAGCCATAGCAAAACTACACAGTAACTGAAAAGGAATTTCTTACTATAGTTTTTGCTTTGGAGAAGTTTAGGTCTTATCTTCTTGGCTTTAAGGTGGTCATTTTTACTGATCATGAGGCAGTGAAACATCTCATTGCCAAGAAGGACTCTAAGCCACGTTTGATTAAGTGGATTCTACTCCTTCAAGAGTTTGACTTGGAGATTCGTGAAAAGAAATGAGTGGAAAATGTAGTGGCTGACCACCTGTCTCCGCTCCCACTTGATGACTCTCTATCTGGAGACATTCGCGAGATATTTCCCGATGAAACCCTTATGGCGGTAACATCGACTTCACCCTGGTATGCTGATACTGTTAATTACTTGGTCATTGGAGAAACTCCTGCCTCTTGAGATGAGCAGAAACGGAAGAGATTCATTTCCCAAGCTAGATACTTTCATTGGGAAGAGCCAGAATTATTTAATATTGGGCAAGACCAAGAATTGAGACAATGTGTGCCTAAAGAGGAGCAATAAAGTGTGTTGAGATTTTGCCATGAGGTTCACTGTGGAGGACACTTTGGTGCTAAGAAAATGACTTTTAAGGTTCTCCAGTCTGATTTTTGGTGACCTACTTTATTTAAGGATTCTCATAACTTTGTTAAGGTCTGTATTAAATGTCAATGGACTGGAACGATTGGGAAGCAGAATGAGAGTCCCCAACACCCTATCCAACCTGTGGAAATTTTTGATGTTTGGGGGCTAGACTTCATGAGTCCCTTCCCTTCGTCCCATGGATATGAGTATATCTTGGTGGCAGTGGATTATGTCTCTAAGTGGATAGAGGCCATTCCTATGCACACAAATGATCACTCTGTGGTCTTGAAATTTGTGAGGGCCAATATCAAATCTCGCCTTGGCTGCCCCAAGACGACTATAAGTGATGGGGGACCTCATTTCCGGAACCACCACTTCAATTGGCTACTCAGAAGTCTGGGAGTAACTCACAAGATTGCCACCCCTAACCATCCTCAGACGAGTGGCTAGGTTGAAGTGTTAAATAAGGAGATCAAGAATATTTTGGAAAAGACTGTTAGGCCAGATAAAAAGGATTGCTCCCAAAAGCTGGATGATGCTTTATGGGCTTATCGGACAGCCTACAAAACCCCTTTGGGTATGTCTCCCTTCAGGATAGTGTACAGGAAAGCATGCCATTTACCCGTTGAGCTTCAACATAGGTCACTTTCGGCCATCCGAAGTGTCAACATGGATTTAGAGCAAGCAGATAAGGCACGTTTGCTGGAGTTGACTAAGCTTGAGGAGCTGAGAAATGATGCTTATAACACCTCCCAAGCTTATAAAGAGAGAACTAAGGTCTTGCATGATAAATATATCCTTAGAAAGACCTTTGAGCCCAACCAACAAGTCTGGCTTTTCAATTCCAAACTTAAACTTTTTTTCAAGGAAGCTGAAATCACGTTGGGATGGGCCTTACATAATCACCAAAATGTTTCCGCATGGGGCTGTGGAGATCAAAAGCCCTTCCTCTTCAGCAACACCCTTTACCGTCAATGGCCAACGATTAAAATCATATGTTACTTTGATTGGTCATCTGGTTGACAAGGTCACTCTCGAGGAGCCTTAGCTCCTTTCATTCTCCGCCTTAGGTAACATCTTCCCTTGGCTATTTTACTTCCAATGGGGACATTGTTTGAACTGGGTATGAGAGGGATGGGACCTGAGGCATCTGTTTATAGCATGTATACATATTGCATTCATATTGAATTCACAAAAAAAAAGAATTTAATTTATTGAGCTTAATTGGTTAGTCCCAACAATCTCTCTAGATGAGTTACCTAAAGTTCTGGGCTGGAACGAATGATGAGATAAGACCTTAAATGTCTTGCTTCAAAAGATAAGGAAGAGATATTAGTTTTAGACCCTTAGGACTGGGTTGGCTTAAAAATCTAAGTATTTGTTAAGATACATATTTTGCCTCAAGCAATTGAGGTACGTGAGAAGTTGATGTATCAATTCAAGGGCTTAGGAAGTAAAGAACTTCCTTGTTTACTCCTTGGTTTAGAGATCCTTGAAATCGAAGTGTCTTTTTCACTTACATGAACTTAAAACTGGGGCAACCATGTGAGAGCTTACCGTGGCTTTTGTTAGAATCGGGGTTGGGGATTCTAAATTAATGCACCTTAACTTATGTTCAAACTTAATAGAGATCCCTACGGGGTATGGTTGGCATGTCACACATAATAACCCCTGGGTGTGGGATGTCCAGAGCCCAACCTTGCACCCTAAGTCTTCCTAGATTTTACTTAGGTGAAGCATTTAGAAAGGACAAAGGAGAGCCACTCACAAAAAAAAAAAAAAGATGAAAAGGAGAAAAAGAAAAATGAGGAGGGAAATAACACCTCATTGCACATAGGTGTCATTAAAAATAAATGGTACCTTATTATACATGGGTACTAGAATTATGAAAAAAAAAGGAAAAAAAAGAAAGGAGAAATAGCTGAGGAGATATACACTGGGTTCAGCTTTGTGTTGACCTCAAAATAAAAAAAGTGAGGAGAAAGCTGCCAAGTCTAAGTATGGTTGAACTTAGGTAGGTTTAGGTAGATGAAGGGCAAGTCCAGTCCTGAGACTGTATGGGAAAAACAAATGTGGATGCCTATTAATCAAATTATACACTAAGCATTGACACTTTAACCTCTGGGATTTACAAACTACAAGATAAACTTAGAAGTTTAAGAAACCATTGCCTGAGACCAAAACTGTAGCAAATCAAGTTTGAATTTTGACTAGTACTTGGATACCTTAAGGTCTGAGGTTAGTATTTCAACAAATCTCTAGAGGTGAGATATAATAAGGCATCGTAACAGTTAATTCTAGCCCAAAACTTAGGAATTCTTCATAGATGTTGCTAGGGACTAGCAAAAACTAGGTATGGGGGCATTTGATGAGCTCATATTTGTGGGCAAATTAAGTATTTCAATGCCTAGATATTAAGTCATCTTTAACATTTATTTAGCATGCATTAGGATGTAAATATATTAGTTTATGTTTTTAACTTAATTGCATAATTCATCCCTTGTATTCTTAATTAAATACATTTAGAAATGAGTTAGAATAGCATGTATTAGAATAGTTAATCAATTAAGTGCATTACATGCATTGTTTTGTTTTAACATAGATATTAAGGGTTTGCACATAAATAACCCCTCATTTCTTTTTCTTTTTTTTTACTTTTGCTTTCTTCTCCAATGAATGCATGCAGGAGACACACATCAAGGAAGGAGCAACAGAAGTGGATCTCTGTTCCCCACATTCTTCGTCGCTTCATCTCTTCTCAGCCAATGCAAGTTGCCCTCTTGCAACATGAAATGAAGCTTCCACCCTAGAGCTCGCTAGAGGCCTCAACCCACCTCCACTGTAGCTCCGTTCGACCACTGTCGGCCATCCCCCACCTCGACGGAACCACCATCGCAAGGCTTACTTCGAAGGCTTCCTCCCCACTGAATCTCATCGACTCCGGTGGTCTCATGTGTGCGCAGCAACCTCTCCATTTTAGACTATTGGAATGAACAAATTATCATCACTCTACAAGATGGAACAACTTTTCCCTCCAACTTTCTTCAATGTTATGGTGCATCTAATGCTTCATCTTGCAAAGGAAACAAAAGTTGATGGGACAATATAGTATAGATGAATATATCCAGTTGAGTGGTTTATGAAAAAGCTGAAAGACTACGTCTTAAATAAAGCAAAGTTGGAGGGGTCAATTGTTGAAGTTTATTTTGTAAAGAAATACATAAACTTCTGTGCTATGTATGTAGATGATCCAGACAACATATTCAATCAATTGGAGAGAAACTTTGATGGAGGATACAATGAAACAGATGACGATTGTCTCTCAATATTTGATACAAAGGGAAGGTTGATCCTTCGCACAAAATATAGAATAATTGATATAATGGATCGACGGTTAGCTCACTTGCATATTTTGAAGCGGATCCTCGAGGTGGATCCATTTTTTGATGAATTCAAATAGTCTTCACATCCATCTCTCCATGAGTTGCAATTACTTAATTGGTTTAAGCAGTGTGTATATCATATGAAAGACAACAACGACCCACGTGAGGTGGAAGACTTTGATGTAATAGCTGAAACTCCATTGAGTTATAGACATTATCATTCTGGATACATAATAAATGGCTTCAAATTTAGAATAAGAATAATTGATGATGTGAAGGTATCGCAACAAGTTGAAGTTCTTGTTAGTTGTAATCTAGGCATGGGTTGTGATGGCTACTATGGATAAATCAAAGAGATTATGGAGAAGAGTTTCAGATACGACTGTAGGATGGTCGTATTTAAGTGTAATTGGTTCAATGCTTTTAAGGAAGAGATTAGTTTCAAAAAAATAAATAAACATGATTTTATCATTTTAAATAATAACTATCGAATTCTTTAGACAATTGAACTATTCACATTAACCTGTCAAGTATCACAAGTTTTCTACTTGACCAATAATAGCAAAAATGGGTGGATCATACCCATAAAACCCGTGTCTTGTGAGTACTTCGATGCATAGAAGGATAGCGAAAATAATCTTGAATCTGAAGCATATAAAGAATTACAGAAGAAGGAAAAATAGGTTCTAGTGCTATAGACACCGATGTTTAAGGTATGATAGCATATACTTGTATGAAATTTCCTCTTAAAATTTTACATAATGCTTTTTATATTTGTGATAAAATTTGCATTATCTTTATTTTTTATTACATTTTTTCAGACTTTCAATTTTACGTTATTATTAAAATTTTCATATCTTTATAATTGATTATTTCTTATTTTATGTGCAGATGAGGCCTAGGAAAAAGCTAGTTCATAGGGGGTAGTCAGCCAACAACCTATGAGGTTAGGGAAGAGAGTTCTTGTAGATTCCCTACCAGGAGGGGGTGACGTAATAAATTGCGAAATATAAAATAAAAAATCTCACAAAAAATTCAATCACACAAGGTACACAATTATTTTTAAGTGGAAACCCAAACCGGGTGAAAACCACCACCTAACCCTCTCGAGTTAGGATTTTCCGATCAACCAAGTTGATCAAACCCACTAAACGAATCACTTAAACGAGGGTGATTCAACCTCAATTACAACCACGCTACAAGTGCAAGGGTAGCGTTCCTCAACCCCTTTTCTTCACGAGAAGGATTTTGTCCCACGAAGGAGACGGGAATTCGCAAAGTGAATACCCAACCAAATAACAAAGTAAAATAACAAATATAGTCCTATAGAGCCAACAAAGATTTAAACCAAGCTTCTACAGGAATTAGGAAACTCCCATTTGCAAGGAGTGCATCGAATCGATGACGCGGGTGCGTGAGCCACGCGACGGCGCAACGTCGCTCTCGTGAACTACGGTGGGAGAGCGGGTGCGTGAAGGCTTGATGCTCTCAAGATGTAGAACTTGAGCTTGGAGAGCAAGAGATTCTTTTTGGACACAAAAGAGTGGAAATGCTTGTTCTTGATGTGTCAAGGTGTGTATATGTGTGCAAGAGGTTCCTCTCTATTTATAGAGGCCTTAGGAAAGCTTTGGAAGGCTTTAGAAAGCTTCCATAGCCGTTGGGAGAGAAGCCCAAAAGAATCAGGCCGAAATCAGGAACAATGATTGCACTGACAAGGTTATCAGACGTCTGATCCTGGCATCAGACGCCTGGGAAACCAGTTTAAGACATCTGAAAATAAGGTCAGACGTCTGATTTTATGCGGGTTTCTTCCTAACTTGAATCAGATCTAGATAGGGTTCAAGTGTAAGTCCATCAGACGACATATAGGAAGTCTGGCACTATGTCTGGACGTTTTTTAACCTACTTTTTCGTGGGAATGGATTTCCAAGAGTTGCAATGGCTAGAAAATCTCTGAGAAGAGATTTTGGGTCAGCTGAGGCAAAACGGTCATTTATCAGACGTCTGGAAAGGCTTAAGGACGTCTGATAAGGCTTTAACGGTCATATCCTCCAGTGTTTGTAAAGGCAGCCAACGGTCCACTAATTGGATGTCTGGCAAAATCATCAGACGTCCGCTAAGATGTCTGGACTAAGGTCTGGACGTCTGATTTGATCAGACAGGACTTGCTAAGTCCAGCCTAGTTGTTATCAGACGTCTGAATCAACAGTCAGACGTCTTAAAACATATTATCAGATGTCTGATTTTGAAATTAGATGTCTGAAAAAGCTGTTTGAACCCTATGTTGGTTTTCTAAGTTTTCTACAGAAAATCTAAGTATTCTAGGGTTGTGCAGGTGTTCCTAGGACTACTGTTAGGGTACTTTGAGGCTCTTTAACATGATTTTCTAAGGAACAAAAAGAGCAAGGAAATAAAGACGAAAGTACATGAAAGAAATAAACATAATTCTATCATATTCTTCTTGTCCTTCCATCTTCAATCTATCGCTCCTCGCGAATCTCCTCTGTTCTCCATCAAGCTCCTCCAATCCATCCTGGATGCGAGCTCGAACTCCATCTAATCACGTCTCCATTTGACTTGAAATCTAAGACTCCAAGTGCAAATGTTAAATGACACGTGTTTTGTTATCGTCAAAACAAACGATCGTGGTGCTCTAGCACCAACAATCTCCCCCTTTTTGACGATCACAAAACCATAAATAATAATGCAAAAAAAATCCTCCCCCTTTTTGACATTATCAAAAAGGTTTGATTGATTTTAAATTTCTTATAACTCCCCCTTAAAACATGCTCTTTTATGAATTTCTTTTGAAAGAAATGTCCTCCCCCTTTTTGTAACAACAAGATAGCTATTATTTTTCTCCCCTTTACTAAAGTAAATTTAGCTAACTTACATCTCCCCCTTAAAAATTGACAATTAGCTCATGATTTTTTAACTCCCCCTATCTAAATGCTTATGATAAAAAGATAGGGCAAAGAATTTTTACCTCACCTACCATGGCCAACAAAATGGCCCAAATGGTGGTGGTGGATGCCACATCGGATGGGGCTCCCATCCATAGCTTGGAGGCCCGGGCATTGGCGCCGGTCTCCAGTCTGGTGGTCGACATGCAGCGGGTCCATCGTTTGTTCGCCGTCTCGTCGGTCTTCTTGTTCTCCTCCTTGGTCTACTCTTTGGTTCTCCCAACTCGAGTTGACCAGCCTCGAGCTTGTAGGTCCAGTCCTTCGTGTTATAGTTATCCTTGAAACCTATAAAATAAGATTCCAATTCTTTCTTCGGTATCCAAGTGAGCTTGGATCCGGATCTGTTTGCGGGTCTCCTTGACGGAGATCCTTTCTCAACCTTAGGGATATAAAAATTATCTACTTTGTTGATTAATTTGTTGGAGTTTTCCCTAAGACATGCAATTTCTTTTTGTATAATATGCATCTTAGTCTTTAAATCAGAAATTTCTAATTTTAAACTATCATTTTCTTCAATCAATTTAGTATTTTCATTGATTAAATTTTTATTTTCTAATAACAGATTATTATCCTTAGGACTAGAGCTGCTTTCTAGGTCCTTAAGTTTTATTTCTAACCTATCATTTTCAGATTTAAGAAAGCTAAGGTTCTTTTTAATGCTTTTGTTTTCTATTCTTAATGATTTACTAACATCAAATAGTTCATTAAAAGCTTCTTGTAAATCGAAATTTACCTCGTTGTCTGAGTGGCTTTCGCTTTCGCTATCGCTATCACTTTCTCTAGCCATGAAACCAAAGCAAGCAGTTTCTTCTTCTATAGACTTTTCTTCTTCTTCCTCGGAGCTCGAATCATCCCAAGTGGCTTGGAACGCCTTCTTCTTAGATTTGTTCTCCTTTTCCTTCTTCTCCTTTTTGAGAAGAGGGCACTCTGGTCGCAGATGCCCTTTCTCGTTGCAGTGGTAGCAACATCTAGGGCTCTCTTTCTTCTCCTTCTTCTTCAATTCCCTACACAACTTGGAAAACTTTTTAAGTAAAATTTTAAAGTCTTCGTCGTCGGAACTTACCTCGCTATCCGACGCAGCTTTGAAGGCGAGAGTCTTCTTCGGTTTAGACTCCGGTGTATCCTTCTTCTTCTGCTTCAACTTAGTCTCGTAGGCCATTAGATTGCCTAGGAGATCTTCCATGTTGAGCTCCTCCACTTCGTTCGCCTCCTCGATGGCAGTGACTTTCTGTTCCCACTCCGGTCCGAGGGAACGAAGAAGCTTCCCTTAAAGCTCTTCCTTGATGAAAGTCTTCCCTAAAGCTTTCAAATTATTTACAATGAGAGTGAACCTAGTGTTCATCTCACTTAAAGATTCGTTAGGCTTCATAGAGAAAGATTCAAATTCTTGAGAAAGTAAATTTATTTTAGAAGTTTTTACCTTAGAGGTACCTTCGTGAGTTACCTCAAGTGTGCCAAATCTCGTATGCGGTGGCACATTGCGAGATTCTATTGAACTCCTCCGGGCTGAGTGCGCAGTAAAGGGCGTTCATGGTCTTTGCGTTCAAAGAAAGCTCACGAATTTGTTGTTGCGAGTAGCCTCCCGCGGGTTTCTCTGGGATCTCAAATGGCGTCTCGCACCTGGCCCAAATCCTGAAGTCATTGGCTTGAAGCCAAGTCTTCATCCGCAGCTTCTAGTAGGGGTAGTTGCTCCCGTCGAAGAAAGGCGGACGAGACGTGGATTGCCCCTTGGAGATTCAGATTGCGGAACTGCTCCCCTCCATGATCTTCTTGCCGGGTGTTACTCCAATCTCGCAAGAACCTGCTCTGATACCAATTGTAGATTCCCTACCAGGAGGGGGTGACGTAATAAATTGCGGAATAGAGAATAAACAATCTCACAAAAAATTCAATCACACAAGGTACACAATTATTTTTAGGTGGAAACCCAAATCAGGTGAAAACCACCACCTAACCCTCTCGAGTTAGGATTTTTCGATCAACCAAGTTGATCAAATCCACTAAACGAATCACTTAAACGAGGGTGATTCAACCTCAATTACAACCACGCTACAAGTGCGAGGGTAGCGTTCCTCAACCCCTTCTCTTCACGAGAAGGATTTTGTCCCACAAAGGAGACAGGAATTCGCAAAGCGAATACCCAACCAAATAACAAATATAGTCCTATAGAGCCAACAAAGATTTAAACCTAGCTTCTATAGGAATTAGGAAACTCCCATTTGCAAGGAGTGCGTCGAATCGATGACGCGGGTGCATAAGCCACGTGACGGCGCAATGTTGCTCTCATGAACTACGGCGGGAGAGCGAGTGCGCGAAGGCTTGATGCTCTCAAAATGTAGAACTTGAGCTTGGAGAGCAAGAGATTCTTTTTGGACACAAAAGTGTGGAAATGCTTGTTCTTGGTGTGTCTAGGTGTGTATATGTGTGCAAGAGGTTCCTCTCTATTTATAGAGGCCTTAGGAAAGCTTTGAAAGGCTTTGGAAAGCTTCCATAGCCATTGGGAGCGAAGCCTAAGAGAATCAGGCCAAAATCAGGAACAATGATTGCACTGACAGGGTTATCAGACGTCTGATCCTGGCATCAGACGTCTGGGAAACCAGTTTAAGACGTTTGAAAATAAGGTCAGTCGTTTGATTTTATGCGAGTTTCTTCCTGACTTGAATCAGATCTAGACAGGGTTCAAGTGCAAGTCCATCAGACGACATATAGGACGTCTGGCACTATATCTGGACGTCTGGAAACCTACTTTTTCGTGGGAATGGATTTCCAAGAGTTGCAACGGTTAGAAAATCTCTGAGAAGAGATTTTGGGTCAGCCGAGGCAAAACGGTCATTTATCAGACGTTTGGAAAGGCTTAAGGACGTCTGATAAGGCTCTAATGGTCATATCCTCCAGTGTTTGTAAAGGCAGCCAACGGTCCACTAATTAGACGTCTGGACTAAGGTCTGGACGTCTGATTTAATCAGACAGAACTTGCTAAGTCCAGCCTAGTTGTTATCAAATGTCTGAATCAATAGTCAGATGTCTTAAAACATATTATCAGACGTCTGATTTTGGAATCAGACATATGAAAAGGCTGTTTGAATCCTATATTGGTTTTCCAAGTTTTCTATAGAAAACCTAAGTATCCTAGGGTTGTGCAAGTGTTCCTAGGACTACTGTTATGGTACTTTGAGGCTCTTTAACATGATTTTCTAAGGAACAAAAAGAGCAAGGAAATAAAGACAAAAGTACATGAAAGAAATAAACATAATTCTATCCTATTTTTCTTGTCCTTCCATCTTCAATCTATCGCTCCTCGCGAATCTCCTCTGTTCTCCATCAAGCTCCTTCAATCCATCCTGGATGTGAGCTCGAACTCCATCTAATCACGTCTCCATTTGCAATTGACCTGAAATCTTAAACTCCAAGTGCAAATGTTAAATGACACGTGTTTTGTTATCATCAAAACAAACGATCGTGGTGCTCTAGCACCAACAGTTCCAACAGCCTCCTTTAGTTTCCCAACCTCCTCCACGTGTCCAGACTCAGCTCTCCTCCCAGCAAATCCCCACTCCACCCTAAGGTACACCCATCATGGATTTTTTCCCCACCCGTGGGAATATGATTGCACAATAACTTAGGAACAATGCATGCATAAGCATCTTAATTTGCATCATAGATGATTGGTTAGCATTATAGATAATAATGTTGTCTTATGCTCTGATGAGGGCTTCATCATGAGCCATAACTAGCTCATTTTGACCTAATAAAGAGAATAAAAGCTCCTACATGACTTAGAAGAGGGCTTAATTGGAGGAATAAGTGTTCTGAGAAGAAAATATGAAATAAAGGTTAAAACTGTAATTTTACCATTGCAGACATAAACGAGATTTCTCAGAGACCAAAACATAGGTCAAATGGTCTAAATGAGATAAAAAGTGGGTTGATTCAATCAGAAATGGGTTCATGTGTAATCCAGGAATTAAATGACATCTAGTAACCCTAAAACAGACCCGCTTAATTCAACAAGGTTCCCATTAGGATAAAATCAAGTAAACCCTCTAAAAATCATGGAAAAATATCCCCTAGGGTTTAAAACATTCAATTTGACCTTTGGAACCTAGTTTGAGCTAGATTAGGGTCCTAACTCATCAATTGACCTAATTTGGGTTTTTGCGCAAAATATCCAATCAAACGTAGTCAAACCTAAAATCCAACTTCACCATTGGATTCCTTAGGTCCAAATTAGATTTGTACCAAAATTTGGACCTAAGGGGAAGTCATCTTGACCTACTTTGCAATTTAGTACACCCAATCACATTTTGGTCCCTATCTTTTGAAAACCATCACATAAACCCCCCTAGCTTCCTCGCCAATCTTACAATCAGGTCCCTTCACCATTATTGGGGAGAGAATCCTTCTCCGGCGAGGAGGATAGGGGGGATACTCTCAGATCCCTCAGATATCTCCTTCCAGAATCGGAAGGGAGATTCTTTGAGGAATCCCCTTCCATCTGAGCCCGATCACAACCCCTGATTTGCACCCAATCTCTCGTGCGAACACACGAGAGATTTGGGTATCTAACCACCTTCCATCTCCAGCGAGACATCGGTGGCAGAAGACGTGCCCTCCAAGCACCAGAAGCACGGCCAGCACCTATAAATTAAACCCCAACTCCGGCCGCACCTCCTGAGCTCGACTTGGCCGGGATTCCACCTCAAATTCATCTCCTTCTTCTCCGGCCAAGGGGTCTAGAGAGATCCGGCGAGCTCCCCTCCTCTTCCTCGTCACTCTGCAATAAAACCAGTGGCAGAGCGGTCTTCCTCATCCTCCTCTGCGTCGCGCAACACCCGCGCGAGCTGCCCTAGCCCCGTCGTCGCCGCCGTCCTTCTCCACTGGGCGCTTTCTTCTCTGGCGACAGCAGGTACTGCCGGCCGCCTCCTCGTCCCCTTCGTCCCTTTAGTTAGGTTAAAACTATTCTTCTCTATCCCCTCTTTCATCTCCCTCATTTTATTTCATCAAACATCCCTCGACCGCCGCTGTTCACCATCACCTTCCTCATCTCCGGCTACCCTCCGGCGAGACGCTCCATCGCTCCACAGCCCCACACGCCTCGCCGACCATCGCATAACCTCCGCCTCACCTCACTGAATAACCTCTGCCAGTCCATAGTCCCTCTACACCTACCCAACAGTCCCCCGAACACACCCATCCATCCGGCCACAGGGCGACCTAGGCACGCACGCCTAGGCCACCCCGCAGCTTGCCACCTAGTGCTTCACCTTCGCCATGACACAAAGAAGGTCCCCCGATGATCTGATTAAGCCGTGAGGCTCTTTTCGTGTCTGACAGATTTCACACCCCTGCCGCCATTAGCGGTAACTTGAAGAAGCTCCAAGCTTGCTCCAAGTTGCAGGACTGCAGGGCTCCAGGTGCAGCTAACTCGGGGAGGTATTGCGAAGACTTCTGCTCCAGCAAGAGGCACTGCAAAGTCCGCAGCTGTGGCAATTGAAGGATGGACTGCTGCGGGCGCGCGAGAGAAGGCAGTGAGCATTAGTCCCACATCGTTAACTTACAAAGCACTGGAGTGATTTATAATGTTTTTGTGATATGGGCTCATTGCCTCCGAACGCACTTGGGGTAAGGTCCCTCACCTATCTCCACCTCCTCGTTCATGGCTTCACCGCACGGATCTGGCGACCCGACTCGACACTGCCCTGAGAACTCCTCGTGCACCACCCTCACGCCGGTGCACCTGGACTCGGGCGCGCGATCCGACCCGTTTACCCGACTCTGGGAGAGCGTGCTGAGAGTGGTTTACATAGAGAGAGAGAGAGACGCACGGGTGTGGGTAGAGGGTTAGGTTTTGCTTTGTTGTGGTTTGTGCAGGGAAGGCAGACAGGAGAAAAGAAGCCAACACTTGGCCGCTAAGGAGAAGAAGCAGAAGGAAGGAAGCCTTCGCAGAGGAAAAAGAGAAGAAAAGGAAGAGGTGAAGGAAAAAGAGAAGAAGAACTGAAGAAGAAAGAACAAATAGAGAAAGGTAAAGACAAGCAGAAGAAGAAGAAGAGGAACTGAAGGCAAAGGAAAACAGAACCAAGGAAGCAGAGCCAAGGAAGAAGAAGAAGGACCCATAAGGAGAAAGATACTGCAGGAGAAGAAATAAGCAAGGCAGAAGAAAATAAGAAGAAGCAAAGATATTGCAGAGAAAGAAGAAGCACAAAGAAGAGGAGAGGAAGAAAATCAGAAGAAGAAGAAGAATAAGAGAAGGGAAACCTATTTTTAAGACGTCTGAACCTATGATCAGACGTCCAATTTCTTCTTTTTGCCACAATTACTTTTCAAACTCATGCATTTATATTTGAATTACGTTTTGAGTAATTAAGTGTTCAATTACATTCTTGAGATTAGTAGTAAATTCCAATTGCTCCCTGTGTTCGACCTCGGATACTTAGGTTTTCGAGTAATAAAACTTTTACTTGTTGACGACGCTTGATCACCTATACTACGACGTAACTAACTGTTAAAACACGATCGAGATCACGTCAACATTTTGACACCGTTGCTGGGGAGCAACGCGCAATTTATCACTAGTCTCTACATTCTTTTTATTATATTGAACACTAACTTGCCCTACTTTGCTTTGTTATGATCTTGCAGGTATTTCACAAGAAAATCCCTCCCGCAAGTCAGCCACTCCAGGGCAGGTAATTTCTTTTCTTCCTTAAACTATCCTTTAAGCTTTGAAAGATAAAAGGAAGAAAATTAATTTAGGAATCAATTGCCTTCATTCTATAGTAATCACCATCTTTAAGGCAAACATTTCCTAATTTTGCAAAAATTTTTCAAATCTTCTTGAAGTTGGAGCAACTTTTTAAGATTCTATCCCACAAATTCATGTGCCTAATAGAAATCACGCTTAATCTCTGTGGACAACACACTTCTTGCTTTTAAGTCCAAAGAGAATTCTTGTGAAAAAGAGGATTGGAAATAGAACCAAATTAGGGTTTCTACAGTAGGGTCTTGGAGTGCTAGTTCACACATGCTTGTATAAAAGGATATGAACCCTCCTGCATCAGTGTGGTACCCAAGACCTTGATTGAAGAGATCTAAACAAGACAAACCCTAAGAAAAATTGAGCTCTAAAATCACTTGAATCTTAAAATCTTGGACCTAATAACCTGGGAGTCAAATCAGGGTGATCACTAGGCTCCAAACCTAGAATCATTCTGCCATCTATAAGACAGGTCAGGTGAAATTGACCCTTTGGGTTAACCAACCTCTAAATTAGGTCACAACATCAAAACATCTAAAGTTCAAGTGAGAACCCTAAAGCACCTTTGAAATAAAAGTGGTAGACTTAAGAGGTCAAGGTCCCCATTCTGGTCTACCTGGAATCTCAGTGACAAGAGAGGTCGGGTAGGGGAAACCCTGTAACCCGTGGGGACGCCCTACCGTGTAGGGGTCTTTGCAAGACTCTCCCTCTCTGGCTGCCCAGGTAATTCTCAGGTGGACGATCTTCTGATCCAGGGATACCATCCGCCCCGAACCTCCATAGTCATCCAAACGTCTTTGGGTGTCTTGATTGGGTCAAAAACATCTCCAGTCCCTCATCTTTTATCTTTAGAGCACACACACACATTTTCATTGGGACTCATTATTCATATCTAATCGCTTCATAACTTGATTCTACATCTTGATTCAAACTTTGATTCTACATCTTGATTCCACCACCTGATTCAAATATGCAGCCAAACCACCTAGGACTACCATTCAAGAAACCTGAATATCGGAGATCCATGAGAGAAAAATGATTGAGAATGCCATGAAATTCTATGAAAAAGAAGAAACCTCAAAACCAGTAGGAAACATTCAGGTTGATGTCCCAACAACCACAACCTTTATCATAACTTGTGCCCAAGTACTATTGGCAGAAGCCACAAAAGGATCAACCAGTGACTTGCTCATTACTGGATACATTGAGATAGAAAAACTGCACAATCTTGAATACCTTTAATGTATGACAAATCCTCAACTTTGGAAGCAACACCAAGATAGTCTTGAAAAATGGGAAGAGATAATGAGATCAGTAAAACAAATTATCGACCAAAAGTACCCGTATATACCACAAACAGAGGATAAACCATCTTGGGACAACATCGAGGATAAATCTGATCTCTGGTTTGAGGCACAAAATGGTTGTGGATTCCCAACCCAGATGGAGTATAATGTGCCTGATATTGAAGAAGGTTGGGAAGCTCCAAATGCAGGAAAATACCATGTTGAGCCCATTCTAGAATCCCAAAACTCCTACAATAATGAGAGTAGAACTGAACCTCTCGAGGGTATAAATCTCGTCCCTTATTCTGATAAGGTGACCCTCGAAGGTTATTCAGACCTAGATTCTAGTGATTCAACCCACATCCTAAGCCTAGAACCTAGATCTGAAATCTATTTTGAAGATTTCAAGGCCCCATATGAGGAAGATCAATCTTTTAATGAATATGAGTTTAGGCCTCTATTTGATGAATATCCCTCGTCAACATCCTCAGAGGAACTAATCGATTTTTCGGAAGTCATGCCAATCTACGATACAGAAACAGAGGAGTTGGACGAGTGGGGTTTCAATTGGGTCTGCCCTACTAGCTTAGAACCTGAGCCTCTATCAGATAGGGATACCTTTTTAAGCTCAGAATTAACATTGAGGCTAGATGCCAGTCAGGCTGCTGAATCTACAACATATGATTTATTCTGTGGTGTAACTCATGATCTTGAATCTCATTCATATTTTGATTTTCGCAAACTCTCTGACGATTTCGAATCTGACCATAACATCGGAGAAAACCTGCTTCCTGATTATAACAAGCCAATTCTCTTTGAAGCCACCTGCTCCACATATACATAATCAATCAAAACCCGTTCTCTACCCCGACTCGCAACCAGACTCAATTTCTATTCCGATTCACCTCACTGAGCCGTTTGCAGATGATTCAACTCCATACCTATACCAGGTATCAGGTATTGATCAGAACGAAAATCAGGAGCCATCATTCTTTGATCACCCCTGTAGGGTTTCCACACCATACATTGACTATTTTTCAGAACCCTAGTCTGACCAGGCTGATTGGACTCAACCTAAACCCGAGTTTTCACTTCCATATCCATCCGAGCCACATTGCATATGGTAGCATTTATCAACCCATATCCATATCCATCTGTTGATCTACATTTATCAACCCACCAGACTTATTGGGTTTGGGCTGCATCATCAGCCTACTGATATTAATAGGCACCTGGTTGGACTAACCAGTCTCTTAATCAAGGTGCTTGTTTTACAAAATTCCACTGATTTGACCACTCCCTCTCCACCCCATTTTCTGCTCGGTTGAAGGCATTGAATTTAGCGCTTAACGGGAGGCAACCCGTCATTCCAAAAATAGAGACCCGTCTGATTATCCATCTGTACTCCATGTCCATTGCACCTTGAGTTCAGCCTTAGACAGTTGATCCCACCTCTGGTACACGTACCAGAGCTTGAAATCGTCCGCATCAGTCATTTTCGACTCATTCACCCACTCGATGTATCCTGTTCTAAGTCCCTGACCTCAACACTGCTTCACACCCTCTGTTTACAATGAGGACATTGCAAAACTTAGGTAGGGGGGTGATAAAGTGCATACATACAAAACCAAGAAAAATTCAGAAGGATTCTCACACAAAAAAATTCACATATGTCAAAAACAAAAAAATTGAAAAATTATGAAAAAGAATAAAAAATTGGGGGAGGGAGGAAATTTTGTCACCCACATAATCATAAGGAGGAGAAAAAGAGCAAAAAAATGACAAAAGGAGCAAAAAATGAAAAAGAAATAGTAATTAGTAAAAGATTAAGGAATTAACTGAAGTTCTAGACCAGATCAAGAAAAAAAAATAAAAGAAAAGTGCTAAGGAGACATACAAGAGATTAGCGGGAATGCTGGTCTTAGGCCTCTTGGGCTAGAATCTTTAGCTTAAAAATTCACGTATCCGCTAAGATCTGGATAATCCTCAAGAGGTTGGGGGAAATGCGAAGCTTAAGTATTAGGTCTAAGGCTTAGGAAGTATTTGACTTCGTTAACTGATCTCTGGTTTGCAGGATTCAGTAACCTAAGCACCCCAAATTCACACACAGTCTGGTTCAGTGCACATAAATATCCAAATCATGCAAAAGCATTTAATGTTCTGCAAAAGTCACCTAGATTAGGAGCGGCCGATCAACACAAGTTGATTTGGATGAGTTCCCGGCGTGGAGAGGCGGAAAATCCCCTCGAAGATGCGTAACAACATATCATCTCCTTGGTGCTTGTCTCTTAGGATATTTAAATATCCTACTGGGTGCATGTAAGCACTCTGCTGGTTCAGATACCATGGGCAGCATTATCACAAAATGTCGATCGCCAGGGTCTGAATTCAGCCACGGAACGCCATGGGTTGGATTATCTCGAAATCTCGAAAGCCAGGGTTCTGGGGGTTGCCATGGCTGGTGCTATCTCGAAGCATCGATAGCCCGGGACCCTTGAGGATTGATGATAGGGACGAGGAATCCGATACAGACCGTGTTGAGAAGCTAATCCGAAGCTAGAAATAAAAAGAAAAGAGAGAGAAAGCTCTCTAAACAAATAAATCTTCTATCTCTCTCTTGCAAAAACACACTGCAAACTGAACCTAAGCTAAAAATGTCTTAAGCACGGGTGCTTCAACCGTGGAGTCCAACAAACCCTAGGTTAGTTTATGTGGGCCTTAAAAACCTTTGCGGAAGACTAAGGCTAAAGCGGGTCAGGTCCGGATTTTGGTTGGTACTGGAATACCTCTAGGCCTATTGTCGGCATTCTGACCTAATCACAAAAGAAAAAGAGAAGCACTTATCATAATTGTTGACAGACACTCAAGGTCTAGAATGGAAGTTAAAATCTTGAAATTTTGCTAAGGTACTAGCAAAAGCTAGGCATGGGGGTATGATGAGAGCCTCATCATGATCCATAACTAGCTCATTTTGACCTAATAAAGAGAATAAAAGCTCCTACATGACTTAGAAGAGGGCTTAATTGGAGGAATAAGTGTTCTGAGAATAAAACATGAAATAAAGGTTAAAACTGTAATTTTACCATTGCAGTACATAAACGGGATTTCTCAGAGACTAAAACATAGGTCAAATGGTCTAACTGAGATAAAAAGTGGGTTGATTCAATCAGAAATGGGTTCATGTGCAATCCAGGAATTAAATAACATCTGGTAACCCTAAAACAAACCCGCTTAATTCAACAAGGTTCCGGTCAGGATAAAAATCAAGTAAACCCTCTAAAAATCATGGAAAAATATCCCCTAGGGTTTAGAACATTCAATTTAGCCTTTGGAACTTAGTTTGACCTAGATTAGGGTCCTAGCTCATCAATTGACTTAATTTAGGTTTTTGCACAAAATGTCCAGTCAAACATGGTCAAACCTAAAATCCAAGTTCACCATTGGATTCCTTAGGTCCAAATTAGGTTTGTACCAAATTTTGGACCTAAGGAGAAGTCATCTTGACCTACTTTGCAATTTAGTACACCCAATCACATTTTGGTCCCTATCTTTTGAAAACATCACATAAACCCCCCTAGCTTCCTCGCCAATCTTACAATCAGGTCCCTCCTCAATTATTGGGGAGAGAACCCTTCTCCGACGAGGAAGACAGGGGGGATACTCTTAGATCCCTCAGAGATCTCCTTCCAGAATTGGAAGGGAGATTCTCTGAGGAATCCCCTTCTATCTGAGCTCAATCACAACCCCTGATTTGCACCCAATCTCTCGTGTGAATGCATGAGAGATTTGGGTATCTAACCACCTTCCATCTTTGGCGAGGCATCCGTGGCAGAAGACGTGCCCTCGATGCACCAGAAGCACGGCAAGCACCTATAAATTAAACCCCAACTCCGGCCACACCTCCTGAGCTCGACTTGGTCGAGATTCCACCTCAAATTCATCTCCTTCTTCTCTGGCTAAGGGGTCCAGCGATCTCCGGCGAGCCCCCCTCTTCCTCATCTCTCTGCCACAAAACCATTGGCAGAGCGGTCTTCCTCATCCTCCTCCGCGTCGCACAACACCTGCGCGAGCTGCCTAAGCCTCGTCGTCACCGCCGTCTTCCTCCACTGGGCGCTTTCTTCTCCGGCGACAGCAGGTACTTCTAGCAACACTTCCAAAATCATCTTGATCAAACGACCGTAGATAATGCTGTCTTATGCTCTAAAAGAGAGACAATATTAATTGTAGATAATTCGGGGCTGTAGTGACAGATCAGATCGTATAGATCTGATCAAGATGACAACGGGAGTCTAATCGAAAAATTGTAGGTTTCTAATCATAGGTAAGTACTTGTATCTTAGATTAGGTTATAATTGATAACACTGCATCTCGGGGTGATAACTCTATTAAATGGGGTTTATCTTAAGAACAAAATGCATAGATAACACAGCATAAATAGGAATGGGAGCATTTCATGCATCACACAATAAGATTGCTTATAGAACAGTATTAATGGCCATTTGTATGAGCACTTGTCAAAATAGGCCTCAGATGAGCAATCGGACCACACAGATGGATTCAGAGCGACGAATGGAGTCCAACGGACTTGAAATCGGCCAAATCCAACATCCAGAGCTCCTACAATGGGCCCAAGCAGTCCTGGCCGTTGATCTGATGTTCAACGGCCCACAGCGTGCCATGTGGCACCCAATCACCGCATCTCCACCACTGCCCACTTCCACCTTCAACCGGAGGACGAATCTCAGCCGTCGATCTTCGATCAAACAGCCGGGGACGCTGACGTGCGCTTGTGCGTGTGTTAAGAAGTGTCGTTATAGTTGCACTTGCAACGTCGATTTTAAAGTAAGGAAATAGAGGTGAGTCCGAGTGTCGGTCTTAGGGAGGCGTGAAAATCGGATTTCTCTTATCACCTGTTGTCACGGAAATTGTGGTGTTTTACTTGCGAAAGGTGCAATTGAGAAGCGAGAGAGAGATAGAGAGAGAGGGAAAGATTAGGGTTAGAGTTGTTTCTTGCTTGATCATGCAACTTAAACAAAAATTAAACAACTAAACGGAAAGTAACTTCATTAATCATGCAGCTTTAGTTAACAAATTACAACATTAGATACATGCTTAAACATAAGTAAAGGAAAGCTTAAAAGAGAGGAAGAGAGGGAGAGGGGGGGGAGAGCAGCGAGGCAGCCACGGCGGTGAAGGACGCTCCGTCGGTGCCTCATCGTCTCCGGCGATTACAAGAGGGCCTAAAGCTAGCTAAGAGAGGGGTAGACTAGTTGCAAGGGAAGTGAATGCCTTGAATGAGTGGTTGGAGGGGGTTTAAATAGGGAGAAGGGCTTTATAAAAGAAGAAGGGGCTTTAGTGACGTCCCATTCCAAAAGCGTCGGTGAAGCCCTCCAGCCCGTCGGTCACCCACCCGCGCCGTTCTTCTTCGTGCCCGATCCGCAGCTGCTACATGAGAGCCGTCCGATCAAAGATCGGACGGCTGAGATCTTCCCCTAGGTGCGCTCGGATCGCGCCTCAGGCGTGCGTGTGCGCGGGCGTCGTAGCCCGGCGTGCGCGTGGGAGCTCGCTGTCTAAGGGCACGCCGCGTGGCGCGATCTCAGCCGCCTGCTGCTGATCGGGCGGCCCAATTTCGCCACGCGCACCTTCATCTTCAATTCTTCGCACCGCGTGGCTCAAACCCGCGTCGTGTGCGTGCAGGCGTGCGCGCTAACCGTTGCGCCACGCCCGCTGCTTTGTACCGGTGACCGCGAGCGGGTGCGCGGTTCTCGGCCGTCCGATCGAAGATCGATGGTCGAGATTTGATCTCAGTTGAAGGAGGAAGTGGCGTGCGGTGAGCGAGGGGTGACGTGGCGCAACAGGGGCCGTTGATCATTAGATCAACGGTCAAAACTTCTTGGGCCCATTGTAGGAGCTCCGGATGTCGGATTTGGCCGATCTTGAATCCGTTGGACTCCGTTCGTCATTCTGAATCCATTCGTGTGGTCCGATTGCTCATCTGAGGTCTGCTTTGACAAGTGCTTACACAAATGGCCATTAATACAGTTTTATAAGCAATCTTGGTATATAATGCATGCAATGCTCCCATTCTACTTATGTTGTGCCTTTTATTCTTAAGATGGGCCCTATTTAACAGAATTATCACCCCCATTGGCAGTGTTATCATACCCCCATACTTACTCCTTGCTAGTCCTTAGTAAGGTTTATTCTAGCCTATTTTCTTTCAAAATTTAAGAAGTAATTGCTTAGACACTTGTCACTTGTCAATAAAAGGAAATATACTAAGATCTTAATCTACAAAGACTAAGCAGCACCCGGGTGTCTGCCAAAATACGAATCGTCCGAATTCTTGCTTTAATGTATATAACTATACGTATGTATATGTATATATATATATATATTTTTTTAGAATTTTTTCGGAATTCAGTGTGGGTTGGTAACTTTTTACGGCTACCCAACCCACCCAAAACTCGGTCAAAACCCTAAGTGCTAAGCATCTTGGTGTGAAGATTGTGATAGACTCACTTAACGGTAATTCAGACAGACTTCAGGTTTCTATGCCCCTTGGTGACCGGAAGAGGAAATATATTTGCCTGAAGGTGTATTTGTTCGATTGGTAGCTTTCTCCCTACGTTTATTTTAATTGGGGTCAACACAAGGATTTTTCCAGTGTATATCTCCCCGGCTTGTACTACTTCCCCGCTTCTTCCTTAAGTGTTTTGGTTCTTTTTGTGCAGTTATTGAGTTTGGCTCTAGACAACCGACCAATGGGCTGTTACCAACGATCACTTGCCAACCATACTCGTGCGGTGAAGTGTGGTTTATTTTCTTTTCTTCTCCTCTTTTTTTTTTTCATAGGTGGCTTCCCTGATCTCAAATGTACCTAGAGTCAATGAAGAAGAAATGGTCCCGTGGTTGGGTTCTGGACAACCTGCCAATGGGCAGTTACCCACGACAACTTGCCAGCCATACCACCCTAGAGAGTTCATTAGCTATCCAATTTCTGTCAAAATCTCCGCGGAGTGAGTCTATGCAAAAATGTGTGCAGATGCTTAGACTTAGAGTTTTTCTGAGTTAAAAGGTGAGTTGATAAGTCATATACTTATCACCTTATTTAGTAGGTGGATTAGAATAGCTTAAGGTTGCAAGGATTCAAAGCTAAATACATATTTTAACGGACACCAGGGCTGATTAAGCCTGAAGGCCTGAAAAGTCTAAGTGTTTAAGTTCTTTTTGTATTATTTCCCACTATTGACAAGTTTCTAATGCCTAAGTTTCTTCCTAAATTCAATTCTTTTTTTAATTTTATTTTATTCAGACTGATTAAATGAGCTCAGGATCGTGTAATTTACCACCCCCTCATGCTTAAGTTAGACAATATCCTCATTGGAAATACATGGATGCATAGGGGTTCAAAAAGATAGTACCTGAGTGATGTAAAATACTGGATCAGTCTAAATCCTCTGGGTTGCCTCCCAGGAAGCGCTGAGTTTAACGCCTCCAGCTGGGCGGTGCTTCGTGTCATCCCTCAACGAGGGTGACACTCTCCTTTGGGGGAACCTGGGCTAGAAAGTATTTCAATCTTTGACCATTAACTGTAAAAGTGTGCCCAGTGTTTGGATCAGCGATTTCAACCGTCCCATTAGAGTAAGGCTTAACCACCCGAAATGGTCCTGTCCATTTGGACCAGAGTTTCCCCGAGAAGAGTTTGTTTGCGGATGATACGGGGTAGCAATGCGGTGGTTCACCCCGTACTTTCTAAGTAGGGCACGGAATTGGGAATGGATAAAATGGCTTCCACCATCACTGATAATGGCCTTAGGTATTCCAAATTGGGAAAAGATGTTTTGCTTAACAAAGTGCATGACAGTCCTGTGATCGCATCGACGGGTGGCGATGGCTTCAATCCATTTGGAAACATAGTCTACCGAGACTAGGATGTACTCGAAGCCGTTGGATGGTGGAAAGGGGCCCATAAAATCGATACCCCAAACGTCGAAGATTTCGACAATCAAAATGGGCTGAAGGGGCATCATATCTTTCTTGGTCATGGTCCCCAGCGTTTGGCAGCGTGAGCAAGTCTTGGCAAAGTTGTGTGCATCCTTAAATAGGGACGGCCAGTAAAATCCAGACTACAGAACCTTTGCAGCTGTTTTCTTTCCAGAGAAGTGGCCATCACAAGCCTGGTCATGACGAAAGAAAAGCACACTCTGAACTTTGTCGTCGTGGATACACCTCCTGATGATCTGGTCAGCACGGAGGCGAAACAGCATGGGATCATCCCAGAAATAGTGCTTGGCCTCAGCCAAGAACCTGTCCCGTTGCTGTCTGGACCAACTGTGAGGGGTTTGTCCTACAACCACGTAGTTGACGTAGTCAGCATACCATGGCATTCTCTTGTCTTGCACAGCCAGGATGTGTTCATCAGGGAAGGCGTCAGATAGAGGTAGGGTGGGTCCAATGTGGTCTGGATGAAGTTTAGACAAGTGGTCAGCCACCACATTCTTTGATCCAGCCTTGTCTCGGATTTCCAGGTCAAATTACTTCAAAAGCAGGATCCATCTGATGAGCCTGGGCTTTGCATCCTTCTTGGCCAACAGGTGTCGGATGGCTGAATGGTCAGTGTAAATCGTCACGTGGGATCCCAGCAAGTACGATCGAAACTTTTCAAGTCCAAAGACTACAGCGAGCAGCTCTTTCTCTGTGACACCACGGGATCCGACCTCGTCCAACGTTTTGCTCGCATAGTAGATCACCACGGGATTCTTATCTTTCCTTTGTCCCAGGACAGCACCTATGGCAAAATTTGATGCATCACACATAATCTCAAATTCTTGGGACCAGTCTGGGGGTTGAAGTACAGGTGCGGTGGAGACTAAGTCCCAGAGGGTGTGATAAGCCTAGATGCAATCAGAAGACATGTGGAATATGACGTCGTTGGCTAGAAGGTCAGTCAAGGGTTTGGAAAGCTTGGAAAAGTCTTTAATGAACCTTCGGTAGAAGCCAACGTGTCCTAGGAATAAGCGAATCTGTCGGACCGAGCTAGGTGGAGGAAGTTTGGAAATCAAATCAACCTTAGCCCGATCTACCTCGATGCCCCTATGCGATACGATGTGATCGAGGACAATTCCTTCTTGAACCATAAAATGGCTCTTTTCCCAACTTAACACCAGATTAACCTCGATGCATCATTTCAGGATTTTCTCCAAGTTGTTCAAATAATGGTCGAATGAATTCCCGAATACAGAGAAATCATCCATAAAGACCTCTAAGTATTCACCCACCAATTTTGAAAAAATGGCTAGCATGCAATGCTGGAAGGTCGCAAGTGCGTTGCATAACCTGAACGGGAAAGTGAATGTGGTCTTTTCTTGATCTTCCGGAGCAATTGCGACTTAGTTATATCCTGAATATCCATCCAGGAAGCAAAAATACTTCTGCCCTGCCAATCTTTCAAGGATTTGGTCAATGAATGGAAAGGGGAAATGATCCTTCTTAGTGGCTTCATTGAGCTTACTATAATCAATACATACACACCATGTGGTGGTGGTGTGGGTGGGGATGGATTCGCCATGATCATTGGTGACAACGGTGAGCCCAGCTTTCTTTGGAACCACTTGAGTGGGGCTCACCCAGGGGCCATCGGAGATAGGATAGATGATGTCGGCGTCAAGCCATTTGATAATTTCTTTCATAATGACCTCCCGCGTGTTTGGGTTTAAACGTCTCTACGTATGGCAGGAGGGTCGTGCCCTGTCTTCCAGGTAAATCTTATGGGTGCAATAGGTAGGGCTAATTCCTCTTAAGTCAGAAATGGTCCAACCAATGACGGCCCGATGTTCTGAAGGGTCGCAGTCAACTTGAGTTCCTGATCCTTGGTTAGATGAGAATTAATAATCACTGGGAAGGTCTGGTTAGGTCCCAGGAAGACATACTTGAGATTTTCGGGCAATGGCTTAAGTTCAGGTGCGGGTGGAACCACAGTTGATGGAAAGGGAAAGGGCGGGAGTTGATCAACATCGATCTCCTCAAATGGTGCTGTGTGATGGCACTCAGCCTTACAGAGGTCCACGGGTAGTGATGGTGACGGATCAGAACAATCATTACAGGTTTGGTGGTCTGATATAGAACTAAGGGTGAGGCATTCCACGATCAGAGTTTCCATGGGATCATGTTCCTCAACACAATAGCAATCAAAAGACTTTGTCGCCTGGAAGATATCCAATTGCATTTTCCTATCCCCGAAGGCGAGTTCCATACATTCCGCGTCACAATCAATGTTTGCCTTAGCCGTAGCTAAGAAAGGTCTGCCTAAGATTATGGGTGTGTTCTGTAATTTTTCAGGGACTTCCATGTCGAGCACCAAAAAGTCGACCAGGAAATAGAAGTCCTTAACCCGTACAATCACGTCCTCGACAACCCCCCTCGGGGTTTTCACTGATCTATCAGCCAGCTGGATGGTGACAGGGGTTGGTGTCAACTCTCCGAAACCAAATTGGTGGTACAGGGTTGTTGGAATCAGATTGATAGAAGTACCTAAGTCCAGGAGCGCTCTATCAAATGTCATGTCCCCGATATTGCAGGAAATCAGGGGCGCCCCTGGCTCAGTTCGCTTGAGCGGAAGGTTGCTTGATATTACAAAACTTGCTTGTTCAGAGAGCACAACCTTCCTAGGTGCTTGAGGTCTCGGCTTACGCTTGGGTGTACAGGCATTCTTTAAAATCTTGGCGTAAGCAGGGATGTGCTTGACGACTTCAAGGAGCGGAATATTAATCTGTACTTGCTTAAAGATCTCTAACAGCTCCTCAGTTTCCACAACATTCTTCTTTTTCTTGATTGTTTTCAAGGCCTCAGGGTCGGGTTTCTGAATGCGGATTGGTTCTATTTCTGGGTCCTTGGTTGGTGCATCTTCTGAGTCGGGTATTTCAGTAGGTGAAGTATCGGGGAGAGTCGGCCATTTGGGATCCTGGGTTTTGGTGCCGCTTCTAAAGGTCACCGCATTCGCAGAGGCATTGGGGCCATGGGTTGATCCTTGAGAAGACGAGGACGAAGAAGCACCAAACCCAGGGGGTGTTTGTGGGGTTGGCTGGACCATGTGAGCCTGCCTAGGGTTGCCTTGGAACCCTTGCGAATTAGGGCCTCTGTTAATTATGTTTCGTAGGTTTGGTTGTGGCTGGGAAGGTAGGGATCCTTGTTGTTTACAGTCTAAGAGTTGGCTTAACTGTCCCTTTACTAAGGTCATTTCCTCCTGATATTTCTGGTTCATGTCAGCCATCATCTCTATTAAGGTGTCCATTTGGTTTTGCAGGGGAGGAGCCACCCTATTCTAATTATATTGGGGTCTAACTGGTGGTCCTTGCTGATAGGGGGGCAAGTGTGGCTACTGGTTTGGCCTGGGTTGGTTTTGAAATTGCGATGGTTTCTCATTTGTCCAACCAAAGTTGGGGTGGTTATGCCAGCCAGTGTTGTAAGTGTTGGAGAAAGGGTCCAATTTTGCATAACCTTGGATAGCTTGCACATCTTCAAGGATAGCCGATGTTGATGAAGAGGGAAGGGAGTAATCAAGGGTTGAGGGAGCAAAGGTCCCTCCCTGGAACGTGGTTAGGGGTTGTTCCAGGTTCAATTAGGTTATCGGTTGGACCAGGTCAACATTATCAGCTCCCTTTGCTAGGGAGAAAGGCTATAAGGGGTTCCTGGTCTGGTTCAGTAGCTCATCAATCTTTTTGTCCACCAATTCCACTCGATCCAGTTTCTTGGCAATGATGTCCATGTCAACCATTCCAGAATTTGCCTGTACCTCATAAATCTCACCACGGGGTTGACTAGACCTGTTAAACTGGGTCATGGAGGCATTGTTGAGCGAATTCTCGCTCATAGACTCAAAGAGCTCAAACGCGCTCTCCTCGTCCTTGTTCAGGAAGTTTCTCCCGCATGAGGCATCGACGAAGTTTCATAGGTTCCTGTCCAGACCATGGTAGAAAATCTAGGCCAATTGCCACCTTGGTACTTCGTGGTGTGGGCATTTCCTCAAGAGTCCATTAAACCTTTCCGACGCCTCTTGAAACTGTTCCCCACCCTGGAGTGTAAAGGTAGTGATAGCTCTTCTGAGGGCATTGGTCTTTCCTATGGGGAAGAATTTCTTTAAAAATGCATGCCTCAGTTCTTCCCAGGTGGTGATGGGTCTACCTAGGGTTCTAAGCCAATGAGAAGCCTTGATTAGAACAATGTCAAGGCTAATGTTCCTAGGTTTCATAGTTCGCGCTATGCGGTCGAGATCCTCTAGATGCTGGAAGGAGTCCTCATTTCAGCTTCCATGAAAGTGGTTCTGGATCAGACTTAAGACATTCGGTTTCAGCTCAAAATCATCTCCCCCTTCGGGGATCCTAAGGTGTGGCTCGACTCTAATAGCGGAGGGATTATAGAAATCGCGAAAGGGCCTCGGCTGATCCTGAAATGGTGGTATATCGAGTGGTGGTTGCATCATGTACGCCTTGGAAAGGTGGTGGTGGTTGTTCTTGTGGGTTCTGTAATCGTTGTATGGCCTACATGATGGTATGGATTTGTTGTTGCTAAAGCCCGTGGTTTGCATTAATTTGGGCTTGGATGATGGCCATTACATCTGGTGGGGGTTGATCCTCAGCCTCATCTACCCTAGGTTCAGCCATGTTCCTAACAGAATCACGTCGCCTAGATTCCTGCCCCAAAACACACAACTTGGGATGCAGTGAGCGTCTCCCGTGCATACACTGGAGAAGAACAGGAGGGGATGTGGAGGGCGACAGATGCGAGAAATGTGTTTCAATCAAGCACACAAGCCTAGTCCTTATGGTGTATTCCTTAGGAGACCTAGAAATCTCACAAAGGGTGATTAAGTTCGTAAGTACTGGACTCCCCTTCCCAAGGCTAATCTGGCCAGGTTGATTACGAAGGGATTGTAGGGAAGGTTCTTCCTTTGGCTTGCGCCTCCGATTTCGTAGACCCCACAACCGCGGTCGTTTGACACTGCCCCGCAGCCTAGTCACCAAATTCTACCAAGCAAATGAAAGCCAAGTGCCCAGCGAACAAAACCTCACCTTTCGAGACTTAACTCAGTCTTCCTAGGGCACGTCTACTCAGTTTTAAAGGACTAGGATAGTGCTTGTGCTAGGGTTATGTGATGAGGCGTTGATTGGGGTGGTGCCTCTTAATTTTCCACTTTCAAGGTGTGTGCTTCTATCAAAACATGGTTTTCAAGCAAGGATTTTTAAGATGTGGTGTCTTTTAGTGTTTCATCCTTACTTTAGTGCTTTTTAGGGTTGACGTGTCTTAATGTTTTCAGACAAGTTTCAGTGGGCACGTCAAGTTCTGCAGATAATTTGGTGAAAGTAGATTTCCTTTTATTTTGTAGAGGCTCTAAAACCCTCATGTACTCATCCTAATGATCATGCAGCTTCTATTAGATGAGTCAGTTTTAGGGTTGAGTGGTGCGGCCCAGGTCAACTCACGGTGGCTTCGCAAACACCACTCAAAAAAGAGAAAAGAACACTCCAAGAATTTATTCAGAATGTTAGAGTGTACATTTTTTGTGGGGTGATGTGTTAAGGATGTGGGTCAAGCAATCATACACCACGCCAATTTTTTCAATTTTTACACTTTTTTTTAATTTTTCTCGCAAGCAAATAATCATAAGTGAAGAATTACTCACTATCGGTCCTTGTTGCGCCTACTCCCTTGTTACCATCGTGGGATGCATCGCTTCGCCGTCCACGTGCCGAATTCCTGCAACCATCAAGTAAAAAGGAAAACAGGGCATTAGACGATGTGAGAATGGATGTGGAATGGAAGTGACAAAACAAATCCGTTGCCTCCCCGACAACGGCGCCAAAAACTGACATGCGCTTGTGCATGTGTGTTAAGAAGTGTCATTATAGTTGCACATGCAATGCCGGTTTTAAAGTAAGGAAACGGAGGTGAGTCCGAGTCTCGGTCTCAAAGAGGCATAAAAATCGAATTTCTCTTATCACTTGTCACGGAAATTGTAGAGTTTTACTTGCGAAAGGTGTGGTTGAAAAGCGAGAGAGAGAGAGGGAGAGATTAGAGTTAGAGTTGTTTCCTGCTTGATCATGCAACTTAAATGGAAATTAAAGTAAACAACTGAATGGAAAATAATTTCATTAATCATGCAGCTTTAGTTCACAAATTACAACATTAGATACATGCTTAAACATAAGTAAAGGAAAGCTTAAAAGAGAGGAAGAGAGAGAGGGGGGAGAGCGGTGAGGCAGCCACGGCGGTGGAGGAGGCTCCGTCGGCGGCTCATCGTCTCCGACGATTACAAGAGGGCCTAAAGCTAGCTAAGAGAGGGGTAGAGTAGTTGCAAGGGAAGTGAATGCCTTGAATGAGTGGTTGGAGGGGGTTTAAATAGGGAGAAGGGCTTTCTAAAAGAAGAAGGGGCTTTAGCGACGTCCCGACGTCTGGGACGTTGCTAAAACCATTCCAAAAGCGTCGGTGAAGCCCTCCAGCCCGCTAGTCACCCGCTCGCGTCGTTCTTCTTCGCTCCCGATCCGCGGCTGCTGCGTGAGAGCCATCCGATCGAAGATTGGACGGCTGAGATCTTCCCTTGGGTGTGCTCAGATCGCGCCTTGGGCGCGCGTGTGTGCGGGCGTTGTCGCCCGGCGTGCGCGTGCGCGTTGGTGCCTGCTGTCTGAGGGCGCGCCTTATGGCGCGATCTCGATTGCCCGCTGCTGATCGGGCGGCCCAATTTCACCACGCGCTCCTTCGTCTTAATTCTTCGCACCGCGTGGCTCGAACCTGCATCGCGTGTGTGCTAACCGTTGCGCCAAGCCCGCTGCTTTGTCGCGGTGACCGCGGGCGGGCACGCGATTCCCGGTCGTCCAATCGAAGATCGACGGTCGAGATTTGATCGCAGCTGAAGGAGGAAGTGGCGTGCGGTGAGCGAGGGGCGACGTGGCGCAACGAGGGCCGTTGATCATCAAATCAACGGTCGAAAATTCTTGGGCCCATTGTAGGAGTTCCGGATGTCGGATTTGGCCGATCTTGAGTCCATTGGACTCCGTTCGTCATTTTGAATCCATCCGTGCAGTCCGATTGCTCATCTGAGGCCTGCATTGACAAGTACTTACACAAATGGCCATTAATACAATTTTATAAGCAATCTTGGAATATGATGCATGCAATAATCCCAATCTACTTATGTTGTGCCTTTTATTCCTAAGATGGGCCATATTTAACAGAATTATCACCCCCATGTGCAGTGTTATCAGATGCCCGCACGCCCGACGCTCGCCGCGACAATCCGCTGCGACAGCACAGCGGTTGGCGCCTCAACTACGCAACCAGGGGGCGTGGGTTCGAAACGCATCGCACACCAAATAGAAGAAGGCGCGCGCGGGCAAAATTGGACCGCCTGATCAGCAGCGGACGGCGCGAATGGAGCAATGCGGCATAATCTTTCGCGTCCAAAGTCGACGCCCGCGATGATGTGGGGTGCGTGGGTGCGATCCAGACGCGTGCCCCACGTGGGATCTCAGTCGTCCGATCTTCGATCGTACGACTTATGACGCGCGCACGCGGATCAGGCGCGAAGAAGCACAAGGCGCGTGTGAGCGACCGGTGGGCAGGGGCCTTCACCAACGTTTTGGGAAGGGTTTTAGCAACGTCCCGGACGTCGCTAAAACCCCTTCTAACCACCCATGGGAAGCATTCACTCCACTTGCAAGTGTTCTATCTCCCTCCTAGATACCTTTAAGCCCTTTTGTAATTGCCGGAGACGACAAGCTACCGACAGAGCCCTCTCCACCACCGTGGCTGCCTCGCCAACCCCTCTCTCTCTCTTTCATTCTTTTAAGCTTTACTTTACTTATGTTCAAGCATTCATTTAGTGTTGTAATTATGAACTAAAGTTGCATGTTAAACGAAGTTATTTTCTATTCAATTGCCTGCTTTCTTTTATGTTTGAATTGCATGCTATGAATGAAGACATTCTAACCCTATTCTCTCTCTCTCTCTCACTTTTCACCCGCGCCTTTTCGCAAGCAAAACCCCACGATTTTCGTGACAATAAGTGACAAGAAGAATCCGATTTTCATGCCTCCCTGAGACCGACACTCGGACTCACATCCGTTTCCTTATTTTAAAACCGACGTCACAAGCGCAAGCTATAGCGACTCTTCAAAACACACGCGCACGTCAGTTTTTGGCGCCGTTGCCGGGGAGGCAATGGATTTATTTTGTCACTTCCATTTTACATCCATGCTCACATCGTCTAACGCCTTGTCTCCTTCTACTTGATGGTTGCAGGAATTCGACGCTTGGACGGCGAAGCAACGTAACTCGTGACGGTAACAAGGGAGTAAGTGCAACAAGGACCGATCGTGAGTATTTCTTCACTCATGATTGTTTGCTTGCTTGAAAATATAAAAAAATTGTAAAATCGAAAAAACTTGGCATGGTGTATGATTGCCTAACCCACATCCTTAACACATCACCCAACAAAAAAATACACTCTTAACATTCTGAATAAATTCTTGGAGTGTTCTTTTTTTTCTTTTTGAGTGATGTTTGCGAAGCCACCTTGAATTGATTTGGGCCGCACCACTCAACCCTAAAATCGACTCATCCAATAGAAGCTACGTGATCACTAGGATGAGTACATTAGAGTTTTAGAGCCTCTACACAACAAAAGGAAATCTACTTTCATCGAAGTGTGTGTAAAACTTGACATGCCCATTGAAACTTGTCTGAAAATATTAAGACACTAAAGTAAGGATAAAACATTAAAAGACACCACATCTAAAAAAATCCTTGCTTGAAAATCATGTTTTGATAGGAGCACACACACTGAAAGTGGAAAACTAAGAGGCACTACCCCAATCAACACCTCATCACATAACCCTAACACAAGCACTATCCTAGCCTTTTAAAACAGAGTAGACGTGACCTAGGTAGGACTGGGTTAAGTGTCGAGAGGTGAGGTTTTGTTCACTGGGCACTTGGCTTTCATTCCCTTAGTAGAATCTGGTGACTAGGCTGCGGGGCAGTGTCAAACGATCATGATTATGGGGTCTATGGAACCGACAGCACAAGCCAAAGGAAGAACCTTCCCTGCAATCCCCTCGTAATCAACCTGTCCAGATTAGCTTTGGGAAGGGGAGTCCAGTGCTTACGGACTTAATTACTCTTTTGGAGATTACTAGGTCCCCTAAGGAATACACCATAAGGACTAGGCTTGTTTGCTTGGTTGAACACACACTTCTCGCATCTGTCGCTCTTCGCATCCCCTCCTATTCTTCTCTAGTGTATGCACGGGAGATGCTCACTGCATTCCGAGTTGTTTGTTTTTGGACGGGAATCCAGGCGACTTGATTCTGCTAGAAACATGGCTGAACCTAGTGTAGATGAGGTTGAGGACCAATCCCCACCAGACACAATAGCCATCATCCAAGCCCAGATTAATGCAAACCACCGGCTTTAGCAGCAACAGATCCACACTATCATGCAAGCCATACACCGGTTGTAGAACCCATAAGGGCAACCACCACCACCTTTCCAGAACCCACAAGGGCAACCGCCACTTGATCTACCACCATTCCAGGACCAACCTAGGCCCCTCCGCGACTTCTACAATCCTTCTGCTATTTGAGTCGAGCCGCACCTTAGGATCCTCGAAGGGGGAGATGATTTTGAACTAAAATCAAATGTCTTGAGTCTGATTCAGAGCCACTTCCATGGAAGCTCAAATGACGACCCCTTCCAGCACCTAGAGGATCTTGACCGGATAGCCCGAACTGTGAAACCTAGGAACATTAGCCTTGACATTGTTTTGATTAAGATGTTCCCCTTCTCGTTGAGAGACAAGGCTTCTCACTGGCTTAGAACCTTAGGTAGACCCATCACCACCTGGGAAGAACTGAGGCATGCATTTCTAAAGAAATTCTTCCCCATAAGAAAGACCAATGCCCTCAGAAGAGCCATTACTACCTTTACACTCCAGGGTGGGGAATAGTTCCATGAGGCGTGGGAAAGATTTAATGAACTCTTGAGGAAATGTCCACACCATGAAGTACCAAGGTGGTAATTGGCCCAGATCTTCTACCACGGTCTGGACAGCAACCTAGGGAACTTCGTCGATGCCTCATGCAGGGGGAACTTCCTGAACAAAGATGAGGAGAGTGCGTTTGAGCTCTTTGAGTCTATGAGCGAAAATTCACTCAACAATGCCTCCATGACCCAGTTTAACCAATCCAGTCAACCTCGTGGTGGGATTTATGAGGTACAAGCAAATTTTGGAATGGTTGACATGGACATCATTGTCAAGAAATTAGATTAAGTGGAATTGGTGGATAAAAAGATTGATGAGCTACTAAACCAGACCAGGAACCCATTACAGACCTTCTCCTTAGCAAAGGGAGCTCGCAATGTTGACCTAGTCCAACCCTTAAGCCAATTGAACCTGGAACAACCCCTGACCACGTTCCAGGGAGGGACCTTTGCTCCCTCAAACCTTGATTATTCTCTTCCCTCCCCATCGACATCTATAATCCTTGAAGATGTGCAAGCTATCCAAGGTTATGCTAAACCTGACCCTTTCTCCAACACTTACAACACTGGCTAGCGTAATCACCCCAACTTTGGTTGGACAAACCGGAAACCACCTCAATTCCAGAACCAGCCCAGGCCAAACCAGCAGCCAAACTTGCCCCCTATCAGCAAGGACCACCAGTTAGACTCCCATATAATCCAAATAGGGCGGCCCCTCCCCCACAAAACCAAATGGACACCCTGATAAAGATGATGGCTGAAATGAACCAGAAACATCAGGAGGAAATGGCCTTAGTAAAGGGACAGTTAAGCCAACTATTGGACTACAAACAACAAGGATCCCTACCTTCCCAGCCACAACCGAACCCACGAAACATGATTAACAGAGGCCCCAATTCGCAAGGGTTCCAGGGCAATCTCGGGCAGGCTCACATGGTCCAGCCAGCCCCATAAACACCCCCTGGGTTCGGTGCTTCTTCGTCCTCGTCTTCTCAAGGATCAACCCATGGTCCCAATGCCTCTGCGAATGCGGTAACCTTGAGAAGCAGCACCAGAACCCAGGATCCCAAATGGGCGACTCTCCTCGAGACTTCACCAGCTGAAATACCCGACTCAGAAGAGGCACTGGAAAAATCCAAGGACCCAGAAATAGATCCTATCCATGTTCAGACACCCTACCCTGAGGCCTTGGAGACAATGAAGAAGAAGAAAAGTGTTGTGGAAACTGAGGAGCTTTTAGAGATCTTTAAGTAGGTTCAGATTAATATTTCGCTCCTCGAAGCCGTTAAGCACATCCCGACTTACGCCAAGTTTTTAAAGGATGCTTGTACACCCAAACGTAAGCCAAGACCTCAAGCAACTAGGAAGGTTGTGCTCTCTGAGCAAGCAAGTTCTGTAATATCAAGCAACCTTCCACTCAAGCGAACTAACCCAGGAGCACCCCTGATATCCGGCAATATCGGGGACATGACATTTGATAGAGTGCTCCTGGACTTAGGCGCTTCTATCAATCTGATTCCAACAACCCTGTACCACCAATTTGGTTTCGGAGAGTTAACACCCACACCTGTCACCATCCAGCTGGCTGACAAATCTATGAAGACCCTGAAGGGGGTTGTCGAGGACGTGATTGTGCGGGTCAAGGACTTCTATTTCCCGGTCAACTTCTTGGTGCTCGACATGGAAGTCCCAAAAAAATTACAGAATGTACCCATAATCTTAGGCAGACCATTCTTAGCTACGGCTAAGGCAAACATTGATTGTGACATGGGATGTATGGAAATCGCCTTCGGAGATAAGAACATGCAATTGGATATCTTCCGGGTGACCAAGTCTTTTGATTGCGATTGTGTTGAGGAACATGATCCCGTGGAACCTTTGGTCGAGGAATGCCTTACCCTTAGTTCTGTCTCAGACCACCAATCCTGTAACGACTGTTCTGACCGTCACCATCGCTGGCCATGGACCTCTGTAGGGCTGATTACCATCAAACAACACCATTTGAGGAAATTAATGTTGATCAACTCCTGCCTTTCCCTTTCCCATCGACTGTTGTTCCACCCGCACCCGAACTAAAGCCACTACCTGAGAATCTCAAGTATGTCTTCCTGGGACCTGACCAGACCTTCCCTGTGATTATTAACTCTCATCTAACTAAGGATCAAGAACTCAGGTTGACCACGACCCTTTCAGAACATCGGCCGCCATTGGATGGACCATTTCAGAGTTGAGAGGAATTAGCCCTGCCTATTGCACTCATAAGATTTACCTGGAAGATGAGGCACGACCCTCCCGCCAGATGCAGAGACGGTTAAACCCAAATATGCAGGAGGTCGTTAAGAAAGAAATTATCAAGTGGCTTGACGCCGACATCATCTATGCCATCCTGGATAGCCCCTGGGTGAGCCCCACTCAAGTGGTTCCAAAGAAAGCTGGGCTCACCGTTGTTACCAATGAGCATGGTGAATCCATCCCTACCCGCACCACCACCTCATGGTGGGTGTGTATTGATTACAAGAAGCTCAATGAAGCAACCAAGAAAGATCATTTCCCCTTGCCATTCATTGACCAGATCCTTAAAAGATTGGCAGGGCAAAAGTATTTTTGCTTCCTGGATGGATATTCAGGATATAACCAAGTCATAATTGCTCCTAAAGATCAAGATAATACCACATTTACTTGCTCGTACGACACGTTTGCATTCCATCGTATGCCGTTCGGGTTATGTAACGCACCTGCTACCTTTTAGCGCTGCATGCTAGCCATTTTTTCAGAAATGGTGGGTGAATACCTGGAGGTCTTTATGGATGATTTCTCTATATTTGGGAATTTATTCGACCACTGTTTGAGCAACTTGGAGAAAATCCTGAAATGATGTATCGAGGTTAATTTGGTGTTAAGTTGGGAAAAGAGCCATTTTATGGTTCAAGAAGGAATCGTCCTCGGTCACATCGAGTTGCATAGGGGCAATGAGGTGGATTGGGCTAAGGTTGATTTGATTTCCAAACTTCCTCCACCTAGCTCGGTCTGGCAGATCCGTTCATTCCTAGGACATGTTGGCTTCTACAGAAGGTTTATCAAAGACTTCTCCAAGCTTTCCAAATCCTTAACCGACCTTCTGGCCAACGACGCCATATTCCACATGACCTCTGATTGCATCCAGGCTTACCACACCCTCCAGGACTTAGTTTCCACAGCACCTGTACTTCAGCCCCCGGATTGGTCCTAGGACTTTGAGATTATGTGTGATGCATCAGATTTTGCCATAGGCGCTGTCTTGGGACAAAGACAAGACAACAAACCCGTGGCAATCTACTACGCGAGCAAAACGTTGGACGAGGCCCAACGAAATTATACTGTCACAGAGAAAGAATTGCTCGTTGTAGTTTTCAGACTTGAGAAGTTCCTACCTTACCAGCTGGGATCCCACGTGACCATCTATACTGACCATTCAGCCATCCGGCACCTGTTGGCTAAAAAGGACATGAAACCCAGGCTCATCAGATGGATCCTGCTCTTGTAGGAATTTGACCTGGAAATCCATGACAAATCCGGATCAAAGAATGTGGTGGCTGACCACTTATCCAGACTTCACCCAGACCACATTGGACCCTCCCTACCTTTATCTGACACCCTTCCCGATGAACACATTCTAGTTGTACAAGATAAGAAACTACCTTGGTATGCTGACTATGTCAACTACCTGGTTGTAGGACAGACCCCACACAACTGGTCCAAACAGCAACGGGACAGGTTCTTGGCCGAGGCCAAGCACTATTTCTGGGATGATCCCATGCTGTTTCTCCTCTGTGCCGACCAGATCATTAGGAGGTGTATCCCTGAGAATGAAGTTCAAAGTGTGCTATTTTTTTGTCATGACCAAGCTTGTGGTGGCCACTTCTCTGGAAAGAAAATGGCTGCAAAGGTTCTGCAGTCCAGATTTTACTGGCCTTCCCTATTTCAAGATGCACACAACTTTGCCAAGACTTGCTCGCACTGCCAAACACTGGGGACCATGACCAGAAAAGATATGATGCCCCTCCAACCCATTTTGATTGTCGAGATCTTCGACGTTTGGGGTATTGATTTTATGGGTCCCTTTCCACCATCCAACGGCTTTGAGTACATCCTAGTCTCGGTAGACTATGTTTCTAAATGGATTGAAGCCGTCGCCACCCACTGATGTGATCATAAGACTGTCATGGACTTTGTTAAGCAGAACATCTTTTCCCAGTTTGGAATACCGAAGGCCATGATTAGTGATGGTGGAAGTCATTTTATTCACTCCCAATTCCATGCCCTACTTAGAAAATACGGGGTTAACCACCGCATTGCTACCCCGTATCACCCGTAAACAAATGGGCAAACCGAGGTCTCAAATCGACAAATCAAGAACATTCTACAGAAAACTGAGACCTGACAGGAAAGACTGGTCCACATGACCGGATGATGCCCTGTGGGCATACAGGACCGCTTTCTAGACCCCGATAGGCATGTCGCCTTATCGCCTGGTCTTTGGCAAAGCCTGCCACCTTCCTGTTGAATTGGAACACCGAGCTTACTGGGCTGTCAAGCAGTGTAACATGGATTCCCAGTTAGCCGGTGCGTAGAGGACGCTCCAACTCTCTGAGCTCGAAGAAATTCGTCGGGACGCCTTTGAGAACAGTCGACTGTATAAGGAGAAAATGAAAGCCGTCCACGACCGACTCATCCATAGAAAGACCTTTGAGCCTAACCAACAAGTCTGGCTTTTCGATGCCCACTTAAAACTTTTTCCAGGGAAACTTAGGTCCAAGTGGACAAGACCATTTAGGGTGGTCAAGCCTCACTCCAATGGGGCAGTTGAAATTGCTGATCCGAACACTGGGCACACTTTTACAGTCAATGGTCAAAGATTGAAACACTTCCTAGGCCAGGTTCCCCAAAAGGAGAGTGTCACCCTCACTGAGGGATGACATGAAGCATCGCCCAGCTGGAGGTGTTAAACTCAGTGCTTCCTGGAAGGCAACCCAGAGGATTCAAACTGATCCGGTATTCTACGTCACTCAGGTAATATCTTTTTGAACCCCTGTTGCATCCATGTATTTGCCAATGAGGATATTGTCCAACTTAAGCATAGGGGAGGGTGGTAAATTGCATGATCCTGAGCTCATTTAATTAGTCTAAATAGAATAAAATTAAAATTAAATTAAAAAAAAATGAATTAGGAAGAAACTTAGGCATTAGAAATTTGTAAATTGTGGCAAATAATACAAAAAGAACTTGAATACTTAGACTTTTCAAGCCTTCAGGCTTAATCAGCCTTGGTGTCCGTCAAAATATGGATTTTGCTTCAAATCCTTACAACCTTAAGCTACTCTAATCCACCAACTAAATAAGGTGATAAGTATACAACTTATCAACTCACCCTCTAACTCAGAAAGACTTTGAGTCTAAGCATCTGCACGCATTTTTGCACAGACTCACTCCTCGGCGATTCTGACAGAAATTGGGTAGCTAATGAACTCTCTAGGGTGGTATGGCTGGCAAGTTGTCGTGGGTAACAGCCCATTGGCAGGTTGTCCAGAGCCCAGTCACGGGACCACTTCTTCTTCATTGCCTCTAGGTAAATTTGAGATCAGGGAAGCCACCTACCAACAAAAAAAAGGAGAAAAAAAGAAAATAAAATAAACTACACTCACCGCACAAGTATGGCTGGCAAGTGATTGTGGGTAACAGCCCATTGGTCGGTTGTCTAAAGCCCAGCTCAGTAATTGCACAAAAAGAACCAAAACACTTAAGGAAGAAACGGGGAAGTAGTACAAGCCGGGGAGATATACACTGGAAAAATCCTTGTGTTGACCCCAATTAAAACAAACATTGGGAGAAAACTACTGATCGAACAAATACACCTTCAGGCAAAACGCTTCATCTTCCAGTCACCTAGGGACGTAGAAACCCAGAGTCTGTCTAAATTACAGTTGAGTGAGTCTATCACGATCTTCACACCAAGATGCTTAGCACTTAGAGTTTTGTCTGAGTTTTTGGTGGGTTGGGTAGCCGTAAAAAGTTACCAACCCACTCTTAATTACAAAAAAAATCTAAAAAATAAGAAATATATATATATTTACATACATTAAAGCAAGGATTCAAGTGATTCGTATTTTGGCAGACACCCAGGCATTGCTTAGTCTTTGTAGATTAAGATCTTAGTATATTTTCTCCTATTGACAAGTGACAAAATGTCTAAGTAGATTACTTCTTAAATTCTTACTGGAAATAAAGGCTAGAATAAACCTTACTAGGGACTAGCAAGGAGTAAGCATGGGGGTATGATAACACTGCATCTTGGGGTGATAACTCTGTTAACTAGGGTTTGTCTTAAGAACAAAATGCATAGATAACACATCATAAATAGGAATGGGAGCATTGCATGCATCACACATTAAGATTGCTTATAGAACAGTATTAATGGCCATTTGTATGAGGACTTGTCAAAACAGGCCTCAGATGAGCAATCAAACCACACGGATGGATTCAGAGCGACGAACGGAGTCCAACGGACTCGAAATCGACCAAATCCGACATCTAGAGCTCCTGCAATGGGTCCAAGAAGTCCTGGCCATTGATCTGATGATCAATGGCCCACAGCGTGCCATGTGGCATCCAATCACCGCTTCTCCACCGCTGCCCGCTTCCCCTTCACCCGGAGGATGAATCTCAGCTGTTGATCTTCGATCGAACGGCCGAGGATGCCCGTGCGCCCGATGCTCGCTTCGACAATCCGCTGCAATAGCGTAGCGGTCGGCGCCTCAACCGCGCAACTAGGGGGCGTGGGTTCAAAACACACCACGCACCAAATCAAGGGCAAAGGCACACACGAGAGAAATTGGACCGCCCGATCAGCAGCGGACGGTGCAGATGGAGCAATGCAATGCAATCTCACGCGTCCAAAGCCGACACCTACAATGACACGGGGGGCGTGGGTGCGATCTAAGAGCACACCCCACACGAGATCTCAGCCATCCGATCTTTGATCGGACGGCTTATGACGCGTGCACGTGGATCAGGTGCGAAGAACCACAAGGCGCACGTGAGCAACCGGTAGGCAGAGGCCTTCACTGACGTTTTGGGAAGGGTTTTAGTGACGTCCCGGACGTTGCTAAAATCCCTTCTTCATTTGGAAAGCCCTTCTTCCTATTTAAACCCCTTCTAACCACCCATGGGAAGCATTCACTCCACTTGCAAGTGTTCTATCTCCCTCCTAGCTACCTTTAAGCCCTTTTGTAATCACCGGAGAGGACAAGCCGCCGACGGAGCCCTCTCCACCACCGTGGCTGCCTCGCCGCCTCCTCTCTCTCTCTCTCTTTCCTTCTTGTAAGCTTTACTTTACTTATGTTCAAGCATTCATCTAGTGTTGTAATTATGAACTAAAGTTGCATGTTAAATGAAGTTGTTTTCTATTCAATTGTCTGCTCTCTTTTATGTTTGAATTGCATGATGTGAATGAAGACATTCTAACCCTATTCTCTCTCTCTCTCTCTCACTTTTCACCCATGTCTTTTCACAAGCAAAACCCACGATTTTCATGACAATAAGTGACAAGAAGAATCTAATTTTCACGCCTCCCTGAGACCGACACTCGAACTTACATCCGTTTCTTTATTTTAAAATCGACATCGCACGTGCAAGCTATAACGACTCTTCAAAACACACGCATCACACTCACGTCAAGAATTTCTTTAGAAAAAAAAAACCTAAAAAAAAAAGGTGTTTTGCTTGAACCTTGGGATTAGCATTTACTTATTTTTTTGGAAAAAAAAATCTCTTGTTGGACATGGGGTTTAAAGTCAGGAACAACATATTCAAAATTTGCACCATTTTGAGTTACATAAAAATTTTAAAAGTTTGCGAACTTAACTGATATCAAATTTGTTATTGGTCCTAATTTTTCAAACTCCAAAAATCAGAGGAATTTTTGTAGAACTTCAATTTATCTGAAATTTATTACGTTGGATTTCAATGGTAATATAGAATCTCGAAAATTTACGAAAAAAATATTTGGTGCACATTTGACTACACGAAACATTCAATCACTAAGTGGGGGTTAAAATAGACTGCAGAATCCCCAATACACTTTAAATATGAAAAAATAGAAAAAATGCATTAAAATTCTTGAAAAAATATTTTCTGAGTGCCTAGTTGGTGGTGCAATAGGATTAATTGATTATATTGATTAGGTTGCACTACCTTACTTGCTTTGGACTTATACCCAATAATTTAGCACTATCTGCTCTTAGAGTTTCACACTAAGGTAGAGCACACTTGCATTACCATACTTAAAGGAAATCTATCAAATAATTGAGACTTGCAAAACCTCTTGTATGCCTCATTAGAACCATTGGTTGAAGATATTTACTCAAGTGAACCCTAAAACTCACTAATACAAGCAATTGAACCTTAAAATTCACTCCATCATAAAAAAAATTACTTGTGAACCCCTTGCTTGTACACTTCACACTTCCAAAATCAATTTTAAGGGTAACACACCCCTAACGCCCATCATATTCCAAAAGCACCTCAAGCCTAAACCTAAACTAAGTAGACGTGCCCTAGGTAGGATAAATCTTCTTGGTAACTTGTAATTAGATTGGGCTAAGGCCAAGGCCTTGTCAACTTGGACCCACTGGTGACAAGAAAGGTTAGTGCGTTAACCGCGTTAACCTTTAGTGGTGTCCCACTGTACAGGGTGTCCTAGGGTGTCCCACGCTTCTGGCCAACCAAGTAATTCAAGGGTTGATCTAACCTAGTCATGTTTTGGGGAACCAGGATTATGTCTATTTAAGGTTTACACTCTAAGGACTAGCTTGATTGCTTATACTGAGAGGGTGGGGTATTCTCGCATCTGTTTTCTCTCTCATCTGCAGACATTCTTCTAGTTCAAGGTAGAAGATCTCTACATCTTGATTTGCTACCACCTTTAGAAAGAAATCCTAGGAGAAGACTTGATTGTCCAAGATTTGAATCTAAACCTTCTTCAATGGGTAGTTACTAGGAGGAAGATGAGGTTGAAGAGGAGGAACAAAATCTGGATCAATGGCTCTCTTACAGAAGCAAATTGATAAGGGGTGGCACCATGACAGACAAATGTAAGTTGTAGTACAGGCCATTTACTCGACTCTGAAATGGGAGAAGACTAGCCTCTCAGAGACTTTTACGATCCTCCTGATGCCCAACTAAAACCTTTTGTTAAGGTACGTCAGGATGGGGATGATTTTGTGCTCAAACCACAAGTCATCAATCTGATTCCCCACTTCCATGGCTGCGATTCCGATGACCCCTTCAACCACCCTGAAGAACTTCTCTACATAGGATGGACCATTGGCTCTAGGAACATGAATGTACCTTAATGATGAAAATGTTCCTATTTTCCTTAAAAGATAAAGCTGCTCAATGCTTGAGGACTATTGGTAGACCAATCGTAACTTAGGAAGATTTGAGAAGCACATTTCTGAAAAAATTCTTTCCCGTAGGAAAACCAATTCCCTTATATGTGCAATTACAACCTTCAAGCAGAATCCTGGGGAAGAACTGCATGAGGCTTGGGAGAGATTTAATGACTTAGCTAGGAAATGCCCTCATTATGGAATTCCAAAGTGGCACTTGGCCCATATTTTCTATTATGAGTTAAGTGATAATTTGAAGAATTTTGTTGATGCAGCATGTGGGGCCAATTTCCTAAACAAAGATGCTGAGGGAGCCTTTGAATTGTTTGAGAATATGAGTGAAAATTCTCTTAACAATGCCTCAATGTCCACCTTCAATAGATCCAATCAACCAAGGAATAGAGTCTATGAAGTTAAGGATAATTCAAAGTCTGTTGATTTAGAGCTGATTGCACAATGATTGGATAAGGTGAAACTCGTTGGGAAAAATTTAGAGAGTTTGGATAAGAAATTGGATAACCTTCTAAAGGGCGGGAATTCCTTAGGTACACATTCTAGAATAAACCCTATGCCTACCCAAGGAACTTCTCTACTAACTCGCACCCAACTCTCCAATCCTCTAGGTCAGAAAGTCATGCACAATATTAATGACCTAACCATGGCTCTACCTATGAGCCACTTTTACTTGGACCCATCTCTTTTTGGGTACCAAGGAGGGACCTTGATGCCCTCCAATTCTGAATTAGGCATCCTGATGACTAATTATCCTGAGGATGTGAATGCACTCCAGGGATACACTAGAAATGATCCCTATTCGAACACTTACAACCCTGGATGGCGCAACCATTCTAACTTTGCTTGGTCAAGTCAGAAACCTACCTAGGCACCTAACTTGACTAAGCCAAGCACTTATTGGCCACCTAGTAGGTACACACAATCGTGCACATACGAACGACAACCTACTCAGGAAACCCAACCTTCTGATCTAAGTCTGGTCCTCAAAAAAATGCGGGAAATGAATCTGAGACATAAAGAAGAAATGGATCAATTGAGGATAGATTTGATGGGACGATTGGACCAATTAGTTATGCTAGACAACACGGGATGCTACCATCCCAACATGTCCCCAACCCAAGGAATTTCAATGGGGTTAACCAAAATAGCACACATGAGCAACAAGCATGCATAATTCAACTTACTCCCCAGCACCCACCTGGCTTTGTTAACCCCAACCCAACTCAGGCTCAACCCATTTTGCAAAACCCACCTCACCCTTCTAACACTAATGCTTATGCTTATTCCATTACCTTGAGAAGTAGGAAACAAATCCAAGATCCTTATTCTTCTACATCCAAATCTTACCAAGATCTTGAGGAGTGCAAATTTGGCCTAGGAGACCAAGCTAATCAAGAAGAAAAGGATCAGGACCCGAACACTCATGATTTCTCTCAAGCATATTTTCCTGAAGCCTCGAACAAATCTAGGGAAAAAAAAACCAATCAATCTAAGGAGTGGCTTAAGATTTTAAAGCAAGTCCAAGTGAATATACTACTCCTTGAAGCTATTGAGAACATCTCGGCCAGTGCGAAATTTCTTAAGGAAATGTGCACACCAAAATTCCTGGCCAAATCATCAAAAAGGGTCATAGTTTCTGAACAAGCCAATTCCATTATCTTGAATAAGCTCCCTCCTAAAAGGAAAGATCCAGGGACCCCCTTAATTTCATGTGAAATAGATGGTTTTATCTTGGAACACGCCTTACTGGACCTTGGTGCCTCCATCAATTTAGTCCCCACAGAATTATATGAAGAATTGGATTTAGGTTCCTTGCAACACACTGATGTTACCCTTCAGCTTGTTGATTGGTCAACCAAGATTTCAAAAGGACTCTTACAAAATGTGATTATAAAAGTGAGGGATTTTGAGTACCCTGTGGACTTTCTAGTTTTAGATATGGAGGCATTAGAAAACTTGAACCACACCCCAATAATCTTACGAAGACCTTTCTTGGCCATAGCCAAGGCCCTGATCAACTATGATACGGGGAATATGCAAATCACTTCTGGAAGGAAAACTTGTCAACTCAATATCTTTAAAACTTCCCAAAAGAATAAAGTAAATTGTGGTTCCATCGAGGTTGCAGGAACAATTGAAGAGGTCTTAGCAATTCACACTAAGGATGATCCGAATTTTGCCAAATTTTAAGATCAACACGAGAGGCAAGGAAGTGATGTACTTGAGGATGTTTCTGATTTACCACCTCCCATAGTTATTCAAATTGAAAAAGACATTAGTGAGATTGAGAAACTATTGGGAGTATCTTATGATGAATTAGATGATGACATTAAGAATCCTCAATATATCCATCTTGAAATGCAAGAATTATTGGATTTTGAGGGGGTTCGGGACATTGGACAACCAAAGGACATGAACCAAGAAAATGAGAAACAACCTCAAAAAAAGAAGTTCAAATCATGATGTACTGGGGAAGAACTTATAATCCAACTGGTTCAAATGGATGGCTTGATTATGAGGAAGAAATGATTTCAGATAAGGAAGAGGTAATTTCTGATGAGGATTTCGAGGAATTTAACACAACTCTACCTTTATCCTTGTATGACCTGAAGCCTGGAGAATTCATGAATTTTGACATCAATTACCATTATAAGGATCTTATGATTCTAATTCAGAACCAGATCTAAATTTCAATCATGATTTCAATCCAGACCCTCCACCACCTCTTCTTGAATTATGGAATTGGATTAACGAACAAGTTCTACATCATAAACCTCATCTATCTGACCTTATTCTATATTTCGAATCAGAAAAACTCTTCGGAGTAGGGCTACATCATTAGTTGGTTCGCATTTGTGGATCACTGATTCTTGGGCTACAAGATCATATCTTCATACTAATCCTGAATTTCTTAGCAATAACTATTACTCCCTCTCTTGACCCACAATATTGAAATACATATTTCTTTTGGGTTTAGGTCTAGCAAATGACGTTAAACTTAGCGTTAGCTAGGAGGCAACCCAGTATTCTATATAGGTATTTTTCATTTTTGATTGATCAAGCTGACCTGAATTAACAAGCTTAGTCAAGTGATATCCCCTCCTCTTGCTTATTACATTTTTATTTTTTTGCATACATTTCAATGAGGACATTGTAATAAAAAGGCATGGGGTGGTGGACAATGCACGTCTTATTTTTATATCAAAAAAAAAAACTGCATTCATGCATAAAGAAATTTTATCATAAAGGTTTTATTAGGGATTTATTCTTAAGTTAATTCTTGAATTTAGAATCCAGTATAATTTCACACTTACACGTAGAATTTGCAATGGATCCTCTGTGAAGACTGATAGACATCTTTAGTTTGTCGAGAAGAAGCAATGCTTCTTTTCCTAAATCCTTGGACAGTAATTAGGGAGTCAGACAAACCATCTTCTAGTAGATCCACCAAATAAGTGTGAGGTAAGAGTAGAAAATATACTGGTGCTCCAAGGCTAGCATAAGGAATCTTAGTTTCTAGGTAATTGGATAATGATACTCGGAGTTAGGCATAGTTTTCACTCTCGATTCCTAAATACAAATCCTTAGTGTGTGAATTTTTTGAGAGCCACCAAATAAGACAAATACGTAGAGAGCGAGTTTTAATAAAACTAGGATTAAGATGGATGGTTACGACCGTCCTTTATGGAATCCTTGGATGAATGAGGGTATTAATATCAAGGTCAGAAATACACTATCATATCCATTCCTTTCTTGAGACCGAGAGTAGATACTTCCACCAAATAAGTGATCCGATATCTTCTTGAACACCCCCAATCTGGAATAATGCCTCTTGAATATAAATGTGCATAGGTGTTGCATTATGTTGTGTTGGTAAAAAAAAAGAGAGAAACAAAAGAAGAAAAGTAGAAGAAAGAAAAAATAAATATAATATATATATAAAGAGAGTGTTAATTGCGTTGTGTTTACTTCATGTCAAGTACATTAAGGGAACAACACCCATTCCCTTTACAATTCACCAAATACAATCTTGACCTACTTTTTTGTATTTTTGACCACCCAAATATTGGCTGAGAATTACTGACTTAGTCATAGGATTATTAGAACTTAATCAAAGTGTTAATACCATGAGAGGCCACTAAATATATTGACAAATCTAGTGAGATGGTAAGCTCAAAAAAAGAAAAAAAAAAAAGAGAGAGAAAGAAAAAGAAAGAGAGAGAATGAGTACAAAGGAACTAAAGGGAGCACAGTTTCTTTGCTTCTCTTTGAGTTGAATTATTTAATAGTTTGGAAATCTAGGTTCTTTAGTACTAGTCTATATGTAGCACTAGATGAGTATGAGACCAAATACAAACCCACTTGACTCAGACATCTTCTACCTAAGCCAAGAGCCGGGGCTAAAATTACTTATTATTTTATAACCCTGAGAGAAGAAGTTCGTCTATCCTAATAGAATTTTACTAAGGGTCAAGTACAAGCTTTAGATGTGGTTTGCGTTTTTACTTAGATCCGTTGCATAGGCTACAACACTACACTTTCACGACTGTCGGGATTTCTAAAGCTTTGGATGAAAACAAAAGAAAAAAAATCTTTAGTCGAGCTCTTGATAGAAATTATTCATTTAGGATCACTTTGCTTATAGTCTTGCATTTGCTAGGTACTATCAAGATTTAAGCATGAAGGTGTGATTGCACAGCAATCACAAGACCTAATTTACTTGAATTAAGTTAGATTCTAGCTTAACCTAGGAATGATGCATGCATGGGCATCATGATTTGCATCATAGTTAACTTATTAGCTTTATAGATAATAATGCTATTTTATGCTCTAAAAGAGATAAGATATTAATTGGAGATGATTCGGACCCACAGATGACATATTAGACCATACAGGTCTAATCAAGTCAACGATGGAAGTCCAATGCTTCCAGAATCATCTTGATCAGACAACCGAAGCATTACATATAGCTAGTAGAAGATCAGAGGTCAACAAGCAAGATAGTATAAATCCAAGCCTCGAATATCAAATCCGACCGCATGGATGGATCCAGATCAACAATTGCAGTCCAACGATGCAAAAATCATTTCAACGAGAGCCCTATAGCACCAACCACAAAGGGGGGAAGATGAATGGCTAGGATGGTGCCACGTGGCTCCATCTCAACAACCCCTCACTGTGCCTTCATCAACTGAGAGAACATCTCAGCCGTTGGATCTTCATCCAACGGCTGAGAGCAGCCGCACACAAATCCAAACTGTGACAAGCAGCTCAACTCATTGGTTAGCACCTCAACTCAAGAACGTGAGGTGTGCGTTTGAATCACGCTTAGCGTGAAATCGAGGATCAAACCATCAGATCCAATTGAAGGGCATGGATGCGTCCGTGTGGCACGAGGAGGCGCATTGGATGAGGCGGTGCAACGGACGCTCGGTTGGACAAGCGAGCAAACGCCCTGCGTAACCAGTCGGTGGGTTTCCCAACCAATCATCAATCAAATACTGAAGGATGGGATCCTGAGTAACCCCTGTCGGAGCTAGTTGACAATCGGTCAATCGATCAATGCTATCATGCTACTTCTAGTTACGCTTTCAACCTTGTTTCGAATTGGATTTGACATGACCATTGCAAGAAATACCTGATATGATTGTTAGTAAACATTCATTTACTTTTCAAGGGTTTTTTGTGATCTTTTTATCATTAAATAGTGCCCTAATTGTGGATATGGTCTACATAGAAATTACGCACATAGAGATTTCAAAGTTCAAACAAGTCAAAACTTAGTTTGAAAATTTTAATTTTAGAATTAATTGAATTAATTGCTAATTTAAAAAGATTTTCAAATTAATAGGATGCCATTACGTTCCTCAAGGATCTCAAACTAAGATTACATATTTGTAAAAATGACAAAGCGCGCTCACCCGATTACTTAGTAAATTACAATCACATCCCTCAAGCAAGTGATGTTACATGTATGTTTTTTCTTTGCATGTCAGGTTTTATTCTACGATTTGATGGTTTGATTGTGGAATGTGAATGGTAATATGATCATTAATAGGCATATAGTATGGAGCAATTATAAGGATGTTGAGTTATTTTTTATGTAATCCCCTTGATTTGGAAAATTTTTACATTTGATGTAATTTTTTAGAAATGTTGCATGATTGTGATTGTAATACATGAGATGTGATGTCAAACACAATCATAAGATAAAATTAGAATATGGTTCTAATTTTATACTAGGCCAAGATTAGTTAATTTAATAAGATTAAATTGAACTTTTCTAAAAAATAAGGCCTAGTCAAATTCTCAGCATGACTAATTCCCTTATTTTCAAAATGCATCAATGAATTAGTCATTGATGGTGATGATTCGTGGTCCCCGCCAAGGCAAGGGAATGGTAACCGCAAGGTTATGCCAATGGGTAGGTTCCTCCTCACGACAACACTGGTATAGCATGCATGTAGAGCAGGTCCACTCGTTTCCCTAAAAGGATGGATCGTGTCCCTCAGGTGTAGTTCCTAGCCCCTAAGTTAGGTGCATTCAAGGGCTTATATATGTAGTCACGCATTTACTTGGCAACGATCGACTCACATAGTGTATGGTACACCAAGGGACTGAATCATTTGGACATGCAAGTTGGACTTACAATACGGAAAATGTTCTCGCTTCTCTCATTAAGATTATGTATGCATGCCCTACGCAATTGCATAATCTCAATGGAAAGGAGAGTCATATCCCACTTAAAGCATTAGGGTCTGTGTTCCTCTTGGTTTAAGTATTAAAGAGGAACAACATTCAAATTTGACATAGTGGTCGCCTTTATGTTCAAAAATCTCAAAACAAAGTGTCATTAAATTGGAATTTAATCAAAAGATTTTTCATAATTCTTTTTCATATGACAAACCTCAATCCGCTCAACTACTTACTTGGAAAGAACCAACTGACGAGCCCCAACTATACAGATCCCGGATTGGGGATCCATAACCTCGAGCTAGTTCCCACCACTAATCGCATAGAGTATGTAATCAAGCACAACAAATACAAGACTCCCAGGAATGCTCAGGAGATGCAGTTCAATGCAAACTAGGATAAGGACAATACACTTGTCTGGTGTTACATCCTTGGTTCACTCTCCAATGTGCTTTAGAAGCAACATGAGGAGATCCTGATCAGTCTGAGAGATGTTTAGAGACGTGAACTGAACTCAACGCTACAATGTGCTCAAGGATTTGCTTTTGTGCAAGGTGAAGGTAGGGACTCCGGTGATGGAGCATGTTCTGAAGATGTACGAACATATTTCAAAGCTTCTTAGGTTAAGGATGAAGATTGATGATGAGACACTCATGGATATCATCTTGCAATCTCTTCCAAGCTCCTTCACCAACTTCATCTCATTCAACATGGGAAAGATTGAGACAACACATACTGAGCTCATCTCCCTGCTTAAGTCTGTAGTGGACATCATTAAGGAGAGTCCACTTGAGGCAATAGTTGCCGAGAATAGTGAAAGGTTCAAGTGAAAGAAGGCAAAGGAAAAGATTCCCAAAAGAAGAGCGTGTCTTCAGCATCTTCCGCACATCTTACTTCTTCCAAGAAGAAGGACAAGGCAACAGATGTGTGCCACTACTGCAAGAAGCCTAGGCACTAGAAATGGAGCTGCCTAGAGTACATAAAATCCTCGGAGAAAGGCAAGGGCAAGGTGAATGAAGGTATAAAATCTCTTCTCATCATTGAAACCAACTTGTTCATTAGGTGAGTTGGAAGTTGGGATGTGGATTCTAGAGCATCTATTCATGTTTGCAATTTGTGGCATGTGTTTCAAGTGACCAGAAGGCTTGAGGTGGGAGAAGTGCAGATCATGATGGAATCCAAGGCAATGATTAAAGCGGAAGCCATAAGGATCTGCAAACTCAGAATGCCAAACAAGCACATTGTAGTTTTGAGAGATTGTTTCTTTATACCTTCCATTAAGAGGAACCTTGTATTCATTTCATTTTGAGTAAACTCTTACTATGAGTCGTTATAGAAAAGATGTTACTTTTGGTTCCATTACTCATAGTGGTTTGTATGAACTAGATGATTGTGAGTCTATTTTGAACACTTTTGATGCTGTCATCGAGAATCGAATACCTTCTAAGCATGCCAAGGATGATGCAGATGGATCCATCCTGATCTGGCATTAAAGATTAGGACACGTGTCTATTGATAGGATCAATAGACTCGTGAGGATGGACCCTTGGATTTTCTAAAGGTCCAACCCTTACCTACCTACGAACACTATATTCACAGGAAGATGTCCCGACCACCCTTTCCCAAAAAGGAGGTTTGACATGAGGACTTGCTACACCTCATAAATACTAAAGTATGTGATCCATTCAACACTACAACTAGGAATGGTCAACAGTATTTCATGAAGTGTACTCATAACTTTTCGTGGTATGAATTCATTTACTTGATGTGTCAAGTCTAAAACCTTTGAAAAGTTCAAAAAATATCAGGCATTGATTGAGAATCAAACAGGTAAATGAATCAAGGCAATTAGGTCAAATCAAAAATATGAATACCTTTCTGAGGAATTCAAGGAATACCTCAAAGAGAAAGGAATCATCTCTGAACTCACAACCCCCGATACTCTACAATTGATTGGTATCTAAAAAACGGAACCGCACCTTGTTAGACATGGTGCGATTCATGATAAGCAAAGCGAAACTACCACATTACTTCTGAGGGTATGCACTAGAAACAATAGCATACATTTTGAATAGGATTCCAACCAAATCTGTTCCTAAAACTTCACATGAAATGTGGTATGGGAAGAAACAAAGTGTTGAACATTTGAAGATTTGAGGTTGTATGGCTCATGTTAAAAACATGAATACTAACAAATTTGAATCCTGCACTACTAAGTGCTACTTCCTTAGGTATCCAAAGGATGGCAAAGGCCATTAGTTTTATGACCTTGAGGCCCAAAAGGTATTCATTTTTAAGAATACTAGATTCTTGGAGGATAAGTTCCTTGAAGGTCAAGATAATAATGAAGCAACTAAACTCATTGAGTCTGACAAGACCACTGAAGTCACCTAAACGACATAGATTCCACGTCTCAGAAAATCTGAGATTAATCCTACCACATATGATGAGGCAACGAAGGGTCATTAATACACACCAATTTTCTAAACACATTACCTTCTTTTTGTTAGTATCACAAGTAATTTTGTTAATTACGGTTGCACTCATGCATGCACTTAGTTCATTTTACATCTAACTAGCTTTGCACAAAATTTGCAATAAAATGATGCCTAGATACATTTGTCTAGCTGGTGCAAATTTTGACTCAAGTGACATGGCTCCTCATATCTTGAAATGGATCAATGACCACAGAGCAAGCCTCGGCAACAAGTTGAATGCCTCAATTATGGAGCTCCCTACTACATTGATTGAGCTCCTCATCTTATTCAAGAAGCTTAAGCCTCTACTGCAAGGGCAAGCACGTGCATTAAGGAGCTCATTCAAGAAAAGTCCACACCTAAATTTGTGCATTGGAAATCCAATAAGAAAGGTACCTCTTCACCGCCCCCTTTAATAGGATTTTTTTTGCCACTCAAAAATCTCCTTGGATAAAGAAAAAATTTCTTGAAGCCATCCTCCATTTATGCCACCATGTGACTTTTCCTTATGCACCCTTTGACCACCCATTAATTGGTGCAATTTTCCACCACCAAAAGACATCATTTTTGAAACCAAAGATTCTTGGAGACTCCATCTCTTTGGACGGCCAGGATGAACTCTCATTGGCACCTTTTCCCTTTTGACTTCCTAAACACTCCACATACCTAGCCTATAAAAGCCACCTACCTACACCCTTGTAGAGCATCTTTGGCCACCACTAAATAAAGACAATTCCAAGCTTCACGCCAAGGGTCATTAGCAAAGAGGAGGATTTAAGAGGAAGCACCACCCCCTCTTGGAGCTTCTCCTAGTCTCTAAGGTTCACGCCAAGCTTCAAGGAATAAGAGGAGTCTGCAACATCACCATTTTGCCTTGGAATCGAGATTCTTCACTCGAGCATAAGCTTTCCAGTACTCTTGTTTTCATGATTTTGTAGTCATGATTATAGTAGCATGAACTAGTGTAATCCAACTCTTTCTATTAATTGAAGTTTTTATTTCTTGCCTTCATTTCTTAGCCATAATTTTGCGTTCCTTTCGCGATCACCTTCCATCTTGATTTCCTTAACAAGCCTGTGCTTTGGAGAGCTCAAGATGAGGGGTTCGTGTTGCTTGTAGATTTCGATAGTGAAAAGTTCAACTTGCTTCCCTTTTCTTGCTCTTCATTTCCTTTATTTCAAAAAGCCAAAAAATTTTTCATATATCTTCAAAAATAAAAAAATATAAAGACTACCTTAGCATTTTCTTGAATACCAATTTGTCTCTTTGGACAACCCTAAATATTCACCTTATCTAGGATTATAAATTTAAATATTGTATGAATTTGCATGTTACAATGATATTCAAAATCCATTTTTATAAATCACATATTTTCGTTATTGATCATTACGTGAACAAGTGGAGGCAAGTAATACAATCTAAGATAAACTCCATGCATAAGAATGATGCATGAACCCTCATGGATCCTCCTAATAGGATAAAACTCATTGGGTGTAAATGGATTTACAAGAGAAAGAGAGGTACGGATGGGAAGGTAGAGACCTTCAAAGTACAGCTTGTGGCCAAGGGCTACATTGAGAAGGAAGGGGTTGGTTATGAGGGAACCTTCTCTCCTGTTACCATGCTTAAATCCATTCGGATATTGCTAACCATAGCTACACAACATGACTATAACATCTAGTAGATAGATGTCAAGACAGGTTTCCTTAATGGTTTCCTTAAGGAGGACATCTACATGGAACAACCTGAGGGTTTCTAGGTAGATGGTGGGGAAAGAAAGGTGTGCAAGCTAAAAGTCCATTTATAGACTTAAGCAGACTTCTCATAGCTAAAACATCCAATTTGATGAAACCATAAAGAATTATGGATTACATCAGAACGTGGATGAACCTTTTGTCTACAAGGCTAGTGGGAGTGCTATTACTTCTCTGGTACCATATGTGGATGACATTCTGCTCATAAGAAACGATGTAAGAACGTTATCTAGTGTTAAGCTCTGGTTATCCCAAAACTTCGAGATAAAAGCTCTGAGAGATACCCTTATATCTTGGATTTAAAGACGTTCAAAAACAAAGAGACGAGGATATTGGGATTGTCCCAGCAAGGATACATAACCAAGGTCTTGGCAAGGTTCTACATGGATGACTCCAAGTAGGCCTTTCTCCCTATTACACATAGTGCTCACCTATCAAAGGGAATGTCTTCCCAAACAATTGAGGAGAAGAAAGTCATCGGTGAATGTTCATATGCTTTCGCAGTGGGCAGCTTGATGTATGTCATACTCTGTACACGACCAAACATCTATCACGCAATGGGAGTGGTAAATCATTACTAGTCCAACTTGGGACAAGAACGCTAAACTGTTGTCAAGAATATCCTTATGCACCTAAGGATTAATGATTATTGCTTAGTCTTTAGAGATGATGATCTCTAGGTGTTAGGGTACAACTCTAACTTCTAGCTGGATATTGATAATAGAAAGTCAACATCAGGGTTTGTTTTCCTGTTGAATGGTGGTTCTAGGAGCTGGAGAAGCAAGAAGTAGGATACCACGATTGATTCAACAATTGCAGCTGAATTTATCGTTGCATCAAATGCTACAAAGGAGACAATGTGAATACACAAGTTCATAGAGGAACTTAACGTAGTTCCCTCGATACTATTGCCAATACCACTGTTGTGTGACAACACAGGTGCCATTGTACAAGCGAAGGAGCCTTGCTCTCACCAAAAGAGTAAGCACATTGAGAGGAAGTACCACATCATACGAGAGATTATCAAGCATGGAGATGTGATTATCACAAAGGTGACCTCCCTAAATAACATTATTGATCCTTTGACCAAGGCCTTGACTGGAAAGTCATTTGATGGGCATGTTAGCATTATGGGGCTAAAAAAGGTTCCACAATGACTCTAAGGGCAAGCAAGAGTTTGTTAGATTTTGTATGCTCTAAGAAAGCCATCTAGATTTTTGTACTAAGATTACAATTAATTTGAATAAAGAATTTAAATATTGTCTTTGGGTCCCTTAGTATAATTAGGGTTACATACTTGGCCAAATTGAATAACCCAATGTGTGTTGATTCGAAGATCTAAACAGTCTAAAGGATCTGAAAGTACATCAAGAAATCAAATGGTTTGATCCTATATTTCCGATTTGAATTGGGATGGTAACCTTCTATAGAGGTCATCGCCTAATTGATATTCACGAATGGAGATTCAAGAACTGTCATGCGAGTCAGGTTATAGAGTAAACTTTACAAGACTGGAGATAATGGAAGTCCTCCAATGCTATCATGGAGAAGGTGTATCCTCGGAGTTGAGACAAACATGTCTATTCACAAACACACATTTGGCAAACCAATAGGTTAATGCATCCACCTTGGTATTGACACCAGAAAGGTGGTGTGTGTAGTAGGGGATAGAAGGCACAAATATGTTACATAGGTGTATGTAACATATTAAAGGCACGAGCTTACTCTGTGTGTATTGGGAACGCTAAATTCTACATCGTAAAGTCCTGATCAGACTCAAGACATGAAGAGAAGATAGATCCTTGGGAAAGGTTTTGATCTCCGTTCTCGTCCCAATGATTCAAGTAGATATCAAAAAAAAATTATCAAAGAAGAAATGTCAGTTGTCTAATGGGATTAAACCTCAAGATAATATTCTCCTCCAAGTGTGAAGGATTCAAAAGTATTTAGAATGCTTGAGAGGGAAAAGTGCTTAAATTCCATCTATCTTATGGGTCATTATTAGAGTGATGAAACCAATAATGATATAATGGATTCCTTGTTGAAGAGAAAATTAATTGTAGCTTTAAGAGCTAAGTTACATTTAATTTGACAATTAATTACATCTAGTTTGATTAGATACAAAATTCAAGTTGAATTACAATTAATTTAAGTTTGGATATTTGATCTACACTTTCTAAAATTTGTTTTGGGCCAAAGGTACAAAAATCAATTAGGATTACATCCCATCCATTAAATGAAGGTCCAATGGATCCCTTCAATTTAGGGATTAGGATGGAATCCTTGTAAATATCCTCCTCCAAAGGAAGAAACCTTGGTTACAACAACTTAATCAATCAATTGTTGATTTCTTATTCCACCAAAATCCCATCTTTAGTCAACATGAGCGACAACAAGGGCAACACCCCTGTTGTTCGTACAAGCTAGTCGACCAATAATATTATTAGTTGGCACCCTACGTTGTCCCGTTTGACCTGTTGTTGAACCAATGACCACCTACTGAAAGCCCACAACTCCAAGCCTTCTTATTCTGCATACCCCTCACTACCCATAGTAACTGGTTGACCACACATCAACCGATTACTACTGTAGCGACCGATGCAGGGATTCAAAGCTTATTTTTGAGATCCATGAATTTCGAGGCAACCATCGCCTAGATTCGTAAAGGAGTTTGCGAATCTTCAGTGGAGTTAATCTTCTATGACACAAGGGCCTCATTCGCCCATCGAGGAGCAAGAAAGGCCTCTCCCAAGAGTTATTTAAGGAGATACCACCACGTGAGGTGATGTTCTATGCCACCAGGTATAATCCCTCAAATCATAGGATCCTAGAATGGGAGGAAACTAATTCCTCCCATATAGTTCTAGTTTAAGCGTTTTGTTTTTTCGTTTACTTGATTGTTTCTTTCATCATTTCGATCAAGTTTGTGGAAAAGCTTTTGAAATGCTTGTACGCATTCTTCGTGTTCTTCATGCTTTCACAATGCCACGAGATCATTTGAAACAAACCGAACACCCATAACTGAGCATGAGCATTCTCGTTGAAGGGGCCATACACCATTAAGATCACCATACTAATGTTGTCACTCCACAAGGCATACACAAAAAGGACATGGGAGCATACCATTGTCTCAACCAAAAAGAGCTCCTCCCTCTAGGCCACAAGCATACCTCCAGATCTCTCAACCACATTGAGAGTGATGTGATCCCTTCCATAAATCCAGCCCCCACCTCACACCATGTCCTTTGATCACAGCTTTCCAATTTAGTCTTATGGAGCGATACCATAGATGGTCCCCACGAGCAAAGATACTAGCCCGATGTCGCCCTCCTAAAGGGGCCATTCAATCTCCTGACATTTCAAGAAAGGATGACAATCATTGGGAAGAGCTCTAAATTCCCCTAAGTGCTCAACAGAAGCCTGCAACCTCAGCCTCGATGACCTGCTCGTCGTCGTCACCCTCCGCAGCACGGGTTTCCGCATCATTCACTTCTACCCCATGCTGCTCATTCTGCATCTCCATCAGAAGCATCGATCTCCGATTACAAGGTCGTCACCCTGGGACCCCTGCCACAGAAGCTCCATCACAGCTAATAGAGAAGCCTCCACTACTTACATAGCACTAGCTTCCAACTAGCCAACACGGCATCGACATTCACTTGTCGTTCGACGTCAGATACTGCCGACCACCAACATACCTAACATTAGTAGCGACTCATGCCTCCGCTCCTCACCTGAGACCTCTTGCAATGTAGGAGATGGAGGGGACGATCGAGAGCTAAAAGCGAAGGGGGTCCAAAGGAGAGTGGAAGGTAGAACAAGACTTACCAGGTTCAAATCCGAATCCCCCCTAAACATGGTGAAATTGGGTGTCATTTGCATCCCCTACGTCCTCTACAAGAAGGGCATTCAATATCCCTCAGTATTAAAAGCACGATTCCCGCCCACATCATTGAACTCTGCTACACAATCCACGACCGCACCAACACTAGGCCCTGCTCCACAATCCTCACCTGCAACAGTAGGAGACGCTCCATGATCCACACCTGCATCAATGCACGTTGCTTCAAGCTCCATAGTGTGTGGCACACAACCACCCCCTTCTGTAACTGCCCTCGAACTTCCAAGCAATGAATCTGATTGCGACACACGACCTTTGCATTTCCATATCCATCAAGCCAGCGACCTTGTCAGCACCACAGGCAGCAACAGCAACAAGCCCCCCGTTGAAACCTCAACGAAAGTTTATCAGAGCTCGGCCTTCATCGATAGCAATAGCACCCAAGAGCTCCCCCCATGGCGGAGGACCTTGTTGGGAAGCTTGCAATCAGTGTAGATCTAGACTATGGCCCCAATCCTAGAGATGCCCCCTTCACGAATCCCCAACCTTGAGCAGGATCGTAGCCTTGCAAAGCATGCGACGACAGCCCCAACCACCTGCACCGACCTCAGCCTCAATGGGACCCCTTTGATGATAATCTCTAATCCCATCTTCACCAATGGTCTTTCATCGCAACAACCATCGTAGAGTGGTAAGAGCCTCCATCGAACCCTTACTCCATCGTTCTCCATCTCCCCAAAGCACAATGCATCCCTCACCTTTCTCGAAAGGTCAAGGAGCAGGAAATGATTTGGTGCAAAGGAGGCCAACTTGACCACCCCCACCTCCAACTAGCATGTATGCATCGCGTCCCTTAGCCTCACCGACGAAGGACCCACCCCCTCAATGACTCCCACAAGTGCGGAATCCAGCAAGGCACTGATAAAGCCCCCCCTACAAGGGCCTACCACCTCCAACTCTGGAGCAAAATTGGTGGGGGGGGGGGGGGGGGGGGGGGGAGGGGATAGCAACAACAAAGATGCGAGCCTCGCAAGGCCCTCCAATGTCCAAGCTTCCCACACTAAAAGGGGCAAACCGATCTTTGCATTTGCATACGATGTGTCCCCAACCGCCACATCTAAAGTAGACAATGCCTCTCTCCTTCGAAGTCCTCCTGACGACGTGCACCCAACCTTCGTTCGTCTCCCCACCAAGGTCGCTCCCTCGCACCCACTCGCTCCATCCTATGTTCACTTTTTTTCAAAATAGGCTAAGAAAGCATCATCAGAGCCCTTCCAGCCAACGTCCCAAGTCAAAATCCATTTTTTAGTTGGTTCATACGGAAGTCTAAGGTCCTAATCGCATTCCTAACAAGATAGATATTACCTTGTTCTTGATGATTTTTCTAAGCTGTCATGGATTTTTCTTTTGAAATTGCAAGAGAAAATGAACTAAGCTATCTCATTCTCTAACCCTATCTCTTAATATATTGAGGTAGGAAAAGTTTAATACAACTCCATAAGAAAATAATAAAATAGTGAAAGGTACAAAAACTAATGGCATAAGCAAATAAGTAAAAAACCTAACGAGAACACTCCCCCCTCAAGGTGGAGCATAGATGTCAATCATGCTCAACTTGGAACAGCAAACATTAAAAGATGAACGTGCCAATGGCTTAGCAAAAATGTCTGTTGTCTGATCCTCTAAGGTAATAGAAATGATGCAAATGAGTCCACATTGGATCAAGTCACACATATAGTGGCATTTGATCTCAATGTGCTTTGTCCTCTCGTAGAACAAAAGGTTGTTTGCAATGTACATGGAAGCCCTATTATCACACCTCATCTCCATAGATGTGTCACAGGAAATATGCGAGTTTGTTAGAAGCGACCTCACCCACCATAGCTCTATACTCGGACTCTGCACTGAATCTAGCAACAACCACCTACTTTTTGCTCTTCCATGTCACTAGATTCCCAGCAACGTAAGTGCAAAATCCTATGGTGGACTTCCTGTCAAGCATCCTGCATAATCTACTAAGTACCCCACCACACTCATCAAGGTCCCTCTACTGAACAAAATGCCCTATCCAAGTGTCTTCTTCAAGTACCTCAGAACCATCATAGTTGTATCCTAGTACTGCCTCATCGGCCTATCTATACAATGACTTAATTTCCCAACAGATAGGGAAATGTCGAATTTGGTGGTGGTCAAATAAAGAAGCTTGCCAACCCGCTACCTGTACTATCTACCATTAGCAACCTCAGTCTCCTCATCATAAAGTCTAACTTTGGGATCCATAGGAATGTTTGCCGGTTTGGCCCTCAGCATGCTCGTCTCCTATAGAACATCTAGAGAGTATTTCCTCTGAGATAGAATGATTCCTTTTTTGTTGCAAGCAACTTTTATCCCAAGTATCTCAATAGCCCAAGGTCCTTCATGACAAATTTGCCTGTAAGGTAATGCTTGAGCTCAACAATACCACCTGTATCATCCCCTATAACAATCAAATCATCCACATATACAAGAAGTACTACCACTCCTTTTCTCGTCTTCTTAACAAAGAGGGAATGATCTAACGTTGACCTTTGAAAGCCAATGGCCTCAACCATCTCGGAGAGTTTCTGAAACCAGGCCTTAGGACTCTGCTTCAGCCCGTATATGGCTCTCCACAATCTACGCACACTCCCCCTTAGTCTCATAGTCTGGTGGCTACTACATGTATACTTCCCCTTGAAGATCCCCATGGAGGAATGCATTCTTGACATCAAGTTGGTGAAACTGCCAATCACACTAAACAGTTATAGAGACAAGAATGCGAACAGTTGGAGGCTGAGAGTTGGGCATCCTATAAATCAAAAAATAAGCAATCAAGATGGTACCACCCCAATAAAGAGGAGCATTGTGATATATCAATAAGGTACGAGCCACATCAGGAAGATGCATGTGCTTCCTTTCAGCAACTCCATTCTGATGAGAAGTATAAGCACAAGTAATTTGATGCACAATGCCATGGGATTTGTAAAGCAAAGTCAACTGACAAGTACAAAACTCAAGAGCATTATCTAATCGCATAGTCTTAATAGTAGTAGAAAACTAGGTCATCATTTCCAACGCTGTCAAGGCGAGCGCCTCAGGCGTTGAGGTGACGAGGTGAGGCACTATAGGGAGTTGTTGCCTCAATGAAGACCGAGGCAATGGCCTTCGATCAGGCGACACGCCTCCTCGCCTCACCGCCTCATCGCCTGAACCCTAGATCATTCGAAGACTCATATTTACGTGTGAAGAGTTTTCTCATCTCCACGCCAACCCTAATGCCATTATCGCTAGAGCGACGAAGCAGCTCAAGCTTCTACGATCACCATCGCCACCTGAGCGTCGTCGCTTACCATCTGCACCACCTCCTCAACCTCGATCGCCTAGGTATCTCCTCAACCTACACCGCCTGAGCATCATCGGCCAGAGCTTCTTCGTTTCGACGATGAAGCTGGGAACGAAAGAAGCTTTGCCCTCAACGACCTTCGACTGAACAAAAGAAGCTTTTTGTTTATATATATATATATATATATAGTATCGTACCCTGGGTACTAAACATATATATACTATATAATATGTTATAACATAAGGGTACTATGTACTAAACATATACATTTATTGTTATGTAACATATATGTATGTAATAACATTGTAACTATGTATATATACAAGTATGTATAAGTACATATATATACTATTATATATGTATGTAACATTGTAACTATGTATAAGTAATATATACTATTATATTTGTATATAACTATATATATAACTATATATATAAGTATGTATATATACTATTATATAATGAGTATGATATCCTTTTCTTCTACTTAAAGCCTCCAACATTGTTATTGGACATGTTTTCATAAACTTAGTACTATTAAATTGAGTTAATAAGACATATATATGCAAATAAAAAAGGATTGCCTCAATTCACTCGAGTGGTCGCCTTTTTGTCGCCTCTCGCCTCAGGCGATTTTGAATCGTGTCGCTTTGGTATCACCTTTCGCATTGACAGCATTGATTATTCTAATATAAAATGTTCAACGATAGTGTCCACATCTAACTTATGTTTCAAAAGAAAAACCCATAACAGTTTAGAAAAATTATCAATAATGACAGAAATAACGGTGACCCTGCCGATCAAAAATCTGACTAAGACCCCCACACATCCATATAAATCAACTAAATTAAAGCAGTAGACCCAACACTTTGACTAGAAGAAAAATTGGCACAGTGGTGCTTGCCTAGCTAACAAGTGTCACATGTGATGACAACAGGAGAGATGTGGGGTATGACACACCAGAGCTGATCCAAGAGAAGGTGACCAAGGCCAAGGTGCCACTGGAATAGACTTCTAGTGGTAAAGGAGACCACCCTAGGGCAAGCAGCAACAAAAGGTGTCTGGCTCTGGCAATAAACCTCTCTTTTTTCACATCCTCCACCAATTATCCTCCCTGTGAGCTTATCCTGAAAAACATAAGATTAAGCGTAAAAAATGGCACGACTGTTCAACTCCTTTTTAATGCAACTAACAGAAAGTAGACTGATTGGAAAATCTAATACAAACATGTGAGGTAATCTCAATGTAGGAGTGACATAGACCTCCCTCTATCCAGCAATATGGGAGTGCCTCCCATCAACAACTTGTACCATCTTGCCTGGAGGAACATGCCTAAGCTGAGGGAAACCCTCTGATCTCCACATAGATGGCATGAAGACCAAGAGTCAACTAACTAGCCACCACTCCATTGATCTTGGGAAAAACAAATTAGATATGTACCTAACGAGGAAGCAAGGGTAGCTCTCTCGGGAGGAGCACTTGAAGCCTAGGTTAGATGAGAGAGGCGTTGCAGTAAATCATCAAACTCGACTCGGGACATCATGTCAGAAGGAGCCTCAGTAGGCTCAATTGCCTCGTTGGCAATAGGGGGATGACCATGCTTCATCCAGCAAGTGGCCTCAGTGTGTCCAGGTTGACCACAGTATGTTCACGAAATATGTTCCAAAGGAAACCGCAAAGATAAAAAGAGCATCCGTTGTAGCATGATTTTTTCAAAAATAGAAATAATATAATGGAAACTCTGTGGGTCCCAAGTCGAACATAGGGAGGAGTACGATCTATCTAACTAAATGCAATATGCAAAGCAAATATGAACTATAGTACAGAAGGAGGTAAGGAGATCAAAACCAAGCAATTATATAGAGAAGGGGGATGGGAGGCAAAACTTACAAATAATATGATGCAAAATAGATCTTTATTGCAACTAGAATAACCGTCAAGAGTACAACTGGAATGACCAAAACATAAAACATAAAGTTTACTAGAACTAGAAATCTACTAGAACTAGAAAAGAACTAGGAGAGGAGGTGATATGTGGCGTGGTCCTTTGCAGCAGCCACCTTAGAGATAAGGATGAAGCAAAGGTGAGGAAGAAGCAGAAAAGGACAACCACCAGGAAGCAGTAGAGTTTGGACATGAAGAAGCTTACTAATGGAGGAAGGGTAGTGAGATGGTAGACTAATTAGGAGGGCTAAGGAGAAGGTGGTGAGATGTAGGAATTATTCTAAACTAAGGACGTAATGAAGGAAAGGGGGGGTAGGGTCCTATTTATGGAGGCTTCTATATTTTAGATGGAAGGCCAAGATCGAATTAGGTTGGGATCAAGGGCTAGGATCAAACCTAGGTGGATAGGCTAGGTTGTTTTAGTTGGAATTAAAAGGAAGGCTAGGATTGCATTGGAGGTATGATGGAAGGCCAAGATTAGAGGAGGGGGAGTGGCAATTAAGTGTTGGTTTTAGGGTTGGTGGCTGGCCATTAGGTGTAGGATTTAAGGCCTTAGAATGTTTGTTTAAGGGTTAGGATTTAATGGAAGAGGATATGTTCTAAATAGGAAAGGATATGATCTTTTGTTCAACAGGTAGGGATAGGGATAAGGTCTTTTGTGTAGGCCTTAGGATCAACATCTAAAAGTGGAAAGGGACCCTATGGTGGACGGCTAAGGTTTCTAGAAAACACCCAAGGGATAAGATTGGTTTTGGGATTTAATTAGGTTTATTTGGTTGACCAAAATAGGTGTATAATTAGGTCCATGGTTGACCAAATTAGGTAGCTAATTAGGCTAGGTGATTGGGTCCTTAGGTTGGGAAAATTGGGTCCCTAAATAGGTTGACCAAATTGATAACTAGGTTAAGATCAAATAACTAGGCTCATCCTCTAGCATAAGTGAGCTCAAATATGAGTCAAATCTCCAAGGCTCAAAATTGTTCGAAACCTGGTACCTACACATAATATAACAAAGACATCAAGGTACCAAACATAGGTTTGGGGAAAAATGCAGAAAAATTCAACATTATGTAATATTTAAAAAATACACCTATATGACTAAATTTACCTAACTAAATACTTTCTACCCTAATTAACCCTCAAATTAGCATTAGTTAGACATAATTAATGTAAATATATATAGAAATACCAGAGTACAACCTCGCCCCCCCCAATGCACGACCACGACCTCTACTTTGTGATGTAGGAGGACCTCTACCTTGTGCTCGTCAAGAAGTAGCAGCAAGAGCAAATGTCTAACCAGTGACCTCTACAGTAGGCAAGTGAACAGCAATCCTACTCAACCTACAATAGGTATCCTCAAGAGAGGTAAGCTCTAATAGGGTAAGGATCTATGAACACACAGCAATAAACTCCACTTCAAGGCCAGACAAGAAAAGTAAAATAGCTATCTCTTTCCTGTACTCCCTCTGAAAAGCACAAGTGCACATAGGTTTGATTGCATTGTGCTTCTCCAGCACTGGCATAGTACTATACCAATGAACGACTCTTGTGACATAATTACATGAGCCTGTGGAAGGTCTAAAAGACTCAACCTGAATTCTTTTCCTGGGAATACATCTCTCGTAGACTATCCCACATCTCCTTTGTCATCTGATAATACATGATCTCATCACCTATCTTGGGAATAACATAATTCATGATCCAGGCACTAACAATGGCATTATCCTTGTTCCATGAGACATTCCTCCATGTCTTCTCCACAAGCTCTAGGTGAAGCAATATGTGATCCTTATCATGACCTCTCACCATCATGAGAAAGATCTATGACCACCAGGGGTAGTTGATCTCATTCAACTTCACCATAGGATCCAAAAACATATTTTTGTAGGCCCCTATCTCAATCGTGGAGTTCGATGTCACCTCAAAAAAACTCGACAATGCAAACTTGCCTTCACCCAAGTCACCGAAGTCAACAAAACACCACTAGAACATCTGATCAACCAAGAATCATGAAATCAGACATCTGAAAGTCAGATTTCAGATCATATATCCAGTTGTCAAGCATAGCAGTTGCCCCCTAGGGTACAAACAACCCTAATAAATACTACCTCTCCCTTTGGTGCTCCCTCAGATGAAGCCCCAAATCAAGAAGGGCAAGATCACATGCCACTACCCACATGAAGAAACCACCTCCAGGTGGCGCTAGCGCAATAGCAACAGCAGCCTCAGGCCAAGAGGCGACGCTGAAGGCAACATAGCTCTAATCGATGGTGCTTGAGGAGGTGTAGCAGCTACAGTGGTGCTGCAGTGGCAGCGTAGGAGGTTCGGTGGACCCTACAGGTGGCGCTAGGGCCCCACGTGACGCTAAGGGTGTCGCTAGGCATTGTCGATGCTACTACAGGGCCGAGGGGAGAGAAAGGGCTAGCAGCACCCTTTAGAGGAAGGGTTTTGGTAGAGGGCAAGGGAGGCTAAGTTTTCAGTAAGATACCAAGCTCCAATCTGGGATCGTTACTCTGATACTAACTAGGCAAAGATGAATCAAGCAATCTTATTCTTTAACCTTACCTCTTAATATTTAGAGGTGGAAAAAGTTCAATACAACTCCACAAGAAAACAATAAAACAGAGTAGCAACTGCAGTGGTGTTGCAGCGGCAACGTAGCAGGTCTGGTGGACCCTACGAGTGGCGCTAGGGCCCCAAGTGACACACTAAGGGCACAGCTGGCATTGTCGATGCTGCTACAGGGCCAAGGGGAGAGAAAACCAATGACATAAGCAAATAAGTAAAAGAACAAAGGGGCACAATAGAAATGGAAATCTAATGTTGGTTTTATCATTAAAAATTTTATTGCAAAAATAAAGGCATAGTTTGATGCCACTATTAAAATTGTTTGTTCTGACAATAGCTTGAAGTTCTATACTTAATAGTTACGTGAATTTTATGAATCCTAGGGTATTGTGCATCAAACTACCTGCTTCCATACTACACAGCAAAATGGTGTTTCCAGGTGTAAAATCGTCTTCTCTTGTATGTTACTAGGACACTATTGTAAGGTGATGCAATTTTAACGACCTACTATCTCATAAACCGCATGCCTTCCTCCATCCTTAAAAAGCACACTCCACTGCAGATTTTATACCCTACTAGGGACCTCTTTTCTGTTCATCCCCAGGTGTTTGGGTGAGTAGCCTTCATCTATCTTTCTGGTCCTAGATGGGACAAGTTAGCCCCAGGGTTATGAAATGTGTCTTTCTAAAATATTGTAGAAGCCAAAAGTGGTATGGATGTTACAATCAATTCATCAGCATCACTACATCAATGCTAATGTAACTTTCCATGAATCTGTACCTTATGTTTCTATTGCTAGGAGTATGAATGTTGTTTCAGATACTCCTATGCCTATTCCTCATATTCCTTTGAAGGAAATAACCTATGCAATTTTCGAATCCCCAACTTTATAGGCATCAAATTACACCCTCATGGTCTCCACCAACATCACCCAAGGTGAGAATAGAATCTTTTCATATTGATGATGTTGTGGCTAGTAATGATTCAAGTAAAGACCAATGCCATCCGATGATGTTGAACTATCTAGACTCTTGATTTGAATCTACCCATTGCTGTGAGGAAAGCACCACGTACTTGCATCATACATCCTCTCTCTAATCATATCTTGATGACATGTCTTGGACCTGTCTGCAACATATATTCCCATGTCACATCAGCAAACACTACTTGTTGATCCAAAGTGACGACAAGCCATCAGGAAAGAAATGCATGCACTTAACTTACGTAGTACCTAGGAACTTAGTGATCCACCTCCTAGAGGAACCATAGTTAGGTGTAAATGGGCATTCACCGTTAAGTATAATCCCAATGGCATAGTTAACAAACAAGGCCCAATTAGTTGCCAGGGCTTTACTTAAACTTATAGGGCTAATTTTTTTAATACCTTCTACCCTATGGCTCACCTACCTATTGTTCGTGTGTTGATCTCTATTGTTGTTCAACGCAATTAGCCTCTCCAATAGTTGGACGTGAATGCTTTCTTATATAGTGATTTGAAGGAAGTCATGTACATGTTGCAACCTCCTAGCTTTGAATCTCAGGAGTGCTCCAAGGTCTGTCATCTTCACAAGGCAATCTATGATCTACAGCAAAGTCCTAAGGCTTGGTTCCAAAAGTTGTTAAAGGTCGTTAAGGCCTTTGGTTTTCATAAATCTTTTTCAGATCATTCTCTTTTTGTACAAAGGATTGCAAGGGGTTTGGTTGTAGTGTTGGTTAGTGCTGTCAAGGAGCTCGCCTGAGGCGAGGTGAGGCCCTAGCACCTTGAAAGCCATCAGGCAAGGCATTTTGCCTTAGGCAATGCCTAGGTGAGCACATGAGGTCAAGGAGGTAGATGCTAGGGCAAGCGCTTGCGTGAAAACCCAACCCACCCTATGCACTACCCGATTTTTTTTTAAAAAAAGGAAAGGGTAGTTATCCAGAATGATAACTACCCAGAATCTTATAAAATAGAATCAATAACCAATATTACAACAGGCAGACAACAAGGTCCCCCACTCACAACGATTCAACCTAAAGAGAAAACAAAGAGTCAATAGACTCAACAAAATTCTCCACGTACAGTCTCAGGCCCCAGAAGACCACCGCATTCCTGCCCAACCAGATTCCCCAAAGGACCACCAACGGTCTGGCCTTCTCCTTCTTCGTACGGAAAACAAACCGTCCGCCACCACCACCTCCACTTCTGAAGCTATGCCAGAATTCCTCAAACAGCCAACACTCCCACCATCTCCCGCCCATCCTGCCCCAAATTTGCACCACAAAGGGGCAATCGAAAAAAAGGTGGTCAACGTCCTCCTCACCACCCCCACACAAAGAGCATACCTTACACTCTCCAGGAGCCCACCTTGCCCTCCACACCTTAGTCACCAGCCTTCTTCTCCTAAGCAGCCAGGCAAAAATCTTGACTTTCAGCGGACACGTGGCTTTCCAAATCTGTCTGCAGTCCTTTACCAGATCCAGCTCCACCTCAGGATCACCAGCGGACAATCTCGTGTACGCAGCCGCAACAGAAAACTCACCTTCATCCCAACCAAACATGTCTGTACCAGCCGCCGGATGCAGTCCCTCCAACTCAGCAAATAAGGTCTAGAAATCATGCATTCTCGCATTTGACAAACTGCCAACGAAACGCAGGCACCACCCATCATCCCACACCTCAGCCACGGACGCCATCTTGTTCTGGGACAAGGCAAACAGTCTCTGAAATCTTCTGCAAAGCGCTCCATCACCTGTCCAGTCATCTTGCCAGAATCTGAAAATCCCCCCTGTTCCCAACATAGGGACGAAGCAGTTCCTCACCCTAGGGGCCACCGTCGACAAGCCTTTCAGGAAGTAAGAAGCATCCCTAGACGGAGACACCAGGAGATCCCAACGCATCGGACAACCATATGCCGTCTCAAACACCTTGCCCAACAGATCCCCCTTTCCTTCCAACAAGCACCCCACCCACTTCAACAGACTGTCATTAGATCTCTCCAAATCCCTCACGCCGAGCCCCCCATCTCTCAGCGATCTGCAAACCTCCTTCCAAGCGACCAACCTGGCACCCTGTCCACTCGTCCCCTGATTAGATCAAAAGAAACTCCTAATTGTTCGTTCAATCTTTGCAATCACTTGTCGAGGCATCTTTAGTACAGAAATGAAATATGACGGCATCGCCGACAGAACCACCTTAAGCAGGATCAACCTCCCACCTCTAGACAGAAGCCTGGACGCCGACCCCTCCAGCCTCCCCACCAACCTCTCCACCATGGAGGTCCAATCTCTCACCAAAATCCTCCCATCTGACAACAGCAGGCCCAAATACTTAACCGGAAGCTTACCCTGTTCTGTGCCAAGACCCAAACTACATCCCCTTGCCTCTGCCTCAGTCATGTTGAAAGGGATAAAATCTGACTTAGCCAGGTTAATCTGCAATCCGGACGCCTCACCCAGTAGGAAAACAAGGAACCTCAACCTTCTAGCCTCTGTTTCTCCACCTTCAATAAAGAAGATCGTATCATCCGCATATTGGAGCAAAGGGATACTCGTCCCATCCCTCAGAGAGAAACCACCCACCAAGCTTCTTTCACAAGACCTCCTCGTCGCCCTAGCAAGAGCATCCACAGCAATCACAAAGAGCATCGGGGCTAGCGGACAACCTTGCCTCACCCCCCTCCTAGGTTGGATCCAACCCCGAGCTGAGTTTCCATTGATAAGAACCAAGAAAGACGTAGTAACGCACCTCTTCATCCATTCAATCCACACTGGCGGGAACCCCCTCTTCACCAAGGACGCCCAAAGAAACAACCACTGGATCGAATCATAAACTTTGCTGAAATCGACCTTCCATAAGAAAGCCCTCTTCTTATCTCTCTTCCAGGACGAAAGGATTTCCGAGGCCATCACATAACCCTCCAAAATATTCCTGCCAGGGACAAAAGCCGTCTGCACCGAGTCTATAATCTCACCCAAAGTCCTCAATCTGTTCGCCAGAAGCTTCGCTACCACCAAGTAGATAGCATTCGAAAGAGCTATCGGTCTGTACTCCTGAATCTCCTTAGCGCCCTCCCTCTTCGGCAATAAGAACATATAGAATTTGTTCAGCCTATTAAAGCCCGAGTTGCTCGTTCTAAACTCTTGCACCACTTGCATTACGTCTTCTTTCACCACCGGCCAGAACTCTCTATAGAAGGCAACCAGAAAGCCATCCAACCCTGGACACACATCCGCATTCAATCCCCAAACTGCCTCACGGACCTCATTCTCCCCAAAAGAGTCCGTTAAGAGGTCGGCGTCTGTCTCCCTGATCTGTGGTATCCCAGATCCTAACCACCTCCACCTTCCCCCCTTCTCCTTCCAGTAAAACCTCTAAATAACTAGCAGCTGCCCCTCCCACCGCTTCCCTTCCCATAAATTCCTCCCCATCCACCATCAATCTGTCAATCCAGTTCCTCCTCCTGCCCGACACAGCCATATGAAAAAAGTGGGTATTGGAATCGCCCTCCTTAAGCCACTTCTGCCTAGATCTCACCCTCCACTCCATCTCCACCATGCACTACCCGATTACCCACATAACTAACCCAAATACCCGATACCACTAACCCAATAAAAAAAAAACTCTATAAAGCCCAAAACCCTTCGTATGCAGTAAAACCCTACCTGATCTCCTTTCTTTCCTCCCTTCGATCACCACCATCTTTGGTCCATTCTCCATCGCTGGTCAGTCTTGGAGCTAATGATGCTCGCCGTCGCTCTAACCTCGCCCCATCGCCACCACTGCAATAGCCAATCTTTGTAAGAGCTCTCATTCTCAGCCCCCTCCCTAAGTTCTTGATCTCTCTCCCCTAGCCCCCACCCCCCAATCATTTTTTGAATCTATATCTCCGTAGCAATGTGATTATTTTGTTTTTTTTCTCTATCTCAAGCTCGACTATTTTGTATGTCTAAGCCCAGGTTTTTTTTTTCCAACCCTGATCAACTTTAATTTGTATCTATAACAATGTGATTTTTAATCATTTTTTCTACATTGATTTTATTTCTATTTAACTCTTCCAAAATTTTATTTCATTTTGGTGGTTCCAATAACCCAAAATGGGTTACTGGGTTGCTATGGTGTCATTTATTTTAAATAGAATTCAATGATAGTCAAGTAATTTCAAATTAATTTCATTCAAATTTATAATGGTGTCATTTTATTCTAATATTTATGTTGATCTAATAATTAAATAATGATTTAGATTATACTAAATGGCCCTCAACTGGGGAAGATGTATTTTATGTGAAGAGAGGAAAGAGATCCTACTTGGAAGTATAATCTTTTAAAGGATCAAAATGACAAGAATGCAGTCACTTATACCTTTTGTGGGAAGATCACAAAAGGTGAAATATATCGAGCCAAACAACATCAAGTTGGATCATACAAGAATTCATCAGCTTGTCAGAGATGTCCTCTAGAGGTGAAAGAGGCATTTTGTGGTGGTATGGCTAACTTTAATGATTGGGAGAATCCGATTGATGTCGAAAATGGTGAAGAGGTGGAAGTAACTGCTCCAACTAAGAGAGCCTTTACTAGTAGAAGTAACACAATTTCCATCCCTAATAAGAAGCAAAAGGGAAAAGGACCCATGGACATATTTGTGAAGGATAAAGCAAAGACTCCATTAAGGTAAGGCAACCTCAAAGAAGCATTTGATAAGGTGATATGACCTAGAGCAATTCAAAAGATTGCTCATTTTTTCTATCAAACCAACATTTCATTCAATTCTACTAAATTATAAAGTTTTAAAGAAGTGATTCAAGCCATAGGTGAGTGTGGGCCAAACTTGAAACCCCCGCTTACCATAAGATTAGAGTTCCTTTATTGAAGAAAGATGTGGGGTACACACAAGACTTGATGCAAGATCATAAAGAACCATGAGCTAAATATAGATGCTTTATCATATCAAATTGTTGGACGGATAGAAAGCAAAGAAACATCATCAATTTAATGGTGAATCGTGCCAATGACACAATGTATGTTGATTCCATTGATACATCATCTATCATCAAAATGGGAGAAAAGATACACAAGTTGCTTGATAACTTTGTGAAAAGACATGAAGAATCCAATGTAGTTCAAGTCATTACAGACATAGAAGCAACTACGTATTAGCAGGTATATTTTAGCTAAATATGTTTTAATTAAAGTATTGTTTACCATGTGTTTAAATTACTAATGTACTTCATTTCTTTTCTAGGCAAGTTTTTGCAAGAAAAGAGACAACACTTGTATTGGACACCTTGCACCGCTCATTGTATTAACCTGATGTTGGAAGATATTGGAAAAATCCCAACAATCAAGAAAAATCTCCAAAGGGCCATCTTTGTTGTGGGGTTCATTTACACCACACTAGAGTCCTAAATATGATGAGAGGCTTCACCAACAATAGAGAGTTGGTTCGATATGGAATTACTTGGTTTACTACAACCTTCCTTTTCTTTCAATCTATTTACAAACAAGAGCATAGTCTGAGGACTATGTTTACATCAGAGAAGTGGGCAAAATACAAATAATCTAAGGAGATGAAGGGCAAAAAAGGTAGGGAGATTATTTTAATGCCTTCAATTTGAAATTATGTGCTTAAAACTCTCACATACATGGGACCTTTAGTGAAAGTTCTTCAGCTTATTAATGGTGAGAAGCCACCCATGGGATACATTTATGAGGCAATGAATCAGGCTAAAAAGGTCATTGGAAAAAGTTTCAAAGGGAATGAGGATAAATATAGGGAGGTATTTGAATGGGCATGTCAAATGATGCATTCATTACATGCAAATGATCATTTTCTTAATCCTGAGTACTTTTATGCCAAACCTTCTATGGAATTCAATGAGGAAATCATTGATGAGTTGTACAAGTATATACAGAGATTGACACCTAATACACATGTACAAGACAAGATAGCAAATGAACTGTCTTTATATAAACATTCAAAAGGGATTTTTGAAAATTCAATGACAATTAGATCAAGAACAACCAAATCCCCATGTATCAATTTGTGTAATGATTTAAATTTTGATATATCATAATTTATCTTTAAGTATATACTAATAAAGCATCACTTTCCAATGGAGTCGTGGAGCTTATTTGGAAGTTTAACTCCAAATTTGTAGAGGTTAGTTATAAAGGTCTTGAGCTTGACATGCAATGCCTCTGGATGTGAATGTAATTGGAGTGTATTTAAGCATGTGAGTATGCTTTATCAAACATATGGCAATAATATGATCATTAAGTTTGATAATATGATTTATATCTTAAGCACTTCTTAATATCTGTTAAATTGCAAGATTTGGTGTACATCAAGTATAATCAAGCCTTGAAGAGTTGTCATGACCTACGAGACACCATCTACCACATTGCAGTCAACTCCATTGATTATTCAAATGAATGATTGATTGGAGAGATAGAAAATGATGATCCAGAAAATGATCTAGTTTTTTGTGACAATACTTCGACTTGGGGCGATGTTTCAAGGGCATCTGGAGTTCCAGAGATAAGAACACACACAAGAAGTCAATCAAAGCTCCATATTGCTACACAACCATCAAGCTCAAGACCAATGATTTCAATTCCAAAAGATGAAGAAGAAGAGGTAGAGTATGTATTAAATGCAGGAGAAGAAGAGCAAGACATAATCTTTGAGGGAGATGAAGATGAATTTACTACAAACTTGTAGAGCTAGTTGTTTTAGTCTGTTATAGCATTGGATTCTCTAAAACTTTTGGTCATGCTTAGGTTTTTATTTTTTTGCTTGTGAACTTGGCAATTTGGTGGTTGGCCATGCTAGGATTTATGTTTAAAGTCTTAATCATGTGCTTTTTGTAATATTTGGTATGATTTTTGTTTGGACATGTATTTTTTATCCATGAATTTCATGGTTAGATTTGTCTTTTTCTTATAGAAAATACTTTTTATTTGACATTTTTAATTTTTGTTTCATATTTTTGCTTATTATATTTTGCTAATAGTTTCATACATGAGATTATAATAGCATCTAATTCATTGATAATTTATTTTTTTTCAAATAAATAAATTAATTAACGTCTCATCTGTCTCAGGTGAGCGCATAGCACCTCGGGCATTTTGAACCCCTCTCGCCTTTGATAGCACTAATGTTGTTTATGCTCATAAAAGGAGTATAGAGATAGGTTGATATTTCCTTAGTTGTCACTAAGGTAAGTCAATTCATGGATAAGCCTACTAAGACTCACCAAGATGCTGCTACAATGATGCTAAGATATCTAAAAGCCTCTCCTAGGAAAGGACTTCTGTTCACAAAAGGAATGACCATGGATATTGTTGCATATACAAATGCAAACTACATAGGTTATCTTCCTGAGAGGAAATCAATGACTAGGTTTTGCACATGTGGCTAGTTATCTAGTGACATGGAAAAGCAAATAGTAGTCAGTAGTCTCTAGACCTAGTGCAAAACCAAGGTATAGAACTATGCTCAGATGGCTGCAAAAATTATAGTGTATAATTTACATATTGCTATTGCTATAAAGATCAAATGCGATAATAAGACAACCACTTATATCATGAACAATCCTGTGTTCCATAAACGGACAAAGCATGTCCAGGTTAATTACAATTACACTCTTGACTTGGTCCAGCAGGGACTTATTCGCACCACTAATGTTTTGTCAAAGAATTAGACAATGGATATCTTCAACATGACACTTCCAAAGATTCACTTTGACAGATGTTTAAAGCTAATCTTGATTGAGATCTATGCTCCAATTTGAAGGGGAATGTTGAGATATAAGTTGACCATTTTCCATTTTTAGTTTTCTGTTATTTACCTCTTATGTAAGGGTATCTTTGCAATTTTCCTAATCCTCTATGTATTAGAGATTGGTACCTTGGTACAAAATAAGAAAATTCATTCTCTTTGGCTACAGCATCAACCCAACATTACATAGTCCTTGTAATTTGTGCAACTCTTCAAAATCAAATCTGTTTTGATAATTCATTGATAAATAAGGTTAACAAATCTGATTAAGTCAAAATCACAAGTTAGGAGGAATAAAAAAATTTCAACCCGACAACTTGCAAGTTCCTTCCCTATGCAGGATGCATGTGCATTGCACTAAGTTAACCATTCTACCTTATGACAAAGAATGGTGGATCCTAAACAATGTAAATGGAAGACCATCTCATTTCAAAAATAAAAATATCTAGTAATAGAAGAAAGCCATTTTCAATGCAAACCGAATTAAAGGCATTATTCCTCTCAACAAGAGAGTCACCGCTGGTTTCATCTCAGAGACAATCCTCTTATCCATTTAAATTTGCAAGTGGACTTGGGACTCCTTGGGATATGTGTCTCTTTTGCATGTAAGAGCTAAAAGAATTGGTTCATTTATGTTGAAGTCTGCAATCTTCTATCCAAACGAAGCCACTTGAGCATGAGCAATAATCAGGGTAAAATGCATAAAAATTATTGTTGATTTCCCTTATCAATAACTAGTTTAATGTTCTTGATAGGTTTCACACTAGAGGTTCATTTTAAGTCTTCTACTACGAAAATCATGATTTATTGCATCATTCTCCACTCAGAATCATTGCATTTCATCTTCTTTTTTTTTTGTGGGAATCGCATTTCAGCAATTCAACACACCCAAAGTATGTCGTAGGGTTTCTAGTTTAGTCTCTAATTACCAAAATGAACTCATCGCACCCGTGAAGTTTCCAATTCATTTAATCAGGCATGAATCTAAAGAAATAAATCATGAAAAATCTGCTAAGTAACATAAAATAAATGAAAGCAGGAAGGACAGATAAGGTAGATAACAGTTTTTGTTTAAAGACAATTTTCCTTCAGTTCTCAGGCACAAATTCCCAACCCCTCCCATAATTCCATGATCCTTGAAGAATTGCCCATACCTCCCTTGATACAGCTGAGATCTATTCTTCCTCCGAAAGATTCCGGCCTCCTGTCACAGGGTATGGCAGATACCTCTAAGTCGCCTCCCATTAAAAATTCTGTCGTATCTATGCCCCAAAAGTCTTCATCCTCGGCTACTGAAACAGTGCCACAAAATATAAGTCCTGAACAAACAAAACTTTATCCCGCCATTATGTATTCCTCTCCCTCCCAAACCCCTCCACGTTCCCTGCCAACAAGATGCCCTGTCACGGTAAAAGAAATTCTCCTATCCATTCCAACAGTAAAAGAAACCTCCCTTCCTCCTGCCACCTGCACTTCCCAGTCAATGGAAAATGATGAACCTATTATTCTTGGCAATACCTCTCCTATGAGGATTCTCTACATAACCCATGCCAACATCCCATATCTTCTGCTACACTTTGCCAAATGAGTATTGACTCAGATAGTTTCTACTTTCCACATTCCTTGCAGTCAAATGCATTGGAAATGCTGGATGCTGAACTTGGGCTGCATTCCCTCGGTAAGGAGGCTGTCAACAATAATGGCAGGAAAAAAAGTTGCAAAAGAATAGCGAGAGAGATTGCTCCAACTAATTGGCACACGCCTATGCTATCACGAAAAAGAAATGTATAGGAGAGCTCTATTATGGAAGATCAGAATTCTTTTCCAAAGAAACCAAAGCTTAATGGTCATGCAGAAGAGTCTCAGATTGGGAAACCTGCTGGGCTTCTGGCAGCTGAGCCAAGTCAGCTGCCCAGATCCAAATGAATCTTCTCAGAGGGTTGGGGACTCCCTCTACAATTCAACACCTGCGAAGTCTCATCCAGGCAACTACGGCTGCTATTGTTTTCATTTAAACCATTCCCTCTGATTCTTTTGGGACAAATTTAAATGCCAGTTGTTACTTCTCTCTTTAGGCTTTCTGAAACCATCTCAGACCTAAGTTCACTTGCAAAGCTAAAATCTATTTTGGTAATAATTAAGCAATAAAATTTGTGCAAATCGGGTACTCCACTTTCTGTTTTAATCAATTAAATTTTCTTTTCGAAAAGGACTTAGTAGGTTATTTTTAGGGATAAGAAGGGTACAAGCGCAGATTTTTGCTGCTAAAGTAGAATAAGTGGTGAAGGTAGAATAACCTAGTTGATGGAATGGTGGAATGATATTTTTTCCCTCCATTATGTTGAGAGTTTTCTATATCTTTGGATGCTAGTATTGAATTAAATGTTGTATTCAATGTTTTAAAAAAAAATCAAGTTATGATATTATGTAATTTAGCAAATAATTACCTAGACAAAATAATAGGCATGGTTGGTGACTAAAAAATGAATTCACAATAATTATATGGATCCAAATCAGTACTAATTAAATAAGTAAAACAATAGGCACCATTTTGCTAAGATCCTTTATCTTTGACAACCACATTAGAATTAGCTGAAACAAAACAAAAAACATTGACATTAAAGATTATTATCAAACCAAGTAATCAAGATCGAAACGTATTGACCAAGCAATACACAAGCTAATTGGCATCATTTCTGTGAAAGATAAAACAAGAAACAAGATAAACACCTGATTCCTGAAGCATCATGTGCATTGAGTGGAAGAAAGCCATGAACAAATTTCAGAGGCTACATTATTTAATTGGATTTATATTTTTCAATAGGCTACTTAGCATAACCCTCCTTTTCTCCGACCTTGGGACCGGCTTTGGGAGGCGAGAACCCTCACCATTGGCGGAGTTAAAAAATGCTAAAAAGTGGCTGGTAAACTAGTTCATTGCTTTGATTTTCTAAAAAATAGTTTTTTTGAATAATTCTTTTCACAGGGAAGGTTTTTGAATAATGTTTCTACGAAAAAAAAAAAAGGGCTGCAAAGTTTTGAGCCTACCTATACAAAGGTATTTTGGTCCAAGAACTTGCAAATTTTGCAAAATGTGCTTTTAGATGGTGATGTTTGCGGTTTTTACATATATGTCATTGGAAACATTCAAAATTATGCACTTGCAATCATGTTCCCAATATTTAGTCATGTCATTTTCGCAATTACTACTTCATTAATCAAATGTCATTAAATGTATTGGCAATGGACTTAAAAGTAAGGAAAAATTATTCTCATATTCTTAAATTTATATCTTTTGTTCAACCCTCTCCTTCCTCTTCCTCCCTCCCTTCCCCCTCCACCTTCCCTAGGAAAAATTATTCTCATATTCTTAAATTTATATCTTTTGTTCAACCCTCTCCTTCCTCTTCCTCCCTCCCTTCCCCCTCCACCTTCCCTCCTACCACTTCCACCCTACATCAACCACCTCTGCATACCTTCGCCACCCCTACCACCTCCAGCCACCTTAATCTCCTCTATCCTCCTCCACCTTCGCTACCTTTGATCCACACACCTCCAGCCCCTTTCACCCACTTTCACCATCTTCAACGTCCTCCTCCCACCTCCTTGTTGCCTTGAACACCTCTACCCCTCCATCCATTGTGAACTTCATTCACGATGTTGGTAACAAGCTCTAGCTCCATGAGTGGGTCGTTCTCGAGGGACTACACCAAGAGGCCAACAATAGGGGAGATGAGGTGGAAGCCCAAGAGGTAATTAAGGTTCCATTGCTCTCGAAGGAGCAGTCATGGGAACTCTTCAGAAGAAAGGTAGACATAGCAGCTACGAATGATCCAGAAATGGACCACATGGCAAGAAAGTTCGTCAAGGAATGCAATAGCTTGCCACAGTGACTGCTCATCAAAGAATGCAATAGCTTGCCTCAGTGACTGATCTAAGTCTAGAAGGCCATGAATGACAGAAGAATGGATAAGTGGAAGAATTTAGTTGAGAATCCATATCTGCTAAAGGGCATTTGGGTTATTATTATGGTGAGACATGGAGGAGGTGTGCGAGTCCTAAGCAGAGGCATGGAGTGGAGGTGTAGAGAGGAGGGAAGGGGTCACAGCAGTGGGAAAGGAGGGAGAGAATCTAGAGGAGCCACGTAATAGAAGGGGGGAAGTAGAGTGAGAGAAAAACGATGATGGGGAAAGGCACTATAGTGATGGCAAAGGAGGACAAAGAAAGGAGAAGGTGCTCTTGGGGCAAGGCTAGAAGAGGTGGTAAGACATGGAGGGGTGGAGGAGGTGGAAGAACTTAAAGCAAAAGTGGGAGGTGGACCTGTACACGATCCTGATCTTGAAGTTGCAGTGTGGGGGGGGGGGGTAGTGGGGACAAGAAGATGCAGAACTCAGGGGAAGTGGAGGATTGGGAGATGTCAAGAGAGTGAAGTCCAAGAGGTGGCATTGGAGGAGGGAGAGTCCAAGGTGGTTGTCGTGCTACTGGTGTGTCCAAGGTGCTGAAGGAAGGAATCAAGAGGAGGACAAAGAATGAAGGAGGGAAAGGATATGAAAGGAGCGGAGGAAGGAGAGAATTGAAAAGAAAAATGAAAATTTAGGAGGTAAAAATTTAAAAGTTCGTTACTTTTTAAGTCCATCACCACCGTTAAACCATTACTTAACGGGACTTAGAGGGTAGCAATTGCAAAAATAACACGAATTCTCTAATAACATTTAGATAAATATTAGGAACACAATGGCCAACCCGTAATCAAAGAATATACTAGGAATATCACCTCCATTTTAAAATGAAAAAATATAATATGGTTGCAATAACTAGGATAAGTTCATATTTTTTGTCAAAACAAAGAACTATGAGTAGAAAGTTTTTCCCAGGGAAATATAGAAGTAAAAAGTTTCCACAATAATCTAGCATATATATACAACAATAAAGTGCAGTTCTTGTTATGTACCTTATAATGAAAGTGACCAATGAGGGGTGTACTAGATTTCTTGATACCAATGTTTCACGATAAGACAAAGAACAAAACATCAACATACACACAATACATAGATATTTGTGTTTGTCAAGTGGCTTATTATTTCTCAATATTTGTACAATTTGCAACAGAGGTACATTTCCTCAAAAAGATTGCTCAAGCATGAGTGGTCTCGTTTCCTCAAGTCCATGAGAGATTTCATCCACTAATACAATTTCTCATACTTCTTTTTATCAAGGATACAGCTGGTATTCTGCAGATTTAATTGATTGGCTGTCGAATTGTTTACTGCCAGGCTTCTACCTATCCAGGTCAAGTACAATTGACTGCTACCTCAGCTTGTATTTAAAAGAGAGAAGCAACAAAATAAAAGGGGCCCTGAGGATCACCAACTCCATGCTCTACCATTGATTGTTTGTGCTCTGTCACACCCGTTTTGCATGTCCAGATCAAACATTTGTCTCCTTAATCTGCCCATGAAGAAAATGCCCACCACAATATACATGATCATGCTCGAGCTCCTATTTTCTACTCATACATGATTATGTGCCACCTACTCTTGATTGCAAATCATTCACTATACTTCCCTCCTTCCATCATTTAGAAACAAAAGCTTAAGCATATATTTAACATTGTCACTGCCACCATCCCTTAAATGCTTTATTACATCTACGGTCATCCTTCTCCACCAACTCTTGTCCGTCAAAAAGCCTTCAATCCCATAAATCAAGTTGGAAGCTTACCAACATGAGAAAGCAAAAATTATCATAGACAAACACTTCAAATATCATACATATCTCCAGATTGTCTTATGCCTTGCTCTTTCATTTCATGTCAAATTAACAAATTCCTTATTAATGGATAATTGTTGACCTTGACTGAGTAATTAACATATAACAAGAGAAGCATATTAGCAATTTACGGAGTATGGGCAAATGCACCATCTTTTCCTCGTTCGAGTCCTAATCCTATCCTTTACATGTCATTTTGGAAAATAAAACTGTATATAAGTGAATAAAGATGGACAGATGTTAAAAAGATTTTGAAAAGGAAGAGGATGGCTACTAGAGGTAAGTAGCCATCCACTCCATTCCACTACCATAACCAAATTACAAATGGTGATTCCAAAACTTGACCAAAACACACATTTCTCTAGCATCATTTTCCACCAATGCCTCTCGAAAAACCATTGAATTGCGTTGGAGCCACAAAAACCACAAATTTGAACTGAAGGAACCTCAAAAATCTTCCATGGACGAAACATTTACTCCAATTAGTTCTAAGCACTTCCAAAAGCTACTTAGCAGCATCACATAATCAGAACGAATGCATAGCATCTTCATCTCCCTCGCCATAGAGATAGACTACAGAATGTATCCACTTCTGTAGCCCAACAACTTCTGCACACCTTAGTTACCTTCCAGAGAAACCAAAGATAGTGTCTAACTTTCAAGGGGACCTTCACCTTCCTTAAGTATCACCAGTCCTCATCACGTCATTAATAATATTAGACTCCTCTCCTCACAGTAAGTGGTATGCCTTCTTCACTGAAAAGGATCCCTCATTCCACACCAAGATGTCAGGCATTGCCATCCTTAATCAGAAATAATTTGGCAACGAGGGTAGCGACTGCAAGTCCTTGACTCATGCATCAGAGTTCTCCCAAACTATAGGCATTCGGGAGGCAGAAAGGTCAGACCAAACTTCTTCCACTAATTAAAGCATATCAAGTACAAGAGCATAAAGCATGGGAATCATCTCACCAAAGGTCCCACTCTTCATCCAATCATCCTCCCAAAACTTGAAAGTTCACCCATCCCAAAACCAGATGGAGAAAGGAGGAAACCTTATGTATCACAGGTACCAGACTCCTCAAAAAGGCTAAAGCTACCTAACACACTACATCCTGCTGAGACAAGTTCAATGACGTACCATAGGAATCCATCATATGGAAATGCCAAATGTTGTCCACATTCTGGAAGAGCTTCACCACCTACTTTGATAACAAAGTGTCACTAAAATTGTTGAGGTCAAGTACTCCCAAGCCACTCTCCTTTTTTGACTTACCTTATCTCGAGACACTAACCATAGAAACCTCCCAACATGATCTAACCCCTTCCGAAAGGATCTCTTCCTCATGAGCTCCAACTTCTGTAACACTTTCTTTGGTGACTTAAAAATAGAAAGATAGACAACATGGGTGGTCAAGAGCACACCCTTTAATAGAACAAGTCTACCCCCTAGAAAGTAATCATCCACTCCAAACATTGAACTTCTTCTCCATCCTCTCTACCAAAGGTAGCCAATCGGCCATGATAAGCTGTATGCCCTTCAACAAGACCTAATTGGAAAGTAGCCACTAGCTATGTGAAGAAGCTGCAAACAAACTTCCACATCCTCATTCCCCACATTAAAAGATGCAAAGGCCAACTTGGAATGGTTCACAACCAAGCTAGAAATCTCCCCAAATATTTTAGCTGAAGCAACCAAATTCTCTATCTCCCAAGTACCCCGCTTAACAAAGAAAAGGGTGCCAATCTGCGTGACATCAACAAAGAGTCATCTACTTGAAGTGAAAAATCAAAACAAAGTCCACAACCACGTGCCTTAAAGGCTATGGCCGTCAAAGTGGTTGTTGCAATGGTGAAAAGAAGATGCACCAAAGGGCATCTTTGTCAAACCACTCATTAAGGTTGTGATTAGGTTTTATTTGGACTACCTCCTCTTTGTGATATCCAACACGAGATTGACTTTGTACCAAGAGCCACACTTCCATACCTTCCGCATTATCTAATGGGTCTGACCAAGGATGAGGAAGTGCAACACCAAGTTGCAGAGTTGATTTAGAAAGGGTTTGTACGCGAGAGTATAAGTCATGTAGCTATGCCGACACTCTTGACTCCAAAGAAGGATGGTTCATGGAGAATGTGTGTCGACAATCGAGCTATAAGATAAGTACATAATTTCCATCCCAAGGCTCAACGACATATTTGACATACTCTCAAGTGCAACCATCTTATCCAAAATGAACCTCAGGAGTCAAATATGCATCAAGCTAGGCGATGAATGGAAGGATGCTTTCAAGACACATGAAGGTTTGTATGAATGATTGGTCATACCCATTGGGCTATCCCCCTAGCACCTTCATGCATATCATGAATCACATGTTGCACCCTTACACAGGGAAATTCATTGTCATTTATTTCGACAATTTTTGCTTTATAGCACAAGTCCTTCCAATCACTCATCCCATCTCCGACAAGTGTTGCAAACATTAAAAAGAGCATCAATTCTATCTTAACTTTAAGAAATGCACCTTGTTAACAGACTTAGACACATTTTTAGGGTATGTTGTTTCTACTGATGGAATAAAAGTTGAACTCGAAAAGATAGAGGCAATCCGCTCTTAGCCTACACCAAAGACTCTCACTAGCATTCAAAGCTTTCATGGGTTGGCTTCTTGCTGTAGGCACTTTGTTAGAAACTTCAGCTCCATAATTGCACCTATCACAAATTGACTACATGGGAACTCCTCTTGGACCCCAGCCTCCAACGAGGGTTTCCAGCGAATCAAGGATCACTTGACTACCATACCTATTCTAGCCTTCCTGATTTATCTAAGATTTTCAAAGTTGAGATGGGCATCGATGTTCTTCTTAGTTAAGAAAGACACCACATTGCCTACTTTAGCGAGAAACTCAATGACGTGCATTCCAAGTCCACACACTAAAGCATTAGCGTCACTACCTTATCCAACGAGAGTTCAACCTCAACTCTAATCACAAGGCATTACATTATCTAAACTCACAACAAAACTTAAACAAATGTCATGCCAAATGGGTGAACTTCTTACAAGAGTACACTTTTCACCTCAAATAAAAGGTTGGAGCATTGAATCAAGCCACTAACGCACTTGGTCGAGGAGCCCATGTTTTGGCTACCATTTTTGTTTAAGCTTCTAGGTTTGAGTTTCTCAAGGACTTGTATCTGAATGATCTCGACTTTGGTTCATTTATAATGAGTGCCTGACTAGATCCTCTCCACATCTTATCTAGGATGGGTTTCTTTTACATGAGACATGCTTGTGTATTCCCACAACCTGCTTCCGCAAGAACTTAATACTCAAGATTCACGACAAAGGAGTGGCCAGTTTGGTCGCAATAAAACCTTATCCTTGGTAAGTAAGCGCTACCCTTGGCCTCAAATGAAGCACAGCGTAGTAAGAATAATACAAAGTTGCCAAACACGTTAATGCTTTAGGGGCCATACCCAAAACACAAGACTGTATACCCCCTTACCTATCCCCATGAGACCATGGGAGGATATTTCAATGGATTTCATGCTAAGATTACCTTTAACCGCTCGAAAAGTGGATTCCGTCTTTATAAGATAGCACATTTCATTCCTTGTAAATAATCATTCGACGCATCACGTGTTGACTTGTTTTTCCAAAATATTGTTCGATCGCATGCTATTCCACGCCCTTTTACTTCAAATCGAGATACTTATTTTCTAAGTCATTTTTGTCGTACTTTATGGGCTAAGTTGGAAACGAAATTGCAATTCAATACCGCATACTACCCCAAACCGATGGCCAAACAAAGGTTGTCAATAGATCTTTGGGCAACTTATTGGCCTATCTTACTAGTGAAACACCAATACAATGGGACCTCATGATTCCACATGTAAAGTTTGCTTATAACAGCTCTCCAATCCGACCAACCGACAAGTCTTCTTTTGAGTGTGTATAGGTACCTTATTCCCCAATTTCTTGATCCCATTCCTATTGATCCACCCGGAAGGACAAGCACAACAGCTGAGGAACTAGCAAAACATATCCACCTAATCCACCAATAAGTCAGCACTAAGTTGCGAGCCTTGACCATCCGATACCAAGCCTTGGCCAACACCCACAAGAGAGGGTTTGAGTTTCATGAGGGTGATTTGGTAATGGCATAAGTTGAAATTTATAATAAGCAGAAGCATGATATCAGAAGCAATAAAAAAATCAAGAACGCTTGGGTTTACGTGGAAAGCTCACTGACGAAGAGCGAGGAGAAAATCACGGGAAAGGCCCCGATAGGCCTAAGATCTGTATTGATCTTCTTAAAGAAATAAATAGGGGGTACATGTCTATTTATAAGCCACCACACATAACACAAAGCCCACATCTTAAGATGTTCCACTAAACCAACTCACATTCTCCAACACTCCCCCTCAGGCTAGAGCATAGAATGCTCAACTTATACAACAACGAAACACACTCTACACAACAGAACACAACACTCTGAACTAGTTCTTGCTTGTAAGTGGGTATGCTGATAACGACACATCAGTGAGATCTAGAGCTGCTGGACAAACTGTTGTAGCTGGCTCTAACAAGGGCCTCTCTTCTGGAGACTTGGCACTGGTGGCTCCCCATTCAATATCCCTGTAAAAGGTCTTCCTTTGAAAACCTCGAAACTGGATCTCTCACATAGAAATCAGATGGGCCCTTCCTCTAAGGACCTCAAAACTGGATCTCCCTCTCTGAAGGCCTCGAAGCTCTGGACCTCCCAGAGTTGGATTTCTCATGTGATGATCAACTACTCCCAACGTCCATAGCCATATCCAATGTCCCCTCAGAACTGTTGGAGGATGTCATTATGTCTTAGGACTGTAACAAAGGAACTCCCAAACGGGGGTGACTATAATGGCATTGACACTTCTTTCTACCATACTCATACGAGAGAAGAAAATAACAACGAGAAGAAATACAATCAAAATAAATAAGGATCATAAACATAAGAAATGATAATACTAGAGAAGAGCTTCTCCACCTCTTCTATTCAATCCAAACTCCTTTTTTATTTTTCTTTTCTTTTTTTTGATTTTTTTCTCTCTCCCTTTTTTGGACTGATTTATTTTCTTTCTTTTTTTTATTTTCCTCTCTCACTTTTTTTCTCGATATCTTCCTCTTCTTTTATTTCCCTATATTTTTTTATGTAGCCTTCTCCTTTTAATCTCCTTTGATACTTCAACTCACCCTTTTCCTTTGTATAAAAGTGAAACCAAAGGGTGTAAAAAAAAAACTCACAAATAGCCTTCATTACTTCTCCTTAGGATTCTCACGAATCCAGTCCATGCCGCCAACTCGCCAATATCAACGTCACAGGATTAATGCCACGACTTTCGCCACCATCAACGCCAGTCTCCCTCCACTAGATCTACAGCAAGGTTGTCAAGGAGGATTAGCAAATCCGCTGGTACCACGTCGCCTTGGGCCCACTTGTCTGTCATGGCGAGGTCCCTCCTTCGGGCCACCGGATCGTCCGCAACTTCTACGCTGGCCATCTCACCCGCAAGCAGCTCGAGGCTCGCCACAAGGTTGCCGCTAACAGTGATGACTACGACGCCAAGCGTGAAGCTAAACTCGATGCTAATCACGCAAATGTCGACGACGAGCACAAGCAACAATGCCCTAACAACGTCCATGCCCTCGACAACCTAGCCAAAGACGACGTGCTTCTCGTCGAGCCGAAGGTCCAGATGCGTTGGTGTTGGGTCTAGCGTTGGCCATGGAGAGGGTAACCCCACAGACGTACTTCCTGACAAAGTTCTCGTCAATGAACTTTTTGTCGTACATGGACTCGTCGGTGCCACCAGCTCCATTAGGGGCCACATGCTCTTCTCCTTCCACCTCTCTTGATTGTCGTCGACAAGGAGACCACTACCGTTAGCGCCGCTAACGCTACTCCAATAGTGGTGCAAGCTTTTCGCTAGGGCTCCCTTGCACTGCTCAATATCAATGCCTACACGAAGATGAAGAAGGCGCTGATGTCTTAGGGCTTGCGCTTCTACTGGTATCGACGTCGAAGAACAAACAAACATTGGACATAAAAATTAACCAAACACCAAATAATAATAGATGGATAATCAACCCAAGAAAAAATCCGGTTTGAAACCAAGTTGAAATTTATAATAGGCAGAAGCATGATATCAAAAGTAATAAAGAAATCAAGAATGCTTAGGTTTACATGGAAACCCTACTCACGAAGAGCGAGGAGAAAACACGAGAGAAGGCCTCAATAGGGTTAAGATCTGTATTGATCTTTTCAAAGAAATAAGTAGGAGGTACATATCTATTTATAGGCTACCACACACAACACAAAGCCCACATCTTAAGATGTGACACTAAACCAACCCACATTCTCCAACAGTATACTTCCATAAGGAGAGATTCCCATTGATTGCCCATCAAAAATTGAGTGCTAATATGCCCACCTCGCCAATCTTCAACATCTCCAAGCTTTTCCTTTTCCATGTTGATTCTTCTAAAGCAAGTACTTCTGGAGATCATGATCTTAGCCAATTTCCTTTCCGGGCTTCACCAACTACTACTCCAAAGACCATTAATGACATTCTCAATGTACATGAAGTTGCCACCTGACAAGGCCTCTCTCTTTGCTTCCTCATACATTGGGTGGGTCATCACATCCATGGCAGCATGTGGATCAACGAAACCAAGCTCCACGAGCGTCAACCAAATCTACCATGCAACTATTTGGATGCCATCTCACGTGAGTGAGATTTTTCGCAACTGAGGCATGGAAACAGATATCTCGATATATTAGTGATATATCAACGATATATTCATATCCCCAACATGACTCATATTATCCTTTTTCCAAGATATCGATGATATCACCCATAGTGAAAGAGATGTCGCGACATATTGGCGACATGTCGTCGATATGTCGTTATCACCAAAATATCTTTTTACAGTATGTCGGGCGAAATATCACCCATGTCGATGTGTGTCAACAATATATCATTGAAACTGAAGCACATGCATGCAATTTTTTTCAACTATTGCCAATATCTGATAACATTGGGCGATACCTCTCCAATTACTCTCTAGTCTCCACTTTCTTTGCTTTATTCATTTCCTCTCCTCTGTTCTCTACTGTTTCCAACTATGAGTGTCCATTGGTACATTCGTCTCGATTATTAGGTGATTTGGAATCTTGTTCATCTCTCAACAAAGTAATAACCTTAATCTTACCATTTTTTTGCATCATTAGGCCTAAATCACCTCGATTTAACCTTAATTACTATTCATATCGAGGTAAATCTTATGCTACACTCGATCATTGTACAAATTGATGTAGTCTACACATTATTTAGACAAGATCCCTAATTAATCCCCAATTTGGTGATAATTTGTGCCTTAAGTCACTATGATTTAACCTCGGTTACTAGTTAAATTTTGTGTTACAATCGATTATTGCACAAATCGATGTGATCTACACATTACCTAAGCAAGATCCCTAATTAATCCCCAATTTGGTGATGCTTGGTGGCCTAAATAATCACGATTTAACATCAATATGAGTCTTGTTTAGGTCAATCTAGAAGGAGCAACTCCTTCGACAATCACAATCGATATCTATATCTTGGAATACTTCTGTACTGCAATGATGAAGACTACCAACGATACATTAATAAATACAATACTTAATACAACTTTATATAACGTGGGAGTCATACATGCCTATTTATAGGCCACCACACACAACACAAAGCCCACATCTTAAGATGTAACACTAAACCAACCCACATTCTCCAACAGTATACTTCCGCAAGGAGAGATTCCCAGTGAGTGCCCAGCAAAAATTGAGTGCTAATATGCCCACCTCGCCAATCTTCAACATCTCCAAGCTTTTCCTTTTCCATGATGATTCTTCTAAAGCAAGTACTTCAGGAGATCATGATCTTAGCCAACTTCCTTTCTGGGCTTCACCAACTACTACTCTAGAGACCATTAATAACATTTTCGATGTACATGAAGTTGCCACCTGACTTCACTTCCTCATACATTGGGTGGGTCGTAACATCCATGACAGCATATAGATCAATGAAGTCGAGCTCCACGAGCATTGACTGCATATACTACGTAATTATTTGGATACCATCTCACATGAGCAAGATTTTACGCAGTTGAGGAGAATTGACACAGTCAAAGGATTTAGCAAAGAATTCAAGTATCTCTTTGCAATTTTTCCATAGTTCATATGTTTAGTGGCCATTATTATAATATCCCATGAGTCCCTTCCCAAAGGAAGACATGGACACACCGATTTACCCCAAGGGATGTCTGTTCCTAAAAGATGTGAGATATATTTTTAATTGTTTTGCAAACCCTTTAAATAGGGTTGTGTTATTGTATTGAAGACAACAAACAAAACTGGGATCTTTTCAGCGAAGTTATGGTTACCTTCTCTCTCTCACCTCAGATTTTCCTCAAGTTATTTCCCTCTCTCCTCTTACCCACTCGTGACCGCTCCTCTCCTCACTCTTCTTTCTCTTCCCACCCCTCCCTCAACACCATCGAAAACACCACCATCGTACTCCATTCCCCACTCATCTCTTAACTCACCTCTCATCACCCTTTACAACCCAATGACCATCCCCAACACCCTACCCTCTTTCTCATCTTCCCACCCAACAGAGCCCCACTACCACCAAAGCATCTCCACAAACCACCTTTGTAACCACCACTCCTCCCCCGTTGCCATCGTGGGATGCCACCACCTCACTTCACCGCAGCCTCTATCTTCCGCCTCACACCGTCACCTGTGCACCACCGCCATTCACCCCCACCACGTCATTGGGTCGAACTCAACTCCGACCTCACCGTAAACCCATACCATCGATTCCGTGGTGGTTCCACGCCACCAACGTCGACCCTCCCTCACCACCGCTAGTCCATTCTACACCCTATAGCACCTGCAGTCCCAAGGTGGTCACGGTTCTCCTCTTGAGTATTATTTATTTTTTTGTGTGGAAACCTTTTCTTGCTCCTATTTCATTTTAGCTGTTGTTTGCGATTCATGTGTAGAATTATTCATTTCCTTGTTACAATCCTATACGATCAGGCACGTACTCACTATCTCCTTACTTGGACACCTCTTGTTCCAATCGAAACTCATGGGTCTCATGTAAGGAGAATTGAATTTTGTTGTCATTTTCTATTAAGGCATTTTGTTGTCATTTTTGTTGTATCATTTGTCAAGCTAATCTATTTCATACTCATTTTAATTAATCTGAACAACTCCTGCAGCCCAACAGGTAGCTAACCTATCTTATTTTTTTATTGTAATTTTGATCGAGGAACTATGTGCATAACTTGCAACTTCATTTGCATCAAGAAACCCTGATAGAAACCATCCTAGAGAGCTCTCATCACTCGCCCCATCCATGGTGAAAGGAATCCTCCACAAGACCATCCCATCAGCTACCTTCATTGACATGAAAAGTAGGGACCTATAAAAGTCCTCTCAAATCCCATGGATTTGTGAACCATTGCCACATGCCACCCCAATGCCGAAGCCACAACTCCTCCAGAGCCATGCAAACCGAGTTGAGTGAGGGCTTCCCACCAAGAACATCCCCAATCAATGCCTACCTGATTTAGTTGATTAACTGTAGGATTTTTTATGGCAGGGCTTCAATCTGTCAAGGTTGAGTAGGTTTAGTTCAGGCCTAAGTTTCTATTTAAAAGATAAAAGCAAGAAAATAAAAGGGGTGTTGTAGATCACCAACTCCATGTTCTCCTAATAATTTTTCATGTTACATGTCATGCTAGTTCTACATGCCCAGATCAAAGATTTGTCTCCTTAATTCTACCCATATAGAAAATGCAAACTATACAACAAATTATTGTGCTCCAACTCCTATCTTCTACTCATACGTGTAACATGCCATCCACCCTTGAATGCAAACCATGCACCAATACTCATCTTCTTCCATCATTTACAAACAAAAGCTTAAGCCCTTATTCACCTTCTTCCTTAATCTAGAAACAAAAGCTCGAGCCTACATGCTTCTCCAAAACAAAAAGGCTTGAGCCTATATGTAGCATTGTCATTGCCACCATCCTTAAATGCTCTATTATGTATATACTCAACCTTCTTCACCAACTCTTGTCGGTTAAAAACCTTCAATTCCAACCGACATTAAAAAGCCAAAACTATGGTAGATCCAACACTTCAAATGCAATATGCATCTCTAGATTGTCTTTTTGGTTACTCTTTTCCTGTCAAATAACAATGAACTTATTGATGGATAATCAGTGACCTTGTACATCCTCTAATGCTACTATTGGGTAAGCAATATATACCAAGAGAAGCCTATCAGCAAGTCACATAACATGGCAAAATGCGTTATGTTTTCCTAGTTCAGGTGCTAAACCAAACTGTTCCATGTCATTTTGGGTAAAAACATATATAAGTGAATAAAGTTGCATGGACATTAAAAAGGCATCTAATTAGCAATCAACTCATAATGAAATTTGATGTAAAAACATATGGCATGATTTTTAACTGAAAAGGAACACATGCCATAATTAAAATTGAGGCTTTAACAGAAATTTAAAAATTCAGTTTATTGCATAGAGTGTATAGATACGAGGACCAACATTGAACTTGCTGTCAATTATAGGGGAAATTCTTGTGTTTAAATCATTCAATCCTACTTGCTTGTAAAATCAAAGGGTTTTCCCTCCATATGACTAGCAACTTTTGTGTGAGACAAATAGGCATCAGAAAATAATATATCTAATGAAAGACAGGATTTTGGATATTTGATTACCGAAAACTAGAAAACAAGATCAGAAATTTATTGTAGATCCGTATCTATGAGATATTTGGTTTGTTGGCAATCATTTTCTGACTTTATCAATGAGATATTGCATAGAGTTTATAGATACAAGGACCAACGTTGAACTTGCTGTCAATTATAAAGAAAATTCTTGTTTTTGAATTATTTGAATAGCAACTTTTGTGTGTGAGGAACAAGCATCAGAAACTAATCTATGTAATGGAAGATAGGATTTTGGGAAATGGATTACCAAAACCCAGAAGACGAGATTGGGGATTTGTTCCATACCTGTATCTGTGAGATATTTGGTTTCTCAACACCAAGGACAATCATTCTCTATGCTCCCGAGCTTATTCCATGATGAAGATGAAAAAGGTGGAGTGTGTTTCGTGTATGTGTCCTAGATCACAAGTTGGTGGCTCTATTTCTCAGCTAGTTTGATGTTTAAGTATCTAGAAGTTAATTCAAAACACTACTTGCTCCTGTGAAGTTGTTCTACAATATTAAGATGAACTAACACCACAGAATTGGCTGCCTAATTTTCAGTGAATCGATGAGATTACTGTGTTGCTCAAGTGAGGTGAGAGCTACAGCATGATATGTGTGTCTAACCGTGCATGCATGTGGGTGCGTGGGGGCGTGTTTGTGTACTCAAACACGTACGTGCACACGTATACATGTGCATGTGCGACTCTATTTGTGTGTGCCCACAGGTGTGTGTGCATGCACTCGTGTGTATGCTCCTATGTGCTAACTACCAATATTAATTAATTAATCAATTGATGACTTAAAGAAAGAAAGACCGTCTTACCTGATGGAGGTGTTGCTGAAGTTAGAAAACGAGGGAGTGGTGATCTGTTGATTGCTGGTCCTGTGATAGATACCGAAGGTGTTCCAGAGGACCAGCTTCTTCTCTCTGGCGAAGAGAGTAACCAACCTCCCTCCTTCGGGGCTTAGGGCTGCGGAAACGATCGGGGAGCCGCTGCAACTAACCTCCTGAAGCTTCTCCATGGAGGGATACTCCATTACCGTCAATTTCTTGCCGCAGCTGAGGAACTCCTTACCATCGGGACTCCAAGCCAACCCATCCACCCGCGAACCCACCAGGACCGAGGAGGAGTTCAACGACGCACCCGTCCCAGCATTCCAGAATCTGACACGGGGATCCCGCACGGAACCTCCGGAAGCAAGGAGATGAGTTCTTGTTGGGCACCAAGACAGCGCCCTCACCGTGGAGCCGCGGTGGTTGTTGAATCTGTGATCATAGCAGCAGTCTCTTCTTCTTCCTGTGCTTCTTCCACCAGCACCTTTCCTCAGGTCCCACACGTAGACGAGGCCATCGCTGCCGCCACTGGCTAGTTTGCGGGCACCGCACCCCATGGGAGACCACCTTAGGGCGCAGACCGGCCCGGTGTGGCCCCTGAACCGGGGAAGTCTCTCAACATCCCTGACGTCAGTGTTGACGACGAGTGCGTCCATCCCACCGGAGGTCAAGACTTTCTCGTCGTGCCAAGAGAGGGAGCAGACGGGGCCCAAGTGGAGCCCTTGGAAACTCCTCAGTAGGCGTCGGCTCGATACGTCCCAAAGCTGCACGTCGCCGTTGTTGAGCCCCACGGCAACGCGGTGTTCGTTTGGGAGGAGGATGCCGCTGGGATTGGTGGGCCACGCCACGCTCGTGATGGGACCCTCCTCGTATTTGACGGTGAAGAGGTCGGTGAAGCTGTTGTCGCTTGAGGAGGCCTTCACGTTGACGAGGAAGAGGTGGTCCTCGATAGCGAGGCCGAAGCGGGAGGAGGTCCTCCAATCTAACAGATTGAGGAGGTCGTCCTCCACGAGCTCCGGCACGTCCATCACGTGTTTCGCCACCACACGTGGAGAACGATTACGATGAAGGGGAGGATTGGCCCTGATCCTCGTCGTCGTCGTAGTCGACCGAGACATTGTCGTCCTCTCCCTCTCCGTCTGCCTCTCCCTCTCCTTTCTTTTTTTTTTTTCTAGGGTTTCGAGAGCGAGAGAGCGCGTGCGCGAGAGGGAGAGAGAGCAGGAGACCGAGAGCAAAGAGCGAGACGAAAAGAGAGACGGAGGCGAGAGAGCGTGATGTGAGCGAAGGGCGAATGAGAAGTGGAGATGGTTGTTTCGCCTTGAACATATATACCCAAGTAACTACCGAAAGGACTCGCGCCGTAGTTTCCACGCTACGCGGTCCCCACGCGAGATCAGTTCCTCCCTTCCAAGTCGAGCGCACTCTATTTTTTTTTTTTAACGTGAACAAGTGAAGTTTTACTTTGGGTTTATCGAGCACATAACGGAACAAGGTTTTAATCATCTACGAGTCTTTTCTTTCACGTGCAGTCTACAAGAATATCAACTTCAATATTTTTTTACAAATAGTATTGAACTTAAAGAATCTTGTCAATGTACATCTAGTAATTTCTCTCCTTCTAGATTTATCATATAAATGCACATAGTAGTTTGCCCAAGAGTACTTCCTCTCATGGAAGGATTGTGTAATCAGGGAAGCCAACTACACCTAGATTAATCATTACCTTAATCCAAACTACCATGCTGAAGTTGCACTCAAAGTGCCCTGCCCTGCTCGCACCAACATGCATAGGGGTCCCCAAGTATCTTGCAAGCATACAACCCTCTAATATGCCCAAACCACGTAAACCTCTATATTGTGTAACACCCCTCAAGACATGTATGCCCTACTATTATTAGAATTCAACCCTAAGCCTGACAACCTCCCAAATAGGTTAAGTGCTCCCCAGATCGCAGTTGCCAACCTTATCCACTTTCCCAAAGATGAGGACATCATCTATAAAAAGGAGACGTGAGGCAAACTCAACACCCCTGATCCTTGGGATGCATAGATGAACAAGAGGGGAGACAGTGGGTCTCTCTCCCATAGCCTGTAGCTAGTCTAAATCAGCCTTTCGGGGACCCCATTGACGAGTGGAGCTATAGAGGGTCGGCTCATGCACTCCATCTACCTTATCCAATCTTCTTAAAACCCCATTGCTTTTAGGACTAGATAGATGAGGTCTCTATCCACCGGGTCAAAAGCCCTAAAAATATCAGCTTTCATGCAAAGTCTCCAGAACCCCCGCCTGTTGAAGTCCCTCAAGTACTCCAGTGCTAGGAGGGAGTAGTCTTCTAACCTTTGGCCCTTCACAAACACCGTTTGATTGGGTTCCAGAAGGTCGGGGAGGACATGTTCCAGGCGCCTAGTAGGCAACTTTGATATGATCTTATAGAGTGTTGCAACACTCAGTTGGTTGAAAATCGAAGAAAGAATTAGCACACACCAACTTAGGGACTAGAATTAACACACACCAACTTAGGGACCAAGGTCAAGAAGGCATTGTTGAGTTCACCCACCATCTCGCCTCTAGCAAGGAAGAAATTAACTGTCGCGGGTAAATCTCTCGCCATAATGGGCTAGCAATGATAGAAGAAGAATGCATTATACTTGTCCAGTCCTGGAGCCTTGTTAGTGTCGATAAACCACAACGCCTCCCGAACTCCCTCCATCGTGGTTGTTCACTGCAGCCACAAGTTCTCTTCTTCGGTGACTCTAGCCGCATTGAGCATTGGAATAAGGTCACTCCCGTATTATGATGGTTTATCCCCTCATGTCATATAAAGCTGCAATAAGTGCTCCAACACCTCATTCTTAATTGCCTCTACCCCGCTAAGGGTGCACTCGTCCCTCCGAATGACGTGTGGCAACACATTCCAATTTTGCCAGATCTAAGTGGAAGGGGCAAAGGAATTGGTCCCCTTATCCCCTTCCTTGACCCAATGCACTTGACTTTACTGTCTCCTTTCATCATGTTCCTCCCTAAGTAGACGGTCAAGGAGTTCTCTAATCGTGTGTTCCTCCATCTGTGCCTCCACATTTCCTTAGTCACTCCCCAGTAATTCATGGATATGCTTAAGCCTACCCCTCAACTGAGTCACCTTTTAGGGCTTGTTGCGGTCCTTTTGAGCCCATGCCGAGAGATTTGACTTGACACGCTTCAACATTTGGATGCACATGTAAAGGGGATTCCCTTGCATAGGCTAGTTCCATGCATCTTGAACAAGGTTCATGAACCCCTCCCGATCTGCCCAATGGTTGAAGAATCAAAAGAGCCTTCCTTTGCACCCCCCCTCAACCAAAAGGATGTACATTAATGTGTGGTCATTGTACTCCATAGGCTTGTATAAGAGCTAAACAAGTGAGAATAACTATAACCAACTGCCATTCTTGAGAGCTCTATCCAGGCAACAAGCCAGCCTTCCCTCCCCCATTGATTGGTTACACCATGAGTACTTCACTCCCACAACAGATAACTCTGTCAAGGCACAATCTAGGATGCATAGGTTGAAGTCATCCAATCCCTGAGAGGCAGAGGTGTTCCCACCAAATTTCTCATTCGTGGCCTAGTGTTAAGACCCGTGTTGTTTGAGCCTTTTAATATGTCTAGACTGTGGGTCGACGTCTAACCAGATATCTGGACACCTTCCCAGACGTTTGGAAATCGCAAATTTTGAGTATGAGCTCGCGTCTGCACGCGAGCTACGCACAGACAGTACTCTCATTTTTCCTCCCCTTCTCTCTCTCCCTGCCTCCAGAAACCCTAACCCACCGATCTTATAAAACCCCCATTCCCCTCTCACGTTCTCCTCACACCAGCCCCTTCCCCTCTTCTTCTCTACTCTAGCGAGAGAGACAACGCGAGCAAGAGAGAGCATGGGCGGCGTCGAGAAGGAGCGGCGTGAGGAGAGGAGGAGAGTGAGCTCGCAAGCTCGTGTAGGAGCTCACCGGTGAGCGCACAGCCGAAGCAACACGTGCGCAAGGTGGAGGAGTGCATCGGGGAGGTCCTCCCCGACACTGCTGCAGTCGGAGCTGTAGGCGAGGGGGCACGACGCGGCCATGCACAGCACGAGAGCAGCGGAAGCAGGTTCTGGTTCTGGGTTTTTCCCAGAATCAGACGTTTGGAGTGACCTCCAGACGACGGTGCGGACGTATGGAGGTGGTTCTAGACATCTGAGGTGAGAGTTTCGCAAAGGTACGTCCCCTTTGCGGATACGGCCATGCAAGCCACTCCACTGCTACCACTTTGCATGCCTTTTTTGAGAGGATTCAGTGTCTGCATGCAGGATTTACTTCGAGAAGGCACAGGACACGCCTTCCCACGCAATTCAAACATCTGGGCGACGTACTAGACGACGGGAAGTACTTCTAAACGTCCAGAGAGGTAGTCGGATGTCTGGAGCTGAGTCCAGACGGTCCAGGAGAGTTCCTGAACGTCTGAGGAGTGGCGCAAAGCTTGAGGTATGATACTAGACACTTTTAAGATGTCTAGAAGTTGTTCCAAATGTCTGATTTGAAACAGAAACCCTATTTTTGACTCGTTTAGGGTCCATTTGAGTTCTGTTTTATGCAATTAAGATACCGTTGTGTTCCTTGTGAGTTCCTCTACTTGTTAGAAGGCTTTTCATACCGTTCTGATAATTCCCTTATGATTGTTCCTTATTATAGGACTTCATTTCGTTGTAGGTTTGGGACTTGCTGAGGCACATGAGCCAGCCGTTCAAGCCCCCAATACTCCTGGGTTTACTGGTAGAGTGGCTTCCCCCTAATTTAATTATAACCTAAATGCATGTGTGGAATGAATGATTAGAACCTAGGATATGGCATGAATCTTAGGACGAGAAACACTTGAAATGTTTGTATTGGATGATTGAATTGCAGTCTTGAATGAGTAGATAGAATGATAATAATTGCCTGTAAATGAATAACAGCTGCCTGTGAAATATGAAGTACTTGTGCTAGCTAACTGTTGCATGTAAATTTCCTGTTGTATACGTTAAATGATATAATATGAGCTGCATGTATATAAATTGAGAATGGTAATGTGAATAATGGAAATACGAGCCAACTGTGTATAACCTGTATATGGAAATGTGAATGATAGCAATACGAGCTGCATATGTATAACCTGAGAATGGAAATAGAAATGATGAAACCTAGTATGGCTTGGCATGAGGAATATGAGCATGAACCCTACGAGGAATTAGGAGTAGAGCTCCTGGAAATAAATGTAATGGATCTGGAAATGTGAGTGGGGAAGTGAGCTGGCCCTTGAGTACAGAGTACCAAGGAGAGCGACCGTCCCCCTGTTTAGTGCAGAGCGGAGCTAGCCGCCGTTGGATTGAGACCCGGGGTTAGGATTGGCCACTCTGTACTGACTTCTTGGCCCTCGCGTACACGGTACCGGGGAGAGCTACTAGTGTACGGGGAGAGCTACTAGTGTAGGGAGAGAGCTAGCCACCCCACGGGGCCTGGGGTTCAGCTAGACACCCTACACTGACTTGTTAGGCCCACGGGGCAAACCAGGGTAGTCAGGCGAGGGTGCACGGACTGTGGAGGGGTGAGACCCCTGTTTGGTTCTTAAGGGCTAGACCCCTATTACTGAGAGGGCTAGGCCCTATACTGGTTCCATGTTGTACTTTGGGCGCACCTGCTAATGGAAACGACTGACCGCATGTCATTGCGGGGTAGCTACTCGTGCGCTTATTGCACGTGCCGTAGTCACCGTTACGTCTGTCCGTGACCTTGGGGTGGTTGACTGGGTGTAGGATCACCACGGGAGACTCTCCTGGCCAGGAGAGCACCACGTGTGCCTTCTACTCCTCGGAAAATACTGCAATCAAGATCGTTCCCACAAGGAACATTCGAGATCAAGAAGAAAACCTGATAAATAAACCAAGTGGTGAAAAAGAATAATTAGTTAAAGAAAGTAATTGAAAAACAACAACTACCTGTCCACTTTTACTTCTTTAGTTAGTTGGTTGCCACTCTACTCAGCGTTCGCTGACGTTGTGTACTCATAACCCTTTTCAGGTCCAGGTGTTGAGCAGCCAGAGCCTACGGTTGTAGAGGATGCTGGGCCCAGTAGAGCCCAGTAGCTATAGTTCTTTTGTTGTACTCATTTTGTAGTAGTGAGTAGACTCTTGTACCTTTATGTTCTGTACTTTTACGTTCTGTACTTTATGTTCCTGTACTTGTTACTTTCTACTGTTGTGGTGGTGATATGTACTGTAGCAGTTTCTACTTCTTTACTGCTATTCCTTTTTACTGTTAGTTGCTTAGCATAGTGAATGTGGTTTACTTTCCTATTTTTTTGTTACTTTCTCGTTGGACAACTGGGTCTTGGGATCAGTCGAGTCGGTCCAATCTCGTGTCCTGTTGGGATTAGGGAACCGGGTCATAACAAGATGGTATCAAAGCAAGGTCATCCCGAGAAGTGAACCAACTAGCTTGAGAATAACCAATTCACGTGCTTGTAACTATAGTAACCACTACAACGTACCTTTTGACATTTGTTCTGAGGTTCTTTTGCTGAATGTCCGTTGAAATTAACGTCTTCCTATTCTGTTGTTCGCGTCTCCTTGCAGGAGATGCCTCGACATGGAGTCATTGAGGCAGGCCGCGGACGCGGCCGTGGACGAGGTCAGAGGGGCGGACGTGTTGAGCCCGACGTTTTAGTGGACCAGCAACTTCTTCCGAGCGTTCAAGCCCAGGACCTCGCCCAGCTGATACGCGAGATAGTACGAGAGGAGCTCCACCCACCTCCACGGGCGACTCTCCCTGCGGACGTGGAGGGGGAGTCCTCTGTGGGACCACGAGACAGACGCAGCGCTGGATGTGGGGGAGGGGGTGGTCCTCCACCGCCCCCACCGCACCCTGACACTTCCGAGCACGAGCCCTCCCTGCCTGGAGGCGTGCCCATTTCCCCACTTCAGCAACATTACGAGCTTTTCGGACAGTTCTAGAAGCTGAAGCCCCCCTCCTTCAAGGGGATGAGGACCCGACTGAGGTGGAGGACTGGTTAGAGTAGATCGAGAAGGTGTTTGACACCCTTCACCCCCTGCAGAGTGCCGCGTGGCCTTTCCCACATACCAGCTGGAGAGCGTGGCACACAGGTGGTGGAGGGCAATCAGAGGTCAGGAGGGGCAGAGCCGACGTGGGACCGATTTGTCACCCTCTTCTGCGAGCAGTACTTTCCGCAGACATGGCGGGATTAGAGGAGGCGGGAGTTCCACACTCTCCGCCAGGGGACGATGACTGTCAGCGTGTATCGTACGCATTTTTTGGAGCTGTCTCATTTCACTGCGACAACTGTAGCTACTGAGGAGGAGAACCTGTGGAGGTTCACTGAGGGGCTCCGACTTGCCATTCAGGGGTACGCTAAACCCCTGAAGCTGCCCACGTTCTCGAGAGTGGTGGAGGCAGCTATGACCTATGAGGAGACCAACTCGGCAGCACGTGACACTAACAGCGAATGGAAGAGGCTCTACCAGTCAAACTACTCATAGGGCCAGCGAGAGAGGAGGCACGCGGCGCCTGCAGGAGAGCCGTCACGCTTTGCGGGGCCGTCAGTGGCCTTTGGGGGCCCCCGACAGGGGCCAGCTACCAGCGTTGGACCCCCACCCAGCCGTTAGCAGGACCTATCGAGGGCTGGAGTCAAGTTCCCCTCTACTACTAGTGTGGCCAGCTAGGCCACATCAGGAGGGACTGCCCGTCTAGGGCTGGAGGTCAGCAGATGCTCCCCGCACTGAGTGCTAGAGGACGAGCAGGAGGCCGTGGTTCCCAGGCACGTGGAGGAGGACAGCAGTCTCGGGGAGCGTACCGGCCAGCGACTACCCGTTCGACGCAGAGTGTGGCTTCTTCCACACCAAGAGTTGAGGGGCATATCAACGCCCTGACACACAGAGATGCCAGAGTTTTAGGTTCAGCGGTGGCAGGTATGGTTACAGTTTCCGGCATACTAGTTTACACACTTTTTGATTCCGGTGCCACGCACTCGTTTGTTGCTGCTAGTTTTGCTGTCAGTTTGGGACAAGACTGTGTGTTGTTAGAGGATCCTTTTTTGATCAGAGGTCCAGGTGGTCAGCTGTTTGTAACTGAGGAGGTTTACACAGACTGTGAGGTCAGTGTTGGGGGACACAGCCTCCCCACTGACCTGATTGTGATATCGATGGAGGACTTTGGCGTGATTCTGGGGATGGATTGGCTGTTCGCTTACCACGCTTTGATGGACTGTTTTGAGAGGAAGATTGTTGACAGCGATTTTACGCGGTTTGTTAAAATACGTCGTTGTAACGCGCGAATCCGCTTTCGCTTTTAAAATTTATATCCTAGATAGAGGAGTATCTAGGGTCGTCCAAGGAGGCCAAATGTTTGCAATAGTGATTCTCTTGCTTGGAATATAATCTCAACTTTCTTTTTGGTATTTTTCAATATATCATTTTTTTGTTTTAAATTAAGACAACAGGCGGAATGGTGACGGGAAGGTGATTTACACTTCAAATTAAAATACTACTTCTAAGTGGCAAGTAGAGCCTCTCCCTAAGCTCACTCTAGGCAAGTGGAAACCTAGAATAATTAGGGAGAGGAAGTGAAGAATGCTGAAAATAAGCAAATAGAAATGCAAACAAAAAAAATTGCAAAGAAGGCAACTAGATAATTGATAAAGTGTTTTACAAAAGGCCTAGTAGAGGAAAGCTTGTACTACTAGAAAATTGCAAATAAGAAAATAAAACACAAATCCTCTAGATAGATGGTGAAGAAGAGGGCTTCTTGCTCCAAGGTTGGTGGCTCCCAAGCTTGAAAAGAATCCTTCAACTCCTTCCTTGCAGAACTCCGCCAAAGTGATGACCTCCAAGGCAAGCCCTAAGGGGGCGTGCCCTAAGTTTCTCTCCAAGGGTGGACGTCCACCCTAAGCTTTTCTCCTTTGCCTGGCCGTCCTCCTTGAAGTGGGAGAGTCCTCCTCCTTGGCGTGGCTCAAGTTGAAGAGAGTGGGGAGAAGAAGGCACCAAAAGGGCTGGTGATGTGCCCCTTTAATCTCCTTCTCTACTCCTTCTTCTTGGCCGTAGGTATAGGTGGTTTAGGTAGAAAATATACTAAGGGAGGATGCTTAAAAATGGTGGTAGGTGGTGGCCTTTTATAGAATAGGAGGGGGGCTATGGTGACCTTTGAAATGGATGGCTAGGATGGAAGGAGGGAGGTGGTTAAGGATCCAATGGCCAAGGGTGTTTGGCGCCACCTTAAGGGACACCTAAGGGGTGGTTATGTGTGTTGACACCCCTTGATATTGGCGCCAAAATGGCTTCTAGAAGAGGGTCTAAGTTGGCGCCAAGAAGGATTCTAGAAGGGGGGTTAGGTGGATGGCTAGGATGGCTTATGTGGGTAGGTGTAGGGTGGATTAAGGGGCTGAAAGTGGCGCCAATATAGAGGTGGTTAGGGGTGGTTTTTGGCGCCAACTTGAAGTGTCTTTTGGTGGAGATAATGGGGTGAAGGGATGGCTAGGAGGTGGTGCCAACTTGAGTAGGGTAGCTAGCTTAGGTAGGCTTGAGTTGGTGGAGCTAGCTAGGGTTGATTTTGGAGGTAATGAATGGCCAAGGAGCTGGTTGTTAGCTAAGCTAAGCTAAGCTAAGATAAGCTAAGCTAGCTTAGCTAAAGGTGGAGTAGAGGAGAAGGTGTTGGAGCTAGGGTTTGGAGCAAGGAGCTGAGGAGAAGAAGTCTGGAGCTGGAGCTGGAGCTGGCTGCTGCTGAAGAGGCTGGCATGGGGCTACTCTAGCTGGCTTAGCTTGCTAGTTCTTTGCTAGCTACTAAGCCAAGCTAAAGTGAGCTAGCTTCTACCAAAATGAGCTGAGGTGAGCTAGGTCTGGTGCTTCCGGGGAGAATCAAGCTGGTTGAAGCAGCTAAGGTAGCTTAGCTCAACTGAGTTGAGCTAAGCTGAGTCCCCGGGAGCTGGACTTGAGCTTCCTGAGCTGAGATGAATTCTTCTTCAGCTGGCTGGAGTTGAGTGGAGCTGAATGTAGCTGGATCTGAGCTGGGGTGAACTCCTGTCAACTCAGCTGAGCTAGCTAGAGCTCCCTGTGAACTAGTGGGAGCTGAGATGAGCTAGACTCAGCTAAGTTGAGCTGGATCTGAGCTGACTTGAGCTAGGGTGAGCTAAGGTAAACTCTCTTGAGCTGCCATCCAGCTGAGATTAGCTGAATGGAGCTGGGATGAGCTAACCCTAGTTCAAGTAAGCTAGGTTCCAGCTATGGTGAGCTGGATCAAGCTGGGTTCCAACTAGTCTGGGCTTCTCCTTCACCAATTGCCTTCTTGAGTGCTAGGGTTTTAGGAATCTGTGAATCTGTACATCCCTAACACTCACAAAAACACATTAAAACAATAATAAAAAATGCAATGCATGCCTATCCTAATTTATGCCTAAATGCAGCCTAAAAACCCGTTTGCGGAGTAAAATCCTAAGAGCTAGGTTAGTTTTAAAGCATAAAAATGATGATAAACTGGCGTTTATCACACCCCCATGCTTATCTTTTGCTAGTCTCTTAGCAAAACATTAAATTTTTTGGAAAACGGAGTTTTTGGGAAATCTAATTTTTTTTTGATTTTTGAGGAGAAAAAGAGATTAAGGGACCTTGGTAGATTAAAACACAGGAGATACGGGATTTGTTGAAGATAAACATCAGGATTTGTTTTTGGATCCAACCATTAGATAGAACGGGATCAATATATCCTCAGAAAATTCGCAAATTAACCCCTTGTTAATTCAGATGACTTGAAATGTTTGTTTTTAGGATTTTTCTGGCTCGTGAATCTGATTCGCAACTTGCAAATTCCTTTAAAACCTTGTGTCTGTGCTTGTGAAAAGCCAACTTTTATAAGGACGTGTTATTATTATTATTATATATATATATATATTTTTTTTTTTTTTTTTTTTTTTTTTTTTTTTCTCCCCCATGCTTATTTTTAGCTTAGTCTTACAACAGATGTGTCGGTATCATCATTCCCGTTACCATTCCTCGAGGGGGCTCTGGCGCCAGTACTTCGGGATAGCACTGTCCATGACACCACCCAGGAGCTCACAACCCCAAAACACGATGCGGTGAAAAGGGGCGCTCCAAGCAAACTCAAGCTCTTGCTCCGACGCTATAGGTAGAGCACCGTCCAAGACACTTGAGCTGCTGAAATGCGCTTTAATGCTCCGTCTAAAGATATGAAATATAGATATAGAGCAGCGCCGAGGCGGTAACATGTTGACATCGCGTCCTCAAAGAAGGTTTTTTCCTTCTTCTCGACGGTGGGAACTCAAACCAATGATCTGCTTCAGACTTTTACTAAATCCAAACAAGGGAGTTTTTTCAAATTTTTTTGTTGGCTTGTGTGTAAAAATTGACACAAGAAGTTTCTCAAGAATCGCAGGTTTTTGAATCAAAAACTAAGTCAAATACTTTCCATATTACAAAATAGGATCAAGTCACCTGAACTATCATGAGTTCAGGTGGAATTTTAGAGAAGGATATCTGATCTAGTCTAAAATAGACCCTGGAATTCTAATGATCAGATCCATATCCTTAGTTTGTTAAAGATTAAATCCCATTGTACCAGAAGTGAATTTTACGACCTTAGTCCTGATTTCAAAATTTTTCCTCAAAAAGTTTTCAACATTTTTATTTTTTTGGGTATGCAAGCAGGAAATAAATTAAAGAAAATTGCATGTTTTTAGGTTTTAAACATCCTAAATTGATAGTAAAAATTTAAAAACACCCCCCCATGCTTAAGATATGCCATGTCCTCATGCATTAGGAGGGAAAAGGAATCACCTTAGTGAAGAACGGTCAGGTTTAGGATGAATAAAACCTGGAAAAAGAAGAAAAAAGGAAAGCAAGAAAAAAAAATGATGGGTTACCTCCCATCCAGTGCTATCTTTTACGCCATTCAGCCGGGCGTGAAGGTATGCACAGAAGACGGAAAATCATGTAAATAATTGGACACTTGGATGCCCGCAAAAAAGGTGTCTTCGTCTAGATCCCTAGAAAATTGATTAGAAATAATATTGGGATCAAAGTGAGATGGAAATTGATAAGTGTGGCCCGAGTCTGGCCATGGTTTTAATTTAGGTTGGGTGCCAAACTCGGGCGGGGTTGGTGGCAGGTCCATAAGAAAGGGGTCGGGGAAGGAATGGTGAGTTAGTGTGGAAAAATTAGGTGTGTGAATAGTGGGTGGGTCAGGGGGGGTATCAGGAACAAATTTGGAGTCAAGGCAAGTTTCCGGATCACAGATCTCGCCGACCACTGAGTCTGAATCAGAGTCCTCAAAAAAACTATGGTCGGTAAGGGTATCTATTAACATTGTCTCCTCCACCATATTAGAAATTTCAGTATCTGAGTCCTCAAAGAAGTTATCATCATGGAATCTCCTGGAGGATTTAAAAATATCTAAGGTGATAGTTTGGCCTGCACAGTTGATATCCATTTTGCCTGTGTGGCAATTGATATTTGCCTTTGCAGTAGCCAAAAAGGGGCGTCCAAGGATTATCGGGGAGTCCAGTAATGATTCGGGTGCCTCAATGTCAAGAACCAGAAAGTCTGCAGGGAAGACACAATTCTGGACCTTGACTAATACATCCTCAACAATCCCACGAGGTTTGATTGTAGATCGGTCGGCTAATTGCAGGGTAACCTCGACGGGTTTTAATTCACCGATCTGAAATTCTTCGAATAAACTTGTGGGAATAATATTTACAGAGGCACCAAGATCAAGGAGGGCGCGATTAAATGTAGTGTCATCAATAATTACAGAAATTAAAGGCGCCCCCGGATCTTTCATCTTAGGAGGCAGCTTACTCTGTATGACAGAGCTTACTGTCTCTGAAAGATGCACCTGTCCTAGATTTTTAGCCTGCCTTTTAGGAGTACAAATATCCTTCAAAAATTTAGCATAGGCAGGTATATATTTGATGGCATCTAGGAGAGGGATATTGATATGAACTTGCCCAAATAGCTCCATGAGTTCTTCTGTAGTGGGCTCAGATTTCTTTCTTTTGTTGGTGGTAGGGTAGAGAGCTTGTGGGAAAGGGATAGGAATCTTGTCTTGAGATTGTTGTTGTTCTTTTTCTTCCTGATGGGGAGGTGGGGAGTCAACTTGCACATGTATCTTACCAGGTTCGTGCGAAGGCTCGGGGTTAGTGGTGGTTTTCCCACTCCTCAAGGTAACTGCATGTGCAGTCGGATTATTATTTGGAGGAGGTGGGGGGGCCTGTGATTGCAGGAACCTGGGCGGCTGCTGAGGTGGATTAGGAGGAGGCTGATTTGGATAATGTGGATTTCTACCCATATAATGGTTTCCTTGGTGATTAGGGTTGGGTATGGGTTGGGACGGAAGATGTCCTACAGGTCTTTGCGTGGGAGTAACCCCAATCTGATTGTTCAGATTTGTGATGTTGCGGGTTACTTCCGTCATTTTTGTTTGCATATCCTGCAGGGTTCGCAACATCTGGGCATTGATATCTTGTTGGGATGGCCCAGGATGGAAATTTGGATTCGACCCATACCCATTAAAATGATATGGTTGGGAGGAAACTTGATTATTCCAGGAGTAGTTCGGGTAATTTTTCCAATTGGAAGAATTTTTAAAGGGCTCCTGGATGGCAGAAATATTTTGAGTGGGGTTAAGATCTGGATAGTTGTAGTTCCCCAGTGAATCATGGGCAACCTCAGAATAATCAACAGGGGTAGTGTTGAGATTGTGCAAATTTTCTCTTTGTGGAAAGTTAGGTTGGGTTAGATGTGGGTGTGGAGCTTGAGTTGAAGTGGCTAGTCTTTCCTCAATTTTCTTTTGATTAATATGCATCTGGTCGAGTTTTTGAGCAATCAATTGAAGATCATCTTGGGTGACAGGGATAGATTGAGTGCCTATTTCATGAACACCAAACTGCGGGTTTTGGGTTCTGCAAAATGTGTTCATGGAAGCTTGATTAAATGAGTTTTCACTCATTTCTTCGAACAGGTCATAGGCACTTTCTGCATCTTTATTTAAAAAGTTGCCGCCACACGAGGCGTCGACAAACTGTCGGATTTGATCTTCTAATCCATGATAGAAGATTTGCACGAGCTGCCATAAAGGAATCTCGTGGTGCGGGCAACTTCTTAAAAGGTCTTGAAATCTTTCCCAAGAATCATGGAAAGTTTCACCAGATTTTTGGTGAAAGGTCGTAATAGATCTTCGTAAGGAATTGGTACGACCTATGGGAAAGAATTTCTTGAGGAAGGCACTCTTGAGTTGAGGCCATGTTGTAATGGGTCGGCCAATGGTCCTGAACCAATAAGCGGCCTTATCTTTAAGAGATAATGGAAAAAGCCGCATCAGCCATATGTCTTCTTGCACATTTCGGGAACGGGTTGTCTGTGCAAGAAGAGTTAGTTCTTCAAGGTGGCTGAAAGGGTCTTCCCTAGGAAGGCCATGAAAGTGTTTAATCAGGTTCAGGACGGCTGGCTTGATCTCAAAGTCCCCCTCAGGTATGACCACCCCTGGTCGTTCCTCATAATAAGATGGATCATAGAATTCTTTTAGAGGAACAACAGGCTGCTGACGGGGTGGTGGGTTTGGCCTTGGATTGGCTAGGTTTTGGATGTTCCTAGTCAATGTTTGTTGATTGGAATTTAATTTATTAATTTGATCGGCCATCAATTTTAAAAGATCAGGTAGGGGGTCTTGATGTTGTGTGTGGGGCAACTCAAGATTGGGGAGCTCCAAGTGTGGAAAGTTACTGGTGGTTGGGTTTTGGGTGGAAGGGTTAGAATTAGGGTTAGAGGTGGGGTTAGAGGTAGACGTGGAAGGGTCAGTGGACCTATTTTGTTGTGTTTCCATTTTTTCAGGAGAAGACAGAAAAAGTGGTCTTTTTACGTGGGGGGCGAAATCAAATGGTCCTTCCAAGTGCGGATTTTGAGACCGTCGCCCGTGCATAAAATGGAAGAACGGGGAGGGGAGGAGAAGAGAAAGAGATGAGAGAAAGTGTGCAATTCAAACAAACAAAAACTAGACCTAACTTGATTGTGACTCCCTAATAATAACCTAAGACTTGGTCTATATAGGAAATAAGTAGTCAATAGTGAATACCCGTTCTATCAACAAATCTAGCCAGGTTGCTTAAGGGGAGGTTTGGGCCCAAACGTTTCCCAGGGAAAACCCCAGGTGCTTGTACAAACCCGCGCCTGGTCGTTTGACACGGCCCCTCAGCCTGAACACCAGATACAGATGACAGAATTGGTACTAACTAAAGAAAACTTGAGACCTAAATAGCAAGCCTAAGTTGATAAAGCCTTGGGGGTCAAGTTGCTACAAATTTTAATTAGGTCTAGGATTCTACAGTGCACACGGAATGTGGAGGGCGTTTATTGGGTTGTTGCCCTGTTATTTGATTTTTTTGTGTGTGTGCAGGAATTGGAGAGTGGCTCCAATGAAAATCAAGTTGTCACACAATTTTTTTTTTGTATTTTTGTCTTTTAGGATTTGATTTAATTGAATGTATTTTAGGGTTTCTTTAGTTAAGTTTTCAAACAAGTTTGAAAGTTCACAATCAAAGGAAAGACCAGTTGTATGTGTGATTGTATATTTCCTTTTAATTGAGTCTCTAAAGAGAAAGAAGAAACCCTAAACCAATTATCCCTGAGACAGAAATTTAACTACCAATGAATTATTTTTAGCTTTCAGAATTAAGTAGTGGTCCAAACAAGTCAAACAACACCACTACTTTGAAGAAAATCAAACAAGGATTCCAGAAAATATTTTTCTAAGATTTTAGGAATTTGTTTGATAATAGTTTTGAATTTTTAATTATACTGGTGTCAAAGTCTAGAAATAATACCCGTGGGTATTATAGACTTTTCAGTATTACCACAGACCTCAGAAAATTTTTATGATTTTATATGATATGTAAAATTTCACAGGAATTCCAACAAGATAAATTTCACAAAAATTGGATGAGTATAAAAATTCTGAAAATTCGCGGACAGTAGCAAAACAGGAAGATTAGAGGGTGTGACCCCTCTGTAATCCACGAATTTTTAAAAATTAAATACAAATCCAATTGATCTGAAATTTGTAACAGATGTTCCAAACTTAATTGGGAATCACTCTATGAAATTTTATGATTTTAGGAGGCCTGTGGTGTTAGGAATCGATTTTTCAAGTCTGGACAAAAATCCAGACCCGAAAAACAGAACACCAATACTTGCAATGGAATGGTGCTAAAGAAGCATACAAGCAAACAATGATTTCAAATGCACCACTCCACTTAATTTAAGTGTTTAGGGTCCTGAAAGCCAAGTTTAATATATTTTTGGTAGTTTTAATTAATTATGTGACTAGAAAGAGGAACCAACCTGAACTTTTGCGGGAAGAAAAGGATCTTTAAGCTCTCGCTTCCAGATTCCCGCTTTCCCGCTGTAGTTCCTGAACTTTTGCGGGAAGAAAAGGATCTTTAAGCTCTCGCTTCCAGATTCCCGCTTTCCCGCTGTAGTTCCTGCACACACAAAAGAAAGAAAGAGAAGGGGATGAGATCCACTTCAAGCAAGAGAAAATGAGTTAATGCAAAGCCGTGCCTCCCCGGCAACGGCGCCAAAAAGTGACAGCGATTTTACGCGGTTTGTTAAAATACGTCGTTGTAACGCGCGAATCCGCTTTCGCTTTTAAAATTTATATCCTAGATAGAGGAGTATCTAGGGTCGTCCAAGGAGGCCAAATGTTTGCAATAGTGATTCTCTTGCTTGGAATATAATCTCAACTTTCTTTTTGGTATTTTTCAATATATCATTTTTTTGTTTTAAATTAAGACAACAGGCGGAATGGTGACGGGAAGGTGATTTACACTTCAAATTAAAATACTACTTCTAAGTGGCAAGTAGAGCCTCTCCCTAAGCTCACTCTAGGCAAGTGGAAACCTAGAATAATTAGGGAGAGGAAGTGAAGAATGCTGAAAATAAGCAAATAGAAATGCAAACAAAAAAAATTGCAAAGAAGGCAACTAGATAATTGATAAAGTGTTTTACAAAAGGCCTAGTAGAGGAAAGCTTGTACTACTAGAAAATTGCAAATAAGAAAATAAAACACAAATCCTCTAGATAGATGGTGAAGAAGAGGGCTTCTTGCTCCAAGGTTGGTGGCTCCCAAGCTTGAAAAGAATCCTTCAACTCCTTCCTTGCAGAACTCCGCCAAAGTGATGACCTCCAAGGCAAGCCCTAAGGGGGCGTGCCCTAAGTTTCTCTCCAAGGGTGGACGTCCACCCTAAGCTTTTCTCCTTTGCCTGGCCGTCCTCCTTGAAGTGGGAGAGTCCTCCTCCTTGGCGTGGCTCAAGTTGAAGAGAGTGGGGAGAAGAAGGCACCAAAAGGGCTGGTGATGTGCCCCTTTAATCTCCTTCTCTACTCCTTCTTCTTGGCCGTAGGTATAGGTGGTTTAGGTAGAAAATATACTAAGGGAGGATGCTTAAAAATGGTGGTAGGTGGTGGCCTTTTATAGAATAGGAGGGGGGCTATGGTGACCTTTGAAATGGATGGCTAGGATGGAAGGAGGGAGGTGGTTAAGGATCCAATGGCCAAGGGTGTTTGGCGCCACCTTAAGGGACACCTAAGGGGTGGTTATGTGTGTTGACACCCCTTGATATTGGCGCCAAAATGGCTTCTAGAAGAGGGTCTAAGTTGGCGCCAAGAAGGATTCTAGAAGGGGGGTTAGGTGGATGGCTAGGATGGCTTATGTGGGTAGGTGTAGGGTGGATTAAGGGGCTGAAAGTGGCGCCAATATAGAGGTGGTTAGGGGTGGTTTTTGGCGCCAACTTGAAGTGTCTTTTGGTGGAGATAATGGGGTGAAGGGATGGCTAGGAGGTGGTGCCAACTTGAGTAGGGTAGCTAGCTTAGGTAGGCTTGAGTTGGTGGAGCTAGCTAGGGTTGATTTTGGAGGTAATGAATGGCCAAGGAGCTGGTTGTTAGCTAAGCTAAGCTAAGCTAAGATAAGCTAAGCTAGCTTAGCTAAAGGTGGAGTAGAGGAGAAGGTGTTGGAGCTAGGGTTTGGAGCAAGGAGCTGAGGAGAAGAAGTCTGGAGCTGGAGCTGGAGCTGGCTGCTGCTGAAGAGGCTGGCATGGGGCTACTCTAGCTGGCTTAGCTTGCTAGTTCTTTGCTAGCTACTAAGCCAAGCTAAAGTGAGCTAGCTTCTACCAAAATGAGCTGAGGTGAGCTAGGTCTGGTGCTTCCGGGGAGAATCAAGCTGGTTGAAGCAGCTAAGGTAGCTTAGCTCAACTGAGTTGAGCTAAGCTGAGTCCCCGGGAGCTGGACTTGAGCTTCCTGAGCTGAGATGAATTCTTCTTCAGCTGGCTGGAGTTGAGTGGAGCTGAATGTAGCTGGATCTGAGCTGGGGTGAACTCCTGTCAACTCAGCTGAGCTAGCTAGAGCTCCCTGTGAACTAGTGGGAGCTGAGATGAGCTAGACTCAGCTAAGTTGAGCTGGATCTGAGCTGACTTGAGCTAGGGTGAGCTAAGGTAAACTCTCTTGAGCTGCCATCCAGCTGAGATTAGCTGAATGGAGCTGGGATGAGCTAACCCTAGTTCAAGTAAGCTAGGTTCCAGCTATGGTGAGCTGGATCAAGCTGGGTTCCAACTAGTCTGGGCTTCTCCTTCACCAATTGCCTTCTTGAGTGCTAGGGTTTTAGGAATCTGTGAATCTGTACATCCCTAACACTCACAAAAACACATTAAAACAATAATAAAAAATGCAATGCATGCCTATCCTAATTTATGCCTAAATGCAGCCTAAAAACCCGTTTGCGGAGTAAAATCCTAAGAGCTAGGTTAGTTTTAAAGCATAAAAATGATGATAAACTGGCGTTTATCAATTGTCTTCTCCATACCGGAGGTACCTTCTTTTGAGTTTCACGGACAGCCGGTGGGAGGAGGCTTCAGGTGCATTTCTGCAGTTCGGGCGGCGAGACTTTTGGTCCAGGGGTGTGAGGGCTTTCTGCTTGTGTAGTGGCAGAGCCCAGCCCTGTGGCAAACTTTCAGAGCATCCCGGTGGTCAGAGAGTGCCCCGATGTGTTTCCAGAGGAGCTTCCAGGACTACCGCCTGAGCGTGTGATCGAGTTCAAGATCTCACTGGTACCGGGGACCAGCCCCATTTCTACAGCACCTTACAGATGGCACCACTTAAGCTACGAGAGCTCAAGTCCCAGTTGTAGGACCTATTGGAGAAGGGCTTTATGAGGCCAAATGTGTCTCCGTGGGGAGCCCTGGTGTTATTTGTGAAGAAGAAGGATGGTACCCTACGCCTTTGTGTGGACTACAGACAGCTGAATAGGGTCACCATCAAGAACAGGTATCCGCTGCCGAGGATTGATGATTTGTTTGACCAGTTGCGAGGTGTCACGGTTTTCTCCAAGATAGACTTGAGGTCTAGCTACCACCAGTTGAGGATCAAGGAGACCGACGTCTCCAAGACAGCTTTCCGCACCCGGTACGAACACTATGAGTTTTTGGTCATGCCGTTTGGGCTGACAAACGCCCCCACTGCTTTCATGGATTTGATGAAACGGGTGTTCAGACCATATCTGGATCAGTTTTTGGTGGTGTTTATTGATGATGTGCTCATTTACTCACGGGACCAGACATAGCACGGACAGCACTTGCGGATGGTTTTGGACACGTTGAGACAACGTAGGCTGTATGCCAAATACAGTAAATGCGAGTTCTGGTTGAGGCAGGCAACCTTCTTAGGTCATGTGATTTCAGGGGAGGGCTTGGCTGTGGATCCAGCCAAGGTAGAGGCAGTGCTCAGGTGGGAGAGGCCACGTACAGTGACAGAGATCCATAGTTTCTTGGGATTGGTAGGTTACTACCAGCGGTTTATCAGAGGTTTCTTGCAGATTGCACATCCTATGACACAGTTGACCTGGAAGGACGTGCCCTTTTCTTGGACAGACGCTTGTGAGGTGTGTTTTCAGGAGTTGAAGGAGAGACTGACTTCAGCTCTTGTGCTTACCATCCCAGATAGCAGTGGTGGTTTCGTTGTGTACACGGATGCTTCTTTGCAGGGGTTAGGGGGCGTGCTCATGCAGCGAGGTCACGTTGTCGCTTATGCTTCGCGGCAACTGAAGCCCCATGAGCATAGCTACCCCACCCACGACCTAGAGCTGGCAGTTGTTGACTTTGCACTGAAGACATGGAGGCACTACCTGTACGGTGAGACTTTTGAGATATTCAAGGATCATAAGAGCCTCAGGTATTTATTTGATCAGAAGGAGCTTAACATGAGACAGAGACGTTGGTTAGAGGTCCTGAAGGACTATGACTATAGCATCTCTTACCATCCTGGGAAGGCCAACGTGGTGGCTGACGCCTTGAGCCAGAAGGAGCCCACCCACTTGGCCAATTTACAGGCACAAAGTTGGAGACTCATGGAGGAGTTGGGAAGTTGGCGACCCCTAGAGTTACAGGGGCACTGTAAGGCAGTGACGGTGACATGGCAGACGAGACTAGAGCTGATAGACCGCATCATTACAGGACAGATGACAGATCCATACCTATAGTCGTTGCGAGACAGAGTACTGTCAGGGGACCCTGGAGACTTCTCCTTTACTGATGAGGTACTGCGCATGAGGGGACGTTTGTGCATTCCCAGAGACGAGGAGTTGCTGAGAGAGCTCCTGACTGAGGCACACTGGTCCAGGTTCACCATACATCCTGGGAACATGAAGATGTATCATGATCTGAGACGAGATTTTTGGTGGAGAGGGATGAAGCGGGATGTAGGTGAGTTTGTGTAGTAGTGTTTGGTGTGCCAGCAGGTGAAGGCCGAGCATCAAAGGCCTGCAGGACCGTTGCAGCCACTTCCAGTGCCAGAGTGGGAGTGGGAGAGCATCACCATGGACTTGGTGGTGGGTTTTCCCGTTACCCAGCGAGGACATGACATAGTCTAGGTGATTGTAGACAGATTGACAAAGACGGCACGTTTCTTACCGATCCGAGTAACCTTGGGACCGGTACAGTTGGTAGAGAGGTATATTCACGACGCGGTACATTTGCACGAAGTTTCACGTGAGATTGTATCCGACAGGAATACCCGTTTTACGTCCCAGTTTTGGGTTGAGTTTCAGCAGGCTTTGGGGACATGGTTGAGGTTCAGCACAACGTACCACCCCCAGACGGACGGACAGTCAGAGCGCACAATACAAACACTTGAGGACCTTTTGCGTGCCTGTGTACTGGACTGGAGGGGCTCTTGGGAGGAGCACTTGTCCCTGGCAAAGTTTGCATATAATAACAGTTATCACTCAAACATCGGCATGCCACCCTACGAGCCTCTGTACGGACGGAGGTGTACTGCACCCTTGAGTTGGGTTGAGGTGGGGACCAAGTGGGAGGTTGACCCCAGGTTGATCCGGTAGAGTCAGGAGGTGGTTGAGCAAATTCACAGACGACTTCGCACTGTCAGGAGCAGACAGAGAGTTATGCCGATCGGAAGCGCAGAGAGGTGCAGTTCGAGGTTGGGGATCATGTCTTTCTATGCATTTCGCCCATGAAGGGTCTGCAGTGTTTTGGGGTGAAAGGGAAGCTCGCGTCGAGGTTTGTGGGACCCTTTGAGGTCCTGGAGCAAGTATGACCCATTGCTTACAGGCTTGCCCTTCCTCCCCAGCTTTCTGGTGTGCACAACGTGTTCCACGTGTCCAACCTTAGGAAGTACGTCACCGATCCCAGTCACGTTCTGAGCCACGAGAGTTCGAGGTGGGTGACGACCTGACCTACCTCGAGCGACCAGTGCAGATACTAGGCAGAGTCGTCCGGAGTTTGAGATGGAAGCAGGTACCCCTGGTGAAGGTCTTGTGGAGGAGCTAGAGGTACGTGGAGGTTACCTGAGAACCTGAGGCGACGATGCGAGAGTGGTACCCGGAGCTTTTTGAGGGTACGTCTTTTTGGATCGGCTTCGGTCCTCTTTAAGTTTGTTATATGTATATTGTTCCTTTCCGCACCCTATCTAGCTCAAGTTTCGGGGATGAAACTTCCTTTAAGTTTGTTATGATGTTAAGACCGGTGTTGTTTGAGCCTTTTAAGACGTCTGGACTGTGGGTCAGATGTCTGGTCAGAAGTCTGGACACCTTCCCAAATGTCTGGAAATCGTAAATTTTGAGTATGAGCTCGCGTCTGCGCGTGGGCTGCACGTAGACAGTACTCTCGTTTTTCCTCCCCTTCTTCTCTCTCTCCCAGCCTCCAGAAGCCCTAACCCACCGATCTTATAAAACCCCCCTTCTCCTCTCACGTTCTCCTCACACCTGCCCCTTCCCCTCTTCTTCTCCACTCCAGCGAGAGAGACAACGCGAGCAAGAGAGCGCGCGGGTGGCGTCGAGGAGGAGCGACGTGAGGAGAGGAGGAGAGTGAGCTCGCGAGCTCATGTGGGAGCTCATCAGTGAGTGCACGGCCGTAGCGGCGCGTGTGCGAGGCGGAGGAGTGCGTCGGGGAGGTTCTCCCCAACACTGCTGCAGCCGGAGCTGCAGGCGAGGGGGCGTGACACGGCTATGCGCAGCGTGAGAGAAACAGAAGCAAGTTCTGGTTCTGGGCTTTTCCCAGAATCAGACGTTTGGAGTGACCTCCAAATGACAGTGCGGACGTTTGGAGGTGGTTCCAGACGTCTGGGGTGAGAGTTTCGCGAAGGTACGTCCCCTTTGCGGATACGGCCATGCAAGCCGCTCCATTGCTACCACTTTGCATGCTTTTTTTTAGAGGATTCGATGTCTGCATGCAGGATTTGCTTCGGGAAGGCGCGGGACACTCCCTCCCATGCAATTCAGATGTCTGGGTGACGTACCAGACGACGGGATGTACTTCCAAACGTCCGAAGAGGTGGTCGGACGTCTGGAGCTGAGTCCAGACGGTCCAGGAGAGTTCCTGGATGTCTGAGGAGTGGCGCAGAGCTTAAGGTATGATACTGGACACTTTTAAGACGTCTGGAAGTTGTTCTAGATGTTTGATTTGAGATAGAAACCTTATTTTTGACTCGTTTAGGGTCCATTTGAGTTCCGTTTTATGCAATTAAGATACTGTTGTGTTTCTTGTGAGTTCCTCTACTTGTTAGAAGGCTTTCCATACCATTCTGATAATTCCCTTGTGATTGTTCATTATTATAGGACTTCGTTCCATTGCGGGTTCAGGGCTTGCTGAGGCACGTGAGCCTGCCGTTTAAGCCCCCAATACTCCTGGGTTTACTGGTAGAGTGGCTTCCCCCTAATTTAATTATAACCTAAATGCATGTGTGGAATGAATGATTAGAACCTAGGATATGGCATGAATCCTAGGATGAGAAACACTTGAAATGTTTGTATTGAATGATTGAATTACAGTCTTGAATGAGTAGATAGAATGATAACAATTTCCTGTAAATGAATAACAGCTGCCTGTGAAATATGAAGTACTTGTGCTAGCTAACTGTTGCATGTAAATTTACTGTTGTATACATTAAATGATATAATATGAGCTGCATGTATATAAATTGAGAATGGTAATGTGAATAATGGAAATATGAGCTACCTGTGTATAACCTGTATATGGAAATGTGAATGATAGCAATACGAGCTGCATATGTATAACCTGAGAATGGAAATAGAAATGATGAAACCTGGTATGGCTTGGCATGAGGAACCCTACGAGGAATTAGGAGTAGATCTCCTGGAAATAAATGTAATGGATCTGGAAATGTAAGTGCGGAAGTGAGCTGGCCCTTGAGTACAGAGTACCAAGGAGAGCAATTATTCCCCTATTTAGTACAGAGTGGAGCTAGCCGCCGTTGCGTTGGGACCCGGGGTTAGGATTGGCCACTCTGTACCGACTTCGTAGCCCTCGCATACATGGTATCGGGGAGAGCTACTAGTGTAGGGAGAGAGCTAGCCACCCCACGGGGCTCGGGGTTCAGCTAGCTGCCCTACACCGACTTGTTAGGCCCACGGGGCAAACCAAGGTAGCTAGGCGAGGGTGCGCGGACTGTGGAGGGGCGAGACCCCTGTTTTGTTCTTAGGGGCTAGACCCCTGTTACTGAGAGGGCTAGGCCCTATACTGGTTTCGTGCTGTACTTTGGGCGCACCCGCTAACGGAAATGACTGACCGCGTGCCAGTGTGGGGTAGCTACCCGTGCGCTTATCACGTGTGCGGTAGTCACCGTTACATCTATCCATGACCTTGGGGTGGTTGACTGGGTGTAAGATCACCACGGGGGACTCTCCCAGCCAGGAGAGCACCACGTGTGCCTTATACTCCTCAGAAAAGGCTGCAATCAAGATCATTCCCATGAGGAACATTCAAGATCAAGAAAGAGACCTGATAAATAACCAAGTGGTGAAAAAGAATAATTAGTTAAAGAAAGTAATTGAAAAACAACAGCTACCTGTCCACTTTTACTACTTTAGTTAGTTGGTTGCCACTCTACTCAGCGTTCGCTGACGTTATGTACTCATAACCCTTTTCAGGTCCAGGTGTTGAGCAGCTAGAGCCTACGGCTACTGATGGTGCTGGGCCCAGTAGAGCCCAATAGCTGTAGTTCTTTTGTTGTACTTTTTTTGTAGTAGTGAGTAGACTCTTGTACCTTTATGCTCTGTACTTTTATGTTCTGTACTTTATGTTCCTGTACTTGTTACTTTCTACTGTTGTGGTGGAGCTATGTACTGTAGCAGTTTTATTTCCTTACTGCTGTACCTTTTCACTGTTAGTTGCTTAGTGTTACGAACTCTTTCCAAGATGATTTTTTTTAAGACGTCTGGGAGGTGGCCCAGACGTCTGACCAGACGTCTGGAACTCATTCCAAACGTCTGGGATCTATTTTTCTGTGGCGTGCGGGGCTGCGTCTGCGCGCAAGCGCGCGCAGACCTGCAACCGCCGCACCTTCCCCTTTTTCCCTCTCTCCTCCTGCAAGCGCAGGCTGCTCCCTCTCTCTCTCTCCCCGTGCGGCCTTATAAGGCCCTCGCCCTCTCCCTCACTCTCATCCCCTCCGCTTCCTTCTTCTTCTTCTTCCAGCCGGTGCGAGAGTGCGAGCGCGAGCGAGCGGCGGCAGCGGCAGCCACGGCAAGTTGCTGGAGGAGGTGTTGCGTGAGGGAGGAGAAGCTCGACCGTGAGGGCTCGAGCTTGCCGGGGCAGCTAGAGCCGGCCGGTGGGGGAGCAGCGGGCGTGGAGTGACGCGGGAGGGCTGCTGCAGCTCGAGCAGCAGGCGGACGAGGTGCGGCGCGGCCGTGCGTCGCGGGCGAAGAGCAAGTCGAGCTCTGATTCTGGAAGTTTTTCCAGAATTAGACGTCTGGGATTCCAACCAGACGACGGTGAAGACGTCTGGAGGACTGTCCAGACGTCTGGCAAGTAAGTTATTTTCGTCCTTCCTTTCTGCGACCGTTCGTACTGAGAACGAGGAGTGGGTACGTGCAGGCTCAGAGATTCGCCATCCAACGCGAATCAGACGTCTGGTCCCAGTGCCAGACGACGGGAAGGACTTCCTGACATCCGGGGTGACCATCGGACGTCTGGGAACTAGGCCAGACGCCCCCGCAGGCTTCTGGACGTCTGAGAGGCTACGCAGAACAAAGGTACCATCTGACCCACATTTTAAGACGTCTGGAAGAGGTTCCAGACGTCTGATTTTGGACTGTTTCGTCGTTTTCGACCCGTTTAGGACCCGTTCGGAGTCCGTTTTCCACGTTTCGAGTTGCGTTCTTTTCGGAATAAAATCCTCTACCCGTCTATGGTAATTATATACTGTTCTGAAAAACTCCTTGTGTTTGATCCTTGTGTTAGGACCCCGTTCCATTGCAGTCTCGGGGGTTGCGGAGGCGCGCGGGATTCCAACCACACCCCCAGTACTCCCGTTGTAGCTAGTAGAATGGCTTTAGAAATTATTAACATAATTTGTTACAATTATGGAACAATTAATAGAACCTAGGGCATTGCATGAATCCTAGGAATGAGAAACTAGATTGAATGATAGATCCTAGGGTATTGCATGAATCCTAGGAATGAGAAACCAGATTGAATGATAGATCCTAGGGTATTGCATGAATTCTAGGGCTGGAAAACTAGATTGAATGATAGATCCTAGGGTACGGCATGAATCCTAGGACTGGAAAACTAGTGAAATGAATATAGATATTGTAGTCTTGGAAAATGTGGAAAGGAAATAATAGCTGCCTGTAAATTGATTTAACAGCTACCTGTTATGAATAAATGAACATGATTGAGAATATGGGTTGTAAGAACGTGAAACGGGAATGGTGAAACCTGAATGTGCTGAGTTAAAAGAGCTGGAACCCTACAAGGAATTAGGAGTAGAACTCCTGGAAAGAGAATGAAATGGAACTGAGAAGGAAAGATGTGGAAGTGTGTTGTCTCTTGGGTATGTAGTACCGGGGAAGCACCTGTTACCTGCTTAGTGCAGAGCGGAGCCAGCCACCCCAGGGAGCCGGGGTTAGGTCTGGCCACTTTGTACCAACTTTTTGGCCCTCGTGTACACAGTACCGAGGAGAGCTATTAGTGTAGAGCAAGTACTAGCTACCCCACGGGCCCCGGGGTTCTGCTAGCTCACCTACACCAACTTGTTAGGCCCACTGGGCGAACCAGGGTAGTCAGGCGAGGGTGCGCGGACTGAGGAGGGGCAAGACCCCTGTTTGGTTACTGTGGAGGGGTTGGACCCCTGTTACTGAGAGGGCTCTGCCCTATATTGGTTCCGTGCTGTGCTTTGGGCGCACCCGTTAACGGAAATGACTGACCGCGTGCCAGTGCGGGGTAGCTACCCGTGTGTTTATCACGCGTGCCGTAGTCACCATTACGTCTGTCAGCAACCTTGGGGTGGTTGACTGAGAGTAGGATCACCACGGGGGACTCTCCCGGCCAGGAGAGCACCACGTGTTACTTCTTCTCTTCGGAAAAGACTGCAATCAAGATCGTTCCCACGAGGAACATTCGAGATCAAGTGAAGGATCTGAGAAATAGATAAATTGTGAAACAATAGAAAGACGTAAATAAAGGAAGAAAGAAAATAAAACAGCTACTGTACACTTTACTGCTTCTTTAGTTTAGCTGCCACTCTACTCAGCGTTTCGCTGACGTGTTACACTCGTTACTTTTCAAGACCAGGTGTTGAGCAGCCAGGGTCAGCGGCTGCAGAGGACGCTGGGCCGAGTAGGGTCCAGTAGACTTACCACAGTTCTTTTGTACCCCTTTTGTTCCACTGTAGTGAGTATTTCTTGTTACCCCCGCACTTTTCTTTACTTGTAGTTCATGTTATGTTATAAATGTTGTTCTACTGTTGTGGTGGTACATGTTGTAGTAGTTCTTTTTCTTACTGCTATATTTTGTTACTGCTAGTTATATTTCATGTTGAATGTGGTTTATTTTACTGCTCTTTTGGTTACTTCCTTGTTGGACGACTAGGTCTTGGGATTAGTCGAGTCGGTCCGGTTCTCGTGTCTCGTAGGGACTCGGGAATCGGGTCGTTACACTTAGCATAGTGAATGTGGTTTACTTTCCTACTTTTTGGTTACTTTCTCGTTGGACGACTGGCTCTTGGGATCAGTCGAGTCGGTCCGGTATCATGTTCTGTAGGGATTCGGGAACTGAGTTGTAACACCTAGACCACGCTGAAATCCCCTAGCACCAGCCAAGGGGCATCCATGCCTGCCGCAATGTTTCGTAGATGGCCCATAAAGCGATGATGTGCAAAATTGTGTATAAGTGAAATACACTCTTTGTAGCCGAAATCACACATCACACTTTTAAAATTTATAACTGAACTTAGTAAGTGCAGGTCATTTGCAAGGAGGCGACGAATAGGCGCAAATCGCTTTTCTACTTATTTCTTTTTGATGATTTTTATCTTTTGTAATTTTTTTGTATTTTTGTGATAATCAAAGATCATGCTCGAATAGACATATGGAAGTAAACCTCAAACTATATTGAGTCAAATTATTACAAATTGAGAAGGGATTACAACTAGAAAAGAAGAGAATAGAGAGAGAAAGAATGACAAAGATAGAGGAAGGAAGGCTTCTCTGGTGAGCTCTTGTGGAGCAGGTCGTGTCATGAGGTTGTTAGGCTCATCCTGGATCCACTAGGCTGTATGAAGCTTCGAGTTGAAGGGGGAAGATGTTGGAGCATTGGAGGAGAGCCGCAACAAGTCAAGGAAGCCCGGAGAAGTGCAACCCAAGTTGGTCATGTTAAGAGGTTGAGGGAGGAGAGTAGTAAGACGTGAGGTAGGGGAGATGTGAGGGTAGGACAAGGTAGAACCTAGAGGAAAACTAAGGGTAGAGAGAGAATGTTAAAGAGGGAAAGATGAGGCAAGGAGGAAGGTTCCATCCTACATGAGGGATGGATTTGTGGAGAAGGAAAGGAGAATAAAAGGTGGAGGAAGAGAAGAATGGAGGAGAGATGTTGAGATGTAGAGAGGAAGGAAGCGAGGTTCTTGGAAGGTGAGGGAAGAATTCTCTACTTTAGGGCTTGATGGTGTATTGGTGTATGGAGGAGTGTTTATATAGATGAGGGGGCCAATGGTGTGTGAATTGTGATTGGTGGATGGACCTTAGCCTATGATTGATGAGTTGGATTAGGTGTTAGTCATTGGATGGGAATGAAAGGTTGCGATTTGATGCATGGTTGGTGTAGGAATTATGAGGCTAACCTAGACTAGGTTGGGATGGGAATTATAAGGTTTTAAGAGGGAGAGATCCTAAGAGGTAGGTTAATGGATTGGTGATATGAAAAATTGTGCGATTTGAAATTAGGGTTTTTATCGTTGTAGTGCGCAATTTCAATCGCTTTTAAATTTTATAAAAATCGAGTACTTGGGAAAGTATTCGAGTCGTCCCGATGGAGGCAGAAATGCAATTTAAACACTCTCACTTGATATTGAGAAATCAACTTTCTTTTTATAATTTTTGAATATGAAATTTTTTTGGGATTTTGAAATAACAGGCAACAAGGTAATAAGTGGAAAAAGACTACACCTAATTTACTAAAGCTAAAACCTAAGTGACAAGAAAAATCCTCTCCCTAAACTCACCCTAGGGACATGAAGACCTAGGGTAATTAGAGAGAGTGTGTGAGTGCACTATGGTAAAAGCAAGAAAATGCAACAAAACAATGGTGGAAAGGCAACTTTGATTAAGGAGAAAAAATGTTTTACAAAATGACTAGTAGAGGAATGCTTCTACTATATAAATGAAAATACAAAAAAAAATGCAAACACAAATCCTCCTGTGATGATGATGAAAAGGAGGAGGTCATTGCTCCAAGCTCAGTTGCTCCTGGGCTTGAAAAGGATTTCTCGTAATCCCTTCCCTTAAATGCTCCTCCAAGGTGTGTCCTCTTTAGCAAGCCCTAACTGGGCATGCCCTTGCTCCTCCGAAGGTGGAAGAATTCCACCATAGAATGCTCCTCCAAGGGTGGGCGTGCACCACCCTAACGATCTCCTCTTGGACATCCTCCTATTTGGCTTGTCCTTTGGCTGGCGTGGGCACAAGAGAGAAAGGAAGAGGGGAAGGCACCAGGGGGACAGAGTGTCCCCTTAATCTTCTTCTTCCCCTTCTCTTGGCCAACTATGGTAGGTGGAGTATGGTGGAAGAATGGTGAAATAATGAAGCCAAAGGTGTTTTTAATGGTGGTAGTTAGGAGGGTATTTATAGAAGTGGAGAGTGGTGGTTGGCGTGGGGATTAGGTGTAGGGCTAGGATGGGCTTTAGGAAGTGGTTAGGTGATCCTAAGGTGGTGGGTGTTTGGCGCCACCTAAAGGGGTGTTATGGGGGTAGTTATGGGTGGCTAAGGGACACCTAAGTTGGCACCAACCATGGAAGGGTGCCATGGTTTTGGCGCCACCTAAGGATGGTTCTAGAAGGGGGTAGGTGGAGGGCTAGGATGGGTTGTGGGGGTAGGTGTAAGGCTAGGATGTGGGGGTGTTTTGGTGCCAAACATAGGAGGTTCTAGAAGGGGTAGTTGGCGCCAACATTGGTGGCTTTTGGAGGTTGTGGAGTGAACAGGCACCATTTTTGGTGCCAAGGTGAAGGAGTGCAAGGAGGTGTGTTTTGGCGCCAAATAGGTGGGTTAGGGTTAGGTTAAATTGGGGTTAAGGAGGACGATGGACGGCCATGGAGTGAAGGGCTTAGGTGGACCTAAGCTAAGCTAGCTTAGCTAGCTTAGCCAGTAGGGTAGTAATGGAGAGGGTAGGAGGAATTAGGGTTTAGGGAAGAGGAGCTGAGGAAGAGCTATCTAGAGCTGCACTAGAGCTAGTGACTGTTGAAGAGAACAGCAAGGAGCTACCTTAGCTGGTCTAACTTACTAGCTCTTTGCTAACTGCTAAGCCAAGCTAAAGTAAGTTGGCTTCTACTAAAATGAGTTGAGGTAAGTTGGGTCTAATCTTCCCGGAGGTAACCTAGCTAGCTGGAGTAGCTAGCTTAGCCCAACTAGGTTGAGGTATGTGGAGTCTTCGGGAGTTGAACTTGAGCTGGCCTGAGCTAGTTGAGGTCATCTTCAACTGACTTGAGTTGAGTGGAGCTAAAGGTAGTTGAACCTGAGCTGAGATGAACTCTTGTCAACTTAGTTGAGCTAGATAGAGCTCCTAGTGAACTGATTGGAGCTAAGATGAGCTAGACTCAGCTAAGTTGAGCTTGATCTAAGCTGACTTAGGCTAGGTTAAGCTACCATCTAGCTAAGATGAGCTGAATGGAGCTTAAGAGAACTAACCCAAACCCAAGTGAGGTGGTATCTAGCTATGATGGGTTGGATTTAGTTGGGTTCAGCTGAATTGAGCTTCCTCTTCACCTGTTGCCTTTTTGAATGCTAGGGTTTTAGGGATTTGACTATCTGTTCATCCCTAACACTTAAATAAACATGTCAGAAACAACAAAAGTTATGCAATGCATGCCTAACCTAAGTGATGCCTAAATACAACCCACAAACCCGTTTGCGGAGTTAAAATCCTAAGAGCTAGGTTTGTGTTAGGGCATAAGAATGATAATAAACTAGCGTTTATCAATTGGCATAATAGGAAGGTGTTTGGTGCCAAGGGTGATAGTGTGTGTGTGTTGGATGTTGTTGGGTGTTGTTGTGTGTGTGTTGAGGAGTAATTGTGAGGAGGGAGACATGGAGAGGGATTTTAGGATGGCCACATAAAGGTCATTAAGGAGAGGACTAGGTTCAATTAAGAGTTGCCATGTAGGATGGGTGAGGTGGAAGCTAAGTAGAGTTTGATCCAGGTTAGGTGGCACTAGGTGGTGATATGGCATCCTAGGTAGCATGTTAATATGGCATAAGGTTTTAAATGTCGATATCGATGTCGTATTAACAAGTCAAAAGAGGGATATGTCGAGGATATATCATTAATATCAATGAATTTTGGGAAAATCACTCAAAAAGGTCCAAAATGTCCCAAAATGTCACAAATTTGATAAAAGCTTATATTTTCATAACTACTACATACATGAAGAAATACCTAAAAGACCAAAATTATATATTTTGAGTGAAAAACATAATAGAAATGTGCTACTGACATAGTTACTGACCTATCGATACAGTCATAATATTAAAAAGAAAAGACACAAAGCAACCATACACAATTTTAAAGTTCATGTGGTATCTGTACTTTCACCATCTTTATACCCTTCCATATCCAAGAAGAACCTCTAATATTGAAGATCTCCATACAGAAGTAAATAACCAAGACACAAGGTTATAGCCTCTAAATTTCCAAGATGGCATCAATATATTTGCAACCTTAGGATTTTCCTTCGTCATTTTTTTGGAGGACGAGAGAGTATTTGGGTAGGTTGCATCACCATGGATATCTATAGTCTCTATTTGTACTGATTTCCACAAATCGCATCAAGGAGAAGGATCTTGAGACTTGATGTACAAGCTTCTACTTCTACTTTGTATCACCATCATCAGCCAAATTATATTTGAGGCATGTGATTTTAAATATATGGCATGCTGTTTCCCATAGTTTTACTCCTACAACATTGCCTGATGATGACAACTCAGAATCTTTGTAAATTAGGAATCAGTTACACATACAAGGAAATGTTATTAGTATGTAATAAAATGTTGGATGATTACTACCCTTAATAATCATCCTCTTTGTTCTAAAAAGAAAATAAGGAAATAATTTTTTTAAAGGAAAGGCATGCCAGTGACATATTGCCCGATATGTTAGAAATTTTATGCTTAGGGAGTTCAATTTTAATGATATGTCACCAATATCCCTCAATATCATCGACATATTGATCAACATCATGGAAAAAGATATGATACGGGGTGTCAATATCTCTTGGAGCATCGATACCGACATTTCAGTGACATGTTGGTGATATGTCAGCAACATGTCTTACCGTGATGTAGCACTTCATTAAATGCACCTCGGAGAAGAATCCTCTACTTGGTTTCCCGCTTCACATCTTCTTTACTTTTGTCCTTCATAAGGCCCATCATTATTTACAAACACCTAATAAGCAAAAAATTGTAGACAAAGTTGATGCATGCTCCTAAAATGCTTATATGAAACTAATGTGATATTTAGAATCTCAATGTACTTTGTTAACCTAGGAACTACGCATGAAAAAGGCATATTAGGAGCTATAGTTGTGGAATTATCATGCACCTCCCCACCTAATCGTTCACTACCTAGACAAAGGAGATATAGAAAGAGCATCCCCCTTTATTCTCTACTCTAATAACGATCATCTGGTTGATGGATTCAATCTCATCCACCCCCCACATATCAAAATATCAAGCTACCAAAATCCTTAGGTTACTAGCTTTCTCCATGTTGGTTAGGTCTTGCCACCCAATTTGGATTGACTGTTGGGCCTACGAACACGACTCACTTCATATTCTAGTATCCAACAGTCCTACAAGTTCCAAGAGCATAGTCTGGAGGATTCGCCATACCCCCATCCATTTTGCAAGATAACAAAGACCCCTAGCATTTCTTACTGCAATCATCATTTAGAAGGGTTGAGATGTGATGAGCACCCTATCGCCTGCTTCCCACCATTGTCATCCTTAGAGTCAAAGGGTGATGTTGTTAGTGAAACCTCTCATTAATAAATAATTTGATGATTTTGCAAAATAACTAAAGGATAGAAAATAAGAACAAACTACTATGTTTATGTTCAAATTGGCTCTAAGTTACATAACTCAAGTGATCGTCCAAGGATAAACGTGAAGACAAAAGTTTAATCAAGGTCTTAAGATCACTTGTGTAAATTATCAAGTGTTGTAATTCTTATTTTTATTGAGTCTAGAAGTGTTGTAAAAGAGCCTCGATAAGATGTAGGATTCTTACCCTTAGTCTCTGAACACTTAGGCAAAAACCTTAGAACAAAATCATATCTCAGATTCACACTATATGCAAATATTAGACATCTAGTTTATAAATCATACATCTGTTCTTTCATTTTAAGCCGTCTGATAAAATGATCAGACATTCACTATCAAAATGGACATCCTTCACAAGTTCTAACCTTAGCAAATTAGACTTCCATAATCCTCATGAGATGTCTTAACTTGGTCTCAGACTTGCAATAATGGACTGTTAGATCTAATCCTAACCCAAATCAAGTTATGTCAAAACAATATCCTCTCAAGACACTTAAGAATTAGTTTATTAATATAATTAGGCATCCAGAAGCCTCTCCAGAGGTTTAATAAATAGACGTTAGGCTAATTCTAACCTAAAGATTGATTTGTCATAATAATCTTAATCATTAGATTCCCTGAAAATCAATTCTTGAGGATTATTATGATCATCAGACGTCTAGAGGGATCTCCAGACGTCCTATAAATGTCTGAGATTTAGACATAAGATTCCTGCAGAAGATCTGATGGATTAGGAAGTGTTTCAGGAACCCTTCCTCCAATTTTAGACGTCTGATTTTATTTTGAGGCGTTTGAGATATCTTCATTAGATGTCCAATCCATAGGAACAAGATCCCTGTACAAAGTCCAAATGAAGTCAATAAAATCTCTCTTTGATATTAGATGTCCAAACTTTACTTCAAGCATCTTATCTTGCAACATCGGGCGTCTCATCTTTTAGGTAGACATCCAATAATGCTATTAGATATAATTATTGCCCTGATTCAATGAAATTTTGTCCAAATTCTCTTGGATTTGATTCCATTGACTAAGACAAGTATCCCAAGCCTTTTTAAGCCTTCTCTTGAGCTCTATAAATAGGACTAAACATCCCTTGAACAAAGACACACCATTGGAGATAAAAATCAAGTGTTCCACTCTATATTGCTCCACGTACACCTTGCTCAAGCTTTACTATACTCAATTCAGTTGGCTAACCACTTCCTGTGCTAAACTTTGTATTGTTATTATCTCAGGGAGTCTCCAATTCCTATAGTAGCTAGATTTACATTATCATCTTATTGGGAGCTCTATAGGTTGTGCCATATTTCACTTTAGTTCGTCATATTATTGTATAAGGAAATTCGGCTTATCAAGTCCCCTTCTCTTTTTAGTGAAAGGATAAAACCTTATTTTTTGGATCCAAGGTGGGTTGTAATTGATGTACACCACCCTCATTCAAAGTGGTGTGGATAGTGGGAAGTTGATCACTTGGTGATCAGAAATCCTAAGTCGTGTTCACTTAGGTGGTGGTTTTCACCCGGTTGGGGTTTCCACCTAAAAATCTTGGTGTTCATTTGTGTGATTATGAATTTTCAAATTTTTATTTACTCATATTTTCTTCAATTACACTATTCACCCCCCTCTAATGTACTTTCAGTTGGTATCAGAGAAAGGTTCTCGCACTTGTTGGAGTAACACCCTTGGGAAGATCCGAAGGAGGGGAAGGTCATGTGGCCAACTGAAGTAAAGGACAATCCAGCACTCGACTGTCACTCTTCGAAGGTATGAATTATGCTTATTGGAAATGAAGGATAAAGATGTGGTTGCAAGAAAATGATTTTGCAATTTGGGAGAAATGCGAAGCTCAATTTGAGATCCTGAGGAGGTCCGCGACTAGATATGCAAATGACCAAATTCACCAACTCGATCTCAATGCAAAAGTGATGAATGCTTTCTATTGTGCTTTGAGTCTAGAGTAGTTCACCTGGATTTGTCAATTCGTCACCACCTACGAAATTTGGAGGACACCCAAGGTAACTCACGAAGGTACATCTTAGGTTAAAACCTCCAAGATTAACCTCTTATCGTAAGAATTCAAAGCATTCTCTGGGAAGGAAAATGAGAAGCTTGGAGACATGTACACATGGTTCACGTTAATCGTGAACAACCTTAAGTTGTTGGGGAAGATGTTTATTCAAGGAGAGCTCCAATCCAAGCTCCTATGCTCCCTTGGATCAGAGTGAGAGCAAAAAGTGACGGCTATTGAGGAAGCAAACCAAGTGGAGGATCTAAGTATGGGTGACGTCCTTGGAAACTTGATGGCCTATGAAATCAAGATGGAAAAAAGAAGTCCATCACTCTCAACCCAAAGAAGAAGACCTTGGCATTTAAAGTAGTTTCTAATAGCGAGGTAAGTTCTGATGATGAGTTTGTTTTACTTGCCAAGAAGTTCAAAAAGTTTCTCAGGAATAAGAAAGATATCAAAAGAAAAAGGAAAGAAGGGGAGCCTCTTGTATGCTACAATTGCAAAAAAAGGGGCCACATGAGGAAAGAATGTTTCTTTCTTAGAAGGGATGAAGACAAGAAAAACAAGAAGACATTGGAACACGAGAAATCCTCGAGAAAAAAGTCCTTCAAGAAGAAAGCATTTCAAGTTACTTGGGATAACTCGAGTTCTAAAGAAGAAGAGAAGGAGGACATGTAACGACCCGGTTCCCGAGTCCCTACGAGACACGAGAACCGGACCGACTCGACTAATCCCAAGACCTAGTCGTCCAACGAGGAAGTAACCAAAAGACAGTAAAATAAACCACATTCAGCATGAATATAACTAACAGTAAGAAAGTACAGCAGTAAGGAAAGAAACTACTACAGTAGGTACCACCACAACAGTAAAACAACATTTATCATATAACAAGAACTGCAGGTAAAGAAGTACAGCGGAAAAAAAAAAAAAAACTACTCACTAAAACAGAAACAAAAGAGGTACAAGGACTGTGGTAAACTCTACTGGACCCTACTTGGCCCAGCGTCCTCTGCAGTCGCCGACCCTGGCTGCTCAACACCTGGTCCTGAAAAAGGTAACGAGTGTAACACGTCAGCAAAACGCTGAGTAGAGTGGCAAACTAACTAAAGGCAACAGTAGAGTGTACAGTAGCTGCTATGTTCTATTACTTCCTTTATTCACATCTTTCAATTTTTCTCACTATTTCATTTATTTCTCAGATCCTTTACTTGATCTCGAATGTCCTCGTGGGAACGATCTTGATTGCAGTCTTTTCCAAAAGTAGAAGTAGCACGTGGTGCTCTCCTGGCCGGGAGAGTCCCCCGTGGTGATCCTACCCTCAATCAACCACCCCAAGGTCACTGACAGACGTAACGGTGACTACGGCACGCGCGATAAACGCACAGGTAGCTAGCCCGCACTGGCACGCGGTCAGTCGTTTCCGTTAACGGGTGCGCCCAAAGCACAGCACGGAACCAGGGCAGAGCCCTCTTAGTAACAGGGGTCCAACCCCTCCACAATAACCAAACCGGGGCCTTGCCCCTCCACAGTCCGCTCACCCTCGCCTGACTACCCTGGTTTGCCCTAGTGGGCCTAACAAGTCGGTGAAGGAGGCTAGCAGAACCCCAGGGCCCGTGGGGTAGCTAGTACTCTCCTAACACTACTAGCTCTCCTCGGTACTACGTACACGAGGGCCAACAAGTCGGTACAGAGTGGCCAGTCCTAACCCTTGGGTCCCTGGGGTGGCTAGCTCAGCTCTGCACTAAACAGGGGGACAGTCGCTCTCCTTGGTACTCCGTACTCAAGGGCCAACTCACTTCCCCAATTCTATTCCATTCTCTTTCCAGGAGTTCTACTCCTACTTCCCCGTAGGGTTCCAGAACATCTTATGTCTTACTTTCCAGTTTCACGTTCTTACCAACCATGATCCCAATCATGTTTCTTTATTCATAACAGGCAGCTGTGAATTCAATTTACAGGCAGCTTCATATATTCCTTTCCATTTTTCCAAGACTGCATTATTATATATTCCACTAGTTTTTCCATCCTAGGATTCATGCCATATCCTAGGGTCTATCATACAATCTAGTTTTCCGGTCCTAGGATTCATGCAACACCTAGGAACTATCATTCCATATATTTCTCATTCCTAGGATTCATGCAATGTCCTAGGGTTCTAGTTATGGTTCCATACTTTAACAAATTTTTATTAATACTTAAAGCCACTCTACCAGGTACAACGGGAGTAATGGGGGCGTGATCGGGAATCCCGCGTGCCTCCGCGACTCTCAAGACTGCAACCGAACGAGGTCCTATCACAAGGATCAAACACAAGGAGTGTCTCAAAATAGTGTATAGCTACTGTAGACGGGTAGAGGAATTAATTCTGAAACGAACGCAACTCGAATCACGGAAAACGGAGCCCGAACGGGCCCTAAACGGGTCGAAAAAGACGATACTGTGCAAAATCAGACGTCTGGAACTCCTTCCAGACGTCTTAAAAAGTGGATCAGAGAATTACCTGTTCAGCATGGTTTCCCAGACGTCCAGAAGTCTGCGGGGACGTCTGCCCTAGATCCCAGACGTCCGATGGTCCATACGGATGTCTGTAGGTCACTCCCGCCGTCTGGTACAACTTCCAGACGTCTGATTCGCAAAGGATGGCGAATCAGCGAACCTGCGCACAGCCAACCCCCCTCCCTCAGTACGGTCAATCGACAAGAAGGAAGAAGAAGGCGGAAAACTCACCTTTCAGACGTCTGTATGATCTTACAGACGCCGACCCTGTCGTCTTGCTATCAACCCAGACGTCTGATTCTGGAAATTTTTCCAGAATCAGAACCCTGCTCGCCCTTCGCTCGCGACGCCGCCCGCGTCGCACCTCGCGCTCCTGCTGCTCAGACCGCAGCAGGTCCCTTTCCGCGTCGCTCTGCGCCCCCTGCGCCCTCCGCCAGCCGGCCAAGCCGCTCCGGCGAGATCGCCCTCACGGCAGAGCTCCACCCTCGCACGCCGCACCTCCGCGCTCACTGCGGCCGTCGCTGCCGCCCTCGCGTCCGCTCGCTCTCGCGCACAGGAAGGAGAAGAAGGAGGAGACTGTGGAGATGGGAGGGGAGGCGTGGCCCTTTTAAGGCCGCGCGAGGAGGAGAGAGGAGGTAGCAGGCCGCCTGCAGCCGCAGAGAGAAAAAAGAGGGAATATGCGGTCTGCGCGCTCAGGCGCGCAGGCGACTCGCGTGTGTCGAAAATAACGGATTTCCAGACGTCTGTAAACGATCCCAGACGTCTTATCAGACGTCTGGTTGTGATCCCAGACGTCTGGTACGACGTCTGGGCCACCTCCCAGACGTCTTAAAAGACGTCTGGGGCACACATTCGTTACAGGACAACTTCACTGAAGAGACCACTTGCTTGGGTCTCATGGCAACCAAGGATGACTCCAACTCTAGATTCTGCTCCAAGCAAACCAAGGTACCTTCTTACAGTTTTGATGAATTACAAGAAGCCTTTAACTCTTTATTCTTCAACTTCAAAGAACTAAAAGCTAAAAATAAGTTATTGAAAGCCGAAATATTGAAGCAATTGAATCTATTAAGCTTCTTAAGAAATATAATCTAGCTCTTACAAATGAAGTAACCGAACTCTCTATGAAAGTGGGCAACCTTATTATGGAAAATGAGTCACTAACAAAAGACTCATACACAGCCATGAATAAGAAAAACTTCCTTGATAGAGAAGAATTGTTAGGCAAGATTCATGTTCTTAAGAAATCTAATTCATTTAAAAAGGATGAAAATGGCTTGCTTAAGTTTGAGATTAGAGATCTTGAAGAAAAAATAGATGAAATGAAGCTAGAAATAACACACCATAGAGAAAAATCAAATCAACTTCTTAAGAACCTAACCAAATTTACCAAAGTAAAGGCTAATCTAGGTAAGCTTATTGCTCACCAAAAGCCCTCCTCTAGTAAATATGGTTTAGGTTATTACGAAGCTAGCTTTAGCCAAGGCGAGTTCGAAAAAGGTCCTCCTACAAAGAGGACTGCTAATAAATCCAGATCCACACTCACATAGATATCGAAAAAACAACTTGAACCTTGTTTTGCAGGATTCAAAGGTGATTGTAATGTGAAGAATTGGGTCTATAAGCTCAAGAGTGGACATCTCAAACTTGAAAGACCTAAGAAGTCTCAAAGTCACTCAAGGAGATCTTTTGTAAGGACAAAAAGATCGATGAGGAGCACAACAAAAGGACCATCAAGGAGGCCGATGGGTCATGGATACGAGGTGTTCCAAGAACATAACTAGAGACAAGAGCCTATTCTTGGAGCTATAGCCTATAGATGGAGGAATGGTAACATTTGACAACAAGCACAAGGGTCATATTATTGATCTTGGTAAAATAGGTAACCCTACCTCTCCTATTACAACTGCTTCTTTAGTTAAAGGTCTTAAATACAACCTATTAAGTGTTAGCCAAATTTTTGATAAGGGGTACAAAGTAGTTTTTACCTCCAAAATCTTTAAGATATTGCATGTTTTAACTAATGAAACTCTTCTTAAGGGAATCAGATATAAAGATGTTATCTTGTTGAATTTGATAAAGATGGAACTTATGATTGCTTGATAGCTAATGAAGAAGTTAATATGTGGCATAGGCATCTCGGACACATTCATATGAGGTTGGTACACAAGCTAGCTAAACATGAACTGGTTCAAGGTCTACCTAAAAAGAAATTTCTAAACAATTTTATTTGTGATCCTTGCTAACTGAGAAAAATAATGAAATCTAGTTTTAAAAATAAAGAAGTTATATCCACCTCTAGGCCCTTAGAATTGCTTCATCTAGACTTGTTTGGACCTACTAAGCATGAGAGCCTTAATGGTTGTAGATAGTGCCTTGTTATTATAGATGATTTCTTACGGTTCTCTTGGGTTTCCTTCTTGAGATCCAAACATGGAGTATTTTTTGTATTTTATATTTTTTGTAGGAAGGTTCAAATTGAAAAAGGCTACCATATCACTCGGATTTGCAATGGTCATGGGGGTAAGTTTGAAAATTCCTTGTTTGTTGATTTTTATTAAGAGCATGATATTGCTCATGAGTTTTCTTTCCCTCGAGCACCCCAACAAAATGGGATAGTAGAGAGAAAGAACCACACTCATCAAGAGTGTGCTCAAACAATGCTCATAGACTCTGACTTGCTGAAGTACCTTTGGGTCGAGGTAGTTAACACAACTTGTTACATGTTGAATTGTATCTTAGTTCAGTCGGGATTATGAAAGACATGCGTTGAGCTATATTATGGGAAAATACCCAAAATAAGCTATTTTAAGGTTTTTGGACGTCATTGTTTTGTTTTGAATAGCTAATCTAATTTAAATAAGTTTGATGCCATCTTCATTGATTATTCTTTAGGTAGTAAGGCATATTGGGTATTTAACAAGACCACATTGGTTCCAGAAGAGACTCTCCATGTCTCTTTTGATGAATCGCCAAAATCCTCCTCAATTGACCAAGTCATTGAAGATGATGAGGATGATTCATTTATTGATGTGTCTAACATAAAAGATTCAAATAACCATGATCTCGCAAAGGATTGGATATTTCAAAGGGATCATCTCAAAAGTCAAATCATCGAAAGTGTTTTCGATGGTGTTAAAACACGGCCCGATTTTAATTGTTCTCTTAACCTTTCCACTTTTGTATCTCAATTTAAACCAAAGAGTGTTGAGGAAGCATGCTTTAATGAGCCTCAGTTGATGGCTATACAAGATGAGCTCAACCAATTCCAAAGGAACCAAGTTTGGGACTTGGTGCCTAAGCCTGACAGGCAAACACTAATAGGGACCAGATAAGCGTTTCGAAACAAGTTGGATGAATTTGATGTAGTGATCCATAATAAGGTTGGATTAGTAGCACAAGGATATAATCAAGAGGAAGGGATTGACTTTGACGAGACCTATGCACCTGTAGTTAGGCTTAAGTCAATTTGCATGCTTTTTGCTTTTGCCACCTGATAATGCTACATTTTATCGTAATAATTCTGCCAATTGGGGTTTATCTTAAGGGTAACATGCACGAATAGCACATCATAAATAGGGATGGGAGCATTACATGCATTGCACATTGAGATTGCTTATAAACCAATGTTAATGGCCGTTTGTACAAGTTCATGTTAAATCGTGCCTCAGATGAGCAATCGGACCACACGGATGGATTCAGAACGACGAATGGAGTCCAACGAACTCAAAATCGACCAAATCCGACATCCGAACCTCTCGCAACTAGCCCAAGAAGTTCTGACCATTGATTTAATGATCAACGGCCACGAAGCTGCCACGTGTTGCGAGCTCAGTGCATCCAGCCCACTGCCCCACTTCCTTCGTCATGCATAGGATCAATCTTAGTCGTCCAATCTTCGATTGAACGACTGAGAACCCACGCCTGCCTCTCCGCATCCATGCACCCGAGCTCTCACACGAAGATCAGACTATTGGATCTCCATCCAACAGTTGGCAACAGCCAAACCTGATCTCCTCTTTGCAACCATTCACGAAAGATAGCGTAGCGGTCGACACTCTACCCGCACCACACAGCCGCGAGTTCGAATCATGGCAAAACAAAATGCGGCAGCAGGATCGCACGCAGGCGAAATTGAGCTGTCAATGCACATGCAGATGATAGAGATCACGGCTACGTGGTGCCCACGGATGCGAGCAATAGCACGTGCACTCTCAGAGCATGATCCACAGCGTAGATCGGACGGTCCACAGCAAGCACACGCAGATCGCAAGCGCAGCACGAGAAGAGGAAGCATGGGCGCGTGCGTTAGACCAGCAGACGGGGACCTTCACCAACATTTCTGAAATGGTTTTAGTGATGTTCCGAACATCGCTAAAGCCCTTACTTAGTTTAGAAACCTCTTCTCCCTATATAAACCCCCTCCAACTACCCATGCAAAGTCATTCAATACACTTGCAAGCCTCCTATCCTACTCCTAGCCATCCTTAGCACCTTTTTGTGATAGCCGGAGCCAACGAGCCACCGACGGAGCCCTCCTCCACCGCTGTGGCCACCTCTCCATCTTCTCTTTCTCTTTCTCTCTCTCTCTCTAGCTTAGCTTTACTTTACTTGTGCTTAGGCATTTATCTAGTGTTGTAATTGTAAAACTAAAGTTGCATGTTAAACGATGATGTTCCCTATCTAGTTATTGTCTCTCTTTTTCTTGAGTTTTTCTCATCCTGATTTACACGAATGCTGTGCTAAAAAGAACTCGAACCCTACACACACACACTCTCTCTCTCTCTCTGTTACTCACTTTTCTCCTACATTTTCTGGCAAGCAAAACTAGCCATTTCCGTGACAACCAAGTGTCAGAAAAATCCGATTTCACGCCTCCCTGTGTTCGACACTTGGACTCACGTCCGTTTCTTTATTCAAAATCGATGCAGCGAACGCGAGCTACAACGACAGATTTAAACAAACGAGTCCGAAGGGTGTCAGTTTTTGGCGCCGTTGCTGAGGAGGCAACGGATTTATTTTGTCGCTTCCATTCTACATCCATACTCACATCGTTTGACTCATTTTCTCCCTCTACTTGATTAATCATAGGAACTTGGCATCAGGGCGACAAAGGAGCATGAATCGTGATGACAGGGATGAAATAAGCGTAGCGAGGACCGATTGTGAGTATTTCTTTTTCCATGGTTGTTTGCTTGCTTAAAAAAATCTAAAAAAATTTTAAAATCAGAAAAAAAATCGGCATGGTGAATGATTGCCTGATCCTCATCCTTAATTCATCACCCAACAAAAAAATACTGTCTAACATTCTTAAAGACTTAATCTTTTTGGAGTGTTCTCTTTCATTTTGAGTGGTGTTTGCGAAGCCATTGTGAATTGACATGGGACGCACCACTCACCCTTAAAATCGACCCATCTGGTAGAAACTACATGAACACTAGGTTGAGCACATTAGGGTTTTAGAGCCTCATCACGCTAAAGGAAATTCACTCTTACTTGTTGTGTGCAAAACTTGGTGTGCCCATTTGAAACTTACCTGAAAACACTAAGACACGTCAACCCTAAAAGACACTAAAGTAAGGACAGGTGTTAAAAAACACCACATCTTAAATCCTTGCTTGAAAATCATGTCTTGTTAGGAGCACACACATCTAAATTAGATAACTAAGAGGCACCACCCCAATTAATGCCTCATCACATAACCTGAGCATAAGCACTGCCCTACACCCATTAAAATAAAGTAAACGTGCCCTAGGCAGGACTGGGTTAAGTCTCAAGAGGCGTGGTTTTGTTTGCTGGGCACTTGGCCTTCATTCCCTTAGTAGAATCTAGTGACTAGGCTGTGGGGAAATGTCAAACGACCACGATTGTGGGGTATATGGAACCGGCAGCGTAAGCCAAAGGAAGAACCTTCCCCACAATCCCCTCATAATCAACCTGGCCAGATTAGATTTGGGAAGGGCGATCCCGTGCCTACAGACTTGATTGTTCCTTTGGAGATTTCTAGGTCCCCTGAGGAATACACTGTAAGGACTAGGCTTGTCTGCTTGGTTATGCACACACGCTTCTCGCATCTGTCTCTCTTCTCATCCCTCCTTCGTTCTTCTCTAGTGTTTGCACGGGAGATAATCACTTCATCCCAAGTTGTTTGTTTTAGGACGGAAAACCAGGAGACTTGATCTTGCTAGAGATATGGCCGAACCTAGAGTAGATGAGGTTGAGGACCAACCTCCACCAAATATGATGGCCGTCATCCAGGCCCATACCAATGCAAACCACCGGCTTTAGCAGCAACAGATCCACACTATCATGCAAGCCATACACCAGTTGCAGAACCCACAGAAGCAACCACCACCACCTTTCGAGGACCGGCAAGGGCAACCACCACTTGATCCACCACAATTCCAGGGCCAACCTAGGCCCCTCCGCGACTTCTATAATCCTTCTGCGATTCAGATTGAACCATACCTTAGGGTCCTCGAGGGGGGAGATGATTTTGAGCTGAAACCAAACGTCCTGAGCCTAATTCTGAGCCACTTCCATGGGAGCTCAAATGAGGACCCCTTCCAGCACCTAGAGGATCTTGACCGGATCGTCTGGTGTAAAGACCCGTTCTATTTGAGCCTTTTAAGTTGTCTGGACTATTAGTCAGACGTCTGGAAATTGAAAAATCTATATGCAAAGTTGGTTCTACACGCAACCAGCGTGTAGCCCTCTTTTCTTCTCTCTCTTCTTCTCTTTCTCTCCCTCACCGAACCCTAACCCACTCCCTATATAAGAGCCCTCTCCCCCTTCCTCTCTTCTCCACTCCACCACCACCACCTTCCTTTCTCTCCACTACCGTGAGAGAGACGAGCGAGAGCGATGAGCGAGGAGGAGGAGCGGCATGAAGAAGAGGAGGTTGAGCTCGCAAGCTCGGAGAGGCTTGTCGAAGTGCGCACAGCCGCCGCGGCGCGTGCGGGAGGAGTGCGTCGGGGAGCCGTCCCCGACTTCCTATAGCGACCGGAGCTACAGTCGAGAGGGAGGAGCCGCGGCGGAGTGCGGCGAGAGGAGCGAGAGCTCATTCTGATACTGGAATTTTTCCAATATCAGACGTCCATAGTTCCTTCCATACGATGGGTTGGACGTCTGGTGACGACACTGGACGTTTGAAAGCAGGTATTCGTGCAGGTACGTCCTTCTTGTGGTTACGGCCATGCAGACTACATCGTAGAGCCGATTTGTTTGGCTAAATAAGGTTGCCTTGCTCCGTTGTGCACAAGAGCAACTTTGGGAGGGCGCGCAGCATGCCCTCCCATGTGTTTCGAATGTTTGGGCAGCTTACTAGTCGACCGGAGGCACTCCCAGACGAGTGGAGGATAGGTCGGACGTCTGGAGTTGAGTCCAGATGGTCAAGTAGGAGTCCTGGATGTCTGAGGTCGACGCAGGGACTTGAGGTGAGACTCTGATAACTTTTAAGGCGTCTGGAATTGGTTCCAGACGTCTAATTTGAGTTTGCAGACTTGTTTTTGACCTGTTTAGGGTCCGATCGGGGTTCGTTTTACGCAAACGAGATATCTGTGGTTTCTTTGTGAGTTCCTCTACATGTTAGAAATCTTTATATACTGTTCTGAACGTTCTGTGGTGATGTATTTCTTAGTATAGGACTTCAACTTGTTGCGTGTCTGGAGCTTGCAGAGGCACGTGAGTCTGTCGTTAGAGCCCCCAGTACTTCCGAATTGTCTAGTAGAGTGGTTTTCCCCTGTTCTACTTATAAAATATGAATGCAGCTATGAAATTTTGATAACTAGAACCCTAAGATGTGGCATGAATCCTAGGACGAGAAATAGTTGCACTGGTTGTATGCATGTTTGAGATTGCAGTCATAAATGAATGAGTTGAATTGTAAACAACTGCCTGTTAATAAATACAAGCTGCCTGTTGGAATTTGAGATGCCTGAATTAACTAAACAGTTGCTTGTAATATCACTAGTTGCATATGTTAATTTATGGAAATACGAGCTGCATGTGTATAATATGGGAATGGAAATTGTGAATGATGAAACCTAGTATGGAATGATGTGGTGAATATGAGCATGAACCCTACGGGGAGTTAGGAGTAGAGCTCCTATGGATACATGGAAAGATCTGGAAATGAGAGTGTCAAGTGTGTTGGCCCTTGAGTACGTGGTACCAAGGAGAGTGACTGTCCCCTGTTTAGTGTAAAGCGGAGCAGCCGCCCTTGGGTTGGAACCCGAGGTTAGGATTGGCCACTCTACACCGACTTCTGTTGGCCCTTGTGTACACTGTACCTGGGAGAGCTACTAGTGTAGGGAGGGAGCTAGCCACCCCACGGGGCCTGGGGTTTAGCTAGCCACCATACACCGACTTGTTAGGCCCACTGGGCAAACCGAGGTAGTCAGATGAGGGTGCACGGACTGTGGAGGGGCGAGACCTCTGTTTGGTTCTAAGGGGCTAGACCCCTGTTGCTGAGAGGGCTAGGCCCTATACTGTTCCGTGCTATACTTTGGGCATACCCGTTAGCGGAAACGACTGACCGCGTGTCAGTGCGGGGTAGCTAGTCGTGCGCTTATCGCACGTGCCATAGTCACCTCTACGTCTGTCTGTGACCTCAGGGTGGTTGACTGGGTGTAGGATTACCTCGGGGGACTCTCTCGGCCAGAAGAGCACCACGTGTGCCTTCTACTCTTTGGAAAAGACTGCAATCAAGATCGTTCCCACGAGGAACATGCGAGATCAAGAAAGAAATCTGAAAGTAAACCAATGGATGAAAAGGAATTACTTGTAAAATAAAATAATTGGAAAAGATAAATTTACCTGTTAGCTTTTATTGCTTTAGATAGTCTGGTTACCACTCTACTCAACATTCGCTGACTTCGTTTACTCATAACTCTTTTTAGGTCCAGGAGTTGAGTAGCTCGAGTTACCGGCTGCAGAGGGTGCTGGGCCTAGTCGAGCCCAGTAGTAGTTCTTATTGTTGTTGTACTTCCTTTTGTTAGTGAGTTTCAGACATTGTTTATTGTTCCTATCACTGTACTTTAGTTCTACTTTTCTGTTGTTGTGGTGGTATGTACTGTTTAGCAGCTTTTACTTCCTTTACTGCTTGTACGCTTTTTCTATTAGTTACCTTGCATAGTGAATGTGGTTTATTTTCCTACTTTTCGATTATTTCTTGTTGGATGATTGGGTCTTGGAATTAGTCGAGTCGAACTGGTCTAGGGTCCTGTAGGGATTCAGGAATCGGGTCATAATAAGATGGTATCAGAGCATGGCCGTCCCAAGAAATGAACAAACTAGCTTGAGAATAACCAATTCATGTGCATGTAACTAGAGTAACCACCACAATGTACCGCTTGACATCTGTTCTGAGTTCCTTTCGCTGAAATCCGTTAGAGTTGACTTCTTTTGTCTTGTCTTTTGCATCTCCTTACAGGAGATGCCTCGTCGGAGGGTTCTTGAAGCGGGCCGCGGATGCAGCCATGGACAAGGTCGGAGGGGCGGACATGTAGGGTGATGAGTCCATTTTAATGGACTATTGTTACACCTAAGTACTTCAATTCTAACATAGTATGTTTGTTAATAATAACATTAGGTCGTTAAATAAGTGCATGCATCATTACTTGAGTTTTTATCTATTTTATCGCATTCTATAACTTAGTATGTAATTATTTTATGCTTTGTTGTTGTAGGAATATTGTTGGAAAAGAACAAGGAGGGGGGGATAAATTTCCCCCAACAAATGGCCGCCTCAACACCTCCCTCAACCTTCGGCCGACCTCAACACCTCCCCACAAATATCTAACCTACGGCCGTCCTTCCTCAACAGAAGAAAACAGTGCTGGCCATATTTAGTAAGGAATTTTGAAAATCCCTTGAGGGGTGGAAGAGAGGAGATATAGAGCGAGAGGCGGAGGGGCTTGGAGGGGGATCCATCTAGAAGTACTGCGTGCACTGTGCAACCAGCAAGCATTGTGCGCCAACGCCCTCCACCGCCTGCCTTGCGCGCCCTGTAGGCGCTGCACCCACGCCATAGCCGTGCCCTCCACCACCGGCCCACCCATCAGAGCCTTCCCTCACCGCACGTTTGCAACTGCTTGCACTGCCTTCACAGCACCAAGGTTTCACTGCACCCATCACTCGTGCTATTGCCACGGCCACGCCTTCCAGCCTGCGCCCTGCATCCACCGCCCTTCCGTGCCCTGTACCCGCGCCCTACAGGCACACCCCCTCCAGTGCCCTTGCGTGCCAGCCTTCAGTGCTCTCACTACCCCCTCCAGCGCTCCTAGCAACACCAGCGCCCGCAGGCGTTGTGCCCAGCCTCCAACGCCCTTGCTGCACCCAGCCATCCGCGCCCTCACCGCTCACCGCACTACCACAGCGCGCAGAGGCGCGCACTACACACCGCACAGCACCTCCTCTTCGTCATCTTCTTCATCTCCAGTTCTCTGCAGGAACCAAAAGAAGCCACCCGCAGCAAGCACCACAGCAGCCATGCGATTGCGGGCAAAGCAGCGTAGCCACGCACGATTGCACGCAAGTGCAGCGCAGCCACGCGCGCCCACGCGACCGGATGCACAGCAGCGGTTTAGCCACCTATCGGCGACAGGCCAGTGCTCCTCTTCGCCAACCAGCCACCTCCGGCCACCTCCGGCCGTTGCATCACCACCATTGCGTAGCCCTCGTCAAGACGTGCCTTCCCGCCGCGTAGCTCCTCCCACGAAGCCTCGTCGTGCACGCAAGGAAGAGATAGAAAGTTTCCTTTGTTTTATACTCAAATAATATTTACATTGAATGCCATTGCCATTTAGATATTAATATTTTAATCAGGTCACATTGCATTGATGCACTTATAGTTTCCTGAAATTACTTCCCTTGTGTTATTTGCATCATTTAACTTTGAATTTCAAATCAGATTTGCATGCAAGTTGAATTTACATGATATGCCAGTACACATGCATCATATACATATTTTTGGATCTTAATTCCTGACATGAAAATTGTATAAATAACCCTGAACTCTTAAGGAAATTGAAAGCTCCATTTAAAATAGCATATTCCTCGCATTAAAGTCGCGATAGTGTCTGCAAATAGTATATTCCTTTATTCGTGAATTTATTGGTCCATTCCTCCTTGTAGATGCAACATCTTTATTGTGGTTAAATTTGATATTTAGTTTTGATTGAGAGATTTTCCACCACATAAAACACGACATATCATTCTATTGCTATCATAAATAAGCGAGAATCTCCTCATCAAATGGCGCCGTTGCCGGGGAGGCAACAGACACAATAGATTCATGTTATTATTTTTGAATATTCTAAGTTGCGCAATCATCTGATCTTTTTTTTTATTGTGCGAGGAATCTGACGAGGCGACGAGGCGCAACAGAGCGGCGACATCAACCACGAGCTAAGCCACACAAGGAAAAGATGTAGGAGACTTGGATCCCGCTTTCACAAGTGGTTCTCCGTCGTAACAAAATTTATTCCTATTTTTTCGCCCTTGTAGTAATTGGGGCTGAATTTTTTGGGGTCTGTCCCCACATTCTTTAGCTACTAGGGTTTACATTTTTTTTTTCGCATGCGTGATTCCATTCTCTGCTTGCTTGCCTTTAAAACCAACAAAAGAAAATATCGTGCTACTTGTTTAGAAGTTGCATGCCCTTAGGTGCACGCATTTAGGGGTGATTAAGCAACACATTAGATCTTATTATTGCATTATAAGCATATTAGCACGAAGGTTGCTGGAGATAGGTACACCTTTCTAACTCTTGCATCCAGCTCCTGTTCACGCATTTGCATTCAAATTAAAATTCAAGACCACCAAGTTGTTTGAATTTACTAATTCAGTGGTCGCATAACTAAAAGTGGGACTGATAATTAGATTCAACCCTAAAATCAATTCATATTTGATCTGATTCTAAGGGACTTGTCTGAATTTTCAAAAAAAAAATTAAAAAGATTTGTAGTGTGTTGCACACTTCTGACACTGAGCACGCACATTAGGCACCACACTAAGGCTCGATCCCTTAAGGCTATAGGCACTGATCTCTTTATTGGTGCAAACCCTCTTATTGTGCTTTGTGGTGGTGGTGGTACTATCTTTTGACCAAGTGTTTTGATACTTCACGGAGGGGGACACCCCTTAAAGGAACAAAAGGGTAGTTAAGGGGCACCACATACGCATCGCTTCAAAGGAAGGGTTCACCCTACTTGCATCCCTTTGTTCGTCCTTGGCGTAACTTCTCACTTGATCACCTGGGAGTATCATCCAAGCAAAGTATAGGTCCTAGGGTACTCGAAGGTTGAATTAGGGCACGTAATTGCAGTGAAAAACTTGTTTGGCCATTTATATCAACTAATTCGACCTCTGCAACAAAGAAGGTTAAGATTTCAAGTCAACACCCCTCTTATACCACTTACGTGGGAACGGAGGGATAAGCCTTGACCTTTTGACTTATCTTTGGAGTGGAGGTTTCACTTAATAAGAACCTGAATTGTGATTGATATTGTATGCTTGGTAGGCGCTCTCTTGAGGTAGTCTAGTGTTTGATCCTGAGCCCGAGAGAATTCTTAGGAGAGCTCACCTAGGAGAGAAAAGAGAAGGAATGGTTGATCAAGGGGTAAATCAACAAAGGACCCTAAGGGACTATTTTATTCCAACTAACCAACCTGCACAAGCACTAAGATGACCGGCAGGGGATAATCCATGTGAGATCAAGAGCAGTACCATATCTTTATTGCCCTCCTTTTATGGTACTACTAAGGAGGACCCCTACCGGCATTTAGAGGAATTCACTGAGGTCTGTTCTACAGTGAAGCTCCAGGGCTTTACTGATGAAGCCCTGATGAAGACTCTATTTCCTTTCTCCCTAAAGGATAAGGCTAAGCATTGGTATCATACCCTCGATGCAAGGGTAAATGATTGGGCCACCCTTAAGGGAGAATTTTTGAAAAAGTATTTTCCTTTGAGTAAGACCAACCATTACAGAAGAGAGATCATGGGTTTTACTCAACAGGAAAGGGAGCAATTTCATGAGACTTGGGAGCGCTTTAATGACCTTCTTAGGTTATGCCCCCACCATCAGGTGCCAAGATGGCAGTTGGTCGAAAGGTTCTATAACGGATTATCTGAAAGGCATAGGCAAACCATCGATGTAGCCTGTGTAGGAACCTTCATGACCAGAATTGAGGTTGAAGCCTGGGCATTATTTGAAACATTAAGCGACAACTACATACATCTGTCCTCTGCCTAGCAAGAAAGAAAACCATCAATCTTGCAGAGGAAGATAGAGGCCCATGAAGCCGGGGCTTCTCAAGATTTGGCTTATCAGATTCAACTATTGAATAAAAACTTTGATAGGCTTTTAGCAAACCCCGGCATGAACCCGCAAGCAGCCTCTATCTTTTAGGCTTCAAGAGAATGCTCCATTTGCCAAAGCACAACGCATGCCACTGTGGAGTGCCATCAGGCAAATCAATTCCCTGAGTTGATTCAGGCTGACTTGAACGCGACCCAAGGTTTTCGCCCTCCTCGCAATAACCCTTATTCCAATACCTATAATTTGGGGTGGCGGAACCGTCCAAACTTCTCTTGGAAGCAAGGTGATGCTTCTAACTCAGGGAATACAAGTCCCTTACCTCCCCAACCCATATACCAACCATCTTATGAAAACCCTCCTCAGAATAAGTCCTCTGAGATGGATGAACTGAAAGCCATGATGAAAGCAATGCAAGAGCATTAGAATATGGTCATCCAATCTCAGAATAAGATGATTACTGATATGCAATCCCAAATTGGTCATCTTACTGAGGCAATTAGGCAACATGATCCGAGGAAGCTGCCTAGCTCTTCTGAGGAGAACCCTAAGGGCAAGGGGGTTGTATTCAGGGAGCACGCCCAAGCGGTGACTGTGTTGAGGAGTGGAAAAAAGATTGACAAGCCTGATAACACTCCTATGATTACATCTTAGAATTCCCCTTCTACACCTGACCCGACTTCCATCTCCATTGAGGAAGAGCCACACTGCTCTCCCTCACACAAAATCACCCACAATGAGGATGTCGTCCTTCCACCACCCCCTTCCCGCCATGACGACCCCTCTACCCAGAAGCTAAGGGTGCCCTATCCAGAGCACCTATCTGCTCTTGGGGAATCTTCTGTTGGCTCGTCTGGAGCCAAGGATAGGACGGAAGAGATTATGGATACTTTTAGGCAAGTCCAGATTAACTTGCCTCTATTGGAAGCTATTAAACAGATCTCGTCCTATGCCTTGTTTCTAAAGGACCTGTGCACCCAGAAGCGCCAATCTAGGAAACAGGTCCAAACCAAGGTCATCCTGCTTGACCATGTTAGCTTGGTTCTCCAGCATGGAACACCCCCCAAAATGAAAGACCTAGGGGCCCCGTATATTTCAGTGGTTATAGGTAACCAACACATTAACGAGGCTTTGCTCAATCTGGGTGCGGGGGTGAACATTCTACCAAGCTCTGCCTACAACCTTTTGGGAGGAGGCAAGCTAAAGCCTAGTCCAGTAATCCTCCAGGTTGCAGACAGATCACTTAAGACACCATGGGGATTGTTGGAAGATGTCCTTGTGAGAGTGGAGGATTTCTTCTTCTCTATTGACTTTCTGGTGCTTGATACTGACCCATCAAATAAGCCCACAAAGCCGTCCATTATTCTGGGACACCCCTTCTTGGCCACAGCCAATGCCTCTATAAATTGTAGATCTGGGGCACTTAAAATGGGCTTCGGGAACAAGAAGATCATGTTGAATGTTTTTGATACTTACAAGCAACCCGGATTTGAAGATTGTTCTCAGATTGAGGTCGTTGATGAAATAATTGAAGAGACTACTCCAGCACTCTTATGTAGAGATCCCCTTCAGAAGGTCATATCTAGGGACCATCTCTCGATTATTAAAGAAACTGAAAGGGAAATGCCTGAATTAGAAGAGTTGCTGGGGATACACACTGAGTCTCTGTCCCCACCCTGGACTGTGAAGGTAGATCTGCTACCTGAGGTGGGGACATCTCAACTAAAACCCTCAATCCAAAAGGCTCCTGAGTTGGAGTTGAAACCCCTCCCGAGGACATTGAAATATGCTTTCCTTGGCCCTAATAACACGCTCCCCGTTATTATCTCGTCTGCATTATCTGAATTGCAGGAAGGAGCTTTGCTTGAGTGTTTACAAAGGCACAAGGAAGCAATTGCCTGGTCAATTGTTGATATTAAGGGTGTTGATCCCTCTCTTTGCATGCATCATATATACACGGACGAGTCTGTGAAGCCTTTCCGGGACATGCAGAGAAGGCTCAATCCAAATATGCGGGAGGTTGTTAAAAGGGAGATTCTGAAATGGCTAGATGCAGGGATTATCTATCCCATTTCAGATAGTAAATGGGCCAGTCCTATTCATATAGTTCCCAAAAAGGTAGGAATCACTGTGGAGGAGAATGACCAATGAAAGCTGGTGACTACTAGACCCTCAACTGGTTGGAGGGTCCACATTGATTACCGCCGTTTGAACACAGCTACCCAGAAAGACCATTTCCCCTTACCGTTTATCGATCAAATTTTGGAACGATTGGCGGGGAACAAGTACTTATGTTTTCTTGACGGGTACTCTAGATATAATTAGATAGCCATTTTTCTTGACGATCAGGAGTGTACCACCTTCACGAGTCCGTATGGCACATTTGCGTTCCGCTGAATGCCATTCGAGTTATGTAATGCTCCTGCCACTTTCCAACATTGTATGATGGCTATCTTTTCTGATATGATGGACGAGTTCGTTGAAATTTTCATGGATGACTTCTCTATTTATGGCTCGTCATTTGACCTATGCCTTTCGCACCTTGATAAAGTCTTAACTCGTTGCCAAGAGGCAAAGCTGGTGCTTAGCTGGGAGAAAAGCCACTTTATGGTCCAGCAGGGTATTGTGTTAGGGCATATAGTTTCTGAGAGAGGATTAGAGGTGGACACCGCAAAAATCGATTCCATCTCTATGCTTCCATTGCCCTCCAATGTTTGTCAGGTTAGATCTTTCCTTGGCCATGCTGGATTTTATAGGCGCTTCATTAGAGATTTCAGTAAAATCTCTAAGCCACTCTGTGACCTGTTAGCGAAGGATGTCTCCTTCGATTTTGATGATAGATGTGGCGAGGCTTTCCAAGTTTTGAAGAAAGCCCTTATTACTGCACCGATTCTCCAAGCACCAGATTGGACCCTCCCGTTTGAGCTTATGTGCAGTGCTTCTGATTTTGTAGTGGGAGCGGTCTTAGGTCAAAGGGTTGATGGCAAACCTTATGTGTTGCATTATGCCAGCAAGACCCTTACAGATCCTTAGCAAAACTACACGGTCACTGAAAAGGAACTACTTGCTGTAGTATTTGCTTTGGAATAGCTTCGATCTTATCTTTTGGGATCCAAGGTTGTGGTGTTCACTGATCATTCTACCCTAAAGCATCTTCTTGCTAAAAAGGACACCAAACCTCACCTAATTCGTTGGATTCTGCTACTCTAGGAATTTGACCTGGAAATTAAAGACAAGAAAGGAGTTGAGAATGTGGTAGCAGATTTTCTATCTAGGATCCCTCTTGAGGCATCAAACCCTGTTGGCGGTATTCAAGAGACTTTCCCTGATGAGTCTCTGATGGCCGTGGAAGCTAAAACTCCTTGGTTCGCTGACATAGTGAACTGTTTGGTCACGGGCATTACCCTCGGTACTTGGGACAAGCAGAAGCGAGACAGGTTTCTTGCTAACACTAAGTTTTATCACTGGGAGGAACCCGAGCTTTTTAGAGTAGGCCTTGACCAGCTTTTTCACCGTTGCATCCCTGATGAAGAATAAAGAAGTGTTCTGAGTTTCTGCCATGACCTCCATTGTGGGGGACATTTTAGTGGGAAGGAGACTGCCCATAAGGTTCTTCAGTCTGGCTTTTGATGGCCCACATTATTTCGAGATGCACATACGTATGTGGGCGCATGTCTATGTTGCCAGCAGATGGGAACCATTGGAAAAAGGGATGAGATGCCCCAACAACCTATCCTCCTTGTTGAAATCTTTGATATTTGGGGCATTGACTTCATGGGTCCCTTTCCTGTGTCCTTCGGATATGAATACATCCTTGTGGTTGTAGACTATGTATCAAAATGGATAGAAGCCATACCCACGCGAACCAATGACCATTCCGTGGTCTTGGGCTTTGTTAAGGCTAATATCATTTCTTGATACGGGTTCCCAAGGATGATCATAAGTGATGGAGGACCTCACTTCAAGAACGTACAGTTCACAAGACTACTTCAAAATTTGGGAGTCAACCACATGATAGCCACACCTTACCATCCCCAAACGAGTGGACAAGTTGAAGTGTCTAATAGGGAGATTAAGCGAATTTTAGAGAAAACTGTTAGGCCCGATCGGAAGGATTGGTCTAAAAAACTAAATGATGCTCTTTAGGCCTACAGAACTACGTATAAGACTCCCTTGGGCATGTCTCCTTTCCATCTTGTCTACGGAAAAGCATGCCACCTTCCCATTGAAATCCAACATAAAGCTTATTGGGCTATTAAAAACGTTAACTTGAATCTGGATAAAGCGGGAAAGGCACGTATGTTAGAATTAAGTGAGCTTGAGGAGCTTCATAATGAAGCCTATGAAACTTCTCAAGCTTACAAGAAACGTACAAAAGTCTTCCATGATAAGCACATCATTAGAAAGACTTTTGAGCCCAACCAGTGGGTCTGGCTTTTCAATTCTAGACTTAAATTATTTCCTGGAATGCTCAAGTCCCGCTGGGATGGGCCATACGTTGTTATCAATACTTTCCCTCATGGAGCTGTAGAAATTCAGAACCCTACTTCAGGTGCGAGCTTTAAGGTAAATGGCCAGTGACTTAAGCCTTATATTACTCTTTCAGATGGCCAGGTTTTGGACTCACTTCGGCTTGAGGAGCCTTAGCTCCTCTCACTCTCCTCCTCAGGTGATATTCTTCTATGTCTGCTTTTTTCCAATGAGGACATTGTCAGTCTTAGGCATGGGGGGGTATAACGTGAGAATGTTTATAGCATTTATAAATATTTTCATACATAAAAAAAAAACTCTTATTTTCTTTGAGCTGAATGGGTTAGTCCCTAAAAAAATATCTTTGTCATTGGAGGTTTTTCTTGAATTATTTCTTAAGTTTAGAATCTAGTATATTTATTTTACATGCACGTAGACTGGGTAATGGATCCTTGAAGAAAATCAATAAGCATTTATAATCTACTGAACCGTTGGACAGTTAATAGGGAGTCAAGCATACTATCTTCTAATAGATCCACCTTATATTGGTGAGAAGAAAATAGAGAGATTACTGGTGCAATAAGTCTAGTGCAAGGACTCTTAAGTTTTGGATAATTAGATGATGATACTTCAGAGTGAGGCATAGTTTTAGCTCTCTGTTCCTGTGTGCGTACTTTGTGTGAATTCTTGAGAGTCACCAAATAAAGCAGATACACAGAGATTGAGTCTTAATAAAGCTATGACTATGGTGGATGGTTACGACTGTCCTTTATAGAGTCTTCGGCTGAAGGAGGGTAATAGTGTCGAAGGTCAGAAATACGCTTGTCCTATCCATTCCTTCTCGGTGTCGAGAATAGGCACTTCTACCAAATAAGCCACACAATATCCTCTTGACCATCATCATCCCTAATAATGCCTGATAAATAAAAGTCTGTGTCGTGTTATCCTGAAATAAAAAAAGGGAGAAAAAGAAGAAACAAAAAGAAGAAAAAGAAGAAACAGTTATATTACAAAAGAGAGAGAGAGAGAGAGAACGGAAAAAGAAAAGAGTCCAAGTTTATAATGTTATCTATGTAACATTGTTTTTGAGGTAACAAAGCCCCTATCGCGATTCACCAAATATGACCCATACCTACCTTTTAGTATTTCTGATCGCCTGAATACTGGCTAAGGACTCTAACTTCGTTGTAGAGTTATTAGGACTTTAATTGAAGCGTGAATGCCATGTGAGGCCACCAAACAGTGAGTACAATTACTAAATCTGGTGAGATTTGTGATCTCAAAAAGAGAAAAAAGAAAAGAGTGACTGCCAAGGAACATCAAGAGAGCACAATTGTTTAGCCTCTCTCTGAGTTGACTTGTCTAATCGTCTAGAGATCTAGAGTCTGTAGTACTAGACTACATGTAGCACCAGATGAGTGTGTGCCATCAAATACAAATCCATTCAACTCGATATCTCCTACCTAAGCCAAAAGCCAGGGTCAAATTACAGATTATCTTCTGCTTTATCCCCGAGGGAAGTAGTTGCCTATCCCGACAGCAATATTTACCAAGGGTGAAGTACGAACTCCCATTGCGAATTGGATTTTTCACTTGGATCTTTACCTAGGCTATCATCATTTTACATTTGCCTAGATCTCTAAAGTTTTGAAATAAGAAAAGAAGAAATCTTCTAATTACTTCTATTATTTTTCATTTTTGCTACGGACTAGCAAATCTTAGGCATGGGGGTATTTGATGAGTCCATTTTAATAGACTATTGTTACGCTTAAGTGCTTCAATTCTAACATAGTATGTTTGTTAATAATCACATTAGGTCATTAAATAAGTGCATGTATCATTACTTGAGTTTTTATCTATTTTATCGCATTCTATAACTTAGTATGTAATTATTTTATGCTTTGTTGTTGTAGGAATAATGTTGGAAAAGAACAAGGAGGGGGGGATAAATTTCCCCCAACAAATGGCCGCCTCAACACCTCCCTCAACCTTCGGCCGGCCTCAACACCTCCCCACAAATATCTAACCTATGGCCATCCTTCCTCAACAGAGGAAAACAGTGCTGGCCATATTTAGTAAAGGATTTTGAAAATCCCTTGAGGAGTGGATGAGAGGAGATATAGAGAGAGAGGCGGAGGGGCTTGGAGGGGGATCCATCGAGAAGTACTGCATGCACTGTGCAACCAGCAAGCACTGTGCGCCAATGCCCTCCACTGCCTGCCTTGCGCACCCTACAGGTGCTATACCCACGCCACAGCCGTGCCCTCCACCGCTGGCCCACCCATCAGAGCCTTCCCTCACCGCACGCCTGCAACTGCTTGCATTGCCTTCACAGCACCAATGTTTCATCGCACCCATCACCCGCGCTACTGCCACAGCCGCGCCTTCCAGCTTGCGCCCTACATCCACCACCCTTTCGTGCCCTCTACCTGCGCCCTACAGGCACGCCCCCTCCAGCACCCTTGCGTGCCAACCTCCAGCTCTCTCACCGCCCCTTCCAGTGCTCCTAGCAGGACCAGCGCCCGCAGGCGTTGTGCCCAGCCTCCACAGCCCATACTGCGCCCAGCCACTCGCGCCCTCACCGCTCACCGCACTGCCACAGTGCGCAGAGGCGCGCACTGCAGACCGCATGACACCTCCTCTTCGTCATCTTCTTCATCTCCAATGTCCTGCAGGAACCAAAAGATGTCGCCCGCAGCAAGCACCACAGCAGCCACGCGACTGCGAGCAAGGCAGCGCAGCTACACGCGACCGCGCACAAGTGCAGTGCAGCCACGTGCACCTGCACGACCGCGCGCACAGTAGCAGTTTAGCCACCTGTGGGCGACAAGCCGACGCTCCTCTCCGCCCGCCGGTTGCCTCCGGCCACCTCCGGCCACCGCGTCACCACCATTGCGTAGCCCTCGTCGAGACATACCTTCCCACCGCGTAGCTCCTCCCACGAATCCTCCTCGTGTGCTTAAGGAAGAGAGAGGAAGTTTCTTATGTTTTATACTCAATTAATATTTACATTGAATGCTATTGCCACTTAGATATTAATATTTTAATCAGGCCACATTACTTTGATGCACTTATAGTTTCCTGAAATTACTTCCCTTGTGTTATGTGCATCATTTAACTTTGAATTTCAAATCAGATTTGCATGCAAGTTGAATTTACATGATATGCCATTACACATGCATCATATACATATTTTTAGAGATTAATTCTTGATGTGAAAATTACATAAATAACCTTGAACTCTTAAGGAAATTGAAAGCTCCATTTAAAATAGCATATTCCTCACATTAAAGTTGCGATAGTGTCTGCAAACAGTATATTCCTTTACTCGTGAATTTATTGGTCTATTCCACCCTGTGGATGCGAGATCTTTATTGTGGTTAAATTTGATATTTAGTTTTGATTGAGAGATTTTCCACCACATAAAACACAACGACATATCATTCTATTGCTATCATAAATAAGCGAGAATCTCCTCATCACCGGGCCTGAGGTGCCAGTTGACCCGCCACTTCTCCCAAGCATTCAGGCCTAGGACCTTGCTTAGCTGATCAGGGATATCGTACAAGAGGAGCTCCACCCACCTCCGCGGGTGCCGCTCCCTAGGGACGTGGAGGGGGAGTCCTCTGTGGGACTGAGAGACCGATGCAGTGCTGGACGAGCAGGAGGGGGAGGGGGTGGTCCTCCACCGCCCCCATCACACTCTGATACTTTTGAGCACGAGCCCTCCCTACTTGGAGGTGTGCCCGTTCCCCCACTGCAGTTGCGCTACGAGCTTTTCGGGTAGTTCCGAAAGTTGAAGCCCCCCTCCTTTATGGGGGATGAGGACCCGTGTGAGGCAGAGGACTGGTTGGAGTAGATTGAGAAGGTGTTTGACACCCTTCAACCCCCTGCAGAGTGCTGCGTGGCCTTTGCCACTTACCAGCTGGAGAGTGCAGCACATAGGTGGTGGAGGGCAGTCAGAGGCCAGGAGAGGGGAGAGTCGACGTGGGACCAGTTCGTGACCCTCTTCTGCGAGCAGTACTTCTTGCAGACTTGGCAGGACCAAAGGAGGCAGGAGTTCCACACTCTCCGCCAGGGGACGTTGACTGTTAGCACGTACCGCACGCGTTTCCTAGAGCTATCACGTTTTGCTGCGACAGCTATAGCTACAAAGGAGGAGCGCCTGTGGAGGTTCACTATGGGGCTCCGACCTACTATTCGGGGGTATGTCAAGCCCCTGAAGCTGCACACCTTTTCGAGAGTGGTGGAGGCAGCCATGATGAACAGGGAGACCAACCCGATCGTGTGAGACTCCGACAACGGGTGGAAGAGGCCCTACCAGCTAAAGTACTCACAAGGCCGACGAGAGAGGAGGCAGGCGACATTCACGGGAGAGCCGTCGCATTTCACGGGCCTGTCAGTGGCCTTTAGGGGCCCCCGATAGGGGCCAGTTGTCAGCACTGGACCCCCGCCCAGCCGTCAGCAGGGAACTACTGAGGTACGGAGTCGAGCCCCCCTCTGCTACCAGTGTGGCCAGTCGGGCCACATCGGGAGAGACTGCCTGTCTAGGGCTGGAGCACAGCAGATGCTCCCCGCATCGAGCGTTGGAGGTCGAGCAGGTGGTCGTGGTTCCCAGGCACGTGGGGGAGGGTAGCAGTCACAGGGAGTGTACTAACCAGCAGCTACTCGCCCGACTCAAAGTGTGGCTACTTCTTCTACACCGAGAGCTGAGGGGCGTATCAACGCCCTGACACACAGAGATGCCAGGGCATCCGGGTCAGTGGTGGCAGTTATGGTTACCGTTTCCGGTAGATTAGTTTACGTGCTTTTTGATTCCGGTGCCACACACTCTCTTATCGCTTGGAGTTTTGCTGTCAGTTTAGGATAGGACTGCGTGTTGTTAGAGGATCCATTTGTGATTAGAGGTCCAGGTGGTCAGCTGTTTGTAGTTGAGGAGGTCTACACAGACTGAGGTCAGTATTGGGGGACATAGCCTCCTTGCTGACCTGATTGTGATACCGATGGAGGATTTTGACGTGATTCTGATGATGGATTGGCTATCCGCTTACCATGCCTTGGTGGACTGTTTCGGGAGAAAGATCGTCTTCTCTATACCAGAGATACATTCCTTTGAGTTTCACGGATAGCTGGTGGACGGAGGTTTCAGATGCATATCTGCGCTTCGGGCAGAAGACTTTTGAGCCAGGGGTGTGAGGGCTTTCTAGCTTGTGTGGTGGCGGAGCCCAGCCCCATGGCAGACTTTTAGAGCATCCCGGTGGTTAGTGAGTAGCCCGACGTGTTTCCAGAGGAGCTGCCAGGACTACCGCCTAAGCGTGAGATCGAGTTTGAGATCTCACTGGTGCCGAGGACCAGCCCCATTTCTATTGCGCCATATCGGATGGCACCACTTGAGCTACGAGAGCTCAAGTCACAGCTACAGGACCTGTTGGAGAAGGGCTTTGTGAGGTCTAGCCCATCCCTGTGGGGAGACCCTGTGTTATTTATGTAGAAGGATGCTACCCTGCGCCTTTGTGTTGACTACTGATGAGAACCTCATCATGAACCCTAACTAGCATGATCTAATCCAAATATGTGTGAAAAAGCTCCTACAAAACCCAAAGAGAAGCTTAACTCAGAGAATTCTGAGTTAAAGGATAAAACAAATCATCAGGGGTAAAACTGTAATTTCACCAATGCAGTATGCGAACAGGGTAATTAAGAGTCCAAACACAGGTCAAACAAGCTTAACAATGAGGGAAGTGGGATGATCTGATCTGAAAAGGGTTATAGTAACTTCTAGGAATTAAATGACATTCTGTAACCCTAAAAATAAACTCACTTCAATTCACGAGGTTCGAGGTAGGATAAAAATCAACTAAACCCTCTAAAAATCATATAAAAATATTTCCTAGGGTTTAAAACCTTCAATTTGGCCTTTGGAACCTATTTTGACCTAAAATGAGAACCATGCCCAATTAATGACTTAATTTGGGTTTTTACGCAAATTGGATGGTCAAACATGGTCCAACCTAGAATTAAAATTCACCATTAAAATCCTTAGGTTCAAATTGGTCTGGTATAAAAACTTGAGCCTAAGAAAAGACCTCCTTGATCGAGTTTACATTTTGGTCCTCTTTATTTACTTTTTGACCCTTATCTTTTGAAACCTTTGCATTTAGGCCCCCAACTTCTCATCATTCTTTGCAGAACGGTCCTCCCTGCCACTTCTGTGTAGTGCCATGCCTCCGGCGACCTTGCGCGGAGGATGGCGCCGCGCAGGGCAAGGCTGCTGTCCTCTAGAACAGAAGGGGGGTTCCCTGAGAAAGAGAGAGATGCGAGGATGGGGTAGGGGTAGGTTTTGCTTTGACCTTTGTGTGAGCATGCCGGAAGAAAAGAGGAAGAAGAGAAAAAAGAGGAGAGGCCGAAGCCTTAGCCGCTCAGCAGAAGAAGAGGGAAGGAAGGAGAGAAACAGAAGAAAAGAAGAAGCCACACTGGGCAGCTGAAGAAAGAAGAAGGAAGGCACTGTAGCAAAGCCACAGATAAGTCGTCTGAGCACTGCATTAGACGTCGGAATCACCACAGCCGCAAGCAAAGAAGAAAGAAGAAGAAGAAAGAGGAAGAAAGGCCAGCGGCCAGAGCACAAAGAAGAAGAAAGAAGAAGGCAAAAGCCTTTGCAGTCGCTAGAAAGGCAGGAAAGAAAAGAAGAAAAGAAGGAGAGTCAGCGGCCAGAGAAGAAAAGAAAAAGAAGAAAAGAGGAAGGAAAGTCAGCGGCCAAGAAGAAGGAAGAAAAGAAGAAAAGAAGAGGAAGATCACCACTGCCACAGAGAAGAAAAAGAGAAAAGAGAAGGCAAGACTGAAGAAGAGCAAGGAAAGCAAAGAGAGGAAGAAAAGAAAGAAAAAGAAGAGAGAAGAAGAAGAAGCCAACAAAACTCTTTCTCTCTCTCTCTTATTTTTGTAACATAATTGAGAACTTATGCATACTTCTAGAAACATAGTTTCTTCCTGAGTTCGACCTCGGGAAAACCTTGTTATTCCGAGTAAAAAAATCTTGTAGTAATCTGGTAGCTGTTTTGTCACATATTATAACGACTGATTGTAAACCATAATAAATATAAAGACTCAACAAGACAGAACACGCCAACCAGCGCGTTACTATTCTTGGCGCCGTTGCCGGGGAGCAACGGCTATTCTAGAAGCCATAAAATCTCTATTTGTAAATTTCTACTAATCTCTTCTCTTTTGTGTGCAGGTACAAGAAAATCAAGAAGCAGCCGCACAACAACCACTCCGAAGATAGGTAATTTTCTATCCTCTCACTATAAACCCCTAAATTCCAAAGAGGAAGAAAAAGGAAAGAACAAGCAATATAGGTCTAACCTGTCTTCTATACTTAGTAAATCATCAAAAGCTGCATGTTTTCAATTTCAACCCACTATTCCTGCACACACTATTAAGGGTATTTAAGGGCTAACACCTTCTTGCCTGAGCCCTAATTACCCAACAAAGAGCTAACTGGACCAAGTAGAGCAAACATAAGATTCAACATTAGGGTTTTAGAGACACACTTCTTAAGCAAGAATTGAGAAATCCCAAAAGAAGTGTACTGGTCAGGCGTGCTTCGCGTGTTTAGAAATCGGGGTTACAAGTAACCCATCGTCGTAGTTGCAAAACACGTCGATCAGATAAAATTTATACCGAAACTCCGAAGGAGTCCCGGGTCGAACACAGGGAGGCGACGTTTACTTTACTCCAAAATCGCATTTCGTTTTGTTTCTGTTTGGTATTTTCAGGTTTTGTTATTTTTTTGTGTTTTTTAAATAAAAGACAAGCAAATGAAGCACAAGATAGAGATGAGGAACGAAAATGATTTATATATCAATCCAATGTTTATTACAATCTACTATGAAAGCATAAAAAAGAGAGGGAGGTGAGAGGAAATCTCCCGAATCGGTTGTTCGGCGAGACGACGGCACCTGGCGAATGCTCAGATGAAGGAGGTGAGGAGTGGGACGACGGAGGTGAGATGTTGGAGGATGTCGGGTTGAGGAAAGCTTCGACGTAGCTCCGGAATGGAGGTGAGAAGACGGAGTTGATCTGCTACCGGAATGGAGGTGAGAGGATGGCTCCAAGGTGACCTATGAAGGGAAATGGGAAGTTGGAGGAATATTTGGTGGGGCAGAGGTTTGTTGCACTAATAGGTACCTTGGGAGCTTGAGAACAAGCTCTAATGGAGCATTGGTAGGCTTGCTAGAGCTTGGGAGTAGGTGGGAGTAGAGTAGGTAGAGATGGCTTGGAAGGGAGGGGGTGAAGGCCCTTTTATAGTGGTGGAGAAGAGGCTAAAAATGGATAAAGGACCTCTAGCGACCTCCAGACCGTCGCTGGAAACGTTGCTGTAGACAGCTCACCTCCACCTACGCCCATAGCTGGCTCTGCTCGCTTGCAATGAAATAGCGACGGCTGTAAGCGTCGCTGTAGGTCAGTCCAGCTGTCGCTGAAAGCTGGCGCCAACCGCCCCTTGCGCCTGCGCCGCCTGCCCCGCTCTTCACGCGCGCTGACCGCGCGCCCAACTGTGTGCGCGTGTGCTGTGCGCTGGCGTGCGCGCGCGCGCTGCCGCTACCTTTGCTGCTGCGCTTCGCTCCAAATGCCCGTCCAATTGCAAATTGGAGCGGTTGCGGGGAATCGAACCCGCGCCTCTCCTTTGCAAGCCGCTGCGTCAACCAATGCGCCACGTCGCCCTTTGTGTCACGAGGAGGAAATCGGTGCAGACGCTTCCCAGCCGTTGGATCTTGATTCAATGGCTAGGATTAACGGTGTAGATGATGAGGGAGAGTGGGCGGTGCTTGCTGGCCGGGTTTGGGCGGCCTGGATGGCGCCACATGGCGCCATCTGGACCGTCCGTCTTCTTCTTCTTGCAGAGGGTGCCACAGCGCTCAGATCGGGATGATTTTTGCGATGCTGGACTGCGATCGTCGCTCCGGATCCATCCGTACGGTCGGATTTTCCATCCGAAACCTGTATGGATGTCGCATTGCCCCCTGGCCATTGATCTACCTTAGGCTTAATGTGATTCTACGGGACTCCGATCTGCACGATTTCAAAGGCGTTAATCTCCGATCGTCGTCCCGATCAGATCTGTATGGTCTGGTTGTCCATCCAAGGCCCTGAGATAAATCCTCTCTTCTCCTGACCATAAAAAGGACCTAATTAACCAAAAATATAAACAACTACTTTAAATGCAAAATGATGCATGCTATGCGATATTTATATCATGATATGCAGTGCTAAGCCTAGGAACTATCACAAATAAGCATTTTACGATGAATTTATACATGTTTATCATCTACCTAAGCCAATGATTGAAAATACTTATTCAAAGAAACCCTAAGCAACTTGGCTCTTTAAAGACACTTGAACCCTAAAAGACAAGACCTAATAAGCTCTCAAAGGAGCTAGCAGGTGAAGTTGACCCCTTGGGTCAACTAACCTTCAACTTAGGTCACTCTTTGCACTCAAAAGGCTAAAAGTTCAAGTGAAAATCTAAGCACCTTGATCTTAAACTAAAAGTGGTAGACTTAAGAGGTCAAGATCCCCATTCTGGTCTACCTGAAATCTCAGTGACAAGAGAGGTCAGGTGGGGGAAACCCTGTAACCTGTGGGGACGCTCTACCGTGTAGGGGTCTTCGTGGGACTCACCCTCTCTGGCTGCCCAGGTAATTCTCAGGTGGGCGACCTTTTTGATCAAGGGGTCCATCCGCCCCGAACCTCTATAGTCACCCAATATTCTGGGTGTCTTGATTGGGTCCAGTACCTGCTAAACTCATCCTCACCATCAGTGTATGTTTGGTAGGAGGTCCTTGAAACCTCCTTTAGAAATTCACTCTCCTCGAGGCCGAGCCTCGGTACCCTTGCGTGTGCAACCAACCCTTCACATAGCCCTTTTCCTCTGATTCTGAACCAAGTCCCTCTTCTTCCATCTTGGCACAACTTGAGTCTACATCAAAATTCTGATTCTACATCTTGATTTCACCGCCTGATCCAAATATGCAGCCTAATTACTTAGCATCACCCTTCAAGAAACCTGAATCACAAAGATCCATGAGAGATAGGATGATTGAGGATGCCCTTGAATTCTATGAAATTAAATATAAACCCTCAACACCAATAGAAAACATTCAGGTTGATATTCCAACAACCACAGCCTTCATCATAAACTGTGCCCAAATTCTGTTGACAGAAGCCATAAAAGGATCAACCCGAGAAATGCTCCTAACAGGATACATTGAGATAGAAAAATTACACAAATCTGAATACCTTCAATGCTTGACAAATCTTGTACTTTGGGAACAACACCAAGATGCTCTTGAAAAATGGGTAGAAATGATGAGATCACTAGAATAAACTATCAACCAGAAATACCCATATATACCAGAAACAGAGGATGAACCATCTTGGAAGAGTATTGAGGCACAGGGTGGTTATGGATTCCCAACCCAGATAGAAGACAACATCGAATTAGGTTGGGAAGTTGCAGGAGAACACAATGATGAGCCAACCCTAGACCATGAATTGCCAAACTTAGAATTCCAAGTCTCCTGCAATAATAAGATCAGAACTGAACCTCTTGAGGGTATAAATTCCGCCCCTTATTTTGATAAGGTGACCCTCGAAGGTTATTCGAACTTAGATTCTAGTAGTTCCACCCACATGCTAAACCTAGAATCTAGATCTGAAACTTATTGGGAAGATTACGAGGCCCTTTATGATGGAAATCAAATTTTCAATAAAGAGTATGATTCTGGGCCTTTATTTGATGAATATCCCTCTCCAACATCCTCAGGAAATATGATCGATTTTCCAGAAGACATGCCAATTTACGATACAGAAACCGAGAAGTTGGATGGGTGGGGTTTCAATTGGGTCTGTCCTACCAACTTGGAACTTGAGCCTAGACAGAACACCTTTTTAAGCCCAGAATTGACATATATGCTAGACCCCAGTCAGGCTACTAATTCCACATCAGATGATTTATGCTACGGTGGAATTCATGATCATGAATCTCATTTAGAACTCGATTTTCACAAACTCTCCGACAACTTCGGATCTAACTATAATTTTGGACCCCTTCCCAGACGTTTGGAAATTGAAAAATCTGTACGCACAGTTGGCTTTGCGCGCAGCCAGCACGCAGCCCTCTTTTCTTCTCTCTCTTCTCCACCCCACCACCACCACCTTCCTTCCTCTCCACTGCCATGAGAGAGACGAGCCAAAGGGAAGGAGCGAGAGCGAGGAGCAAGGCGGAGGAGCGGCGTGAAGAGAAATAGGAGGTTGAGCTTGTGAGCTCGGAGAGGCACATCGGAGTGCACACGGTCGCTGCGGCGTTTGTAGGAGTGCGTCGGGGAGCCGTCCCTGACTTCCTACATCAGTCGGAGCTGCAACCGAGAGGGAGAAGTCGCGGCGGAGCGCGGCGAGAGGAGTGAGAGCTCATTCTGATACTGGAATTTTTCCAGTATCAGACGTCTGGAGTCCCTTCCAGACGACAGGCTGGACGTTTGGTGACGGCACCGGACGTTTGAAAGTAGGTACTCGCATAGGTAAGTCCTTCTTGCGGTTACGACCATGCAGGCCACACCGCAGAGCCAATTTATTTGGCTAAATAGGGTTGCGTTGCTCTGTCTTGCGCAGGAGCAGCTTTGGGAAGGCGCGTGGCATGCCCCCATGCGTTTTGGACATCTGGACAGCTTACCAGATGATCGAAGGCACTCCCAGATGACTGGAGGATAGGTCGGACGTCTGGAGCTGAGTTGAGAAGGTCAAGTAGGAGTCCTGGATGTCTGAGGTCGATGCAGGGACTTGTGGTGAGACTCTGGTAACTTTTAAGACATCTGGAATTGGTTCCAGACGTCTGATTTGAGTCTGTAGACTTGTTTTTGACTCGTTTAGGGTCCGATCAGGGTTCATTTTATGCAAATGAGATATCTGTGGTTTCCTTGTGAGTTCCTCTACATGTTAGAAATCTTTATATACTGTTCTGAATGTTCCGTTGTGATGTGTTCCTTGGTATAGGACTTCGACCTGTTGCATGTTTGGGGCTTGCAGAGGCACGTGAGTCTTCCGTTTGAGCCCCCAATACTCCTGGATTGTCTGGTAGAGTGGTTTTTCCCTGTTCTACTTATAAAATATGAATGCAGCTATGAAATTTAGATAACTAGAACCCTAGGATGTGGCATGAATCCTAGGATGAGAAATAGTTGCATTGGTTGTATGCATGTTTGAGATTGCAATCATAAATGAATGAGCTGAATTGTAAACAACTGCCTGTTAATAAATACGAGCTGCCTGTTGGAATTTGAGATGCCTGAATTAACTAAACAGTTGTTTGTAATATCACTTGTTGCATATGTTAATTTGTGGAAATACGAGCTGCATGTGTATAATACGGGAATGGAAATTATGAATGATGAAACCTGGTATGGAATAATGTGGTGAATATGAGCATGAACCCTACGGGGAGTTAGGAGTAGAGCTCCTGCGGATGCATCGAAAGATCTAGAAATGAGAGTGGGAAATGTGCTGGCCCTTGAGTACGTGGTACCAAGGAGAGCGTTTATCCCCTGTTTAGTGTAGAGCGGAGCTAGCCGCCCTTGAGTTGGGACCTGGGGTTAGGATTGGACACTCTACACCGACTTCTGTTAGCCCTCGTGCACACTGTACTGGGGAGAGCTACTAGTGTAGGGAGGGAGCTAGCTACCCCACGGGGCCTGGGGTTCAGCTAGCCACCCTACACTGACTTGTTAGGCCCACTGGGCAAATCGGGGTAGTCAGACGAGGGTGCGTGGACTGTGGAGGGGCGAGACCCCTGTTTGGTTCTGAGGGACTAGACCCCTATTGCTGAGAGGGCTAGGCCCTATATTATTCCGTGCTGTACTTTGGGCATACTCGCTAGTGGAAGCGACTAACAGCGTGTCAGTGAGGGGTAGCTACCCGTGCACTTATCGAGCATGCCGTATCACCGCTACATCTGTCTGTGACCTCGGGGTGGTTGATTGGGTGTAGGATTACCACAGGGGACTCTCCCGACCAGGAGAGCACCACGTGTGCCTTATACTCTTTGGAAAAGATTGCAATCAAGATCGTTCCCACGAGGAACATGCGAGATCAAGAAAGAAAATTGAAAGTAAACCAATGGATGAAAAGGAATTACTTGTAAAATAAAATAATTGGGAAAGATAAATTTAACTGTTAGCTTTTACTGCTTTAGATAGTCTGGTTACCACTCTACTTAGCATTCGCTGACTTCGTTTACTCATAACCCTTTTCAGGTCCAGGAGTTGAGCAGCCCGAGTCATCGGCTGCAGAGGGTGCTGGGCCTAGTCGAGCCCAGTAGTAGTTCTTACTGTTGTTGTACTTCCTTTTGTTAGTGAGTTTCAGACCTTGTTTACTGTTCCTGTCACTGTACTTTAGTTCTACTTTCCTGTTGTTGTGGTGGTATGTACTGTTTAGCAGCTTTTACTTCCTTTACTGCTCTTATGCTTTTCCTGTTAGTTACCTTGCATAGTGAATGTGGTTTATTTTCCTACTTTTCGATTACTTCTTGTTGGACGACTGGGTCTTGGGATTAGTCGAGTCGAGCCGGTCTCGGGTCCTGTAGGGATTCGGGAACCGAGTCGTTACACCTGGATTGTAAAGCCCAGGAACATTAGCCTAGACATTGTTTTGATCAAGATGTTCCCCTTCTCGTTGAGAGACAAAGCATCTCACTGGCTTAGAACTTTAGGAAGACCTATCTCCACCTGGGAATAACTGAGGCATGCATTTCTAAAGAAATTCTTCCTCATAGGAAAGACCAATGCCCTCAAAAGAGCCATTACCATCTTTACACTCCAGGGTGGGGAACAGTTCCATGAGGCGTAGGAGAGATTTAACGAATTATTAAGGAAATGCCCACACCATGAGGTTCCAAGGTGGCAATTGGCCCAGATCTTTTACCATGGTCTGGATAGCAGCCTTCGGAACTTCGTCGATGCCTCATGCGGGGGAAACTTCCTGAACAAAGATGAGTGGAGCACATTTGAGCTCTTCGAGTCTATAAGCGAAAATTCGCTCAACAATGCTTCCATGACCCAGTTTAGTCGATCCAGTCAACCCCGTGGTGGGATCTATGAGGTACAGGCAAATTATGGAATAGTTGACATGGATATCATTGCTAAGAAATTGGATCGAGTGGAATTGGTAGATAAAAAGATAGATGAACTATTGAACCAGACCAGGATCCTGCTACAGACTCTCTGATGAGAACCTCATCATGAGCCATAACTAGCTCATTTTGACCCAATACAAAGGATAAAAGCTCCTACATAACTCAAGGAAAGGCTTAACTCAGAGAATTCTGAGTTTAAGGAAAAAAATAAGTCATAAGGGGTAAAAATGCAATTTTACCAGTATAATCTGCATACACGGTAATTCAGGATCCAAACATAGGTCAAAGCAACTTAATAAGAATAAAAGTGGGATGAGATGATCTAGCAAGGGCTACAGCAATTCCAAGGAACTAAATAATAATCTGTAACCCTAAAACAAACCCACTTCAATTCACGCAAAGCAAAAATGGAATAAACCCTCTAAAATTCATAGAAAAATAATCTCTAGGGTTTAGAACCTTCAATTTGACCTTAGGAACCCATCTTGACCTACATTGAGAACCATACCCAATTAATAACTTAATTTGGGTTTTTGTGTAAATTGACCAGTCAAACAAGGTTTAATCTAGAAATAAAATTCACCATCAGATTCCTTAGGTCCTAATTAGTCATGTATAAAAACTTGAGCCTAAGAAGAAACCTTCTTGACCAACTTTACACTTTGGTCCTCATATATTTACTTTTTGGCCCTCAACTTTTGAACCCTCGCATTTTGGCCCCTAACTCTCCTTCGTTCTTTGCGTTCAGGTCCCCCCTGCAAAACCTGCCAGCACCATGCTCCGGCGACCTTGCGCGGAGCATGGCGCCGCGCAGGGTGAGGGGGAGAGCCTGGCAAGTAAACCGGGGGTGCCCTGCGTCGTCAGCCGTCGCAGGGACACCCCCCTGGTCGCTGTAACCCACCATACCGGTCGTGCGAACGCACGGACGGTATGGGTTTCCATCTCCGGCGTCCTCCGGCGAGGGAGACACGTCGTCTCCCTCCGCCTTCCTCCCTGATTCGGTCCCTATAAATACCCCCGTCTCTCCACCTTTCTTCCGAGCTCGGATCTGACGGAGATACCCCCTCAATTCCTCTCTTCCCACTCCGACAGACGCCCTCCTTGCTCCGGCGGCCTCTCCTCCTCCTCCTTGTCGCCCTCCCTCGCTCTTCCCGCGCCACGCCGCACCCAGCTGGCGCCTCTCCGGCCCTCTGCTCGCCGCCGCCCCTTCCCCTGGGCATCTTCTTCTCCGGCGACAGTCGATACGACTGTCGCCCTGCTCCGGCCCCTTTCGTCTCCGTATCTAGGTCAGAACTTCTCCCCATCTCCCCCTCTTTCTTTTCCTCACTGTCTTTTATTTGATTAAACCCTCGACCGCTCCTGTCCACCGTCACCCCCTTCGTCTCCGGCCAAACTCCGGCGAGACCCCCCCATCACTCCACAGCCCCACACGCCTCGCCGACCCTCACAGAATCTCCGCCTCCTCACCCTGATCAACCTCCGCCCTTTCATGTCCCGCCACTCGCCCTCTGCAGACCCCCCGAACAAACCCACTTCTCCACCCGCAGTTTGACCTAGGGCGACCCTCACGCTCCGCCCCGCCGCCTGCCAGACCCCCCACCACCTTCGCCGTGCCACGGCGAAGGTTCTCCGCGTATCTGATTAGGCCGAGAGGCCGTTCCTCTGTGTACAGGTGTCTCGACCGCCGTCGCCATTGCTGCGTGGAAGGAGCACCTTCAACCTGCAGCTCCAGGTGCGCTTCGCCCAGGCCTGACCCCCAGGCTGCGCGGGGCGCCTCCGCGAAGAGTCCCAGGCTCGCAGCTGGGGCGAAGGCCTCGCGTGAAGCCGCGATTGCCCGCTGCTTTCTCCGCTGCGGGCGCTCAATTAGGGTGGGACATTTAGTCCCACCTCGGAAAGCCACTGAGGCGAACGGGCGCTTAAAGGCAAAACGTGCCTTAAGCTGTTCGCCTCAGTTCACGGGGTGAGGTCCCCTTCACCCGCCCGGTTACCCGGCCTCGTCCGCGCTCACGCCCTGCGGACCTGACCCGACTTAGACTGACCTGCACTCCTCGCCCACCACGCACGCCGGTGGGCCTGGACCCGGGCGCGACCCGTACCCGGCTACCCGGCAGCTTTGGGAGAGCTATCCTATGAGCGGATTCTGTGAGAGAGAGACGGGGGGGGGAGGGTAGAGTAGGTTTTGTCCTCTGACGCAAACTCTGAAGTGTGTAGGCACAGGTGAAGAAGAAGGACCGCGGAAGAAGAAGAAAGCTAAGGGAGACACTGTAGCAACAAGCGGTTTAAGTCGTCTGATTGGAAAATCAGACGACGTCCTGAAGGGAAAAGAAGAAAGAAGGAGAGACGACGTCCTGACAGGTAAAAGAAAAGAAGAAAGAAGAAGATCTGAAGAACAAAAGAACAAGGAAGAACAACACAGGTGAAGAAGAGGACCACAAGGAGATAAACACAAAAGAAGAACAGGAAGAACAAAAGCTAAAGAGGAGAAAGACAAAGAGAAAGAAAAGAAGAAAAGAAGAAGAACTCAAACTTTCATCTCTCTCCCTCTCTCTCTCTCTCTTTATTTTTTGTAATAGAACATGTATATCTCTAGAATACAACTTGCTCCCTGAGTTCGACCTCGGGAACTCTTTTATTTCCGAGTAACAAATTGTATTAAACTGGTAATCACCTCTCTATACTATACTACGACGAAATAATAAAACTATACACCAGTTTTTGGCGCCGTTGCCGGGGAGCAACGGCTATTCTAGAGGTAAACATTCCTGTTTCTTTTTAATTTCTGATAATCTCCTCTCTTTTGTGCAGCTACAGGAAATCAAGAAGACAAGCAACCGCACGACAACCACTCCGAGGACAGGTAAATTTTTCCTCTCGCTATTAACCCCTAAACTCTAAAGAGAAAGAAAAGAAAAGAAAAAGCAATATAGGGCTAACCTGTCTTCTATACTTAGTAACCATAAAGAGTTGCATGTTTTCAACTCATTAGTCCTGCACACTATTAAGGGTATTTAAGGGCTAACACATTCTTGCTTGAGCCCTAATTACCCAACAAAGAACTAACTGGACCAAGTAGAGCCAACATAAGATTCAACATTAGGGTTTTAGAGACACACTACTTAAATCAAGAATGGAGAAAATCCAAAAGAAGTGTGCCTAAACCATTGATTGAAAATACCTATTCAAAGAAAACCTAAAACAATTGGCTCTCTAAACACTTGAACCCTAAAAGACAAGACCTAAAAGCTCTCAAAGAAAACAAGAGGTAACGTTGACCCCTTGGGTCAACCAACCTTAAATTAGGTCACTCTTTGCACTTAAAAGACTAAAGTTCAAGTGAAACCTTAAGCACCCTGATCTTAAAATTGGTAGACTTAAGAGGTCAAGATCCCCATTCTGGTCTACCTGGAACCGCAGTGACAAGAGAGGTCGGGTGGGGGAAACCCTGTAACCCGTGGGGACGCTCTACCGTGTAGGGGTCTTCGCGGGACTCTCCCTCCTTGGCTGCCCAGGTAATTCTCAGGTGGACGATCTTTCTGATCAAGGGGTCCATCTGCCCCGCACCTCTACAGTCACCCAACACATTTTTGGGTGTCTTGATTGGGTCCAGCACCTTCTAAACTTACCTCTTCCAACAGTGCATGTACGGAAGGAGGTCCTTAAGACCACCCTTAAGACCTCCTTTAGAAATTCGCTCTCGTCAAGGCCAAGCCTCGACGCTCGTGTTTGTGCAGCAACACCCTCACATTATTCTCTCTTCTGATTCAGAACCAAGTTCTTCTTCTTCCCCCATCATGGCTCAGCCAGTTGAGGAAGAAAATAATCTGGAACACCAGCTCCAGCGACTCAATGACCTCTTCCAAAACTTCGTGCACCCACCACAGCGTCCTATGATGCGGGACCACTACAATCCTGCTGCGGTGGCCATTGAGCCTCGAGTCAGAATCCCGACTGGAGGACCTGATTCCGAATTAAAGCCCAACATGATTCATGCTATACCTAAATTCCATGGGCTTAATTCTGAAGATCCCTTCCAACACGTCAAACAGCTAAAGCATCTGGCCCACACTTTTGGATCAGATGCGCAAAATCGGGATATTCTTCTCATGAAGATGTTCTCCTTTTCTCTTATGGACAAGGCCGCCCATTGGTATCAAATTCAGACCCGGCCGATCAACACTTGGGAAGAACTTCAATCCGAGTTTTTGAAAAAATTTTTCCCCGTTGGTCGGACCAACGCCTTGCGCCATCAGATTACACACTTCACTCAACAATCAGGAGAACCTCTCCTTGAGGCATGGGATCGTTTTCAGGATCTCATGAGAAAGTGCCCCCATCACGGAGTTCCTAAATGGGAACAAGTCCAATCTTTTTACCAGGGACTCCGTGAGGACATCCGCCTTTTCGTCAATGAAACTTGCGGAGGAAACATCATGGGTCAACATGAAGACACCGTATGGGAGATTCTCGAAAACATGTGCGAGAACTCCATCAACAATGACTCCATGGGATTATTCGACAGGACGAATACCCACGCAGCGACGAATCTTAAGGGAGCACATGAGACGCAGGGCCTGTCCGCATCAGTCGACCTGGAATTAATGGCCAGTCGATTGGACAAGGTCTCAATCATTGAGAAGAAGGTGGATGAGCTGACTCAGCACTTGCAGCGAGCCACCTCTGCGCGTAACTCCTTTGCACAACCTCCTTCCACACAAGAGACTGTGCAAAACATCCTCCACCGATCTTCCCCTAGGATGGATCCATATCCATCCCCATCTGATTCTCGGATCGGAGGATCATCCGATCCTTTCTACACCAGCCCGGGGAACTCCATTCCCCCTTTCCCTGATTCTCAGGAGGTTCCTCAGACCTGCGAGGACCTCAACGCCATCCATAACGACCCATTCTCCAACACTTACAACCCTGGATGGCGAAACCATCCCAATTTTCAGTGGGCGGGAAATTCCCAAACCCACAGACCACCTTTTCAGCCCTCTCGTCATTACCAGCCGCCTCAGCCTCGGCCCAACCCTACTTATCCATTAGGGCCAAATCAGGATCAAATGTCCCTAATCCTTCAGACTCTGGCTGACATTCAAAGAACGAATGCGGCTATTCAAAAGCAGCACAGGGACGAACTTACAGAGGTTAAAACTCAACTGGCCCAGTTGGCAAATTCTCGCCAGCCAGGCACACTCCCTTCCCAACCTCTTCCTAACCCGAATAACGTGCCAACCCAGAAGCGCGTTATCAATCCAAATTTAGGCCACGCACAATGGATTTATCAGGACCCTACTGCTCCATCTCCAGACGAGATGGAAGCCTCAACTTCTTATGCGGGATTTCAGCAGCAGCCACCCCTCTTACCAAACCCAAACCAAAATCAGGCCGGATTAAATTCTGTAACAACACGTAGTGGTAAAACAACTCAAGACCCGCATTATCCAAACCACTCCAAGCCTGATAACCATGACCCTAGGATAGTTATCCAAGATACCATTGTCCCGGATCCACAACCTGGACCTATCCTAGAAGAACCAACCAAGATCCCATTTCCCGAGGCTATGACCAAGGGAAAGAAGACCACCAAACCCGTGGCCCCTGAGGAGGACCTGGTCAAGCTCTTTGAGCAGGTCCACATAAACATCCCCTTGATGGATGCAATCCGCCACGTACCAGCTTACGCACGATTTCTAAAGAATATATGTACACCCCAGCGTAAGCCGCGAACCAAAGGAGGGAGCCCAATTGTTCTGTCAGAGCAAGCCAGCTCTGTAATCCTCAGTAGACTCCCACCCAAGGCAAAAGATCCTGGTACTCCCCTGATTTCCTGCAAGATAGGTGGTACCCAATTTGATAGAGCATTGTTAGACTTGGCTGCATCCATAAACCTGATACCCACATCCTTACTTGACCATCTAGAAGAATCTGAGCTAAAACCAACCGAGGTGACATTACAATTAGCAGATAGATCTATAAAGTCACCAAAAGGGATTCTCGAGGATGTTATCGTAAGAGTGAGGGATTTCTATTTTCCAGTGGACTTTATAGTCTTAGATATGGACGCACCTGAGAACCCTAGGGATACACCAATCATTCTAGGGAGACCTTTCTTGGCTACTGCTAGAGCCAACATCAGCTGTGAGGAGGGCCAAATAGAGCTTAAGTTTGGAAATCAAACACTGAAAATTGATATATTTAAGGCCCAACAAGGAATTAATTGCGGTGTCATCGAACAAATTAGTGACATCAGGACTTTGGTTGATGAATCACACTTCCAGAATAACTCGATTATGCCTCATCAACCACAGAAGGATCTTGACCCGCAAACAGAGGAGTCGAATCCAGATATGAATAACCCAGTAACTCCCACCCTTGAACCTCACATCTATACTGAACCACCCGCTACTGCTGATAACCCCATCCTCGAATTGAAACCCCTTCCTGCTCACTTGAAATACATCTTTTTGGGTTCTAATCAGACCCTTCCTGTGATTATCAATTCCAACCTCAGTCCTGAACAGGAATTCCGTCTGATTGTTGTCCTCCAGCAACATCGCAGAGCCATCGGGTGGACTCTCGATGATTTGACTGGAATAAGTCCCTCTTATTGTACTCACCATATCTATTCAGAAGAGGGCACACGACCTTCTCGTGAAATGCAGAGACGCTTAAACCCCAATCTGCAGGAGGTCATGAAAAAGGAGATCATCAAGTGGTTAGATGCCGGAATCATCTACCCGATCTCCGATAGTCGTTGGGTGAGCCCAATTCAGGTCGTGCCCAAGAAGGCAGGACTCACCACTATAACGACTGAGACCGGAGAAATCATTCCTACCCGATTAGCCAACTCGTGGAGAGTCTGTATAGATTACCGCCGACTCAATTCCTCCACGAAGAAGGACCATTTCCCACTACCCTTCATTGATCAAATTCTCGAAAAACTTGCGGGAAATAGGTTCTTCTGCTTTCTTGACGGGTACTCCGGTTATAACCAGGTGGCAATCCATCCTGAGGACCAAGAAAAGACCACATTCACCTGCCCCTTCGGAACATACGCTTTCCGAAGGATGCCTTTCGGTCTTTGCAATGCACCCGCTACTTTTCAGCGATGCATGCTTGCCATATTCTCAGATATGGTAGGTGATTATCTGGAAGTCTTCATGGATGACTTTTCAGTTTTCGGAGCATCATTCGACGATTGCCTCCAACACTTGGTCCAGATACTCAGGCGGTTCATCGATGTGAATTTGGTTCTTTCTTGGGAAAAGAGCCATTTCATGGTGCCTGAGGGAATTTTCCTGGGACACTCAATTTCGGAGAAAGGTATCCAAGTGGATCGAGCTAAGGTTAATCTGATTTCTCACCTTCCTATGCCTAGCTCGATCAGGGACATCCGTTCCTTTTTAGGGCATGTCGATTTTTATCGACGATTTATCCCTGATTTTTCAAAAATCGCGCGCCCCCTGACCACTCTTCTCTCCAAGGATGTTCCTTTCGAAATTTCCAAGGAATGCACTCAAGCATTTGAAATCCTGCGTGACCGAGTCACCCAAGCCCCGATCCTACAGTCCCCTGATTGGTCTCAACCCTTTGAGATCATGTGCGATGCATCCGACTTCGCTGTAGGAGCGGTTTTGGGGCAGAAAATTGACGGGAAACCTGTGGTCATTTACTACGCCAGCAAAACACTCGATGAGGCTCAGCGTAACTATACGGTTACTGAGAAAGAGCTTCTAGCTGTAGTATTTGCCCTAGAAAAATTCAGATCGTACCTTCTGGGTTCCCGTGTCATCATATACTCGGATCACACAGCTGTGAGGCATCTCCTTGCAAAGAAGGACGCGAAACCTCGATTAATCCGATGGATCTTACTGTTGCAAGAATTTGACCTTGAGATTCGCGACAAAGCGGGAAAGCAAAATGTGGTAGCTGATCACTTGTCCCGTCTTCCTTCTGAAATAATTGACCCTCCCGGACCCATCACTGAGCATTTTCCCGATGAGCACCTACTGACTATTGGTACTAGCCTTCCATGGTTTGCTAATGTAGTAAATTACTTGGCATCTCATCAGATCCCGTCCGATTGGCCGAAAGCCAAGAAGGACAAATTACGCTCCGATGCCAAGTATTACATTTGGGAAGACCCGTACCTCTCCGCATAGGTGCCGATCAGATTATCCGGAGATGTGTCCCAGAAGGGGAATTCAACAATATCCTCTCTTTCTGCCATGACCAGGCATGCGGTGGCCATTTCGCCGGGCATAAAACCGCATCAAAAGTCCTCCAGTGCGGCTTTTACTGGCCCACACTGTTCAAAGACGCATACAATCACTGCAAGGCATGCAGTCATTGCCAGACTTTGGGCAACATGAGCCATCGCGACATGATGCCTATGCAACCGATTCTAGTATGCGAAATCTTTGATGTTTGGGGGATTGATTTTATGGGCCCCTTTCCTGTTTCGGATGGTTTCGAATACATTCTGTTGGCTGTGGACTACGTGTCCAAATGGATCGAAGCCATACCGACCCGAACCTGTGATCACAAAATCGTTCTCAAATTCATTCATCAAAACATTTTCTCAAGGTTCGGGATTCCTCGTGCAATAATCTCTGATGGGGGGACCCATTTCACAAATGCTCAGTTTAGGTCACTGATGACCAAATACGGGGTGTCTTACCGAATCTCTACTCCTTACCACCCCCAAACTAATGGTCTAGCTGAGCTGTCTAATCGGGAAATCAAGAAAATCCTGCAAGTCACTGTTCGACCTGACAGGAAGGACTGGTCGTCCCGACTTCCGGAAGCATTGTGGGCCTATAGGACCGCCCACAAGACCCAATTGGGCATGTCTCCCTTTAGACCGGTGTACGGAAAGGCATGCCACCTTCCCGTAGAACTGGAGCATAAAGCCTATTGGGCAGTACGAAACTGTAATCTAGATCTTTCCAAGGCTGGGACCCACAGAAAACTCCAAATCAGCGAGATCGATGAATTACGCCTAGACGCGTACGAGAACTCGCAAATCTACAAGGAGCGGGTTAAAGCCTTCCACGACAAACACATCTCGAGAAAGATCTTTCATCCTGGTCAAAAGGTCCTACTCTTTGATGCCCGACTAAAACTCTTCCCAGGAAAACTGAGATCCAAGTGGGTCGGACCATATTTGGTCCGACAGGTTTTTGGAAATGGAGCAATCGAAATCAGTCCACTCAGCCACGATTCTGAACCTTTCATCGTGAACGGTCAGAGACTCAAGCCGTTCATTGATGTAACTTCTATTGATTTGGCTGAAGCATCTTATATCCTCCTTTCCCCTTGAGCTTATTGCGCCCAGCCGATGGCGTAAAACTCAGCGCTTAACGGGAGGCAGCCCGTCATTCTCTTTGAAAACCTGAAACTTGTTCTGACACCTTTTTGCACTTGAGGTTCACCCTTGTAGACAGCCGACCCCACCCCAGATGCTTGCATCTGGGATTAGAAATCGTCCGCAAAAATTCAACTCGACCCATCCACTCATCCAAATTTCTGTCTTAAGGAATGAACTAAGTTAAATAAAAACCCCCTAGGTTACAATGAGGACATTGCAAATCTTAGGCATGGGGGGGGTATGAAGGTGCAAAACTTGTAAGAAAAGGTTTCAAACAAAAAATTCACATATGCCAAAAACACCATAAAAATTAAAAAATTTTTTCGAAAAAGAATAAAAGGAGAAGGAGAAGAGAAACAAAATGAAAAAGGAGCACAAAATTATAAGAAAAGGTGATAGTCATTAGTAAGGAACTAAGGAATTAACCTAAGTTCTAGACCTCATTCAAGAAAACAACTGAAAAGTGCATAATGAGATTAGTAAGAACGCAAACCTTAGGCATCCTTGAATAGACTCTTAGTACCCATTAAGATCTGGACACTCCTCAAGAGGTTGAGGAAAATGAAAAGCTGAAGTATTAGGTCTAAGGCTTAGGGAGTATTCGGCCTCGTTAACTAATTTTTGGTTTACGGGACTCAGTAACCTAAGCACCCTAACCTGACACACAGCCTGGTTCAGTAAGCGTAAAAATCAAAATCACGCAGAAGCATCGCAAAATTCTGAAAAGAACACCTAGAATAGGAGCGGCCGATCAACACAAGTTGATTTGGACGAGTTCCCAACGCGGAGAAGCGGGAAATCCCCTCGAAGATGCGTAACAAAATATCATCTCCTCGGTGCCTGTCTCTTAGGATATTTACATATCCTACTGGGGGCATGTAAGCACTCTGCTGATTCAGATTCCATGGATGGCATTATCTCGAAGTGTCAATTGCCAGGGTCTGGATTCGGCCACGGAACACCATGGATGGGATTATCTCGAAATCTCAATAGCCAGGGTTCCGGGGGTTGCCATGGGCGGTGCTATCTCGAAGCATCGATTGCGAGGAACCCTTAAGGATTGATGATGGGAGCAAGGAATCTGATACAGACCGTGTTGAAAAGCCAATCCTAAGCTAGAACTAAAAAGAAAAAGAGAGAGAAAACTCTCCAAACAGAATAACTTTCTATCTCTCTCTTACAAAACGCTCTGCGAACTGAGCCAGGGCTAAAATCGTTTCAAGCACGGGTGCTTTAACCACAAAGTCCAATAAACCTTAGGTTAGTTCTTGTGGGCCTTAAAAACCTTTGCTAAAGACTGAGGCTAAGGCTAGACAGATTTGGATCTTGATTGGTACTAGAGTACCTTTTAGGCCTATGGTCAGCATTCTAACCTAATCTATGCTCAAATAGAAAAGCACTTATCTAAAGCTATTAAAAACTTCATGGTCTAGAACAGGGGTTGAAACCTTAAGTTTTTGCTAAGGGACTAGCAAAAGCTAGGCATGGGGGTATGATGAGAACCTCATCATGAGCCATAACTAGCTCATTTTGACCCAATACAAAGGATAAAAGCTCCTACATAACTCAAGGAAAGGCTTAACTCAGAGAATTCTGAGTTTAAGGAAAAAAACAAGTCATAAGGGGTAAAAATGCAATTTTACCAGTATAATCTGCATACAGGGTAATTCAGGATCCAAACATAGGTCAAAGCAACTTAATAAGAATAAAAGTGGGATGAGATGATCTAGCAAGGGCTACAGCAATTCCAAGGAACTAAATAATAATCTGTAACCCTAAAACAAACCCACTTCAATTCACGCAAAGCAAAAATGGAATAAACCCTCTAAAATTCATAGAAAAATAATCTCTAGGGTTTAGAACCTTCAATTTGACCTTAGGAACCCATCTTGACCTACATTGAGAACCATACCCAATTAATAACTTAATTTGGGTTTTTGTGTAAATTGACCAGTCAAACAAGGTTTAATCTAGAAATAAAATTCACCATCAGATTCCTTAGGTCCTAATTAGTCATGTATAAAAACTTGAGCCTAAGAAGAAACCTTCTTGACCAACTTTACACTTTGGTCCTCATATATTTACTTTTTGGCCCTCAACTTTTGAACCCTCGCATTTTGGCCCCTAACTCTCCTTCGTTCTTTGCGTTCAGGTCCCCCCTGCAAAACCTGCCAGCACCATGCTCCGGCGACCTTGCGCGGAGCATGGCGCCGCGCAGGGTGAGGGGGAGAGCCTGGCAAGTAAACCGGGGGTGCCCTGCGTCGTCAGCCGTCGCAGGGACACCCCCCTGGTCGCTGTAACCCACCATACCGGTCGTGCGAACGCACGGACGGTATGGGTTTCCATCTCCGGCGTCCTCCGGCGAGGGAGACACGTCGTCTCCCTCCGCCTTCCTCCCTGATTCGGTCCCTATAAATACCCCCGTCTCTCCACCTTTCTTCCGAGCTCGGATCTGACGGAGATACCCCCTCAATTCCTCTCTTCCCACTCCGACAGACGCCCTCCTTGCTCCGGCGGCCTCTCCTCCTCCTCCTTGTCGCCCTCCCTCGCTCTTCCCGCGCCACGCCGCACCCAGCTGGCGCCTCTCCGGCCCTCTGCTCGCCGCCGCCCCTTCCCCTGGGCATCTTCTTCTCCGGCGACAGTCGATACGACTGTCGCCCTGCTCCGGCCCCTTTCGTCTCCGTATCTAGGTCAGAACTTCTCCCCATCTCCCCCTCTTTCTTTTCCTCACTGTCTTTTATTTGATTAAACCCTCGACCGCTCCTGTCCACCGTCACCCCCTTCGTCTCCGGCCAAACTCCGGCGAGACCCCCCCATCACTCCACAGCCCCACACGCCTCGCCGACCCTCACAGAATCTCCGCCTCCTCACCCTGATCAACCTCCGCCCTTTCATGTCCCGCCACTCGCCCTCTGCAGACCCCCCGAACAAACCCACTTCTCCACCCGCAGTTTGACCTAGGGCGACCCTCACGCTCCGCCCCGCCGCCTGCCAGACCCCCCACCACCTTCGCCGTGCCACGGCGAAGGTTCTCCGCGTATCTGATTAGGCCGAGAGGCCGTTCCTCTGTGTACAGGTGTCTCGACCGCCGTCGCCATTGCTGCGTGGAAGGAGCACCTTCAACCTGCAGCTCCAGGTGCGCTTCGCCCAGGCCTGACCCCCAGGCTGCGCGGGGCGCCTCCGCGAAGAGTCCCAGGCTCGCAGCTGGGGCGAAGGCCTCGCGTGAAGCCGCGATTGCCCGCTGCTTTCTCCGCTGCGGGCGCTCAATTAGGGTGGGACATTTAGTCCCACCTCGGAAAGCCACTGAGGCGAACGGGCGCTTAAAGGCAAAACGTGCCTTAAGCTGTTCGCCTCAGTTCACGGGGTGAGGTCCCCTTCACCCGCCCGGTTACCCGGCCTCGTCCGCGCTCACGCCCTGCGGACCTGACCCGACTTAGACTGACCTGCACTCCTCGCCCACCACGCACGCCGGTGGGCCTGGACCCGGGCGCGACCCGTACCCGGCTACCCGGCAGCTTTGGGAGAGCTATCCTATGAGCGGATTCTGTGAGAGAGAGACGGGGGGGGGAGGGTAGAGTAGGTTTTGTCCTCTGACGCAAACTCTGAAGTGTGTAGGCACAGGTGAAGAAGAAGGACCGCGGAAGAAGAAGAAAGCTAAGGGAGACACTGTAGCAACAAGCGGTTTAAGTCGTCTGATTGGAAAATCAGACGACGTCCTGAAGGGAAAAGAAGAAAGAAGGAGAGACGACGTCCTGACAGGTAAAAGAAAAGAAGAAAGAAGAAGATCTGAAGAACAAAAGAACAAGGAAGAACAACACAGGTGAAGAAGAGGACCACAAGGAGATAAACACAAAAGAAGAACAGGAAGAACAAAAGCTAAAGAGGAGAAAGACAAAGAGAAAGAAAAGAAGAAAAGAAGAAGAACTCAAACTTTCATCTCTCTCCCTCTCTCTCTCTCTCTTTATTTTTTGTAATAGAACATGTATATCTCTAGAATACAACTTGCTCCCTGAGTTCGACCTCGGGAACTCTTTTATTTCCGAGTAACAAATTGTATTAAACTGGTAATCACCTCTCTATACTATACTACGACGAAATAATAAAACTATAGAGAAAAGTTTCTACACCACTCTCTCCCTAGCAAAAGGAGCTTACAATGTTGACTTGGTCCAGCCACTAAGCCAGATGCACCTGGAACAACCCTTGACCATGTTCCAGGGAGGGACCTTTGCTCCCTCAACCCCTTATTATCCTCTTCCCTCCCCCTCGACACCTTCTATCTTTGAAGATGTCCAGGCTATCCAAGGTTATTCCAAACCTGACCCCTTCTCCAACACCTACAACGCCGAATGGCGTAATCACCCAAACTTTACTTGGACGAACCAGAAACTGCCTCAATTCTGGAACCAGCCTAGGTCTAACCATCAGCCAAACCCGCCCTCCTATCAGCAAGGTCCATCGGTTAGACCCTCCTATAACCCAAATAGGGCGACTCCTCCCCCATAAAACCAAATGGACACCTTGATAAAAATGATGACTGAAATGAACAAAAAACACCAGGAGGAAATGGCTTTAGTGAAGGGACAGTTGAGCCAGTTGTTGGATTGTAAACAACAGGGATCCCTTCCTTCTCAGCCACAATCGAACCGGCAAAACGTGATTAACAGAGGCCCCAATTCGCAAGGGTTCCAAGACAATCCCGAGTAGGCCCACATGGTCCAGCTAGCCCCACAAACACCCCTTGGGTTCGGTGCTTCTTCTTCCTCTTCTTCTCAAGGATCAACCCATAGTCCTAATGCCTCTATAAATGCAGTGACCTTGAGAAGCGACACTAAAACCCAGGAGCCCAAATGGCCGACCCCTCCTGAGACTTCACCCCTTGAAATACCCAACTCTAAAGACGAGTAGGAAAGACCCAAGGACCTAGAGATGGACCCTATTCACATCCAAACACCATATCCCGAGACCTTGGAGAAGATAAAGAAAAAGAAAGTTGTCGTGGAAAATGAGGAGCTTTTGGAAATCTTCAAGCAGGTTCAATTAATATCCCGCTCCTCGAGGCAGTCTAACACATCTTGGCTTATGGTAAGTTCCTAAAGGATGCCTGTATGCCGAAGCGTAAGCCACGACCCCAAGCACCTAGGAAGGTTGTGCTCTCAGAGCAAGCAAGTTCCGTGATATCAAGCAACCTTCTGCTCAAACGAACTGACCTAGGAGCACCCCTGATATCTTGCAATATCGGGGACATGACATTTGATAGAGCGCTCCTGGACTTAGGTGCTTCAATCAATCTGATCCCGACGACCCTGTATCACCAATTTGGATTTGGAGTGTTAACGCCCACACCTATGACCATCTAGTTGGCTGATAGATCCGTGAAGACCCTGAAGGGTTGTCGAGGACGTGATTGTTCAGGTCAAGGACTTCTATTTCCCAGTCAACTTCTTTATGCTTGACATGGAAGTCCCTGAACAGCTACAGAACACACCCACCATCCTAGGCAGACCTTTCTTAGCTATGGCTAAGGCAAACATCGACTGTGACACGGGATGCATGGAAATCGCCTTTGGAGACAAGAAGATGTAGTTGGATATCTTCAGGTCGACCAAGACATTCGATTGCGACTGGATTGAGGAGCACAATCTCGTGGAGCCTCTAGTCGAGGAATGCCTTACCCTTAGTTCCTTAGCTAACCATTAGACCCAACCCTGTGACGACTGTTCTGACCCATCCTCGATTGTGCATACTAACCTCTGTAGGGTTGATTAACATCAGCAGCCACTGTTCAAGGAGATTGATGCTAATCAACTCCCACCTTTCCCCTACCCGTCGAGTATGGTTCCACCCACACCCGAGCTGAAGCCGCTACCCGAGAATCTCAAATACGTCTTCCTTGGACCTGACCAGACCTTCTCGGTGATTATCAACGCCCACCTATCCAAGGATCAAAAACTCAGGTTGACTGCGACCCTATCAGAACATCGGGCTGCCATTGGATGAACTATCTCAGATTTAAGAGGAATTAGCCACACCTATTTCACCCACAAGATTTACCTGGAAGAGGGGCTCGACCTTCCCGCCAGATGCAGAGACGATTAAACTTGAATATGCGGGAGGTCGTTAAGAAGGAGATCATCAAGTGGCTTGACGCTGACATCATTTACCAAATCTCTGATAGCCCTTGGGTGAGCCCCACTCAAGTGGTCCCCAAGAAAGCCAGGCTCACCGTTGTCATCAATGAGTGTGGTGAATCCATCCCCACCCGCACCACCACTGCATGGTGGGTGTGCATTGATTATCGGAAGCTCAGTGAAGTGACCAAGAAAGATCATTTCCCCTTGCCATTCTTTGATCAGATTCTCGAGCGTTTGGTAGAGCAGAAATATTTTTGCTTCCTGGATGGATATTCAGGATACAACCAAGTCACAATTGCTCCTAAAGATCCGGAGAAGACCACATTCACTTGCCCGTATGGCACGTTCGCATTCCGTCATATGCCATTCGGGTTATGCAACGCACTCGCTACCTTTCAGCGTTGCTTGCTAGACATCTTTTCAGAGATGGTAGGTGAATACCTGGAGGTCTTTATGGATGATTTCTCAGCATTTGGGAACTCATTCGACCATTGTCTGAGCAACTTGGAAAAAATCCTGAAATAATGTATCGAGGTTAATTTGGTGTTAAGTTGGGAAAAGAGCCATTTCATGGTTCAAGAAGGAATTATCCTCGATCACATTGTATCGCATAGGGGCATTGAGGTGGATCAAGCTAAAGTTAATTTGATTTCCAAACTTCCCCCACCTAGCTCAGTCCGGCAAATCCGCTCGTTCCTTGGACATGTTGGCTTCTATAGAAGGTTCATCAAAGACTTCTCCAAACTCTCGAAACCTTTGACTGACCTTCTAGCCAACGACGCCCTATTTGCATCCAGGCTTACCACACTATCAAGGAATCAGTCTCCATTGCACCTGTGTTACAGCCCCCAGACTGGTCCCAAGATTTTGAGATCATTTGTGATGCATCAAGCTTTGCCATCGGAGCAGTTCTGGGATAGAGACGAGACAAGAAACCCGTGGTGATCTACTTGGCAAGCAAGACATTGGACGAGGCCCAATGGAATTATACTGTCACAGAGAAAGAACTGCTTGCCGTAGTTTTTGAACTTGAGAAGTTTCGATCTTACCTTCTGGGATCCCACGTGACCATCTACATAGACCACTCGGCCATCCGACATTTGTTGGCCAAAAAGGATGCTAAATCCAGGCTTATCAGATGGATCCTACGCTTACAGAAATTTGACCTGGAAATTCGTGACAAAGCTGGGTCGAAGAATGTTGTGGCCGATCACCTGTCCAGACTCCACCCTTACCACATTAGGCCCTCCGTGCCCTTGACTGATACCTTTCCTGATGAATAAATTATGGCTATGCATGAAAGGAAACTACCCTGGTATGCTGACTTCGTCAACTATTTGGTAGTAGGACAGACCCCGCACAGCTGGTCCAGACAACAACAGGATAAGTTCTTGGCTGAAGCCAAACATTATTTCTGGGATGATCCCATGCTGTTTCACCTCTATGCCGACCAAATTATCAGGAGGTGTATCTCAGAGGATGAAGTTCAGAGTGTGTTATCTTTTTGCCATGACCAAGCGTGCGGTGGCATCTTTTCAGGGAAGAAAACAGCTGCAAAAGTTTTGCAGTTCGGATTTTATTGGCCCTCTTTGTTCAAGGATGCACACAGCTTTTCTAAAACTTGCTCTCGTTGCCAGACTCTGGGGACCATGATCGGGAAAGACATGATGCCCCTCCAGCCCATTCTGATCGTCGAGATCTTTGACGTTTGGGGTATTGATTTTCGGGGCCCCTTTCCATCATCCAACGGCTTTGAGTACATCTTAGTCTCTGTAGACTATGTCTCAAAATGGATTGAAGCCGTCGCCACCTGTCGTTGCGATCATAAGGCTATCATGGACTTTGTTAAGCAAAACATCTTTTCTCGGTTTGGAATACTGAAGGCCATGATCAGTGATGGTGGAAGTCATTTTATCCACACCCAATTCTGTGCCCTACTCAGAAAATATGGGGTTACCCACCGCATTGCCACCCCGTATCATCCGCAAACCAATGGGTAGACAGAGGTCTCAAACAGACAGATCAAGAACATTCTACAGAAGACTGTGAGACTTGATAGGAAGAACTGGTCCACACGACTGGATGAAGCCTTGTGGGCAAACCGGGCCGCTTTCAAGACCACGATAGGCATGTCTTCTTATCGCCTGGTCTTTGGCAAAGCTTGCCACCTTCCTGTCGAGTTAGAAACTGGGCTTATTGGGTCGTTAAGCAATGCAACATGGATTCTCAGTTAGCCGGCGTGTAAAGGACGCTCCAACTCTCTAAGCTCGAGGAAATTCATCGGGATGCCTTTGAGAATGTCAGCTTTACAAGGAAAAGATGAAAACCATCCATGACCAACTCATCCATCGAAAGACCTTCGAGCCCAACCAGCAAGTCTGGCTTTTTGACACCCGACTCAAACTCTTTCCTAGGAAGCTCAGATCCAAGTGGACAGGACTGTATCGGGTGGTCAAACCCTTTTCCAATGGGGCAGTTGAAATTGCAGATTCGAATACTGGCCACACTTTTACGGTAAACGGTCAGAGATTGAAGCACTTCCTTACTCAGGTTCCCCCAAAGGAGGTTGTCACCCTCATTGAGGGCTGACACGAAGCATCGCCCAGCTGGAGGCATTAAACTCAACGCTTCCTGGGAGGCAACCCAGAAGATTCATACTGATCATGTATACTGCATTACTCAGGTGATTTCTTTCTGAACCCCCGTTGCATCAATTTATTTGTCAATGAGGACATTGTCCAACTTAAGCATGGGGGGGTGGTAATTTGCATGTCCTGAGTTCATTTTATCATTCTGAATAAAATAAAATAAAATAAAAAAAATAATGAATTTAGGAAGAAAAACTTAGGCATTAGGAACTTGTCAACAGTGAGAAATAATACGTAAAGAACCTGAACACTTAAGACTTTTCAGGCCTTCAGGCTTAATCAGCCCTGGTGTCCATTAAAATATGGATTTAGCTTTGAATCCTCGCAACCTTAATTTATTTTAATCCACCAATAAAATAGGGTGATAACTATACGACTTATCAACCTGCCCTCCAACTTGGAGGGACTTTTACTCTAAGCATCTACACACATTTTTGCACTGACTCACTCCTCGGAGATTCTGACAGAAATTGGGTAACTAATGAACCTTCTAAGGTGGTATGGCTGGCAAGTTGTTGTGGGTAATAGCCCATTGGCTGGTTGTCCAGAGTCCAGCCACAGGACCGCTTTCCTCTTATTGCCTCTAGGTAAATTTGAGATTAGGGAAGCCACCTACTAAACAAAAAAAAAGGAAAAAAATATAGAAAAGAAGAAAAAAAGAACAAAATAAGCCACACTTCTCCGCACGAGTATGGTTGGCAGGTGGTCGTGGGTAACAGCCCATTGGTCGGTTGTCTAGAGCCTAGCTCACTAAATGCACAAAAAGATCCAAAACACTTAAGGAAGAAGCAGGGAAGTAGAGCAATCCGGGGAGATATACACGGGAAACACCCTTGTGTTGACCCCAAATAAAATAAAAGTAGGGAGAAAGCTACCGATCGGACAGATACACCTTCAGGCAAACATTTCCTTTTTCAGTCACCTAGGGGTGTAGAAACTAGAAGTTTGTCTGAATTGCCATTGAGTGAGTCTATCATGATCTTCACACTAAGATGCTTAGCACTTAGAGTCTTTTTCAAGTTTTCAGTGGGTTGGGTAGCCATAAAAAGTTACCAACACACTCTCAACTCCAAAAATCCAAAAAAATGAGAAAAGATGAAAAAGAAAAAATATATATATGCCTTATAGCAAGGATTCGGGCAATTCACATTTTGGCAGACACCCGGACGCTGTTTAGTCTTTGAAGATCAGGATCTTAGTATATTTCCTCCTGTTGACAAGTAGCAAAATGTGTAAGTAATCACTTCCTAAATTCTGACTAAGAATAATGACTAGGATGAACCTTGCTAGGGACTAGCAAGGAGTAAGCATGGGAGTATGATAATGCTACATTTTATGGTAATCATTCTGCCAATTGGGGTTTATCTTAAGGGTAACATGCACGAATAGCACATCATAAATAGGAATGGGAGCATTACATGCATTACACATTGAGATTGCTTATAAACTAATGTTAATGGCCGTTTGTACAAGTTCATGTTAAAACAGGCCTCAGATGACCAATCAGACTGCATCGATGGATTCAAAATGATGAATGGAGTCCAACGGACTCAAAATCGACCAAATCTGACATCCGGAGCTCCCACAACTAGCCCAAGAAGTTCTAACCTTTGATCTGATGATCAATGGCCATGAAGCTGCCACGTGTCGCGAGCTCAGCGCATCTAGACCACTGTCCCACTTTCTCCATTGTGCGTAGGATCAATCTCAGCTATCCAATCTTCGATTGAACGGCTGAGAACCCACGCTAGCCTCTTTGCATCCATGCACCTGAGCTCTCACACGAAGATTCGACCGTTGGATCTCCATCCAACGGTCGGCAGCAGCCAAACTTGATCTCCTCTCCACGATCATCCACGGAAGATAGCGTAGCAGTCGACGCTCTTCCCGCAGCATGCAGCCGCGAGTTTGAATCACAGCAAAATAAAATGCGACAGCAGGATCGCGCGCAGGTGAAATTGAGCTGTCGATGTGCACGCGGACGGTAGAGATCACGGCTACATGGAGTCCACGGATTCGAGCGATCGCGCGCGTGCTCTCAGGGTGCGATCCACAACGTGCCATCCGCATCATCTCAGTCGTCCGATCTTCGATCGGACGGTCCATAGCAAGCACACGCGGATCGCAAGCACAACGCGAGAAGAGGAAGCATGGGCGTGCGCGTTAGACCAATAGGCGGGGACCTTCACCGATGTTTCTGGAATGGTTTTAGTGACATCCTGGACGTCGCTAAAGCCCTTAGTTTAGAAAGCTCTTCCCCCTATATAAACCCCTTCCAACTACCCATGTAAAGGCATTCAATACACTTGTAAGCCTCCTATCTTACTCCTAGCCATCCTTAGCACCTTTTTGTGATAGCCGAAGCCGCCGAGCCGCCGACAGAGCCCTCCTCCACTGCCGTGGCCACCTCGCCGTCTTCTCTCTCTCTCTCTCTCTAGCTTAGCTTTACTTTACTTGTGCTTAAGCATTTATCTAGTGTTGTAATTGTAAAACTGAAGTTGCATGTTAAATGATGATGTTCCTTATCTAGTTATTGTCTCTTTTTCTTGAGTTTTTCTCATCCTGATTTACACGAATGCTGTGCTAAAAAGAACTCTAACCCTACTCCCTCTCTCTCTCTCTCTCTCTCTCTCTCTTACTAACTTTTCTCCCACGTTTTCTTGCAAGCAAAACCTGCCATTTCCGTGACAACTAAGTGACGGAAAAACCCGATTTCACGCCTCCTTGTGTTCGACACTCGGACTCACGTTAGTTTCTTTATTCAAAATCGACGCATGAGAGCTACATTGACCGATTTAAACAAACACGTCCGAAGCGCGCCACCGCCTTCCTTGGCTTCAAGCTCTTTCAAATGGACGTCAAGAGTGCATTTCTTAACAGTTTCATTAAGGGGGAGGTTTTTGTAAAACAGCTGATAAACGCCAGTTTATCATCATCCTTAATATCCATTCAAATCTAGTTCCTAAAGTTTTGTCAATTGCATGCATTATCTCACTGCATTTAGCATGCGTTTGCATTTAGGGTTTAGAGCAAGCATAGGAATTTATTTTACATTATCTGATGTAGTTACCATTTGATTGCCATGGATGAATGCTTTGGAAATCGTAAAAGCCCTGGTAGTATGGAAGGCACAAGGAACAAGTGCGAAGATAGCTTGGGAAAGCTCCTTCCAGCTCCTCCTCCACTTAGGTAAGCTACTACCTAGCTTAGCTAGCTCCTCCACTACTCCAACTTTTAACCTACTCCCTCTCCACCTTAATGGCCATTGACCTACATTAAAATCACTAACCATTGGCACCTAAAATGCACTCCTTGGCACCCTTTCACATGGCACCAAGGTTGCTTCCTAATTGATGCGCATATATCTAATTGACCTAAAATGCCTATTTATGCATGTTTCTAGTGTCATAGAAGCATTCATCATTATAAATATTACATAACATGCATCATCATGCATTTAGGTTAGATTGTACAAATTTTAGGTTAATTTTCCCTTTTTATGGTCAGGGAATAGGACAACATTTATCGGATCCTTGGATTGAAGATCCAATCGTACAGATTTGATTAGAGTGACGATTAGAGTTTAACGACTCCAAGATCGCCCCGATTGGATTTCTGTAGCATCAGATATAGTTTGAGAAAGATTAGAGGATAAGGGCCAAGGTGGTGTTAAATTCGTACCTCAGATGACAAATCCAACCACATTGATGGGCTCAGATCGACGATCATAGCCCAACAGCGTGAAAATTGATCCAGTCCGACATCCATGGCATCATCTATAAGTTAGAGAATATGGATGGCCAGAATGGCGCCACATGGCGCCATCCCAGTCACCCAACACTGACCTAAGCCTCCCACTCCACCTCTAAAGGGATCAAGATGCAATCTTAGTCGTTGGATCAAGATCCAGCAGCTGAGGGTATGTGTGCGTTAAACACAAAATGCAACCAAAGAGTGGCTACAACATTGGCTCGTGCCTCCTTTCATGAAGATGAGGCACGGGTTTGAGCCTCGCCTTGACTCAAATCTGGTGAACAAGTGAGTGCGGATGAAATTCACCCGTTGGATGGAGATTGGGTGGCGGAGAAGGAGGCGACGTGGTTTGTCAGATGAAGTGTATGATGAACGCATGCGATGGCGCGCAATCAAACACGCCATCTTATGTGGGCGTGCTTAATGCTCTAAGAAGCGGCGCTCGAGGATTTTAAGTCGTCCGATCTTTTGATCGGACGACTGAGATTTCCTGGACATGGGTGCACATGCGAAATGGTTGAAGGCAGAGAGGCGAGGGCGCACACGAGCTTCACCAACTCTCAGCCTTTAGTGACGTTTATATCCATCACTAAAGACCCCTGCCATTTATTATAAGCCTTAAAATGACCTATTTGTCCCCCCATTCCTACAACTATAAAAGGCTACCCCTACCACTCATTTTCTTCATCCCTTCCTTTCTTCTCTCACCTCCTCCAAAGCTCTACAAGCTCGTCCCAAACCCGGGATGTTCCATTAGAGTTGTAAAAATAATTTTTCCATCTTCTCACCCTCATTCTTGGAGAGCCCGCGATTGTCCTCTCATTGCCATTCGGGAAGTGGATCTCGCCACGACGTCGCCCTGCTTCGTCCTCCGTCCTCCAACTTCGTTCTCCCTCGTCAAACATCTCACCACCTTCGTCCGGGCTCTCTGTCAACACGATTCATCCTCCAAGCATCCGTCGAGGAGGATAATTTCTCATCCCCTTCTCTTTTATCACTTTTTAATGTAGATTTCTTGCTTTCTAGTGTAGCACATAGATGTAATGAACATGTTCCTATCAATATGAAATCTTTGTTTATTCTCTCCCTATTTTCTCTTTATTTATATTATACTTTCTCTGTCTTCTATTGTGTATTTTTTAAGTAGAATAGCTAGGGTAGATTTAATTCGACTAGCTAATCTACTTTGTGACAATAATTATAAATGCGATTTTTGATCAAACATTCACCTCCCTGTGTTTGACCTAGGACTCACTAGAGTTTTGGTTAAATTGTCTGTTTGACGGATTTTTACGCAACTATAATGATAGGGTTTTCAAACTTAACTTTTAACGTAGAAATCGTGTCTAATATTTTAGCGCCGTTGCCGGGAAGGTAACGCTCTTTGATTTTCCACATTTTCCACCTTACCTAACTTTTATCTTACTTTTTCTCCGATCTTGCTGTGATTGTAGGTACTCTTCCGAGGCAGGCCAGAGCGGTTAGATTGGAGAAAAGTGCGGATGAAGGTTCTGTAAGTATATCCCCACCTCCTATCCACTAGTTTTATTCCACCACCTAATAACACAAACCCTAATTAACTTAGGAGCTTGCATAAACCCTAAGGTTAGTCTTGGTTGCTTGTCACCTCCACTCACCTCACCCTCCGTTTATAAAAAAATCTAAAAAAATCCCGCAGAGGTACACGACCTCTTTTGATTCTTCATACTCAACCAGTAACTCGATCTTTGGAACTGGTACACTCATCAACATATAATTGAGTAGAAATTAGATTAGGTAACCACTTATGTACCTAATTTAGTGGTGCATTAGGCCAATTATTTGATTTGTTTGGGTCGCACCACTTCATTAAAAAGTAACTCATCAAGTAGCTGCCTCTTAGGATTCAAGTTTTAGGTATTAACCAGGCATTCCACATTCTTTTAAGTTTTAAAGGAAGACATCTTCACCTGTACTCTCAAAACCTGGTGTGACATCTGAATTTGACTGAATACACCTAAAGTTGAACCCTAAAAGCTACTAAACAAGGTTGAACCCTAAAAGATAAATCATCAATTAACCTTGTTTGAAAACTCTGGTTGTGCATGCACACACATTTTAATCAATCTTTAAGGGTATAGCCCAGATAAAGAGCCCATCACATTCCTAAGCACATTCAAACCTAAGTCTAATTAAAATAGAGTAGACGTTGGCCTTAAGAATTTGACTCGCTCTTCAGGGACTAGATTGAAATTATTTTCAATTAGTTAGCTTCTACTGTTCAATCTGATGTCTAACTAGGGGAGCAGAGTCAAACGACCAAGGTTGGGGGGTATCAAAGGAACTTAAGGCAAAAGCCAAAAGAAGAACCTTCTCCCTAATCCCTCCCTCTAACTGGTTGGATTGACAAGGAAGAAGTAGATCAAATCATTATTTTCTTCTCAAGATGGGTTCTGGGAGTCTGTAGATCTTTAGACTATCCCACTTAAGGATAGGTTTGATAGTTTGTACTGTAGGGTACCTTTCTTCCTCTCGCTTTGTCATGGATCCTTCCACATCCTACTCGCATTTCTACTCTTACCCTCCTACCACTACTTATTCCCAAGATGATTATTATCCTAACCAGACTTTTTCTCACCCATCTACTAGTTGGAATAATCCTAATTGGGGATACGATTCTAGACCTCCATGTTCAGGGTCTAACCCTGATGCCATGATCTTGATTTTTATCCTTCTCTGAGCTACATTGATTATAGATCACTGCCTTCCTATGAACAACCGAATACGATCTACAATCAAAAAGGATATCCTAATTACAACACTTACCCTCCCCCAGGTTACACTGGATATAGGTCACCACCCCTCTTTGAACAACTAGAAATGACCTATTATCAGGGAGGATACTAAGAACCTCAATTCCTAGACTCCCTCGAATTAAACCTAAACCCACCTAACCCTAAACCAAACCATTTGGTTTAGGTGAACCAGGTCCAAGATAGGGTGTTGGCTAACTTAAGGAATACCATTCAATCTTTAGAAGCTCAGCCAACACCCTGCATTGAAGAATTGGAGCCTCTGATTCAAATGATTGATGATCTTAATAAGTATTTGTTAAATTGGCTCCAAGATGTTAAGGATAAGGACCCGGGTGAGTCTTTACTTTGGAAGTTGTTGAAATTGAGGATGTGATTTGTGATTACTCTAGTCTAATCTTGGGATGATTCTTAGGATGAACCCCCTTCAGCAGAGCCAATGTTAGAATCCGCTCAGGCACCTGTAGGGGGGACACATTTTACAAGACCAAGGATGACCAGATTGGTCTAAAGCAACCAGTTGAGGATGAATTGATTTCTTCACCCGAGATCCCTGAGCCAGGGTACGAAGAAAAGTATGTCTCCATGAACTAAGAAATGATAGATGATTTTGATGCATACATAAATGCAGATCCAGAATTCTTTGATTCTGAAGGTGAAGAATTGTTATGTGAAGTCTCACCTGAGTTTGAGGAAACTGATTTTAGTGAGACATACGAGCTTGAGGAGTATGATGAATCATTTCATAGCCAAATAATTGAGGATTGTGATCCTATTGGGGTAGATATGGAGAATTATGATCCTAACTTAATGGATGATTTAATTAGTAGTCCCATTCCTCACACACACCACGTTGAGCATAATGGTGATTCTATTTTTGAGATTATTGGACCCAAGTCAATTTTGATTTAGCCACAAATCTTGGACTTGGATATTTTATACAGGGATGATGACATTTGTGAGGTCGCAGAAATTATGCTTATGGAGGATAGGAGTCGGGAAATGAAGATTTGGGAAGCTAATTCTGGGGGAAGTAGAAATTGGAGTCTAAGGGTTCCTATAGACTTGAAACCACCAACCTTCTACCAGGACCCTTATGACATTTTCAACTCCGAGGATGTCCAACCCAAGCAAAAATTCATTGCTTATCTTTTTGACCTTGATTTTCCTATTTTCTAACTTTTTGGACTTGGGTTGCATCCTCATAAATTGCAAGCTCGGCCCCGCTTGCATACTGATCTTAGGTTCTGGGTAATTTTTTTCAGAACCTTAGATACACTCGACCTTGGGGCATAGGTCTATACCACAATCTAGTCCACATTTGTGGACACCTGCTAGTAGGTCCTAAGGTGAATCTATTTATTCTGATTATGACCTGCACTTGTAAATTCTTTATTTCTTCTTTATTTGTATAGTGTGCCTAGCTGAAGGCACTAAATTCAGCACGTATACAGTCTGTTTTAATCTCGGAGCTGACCTGTTAATCATGAAATTCAGCTGCTTTCTTGTCTACTCCACCCTTTTTCATGTCATTTAATACAATGAGGATATTGCATTAAATAGGCATGGGGATGGATGTTAATCTCTGAATCATCTTGTTAGCTCCGTAGATCCTTTTTATTTTCTCTTTATTATTATTATTATTTGAATAAGAGAAAAAGACTTGGGCATTAGAGTTTTTCAACTTTAAGAAATTATACAGTATGACTTGAACACTTAGATTCTTTAGGTCTTCGGGCTTTATCAGCCTGGGTGTCCACTAAAATGTGGATTTGTTTCTCGAGTCCTTGCTATTTTGAATTCATTTCTAATTGGTTAAATAAGTCAGGGTGATAAGTACACGACTTATCAACCCACCCTCTGATTTGAGGGGACTTTAAGTCCAAGCATCTATACATTCTTTGCACTAACTCACTTTTTTGCGATTTTAACGAAAATTGGGTAGCTAATGAACCTTCTAGGGTGGTATGGCTGGCAAGTTGTCGGTGGTAACAGCTCATTAGCTTGTTGTCTAGATCTCAACCACACTACCATTCTATTTTTACTGCCTTTAGGTAAATCTTAGATCAGGGAAGCCACCTACTTAAGGAAAAAATAGAAAAACATCTAAAAATAAAAGAAAAAGAAATAGAAAAGAAGAAAAAGAAATAAACCACACTTCACCGCACGAGTATGGCTGGCAAGTTGTCGATGGTAACATCTCATCAGTTGGTTGTCCAAAGCCCAGCTCACAAAAATGTATGTTTAATTCCTAAACACTTAGAAAGAAGTGGGGAAGTAGAATAAATCGGGGAGATATATACCAAGTTCACCCTTGTGATGATCCCATAAAAATAAAAAGTAGGGAGAAAGCTACCGGTTGGATAGATACACCTTTAGGCAGAATTTCTTTTTAGGGTTACCTAGGGGCATAGAAACCTGAAGTTCGTTCTGATTGCCGATCAATGAGTCTATCACATTCACATAAAAAGATGCTTAGTGCTTCGAGTTCTCTTCAAGTCTTGGGTGAGTTGGGTAGTCGTAAAAAGCTGCCTCAAAACCTAAACTCAAAAATCCAAAAAAAAAAGAAAGAAAAAGAAGAAAAAGAAAAAGATGCTTTTGTTTTGAATAAGGCAAGGGATTGGGCGGTCTATATTTTGGCAGATGCCCGGGCGCTGTTGTGTCTCTTTTCAGGTCCTTAGTAGAAATTTTCTAGTGTTGAAAAATAACTTTTTCCTAAGAAATCTGATCCCAATTCTTTTTTAAATAGCATATAGTTTTGCTAGGGACTAGCAAAAGATAGGCATGAGGGTGTGATGTGCATACATCTAATTGACCTAAAATGCCTATTTATGCATGTTTCTAGTATCATAGAAGCATTCATCATTATAAATATTGCATAACATGCATCATCATTCATATAGGTTAGATTGTACAAATTTTAGATTAATTCTCCCTTTTTGTGGTCAAGGAATAGGGCAACATTTATCGGGGCCTCAGATTGAAGATCCAACCGTACAAATTTAATCAGGATGATGATCGGAGTTTAAAGACTCTAAGATCGTCTCAATCGGATTTCCATCGCATCAAATACAGTTTGAGAAAGATTAGAGGATAAGGGCCAAGGTGGTGTTAAATCCGTACCTTAGATGACAAATACAACCGCACGGATGGGCTTAGATCGACTATCATAGCTCAATGGCACGAAAATCAATCTAATCTAACATCCGTGGCACCATCTACAAGTTAGAGAATATGGATGGCCAGGATGGCACCACGTGGCGCCATCCCAGCCGCCCAACGCCGTCCTAAGCCTCCTGCTCCACCTCTGAAGGCGTGATCAAGATACGATCTTGGCCGTTGGATTGAGATCCAATGGTTGAGGGCGCGTGTGCATTAAGCACAAAACACGACCAAAAAGCAGCTGCAGCACATTGGCTCACGCCTCCTTTTGTGAAGATGAGGCGCAGGTTAGAGCCTTACCTTGCCTTAAATCAGGTGAATGAGCAGGCGCGGGTGAAATTCACCTGTTGGATGGAGATCGAGCGGCAGAGGAGGCAACATGGTGTGCCGGATGAAGTATGCGCTGCACACACACGATGACGCGTGATCGAATGCATCGTCGTACGTGGGCACGCTTAACGCTCGAAGAAGCGACGCTTAAGGATTTTAAGTCATCCGATCTCTTGATTGGACAACTGAGATTTCGTGGACGTGGGTGCACGCGTGGAACAACTAAAGGTAGAGAGGCAAGGGCGCATGCGAGCTTCACCAACTTTCAGCCTTTAGTGACGTTTATATCCATCACTAAAGACCCTTGCCATTTATTGTAAGCCTTAAAATGACCTATTTGCCCTCCATTCCTACAACTATAAAAGGCTACCCCTACTACTCATTTTATTCATCCCTTCCTTTCTTCTCTTACCTCCTCTAAAGCTTTACGTGCTCATCCCAAACCCTAGATGCTCCATTAGAGTTGTAAAAATAATTGTTCCATCTTCTCACCCCCGTTTGTGGAGCGTCCGCGGTTGTTCTCTCACCTCCATTCGGGAAGTGGATCCCACCACGTTGCCCTGCTTTGTCCTTCATCCTCTAGCTCCATTCTTCCTCGTTTAACATCTCACCAACTTCGTTCGGGCACTTCGTCAATGCAGTTTGTCCTCCAAGTAGCCGTCGAGGGGGATAATTTCTCATCCCCTTTTCTTTTATCGCTTTCTAATGTAGATTTCCTGCTTTCTAGTGTAGCACATAGATGTAATGAACATGCTCCTATCAATATGAAATATTTGTTTATTCACTTCCTATTTTCTCTTTATTTGCATTATTCTTTCTCTGTCTTCTATTGTTTATTTTTTAAGTAGAATAGCTAGGGTAGATTTAACTCGATTGGCTAATTTGTTCGTGACAATAATTATAAACGCAGTTTTTGATCAAACGTTCGCCTCCCCATGTTTGCTCAGAGACTCACTAGAGTTTTGGTTAAATTATCTGTTTGACAGATTTTTACAAGACTACAACGATAGGGTTTTCAAACTCAAAACTTTTAGCGTAGAAATTAAGTCCAACACTAACTACCCTCCTTGGCACCCTTTCACAGGATGCCAAGGAAGCTTCCTAACCACCATTCAAGCCACCCTCGTTGGCACCATTTCACATTGTGCTAAGGAAACTTCCTAACCACCATCCAAGCCACTCTCCTTGGCACCCTTTCACATGGTGCTAAGGAAGCTTCCTAACCACCATCCATTCTAGCCTATAAAAAGACCTCTTATCCTATCATTCAAATCATCCTTGGCAAGCAACAATTCTTCCTATCAAACATATATAGCCACCATACATCCAACGCCCAAGAAAGGAGGAAAGAAGAAGATTAAGGGAGTAACTTATCTACTCGCTTGGAGCCTTCTTCCTCCTCTCTCCTTCCTTGTGCCACTCCAAGGAGTAAGCTTCCATCTAGGGAGGACGGCTAGGTAGGAGGAAAGAAGAGTGGAGGACATCCACCTTTGAGAGGAGCAACTCAAGGAGCTAGAAGGAAGTCTTCTTCAAGTTTGGGAGCCACCATTCTTGAACGAAGGCTGCCTCAGCTACACGGGAGAATTGTCTATCTTTTGTTTTGTTGCATTTTAATTCCTGTTAAGCATTCATCTACTTGGGGATTAACAAAGTGAAATCTCTGCTTAGTTGAGCTCCCTAGGTGCTTTGTAAACATTTCTTTGTAATAGCAAGGTTCCTTTCTTCATTCTTGAATTTTCAATTTCAAGTAACAACATTGTTTATTTTAGTGCATCACATCTCTCTTCAAATTACCCTAGGCACACTTGCCTTGGGTGAGCTTAGAAGAGAAGACTGCTCTTGTCACTTAGGTTCTAGTTGTTAGGCGTAGTTTCTTTAGCGTAGTTCTATCTTCACATTCGTATCCTGCTTATTTCCAAACATAAAAATTCACAAAAATAAAAATACAAAAAGAGAAGTGTTGCTTTGAGAGGTGAGAAAGAGAATCACTTATGTGACTAACAAATTGGCTTCCTTGGATAACTCTAGATACCACAGCTATCTAAGAATATAAATTTAAAAGTTGATCGATTTTGCACGTTGTAACAACATTAAAACCCTCATTTATAAAATCATGCAAATCTCGCATCAACAGCATCCCGATTTTGAATCCCATGACAACCTAGATTTTGTCTATAAACTAAATAGGGCACTCTATGGACTTAAACGAGCTCCTAGAGCTTGGTATGAGAGGCTCAAGGAATACTTGCTAGGAGCAAACTTTATCATAGAAGTTGACTCAACCTTGTTTATAAGAAGACAAGAAAATGACATTTTATTAGTACAAATCTATCCAAATGATATATTATTTAGAGCTACTAATGAATCGCCTTGCTAAGAATTCTCTAAGTTAATGCTAGAAGAATTCAAGATGAGTTTGATGGGTGAGCTCAAATTTTTCTTGGGCTTATAAATCACTCGACTCGACTATAAAACCTTTATGAGCCAATTAAAGTATAGAAAGGAGATGTTAAAAAGATTTGGAATGGACAAATGCAAGGGTAAGGGCACTCCCATGAGTGTTTCCACATCACTTGTTTTGGACAAAATAGGTATGCCTACCGATCATAATCTTTATCATGGCATGATATGTTCTTTATTATATTTGATTGCTATTAGGCTTGACATTTTATTTAGTACTTGTCTTTGTGCAAGATTTCAAGCTAATCCTAAACAATCACATTTGAATGTTGTCAAAAAAATATTTAGGTATCTTTTAGACACCTCAGATTATGGTTTATTCTATCCTAGGAGTAGCAATTTCAACCTAGTGGCCTATAATGATGCAGACTACGCAGGTAGTTGCATTGATAGGAAGAGTACTAGGAGAACATGCTAGTTCTTGGGCGATTCACTAGTTTTTTGGTTCTTGATAGCGATTTCATGCGGTTTATTAAATATGTCGTTGTAACATGCAAAATCGATCAACTCTTAAATTTATATTCTTAGATAGGGGAGTATCTAGGGTTGTCCAAGGAAGCCAAATGTTTGCAAAATTGATTCTCTTGCTTGGAATACAAATCTTAACTTTCTTTTTGGTATTTTTCAATATATCATTTTTTTTGTTTTTTGAATTAAGACAACATGCGAAATGGTGGCGGGAAGGTGATTTACACTTCAAATTTAATAAACTACTTCTGAAGTGGCAAGTAGAACCTCTCCCTAAGCTCACTCTAGGCAAGTGGAGGCCTAGAATAATTAGGGAGAGGGAGTGAAGAATGCTAAAAACAAAGAAAGTAGAAATGCAAATAAGAAATTGCAAAGAAGGCAACTAGATAAATGAAAAAGTGTTTTACAAAAAGGCCTAGTAGAGGAATGCTTCTACTACTAGAAAATTGCAAATAAGAAAACCAAACACAAATCCTCTAGATAGATGGTGAGGAAGAGGGCTTCTTGCTCCAAGGTTGGTGGATCCCAATCTTGAAAAGAATCCTCCAACTCCTTCCTTGCTGTGCTCCGCTAAGGTGATGTCCTCCAAGGCAAGCCCTAAGGGGGTGTGCCCTAAGCTTCTCTCCAAGGGTGGATGTCCACCCTAGGTCCTTCTCCCTTGCCTGGCCATCCTCCTTGAAGTGGAAGAGTCCTCCTCCTTGGCGTAGCCCAAGTTGAAGAGAGTGGGGAGAAGAAGGCACCAAAAGGGCTGGTGATGTGCCCCTTTAATCTCCTTCTCTACTCCTTCTTCTTGGCCGTAGGTATAGGTGGTATAGGTAGCAAAATACACTAATGGAGGATGGGAATTATGTGGTGGTAGGGTAGGGTATTTATAGGATGGGAAGTGGGGTGGTTATGGTGTTTTTTTGGAGGGAAATGAAGGGGTGCTTGGATATTTTTGGAGGGAAAAATGGGAGGGAAATGAAGGGGTGCCTTGGTTTTCCCTCCAAAAATGCCTTCTAGAAGGCAATTTTGGAGGGAAAAAATGGAGGGTGGAGATGGGTTTTGATGGTGGATGTAGGGTGGTGATGGAAGGGATAGTTTTCACCAAAATAAAGTAGGAGTAGGTGGTCTTTTTGCTGGAGCTTAGGTAATAGGGTAGTAGGTTTTAGTACCATGGAGGTGGACTAGCTAAGTTAAGCAGCTTAGCTAGCTTAGCTAGTAGGGAGTAGAGTTGGAGGCATTTGGTGTTAGGGTTTTCAGGGAGAAGAGGTGGAGGTAGTCATCTTGAGCTGCACTAGAGCTGGTGCTTGCTGAAGAGAGTTGCAAGGAGCTACCTTAGCTGCCTTGACTTGCTAGTTCTTTACTAGCTACTAAGCAAAGCTAAAGCAAGCTGGCTTCTACTGAAAGGAGCTGAGGTGAGTTGGGTCTAATGCTCCCGGGGAGGATCAAGCTGGGTGAGGCAACTAAGGTAGCTTAGCTCAACTGAGTTGAGCTAAACTGAGTCCCCGGGAGTTGGACTTGAGCTTCCTAAGCTGGAATGAAGTCATCTTTAGCTGGCCGAAGTTGAGTAGAGCTGGATGTAGCTAGACCTGAGCTGGGGTGAACAACAGGTAACTCAGCTGAGCTAGCTAGAGCTCCCTGTGGACTAATGGGAGCTGAGATGAGCTAGACTCAGCTAAGTTGAGCTGGATCTGAGCTGACCTGAGCTAGGGTGAGCTAAGATGAGCTCTCTTGAGCTGCCATTCAGCTGAGATGAGCTGAATGGAGCTAAGATGAGCTAACCCTAGTTCAAGTGAGTTGGAATCCAGCTATGGTGAGCTGGATCAAGCTGAGTTCCAGTTAGTCTGAGCTTTTTCTTCACCAGTTGCCTTCCTGAGTGCTAGGGTTTTGGAGTTCTGACAATCTGCATATCCCTAACACTCACAAAAACACATTAAAAAGATAATAAAAAGTGCAATGTATGCCTAACCTAATTGATGCCTAAATGCAGCCCAAAAACCTGTTTGCGGAGCAAAATCCTAAGAGCTAAGTTTGTTTTAATGCATAAAAATGATGATAAATTGGCGTTTATCAGTTCTCTAAGAAATAATTAGTATAGCCCTATCAACCATGGAGGCTGAATACATAGCCACCGCTTTAGCATATTCTCAAATGTTATGAATAAAAAATACTTTGAAGGATTTTAATTCGATATTTTGTAAGATAAAAATATTATGTGATAATATTAGTACTATCAACCTTTCAAAGAACCCAGTACACCATTCCTGGGTTCTCAAATCATATTAATGTTAAGCATCATTTTTTAAGGGATAATGTACTCAAAGGGAAAATTAAGGTTGAATTTATTGGTACTGAGTTGCAATTGGGTAATATTTTCATTAAGCCTTTAAACTATGGTTGTTTTAATGCTATACGTAGAAAATTAGGCATATGTAAACTCTTTGATATTTGAAGGACTTAGTATATTGGGAGTTAATATTGCATGCCAATGAACAGTGAAGGAATGTTGGTTTCATCAAGTCAAGACTCCTTTAAATTAGTTCATAAATTGATTTACACAATATGTGCTAAATTAGATGTGTGGCCATACTTCTAGACGTCTAAACTTTTGCAATCAAATGTCTGATGTTATCACTAGACATCTAATCACTGATTTCTTATAATACTGATTTTGTGTGATATATAATCACAAAGGCTTGATTTTGAAATTAAATTCAATATAATATTGCTCATTAGACATTTGGAATGTCGACTAGACGTCCAATTTCTATTTCACCCAGATGTTTGACCAGGTTGATCAGACGACAGCCTGGGTTTGAGTCTTGATCTCAGTAGTCCCTGGATTCAGAGATCAAACATCTGACCAGATATGCCAGATGACTAATGGTTGATGGTTGGACATCAGATCAAAAAATTAGACGATAACCTAGAACATGGATAGAACCTTGAAAAGTCGTGAACTTCAGCTCTAGACATTTGATAAGATCACCAAATGTCTAATAATTGAAATGTTTGAGTTTTGTGTTCCTGCTTTGGGGCGATTTTTGGGTAAATAACCCCAACTTCGGGGTGGACTTTTCTACACCCCTTTGGGACCACTTAAAACCCTAGATCCCATACTCTCAGAATCCCCAAAACTCATGATCCAAACCCCCATTTCCGATGGCCAAGAACTCCATCTTGCTGTCCTAGCCTACGGTAGATGTTTGTTGGCCCTAATCGCTGGTTGATCGTCACTGTTGCCACCACCCATACGCCAAGAGGAGCCTCTTCTAGTTGGTATGCTCCTTTATCCTCCCATTCGTGATGCTTTCTCTCGATTCCTTGCCTTATTGGGCATGTGATTGCACAACAATTCATGCCAACAAATTTTCAATCTTATGCTATTTTATGGCTTTACACATCTAGATTAGGTAACAACATCATAATTAGTGGGAGTGAAATGCGTTGTAGTATAGTGATGAAAATTGCAACAACAACATTTAAAATTATAAGTGCTCGAAAAATCATGAGTTACAAGGTCGTTCGTAGGGAGCAAATATGGAATTAAATCATTAATCGCAATAATAGATAATAAGTACAATAATTAACAATGAAGATATGTAATGAATAATAATAAAAAATTCAATAATGAGCCAAATTGTTTCTCAAAATCAATGGGATAAAAAGAATAAGTAAAACCTAAAAAATGGTGATTTGAATCACCAATTAATCTCCTCAATCAAGCACATATCCTAAGGATACTCAATATGTCAATGTTTCAAACCAAATCAAATGCTTCAACAGTGTTTCCAACCACTTAACCACAAAGAATCCACATCAAATTCAAGCCTTAATAAATCCATAGTACCCTCAACAAATGTCACAATCAGATGTCAGGCGTAGGGAACCAGATGCCTTAAGTTGTGAGCACAACAACACACGGCACAACCCTCTTGAAATGGTTAAGTGTTGAGTGGGTGTGCACGCATCCCGAGGATGAACAGTGCAAAATCACCCCCCCACCCTCCTTAGAATTTCCTCTTCTTCTCTTCCTAATCGGGTTGCTAATTAGGTATAGGGACTAGGCCCACCGGCAGTGGTGGTGGGCGAGGAGTGAGTGAGAGAGTGAGGGGACCTCACCCCCTATGTGAGAGGTGATAAGCCCTCTACACCAAGTCAATTTATATGACCTTCTAGTTTTTTCGTTTACGATGTGGGACTAAACCCCACTCTTTTCCTTGTGTGAAGCTACAGTGGCGAGGTGTTTCGATTGCTATTGCTGCTTCTGCTTCTTCAAATCAAGATCCTAGAGGACATCTTGAATGTATTCCGTGCGTGCTAGAGGTTATTTGGCAGTGGAGAATAACCAGAGTTCTTCAAACAGCATTGAGGCAGAGTGCTCACCAGCGAGGACCTGAAACATGGAGTATAGGCCCTATGCCCCAATTAAATAGTCCATGAGCATTGCCAAAGCACGGCGAGTGCGATGGCAATGGTCTTGAGGTGTTTTGGGGTTTGGGGAGGTGTGGTGATGTCGGTGGTGACCGAGTTTTGGTGGGTTGGTCGGGGGTGTGAATGGGTGGTCAATGCACCTAATCAAGTTAAGGTTTTTGAAGATGAGGGTGAGGTGAAGCTTTTGGGAGTGGTGGCGTAGCATTTGGGGGTGTGTAATGGCATAGCGACCATGCCAAAGGTGTGGCTGGAGTTGAAGAAGACGGAGGGGGAGAGAGGCAAACGACAGTCGAATTGAGATTTAAAGGACCTAAAACTAGACTAGAAAGGGAAAGGAAGTGAGAGGACCTAGTTATTGGATGAATAGGGGAGAAATCCACACCGATGTGGCTTGTTGGTTGTGGAGGAGATGAATACCTCCAGCGAGAGAGATGACGACGAGGAGAGTGGGAGGCGACCCTCGCTGTGGTTGGTGAGAGGCAGACAATGATAAGGAAGAAGAGGATACTCCCAATTTGGCAGTTGGAAGGCCGTAGGAAGATGGAGAAGGAGGGTCACCGGAGCCATGGCAGAGGTGGCTGGAGAAGAGAAGTTGGGGATTTAGCCTGGAACCGAACTCGAATGGGACCTAGGAATGTGTGTGAGCTTAAATAGAGCTTGAACATGCCTCAATTAGGAAGATTGTGCAAGAAAGTAGGATTTCAAAGAGCTCTTGATTTGGAAAAATCTTGAGTTTTCCTAAGCTCCATGCTTCAAATCAGTACCTGGGATTGTGTTTAGATGGGAGAAGATCCCATGGCGGTTAGTTCCTCCAATTTTGGAGGAGATTAGGTGTTGATTGAAGGTGGAACGCGTGGTCAATGTCGACCGTTCTTGGGTTTGACTTTGTTTGAACCTTCAATAGCGGTAGGGACCCAATTGTAAGGAAGATGAGAAAGATAGGGGGCCATTTGTAAGAAACTTGAAACCTAGGGGCTTGAGTATAGGAAATAGAGCTTTTAAGGGCTAAATTGCAAACTAGGTTAAGATGGACTTTGATTAGGCCCAAATTTTGGTGTTAACCTAATTTTGACCAAAGGAATCTAATTGTGAACTTAGATTTGAGTTTTGACTACGTTTGATTGGGTAACTTTCACATGAGCCCAAATTAGTGTAAATTCCCATTTAAAATTCTATTCTAGGTCAAAATGGGTTCAGATGGTTAAACCAAAGGTACCAAACCTCTTAGAATATTTTTCTATGAATTTTAGCAGGTTTAGATTGATTTTATCCTAACCATAACCTTTCCAATTTAAGTGAGGTTGATAATTAGGGTTTTAAGTCCTATTTTGGTTCTTGAAATGCATGAAACCCTGATTCTGTTAGTGTGAACCCACTCCTTGATTTTTTATGTTCATTTTACCTTTAATTAACCATTGATTAACCCCATGGTTAATCTGCATTTGTGATGTGTTGTTAAAACAACAGAATTAACCCTATTTTTTTTGTCTTTTTCTTAAACTAGATCAAATTGGAATTATCATCCTCAAGTGATCATTTAGGAGCATTTTTCTCATGATTTCAACTAATTCAAGTTTGTTATGACGAATGATGATGAAATACTTGCATTTTGTAGATACTTGCATTCATGCATAATGAGAGAGGAAGAAAGTGAGAGAGGTGGAGCCCTTATGTTTACACTACCACATAATATCACCCACTTATCACCTACAATAATTAACCAAAACCTAGAGTGCCTACCCCACAAAATTCCCAAAAGAATTCCCAACAATCATAGGCTTATGATAAACACCAGTTTATTATCATTCTTAGGCATTAAAACAAACCTAGCTCTTAGGGTTTTTTTTTCGCAAATGGGTTTTTGGGCTACATTTAGGCATTAGCTAGGTTAGGCATGCATTGCATTTTTTGTTGTCATTTTAATGTGTTTTTGTGAATGTTAGGGATGAACAGATATATAGATCCCTAAAACCCTAGCACTAAAGAAGGCAACTGGTGAAGGAGGAGCTCAGACTAGCTAGAACTCAGCTTGATCCAGCTCACCACAGTTGGAATCTAGCTCACTTGGACTAGGGTTAGCTCATCCTAACTCCATTCAGCTAATCTCAGTTGGATGGCAGCTCAAGAGAGCTCATCTTAGCTCACCCTAGCTCAGGTCAACTCAGATCCAGCTCAACTTAGCTGAGTCTAGCTCATCTCAGCTCCTACTAGTTCACAGGGAGCTCTAGCTAGCTCAGCAGAGTTGACTAGAGTTCACCCCAGCTCAGGTCCAGCTACATCTAGCTCCACTCAACTCCAGCTAGCAGAAGATGAATTCATTCGAGCTCAGGAAGCTCAAGTCCAGCTCCTGGGGACCCAGCTTAGCTCAAGCTAATTGAGCTAAGCTACCTTAGCTGTCTCAACCAGCTCAATCCTCCCCGGGAGCACCAGACTTAGCTCATCTCAGCTCCATTCAACAAAAGCCAGCTCACTTTAGCTTGGGTTAGTAGTTAGTAAAGAACTAGTAAGCTAAGCCAGCTAGAGTAGCCCCATGTTGACCTCTTCAGTAGCTGCCAGCTCTAGTTCAGCTCCAGACTCTACATATCCAGCTCCTCTCTTCAAACCCTAAGCTCCACATCCATATTCCTCTACTCTATAGATAGCTAAGCTAGCTTTTCTTAGCTTAGCTTAGCTAGCATCCACCTCCCTGGCACCAAAAACCTGACCCTAACTCCACCTACATTACCGACCACTCCAAGTCCACCTAAGCCTACTTAATCTAGCTCCACCTCTACTCAAGTTGGCACCACCTTCTTCACCACCCTTCACCCCTCAATCACCACCAAAAGACACCTAGATGTTGGTGCCAAAATCACCCTAACCACCTCCCTTTTTGGCACCAACTTAAACCCCCATATCCACCCTACACATAACCCCTCCAAGCCATCTCCACCATCCACCTCAACCCTCTTCTAGAAGCCTAGAAGTTGGCGCCAACCCATGGAACCTCTCCATGGTTGGTGCCACTTTTAAGTGACTCTTGGCCACCCATAACTACCCCCCTTACATCCCTTAGGTGGCGCCAACTTTCCTTAGCCCTAGGATCACCTAACCACCTCCATCTTCCCATCTTAGCCATCCATCTCAAGAGTCACCTTAAGCCCTCATCCTACCCTATAAAAAGACCACCACCCATCACCTTACAACCCATCCTTGGCTAGCAAATTTCCTCTCATACTCTACCTAAAGCCCACGCCCAAGAGAGAAGAAGAAGAAGAAGATTAAGGGGATATTCTGTTCCCTTGGTGCCTTTGCCTCTTCCCTTCTCTCTTGTGCCCACGCCAGCCAAAGGAGGAGCCAGGCAAGGAAGACCTTTGGAGGAGGTCTTGAAGGTGGTCCACACCACCTTGGAGGAGAGCTTGAGGGTGGTGCATGCCCACCCTTGGAGGAAAGACTTGAGCTGGAGAGCATCCACCTTGGAGGAGCTTTCAAGGAAGGAGAAGGAGACCCTCTTTTCAAGCCAAGGAGCAGCTAGGCTTGGAGCAAGAAGACTCCCTTCTTCACCAGATTCTGCAAGAGGATTTGTGTTTCTTTTATTGCTTTTATATTTTCCATTTCTAGTAGAAGCATTCCTCTACTTTTCTTTGTAAAAGAACATAAATTCTATTAAATTAGTTTGCCTTCTTTTTTAATTTCTATTGTAGTTGTTTATCTTGTTTTAGCACTTGTTTCACTTCCACTTCCTAATTACTCTAGGCTTCCACTTGCCTAGAGTGAGCTTAGGGAGGGGACATATTTATCTCTTAAGTTTTAACTTAGTAATTATAGGTGTTAGTTACTTTTCATCACAATTCGCATTTTGCCCTCATTACTTCAAAAAAAAAAATTATATATTTAAAATACCAAAAAGAAGATTGAGTTTCCCCTTTAAAGCAAGAGATTTGAATTGCAAACTTGCCTCCTTGGATGACCCTAGATACTCCCCTATCTAGGATTATAAATTTAAAAGCGTATGCGAATTCACGTGTTACAACGACTTTAAAAACCCTAATTACAAATCACGCGACTTTTCGCATCAGCTTGCTCCCTACACCTCACTCCTCACCCCTCAGTTATAAAACTACCACCCCCCCTCAACTCTTAGGGGTCGGCACCCACCATCACCCACACCCACACCTTATTGCATCTCCTACTCATGCATACCCTCACTCCATCCCAATAGCCAGCCACCTCTCCTCTTTCCCTCTCTTCCTCTCCCATTCATAGCACCCTCTCACCAATTGAGAGGGCACGTTGTGCCATTGGGAAGCCTCTTGTGGTCGCAAACCTCCATGGTGAGGTCTACCACCATCTAGCTCCTCGTGAGTAAGTGACGTGGTGGATTCTCTTGTTATTTTGTTATTTTGAGCATTGTTTTTATCACCATTAGCGTAGGTTAAAAGCTCCCCTGTTTTGTGCTCTGTTTCTCTCAATATCCCAAATTGAATTCATTTTTCCGCTCAGTTACTGGTTTAGTTCTTAGTTAACTAGTGACAAGGGTCCACGTATCACTCGTTGTCAGTCACCCGCACCCGCATCCCACTCCACTCCTCTCTTCAAGTCACCACCTAAGTGAGAAACTTAGTCGATGACATACCGCCCCAACCGGTTGCCCCCTCTTTGCACACACCCCTGTGCATGACTGTTTGGCGTGCTAAGGTGACCGGGCGGCTTCTCACTTTGTAGGTCACACTCTCCTGAGCGCGGTTCTCTCTCTCCCCCTCACCCGGTTAGACACTCACACAGACACAGCGCGCCTCACTTCTCTCTTAGCACACGCACACACTCAGCTACGTGCTACATCACACACACAACGCGCCTCACTTCTCTCTTAGCACACGCACACACTCAGCTACGTGCTACATCACACACACAGCGCACCTCACTCCATTCTACACTGCTTACAGACAAACAGACACACATACACACACAATCACACGCACATACACATACACTCACATAGACACATACACATACATATATATATTCATACACATACACATATACCCATTCACATCACGCGCACATCCCGATTTATCACACATTTTATCACACATGTGTACTCACTAGTTGCGAACACATACGTGATTTACGTGCACATCAAGCCCTTCACACACACACACACACATCCAATCCACACATTACGCGACACAGCCACGGTTAATCACATCTCTCCAGATGTCGATTAACCTAGCACAGTGCTACATTCTATTTTCCAATCCCATCGTCCTTTTCTTCTCTTTCTATATTTCTCTATATATATAGATCTATCTACATATATACATGGACATATATATCTTATACATACATATGTACATATATAAATAAGCTAAGTATTTCCTTTTATTTCAATTCTCGCATTTTTTCTTTTGTTCTCATATTACCTTTTATTTGTTAATTAAGAAAATACCAAAAAAGTATAAAAAGATAACCCTTGACTTTGAAGGTACTTGATCTCACGTGTAGCGAGATTATTTTGGATTGAAGTTGGTAGGTTGCCAAGGGCATATTTTGAGGATGTACCTCATGGACCAAGGTTATCACATAAAATCTTAAAACCATGAAAACTCCAAAAACATAATAAACGAAAGGAAATGACTCATCTGTAGGATCCGCATAGAAATCTATTTATCTTAAACCCACCTCCCTGAGTTCGACCCTAGGCCTAAAACTAACAATCTTAAAACATACTTTAGTCTTGGTTAAAATACATTTGAAAAATCTTTGTAGGATCGCTTGTAGTTAACCACTTCCACTGTGCTTGTTTTCACACTAATATCATCTAATTAAATAACACTACTCACAATTCGACATAAGTTTTCTAGCACCGTTGCTGGGGAGGCACTATTCAGGTTTCATTTCTACTCTTTTCCTTTAACGTTATTCTTCTTTCCACCCATCTCTTCACAGGTATTCGTTGTTTGTTTTTGTGTAGGTGAACCTGTTGCAAGGGAGAAGTCATGTAGAGAAGGTCGGAGACGTGGATGAGTCTAGGGCTGGAGCGAGAGCGTGAAGTCGTTGGCGTCACTTGGAGCCTCGTACACATTGCTGAGGAGGTAGGTGTCCTTGTCTCTTAGCAATCCTAGATTCTCTTGTCATCATAAATTCACTCAAAGACAAAAAAAAAAAAATCAAAAGCTAAAAAAATTCAAAAATAAAAAAAACCTAAGAAAAAAATAATGCTTCTTCTTAGGATTTCTCAGGGTGAGTGGATTAAAATCCACTGGTTGATTATTTTCATCACATCCACCGTCCTTGATTTCCCACACATGCGTGTAAAATCCAAGAATCTCAATTCTTTGAATTTTCACGATGCATGATTACATTGAGCAGAATTAAAATCGAGTGTTTGTTCCATCTTGTTGCCTCATTATTCATATTCAGGATCCATTATTTTGGCTGGGGAGTCTTGGAATTAAGTTGACTCCAACCTCACCACGACCTCATATTTACCTCTGATTTGATCCTGAATCTCTACCGCAAAATTTTCATTTCTCTTATTGTTGGTTGAGCCTTGTGTGGATTCTACATTTTGGTGATTGAGAGTAATTGTGTTGCATTGTTTGACTCCCATTTACATTATCTTAAAAGTGATTCGTGCTTCCACACTTAGAAATATCCATTTAAGAGCCCATTGCATTGTAGCATTGATAACACTGCATATGGGGGTGATAATTCTGTTAAATAGGGCCCATCTTAAGAATAAAAGGCACAACATAAGTAGAATGGGAGCATTGCATGCATCATATGCTAAGATTGCTTATAAAACAGTATTAACGATCATTTGTATAAGCACATGTCAAAATAGGTCTTAGATGAGCAATCGGACCACACGGATGGATTCAGAACGATGAACGAAGTCCAACGGACTCAAAATCGGCCAAATCCGACATCCGGAGCTCCCACAATGGGCCCAAGAAGTTCTGACTGTTGATCTGATCTACGGCCCACGATGCACCACGTGGCGCCCGCTCACCGCGCACCCGCTTCCACCTTCAACTAGAGATCAGATCTCAGCCGTCGATCTCTGATTGGACGGCTGAGAACCGCGTGCACGCCCACGGTCACCGCGAGAAAGCAGCGGGCGTAGCCCAGCGGTTAAAAAGCACGCCCGCACCCACGCGAAGCTGGTTCAAGCCGCGCGGTTTGGGAATTCGAATATAGCGAGGCGCGCGGACGAAATTCTGTCATAGATCCGCATGCGAATGGTGACGATAGTGCCACGTGGTGCGCCCTCAGGCGGCGATCGGCCACGTGCACGCGCATGCCGGACTATAACGCCCGCAGCATGCGCACTCAAGGCGCGATCCGAGCGTGCCCGGGCGAAGACCTTAGCCGTCCGATCGAAGATCGGACGGCTCTCATGCCACACCGACGGATCAAGCGCGAGGAAGAACGGCGCAGGCGAGCGACTGGCGGGCTGGGGGCTTCACCGATGTTTTTGGAAGGGTTTTCGCGACGTCCCGGATGTCGCTAAAACCCCTTCTTCATTTGGAAAGCCCTTCTCTCTATTTAAACCCCTTCCAACCACTCATTCAAGGCATTCACTCCCCTTGCAAATACTCTACCTCTCTCTTAGCTAACTTTAGGCCCTCTTGTAATCGTCGGAGACGACGAGCCGCCGACGGAGCCTTCTCCACCACTGTGGCTACCTTGTTGCCCTCCCTCTCTCTCTCTCTTTCCTCTTGTCTTTTAAGCTTTACTTTACTTATGTTTAAGCATGTATCTGATGTTGTAATTTATGAACTAAAGCTGCATGATTAATAAAGTTGTTTTCCATTCAGTTGCCTACTCTATTTCCTATTCAAGTTGCATGTTAAGAATGAAACGATCCTAACCCTAATCATGCGCACTCTCTCTCTCTCGCTTTCCACCTACACCTTTTCGCAAGCAAAACTCTACGATTTTCGTGACAATAAGTGATAAGAAAAATCCGATTTTCACACCTCCTTGAGACCGACACTCGGACTCACATCTGTTTCTTTACTTTAAAACCAGCATTGCAAGTGCTAACTATAACGACACTTCTTAACACACGCACGAAAGCACGTCAGTTTTTGGCACCGTTGTCGGGGAGGCAACAGATTTGTTTTCTCACTTCCATTCCACATCCATTCTCACATCGTCTAACGCCTTGTCTCCTTTTTACTTGATGGTTACAGGAATTCAGCGCTTGGTCGGCGAAGCAGCGCGACCCATGACGGTAGCAAGGGAGTAGGCGCAACAAGGATCGGTAGTGAGTAATTCTTCACTCATGACTGTTTGCTTGCGTGAAAAACTAAAAAAATTGTAAGACTGAAAAAAAATTGGCGTGGTGTATGATTACTTGACCCACATCCTTAACATATCACCCAACAAAAAAAATGTACACTCTAACATTCTGAATAAATTCTTGGAGTGTTCTTTTCTCTTTTTGAGTGGTGTTTGCGAAGCCACCTTGGATTGACTTGGGCCACACCACTCAACCCTAAAAAATGACTCATCTAATAGAAGCTGCATGATCATTAGGATGAGTACATTAGGGTTTTAGAGCCTCTACAGAATAAAAGGAAATCTACTTTCACCAAATTGTGTGCAAAACTTGACGTGCCCACTGAAACTTGTTTGAAAACATTAAGACACGTCAACCCTAAAAGACACTAAAGTAAGGATGAAATACTAAAAGACACCACATCTTAAAACTCCTTGCTTGAAAACCATGTTTTGGTAGAAGCACACACAATGAAAGTGGAAAATTAAGAGGCACCACCCCAATCAATGCCTCATCACATAACCCTAGCACAAGCACTATCCTAGCCCTTTTAAAACTGAGTAGATGTGCCCTAGGCAGGACTGAGTTAAGTCTCGAGAGGCGAGGTTTTGTTTGCTGGGCACTTGGCTTTCATTCCCTTGGTAGAATCTGGTGACTAGGTTGCGGGGCAGTGTCAAATGACTGCAGTTGTGAGGTCTACGGAACCGGTGGCGCAAGCCAAAGGAAGAACCTTCCCTGCAATCCCCTCGTAATCAACCTGACCAGATTTGCCTTGGGAAGGGGAGTCTAGTGCTCACGGACTTAATCACACTTTTTGAGATTTCTAGGTCTCCTAAGGAATACACCATAAGGACTAGGCTTGTTTGCTTGATTAAACACATTTCTTGCATCTGTCGCTCTCCGCATCCCCTCCTGTTCTTCTCTAGTGTATGCATGGGAGACTCTCACTGCAACCCGAGTTGTTTGTTTTGGGACAAGAATCTAGGCGACGTGATTCTGTTAGAAACATGGCTGAACCTAGGGTAGATGAGGCTGAGGATCAATCCCCACCAGACACAATGGCCATCATCCAAGCCCAAATTAATGCAAACCACCGGGTTCAGCAACAATAAATCCACACCATCATGTAAGCCATACACTAGTTACAGAACCCACAAGGGCAACCACCACCACCTTTCCATGGCCCACAAGGGCAACTACCACTCGATGTACCACCATTTCAGGATCAACCGAGGCCCCTCTGTGATTTCTATAATCCTTCCGCTATTAGAGTCGAGCCACACCTTAGGATCCCCGAAGGGGGAGATGATTTTGAGCTAAAACCAAATGTCTTAAGTCTGATCCAGAGCCACTTCCATGGAAGCTCAAATGAGGACCCATTCTAGCACCTAGAGGATCTCGATCGCATAGCACGAACTGTGAAACCTAGGAACATTAGCCTTGACATTGTTCTAATTAAGATTTTCCCCTTCTCGTTGAGAGACAAGGCTTCTCACTGGCTTAGAACCTTAGGTAGACCCATCACCACCTGGGAAGAACTGAGGCATGCATTTCTAAAGAAATTCTTCCCCATAGGAAAGACCAATGCCCTCAGAAGAGCTATTACTACCTTCACACTCCAGGGTGGGGAACAGTTCCATGAGGCGTGGGAAAGATTTAATGAACTTTTGAGGAAATGCCCACACCACAAAGTACCAAGGTGGAAAATGGCCCAGATTTCTACCACGGTTTAGACAGCAACCTATGGAACTTCGTCAATGCCTCATGCGGGGGGAACTTCCTGAACAAGGACGAGGAGAGCGCATTTGAGCTCTTTGAGTCCATGAGCAAAAATTCGCTCAACAATGCCTCCATGACCCAGTTTAACAGGTCCAGTCAACCCCGTGGTGGGATTTATGAGGTACAAGCAAATTCTGGAATGGTTGACATGGACATCATTGCCAAGAAACTAGATCGAGTGGAATTGGTGGACAAAAAGATTGATGAGCTACTGAACCAGACCAGGAACCCATTACAGACCTTCTCCCTAGCAAAGGAAGCACATAATGTTGACCTGGTCCAGCCCTTAACCAAACTGAACCTGGAACAACCCTTGACCACGTTCTAGGGAGGGGCCTTTTCTCCCTCAACCCTTGATTACTCTCTTCCTTCTCCATCGACATCGGCTATCCTTGAAGATGTGCAAGCTGTCCAAGGTTATGCTAAACCTGACCCTTTCTCCAACACTTATAACACTGGCTGGCATAACCACCCCAACTTTGGTTGGACAAACTAGAAACCACCGCAATTCCAAAACCAGCCCAGGCCAAACCAGTAGCCACACTTGCCCCCTATCAGCAGGGACCATCAGTTAGACCCCCATATAATCAAAATAGGGCGACCCCTCCCCCACAAAACCAAATGGACACCCTAATAAAGATGATGGCTGACATGAACCAGAAACATCAGGAGGAAATGGCCTTGGTAAAGGGACAGTTAAGGCAACTCTTGGACTGTAAACAATAAGGATCCCTACCTTCCTAGCCATAACCAAACCCACAAAACATAATTAATAGAATCCCCAATTTGCAATGTTCCAAGGCAATCCTGGGCAGGCTCACATGGTCTAGCCAGCTCCGCAAACACCCCCTGGGTTTGGTGCTTCTTCATCCTCGTCTTCTCAAGGATCAACCCATGGTCCCAATGCCTCTGCGAATGCGGTGACCTTGAGAAGTGGCACCAAAACCCAGGATCCCAAATGGCTGACTCTCCCCGAGACTTCACCCGCTGAAATACCCAACTTAGAAGAGGCACCAGAAAAACACAAGGACCCAGAAATAGATCCGATCCACATTTAGACACCCTACCCTGAGGCCTTGGAAACAATCAAGAAAAAGAAGAATGTTGTGGAAACTGAGGAGCTTTTGGAGATCTTTAAGCAGGTATATATTAATATTTCGCTCCTCGAAACCGTTAAGCACATCCCGGTTTACGCCAAGTTTTTAAAGGATGCCTGTACACCCAAACATAAGCCAAGATCTCAAGCACCTAGGAAGGTTGTGCTCTCCGAACAAGCAAGTTCCGTAATATCAAGCAACCTTTCGCTCAAGCGAACTGACCCAGGAGCACCCCTGATTTCTTGCAATATTGGGGACATGGCATTTGATAGAGCGCTCCTAGACTTAGGTGCTTCTATCAATCTGATTCCAACAACCCTGTACCACCAATTTGGTTTCGGAGAGTTGACACCCACACCTGTCACCATCCAGCTGGCTGATAGATCAGTGAAAACCCCGAAGGGGGTTGTTGAGGACGTAATCGTATGGGTTAAGGACTTCTATTTCCTGGTCGACTTCTTGGTGCTCAACATGGAAGTTCCTAAAAAATTACAGAATGCACCCATAATCTTAGGCAGACCTTTCTTAGCTACGGCTAAGGCAAACATTGATTGTGACATGGGATGTATGGAAATCACCTTCGGAGATAGGAAAATGCAATTGGATATCTTCCGGGTGACAAAGTCTTTTGACTACGATTGTGTTGAGGAACATGATCCCGTAGAAACTCTGGTCGAGGAATGCCTCACTCTTAGTTCTATCTCAGACCACCAAACCCGTAATAACTGTTCTGACCCATCACCGTCACTACTCGTGGACCTCTGTAAGGTTGATTACCATCACACAACACCATTTGAGGAGATCGATGTTGATCAACTCCCGCCTTTTCCCTTTCCGTCAACTGTGGTTCCACCCACACCCGAGCTTAAGCCACTACCCGAGAATCTCAAGTATGTCTTCCTGGGACTTGACCAGACTTTCCCTATGATTATTAATTCTCATCTAACCAAGGATTAGGAACTCAGGTTGATCGCAACCCTTTCAGAACATCGGGCCGCCATTGGTTGGACCATTTCGGACTTGAGAGGAATTAGCCCCACCTATTGCACCCATAAGATTTACCTGGAAGATGGGGCACGACCCTCCCGCCAGATGCAGAGACGTCTAAACCCAAACATGCGGGAAGTTGTTAAGAAAGAAATTATAAAGTGGCTTGACGCCGACATCATCTATCCTATCTCCGATAGCCTCTGGGTGAGCCCCACTCAAGTGGTTCCAAAGAAAGCCGGGCTCATCGTTGTCACCAATGATCATGGTGAATCCATCCCCACCAGCACCACCACTACATGGCGGGTGTGTATTGATTGTAGGAAGCTCAATGAAGCCACTAAGAAGGATCATTTCCCCTTGCCATTCATTGACCATATCCTTGAAAGATTGGCAGGGCAAAAGTATTTTTGCTTCCTGGATGGATATTCAGGATATAACCAAGTCGCAATTGCTCCGGAAGATTAAGAAAAGACCACATTCACTTGCCCGTATGGCACGTTTGCATTCCGACGAATGCCGTTCAGGCTATGCAACGCACCTGCTACCTTCCAGAGTTGCATGCTAGCCATTTTTTCAGAAATGGTGGGTGAATACCTAGAGGTCTTTATGGATGATTTCTCTATATTTGGGAATTCATTCGACCATTGTGTGAGCAACTTGGAGAAAATCTTGAAACGATGTATCGAGGTTAATCTGGTGTTAAGTTGGGAAAAGAGCCATTTTATGGTTCAAGAATGAATTGTCCTCGGTCACATTGTATCACATAGGGGCATCGAGGTAGATTGGGCTAAGGTTGATTTGATTTCCAAACTTCCTCCACCTAGCTCGGTCCGACAGATTCGCTCATTTCTGGGACACATTGGCTTCTACCGAAGGTTCGTTAAAGACTTTTCCAAGCTTTCCAAACCCTTAACTGACCTTCTGGCCAACGACGCCATATTCCACATGTCTTCTGATTGCATCCAGGCTTATCATACCCTCCGGGACTTAGTCACCACACCACCTGTACTTCAGCCCCTGGATTGGTCCCAGGACTTTGAGATTATGTGTGATGCATCAGATTTTGCCATAGGCGCTGTCCTAGGACAAAGACAAGACAAGAAACTCGTGGTGATCTACTACGCGAGCAAAACGTTGGACGAGGCCCAATGAAATTATACGGTCATAGAGAAAGAATTGCTTGCTGTAGTCTTCGGACTTGAGAAGTTCCGATCATACTTGCTGGGATCCCACATGACCATCTATATTGACCATTCAGCCATCCGGTATCTGTTGGCCACGAAGGATGCAAAGCCCAGGCTCATCAGATGGATCTTGCTCTTGCAGGAATTTGACCTGGAAATCCACGACAAGGTCGAATCGAAGAATGTGGTGGCTGACCACTTGTCTAGACTTCATCCAGACCACATTGGACCCTCCCTACCTTTATCTGACACCTTCCCCGATGAACACATTCTAGCTGTGCAAGACAAGAGACTGCCTTGGTATGCTGACTACGCCAACTATCTAGTTGTAGGACAAACCCCACACAGCTGGTCCAGACAGCAACAGGACAAGTTCTTGCCTGAGGCCAAGCACTATTTCTGGGATGATCCCATGCTATTTCTCCTCTGTGCCAACCATATCATCAAGAGGGGTATCCCCGAGAATGAAGTTCAGAGTGTGCTTTCCTTCTGTCATGACCAGGCTTGTGGTGGCCACTTCTCTGGAAAGAAAACGGCTGCAAAGGTTCTGCAGTCTGGATTGTACTGGCCTTCCCTATTTAAGGATGCACACAACTTTGCCAAGACTTGTTCACGCTGCCAAACGCTGGGGACCATGACCAGGAAAGATATGATGCCCCTCCAGCCCATCTTGATTGTTGAAATCTTCGACGTGTGGGGTATCGATTTTATGGGCCCCTTTCCACCATCCAACGGCTTCGAGTACATCCTAGTCTAGGTAGACTATGTTTCTAAATGGATTGAAGCCATCGCCACTCGTCGATGCGATCACAGGACTGTCATGGACTTTGTTAAGCAGAACATCTTTTCCCGGTTTGGAATACCAAAGGCCATGATCAGTGATGGTGGAAGTCATTTTATCCACTCCCAATTCCGTGCCCTACTTAGAAAATACAGGGTTAACCACCGCATTGCTACCCCATATCATACGCAAACAAATGGGCAGGCCGAGGTCTCCAATAGACAAATCAAGAACATTTTACAAAAGACTGTGAGATCTGACAAGAAAGACTGGTCCACACGATTAGATGATGCCCTATGGGCAAACAGGACCACTTTCAAGACCCCAATAGGCATGTCTCCTTATTTCCTGGTCTTTGGCAAAGCCTGCCATCTTCTTGTCGAATTGGAACACCGGGCTTACTGGGCTGTCAAGCAATGTAACATGGATTCCTAGTTAGCCGGTGCGCAGAGGACGCTCCAACTATCTGAGCTTGAAGAAATTCGTCGAGACGCCTTCGAGAATAGTCGACTGTATAAGGAGAAAATGAAAGCCGTCCACGACCGACTTATCCATAGAAAGACCTTTGAGCCTAACCAGCAAGTCTAGCTGTTCGATGCCCGCCTAAAACTCTTCCCGGGGAAACTCAGGTTTAAATGGACAGGACCATTTCGGGTGGTTAAGCCTTACTCTAATGGGGCGGTTGAAATCGCTGATCCAAACACTGGGCACACTTTTACAGTTAATGGTCAAAGATTAAAACACTTCCTAGCCCAGGTTCCCCCAAAGGAGAGTGTCACCCTCATTGAGGGATGACATGAAGCAGCACCCAGCTGGAGGCGTTAAACTTAACGCTTCCTGGGAGGCAACCCAGAGGATTTAGTCTGATTTGGTATTTTACGTCACTCAGGTACTATCTTTTTGAACCCCTGTTGCATCCATGTATTTGCCAATGAGGACATTGTCCAACTTAATCATGGGGGGTTGTAAATTGCACGATCCTGAGCTCATTTAATTAGTCTGAATAAAATAAAATAAAAAAAAAAATAAATTTTGGAAGAAACTTAGGCATTAGAAACTTGTCAATAGTGGAAAATAATACAAAAAGAACTTGAACACTTAGACTTTTCAGGCCTTCAGGCTTAATCAGCCCTGGTGTCCGTTAAAATATGGATTTAGCTTCGAATCCTTGCAACCTTAAGCTACTCTAATCCACCTACTAAATAAGGTGGTAAGTATACGACTTATCAACTCACCCTCTAACTCAGAAGAACTTTGAGTCTAAGCATCTGCACACATTCTTGCATAGACTCACTCCTCGGAGATTTTGACAGAAATTGGGTAGCTAATGAACTCTTTAGGGTGGTATGGCTGGCAAGTTGTCGTGGGTAATAGCCCATTGGCAGGTTGTCCGGAGCCCAGCCACAGGACCACTTCTTCTTCAATGCCTCTAGGTACATTTGAGATCAGGGAAGCCACATACAAAAAAAAAAGGAGAAGAAAAGAAAATAAAATAAATCACACTTCACCACACGAGTATGGCTGGCAAGTGATCGTGGGTAACAGCCCATTGGTCGGTTGTCCAGAGCCCAGCTCATTAATTGCACAAAAAGAACCAAAACACTTAAGGAAAAAGTGGGGAAGTGGTACAAGCCGGGGAGATATACACTGGAAAAATCCTTGTGTTGACCCCAATTAAAACAAACGTAGGGAGAAAGCTACTAATCGAACAAATACACCTTCAGGCAAAATACTTCCTCTTCCGGTCACCTAGGGGCGTAGAAACCTGAAGTCTGTCTGAATTACCGTTGAGTGATTCTATCACAATCTTCACACCAGGATGCTTAGCACTTAGGGTTTTGACTGAGTTTTGGGTGGGTTGGGTAGCTGTAAAAGTTACCAACCCACTCTGAATTCCAAAAAATTCTAAAAAATATTCATACATATACATATGTATATTTACATATATTAAAGTAAGGATTCGGGCAATTCGTATTTTGGTAGACACCCGAGCGCTGCTTAGTCTTTGTAGATTAAGATCTTAGTATATTTCCTCCTATTGACAAGTGACAAAGTGTCTAAGCAATTACTTCTTAAATTCTGACAGAAAATAAAGGCTACAATAAACCTTGCTAGGGACTAGCAATGAGTAAGCATTGGGGTATGATAACACTGCATATGGGGGTGATAATTCTATTAAATAGGGCCCATCTTAAGAATAAAAGGCACAACATAAGTAGAATGGGAGCATTGCATGCATCATATGCCAAGATTGCTTATAAAACAGTATTAACGGCCATTTGTATAAGCAATTGTCAAAATAGACCTAAGATGAGTAATTGGACCGCATGGATGGATTCAGAACGACGAACGGAGTCCAACGGACTCAAAATCGGCCAAATCTGACATCTGGAGCTCCCACAATGGGCCCAAGAAGTTTTGACCGTTGATTTGATGATCAATGGCCCTCGATGCACCACGTGTCGCTCGCTTACCGCTCACCCGCTTCCACCTTCAACCAGAGATCAGATCTCAGCCGTCGATCTCTGATCGGACGGCTGAGAACCGCGCACTTGCCCGCCGTCGCCGCGATAGAGCAGCGGGTGTAGCGCAGCAGTTAAAGCGCACGCCTGTGCGCACGCGACGCGGGTTCGAGCCGCGCGGTGCGGGAATTCGAAGACAGTGAGGTGCGCGGATGAAATTCAGTCGTAGATTTACATGCGAACGGTGACGATATCGCCACGCGGCGCGCCCTCAGGCGGCGATTGGCCACGCGCACGTGCACGTTGGACGATAATGCCGGCTCGCACGTGCACTCAAGGCGCGATCCGAGAGCGCTCAGGCGAAGACCTCAGCCGTCCGATCTTCGATCGGACGGCTCTCATGCCACGCCCACGGATCAAGCGCGAGGAAGAACGGCGCGGGCGAGCGACTGGTGGGCTGGGGGCTTCACCGACGGTTTTGGAAGGGTTTTAGTGACGTCCCGGACGTTGCTAAAACCCCTTCTTCATTTGGAAAGCCCTTCTCTCTATTTAAACCCCTTCCAACCACTCATTCAAGGCATTCACTCCCCTTGCAACTACTCTACCCCTCTCTTAGCTAACTTTAGGCCCTCTTGTAATCGTCGGAGACGATGAGCCACCGATGGAGCGTTCACCACCGTGGCTACCTCGCTGCCCTCCCTCTCTCTCTCTTTCCTCCTATCTTTTAAGCTTTACTTTACTTATGTTTAAGCATGTATCTGATGTTGTAATTTATGAACTAAAGCTGCATGATTAATGAAGTTGTTTTCCATTCAGTTGCCTACTCTATTTCCTATTCAAGTTGCATGTTAAGAATGAAACGATCCTAACCCTAATCGCTTTCTCTCTCTTTCTCTCTCGCTTTTCACCTGTACCTTTTCGCAAGCAAAACTCTGTGATTTTTGTGACAATAAGTGACAAGAAAAATCCGATTTTCACGCCTCCCTGAGATCGACACTCGGACTCACATCCGTTTCTTTACTTTAAAACCGGCATTGCAAGTGTGAACTATAACGACACTTCTTAACACACACGCACGAAAGCACGTCAAGCATGCACTAACTATTCAATTTGAAGGAGGGTTGCTTGGGCATCAAAACTTATTTTCCAGAAACCCGGAGATTAGTTGAAGTGGTAACTCATTTGAATCTTAAAATCCATACTACTAAGGAGCGAAATTATGAAAGGCATTCAAGAATCTAAACTTCAATTTGGGGAGATTTCCCCATTGCATGCTTGATTTACACACTCTTCAATCAACGCACTTGGGCATTACCACCTAACAATGCCCTTCACATTCCAAAGTACTTGTATCCTAAGCCTCTTAATTAAAATTGGTAGTAATTCGACCCCATTAAGATTTGGAGGTCAAACTACCAACGTGGAGTGCCTATATGCTGATACGGGTTCCCACGTGCTATCGGGTGTCTAAGACTGGGGCAAATGGCCTTTCAATCTAGCCTTGTGGTTTCGCGGTGCTCGTATACGGTTTCGTAGGTGGTGATAGTAGGTAAATTGGATCTTTTTGTTTAGGGTCACCTTTAGAGGTTAGGACCTTGATTTGTTGATTTATCATTAAGTGCACCTATTCGGCATCATTCCTCTCATCCTCTTCTCTCTTCTCATCTCCCCAATTCTTCTTCTAGTGGTGCATGTTTGGGAGGGGTCACAAAACGTTGAACTCGTCGAATTGTCTGATAATTTTAGGACGGTAGAAGTTGATGAATCGTCCTCCTCCTTTGTAAGCATGGCTGCTCGCCCACCTCCAAATCTCGAAGGGGGGAATCCTCCCCCTCCACCAGACCCGTTAACCTGCCTCCAAGCCCAGGTGGCATTGTACACAAAACAGATTCAAGCCATCAGGGAAGCCTTGGAGGAAATGCAAAATCCTCTCCACCAAGAGGAGACTAGGTCTCTGAGCTCGTATCAGAATCCCGATGCAACAAAGACCTATAGGCAAGTTTGTGTCCCTACAGGCAAGGATGATTTTGAATTGAAATTGAATGTCATCGGCCTAATCAATTTCTATTATAATGGACATGCCAGTGAAGACCTGTTTCTTCACTTGGAGGATTTGACCCGATTGGTTGAAATAAAAACTAAGAAATATCAGGTTAAATATTGTCCTCATGAAAATGTTCCTTTTTTTATTGCGGGACAAAGCCACGCAATGGCTGGGCACGATTGAAAGATCCATTCATTCTTGGGAAGAGATCCGCATAGCATTTCTCAAGAAATTCTTCTTGATTGGGCGCACCAATGCACTTTGTCGTGACATCACTTCTTTCATGCAACAAAATGGTGAATAATTTCATGAGGCCTGGGAGAGGTATAATGACTTTCTTAGGAAATGCCCATACCACGGTCTACCTCTGTGGCATGTAGTCCAGATCTTCTATTATGGGCTAAATGAAACCATGAGATAGATTACGGATGCTTCTTGAGGAGGCAATTTCATGAACAAAGATGAGGAGGGAGTGTTTGAACTATTCGAAAACATGAGTGAAAATTCAATGAACAACGCTTCTGTCATCGCCTTTAACTGGACTAGCGCACCTCGTAGTGGAGCACACGAGGTTGGTGTGGGACCCTCCCATTCGTCTACTGATATGAATTTGATCACACAAAAATTGGATGAAGTCTTCCTCGTTCACAAGAAGCTGGACGGACTTTTGGCCAACCTCGCTCGTTCTTTGTCCAACACTTCGGCTCCTCCCTCACATCACAAAACTAATTCTTCCTAAGTTAGGCTTATTTACAATAATCTTGCACATCCTACACCATCTTTGCTGAGTATTGTGCCAAGCGACTCGGTAAGCAATGTGGACTTGGCTTCTACTAGCCAATATTTTGACATGGAGGAGCAAGCCTCCATGTACTTGAATGCATTATCGAATGTGGACCTGTCTTCAGAATTCGAAGATGTGTGCGCCTCGAGGAACAACCCGTATTCTGCTACTTATAACCCAGGGTGGCGCAATCATCCGAACTTTGCATGGTCCAGCAATCCTTAACGCTAAAATCCCACTGGTGGACCAGTGCAATCATTCGCTCCCATCATCCCAAGGGCCCAGTATGGTCCTCCAGCAAATCCACCACTATTGCGTTGAAAATCATCGTATTTAGGAAAATATCGCATCGTAGTGTAGTGACGAAAATCAATGTGACATTTAAATTTATAATCCTGGAAAAATCATGAGTTTCGAGGTTGTTTGTAGGGAGCAAGTGTAGCAAATCAATCACAATATTCAAAGAAAATAATGTAAGTGAATCAAATAATTAGAATGATATTTGATTAAGAGCAAAAAATATATCTCAAAAGTTAGGGACAAGAAATATAAATGAGGACTAAAAATGGTGGTTGAAACCACCAATTAAGCCCTAGAATTAAGCACAAATCCCAATCAATTTTCTCAACAGTAACCCTCAACCACTTCACCATGAATATCCATGTCAGACCAATGCTCAATAAATCCACAATTATCCTCAATCAATATCAGACGTCGGTCAAGCACATTAGACGGCTTAAATCTCAAGTACAACAGCTCCTCAGATCACCTCAGAATTCATTAAGTGTTGGCACGCACCTCGAGTCACATCAGTGCAAAATGACCCCCCTCCCCCCTCAGATTTCCTTCCTTCTCTTCCTCAAATCCGGGTATAGGTATTTGGGTGAACAGAAACTAGGTATTCGAGTCAGAGGGTCCAGACCTGCGTGTGTGTGTGCGTATGGGTATAGTTAGAGGACTCGACCCCTTGTGCTCATGGGCAAGCAGTGGGGGGTCGAATTCCCTAATATGCCCAAGTTTGGGCTTTTTACTCAACGAGGTGGGACTAAATGTTCTCTTCCCCTTGTCTTCTTTGTTCTCCTCACGTAGAGGAGATGCTGATGGTTTGAGCTCGCTTTGCTGTTGGATATCAAATCCAACGGCCTAGATGTGATGCCCAAGAGGTTCTGCAGTTGGCGAGGGAGGGCTCCTTGCTGATGGCTCGCCGGAGATGCTACACGTGGCCAGAGAGGAAGCTTGGATCTGGAGAACACCTACATGCAAAAATATGGCCTTTCGACCCAAATTAAAACCACACAAAGGTCCAGCACTACTCGCCGGACAAAAGCTCTAAGGTAATTGGAAGTGAGGAGGGTTAGCGGTGAATCTCTCAAGGACCTTGGTTGGCAGTCATGGACGATAGTCTTCAAGATGTTAAACAATTAAATTGAGTTGGGCAAAATATTGGTGAAGGTGTGGAGATGCTTTTTCCCAACTCAATTGGGTCATGGAGAAGTGAAGAAGGTGGGTTGATGAGGCCAGTGGTGGTGCTCCTTACTGGAGAAGAAAGGAGAAGAAGTGATGGACGGGGCTAAGAATTAACCTGAACATAATTGGAGTAAGGGGGACTAGAAGTCCTAAACTAATTGGGGGAAAGGAGGTAGGGAGCTAGGTCATCGATGTGGCCGTCAGCGATGGGGATGAAAGTTGGAAATTAGAGTTGAAGAAGGAGGTAGAGGTGCTCAATCTTCGCGTGAAGCTTCGTGAAGGCAAGGGAAGGCAAACCCTCTGTCTTTTGGCCAAGGCAGAGGGCGAAGAAGGAGGATGAAGGAGCTCCGAGGTATGCTGGATTTGCCGTCGAAGGAGAAGAAGAGATGGGAAATTGACAGTCAAAATGGGTACACCCTCGACTTGCTTGGGCTTTGGTCTCTATATAGAGGAGTTCTTGCATTCAATTCGACTTATACATGCCCATTTGCATGTATTCTAACCGACCGTGGAGCTTTATTTTTAGGGGATTGCCGACGATGATTTAGGCCATGTGAAGGATCAAGGAGAACTTCAAATGACTGGGATTGATCTCGGGACTAATCTCGCCATGTTTAGTGAGATTTGATTGGGGTTTGATCCCTCAAATTGAGGAATCAAACTCGACGAGCATGGGTTCCTTCCTTTCTTGGTCATTGCTGCTTAGAGAGGAAGAAGATGGTGGGAGGACCTAGGTGCAAGGTCAACTCAAAAGGTAGGGGGCGATTTGTTAGGAAACTTGAAACCTAGGGGTCAGGATGCGAGAAATAGAGTTTCTAGGGGCTAAAAGGCAAACTAGGTCAAGATGGGCTCTAATTGGGCCCAATTTTGTCGTTAACTTAATTTAGACCCAATGAATCTAATGGTGAACTTGGATTTGAGTTTTATCCATGTTTGATTGGGTAAATTGTACAGAAGCCCAAATTAAGGCAAATTCCAGTCTGAATCTCTATTCTTGGTCAAAAGGGGTTCAGATGGTCAAAGTGAAGGTACCAAACCTCTTAGAATATTTTTCCATGAAATTTAGGATGTTTAGATTGATTTTATCTTGACCAAAACCCTTTTAATTCAAGTGTGGCTGATAATTAGCGTTTTTAGTCCTATTTTTTCCCTCAAAATGCGTGAAACATTGATTCTGTTAGTGTGAGCCCACTAATTAGCCTCTAATGTTCATTTGACCTTTAATTAACCCCTGAGTGACACTATGGTTAATTTGCACTTGTGATGTGCTGTTAAAATAGTAGAATTAACCTTATTTTCATGTCTTCTCAAGTCAGATTAGAGTGGAATTACAGTCCTTAAGCGATCATTTGGGAGCATTTATCTCTTTATTTCGACAAGATTAAGTTAGTTATGATGAATGATGGTGTTATCATCAGCCGTTGGGCCCTTGCACACCTCAATCTAATCACACATTAAACCTACTTGATAAGTTGTTGTGAATGACAACGGAAATGTCTAAGCGTCATGAAGAAAACATGACTTCTCTTCAGCACTAATTGGCGCAACAGAATGTTGAGATTAGCCAACTATGCATGACGACTCGATCTCAGGGTACTCTTCCCTCCCAACCTATCCCTGACCTATGAAATTTTGTTCCCCGTGGTCCACAACCACAGGTACGACCTTCTCAGGGGTAGGTTTACCAGATTCTGCATGCTCCAAGCACTCCCTCGGGATTTTAGCCAAATCCTGCTGCAGCACAGCAACCCTACATCCCTGTTGTGAACCTTCCTCTACCTTATGATCCCATTGGACCTGCGACGTCCAATACGGTTACTATTAGGAGCGGTAAACAAATCGTTGATTCGCCTTGACTTGATGCTGACCCATCTTCGTCATCTTCCCACTCGGATTATGCATCGCATTCTCGTGCGGACGACATACCCAAATTGTGCCATTCACTGAGGCTCTACTAAGGGAGCCAAAAGGTAAGAAAAATAGCATGTAGACCTTTGATAATCTACGTGATTTATTCAAGCATGTTGAAATCAAGATTCCCTTGCTGGAGGCGATCGACCACATCCCTACCGTTGCCTATTTCTTTAAGGATTACACTACACCAAGGTGATGGCAAAAGAAAACTAAAACTTTGGTGGTTCTCTCGCCCCATGCGAGTTGTGCTATTCTGTCAAAATTACCATCGAAGTAGAAAGACCCAGGCAACCCTCTAATTTTGTGCAGCATCATGGCTGCAATTTGATCATGCGTTGCTTGATTTAGGATCTTCCATTAACCTCGCTCCGACCATCATGTTTGAAAAATTTACATTGGGAAATCTGAAACCCACCCCTATTACATTATAGTTGGCAGATTGCTCTGTCAACATCCCATGGGGTGTGGTGGAAGATGTGGTGGTTAGGGTCAACAGTCTCTATTTTCCTGTTGAATTTCTTGTATTAAACATGGAAGTTCCTGATTCACTTTCTGATTACTCGATTATCCTCGAGGGGCCATTCTTGGCCACAGCTCGAGTCCATATTAATTGTGAAACGGGCTGCATTGAGATAGTCGTGGGCTCTGAAAAGCTCAAACTAAATATTTTTAAGGCCACCAAGAATTTTGAGGGTGATTTAATTGAGGATTACATGTTTGACGATGACATGGCTGTTAGTGTGTGTATCAGGTTGGTAGGGAGTTATTCAAACTGCTACGACTTACCCCTGGAGAATCACCAAAGCCTGACTGATTTACATTGTGACATTTCCCCACCCCTTTTCTTATCCCTCCCTGACCAGACCCTTGATGAGGCTCGCTTCGCTTCTTACGCCTTGTGGTTTGAGTCATTTCGGGCTGCTCACCTCCGATCTACCCTTTTGAAGACCGGAATGCCCTTTCTTCCTCGCCAAGTCTGGCGAAAGCAAGATTCCACACTGGGACCTTGTTCCTAAATAGTAGCTCCTGGGGTACCCCTTTCTTGGATCCATTAATCTAAGATGCCCCTATTCTTGGCCAACCTAAGGGCCAGTTTCCTTCACCCCTTATTCTTTCTCCCTATGATCCTTTTGGGACACTCTCGTCCCAAGTTTTGCCAGATCTTTCCCCATCCACTCCTGAGCTTAAAACGCTGCCTGACTTGCTAAAATATGCTTTCTTAGGACTAAATGAGACACTCCCTGTAATCATTAATTTGAAATTGTCTAGGGAGTAAGAGTGCAGACTAATGAAGGTTCTAACTGAACATAAGGCAGCCATTGGATGGCCTCTCTCTGATTTGACTAGCATTAGCCATTCCTACTGCACTCCCCGCATATATATGGAGGAGGCTCGACCTTCCCGCGAGATGCAGCGATGTCTCAATCCTAATATGTGGGAGGTCGTTAAAACAGAAATCATTAAATGGCTCGATGCAAGCATCATTTACCTGATCAGTGACAACCTCTGGGTGAGCCCAATTCATGTTGTGCCCAAAAAGGTGGGTTTCACCATCCATGTTAATGACAGGGGCGAATCCATCCCTACACACACTCCTACATCTTGGAGAGTGTGTGTAGACTATAGGGAGCTTGATGCTACTACTAAGAAAGACCATTTCCCACTACCTTTTATCAACCAAATTTTGGAGCAGTTAGTGGGAAATCAGTTCTTTTGTTTCCTGGATGGGTTCTCAGGCTATAATCAGGTGGCCATTGACTACCGTGATCAAGAGAAGACCACCTTCACCTGTCCCTTCGGCACCTTCGCCTTCCAAAGAATGCTGTTCGGACTCTGTAATGCGCTAGCTACCCTCCAACATTGCATGCTGGCGATATTCCATGACATGATAGGTGATTTTCTCGAGGTCTTTATGGATGACTGTTTGATCTTCGGACCTACTTTTGATGATTGTCTAGCCAACCTGAATCGCATCCTTTGGAGATGTATTGATGTAAACCTCGTGCTTTCCTTGGACAAAAGTCACTTTATGGTGCACGAGGGTATTGTCTTGGGATATATCATCTCCGAAAGAGGTATTGAGGTGGGCAGAGCTAAGGTAGATGTGATAGATGATTTACCTATACCTAGCTTTGTTAGGAAATCTACTCCTTTCTGGGCCACATCAGGTTCTATAGGAGATTTATTAGGGATTTTTTCAAGATTTCCAGACCTTTAACACATCTCCTATCGACCGATTTTCCTTTTGACATGGGCCTTGACTATATTCAAGCATTCACGCAACTGCGTGATGCTGTCACTAAGGCCTCTGTTCTCCAGCTGCCTAATTGGTCCCTTGACTTTGAGCTGATGTGTGATGCTTTTGACCTAGCTGTCGGAGCCATCTTGGGACAAAGGTGCAATAGACACCCTTTCGTGGTGGTGTTCTATGCCAGTAAGATGCTGGATGAGGCCCAGCGTAATTACATGACTGCTGAAAAGGAGTTTTTGGCAGTTGTCTTTGGGATGGAGAAATTCAGATCTTATCTTCTGGGCTCCCATGTTACTATCTTCACTAACCACGTGGTCATTCATCATCTCATTCATAAGAAGGATGCTAAACCCCGATTGATTGATGGGTCCTTCTGTTATAAGAGTTTGATCTTGAGATACGAGATAAGGCCGGAGCTCAGAATGTGGTAAACCATATTAGACTTGACCTAGGCCATATTGGACTTTCCCTACCAATGAATGAATCTTTCCTTGATGAGCACCTTCTGGTGATAGATGTGGCAAGTGGACCTTGGTATGTTGATATTGCTAATTACCTTGGCTTTGGCTCTATTCCCCAAGGTTGGCCTAAAAACCAATGTGAGCGTCTTATTTCTGAGGCAAAGTATTATTTATGGGATAAGCCACTTCTTTTTAGATTAGGTGTCAACTAGATTATCCGTCACTGTGTTCCTGATAGAGAGTTCCCCAGTGTGTTATCCTTTTGCCATGATCAAGCCTGCAGAGGCCATTTTTCAGGGAGGAAGATAACAGCCAAGGTATTGCAATGTGGATTCTTTTGGGCCTCCCTTCATAAGGATGCACATAATTATGCTAAGTGCTGCACTAGGTGCCAGTCGTTAGGGTTTATGTCATGCCACGACATGATGCCCTTACAACCCATCCTAGCTGCAGAGATCTTTGATATATGGGGAATCAATTTTATGGGTCACTTTCCTCCATCCAACGACTTTTGAGTGCATCCTCGTTGCCGTTGGTTGTCTCGAAATGGATTGAAGCTATTCCCGCGCATCGTGTTGACCATGTTGTCACCACCAAATTTGTTAAGGACCATATCTTTATGCACTTTGGGATCCCTCTGGCCGTCATTTCGGATGGAGGAACCCATTTCACATATTTGTCTTTCCGCGCACTTTTGAGGAAGTACGAAGTTCACCACCGTATTGCATCTCCATACCATCCCTAGATGAACGGCCAAGCTAAGGTGTCAAATTGGCAAATCAAGCAAATCCTCCAAAAAATGGTTTGTCCTAATTGTAAGGATTGGTATGACAACCTAACTGGTGCCTTAGGGAGTATCAGACTGCCTTCAAGGCTCCCCTTGATATGTCACCGTATAGGATTGTTTGTGGGAAGCCCTGTCACTTGCCCATTGAGTTGGAGCACCGTGCTTATTGGGTGGTTTGCTAATGTAACCTCGACCTAAACTTGTGTGGTCAAGAACAGAAACTCCAACTCCAGAAATTAGAAGAATTAAGACGTAAGGCCTATGACTCTACTTTGACCTTTAAACAACGAACCAAAGCCGTTCATGATAGCCGCATTTAGCGAAAGGAGTTTGAGCCATCACAGCAAGTTTGGCTTTATAATGCTCGGGTTAAATTCTTTCCTGGTAAACAAAAGTCCAAATGGACAGGGCCATTCCTTGTCTCGCAACCATTTCCCAACGGTGCCGTTGAAATCAAAGACCCCAAAACTGGGCATAAATTTACGATAAATGAGCAGCGGTTGAAACCTTATCTCACTAATGAGCATACCCCCGTTGATGAGATAGCTGCCTTACTAGAGGGTAACTAATTTCTGTGTCACTCTGAGTCTAGCTAGGGACGTTAAATTCAACGCTTATTGGGAGGCACCCCAACACCCTTTCACCTTCAGCCATCATTTCATCTCTCAAGTTTTCTCCACTTCACTCCACATTCCATTTCATTTCACTACACTTCACTTCACTTCACACTTCACTTATTCCACATGTTTTCCACCACCCACCATCCATCCACCCATCCACCCTACTATGTAACCCTTACTCACTCTTGTACCAAGAGTCTTTAATCATGTCTCACCCCTCTTGCATGCATATGAGGACATAGCAAGATTTGTCATGGGGGGATGGATAAGCATCCATAGGATCTTGCATTTTTTTTGAAAGAAAGAAAGGACAACTACTGATGCAGTAGCTGTCCACATTTTATTAATAAAAGGAGATTATAGAGTGGATAACCACAAATTAGTAAAGGAGTTGGCCTCCATACAAATATTCTCAATCCACCCTTTTCCCCCATTAAAAACCACATCATTTCTAGCCCTCCAAGTTGCCCATAGAACTGCAACCATTTCGACTTGTGGCTTAGATGAAGACATGAAGTGTGCCCATAAGTCCTCCCACACTGGCATGGAGGAGGAAAAGATCTTGCGCCAGACCTCATTGGTAGCAAGGCAAGAGCCAAACAAGTGCCTAACATCGTCATCACCGAAACCACAAAGCGAACAAGTACACAGGGGGGAACCCATGATTCAATGTCTAGGGCTCCCAGTAATAAGGCCTTCTAGTCTAGATAGCCACAAAAATTTGTACCTTTAGCAGGGTCTAAAGCTTCCAGAAGGAGGAGCAAACTTGCATACAAATATCATTATCCACCTATGTCGCCATAATCCCTTATGCCTTGGAAGGAGTATAGATGCCTTCCTTCCAAGCAAAGCCATCAACTCCCTCACACAGATGGAAAGCCTCCAACATATTCAACAACCTTCTTGACTCCTCAGATGATTTGCATTCATAGCCACCCTCTTGTACAGGTGTTTGCCAAGAGGCACCTCCCTAAAAATCAACGACCTTGGCATCCTTCATAGAAGATCGTCCAAAGGTGTGTGGGAAGAGGTCTTCTAGACGTCCATCACTGGTCCAGTTGTCTTTCCAGAAGCAAAAATGATTTCCATCACCAAGATTCAGAGAGAAGAGGGGCCAATGTTCCCGTACTACTGTGGAAAAAAATTGCTAGAAAGGGGACGATTTGGTGGGATGGAGGATACCTTCTGTTGTGTCTATATCCCCATAGGAGTCTCTAACCACCTCCTGCCACAATCCATTCCCTCATTTTAGAACGAGTATCCCCCACTTCAGGAGGAGGGAGTCTCTGAATTCCTTGAGGGCCCACACCCCCATACCACCCTTCTTTAGTCTACATATGGCCAACCATTTGATAGGCTGCATAAACCGTCCTTCATGATCTGCCCCCTTCTAGAAAAATCATTTCCTCATGATATCCATTTTTTTGATGATCGTGCCAGGTGGTCTAAAGATGGATAGTAAAAACACATCCATGGTCGAAAGCACAGAGTTTAGCAATACCAGTCAGCCACCCTTTGAAAGGAGCTGACCACTTCACCCAGCAAGCTATATAGACATCTTCTTCAATAGCTCCTTTCAGTCACTGCTCTTCATTTTTTTTGCACGCAATGGAAGCCCCAGATATTTAATAGATAAGGAGACCACAAGAGTTTGTAGAACGTTGGAAAGGGACTCCCTGTGATGGGACTCTGCACCAAAGCAAATAAGAAAGGATTTTTCCCCATTAATCTTCAACCCAGACACTTCCCCAAAAATTCTTACCACATGTTTTAGACATTCGGCCTCCCTTACACCACCTTCTATGAAGAAAATTGTATCATCTGCATACTGTAGGATGGGTGTCAAGACCCGATTGTTTCTTAAGGAGTATCTATGGATCAATCTTGACACACATGCCTTGAATGTGAAGTGCACCAACGTGTCCACAGCAAGGATGAAGACCAGAGGTGCTAGAGGATAGCCTAGCTTCACCCCCTTTTAGGGTTGTATCCACTGATTTGGTTGGCCGTTAACCAAGGGAGAGAAGGAGGAGGTAGTGATACAACGTTTGAACCACTGAACCCACTTCTCTGGAAAACCTCGTCTTCAAAATTTCTCCCACAAGTACTGCCAGGAGATAGAATCATAGGCCTTAGCAAAGTCCACCTTCCACAGGAAGGAATTTTTTTACTCTGAATCCATCCAGCCACCATCTCCTGGGCCAAGATGAAAGGACTCTTGCAGAGACCTGCCTTTCAAAAAGGCTGACTGGACCAGGTTGATCAAACTGTGTAGAACATCTCTGAGGCAATTTTCCAAGACCTTTCCAATTATCAGAAGGATAGAATTGGATAAGGTAATGGGCCTAAAATCCGAATAGGTCACTACACCCTATTTCTTCGGTAGTAGGAAAAGGAACGATCTATTGAGCCTCTCTAGGTGAAAGTTACCCCTTTGGAACTTGTCTACCACTTGCATCACATCACTTTTAATCATCGGCCAAAATTCCCTATAAAATAACACTGAGAAACCATCTAGTCCTGGCGAGCCTTCTACCTTCAAGCCCTTCAAATTAGCCATTATTTCCACTTCCTCAATCAGCTTGCATATCCCTGCACCGTCTTCCTCATTCAACAACAACATGTCTAGCGTGGCAAGGCACCCAACACCTCTTTGGCCCGCCCGTGATGTATCAACAAAATACTGATTTGCTAGTTCTCACATTCCCCTTGTCATGTCAGCTATTTGATCACCATAACACAAGATCGCTATGCGGTTGGATCTTCTTGCACTGGCAAACTTGTGGAAGAATTTCATATTCGAATCCTATTCATTTAACTAAAGTTGTCGAGACCTTTGGTGTCAATCTATTTCACGCTTCAAATCCTCCTAGGCGATGGAATTTTGCAAATCGCTTCAAATCCTCCTAGGTGATGAAAGTTTAAAAATCCTTCCTACACTGTAGCTCCTCTTGAGATAATGATTCAACCTCCTCCTTGTTATCCAAGCTATTCAACCTGCTTCTGCTCTCTGACTACAGCTATGGTCTTCCTGTACTCCAACAGTAAGTGGCACAAATCTTTGAGCTTTGACTCCAACTTTTGAGTTGCTGAGACAACCACCATTTGGGACTCCCACCATGAGGAGACCATCTCCCTAAATCCCTCTCCTTTCAGCCAGGAACGCTGAAATTTGAAATACGTGTGAGCTTCAACTCCTTCACCACTCTCCCAAAGGATGGGCATATGATCTAAAAAGGGATGTCTCATCGTCGACACCGAAGCTAACTGGAAGGATCCCGCCATCTCAATGTTACATAAAAATCTATGAATCTTGGATATCTACCCACTACCATTTCGCCAGGTGTACATTTCTCCAGAAAATCGGGATGTCGACCAAATCCAACTCCATTACCAATGATTGAAACCCAAAGGTGGATAAATAAGTATGCCCATTTGGCCTATCAGAGGCGGACATGGTTGTGTTGAAATCCCTCCTATCAGCCAAGCATCCCCACCCACATGGTTGGCTGGTTCCCGCATCTTGTCCCACATGGATGATCTAGCACTTTGCATTCACGGCCTATACACGCATGTAATACACAAAGAGGTGTCATGCGATATATGGGAGAATCTACAAGTGACAACGAAATTTCCAATCCACACATATGTCAACATCAACCTATCTTTTTTAAACCAGACCCTGAAGCTAATAGGATCTATATATAGATGGCTACTATTCTATGCACACAAACACTCAAGCAAAGTATTAGTAATAATAAGAAAGATTTGCACAAATCACAGTCACAGAAAATGGCACAAGATATATAGTGGTTCCCCACTTACTTGGGTACTCCACTACCTAAGCCTTTCAGCTTAGGATTTTTAACCTGATTCCCTCAACCCTGAGGGAATCAATTTACTAAATGAGATAATTAACAGGTTACCTCTACCCAAGTATAGGAATGGGTTTATTACAACCCAACGAGCAACAAGATCAATTACAAATAAGAACAGGTGTAAGACAAAAGAAATCTTACAACTAAATACCTAAGCCTCTCAACAATAATTAAAATAAAATACCAATTTGAGAGCCTAGAAAAGACGTGAATCACTTCATAGTTGCGTGAGAAAAACATGTCGTTGTGCTTGCAAGAATGTAGAGAGAGTGAATGGCAAGCTTCTTCTTTCTCTCTTGAAAATATGGTGGAAATTTGGAATTCAAAGCTGTAGAATTTTCCCTTGTATATTTCTATATGTAAACTGATAAACTTGCATAAATTTATCATAAAATGCTTATTTATGATAGTTCCTAGGCTTAGCATTGCATATCATGTTATAAATACTACATAACATCTATTGCATGGCATTTAGGATAGTTGTATATTATGTACACTAATTCTTCCATTTTACATGGCCAGGTGGTAGTACGACACCTTTACAGGCTTCAGATGAAGAATCCGACTGTATGAATGAATCTGGAGTGACGATCGCAGTTCGTCAACACGAAAATCACCCCGATCGGAGCTCCGTAGCACCCTCTACAAAAAGAAGAAGATGGACGGCCTAGATGGTGTCACGTGGCACCATCCAGGCCTCCCCACTTGAGTCGATGCATTCTCAATGGCCACCCAACAAGTGATCTCAGCCATTGAATGAAAATCCAACGGTTGAGAGCCCGCCTTCACTACGCGGCCTCAGCACATCCTCTTGACACATTTGTGGACACGGCGCAATGGTGGAGGTGCTAGATCGCAAGGGAGGGGCGCGGGTTCGAGACCTGCAGCGCCCCCCCCCAATTCATCAATTGGGTGCATGCGCCAGTGGGCACGCCATCACGCACCAGCAGCACGTGCGCGCGTACGCCAGCACATGCCAGAGCACACGCCAGCAGGCCCTCCGCACAATCTGTGTGCATGATGGAGGGACAGCGTAGCTCGCAAGGGCGGGTGTGAGGTGGCTACAATGACGCCTGAGCTGGACCTACAGCGACACTTACAGTGACGTTCTAGAGGTCGCTATTGATCTTATGCCTATTCTAGCCTCCTCTCATCCACTATATAAGGACCTACACCTCCTCCCTTCCAAGCCATCTCTACCTACTCTACTCCCACCTACTCCCAAGCTCTAGCAAGCCTACCAATGCTCTGTTAGAGCTTACTCTCAAGCTCCCAAGATGCCTATTAGTGTAACAAAACTCTGCCCCACCAAATAATCCTCCACCTTCCCATCCCCATTCATAGGTCACCTTGGAGCCATCCTCCCACCTCCATTTCAGTAGCAGATCATCTCTGCCTTCTCACCTCCATTCTGGAGCCATGCTGAAGCTTTCCTTTACCCGACATCCTTCCGCTTCTCACCTCCGACGTCCTGCCTCCCAACTCCTTTGTCCGAGCTTCCGCCAGGTGCCGTCGTCTCACCGAACAACTGCTTCAGGAGATTTCTTCTCACCCCTTTCTCTTTTAAGCTTTCATGGTTTATTGCAATTGACATTCAAGAAATACATCATATTTGATTCTATCTCTCTCTTGTGATTTCTTGTCATTTTATTTCAAAAACAAAAAAAAAAAATAAAACTCGAAAATGGAAAAAAGAAACAAATTGAAGTGCGATTTTCATACAAAGTAAATGTCACCTCCTTGTGTTCGACCCGAGACTCCCTTTAAGGTTCGGTATAAATTATATTTGATTATGAGTTTTGCAACTATGACGACGGGTTACTCATAACCCCAATTTCAAACACGCGAAACACATGAGATCATAAACTAAGGGTCCAAGGGTTTATTTATAGAGTTAGGACCTCAGGGATTCGTCTACTAGACGTTAGGGTTTAAATCCCAACGTTCATATTGCCAAAATAAATTTTCTAGCTGTTCAGTTTTGAGCCAACAGCTAACTGGATACCGGTACTAGTGACATACTGTTTTGTGTTTTAAGTTAAGTTGTCACAGTACCTATTGGGTACCGGTACTAATCATGAGTACCGATACTCATTGCTTCGAGATTTTGGTTTTAAATACATAACACATATCTGTAACCCACTTGTACCGGTACTGATCATGAGTATTGGTACTTGTTGCCTCCAGTTCTGGTACTGATCATAACTACCAGTACTCATGGGGTATAGGTTTGTTTCTTTGAAAAAATCCAAACCTGTAACTCACATGTACCGGTACTAAACTTTAGTACAGGTACTTGTGGGTTAACAAGTACCTTTTTAATCATGAATACAACAAGATTACTGGCCTATATTTGCAAATACTTTAAACATTAAAAAACAATCTTTTAAACAATACGTACTTTGAAATAAATTAAATGATCGTAATGTTTTATTCTAATTTATCTCTATATGATTTTTACGATCTAATTCATGTTTCTTTGTTAAGAGGCATACATTCTAATAAAGTAAAAACCTAGTTTAAAAGACAACAAAAACTCCAAATCGAAGATGATCTTCTCCTCCTCGACATCTTTCCTCCTTGTCATCATGCCTCATTGCCATAGTTTTAATGTTTGCCTTGATTTTCACCTAAATTTGAAAAACACTCAATTGCAAACATTAATCTATAATAATTTTATTAACACCAAAACAAGATGTGGAACAAGATTTCAACAGAAGCCACCTGACCTCCCCACTACCTTCACATATTTGATGTTTGCCTATCCATTCAACAACAACAGCTACCAACATGTCAAATTATCATTGTCAAGATGCATCTCCTGTAGTAGGTTTGCATTTTCTTTGGGTATTATGTAAGGCTCCCATCGATATACATACCCATTTAGTATATATAGATTTATTGAACAATCCATAAAAATTGAAATTTTTTGAAAAGATTTGAAAAAATTATAAAATGCAAAAAAGACATAAAAATTGAAAATTCAAAAAACTCCAAAAATGTTTTCAAAAGTGTTTATTTATGATTTGAAAGCTGAAGCAAAAATAGAATAAGTGTTTATGGACATTCATCCTTTACTTTTTAGAATTTTTTGGCCACATAAGCTTGATTCACTCAGGCTTAGGCATCATACTCTAAAGCTTTGACAAGATAGAACCAAAATATTTCCTAACTTAGGACGTATTCTTGTACCTAGGTCGACAGGATCCATCTGTTTGCCTTTGTTTAGAAGTCAAGTAACCTTGGTCGCACTACACTGATATAGGAAGAACCAGGCGAACTTAATTTCTCAACCCTAGTGCTCATTAGGGAAGGTGGAGTCCTTATCTGTGTGTGCAGGTAGACTCTTTGTCTCAGTCTTTGATCTTGTGTCTAGGAGAAACTCTTTCCACCAAATCAGTGTGCTCCATCAAATAAAGTTGATGGAGACATACCGACATCTATCTTTAGAAAAAAAAATCAGAAAAATGAGGAAAGCAAAAAAAAAGAAAAAGTCAAAAAAAAAGGAAAAGAAAAGAAAAACTCTTTGCAATAAGTCGGTATGTTCTCCAAATCTAGTTGTAAATTCCTTTGTACATATCCACCAAAAATGGTTGTTTCAAGGTACACTACATATACCCTATTTTTCCACCAAATATTTTTTGAGCCACATACGCAATAAGAGTTCGATTTGAGTATTCACTATTTTTAGAGGTAATTCAAAAACATGAGCTGAAGCTGAGACCAACCTGGACTTAAAAAGATGTGAAACCTTGGATTTGAGTCTTAAGTTTGTCTGGTTAGTCCTAACTTGTACTAAGCACAACCATAACTTCTTTTCTTCTTAAACTTTTTTTTTTGAAGGAAAGAGTGTTGAATGGGCTTTTTAGGAGTTTAAATGTGTCTTGTTGTGGTAAATCTCCTAAATATCTCTTCAACAAATACAATTTATAACTCACAAATCTAGAAATGAAGTCTGAGGTCGAACACAGGGAGCAAAGAGGAATTCACAAGCTAATAGTATAAATGAGCACAGAAATAAGAATAATAATGATATTCAATGAATATTAATTTGTCACATTAGATATTCAATTATGCTTAATGTATTTCAAGAGTTAAAGATGACAAAAAGATACCTAGAACAAAATAATGGTGATTTAGATCACCAATTATTAGCCTAAGCACATGCATATCAATTACTCAATAATGTCAAATAAATGAATAGTACTCAGACGTTTGATCTGAGAATCAAACGACTTAACTGTCGCTTGCTACAGTACTCTTTTTTCTTCTCTCAGGCACAACTCTTCTCTTTAGCCTTTGTTTTCTTCTTCTCTTCTGCTTTCTTCCTTAGCCCTTCTCTTCTTCTTCTCAAACCTTCAAGTCTTCTTCTCTCTTCTTCTTCCTTCTACTCACAATGACTAAGGGTCGAGCTTTATCTCTGAAGAGCAAAACCCACCCCTTCCCCGCTCTCGCTTTCTTTCCTTCCTCGTCTCTTCTTTCTCAATATAGTTGGGTTAATCAGATATTCAGGTCGCGTACTTGGGTTCAGGGCTGTGGGTGTGGGGTCGCAGTCGAGGAGTGAAGGGTTAGGCGGGTCGGGTCAGTGAAGGGTGTAGTGGGACCTCACCCCATGTGTACTGAGGTAGTAAGGCCCAATGACAAAATCAATTTATGTTGCTTCACTGCTCCCAAATCCCACGAAGTGGGACTATATCCCACGGCTTCTTTACGCGTAAGCTTGCAGGTGATGACCTTGCCCAATTGCGTGGCTACTGAGGTTGGCGCCCCCAATCAAGGACCTGAGAAGGGTCTTGGGGCTATTTCGTGTGTCTTAGGATGAAGACCTGTGGCTTTTGACGCTAGAGGACTGAAGGTGATGCCGGAGAACTGAAGGCGGTGGTGGAGCTCCTATGGAAGACCTAAAATCATCAATACAGCCTCACTGCCTAATTAAAATAGCTCAGGACCTTCGTCGTTGGGCGTGGAGTACATTGGTGATGGTCTTGTGGCATGTGGAGGTGTGTGGTGGTTGGATGGAGTCGGGGACGGAGGCTGGTGATGATTATGTTCGGGGGCGGTTGTGAGTGCGTGGACGGTGAATAAATATGGGGGTTTTGTGCGGGTGGATGTGGCAGAGGTTGTGGAATAGGTGGTGAGGCGGTTGGAGGTGTGAGGTGATAGAAATGCCTCGCAGGAGATGTGACCTGAGCGAAAGAAGATGATGGTGTGCATGTGCGTTGAGGGTTATTTTTGGTTTTTGAATAGAGGAAACTAACCTAAGATTCTAAAGGAACTAATCTAACTATTCTAAGTGGACAAAAGGGGTGGGAATGACACTGGCTTTGGCAGGCCGGTGCCATGGAAGAGAAGCCTCCGATGGGGACGACGAGGAAGAATGAGTTCTGGAAGGGCGCTTGCCGATATTGCGAGATGCAGAAGATCATGGGAAGAAGGAATCCGCTCACTATGGCCTGTGAGTGGACGAGGAAGGTAGACGGAGGAGCTTGCCATAGTTGGTGGAGGTGGAGGTTGGGGAGAAGGGAAGAGGGGGTGCCTGGCCTCCAAACCATGCTAAGGAGGTAAGGAACATGATCAGGGTTCTTTTATAGGCCATAAAATGGAGTTCCAAGCTTGGAAACAAGCTTGCGAACTTGGGACTCATGCACAAAAAATGATACCCGAATCTTTCATGTGTTCGCATGAGAGATTGGGAAAGATTTGGGATCCAAGTCCAGGTCTAATTGAAAGAGAATTTCTCAAGGAATCTTTGGTTCAAATTTAGGATTGATTGATTGAGAATTGAGCGAGAAAATCTTGCTCAAATCTAGATAGTGAACTGCAGCCTACTCCTAATGGTGGCAGGGGTCTCTTTGTGAAGGTGATGACAAAGTTAAGGGGGTATCTACAAGGATTTCAAAAAGCTAGGGGAGCATGTGTGAGAAAAAGAATAAGACTGGACTGAATTGTAAACTAGGTCAAGATGATCTCTGATAGAACCCAAATTTTGTTACAAACCTAATTTGGACCCAAGAAATCTGATGGTGAAGTCAGATTTTGGTTTTGGCCAAGTTTGACTGGATAATTTGTGTAGAAATCCAAATTAGGGCAATTGTCTATCTGAGACTCTGTTTTAGGTCAAAATGGGTTCCAATGGTCAAATCAAAGGTACCAAACCTTAGAGAACATTTTTATATGATTTTTAGAAGGTTTAGGTGAATTTTATCTTGACTGAAACCTTAGTTAATTAAGCGAGTCTGTTTTTAGGATTTCAAATATCATTTAATTCTCGAAACATGTGAAAACTTGTTTCTGTTTGCATGAACCCACTTATTAAGCATTTATGACCATTCGATCTTTAATTAACCCCTAGAAAACCCCTTGATTGCTTTACAATTAAGATATTTGTTGGTGCTAGAGCACCACGATCATTTGTTTTGATGATAACAAATCACGTGTTATTTAACATTTGCAATTTGAGTCCTAGATTTCAGGTCAATTGCAAATGTGGACGTGTTTAGACGGAACTCGAGCTCGCATCCAGGATGGATTGGAGGAGCTTAATGAAGAACAGAGGAGGTTCGCGTGGAGCGACAGATTGAAGATAGAAGACAAGAAGAATAAGATAGATTCTTTTTAATCCTTTCTTGTATCTCTTGTCTTTATTTTCTTGCTCTTTTTATTTTCCTTAGAATATTATGTTAAAGAGCCTCAAAGTACCCTAACAGTAGTCCTAGGAACATCGGCACAACCCTAGGATACTTAGGTTTTCTGTAGAATACTTAGAAAACCAATATAGGACTCAAACAGCACTTCCAGACGTCTAATTCCAAAATCAGACGTTTGATAAAGTATTTTAAGACGTCTGACTGTTGTTTCAGACGTCTGATAACTGTTAGGCTGGACATAGTTAGTTCTGTCTGATGAAATCAAACGTCCAGACCTTAGACCAGACATCTTAGGAGACGTCTGATGACTTTGCCAGACGTCCAATTAGTGGACCGTTGGCTGGCTTAGCATACACTCAAGAATATGACCGTTAGAGCCTTATCAGACGTCCTTAGGCCTTTCCAGATGTCTGATAATTGACCGTTTTGCCTCGGCTGACCCAAAATCTCTTCTCAGAGATTTTCTAGCCGTTGCAACGTTTGGAAATCAATTCCCACAGTAAAAGTAGGTTTCCAGACGTCCAGACATAGTGCCAGACGTCCTGCATGTCGTCTGATGGACTTGCGCAAAAACCCTGTTTAGATCTGGTTCAAGTCAGGAAGAGACCCGCCCAAAATCAGACGTCTGACCTTGAAATCAGACGTCTTAAAGTGAAGTTCCAGACGTCTGATGCCAGAATTAGACGTCTGATAAGCCTGTCAGAACAATGATTGTTCCTGATTTCGGGTTGATTCTCGTGGGCTTTGTTCCCAACGGCTATAGAACCTTTCCTAAGCCTTCCAAAGCCTTCCTAAGGCCTCTATAAATAGAGGGAAACCTTTGCAACATTAAGATACACCAAGATACACAAAGAGAAACATAAGACATACTTGGATACACTTAGCTACACACTTTCACACTCTTTTGTGTCCAGAAAAGATCTTTCTCTCTAAGCTCAAGTTCTACATCTTGAGAGCATCAAGCTTCACGCACCCGCTCTCCCGCCGTTGTCTACGAGAGCGACATTGCGCCATCGCGTGGCACATGCACCGCGTCATCAACTCGACGCACTCCTTGCAAAGGGGAGTTTCCTATTTCCTATAGAAGCTAGGTTTAAATTCCTTTGTTGGCTCTATAGGATTACTTGTTTTATTTTATCTTTGTCTTTTGGTTGGGTATTCGCTTTGCGAATTCCCGTCTCCTTCGTGGGACAAAATCCTTCTCGTGGAGAGAAGGGGTTGAGGAATGCTACCCTCATACTTGTAGCGTGGTTGTACTGAGGTTGAATCACCCTCCTTTTAAAGTGATTCGGTTAGTGGATTTGATCAACTAGGTTGATCGAAAAATCCTAACTCGAGAGGGTTAGGTGGTGGTTTTCACCCAGTTTGGGTTTCCACCTATAAATTCTTGTGTTCTTTATGTGATTGTCTTTTTGTGAGATTGCTTTATATTTTATTTCCGCATTTATTACGTCACCCCCTCCTGTTAGGGACGAAACCTACAATATTATCTTAAAACTATAGTTTTACGCCTGTTTTCATGCATTTCTTTCAGAATGGATATGCAATTAATTATGATCTTCTGGCAGTTATGTAGGAGTATTTAGCAATGGATTATGACTAATTAAAGCTATATATGACTAATGATGATGTTATCATCAAAGAAGAATGCTACCGTTCACAGTAGCAATCCAGATTTATTGATAACAGAAACTGTGGTTACAAAGTTTCACGCCACCATTGGATACTCGACGCTGCATCACCATAAATGTTATCTATCCACATGTTTCTCCCATTAAAAATTGCATCATTTCTAGCTCTCCATGAGGCCCACAAGACAGCCATGACTTCTCTTGGCTTGTTTTTCTTCGTGAAGTGTGTCCATAATGACTCAAAGTTCGGAAGCAGAGAAGAGCAGAACTTGCGGCATACCTCACTTGCCACTGAGCATTTGCTGAATAGATGCATGGTGTCATCCTCTTCAAATCCACAAAGAGAACACATCACCCTATCCGCTCCAAACATTCTCCTCCTGAAGGCACCTGTAACCAACCCTCCATGCCTAGCCTGCCATAAGAAAATCTGGACCTTCAAGGGAATCTTCAGCTTCCAAAAGTGGGCACATACATGTACCATAGCATCCCCTCCTGGTGTCGACGTGAGGATCTCATAAGCACTACAGGAGGCAATGATGAGGTGTGGCTCATCATAGCAAAAATGCCCAAGTTAAGCTAGAAACTAGGTTAAACACTACATTATTAACATAAGAAATGGATTACGTGTGAGAATTAAGGAAAATGACCTAAAACATCCAATTTATGTTAAAAACACATAATTAGGTTACAAAATGAGATATGCTATTACTAAATACAAAATGATGATCCAGTTGCTAATTGAACACATCTTTGGGTTCAAAAGTTCAAAATAAAAGTGAAATCATATTCCTAAATGTTCAAATAAGCTTCAACAAAAATCTCATGGCATTTGGACATCATTAGGACCTTGCATTCATGACATTACATATAGGTCCTTCATCCTTCACATTTCCATAAGCCAAAAGCAACGAGGGACTACTTTGACCTAATTTCTCCCACTTATGGGCTTGAGAGCAAAGTTCATACTATTACGACCTTTAAGGGCTTTTGTGCAATTTGCCAAACACGCTTGTAGCTCTGGTGCACTCTTCACCGTGAAGAACATACACCATTGTGGTCGTTGATTCCTTGCACCCATGATCTTGTGGTCAATCCTCGTCCAAATTTCGCACGTGCTCGCGCATAGCATCACCTCCCATTCCAGATCCCATCTAATGATGCATCTTTGATTTGAAACTTCCTGCGCCCCTCTTGTGCCCATCCCACCGTTAAAGCCCTGATCACTTAATCACACCATTGTGGTGATCGCCATCACTCGCTCACCTACTTAAGCATGTACGTGGGCTCATGCTTAAAGGATCAACACCCCACCTGCATTTCTTAAGTTTATCTTCCTTCCCTCTACTCTCTCCTCCTCATCAAACCCCTACTCCATTACTGCGGTAATGGAGCTCACCTTCTCCGACTCCTCCTCGCCACTAAGGACATCATGGCACCTGAGGGTGACCCAAAATCCCACTGGTGCATTTTCCTCTCCACTAGAGTCCCCTTCCTCAGTTCTTCCTCTCCACCCACCAGGTGGAGACCCATAGGTCTCATTCGTCCATGTAGTTAGGTTTTGATTCTTTCTAGATTAATTGTAGGTTCTGTTAGTGTAGTATAGATCAGTAGATATAGTTTAGATGCCAAATTTTTGTGATGAATTAGTTTAGGAGCGATCCTGCCCTCTCTTATCAATCCAGATCAGAGAGGTGTTTTCACCTCATTCACACAGTTCATACAGCTCCCTCACCACTTTGCATCACTGTCATATTCTCCCCTCGACGATTTAAATCACATTTCATCCCTCCATTAGAGTTGAATTTAGATTTGTATTCACACTCAAATTCATTTAAGGGTCATCTCATCCATTTCGCAAATTCACAATGACCTTATTCTGATTTTGAATGAGTTGAATTGTTGATTTCCTCATATGTGGTTTTGATTTGATGTTGATGTGAGTTTTAGTTCTTCATTGATAGTTAGAGCCAAGGATGATCGGTCTTGCTGATTTGAGGCTCTAGCCATGATCTACATACTCAGTTTGAAGAGATTTAGAGTTGAGCTTAAAGGATTTAAATGCATCAATCAATGTTTGAGTCAGTTGTGATGTCTTGATAGAAGTTCTGATATGATTGTTGACTAATTGCACGGTCTAATTTAATATCTTCTCCTTATGCTGTCTATGGCATGAGGGAAAGATTAGATTAGGTCTATCTTGTTTTCTGAGCTTTGATGTTAATTTGGATATGCTTTAGATCTTTCATAAATGCTTTGCAACGAATGAGAGTTGGGCTTTCATGTTTTGAGATCTTGATAAGGATTTTCATCTTACATTGTCTATAGTGTAAGTTGGAGGTCGTGTTAGGATTTTAATGATTTTTGTGAATTGTATTTGGATTTCCTTGAATTTCAGAATGATTTAGAAAATATTGGAGATGGTTTTTCATGGATTTAACCCATACATTTCAGATCTGGGATGCGATATGTTTTCCAAAGGCATTCAACAATGATTTTTATGCATATAAGTGATTTTGAAGTTGAGTTGGTTTTGATCTCTCATTTCAACACATTAAAGGCTGCATAGCAGCTACATTTAATGGGTTTCAACCTTGTTCTTGAGTGAAGGTATGATTTGATGTTGGGAATGAGCAGTAGTAGCAAGACTGCTCAATCTGGAAGCACAAAGAGCAGCAATCAGCTATTGGATTTAGACATAACAACAACAGTAGTTGCTCCTTGTCCATCAGACTGAATGGATTTCTTCTTTGGGATTTTTGACCCTTGATCTGGTTTTGATGTGAATTCAAACTTTCTGAAGAACATGTGTGATGTTTTAAAGGGACTTTTCATGGGTTTAGTTCATGAATTTGGTTGCTAATCTTGCAGCAGTAGTAGATCTGAACTGCTAGATAGCAGCTGATAGCAAAAGCCACCATATGGTTGAGTTCTGCTGGGTTTTAAGGATTTGATTGAGCGGGCAATATGTTTGATTAACAAACTTCATGTAACAAGCATTCCTATACTATTGAATCTTAAGATCTGATATGAATTGCTTGCAAATTCAGTTTGAAAGTCATTGTCAGTAGCATGTAATGTGGTCTAACTGTCCAATACTGATATTCAATGAAATGTGAGATGAAAATCATATTTTATGGTTTAAATATGTTGTATGTAGTTTGCTGGATGTTTGTAACACTTTATATCTTCATCCTAACCTTTAGAATCCATTTTAGATCTTAAGTTCATTTCAAAACATCCTTTCAAGGCTTAGTTTGGGTAGACTTGTAAATAAATAAAACTCATAAAAAAATAAAATAAAGATGTCTTGATTAAGATTAGATATTTTCCTAAGTGTTTGCCAAGTTTCAAGGTTTTCTGAACCCCCAGGTTGGTAGAACATACCAGCCGATGATTCAATCTACTTTTGAACTTAATAAAAGAAACCAAAGTTCAAAATACAAAAAAGAACTCTTCTTCTCTCATCTCACCCTTTCTCTCTCATCCCCTATCTCTACTATATATAAAAACTATAAAAATAAAAAAACACCCAAAAATACTCAAAAATACCTTGTACATTGTATTTATACTTGTAAATATAATTTAAAACCAAGCTATATGTATATATTGTAAAATATGTAGATAATGTACATAATTAACCTATATATGTATTCTATATATTAAATCAAATATTTAGAATGACTTATTATGTATATAACTTTATTATATTATTATATATGAATTTATATTAACTTAAATGTATATTAATCTAAGTAATTATAAAAACCTATATATACCTATAACCATATGTAATACTATACATACGCAATTAACTAAGTATTATATATTGTATCATACCTATAAATTAATTTAATTATGTATTTACAGTAGGTAATTAAGTTATTAAGTTAATTAGATAGATTACTAAATTAAAATAAAATAAATTAGTAAACTAAGTCAATATTGAAGTAATTTATCATGTGATCTTTATAATATTATTTTAAATATGTTCAACTTATTTATACTGTATTTATAGTGTATTACAGTATTTATAACTTAATTATGTATATAACTAACTTAAACGTGTATTTAAATATAAATAAATTAAAATAAAAACTCTAAAATAAATTAAAAATGTATAATAAATATTTTATTATATAAATTAATTTTGTGTAAAGTCAATTTCATGAATAATTTATTAATTTGAACTTTAATCAACAAATTGAACCTTAGTTTAATGTGTACAAACCCTTAACTTTAACTAATTTTAATATATATATAAATAACTTATTTTTGTAAATTAATTATACAATTATGTAGACCAATATTAGGGCTTTGTAAATATATAATTTATTTATAACTTGGTTCTAATTATGGCCCTCAAATTGAGGGCTAAAATCAGGAAATTCGAATGCATTTGAGCATAGCATAGCGCTCAAGTAGGTGCTAACATAGTCCCACATCGTGCGTTGAGAAGTGCACGTGTAGTATAAGATGAATGAGCACCGATGACCGCTTTATTGTCAGCGCTCGATGCACATACACCATACCTATCCTCTCCTCGAGCATATGAGTATGTATATTGTACAGTGATGAGACGGGGGCCATGCACTGTAGCAGGTCCATATTGGGCTTGAAATTGGGCTTGAACGAAATGAAGGAAAATACACAATAATTGAACTAGGATTGGTCCTGATGCAAACACATTTACACTACTTAAAATGTCTATTTATGCATGTTCTTAAGCATAGGATTGCATTTCATGATATAAATATTGCATAACATGCATTAAATTGCATTTAGAGTAGTTTGAATAAAATGGAGGTTAATTGTCTCCTTTTATGTGCTTGGACAGGGCAAACAGTTTATCGGGGCCTCGGATCAAAGATCCAACCGTATGAATGTGATCGGGGCGGTGATTGGAGTTCAACGACTCCAAGATCGCCCTAATCAGGCATCCGTAGCATCAGATAGTGACCGGGGAACCCTAGAAGATCAAGGGCCAGGATGGTGTAAATCTGCACTTCAGATGACAAATCCGATCGCACGGATGAATTCGGATCGACGATCGCATCCCAACGACACAAAAATCGAGTCAATCCGACATCCGTGGCACCATCTATAACTTCTAGAAGATGGACGACCAAGATGGCGCCACGTGGTGCCATCTTGGCTGCCCAAACGGCCGCTTACATTCTACGAAGGCCTCGCACCCGCTCGCTCTCCGCCGTTGGATCTCAATCCAACGGCTGTGGTCAACCGCGCTTAAAAGCATCTGCTCGACCATCCGCGCCTCGTAGAGCAGCGGTCGAGCGCGCTTACTCGAGCGGCGGGCGCAGGTTCGAGTTGCAGCGAAGGGCTGGAAGGTGTGGGCAATCAGGCGTGGGCGGGCGTTGGATCTTGATCGGACGGCTGCGCGCCCTATAGCGTTCACGCGCGATTGAACGCGCAGCATGGACGCACGATCGCACGCGGGCGGGCGCATAGCGTAGCGGGTGAAGGCGCGACTTAAGCCTTCCGATCTCGCGATCGGACGGCTGAGGATCGCTGAACGTGTGCATGCATTGCGCGCGCGAGCAGCTGAGCAGGCGTGCGTGGGCGTGGGAACTACGCCCACGTTGGGGGCTTTAGTGACGGATTTATCCGTCACTAAAGACCCCTTATTTATGATTTTGAAGTTGTAATGACTATTTTGCCCCCACTCTTTGCAACTATAAAAGGAGACCCCCTTCATACGAAATTCTCATCCCTTCCTTCTCTTCTTTACCCCTCCAAAGCTCAAGAGAAGCTTGTCCCACACCCGGGATGCTTCTCGCGAGATAAAGTCTAAATTTTCATCCCCCTTCGAAACTGGATCCCGCGATGACGACGGCGTGCTGCTTCGTTCCCGTTCTTCTGCTTCGTCCTCCTTCGTCCAGGCGTCATCCCGTCCGGCTCGTCCTTTAAGCAACCGTCGAGGAGGATTTCTCTCTCCCTATTCTTTTTACTACTTTCTAGTATAGATTTACTGCTTTCTAGTGTAGTTTTGCTCGTCCTCCAAGCAATCGTCGAGGAGGACATTTCTCCCTCCATTCTTTTAATGCTTTCTAGAGTAAATTTATCGCTTTCTAGAGTAATTGTTTTATGCTTTGTAGTTATAAGAGTGAAATGAACAATCTCCTTAATGATAAATTTCTTGTTTATTCTACATCTCATTTTGATTTCTCTGTGTAATATTCTCTTTCTCTCTTACTCTCTCTCTCTTCTATTTATTGTAAATAAATAGTTTTAAATTGACTTACTTCATGACAAATAAAAAGAAATGCGTAGTTTTTAAATCAAACGTCCGCCTCCCTGTGTTCGACCCGGAATTTTCATTTCGGTATAAATTTTATTTATTGAACAAGAATTCTTCGCTTTCAAGCTACAGCGATAGGTTTTCTAAAACCAAACATGTTAGCGTAGCCATTCGTGCGTCTCAACATTTTGGCGTCGTTGCCGGGGAGGCGACGATCTTTGATTTCTCTCTGCGTTTTGTAACTTACAAATCATTTACCTCACTTTTCTCCTTTCTTATTGTAATTGCTGGTACTCTTTTGAGATGTGCAAAAGTGGAGTGTTCTGAGATTGGAGTAAAGTGTTGTGCAAGGTTTTGTAAGTTATCCCCTATTCTTTCCTCCTCCATAGATTTCATTCGCCACATTAAATCCAAATTCCAATTAACCTAGGTGTTTGCATAAATCCTAAGAATAGTTTGGTTGTTTGGATTCTCACTCACATTCATTCCACTCTCACTCATAAAAAAAAAAAAATAAAAAGATAATTTTCAACAAACACACAACGTACACCCACATTCAAAGGCACTTAACCGAATTGATTTGTTTCTACTCAACCAGGTTCTGATCTGTGGACCGGTACACATAAAGAAACACATAATTGAGTAGAAATCAGATTAGGTAATCATTTATGTGCCTAATTAAGTGGTGCATCAGGCCAATTGTTTGAGTTGATTGGGCCGCACCACTTCAAATAAAATCAACTCATCAAGTAGCTGCCAATTAGGTTCAACTTTTAGGGATTTACTAGGCACTCCACATTCTTTTTAAGCTTTAAAGGAAAACATCTTCACCTGTGCTTGTAGAACCTGGTGTGCCAATGAAACTTGTTTGAAAATACCTAAAGTTGAATCCTAAAAGCTACTAAGCAAGATTTGAACCTTAAAATTCACCACATCAAAAATAATCTTGCTTGAAAATCACTGGTTGTGCACGCACACACAAATCAATCAATCATTAAGGGCACAACCCATTTAAAGGGCCCATCACATTCCAAAGCACATTCAAACCTAGCCTTAAATAAAACAGAGTAGACGTTGGCCTTAAGGATTGAACTCGCTCTTCAGAACTCAGAACGAGATTATTTTTGATTAGTCTGTTTCTATTGTTCAATCTGATGTCTAGCTAGGGGAGCAGAGTCAAACGATCACGGTTGGGGGGTACACTAGGAACCGGGGGCGCAAGCCGAAGGAAGAACCTTCTCCCCAGTCCCTCCTTTTAACTGGTTGGATTGAACAGACAGAAGTAGATCAAATCATTCCTTTATCTCAAGACGGGTTTTGAGAGTCTGTAGGTCTTTAGGCTAATCCATTTAAGGACAGGTTTGATTGTTTGTATTGCAGGGTGACTTTCTTCCTCCTGTGTCTCATGAATCCTTCCACATATTTCACGCATTCCCGCTCTTTCCCTCCTGTTGTGAATTATCCTCAACATGACGATTATCCCAACTCGTACTATAATCAACCATCAGTTAGTTGGGATAATTCAGATTGGGGATACAATTCCGGACCCTCGTGTTTAAGGTCTAATCCTGAACACTTTGATTCTGATTTCTATCATTCTTAGAGCTACATCGATTATAGATCGTCTTCCTTTCATGAACAACCTAATACGATCTACAATCAAGAAGGATACACCGATCCTTACCCATCCTCTGATTTCACTGCTTTTAGGTCATCACCATCTTTTGAACAATATGAAATGACCTATTATCAGGAAGGGTATAACAAATCTCAATTCGTTAATTCCCCTGCATTGAACCCAAACCCGCCCAACCCTGAACCAACTCATTTGGTTCGGGTTAACCAGGTTCAAGATAAGGTTCTGGCTAACTTGAGGAATATCATACAATCTTTAGAAGTTCAGCCAATACCTTGCATTGAGAAATTGGAGCCCCTGATTGAAATGATTGATGATTTGAATAAGTCTTTGTTGGATTGGCTCCAGGACGTTAAGGATAAGAACCCGGGTGAGTTTCTACTTGGGAAATTAGCGAAATTGAGGATGAGATTCGTGGTTGCTTTGATTCAATCTTGGGATGATTCCCAGGATGAACCCTCTTCAGGAAAGCCAATGACAGAACCTGCTCAGGCACCTGTTGTGGGGGACACGTGTTATGACCAGATTGAATTAAAGCGACCAATTAAGGATGATCTGATTTCTTCACCTAAGATCCTTGAGCCGGGTTACGAGGAAACGTATGTCTCCTTGGAACAGAAAGTGACAACTGATTTTGGGACATACATTGATACGGATCCTGATTTCTTTGATGGTGAAGATTCAAGTTGCGAAGTCTCACGCGAGTTTTCTAAACACGATTTCTGTGAGACGATTAGGACTGAGGAATCTAAGAGATCATTTGATAGCCCAATAATTGAGGAAACTGATCTTAGGGCACACATTACGGATCCAGAATTACATTTTCCAGAGGATTCAATTCAATGCCCTGATTGTCAGTTACACCCCGTTGAGCTTATTGATGATTCTAATTCTGAGATAATTAGACCCAAGTCAATTTTGATTCTACCACATCATTTAGACTTGGAGATTTCAAACGGGGTGATTAATATACAAGAGGTCCTGGAATTTGATATGCTGAATGAGGAGGATAGGAGCTGGGAAGTTATGATTTGGGAAGTTAATTTTGGAGGAAATGGAAGATTGAGTTGAAGGGTTCCTTTTAAACTGAAACCATCAAATCAGAACCCTTATGACATTTGTTTCAAGGATGTTAAACTCAAGCACACATTCAACGATTATCCTTTTGAGCTTCAATTCTCTGTAACCCGACTTTTTGGTCTTGGGTTACATCCTCATAAATCACAGGCCCGACCCCGCTTGCATTCTGATTTCAGGTTTTGGATAATTTTTATCCAGAACCTAAGATATTCTCGATTATGGGTTGTGGGTCTGCACCACAATCTGGTCCACATCTGTGGACCTCTGCTGACAGGTCAGAGGATTCTTCTGTTCATTTTGATTCTGACCTGCACTTGTGATTTCTTCATTTCTTTTCTTTGTATAGTGTGCCTAGCTGAAGGCACTAAATTCAGCATATATACAGTTTTTCTTAGTTTTCATCTCGGAGCGGACATGACATTCACGCAATTTAGGTGCTTTCTTCTCTTTTCCACTCTATTTTATGCCTTTTTAATACAATGAGGACATTGCATTAGATAGGCATGGGGGGGTGGATATTCATCTCTGAATTCATTCGTCAGCTCCGTAGATTTGTTTTATTTTCTTTTATAAAAAAAAAAATTTCGAAATTAGGAAAGAGAATTTGGGTTTAAGAAAATTTTCAATCTTAGGAAATACTACATTATGATTTGAAGACAAAGACCCTTCAGGTCTTTGGACTTAATTAGCCCATGTATCCACTAAAATGTGGATTTGTCTTTGAGTCCTCGCTATCTTAATTCTATCGTAATTGGAATAAATAAGTTTGGGTGATAAGTATACGACTTATCAACCCGCCCTCTGATTTGAGGGAATTTTGAGTCTTAAGCATCTACACACTTTCTTTGCACTGACTCGTTGTTCGGCGATTTTAACGGAAATTGGGTAGCTGATGAACCTTCTAGGGTGATATGGCTGGCAAGTTATCGTGGGTAACAGCCCATAGGTAGGTTGTCCAGAGTCCAGTCACTGGACCTTTCTCTTTTTGCTGCCTTTAGGTAAATCTTAGACCAGGGAAGCCACCTACTTAAGAGAAAAAAAAAATCAAAAAGAAAAGGAGAAAAGAAAAACAAAAATCACACTTCGCCGCACGAGTATGGCTGGCATGTTGTCGGTGGTAACAGCTCATCGACCGGTTGTCCAGAACCCAGCTCAGTAAATGCACTAAAAATTCCCAAAACACTTAGGAAGAAGCGGAGAAGTAGAATAAATCGGGGAGATATACACTGGATTCACCCTTGTGTTGACCCCGTAAAAAATAAAAGTAGAGAGAAAGCTACCGGTTGAAAGATACACCTTTAGGTAGAATTCTTTTTGAGGTCACCTAGAGGTGTAGAAATCCGAAGTCCGTTTTAATTACCGGTCAACGAGTCTATCACAATCACAATAAGATGCTTAAAACTTAGGGTTCTCATCAATCTTGGGTAAGTTGAATGGTCGTAGAAAGCCACTCTTAAAACCTAAAATTTGAAAATAAAAAAAAAAAATTAGAAAAAAAAGAGAGAAAAAGAAACTTTCCTTTGAATAAGGCGAGGGCTTGAGGCGATTTGCATTTTGGCTAATACTCGGGCGCTGTTGTGTCTTTGAAAGTTCAGTTTCTAAGTAGACAATTTCTTAATGATTGAAAATAACTCAGGTCCAAATAATCCAACCTAATTCTTTTATAAATAGCATATAGTTTTTGCTAGGGACTAGCAAAAGATAGGCATGGGGGTATGATGTAAATACATTTACACTACTTAAAATGTCTATTTATGCATGTTCTTAAGCATAGGATTGCATTTCATGATATAAATATTGCATAACATGCATCATCTTGCATTTAGAGTAGTTTGAATAAAATGGAGGTTAATTGTCTCCTTTTATGTGCTTGGACAGGGCAAACATTTTATCGGGGCCTCGGATCAAAGATCCAACCGTATGGATGTGATCAGGGCGGCGATTGGAGTTCAACGACTCCAAGATCGCCCTAATCAGGCATCCGTAGCATCAGATAGTGACCGGGGAATCTTAGAAGATCAAGGGCCAGGATGGTGTAAATTCGCACTTCAGATGAAAAATCTGACCACATGGATGAATTTGGATCGACGATCGCAGCCCAACGACACAAAAATCGAGTCAATCCGACATCCGTGGCACCATCTACAACTTCCAGAAGATGGACGGCCAAGATGGCGCCACGTGGTGCCATCTCGGTCGCCCAAACGGCCGCTTACATTCTACGAAGGCCTCGTACCCGCTCGCTCTCCACCGTTGGATCTCAATCCAACAGCTGTGGTCAGCCGCGCTTAAAAGCGTCTGCTCGACCATCAGCGCCTCATAGCACAGCGGTCGAGCGCGCTTACTCGAGCGGCAGGCGCGGGTTCGAGCCGCAGCAAAGGGCTGGAAGGCGCGGGCGATCGGGCGAGTGTTGGATCTTGATTGGACGGCCGCGCATGCCCGATAGCGTTCACGCGCGATCTCATGCAGGCGGGCGCGCAGCGCAGCGGGTGAAGGCGTGACTTAAGTCGTCCGATCTCGCGATCGGACGACTGAGGATCGCTAAACGTGCGCATGCGTTGCGTGCGCGAGTAGTTGAGCAGGCGTGTGTGGGCGCGGGAGCTATGCCCACGTTGGGGGCTTTAGTGACGGATTTATCCGTCACTAAAGACCCCTCATTTATTATTTTGAAGTTGTAATGACTATTTTGCCCCCACTCCTTGCAACTATAAAAGGAGACCCCCTCCATACGAAATTCTCATCCCTTCCTTCTCTTCTCTACCCCTCCAAAGCTTAAGAGAAGCTTGTCCCACACCCGGGATGCTTCTCGCGAGATAAAGTCTAAATTTTCATCCCCCTTCGGAAGTGGATCCTGCGACGACGATAGCGTGCTGCTCCGTTCCCGTTCTTCTGCTTCGTCCTCCTTCGTCCAGGCGTCATCTCGTCCGGCTCGTCCTCCAAGCAACCGTCGAGGAGGATTTCTCTCTCCCTATTCTTTTTACTGCTTTCTAGTATAGATTTACTGCTTTCTAGTGTGGTTTTGCTCGTCCTCCAAGCAATCGTCGAGGAGGACATTTCTCCCTCCATTCTTTTAATGCTTTTTAGAGTAAATTTATCGCTTTCTAGAGTAATTATTTTATGCTTTGTAGTTATAAGAGTGAAATGAACAATCTCCTTAATGATAAATTCCTTGTTTATTCTACATCTCATTTTGATTTCTCTTTGTAATATTCTCTTTCTCTCTTACTCTCTCACTCTCTTCTATTTATTGTAAATAAATAGTTTTAAATTGAATTACTTCGTGACAAATAAAAAGAAACGTGTAGTTTTTAAATCAAACGTCCGCCTCCCTGTGTTCGACCCGGAATTTTCATTTCGGTATAAATTTTATTTGTTGAACACAAATTCTTCGCTTTCAAGCTACAACGACAGGTTTTCTAAAACCAAACATGTTAGCATAGCCATTCATGCGTCTCAACAGGTCCCTAGTAGTGGTCTGGTCCTACCCTAATGGGGAGTTGTGTATCCCACAAATTGGATGGCTCGCCCATAAAAGAAACATAATTTTTGGGTTAGTGAACAGTAAATAGAAGAGTATGTGAGAGAGAGGTCATGAAAAATTCCAAGTGTTGAAAAGAAGAGAAGAAGTGAGTGAAATTGGCTAAGTGTTGTGTATTTGAGTGTGCTTATGTGAGTATGTATATATATATGTTACTATATATATAGTATATGTTACTAAAGATATTAGTATGGTAATATAACTTAATACAATACATATTAGTAGCTATTTTTGTACCTACACTTAGATAATATTTAGGATTGTTGTACATAATTAATATAGTGTGGTATTAATTTGTTTTCAATGCCTGTTAATTGAAAATTTGTTTAAGGCATTATAGGTAGAATTAATTAATTCTTTTCTATATAATTACCCAATTTATTCATTGTTTAATTCATTGATTCTTGTTGTAAATAAAGCTGATATTTTTGGAATAAAAGAACATTTTTGGATATCGAGAGTGATGTATATCAATAACTACCTCCTAGTGAACGACCTGGAAACTAACCAGTAAAAATTGTGATTAAATAAAATGACGCGACATCTGTTTTTATTGTGATAAATATACTATAACAATGACACTTAAAACACCATTTTTTTTGCAACACGAATGTTTGTGATCACATACACACCCTTCTTCCAAGCAAAAATATCCAAACCATCCCTTAGCTTGAAGGTAGCCAACACAGAACGCATGGAATCGACTTCCCCCTACTTTGGTAGTACAACATCCCACCGTGGAGGGTATCCATCACACTCCATCCTGTTGTTGCCACATATCAGCCATAGAAGCTTATTTGTTCCCAGGTCCACCGTACATGCATGGATAGATGTCTGCTAGACGGCCTAATTGGCTCCAGTTGTCCTCCCAGAGGCGTAGTTTCTCTCCATTGCCCAGAATCGACCTAAAGCGGTCCCAATGCTCCCCTACAACTTTGGACACTGAATCTGAAAAGGGATATGCTGGCTATTGCCTAACCACATCTGCTTTCATTCCAACACTGCCACCATAGGAGTTTCGAACAACACTTTGCCATAACCCTTCATCTCCACGTAGAACAATCATCCCCCATTTTAATAGGAGAGAATCCCCAAACTCACGTAGGGATCTAATGCCTAGGCTCCCCTTCTTCTTCGGTGTGCACACCATCTTACACTTTACAGGCTATATAAACCGACCAATGTGAGCTGGTCTTTTCCGAAAAAATCTTTTACAAATAATATCTAACCTCTTTATCACCAACCCCTGATGGCATAGCAATTCACACCGCTAATTAATCCATCTTATGCTATTTTCTAGCTTTACGCATGTAGATTAGGTAGATATTCATGCATTTTATGGAGAGGAAGATAGAGAGAGAGATTGATCCCCCCTATCCCATTCATTTCCACCACCTAACACAACACCACCCTACACCACCTACAATAATTTCCTAGCAACCTAAGTACCTACCCACAAAACACCCAATATCCTACAATATCTTTTGCTTTCTCCCCACTCCCTCCATCCCATCCCACATATATAACAAACCCAACACCCCACCCCCCACCCCCAAGCAAGGGTCGGCTACCACTCCAACCACAACACTTCTCGCTTCCCTCCTCACTCGTAGACCCACACACATCACTCCACATTAGCCACTCCACTCCCCTGCTGGTCAACATCCTCACCTCTCCTCTCTCCCTTTCTTCCTCTCCAAACGTAGCCCCCCTCTCACCAGTTGAGAGGGGCATGCTACGTGCAAGAGCAAGCTCCCCATGGTCTCAATACACCACAGTGAGCTCCACCACTGCCTAGCTCCCACACGAGCAGGTGGGCGTGGTGGGTTCCCTTTTAGCTTTATTTTATTTTATTATTTTTTTGCTAGCATATAGCTCTGAAGTTCCTCTATTTTCTTAGCACTGTAGCGCACTGTAGCGTTTCGATTGCGATTCATTTTCTCACGAAGCTACCGGAGGGCTTATCACTTATCCAGTGCAAAGCCCACGCATGCCTGCCTCCATGTGCATAGCCAGTTCATGCACCTCATGCCTGTATGCCTTCTCTCCCCTTTTGACCTGCTAGGTGAGAAACCCAGCTGGTCAAAAATCGCGTCAGTGGGTTCATCTTTGCCCCTCGGAACAGTACATGCCTCTCTCGTGAAAAATGTCCCACATGTGTGGCAACCGACAAGCTTCTTAGCTAGCCGGTTGCCCACCCTCTCTCTTCTACCATGCAGCTGCCACAACCGATTGCCCCCACCCCTCCACTATCCACCTGCTCCCTCTCTCTCCTCTATCCCGCACACTCACACTCACATACACATACACATATATACACACATCACTTGTTCTCACTCCTCACTTTGACACACGCACACACACATACACATACATATCCACATATACATACACACCCATACATACATACATACATACATATATATACTCACACACAGTAACACATATATACACGCACACCCATACCTTCACATATATATTTACATACATACATACATACATATATATATATACATACACACTTATATATATACATATAGTTACATACATATATCCTTATATATATATATAAGCCCACATCCATATATATATACACATATATATTCACACACATCTCACCTACACATTCACGTATACATTTTCCTCTCACGATATCGCACATTCCCCTTACTGCGCATTACATCGTGGGAATATTCGCACCAGTTGAGCATATATTCCTGATATTCTTGCACATTAAGCCATCTCATACACACACCCACACATCCGCTCCACACACACACGTGGCACATAGCTAGGTTAGTCATGTCTCTCTAGACGACGGTTAACCTAGCGTGGTGCTACATTCCATTGAATCTTTCATTCAATCCCCACCTTATTATTTATTATATAGTTATATATATATACCTATACTATATATCTATATCTTTTATATATATATAAGCTAAGTATTTCCATTCCGTATTTCCTTTCTGCACTTCTTTTCCTTGTCTTTTATTTTGTTGATTAAAGAAAAGACTAAAAAAAAATATAATAGAAAAGATAACTCTTGTCTTTGCACGTACACAGTCTCGCATGTAGCAAGATCAGTTTTGAACTTGATTTTGACATGTAGCCAAGGACCAATTTTAAGGGTGTACCTCACAGACAAGATTATCCAAAAAAATCTAAAACCAAAAAAAACCCAAACATACAATAAGTGAATGGAAATCACCTGTCGTTAGGAATCACATAGAAATCAACTAACTCCAAAACCACCTCCTTGTGTTCGACCCTAGGCCTAAAACTGACAAGTTAAAATTTGATTGAAGGTTAATAAATTTTTGATAAATTGTGTAGATTCTCCCGTAGGTAATCACTCTCACTATATACTTTTCGATGCTAATATCACCTTTTTAAATAACCCTACTCATGTTTCGTCATAAGTTTTCTGGCACCTTTATTGGGGAGGCACCTTCTGGACTCTATTTCTCCTCTTTTCCTTTGATTACCTCTTCTCCCACCCATCTCTTCACGGGTGTGTTTTGTTTGTTTTTGTGCAAGTGAACTAATTGTGAGGAGATGTGCAGAGGAGGTTGAAGACATGGGCGAGACCAAGGTGGGAGCGAGAGCGTGAAGTTGTCAGCGCCACTTGGACCCTCACACGCATTGCTGAGGAGGTAGGTGTCCTTCCTCTTAGCAATTTAGGTTCTCTTGTCACCTTAAAAGATAAAAAAATCAATAAAATTAAAAACCCTAAAAAAAAAATTGGGATTCTTCTTGGGATTTCTTGGGGCGAGTGGACTAAAATCCACTGATTACTTATTTTCTATCACATCCGTCACCCTCGATTTCCACACATTCGCGTATGAAAAATCCGAGAATCCCAATTCTTTGATATTTCGTGAAACGAAATTTTCTTTGAGGCAAATTGAAATTGATTGTTTGTTACTTTCGCTCGCCTCATTTATTTGCATTCAGGATCCATATTTTGGTTGGGGAGTCTTGGAATCGGTTTGACTCCAACCCCACCACGACCTTATATTTCGACCCTTGTTTTGATCCCTAATTTCAACCCCCAACATATTCATTTTCATTTTTCATTATCTTGGTGGTTGAGCCTTTGTGTAGATTATCATTTTGGGTGATTAGGAGCACTTGGAGAGCATTGTTTGCCTCTCATTCACATTGAACTAAAAGAGATTCGTGCATCCACACCTTGAAACATCCATTTAGGGGCCCATTGCATTATAGCATTCATTAACCAATTAAGTTGAAGGAGGGTTGTTTGGGCACAAAGGACTTGTATGCTTGAAAACTCGAAGATTGGCTGAATTGGTAATTCATTAGAATCTTAAAATCCGTACTACTTGAGAGTGGAATTCTAAAATTCATTCACCATCTAAACTTCAATTCGGGGAGAGTTCCCCATTGCCTGCTTGTTTTACACACTTACAAATCAACGCACTTGGGCATTACTTGTATACAACACCCTTCAAATTCCAAAGCACTTGTATCCTAGGCCTCTTGATCTAAAATTGGTAGTAACTTGACCCCATTAAGGTTTGGAGGTCTAACTACCTATGTATAGCGCCTACATGCTGGTGTGGGTTCCTGAGTGCTATCGGGTGTTTAAGACTAGGGTAAACAGCCTTTCAATCTAGCTCGGTGGTTCCGAGGTGCTCGTATTCGATTTTGTAGGTTGCGATAGTAGGTAACTTAGATCTTTAGGTCTTAGGTCATATTTAGAGGTTAGGACCTTGATTGATTGATTTGTTATCAAGTGCACCTATTCGGCATCATCTCTCTCACCCCCTTCTCTCTTCTCATCACCCCAATTCTTCTTTCAGTAATGCACGTTTGGGAGGAGGTCACAAAGCCTTGGACTATTTGAATTGTCTGATAATCCTAGGAGGGTAGAATCTTGTGAATTGTCCTCCTCCTCTGTAAACATGGCCGCTCACTTACCCCCAAATCCTGAGGGGGGAAATTGTCCCCCTCCCAATCCACCAGGTGGTGGTGGAGCCGTCGACTTATTTACTTGCCTCCAAGCCCAAATGGCAATGTATACCGAGCATATTGAAGCCATTAGGGAAACCTTGGAGGAAATGCAAAACCTTTCTGAACGGGAGGAGCCCAGGTCTCTTAGCTCATATCAGAATCCTGCTGCTACAGAGACCTCTAGGAAAATTCACGTTCTCACGGGCGGGGAAAATTTGAATTGAAACTGAACGTTATTGGCCTAATCAACTTCCATTACCATGGACTTACCAGTGAAGTCCCTTTTCCTCACTTGGAGGACTTAACTTGTTTAGCTAAAATGATTAAACCAGGAAACATTGGGTTACATATTGTCCTCATGAAAATGTTCTCATTTTTGTTGCAGGACAAAGCTGTGCAATGGTTGTGCATGATTGGGAAACCCATCCATTTTTTGGAAGAGATGCACATAATGTTTCTCAAGAAATTCTTCCCAATCGGGAGCACCAATGCACTTCGCCGTGCTATAACTTCTTTCACACAACAAAACAATGAGTAGTTTTATGAGGTCTGGGAGAGGTATAATGACCTTAGGAAATGTCCATATCATGGTCTTCCTAAGTGGCATGTAGCTCAGATTTTCTACTATGGGCTAAATTTAACGTTTAGGTAGATTGTGGATGCTTCCTGCATAGGTAATTTCATGAATAAAGACAAAGGCGGAGCATTTGAACTTTTTGAAAACATGAGTGAAAATTCCATAAACAACGCTTCCATTGTCGCCTTTAATCGAACTAGCTCACCTCGTAGTGGAGCACATGAGGTTGACACGGGACCTTCCCATTCATCCACTGACTTAAACTTGATCTCACAAAAATTAGATGAAGTCTCCATCGTGCACAGGAAGCTGGATGAACTCTTGGCCAACCCTGCCCATTCTGTGGCTCACACTTCGGCTCCTACATCTTCCAAGAATCCCGCACAACCTGCACCATCCTTGCCAAGTATCACATCGAGCGACTCGGTAAGTAGTGTGGACATGGCTTCTGCTAGCCAGTATTATGACATGGAAGAGCAAGCCTCCATGTACTCGAATGCATTATCATGTGCGGACTCCTCTTCTGAATTTGAAGACGTGTGTGCCCTAGGGAACAACCCATATTCTGCTACTTATAACCCAGGGTGGTGCAACCATCCAAACTTCGCATGGTCTGACAACCCTCAATGCGAAAACCTTGCTAATGGACCAATGTGACCATTGGCTCCCATCACCCCAAGGGCCCAATATTGTCCACTGACAATCCGCCGTTGGGCCCTTGCGTATCGCAAACGGATCACGCATCAAGCCCTCTTGATAAATTGATGCGAATGATGACGAAAATGTTGAGGCGCCATGAAGAAAATGACTTCTCTTCAGCACCAATTGGCGCAGTAGAATGATAAGATCAGTTAACTACGCATGACAACTTGATCTCAAGGCACTCTTCCTGCCCAACCTATCCCAAACTCCTGAAATTTCATACCCCATGGTCCGCAACCACAGGTACGACCTTCTCAGGGACAGGTTAACTAAATTCTACACACTTTGAGTACTTCATCGAGATTTTAGGCTAATCCCGCAACAGCACATCAACCCTATGTCTCTATTGTGAACCCTCCTTTTCCTTATGATCCCACTAGACTTGCGACGTCTAATGTGATTACTACGAGGAGTGGTAAACTGATCATTGATCCACCTCGACCTGATCCTGGCCCATCTTCTTCATCATCCTCTCATTCAGATTGCGCACCGCATTCTTGTGAGGACGACACACCCAAACTGGTGCCAAAATCGGTCCCATTCTTAAGGCTCTACTAAGGGAGCCAAAAGGCAAGAAAAAGAACATGCAGACCTTTGATAATCTGCATGATTTATTCATGGACGTTGAGATCAAGGTTCCCTTGTTAGAGACGATCGACCATATCCCAACTATCGCACGTTTCTTTAAGGACTACACTACACCTAGGGGATAACAAAAGAAAACCAAGAACTTAGTGGTTCTCTCGCCTCATGTGAGTTGTGCTATACTGTCAAAATTACCACCGAAGTAGAAAGACCCAGGCACCCCTCTCATTTCATGCAGCTTCAAAGGCTGCAATTTTGATCATGCCTTGCTAGATTTAGGATCTTCCATTAATCTTGTATCGACCATCATGTTTTAGAAATTTGCATTAGGAAATCTAAAACCCACCCCTATTACATTGCAATTGGTAGATCACCCTATCAAAAATCCACGGGGTGTGGTGGAAGACGTGGTGGTTAGGGTTAATAGTCTTTGTTTTCCTGTTGACTTTCTTGTATTAGACATGGAAGTTCCTGATTTACTTTTTGATTACCTAATAATCCTCGGTAGACCTTTCTTGGCCACAGCCCACGCCTATATCGATTATGAATCGGGTTGTATTAAGATTGTCGTGGACTCTAAAAAGCTCAATCTTAACATTTTCAAGGCTGCTAAGAACTTTGATTGCCATCTTATTAAGGATGACACGTCTGACGATGACATGGCCGTCAATGCGTCCATCGGGTTGGTAGGGACCTATTTGAACTACTGCCGCATACCTCTCGAGAATCACAATCACCTGAATTTCCCCACCCCTCCCCTTACCCTTACCTCTTCCTAACCAAACCCCTGACGAGGTCTACTTCGCTTCTTATGCCTAGTGGTCTGAGTCATAATCGGGTTGCTCACCTCTGGTCTACCCCCTTGAAGACTGGAGTGCCCTTTCTATCCTGCCAAATCAGGCGAAAGCGACATTCCACACTGGGACCTTGTTCCCAAATGCTGATCACTAGGGCTCTCCCTTCTTGGATTCATCTATCCTAGATGCCCCTCTTCTTGGCCAACCTGAGGATCAATTTCCTTCACCCCTCATTCTTTTCTTTGAACCTTTTGGGACACTCGTCCCAAGAATTGCCAGATCTTTCCCCATCCACCCCTGAGCTTAAAGCACTGCCTAACATGCTAAAATATGCTTTCTTAGGATCAAATGAAATGCTTCTTATAATCATCAGTTCAAAATTGTCCAGGGAGCAAGAGTGAAAGCTAATGAAGGTCCAAATTGAACATAAGGTAGCCGTTGGATGGTCTCTGTCTGTTTTGACTGGCATTAGGCCCTCCTACTGCACTCACCATATATATACGGAGGAGGAGGCTTGACCTTCTCGTGAGATGCAGCGACGTCTCAATCCTAATATGCGGGAGGTCGTTGACAAGTCCATTTTTGCGCATTTTGAAATTGTCAAAAATCGTAGTATAGTCGCGCTAAACCCTTGATCAAAAAATTTAATTATTTACGAAACTCGCTTTGATTTCTTTTCTTTTTAGAATTTGAGTCCCGGTCGTTCGTCTCTGGAAGGCGTAAAAACAAGTTGAGATTTGAATTCATTCTCTCTGGTTTTTTTTTTTTCTTTTCTTTCTTTTTCTTAGAGCTTACAATCTCACCAGATTCACACATATGACCTGTATTTGGTGGTCTCACTTGGCATTAACACTTTAATTGAGTTCCATAACCCTAACACTAAGTCAAAATTCCTTAGTATTCGTGCAGTCAAAAACACAGAAAGATAGGTTAAGGCCTTATTTAGTGGATTTCAAATTTATTTGGTGGTATTGCCTCAATGTAACTGAAATAAACACTAAATATTCACACTCTTTTTCTTTGCTTTTTCTTCTAATTTTTTTGCTTTTTCAATTTTTCTTCTTCTTTTTCATTCATTTGTTTCCCTTTTTTTTCTATGTATATATATATATTCAACACAACACAAGCTAGCATACATTCATGAACTTTATTGAGGAGGCATTATTAGGGATTGGTGGTACTCAAGAGACATTGGGTGGCTTATTTGGTGGAAGTGCCTTCTCACGGCTTCGGGAGAGACGGATAGGATGATGTATTTCTAACCTTGAGTTCAATACCCTCCTTCAGCTGAGGATTCCGTAAAGAATGGTCATAACCATTCACCTTGGCCTTAGTTTTATGAAAACTCTCTCTGTGCATATTTTCCTTATTTGGTGGCTCTCAAAATTTCACCCAAAAATGTATACCCAGGATCCGAGAGCGAAAACTATGCCTAACCTCTGAGTATCATTACCTAATTATCTAGGATTCCAGATTCCTTGCACTAATCTTAGAGCACCAGTACACTCTACTCTCATCTCATACTATTTGGTGGATTTTTGGAAGAAAATCTGCCTGACTCCTAAAACACTGCCCAGGGATTCAGGAAAAGAAGCACTGCTTTTTCTCGACAAACTAAAGACTTTCATCAGTCTTCACCATGAATCCATTACAAAATCTACATGTGAGTGAAAATTGTACTAGATTCCAGATTATAGGAATCAATTAGAGGATAAAATCCCTAATACATTCTTTTGATAAAAATCTTATTCATGAATGCAATATATATAAATGCTATTTGTAACCTTTCAAAGTTGCACTTCGAAAATTTTCCTAATTCGGGTTATATACAGCTTGACCCTAAATTTAGAACAAAAGGGTTAATGGATGAGTCGAAAGTGGCTGTTGCAAACGATTTTTAGCTCCAATGCGAACATTGGAGGTGGAGTCGGTTGTTCTTAATTTAAAGACCCTAAAGTGCAATTAGCATGATGTATGAAAGGTTTTTCATAGGTGTTGGTAGAAAAAAATTTCAGTTTACAATTACTATCCCCCCTTGCCTACTTTTTTGCATGTCCTCATGCATGAATATAATGAAAAATTACTTAAGACAGGGGTAAATGGGTAGAAATCACCTGGAATAGCTCCTGAATTTTGATGTTCCGCTTATTCCAACACCTAAAATTGAATATGTAGGATAAATATGATAAATAAAATATGCTATATATAAGTGCTGAGATTAACATCTCCAGCTTGGCGTACACTAAAAAAGGATATATCAATACACTATTGAGAATGACGAATAAAATGATAAGAATTTTAATCTCGTTCGCCAATAGCGGGCCACAAATGTGAACCAGCTGTCCATGAATTCCAAGCCCAAATTATCGGAAAAATATGTAGATGGGGCTTGGGATTATCTGCAGCCAAATGCTACAAAAGAAAGATAGATAAATATGGGTGCCTGGAAGAAATGAAGGTGAAGGCATCCCGAAGAGGTGATGGAGAATGTGGGTGGCAGGGGTATGGGTAGAGTCGTGTGGGGTAAAGTCATATGGGTCCTGATAATGGTGATGAATGGAAGGCATGACCCAAGTAGTGTGGTTAGATCTAGAAATCAATGTCCAGTGATCAATCTCTGTCTCTACCAAAGATGTTTGGGTATCATCTTCTTTTATCTCTTCAAAAATTTTCAATTTTAATTCCCAATTATCACATGATTCCCAAAAAATTTTAGCTTCCTCCGATAACTCATCATATGAAATACCCAATAGTCTTTCAATTTCTTGAATATCTATTTCATAGGGGGATATTTCCACACTTAGATGAAATTGGGCATTATATTTGGTAGTGAGTCCCTCCATGAAGTTGGAATGGGTTGAATCATTGATTGAGGAGTTGTTATAGTATTTTTTATTTTGTTGCTCCGTGTATGAGATCATTTGAATTAATTCATCAATGTCTCCATGGGTATTCTCAAATACAACAAAATCATATTCAGTCCCTTAATACTTGGTTCCTCAAAATGAAATGATTGGTATTCAGGCCCTAGATCAAGATCAAGATTCTCGAATAAATCTCCATTCTCAACTTCAATAGGATTATCAATATCATCCTCCTCGGGTGTTTGATCAATAGAATCTTGCATGACCACCATCGAATCACAAATAGGTTGTGACACACTTGACCCAAAGTCAAACATTTCTGATTTTTGTTGCTCGTTCCGGATTCTATGAAGCTCTTTTCTTATATCATCATATTCTCTTGCACTAGCTTCTTTTATTTCATGAATCATTTTGATCAATTGAGTAATCTAGGATTCATTGTGATAACGATGGCTTCGAGAGATAACCGGGTTTTATTGTTATCTCGTTGTAATATAGCCGGTTATTGCCATCATTTCAAATATATAATCTTTTTACTCGGAAAATAAAAGAGTTCCCGAGGTCGAACTCAGGGAGCAAACTGTATTTTAGAGATATACATGTTTCTTTTACAAAAATAAACAAAGAGAGAGAAAGAATGTGGTGTCTTTTTTTTCTTTGTTTCTCCTCGTCTCAGATCTGCCTCTTCTTCGTTCTGCAGAGGTGATGCTCTTCTTTCTTTCTTCAGATCTCCTTCTTTCTTCTTTGTTTTGCAGAGGTGATCTTCTTCTTCTTAGTTCTGCAGAGGTGATCTTCTTCTTCTTCGTTCTGCAGAGGTGATGCTCTTCTTTCTTTCTTCAGATCTCCTTCTTTCTTCTTTGTTCTGCAGAGGTGATCTTCTTTCTTTCTGCAGATCTCCTTCTTCCGTCTTTTCTTTTTCCAGTCAGGGACGTCGCCCCTCCTCCTTTCTTCTTTTCCCTTCAGGCCGTCGTCTGATTTCCAAATCAGACGACTTAAACTGCCTGTTGCTACAGTGTCTTCCTCAGCTTCCTTCTTCTTCACCTGTTCCTGCACACTTCAGAGCTTACGTCAGAGGACAAAACCTACTCTACCCTCTCCCCCGCATCTCTCTCTCTCTGAAACCACTCTTAGGAAAGCTCTCCCAGAGCTGCCGGGTAATCGGGTACGGGTCGTGCCCGGGTCCAGGCCCACCGGCGTGCGTGGTGGGCGAGGAGTGCAGGTCAGTCTAAGTCGGGTCGGGTCGGGTCAAGTCTGCGGGGCGTGAGCGCGGACGAGACCGGGTAACCGGGCGGGTGAAGGGGACCTCACCCCGTGTGCTGAGGCAGTAAGCCTCCAGCACTTTTGCGTCTTATATCGCCGCGCCTCTTCGGACTTTTCCGAGGTGGGACTAAATGTCCCACCTCAATTGCGCGCCCGCAGCGGGGAAAGCAGTGGGAGATCGCGGCGTCACGCGAAGCCTTCTGCCTTAGCTGCGAGCCTGGTGTTTTTTCGAAATGCCTCGCAAGGCCTGGGAGTCGAATCTGGGCGTGGCGCTGAGCGTGGCGCGCCTGTAGCTGCAGGCGGAAGCAGCTCCTTCTGCACGGCAATGGCGGCGGAGGTCGGGTGGCCTGTTCACAGAAAAATGGCCTCTCGGCCTAATCAGAAAGTGCCGGGAGCTTCGCCAGGGTGCGGCGAAGCTCGTGTGGGTGGTGGCGAGGCACGGGGCGGCGTGCAAGGGCTGCCCTAGGTCGGACTGTGGGTCGGAGGATGGGTTTGTTGGGGGAAGCGTTACGGAGGTGTGGAGTGGCAGTGAAGGGGTGGGGGGTGCTCAGTGTGATGAGGCGGAGGTTCGGTGAGGGTCGGCGAGGTGTGTGAGGCTGTGGAGCGATGGGAGCATCTCGCCGGAGGGTGGCCGGAGACGAAGGGGGTGACGATGGTCAGGGTCGGTCGAGGGCTTAATTGAATAAATTGAAGGCGGGGAAAGGAAGAGGAGAAGAAGGGGAGTAGTTCTAGCTTACTTGCAGGGACGAAGGGGGAGGAACAGGGCGACAGTCGTATCGACTGTCGCCGGAGAAGACGATGCTCAGGGAAAGGGGCGGCGGCGAGCAGAGAGCCGGAGAGGCGCCAGCTGGGTGCGACGTGGCGCGGAAAGAGCAGGGGAGGAAGTCTCTGCTGTTGGTATTGCGGCAGAGCGAAGAGGAGAAGGGGGAGGAACCACCGGAGCTAGTGAGCGTCTGCCGGAGAGAGAAGAGAGGAAAGTTGGGGGTTTTCTCCGTCAGACCCGAGCTCCTTTGGTCGGTGGAGCAACGGGGGGTATTTATAGGGATCAAAACAGGGAGGAAGGCGGAGGGAGACGACGTGTCTCCCTCGCCGGAGGATGGCCGGAAACAACAACCCATACCGTCCGTGCGTTCGCACGGCCGGTATGGTGGGTTACAACGACCAGGGGGGTGTCCCTGCGACGGCTGACGACGCAGGGCACCCCCGGTTTACTTGCCAGGTCCCCCACCTCACCCTGCGCGGCGCCATGCTCCGCGCAAGGTCGCCGGAGCATGGTGCTGGCAGGTTTTGCAGGGGGACCTGATCGCAAAGAACGAAGGAGAGTTAGGGGCCAAAATGCGAGGGTTCAAAAGTTGAGGGCCAAAGAGTAAATATATGAGGACCAAAGTGTAAAGTCGGTCAAGGAGGTTTCTTCTTAGGCTCAAGTTTTTATACATGACTAATTAGGACCTAAGGAATCTGATGGTGAATTTCATTTCTATATTAAACCTTGTTTGACCGGTCAATTTATGCGAAAACCCAAATTAAGTTATTAATTGGGCATGGTTCTCAATGTAGGTCAAAATGGGTTCTGAAGGCCAAATTGAAGGTTCTAAACCCTAGAGATTATTTTTATATGAATTTTAGAGGGTTTATTCTATTTTTAATTTGCCTCGAACCTCGTGAATTGAAGTGGGTTGTTTTAGGGTTACAGATTATCATTTAGTTTCTTGGAATTGCTGTAGTCCTTGCTAGATCATTTCATCCCACTTTTATTCTTATTAAGCTGCTTTGACCTATGTTTGGGCCCTGAATTACCCTGTATGCAGATTATACTGGTAAAATTGCATTTTTACCCCTTATGACTTGTTTTCTTCTCAAACTCAGAATTCTCTGAGTTAAGCCTTTCCTTGAGATATGTAGGAGCTTTTATCCTTTGTATTAGGTCAAAATGAGCTAGTTATGGCTCATGATGAGGTTCTCATCATACCCCCATGCCTAGCTTTTGCTAGTCCCTTAGCAAAAACTTAAGGTTTCAACCCTTGTTCTAGACCATGAAGTTTTTAATAATTTTAGATAAGTGCCCTTTTTTATTTGAGCATCGATTAGGTTAGAATGCTGACCATAGGCCTAAAAGGTACTCTAGTACCAATCAAGATCCAAATCTGTCTAGCCTTAGCCTCAGTCTTTTAGCAAAGGTTTTTAAGGTCTACAAGAACTAACCTAAGGTTTATTGGACTTCGTGGTTAAAGCACCCGTGCTTGAAATGATTTTAGCCCTGGCTCAGTTCGCAGTGCGTTTTGTAAGAGAGAGATAGAAAGTTTTTCTGTTTGGAGAGTTTTCTCTCTCTTTTTCTTTTTAGTTCTAGCCTAGGATTGGCTTTTCAACACGGTCTGTATCAGATTCCTTGCTCCCATCATCAATCCTCAAGGGTTACTGGCGATCGATGTTTCGAGATAGCACCGCCCATGGCAACCCCTGGAACCCTGGCTATTGAGATTTCGAGATAATCCCATCCATGGTGTTCCGTGGCCGAATCCAGACCCTGGCAATTGACACTTCGAGATAATGCCATCCATGGAATCTGAACCAGCAGAGTGCTTTCATGCCCCCAGTAGGATATGTAAATATCCTAGGAGACAAGCACTGAGGAGATGATATTTTGCTACGCATCTTCGAGGGGATTTCCCGCCTCTCCGCGCTGGGAACTCGTCCAAATCAACTTGTGTTGATCGGCCGCTCCTATTCTAGGTGTTCTTTTCAGAATTTTGTGACGCTTCTGCGTGATTCTGATTTTTACGCTTACTGAACCAGGCTGTGTGTGAGGTTAGGGTGCTTAGGTTACTGAGTCCCGTAAATGAAAAATTAGTTAACGAGGCTGAATACTCCCTAAGCCTTAGACCTAATATTTCAGCTTTTCATTTTCCTCAACCTCTTGAGGAGTGTCCAGATCTTAATGGGTACTAAGAGTCTATTCAAGAATGCCTAAGGTTTGCATTCTTTACTAATCTCTTTGTGCACTTTTCTTGAATGAGGTCTAGAACTTAGGTTAATTCCTTAGTTCCTTACTAATGACTATCACTTTTTCTCATAATTTTGTGCTCCTTTTTCATTTTGTTTCTTTTCTCCTTCACAAAATTTCCTTCTCCTCTTTTCCTCTTATTCTTTTTCGAAATTTTTTTTAATTTTTATGGTGTTTTTGGCATATGTGAATTTTTTTGTTTGAAACCTTTTCTTACAAGTTTTGCACTTTCATACCCCCCCATGCCTAAGATTTGCAATGTCCTCATTGTAACCTAGGGGGTCTTAGTTCATTCCTTAAGACAGAAATTTGGATGAGTGGATGGGTCGGGTTGAATTTTTGCGGACGATTTCAAATCCCAGATGCAAGCATCTGAGTTGGGGTCGGCTGTCTACAAGGGTGAACTTCGAGTGCTAAAAGGTGTCAGAACAAGTTTCAGGTTTACAAAGAGAATGACGGGCTGCCTCCTGTTAAGCGCTGAGTTTTACGCCATCGGCTGGGCGCAATAAGCTCAAGGGGAAAGGAGGATATAAGATGCCTCAGCCAAATCAGTAGAAGTTACATCAATGAACGGCTTGAGTCTCTGACCGTTCACGATGAAAGGTTCAGAATCGTGGCTGAGTGGACTGATTTCGATTGCTCCATTTCCAAAAACCTGTCGGACCAAATATGGTCCGACCCACTTAGATCTCAGTTTTCCTGGGAAGAGTTTGAGTCGGGTATCAAAGAGTAGGACCTTTTGACCAGGATGAAAGATCTTTCTCGAGATGTGTTTGTCATGGAAGGCTTTAACCCGCTCCTTGTAGATTTGCGAGTTCTCGTACGCGTCTATGCGTAATTCATCGATCTCGCTGATTTGGAGTTTCCTGTGGGTCCCAGCCTTGGAAAGATCTAGATTACAGTTTCGTACTGCCCAATAGGCTTTATGCTCCAGTTCGACGGGAAGGTGGCATGCCTTTTCGTACACCAGTCTAAAGGGAGACATGCCTAATTGGGTTTTGTGGGCGGTCCTATAGGCCCACAGTGCTTCCGGAAGTCGGGACGACCAGTCCTTCCTGTCAGGTCGAACAGTGACTTGCAGGATTTTCTTGATCTCCCGATTGGACAGCTCAGCTAGACCATTAGTTTGGGGGTGGTAAGGAGTAGAGATTCGGTGAGACACCCCGTATTTGGTCATCAGTGACCTAAACTGAGCATTTGTGAAATGGGTCCCCCCATCAGAGATTATTGCACGAGGAATCCCGAACCTTGAGAAAATGTGTTGATGAATGAATTTGAGAACGATTTTGTGATCACAGGTTCGGGTCGGTATGGCTTCGATCCATTTGGACACGTAGTCCACAGCCAACAGAATGTATTCGAAACCATCCGAAACAGGAAAGGGGCCCATAAAATCAATCCCCCAAACATCAAAGATTTCGCATACTAGAATCGGTTGCATAGGCATCATGTCGCGATGGCTCATGTTGCCCAAAGTCTGGCAACGACTGCATGCCTTGCAGTGACTGTATGCGTCTTTGAACAGTGTGGGCCAGTAAAAGCCGCACTGGAGGACTTTTGATGCAGTTTTATGCCCGGCAAAATGGCCACCGCATGCCTGGTCATGGCAGAAAGAGAGGATATTGTTGACTTCCCCTTCCGGGACACATCTCCGGATGATCTGATCAGCACCTATGCGGAAGAGGTACGGGTCTTCCCAAATGTAATACTTGGCATCGGAGCGTAATTTGTCTTTCTTGGCCTTCGGCCAATCGGACGGGATCTGATGAGATGCCAAGTAATTTACTATATTAGCAAACCATGGAAGGCTAGTACCAATAGTCAGCAGGTGATCATCGGGAAAATGCTCAGTGATGGGTCCGGAAGGGTCAATTATTTCAGAAGGAAGACGGGATAAGTGATCAGCTACCACGTTTTTCTTTCCCGCTTTGTCGCGAATCTCAAGGTCAAATTCTTGCAACAGCAAGATCCATCGGATTAATCGAGGTTTCGCATCCTTCTTTGCAAGGAGATGCCTCACAGCTGTGTGATCCGAGTATATGATGACACGGGAACCCAGAAGGTATGATCTGAACTTTTCTAGGGCAAATACTACAGCTAGCAGCTCTTTCTTAGTAACCGTATAGTTACGCTGAGCCTCATCGAGTGTTTTGCTGGCGTAGTAAATGACCACAGGTTTCTTGTCAATTTTCTGTCCCAAAACCACTCCTACAGCGAAGTCGGATGCATCACACATGATCTCAAAGGGTTGAGACCAATCAGGGGACTGTAGGATCGGGGCTTGGGTGACTCGGTCACGCAGGATTTCAAATGCTTGAGTGCATTCCTTGGAGATTTCGAAGGGAACATCCTTGGAGAGAAGAGTGGTCAGGGGGCGTGCGATTTTTGAAAAATCAGGGATAAATCGTCGATAAAAACCGACATGCCCTAAAAAGGATCGGATGTCCCTGATCGAGCTAGGCATAGGAAGGTGAGAAATCAGATTAACCTTAGCTCGATCCACTTGGATACCTTTCTCCGAAATTGAGTGTCCCAGGACAATTCCCTCAGGCACCATGAAATGGCTCTTTTCCCAGGAAAGAACCAAATTCACATCGATGCACCGCCTGAGTATCTGGACCAAGTGTTGGAGGCAATCGTCGAATGATGCTCCGAAAACTGAAAAGTCATCCATGAAGACTTCCAGATAATCACCTACCATATCTGAGAATATGGCAAGCATGCATCGCTGAAAAGTAGCGGGTGCATTGCAAAGACCGAAAGGCATCCTTCGGAAAGCGTATGTTCCGAAGGGGCAGGTGAACGTGGTCTTTTCTTGGTCCTCAGGATGGATTGCCACCTGGTTATAACCGGAGTACCCGTCAAGAAAGCAGAAGAACCTATTTCCCGCTAGTTTTTCGAGAATTTGATCAATGAAGGGTAGTGGGAAATGATCCTTCTTCGTGGAGGAATTGAGTCGACGGTAATCTATACAGACTCTCCACGAGTTGGCTAATTGGGTAGGAATGATTTCTCCGGTCTCAGTCGTTATAGTGGTGAGTCCTGCCTTCTTGGGCACGACCTGAATTGGGCTCACCCAACGACTATCGGAGATCGGGTAGATGATTCCGGCATCTAACCATTTGATGATCTCCTTTTTCACGACCTCCTGCAGATTGGGGTTTAAGCATCTCTGCATTTCTCGAGAAGGTCGTGTGCCCTCTTCTGAATAGATATGATGAGTACAATAAGAGGGACTTATTCCAGTCAAATCATCGAGAGTCCATCCGATGGCTCTGCGATGTTGCTGGAGGACAACAATCAGACGGGATTCCTGTTCAGGACTGAGGTTGGAATTGATAATCACAGGAAGGGTTTGATTAGAACCCAAAAAGACGTATTTCAAGTGAGCAGGAAGGGGTTTCAGTTCGAGGATGGGGTTTTCAGCAGCAGCGGGTGGTTCAGTATAGATGTGAGGTTCAAGGGTGGGAGTTACTGGGTTGTTCATATCTGGATTCGACTCCTCTGTTTGCGGGTCAAGATCCTTCTGTGGTTGATGAGGCATAATCGAGTCATTCTGGAGGTGTGATTCATCAACCAAAGTCTTGATGTCACAAATTTGTTCGATGACGCCGCAATTAATTCCTTGTTGGGCCTTAAATATATCAATTTTTAGTGTTTGATCTCCAAACTTAAGCTCTATTTGGCCCTCCTCACAGCTGATGTTGGCTCTAGCAGTAGCCAAGAAAGGTCTCCCTAGAATGATTGGTGTATCCTTAGGGTTCTCAGGTGCATCCATATCTAAGACTATAAAGTCCACTGGAAAATAGAAATCCCGCACTCTCACGATAACATCCTCGAGAATCCCTTTTGGTGACTTTATAGATCGATCTGCTAATTGTAATGTCACCTCGGTTGGTTTCAGCTCAGATTCTTCTAGATGGTCAAGTAAGGATGTGGGTATCAGGTTTATGGATGCACCCAAGTCTAACAATGCTCTATCAAATTGGGTACCACCTATCTTACAGGAAATCAGGGGAGTTCCAGGATCTTTTGCCTTGGGTGGGAGTCTACTAAGGATTACAGAGCTGGCTTGTTCTGACAGAACAATTGGGCTCCCTCCCTTGGTTCGCGGCTTACGCTGGGGTGTACATATATTCTTTAGAAATCGTGCGTAAGCTGGTACGTGGCGGATTGCATCCATCAAGGGGATGTTTATGTGGACCTGCTCAAAGAGCTTGACCAGGTCCTCCTCAGGGGCCACGGGTTTGGTGGTCTTCTTTCCCTTGGTCAGGGCCTCGGGAAACGGGATCTTGGTTGGTTCTTCTAGGATAGGTCCAGGTTGTGGATCTGGAACAGCGGTACCTTGGATAACTATCCTAGGGTCATGGTTATCAGGCTGGGAGTGGTTTGGATAATGCGGGTCTTGAGTTGTTTTACCACTACGTGTTGTTACAGAATTTAATCCGGCCTGATTTTGGTTTGGGTTTGGTAGGAGGGGTGGCTGCTGCTGAAATCCCGCATAAGAAGTTGAGGCTTCCATCTCGTCTGGAGATGGAGCAGTAGGAGCCTGATAAATCCATTGGGCGTGGCCTAAATTTGGATTCATAACGCGCTTCTGGGTTGGCACGTTATTTGGGTTAGGAAGAGGTTGGGAAGGGAGTGTGCCTGGTTGGCGAGAATTTGCCAACTGGGACAGTTGAGTTTTAACTTCTGTAAGCTCGTCCTTGTGCTGTTTCTGAATAGCCGCATTCGTTTTTTGAATGTCAGCCAGAGTCTGCAGGATTAAGGACATTTGATCTTGATTTGGCCCTGATGGATAAGTAGGGTTGGGCTGAGGCTGAGGCGGCTGGTAGTGACGAGAGGGCTGTGGGCGGGACTGAAAAGGTGGTCTTTGGGTTTGGGAATTTCCCGCCCACTGAAAATTGGGATGGTTTTGCCATCCAGGGTTGTAAGTGTTAGAGAATGGGTCGTTCTGGATGGCGTTGAGGTCCTCGCAGGTCTGAGGAACCTCCTGAGAATCAGGGAAAGGAGGAATGGAGTTCCCCCGGTTGGTGTAGAAAGGATCGGATGATCTTCCAGTCTAAGAATCAGATGGGGATGGATATGGATCCATCCCAGGGGAAGATCGGTGGAGGATGTTTTGCACAGTCTCCTGTGTGGAAGGAGGTTGTGCAAAGGAGTTACGCGCGGAGGTGGCTCGCTGCAAGTGCTGAGTCAGCTCATCCACCTTCTTTTCAATGATTGAGACCTTGTCCAATCGACTGGCCATTAATTCCAGGTCGACTGATGCGGACAGGCCTTGCGTCTCATGTGCTCCCTTAAGATTCGTCGCTGCGCGGGTATTCGTCCTGTCGAATAATCCCATGGAGTCATTGTTGATGGAGTTCTCGCACATGTTTTCGAGAATCTCCCATACGGTGTCTTCATGTTGACCCATGATGTTTCCTCCGCAAGTTGCATTGACGAAAAGGCGGATGTCCTCATGGAGTCCCTGGTAAAAAGATTGGACTTGTTCCCATTTAGGAACTCCGTGATGGGGGCACTTCCTCATGAGATCCTGAAAACGATCCCATGCCTCATGAAGAGGTTCTCCTGATTGTTGAGTGAAGTGTGTAATCTGATGGCGCAAGGCGTTGGTCCGACCAACGGGAAAAAACTTTTTCAAAAACTCGGATTGAAGTTCTTCCCAAGTGTTGATCGGCCGGGTCTGAGTTTGATACCAATGGGCGGCCTTGTCCATAAGAGAAAAGGAGAACATCTTCATGAGAAGAATATCCCGATTTTGCGCATCTGATCCAAAAGTGTGGGCCAGATGCTTTAGCTGTTTGATGTGCTGGAAGGGATCTTCAGAATTAAGCCCATGGAATTTAGGTATGGCATGAATCATGTTGGGCTTTAGTTCGGAATCAGGTCCTCCAGTCGGGATTCTGACTCGAGGCTCAATGGCCACCGCAGCAGGATTGTAGTGGTCCTGCATCATAGGACGCTGTGGTGGGTGCACGAAGTTTTGGAAGAGGTCATTGAGTCGCTAGAGCTGGTGTTCCAGATTATTTTCTTCCTCAACTGGCTGAGCCATGATGGGGGAAGAAGAAGAACTTGGTTCTGAATCAGAAGAGAGAATAATGTGAGGGTGTTTCTGCACAAACACGGGCGTCGAGGCTTGGCCTTGACGAGAGCGAATTTCTAAAGGAGGTCTTAAGGGTGGTCTTAGGGACCTCCTTCCGTACATGCACTGTTGGAAGAGGTAAGTTTAGAAGGTGCTAGACCCAATCAAGGCACCCAAAAATGTGTTGGGTGACTATAGAGGTGCGGGGCAGATGGACCCCTTGATCAGAAAGATCGTCCACCTGAGAATTACCTGGGCAGCCAGAGAGGGAGAGTCCCGCGAAGACCCCTACACGGTAGAGCGTCCCCACGGGTTACAGGGTTTCCCCCACCCGACCTCTCTTGTCACTGCGGGTCCAGGTAGACCAGAATGGGGATCTTGACCTCTTAAGTCTACCAATTTTAGCTTAAGATCAGGGTGCTTAAAGTTACACTTGAACTCTTAGGTATTTTGAGAAAGTGACCTAATTTTAAGGTTGGTTGACCCAAGGAGTCAACTTTACCTCTTGTTCCTTTGAGAGCTTTTTGGGTCCTTTCTTTTAGGGTTCAAGTGTTTAGAGAGCCAATTGTTTTAGGTTTCCTTTGAATAGGTGTTTTCAGACAAGGGCTTGGGCACACTTCATTTGGTTTTCTCAATTTTTGCTTAAGGAGTGTGTCTCTAAATCCCTAGTGTTGGATCCTAGGTTGGCTCTACTTGGTCTAGTTAATTCTTTGTTGGGTAATTAGGGCTCAAGCAAGAATGTGTTAGCCCTTAAATACCCTTAATAGTGTGCAGGAATAATGAGTTGAAAACATGCAACTTTTATGGTTACTAAGTATGGAAGACAGGTTAGCCCTATATTGCTTGTTCTTTTCTTTCTTTTGAGTTTTAGGGGTTAATAGCGAGAGGAAAAATTTACCTGTCCTCGGAGTGGTTGTTGTGCGGTTGCTTGTCTTCTTGATTTCCTGTAGTTTTCTGCACAAAAGAGAGGAGATTATCAGAAATTAAAAAGAAACAGGAATGTTTACCTCTAGAATAGCCGTTGCTCCCCGGCAACGGCGCCAATTGATAACGATGGCTTCGAGAGATAACCGGGTTTTATTGTTATCTCGTTGTAATATAGCCGGTTATTGCCATCATTTCAAATATATAATTTTTTTACTCGGAAAATAAAAGAGTTCCCGAGGTCGAACTCAGGGAGCAAACTGTATTTTAGAGATATACATGTTTCTTTTACAAAAATAAACAAAGAGAGAGAAAGAATGTGGTGTCTTTTTTTTCTTTGTTTCTCCTCGTCTCAGATCTGCCTCTTCTTCGTTCTGCAGAGGTGATGCTCTTCTTTCTTTCTTCAGATCTCCTTCTTTCTTCTTTGTTCTGCAGAGGTGATCTTCTTCTTCTTAGTTCTGCAGAGGTGATCTTCTTCTTCTTCGTTCTGCAGAGGTGATGCTCTTCTTTCTTTCTTCAGATCTCCTTCTTTCTTCTTTGTTCTGCAGAGGTGATCTTCTTTCTTTCTGCAGATCTCCTTCTTCCGTCTTTTCTTTTTCTAGTCAGGGACGTCGCCCCTCCTCCTTTCTTCTTTTCCCTTCAGGCCGTCGTCTGATTTCCAAATCAGACGACTTAAACTGCCTGTTGCTACAGTGTCTTCCTCAGCTTCCTTCTTCTTCACCTGTTCCTGCACACTTCAGAGCTTACGTCAGAGGACAAAACCTACTCTACCCTCTCCCCCGCGTCTCTCTCTCTCTGAAACCACTCTTAGGAAAGCTCTCCCAGAGCTGCAGGGTAATCGGGTACGGGTCGTGCCCGGGTCCAGGCCCACCGGCGTGCGTGGTGGGCGAGGAGTGCAGGTCAGTCTAAGTCGGGTCGGGTCGGGTCAAGTCCGCGGGGCGTGAGCGCGGACGAGACCGGGTAACCGGGCGGGTGAAGGGGACCTCACCCCGTGTGCTGAGGCAGTAAGCCTCCAGCACTTTTGCGTCTTATATCGCCGCGCCTCTTCGGACTTTTCCGAGGTGGGACTAAATGTCCCACCTCAATTGCGCGCCCGCAGCGGGGAAAGCAGTGGGAGATCGCGGCGTCACGCGAAGCCTTCTGCCTTAGCTGCGAGCCTGGTGTTTTTTCGAAACGCCTCGCAAGGCCTGGGAGTCGAATCTGGGCGTGGCGCTGAGCGTGGCGCGCCTGTAGCTGCAGGCGGAAGCAGCTCCTTCTGCACGGCAATGGCAGCGGAGGTCGGGTGGCCTGTTCACAGAAAAACGGCCTCTCGGCCTAATCAGAAAGTGCCGGGAGCTTCGCCAGGGTGCGGCGAAGCTCGTGTGGGTGGTGGCGAGGCGCGGGGCGGCGTGCAAGGGCTGCCCTAGGTCGGACTGTGGGTCGGAGGATGGGTTTGTTGGGGGAAGCGTTACGGAGGTGTGGAGTGGCAGTGAAGGGGTGGGGGGTGCTCAGTGTGATGAGGCGGAGGTTCGGTGAGGGTCGGCGAGGTGTGTGAGGCTGTGGAGCGATGGGAGCATCTCGCCGGAGGGTGGCCGGAGACGAAGGGGGTGACGATGGTCAGGGTCGGTCGAGGGCTTAATTGAATAAATTGAAGGCGGGGAAAGGAAGAGGAGAAGAAGGGGAGTAGTTCTAGCTTACTTGCAGGGACGAAGGGGGAGGAACAGGGCGACAGTCGTATCGACTGTCGCCGGAGAAGACGATGCTCAGGGAAAGGGGCGGCGGCGAGCAGAGAGCCGGAGAGGCGCCAGCTGGGTGCGGCGTGGCGCGGAAAGAGCAGGGGAGGAAGTCTCTGCTGCTGGTATTGCGGCAGAGCGAAGAGGAGAAGGGGGAGGAACCGCCGGAGCTAGTGAGCGTCTGCCGGAGAGAGAAGAGAGGAAAGTTGGGGGTTTTCTCCGTCAGACCCGAGCTCCTTTGGTCGGTGGAGCAACGGGGGGTATTTATAGGGATCAAAACAGGGAGGAAGGCGGAGGGAGACGACGTGTCTCCCTCGCCGGAGGATGGCCGGAAACAACAACCCATACCGTCCGTGCGTTCGCACGGCCGGTATGGTGGGTTACAACGACCAGGGGGGTGTCCCTGCGACGGCTGACGACGCAGGGCACCCCCGGTTTACTTGCCAGGTCCCCCACCTCACCCTGCGCGGCGCCATGCTCCGCGCAAGGTCGCCGGAGCATGGTGCTGGCAGGTTTTGCAGGGGGACCTGATCGCAAAGAACGAAGGAGAGTTAGGGGCCAAAATGCGAGGGTTCAAAAGTTGAGGGCCAAAGAGTAAATATATGAGGACCAAAGTGTAAAGTCGGTCAAGGAGGTTTCTTCTTAGGCTCAAGTTTTTATACATGACTAATTAGGACCTAAGGAATCTGATGGTGAATTTCATTTCTATATTAAACCTTGTTTGACTGGTCAATTTATGCGAAAACCCAAATTAAGTTATTAATTGGGCATGGTTCTCAATGTAGGTCAAAATGGGTTCTGAAGGCCAAATTGAAGGTTCTAAACCCTAGAGATTATTTTTATATGAATTTTAGAGGGTTTATTCTATTTTTACTTTGCCTCGAACCTCGTGAATTGAAGTGGGTTGTTTTAGGGTTACAGATTATCATTTAGTTTCTTGGAATTGCTGTAGCTCTTGCTAGATCATTTCATCCCACTTTTATTCTTATTAAGCTGCTTTGACCTATGTTTGGGCCCTGAATTACCCTGTATGCAGATTATACTGGTAAAATTACATTTTTACCCCTTATGACTTATTTTCTTCTCAAACTCAGAATTCTCTGAGTTAAGCCTTTCCTTGAGATATGTAGGAGCTTTTATCCTTTGTATTAGGTCAAAATGAGCTAGTTATGGCTCATGATGAGGTTCTCATCACATTGCACAGGGTAGGGGTTTGAATTTGGCTAGGTCGATCAAGATATCAACCATGCTATCAATGATTTGATCTGGTATTGAGGGTGACTTATGTGATCTAGTGGATTGTTGATTCGGATCATGCGGTTCTACCCAAGTGTCAATTGCCATGGTTTCTCCCGAATTGCCCTCTGAATCACTTTCTGTGTCATCCAGAAAATACCCTGACTTCATTTTCTTAGCAGCTGAATAAATATCAAAGTGAATCTTCTCATTGCCGCTACTCATCTCCATACATCCTGAGTAACAGTCAATCCATGCATTGGCCGTAGCCAAGAAAGCTCGACCTAGAATGAGGGGTGAATTGCTTAGCTTCTTTAGTATATTCATGTCCAAAACAATAAAATCAACTGGAAAGCTAAGACCTTGCACTTTGATGATCACATCTTGAACTACCCCCCTAGGTGTTTTGATGGAGCCATCTACCATTCTAATTGTGACAGGTGTGTGGTGTAGATCTCCAAGTCTGGTGCGGTCAAAAAGAGCAGTAGGAATCAAGCTAATGGAAGACCCTAGATCTACAAGGGCTCTATTAAAGGTGAATCCCTTGATGGCATAGGATATGAATGGTTTTCCAGGGTCGGTCTTTTTAGGTGGTAGAGTGCCAGAAACAAATGCACTTATGTTAGCTGATAAAACCACCTCTTTAGGTGTGCAAGTCTTTTTCTTCTTTTGTGACTCTTTCTTTAAGGCCTTAAGAAAGGGTAAATAGGTCAAATCAACTTCAGAAGCCTTTTTCTTCTTTTTGTCCCTAGAGTCTGAGTCAGAGCTGGATGTGGGTTTGGTCTTATGATTTTTTGTTGAGCCCTAATTAGATTGTTTGGGTGGGCTCTTATCTTTTCTCTTCCTTTTAGAGGCCAAAGAGTTGGCCCTCGTACAATGGCATGTATGATAGATTGTAGGAGGGGTCGGAAGAATAGGTGAAGAATAGGAGTGAAAAGGAGTGTGCATCCGGGGATAAAGTGATTCTTGAAGTCTCTTGATTTGATCCCCTTGAGATTTCACTTGATTTTCCAACTTAGTTAGCCTTTCTTCATTTTTCTTGTCAAAGTCCAACAAAAGGTTCATGATATCTTCAAGGGTGGTTGCGGGTTAGGTTGGACTAGATGGTTGCTGTAAAGTGGATTGAGTGGAGTACTGGGCTGGCTCAGATTGATGTTCAATCTGAGTCGGTCTCTGTGGTGGCCATGAAAGATCAGGACTCTCTCTACTCAGGGTTATACGAATCTGAATATGAATCAATAGGTGTATCGCCCTGAGTGGGGCTAACTATAGAGGGAGTTGATTGAGAACCTGTTATGTGGTCCTATACTTATGATCCATTATTCCAATTCCTTAGTGATATATTAGCAGGTACAAGTGTATCAACAACGGTGCATTCCTCAAATGATCTACCCAAATCACGGATTAGGTCCAAAGGTGCCTTTTAGGTTGGCTGAGTCCAAGATACCTCCCCATGGTAGCAAGAATCAGTAGAGTAGCTAGTGGATCCAAAATATGGGTCACTAGACCTACTAGGCTGGTTGTTCCAAGTCTCTTGTTCTTGGGAGGAGTGATAAGATTGAGATTGTGCCTGAGATCATCTAATTTGCTCCAGGAGCTTGGCACATTGATCTGTACAGTCCTTGTTATATTCTCGGAATTCAGCAACTATGGCTTTAATTGGTTCTGATCTAGATAAGGGTCGGATCCATGAGGTTCAGGCTCTAAATAAGCTGGGGGATAAGGATGATCATATCCCAGCTGTTTAGGATGAGTCTCCCAACCAGGAGGAGTCGAAATCATGGTTGGGTTGGGAGATGGAGGAACCTGAGGGTCAAAAGAATGATATGGGTTCATGGATATTTGAGAAAAGACGCGGATAAAGATAAGAGATAGTCTTCCTTAGGAAGACACAACCAACTACAAGGGGCTGGTGGAATTAAGGCAAAGGCCTAGGAAGAAAGATGAGAGAGCCCCAAATCAAGCAAACAAGCTAGCCTTAAATTGTATACCCTAATTGGACCTAAGCCTGGTATCCTGAAATGGAACTGGGTTAAACCAACCCTTGAATTACTTGGCTGGCCAGAATGGTGGGACCCCCTAGGACACCCCGCACGGTGGGACACCACTAGAGGTTAACGCAGTTACTGCATCGACCTTTCTTATCACCAGTTGGTCCAAATAGATAAGGCCTTGGTTTTTACCCAATTAAATTTCAGTTACCAAGTAATTTAGTCCTGCCTAGGGCACATCTACTTAGTTTTAGGCTTGGGCTTAGAGTGCTCTTGGAATGTGAAGTACACTTAAAATTAGATTTGTGAGTGTGAAGTGCACAAACAAAGGATTTTCAATACAAGCTTTAATTGGTGTAGTGGATTTTATGGTTCAAGTGCTTGTATTAATTTTTTCTTTTAGGGTTTCCTTGTTTAAGTCAATTCAAATAAGGTTGTAGTGGAGCACACAAGTTTTGCAAGTCCCAATTTGTTATATGAATTTCCTTTAAGTATGGACTGCAAATGTGCTCTACCTTAGTGTGGAAACCCTAATATCAGATAGGTTTATATGATGCTTTTAAGTCCAATAAGGTAGAAGTGGTGAGACCCAATCAAGGAAAACAATGGTCCTAATGCACCACTACTAAGTGAAATAGACCTAATTGGTTGCCTAAGTTGAAATGTAAATCAGTTTAGTTCATGTAAGTGAGGGGGTCAATCAAGAAATCAACCTCACCTACTAGGAAACTAAATTGAATCAAGTCAGTTTAGGTCTCTAAAAAATTTAAACCCTAAAGTTGTATGTCCTAGGGTTTATGCTTCTCTAAGAATATGCAGTCAGACCTTATTTTGACTTGACATCACTCCCCAGATCAGTACACAAAGCAAAAGAAGATGAAATTTGGTAGAGATCTTCCTTTTTCAGAGAATATATTTTTTAAGATTTTTATTCTTTCATGAAATTTTTCATGAATTTTTATGTTCCAGGGGGTCAAACCGACCAGATGGACCCCCTGCAAGAAGTATAGTTTGAAACAGTATCAAAGAAAATCCAAAAATTCTTGAAAATTTATAGAAAAGACTAGGTTTCAGTGGCTTTTCAACCCCATAAATTTCATATCAATCTAATTTATGTAGAGGTCAGAATTACTATTTGAAGTTGGATAAAATCAAAGTATAGACTATTCTGACCCCCTTCCACTATACGAACTTTTAAAATTCGCATAGTGTGAATTTTCCAAATAAAAGGTGGATTTAGAAATCTTGTTTGAAACCCTAAGATCAGACCGAATCCTAAAATTTTTTGATGCCTAATTTGACGGCAATAAATTTTTTAAAATCGCCAACAATTTCTAGCTGGATTTCCAAATCTGACTTTGGTGTGTTTAAATAGTTTCCAAGTTAAAACACCCACCAAAGAAAGAATTTTTTTTTTAATTCAAATCCGAAAATTTGAATTTGAATTTATATATATATTTTTTATTTTTTTTTCTAACCTAAGAAAGCAACAAGCTAGAGGATGAAGAAAATACCTGTGGTCTTCACTACGGGTTGATGCATGCGCAGATCCTTATCTTGACACCTTACAATCAAATCAAATAGAAGTTAAGTAAACCTGAATCTAAACTCACGTATTGCCTCCCCAGCAACGGCACCATTTGACAAGTCTGTTTTCGCTCATTTTGAAATTATCGAAAATCGTAGTATAGTCGTGCTAAACCCTTGATCAAAATATTTAATTGTTTATGAAACTTGCTTAGATTTCTTTTCTTTTTAGAATTTGAGTCCCGATTATTCATCTCTGGGAGGCATAAAAACAAGTTGAGATTTGAATAGGCTTTTTTAACCTAAATCTAACCTAACCTAATATTTTTGTCTTTTTTTGTGTTTTTTGATTTTTATTTTGAAACACAAAATGAAACCTAGATCTAGACGTGCTAGCTAAAACCTAAGCGACTACGTGAATATAAGTGGGGTCATGGTGGTCGTGCATGGTGTGACAAACCTAAAGGGGACGTTCTTAAGTAAACTAATAGGCATGCATCAAAGTGTAAGCCATGAAGATCATAGCACGCACATAAACAAGAATCAAGAAATATTATTTATGCATAAGAGTGTCAAACACATCTACTCTAGAAAGCACATAAATAGAAGAAATCCCTCACGTCGGAAAGTTTCCACTAGGGCCATTGGCCTTATGTGAGGGTGTAGGCTAGACCTTGGGTATGCAAACCCATCTACATGCCTACCAAGAAGAGAGGATGGCCAAACAAGGTATGGGAAACCTTGTGGCCGACCAAGATGAAGAAGAAGGGGGAGAAAGAGCGGGGGCATCCACTCTACGGAGAAGAGAGGGCATGCCCAAGTGAAGAGAGGAGAAGAGGGTGTTGCACCCTTTGTGATCTCCTTTTAGCTGCCCACATGAAGATGCCTTGGAGGAGCTTCTTCTTTAGCCGTCCATGGAGGAGCCTTAGAGGAGGAGGACCCCTTAGAGGAGGGAGTGGTGGATGGCCCTCGGGATTGGAGGTGGTGGCTCTTAGGGTTGGAGGGGAGGGTGGTCGCAAGTGTGGAGTGGAGGAGAATGGGAGAGTGAATTCTTCAATGAATTGGCGTGCCTCTTGATTTTTGGCTTTTTTGGGAAGGCCAACTTTAGTGGTCGCAAGTTGGCTTCTTCCCAAAAATAGCATGCACCACTTTTGGTGGCTCTTAGGTTTGACGCCTAGGGATTGTGGATCTAGGTTAGGAGGGTAGCTTAGGAAAGTGCTAGTGTGTGTGGTTCAAATTTCGTAGAGTAGGGTTGTGCATTTTGGCAAATCTGGGTTGGGGTAACCTACATTAAGTGGGTGTGGACCTAATTAGGCTTAGGTGAGTTTAATTGGATGGGTGTGTGTGTTTAGGCTTAGGTAAACCTAAGAGGTATGAGTCAATTAGATCCTGGGCGGATCTAATTGAGTTCAAGTGCACCCAATCAACTATAGATGCACCCAATTAGGTATGAGATGGTTCAATTGGGTTAAGGATAGGATAAGTAAGGCTATGGATAGTGGACTAGGCTTAGAAGGTCTCTAACTAGGTTTCTTAGGGTTTCTAAGGGTAGGGATAGGGCAATCCTCCTCACTCCTCTTGTTTGAATCAATCTTCTTCTTCCTTTATTTCTTTATTCCACTATCTCCTGCATCTTAGATCACTTTATTATTTGCAAATAGCAATAAAAATCATTAAATAGCAGGATATCTCATCTTATTCTAAATAGACTGATGCAATGCATGATATGCAAGATATGAGTGTAATATCCATAAATTAAGCTAGGTTCAGACATTATTTAAGTTGATTAGGACCCATGATTGCTATGCAATCAGTCGTGAAGACTAAAATTATTAAGTGGCTTGATACAAGCATCATTTACCTAATCAGAATAGCCCCTGGGTGAGCCCGATTCATGTTGTACCCAAAAAGGTGAGTCTCACCATCTGTGTCAATAACAAGGGCAAGTCCATCCCTATAGACACTCCTATGTCTTGGAGAGTGTGGGTAGATGACGTGTTACGAATGCGTATGTCTAACTAGGTCATTGTAGCTCGCGTTTGCAACGTTGGTTTCAAATGTAGAAATGGATGTGAGTCTGAGTGTCGAACACAAAGAGGCTTGAAGTCGGCTTTTTCTGTCACTTAGTTGTCATGGAAATGGTGGGTTTTTCTTGTGCACGAGAAAACGTGGGAGAGAAAAGAGAATATGAGAGAAAGAGAGAGAGTAGGGTTAGAGTCTTTTGATCATAGCATTCATGCAAATCTAGATAAGAAAAACTTGATCAAAAGAGAGAGGCAATAGCTATATAAGAAATAACATCGTTTAACATGCCACTTGAGTTTTACAACAATAGCTAAATGCTTAAAGAAAAGTAAAGCTAGAGTAAAGGGAGAGAGAGAGAGGAGAAGGCGAGGCGGCCACGGTGGTGGAGGAGGGCTTCGTCGGCGGCTTGTCAACTCCGGCTAGTAGAAGATGTGCTCGGGGAAGCTAGGAATGGGGGAGAAGGATTACAAGTGTATTCAATGCCTTTACATGGGTAGTTGGAGGGGGTTTATATAGGAAGAAGGGGTTTCTAATTTAAGTAGGGGATTTAGCGATGTACAGGACATCGCTAAAACCACCCCAGAAATGTTGGGGAAGTCCCCTGCCTGCTAGTCTTCCACGTGCACCTACTTTCCTCCCACGCGTCGCGTCCATGATCCATGTGTGCTCCTTGTGCAACGTCCGATCGAAGATCGAACGGTTGAGGCTTCGCGAGAGCTCGCGCTAAGGATTGTGCTTGCGCAGTGCGCGCCTCGTGCGTTATCGTACGCGTGAACGTCCGCACGCATCCGTGGGCCCCACGTAGCACGATCTCCACCGTCTGCGTGCTCATCGACGGTTCAATTTCTCCTGCACATGCCTTCGCCTCAGATTTGATTCGTAGTGTGGCTTGATCTTGCGTCGGATGCACGGAGGAGCGTTGACCGTTGCGCTGCGATCCACGGATGGTCGCGGTGAGGGATTTGTGCTCGGCTGTTGCCGACTGATGGATGAAGATCCAACAATCGAATCTTCGTGCTGGGTAAAGAGTGACGGTGATGCAGTGGCTTCTCAACCGTCCGATCGTCAGATCGGATAGCTTAGAATACTTGGCACGATGATGAGGTGTGCCGCGGGTGCGGGTGCATCAGATGCCGTCACATGGCCGGTTGTGGGCTGTTGATCATCAGCTTCTTGGGCTAGTTGCAGGAGCTCCGGATGTCGGATTTCATCGATTTTGAGTCCGTTGGACTTTGTTTGTCATTCTGAATCCATCTGTGCAGTCTGATCGCTCATATGAGGCCTGTTTTGACATGAACTTGTGCAAATGGCCATTAACATTGATTATAAGCAATCTCAATATGCAATGCATGTAATGCTCCCATGCCCATTTATGATGTGTTATTTGTGCATGTTACCCTTAAGATAAACCCCGATTGACAGAATTATTGCCACCAAATGTAGAGTTATCATACCCCCATGCTCATTCCTTGCTAGTCCCTAGCAAGGTTCATCCCAGCCATTATTCTCAATCAGAATCCAGGGATTGATTACTTAGACATTTTGTTACTTGTCAATAGGAGGAAATATACTAAGAGCCTGATCTGCAGAGACTAAACAACACCCGGGTGTTTGCCAAAATATGAATCGCCCAAATCCTTGCTTTAAGGCATACATATATATATATTTCTTTCTCATCTCTTCTCATTTTTTGAATTTTTGGAGTTGAGAGCGTGTTGGTAACCTTTTACGGCTACCCAACCCACCCAAAACTTGAAAAAGACTCTTAGTGCTAAGTGATGTAAACATGTTTATATTATATAAAATGTCTATATATGCATATTCTTAAGCATAGAATTGCATTACATACTATAAATATTACATAGCATGCATCATCTTGCATTTAGATCAGTCTGAATAAAATAGAGGTTAATTGTCTCCTTTTATTGTCAGGGACATGGTGAATTTTTATTGAGGCCTCGGATCGAAGATCCAACCGTACGAATCTAATTAGGGTGATGATTGGAGGTCAGCGACTCGAATATCGCCCTAATCAGATATCTGTAGCATCATATAGAGACCGAGGAATCCTAGAAGATCAAGGGTCAAGATGGTGGTAATCCACACTTCAGATGACAAATCCAACCACACGGATGGATTCGGATCGATGATCGCAACCTAATGATGTGAAAATTGACTCAATTCGATACTTGTGGCACCATCTACATCACCCAGAAGATGGATGGCCAAGATGGCACCATGTGGCACCATCTCAGCCACCCAACTGGCCACACACAACTGCTGAAGCCCTTAGTGCCAACGCCTCTCCGTCGTTGGATCAAGATCCAACGGCTGAGATTGGATGTCGGACCGGTGCCTTCATCATCATAAGCTAAAGAGGAAGCAGTCTTGACCATTGGATCTTGATCCAACGATCCCAATCTCGCGTCTCATGAACTCTCTCCTCGCCAATCCACGCGCACATCGCAGTGGATAAAGCGCTCGCAGGCGTTGAGATGCGGGTTTGAGACAGTGGGGCACCTCTCCTGGAGCGGGCGAGCGGGTGCATTCGACCGTGCAATGGAGATCGGGAGGCTATGTGTGCCCAATCAGATCCATGCGCCATCTGTCGCTGCAAGGCAACACAGCATCGCACGCGATGAGGAGCGCGGATGAGGCGGGCGATGGAGTGCTCTTAGCAGTTTGATCTCACGATCGAACGGCCAAGATTGGAAGATTGTGGACACGTGCAAGCCGCCAACTACGGCCACGTTCAGGCCTTTAGTGACAAATTTATCCGTCACTAAAGGTCATGAATTAATGATTTTCAACATGTAATGTCCAAATTGCCTTCACTCCTTGAAACTATAAAAGGAGACTCCCTCTATATGAAATTCTCATCCCTTCCTTCTCTTCTCTCCCTCTCCAAAGCTCAAGAGAAGCTTGTCCCACACTCGGGATGCTCCTCAAGAGATAAAGTCAAAATTTTGCCCCCATTTCGGAAGTGGATCTTGCGATGACGACGACGTGCTGCCGCATTCTCGTTCTTCTTGCCTCGACCTCCTTCTTCCTGCTCCGTCCTTCGTCCTCCAGGTGTCGTCCCGTCCGGCTCGTTCTCCAAGTGATCGTCGAGGAGGATAACTTCTCTCTCCCATTCCTTTTTCCTGCTTTCTAGAGTAGAATTTTCTTGCTTTCTAGTGTAATAGTTTTCCTGCTTTCTAGTGTAATTTCTCTCTTGCTTAATTGTATAAACATTTTGAAGTATTAAGTGAATGTTTTCTCTCTCTCTCTTATGCTGATTGTTTATAGTGCTTCATTGTAATTATTCCGCTTTTTAATAAAAACCCTAAAAAATATAATTACGAATTTAGATCGACGTAGCCTCCCTGAGTTCGACCCGGGATTTCTATTCTAGTATAAATTTTATTTGTTGAACATGAGTTCTTCGCTTTCAAACTACAACGATAGATTTTCAAAATCAAATTCGATAGCGTAGTAACTTGTAGCTTCAACATTTTGGCATCGTTGCTGGGGAGGCGACGCTTTTTGATTTTTTTTTCGCATTCTCCAACTTACGAACCATTTACTTCACTTCTCTCCTTTCTTATTGTGATTGCAGGTACTCTTTTGAGATGAGCAAAAGTGGTAGATTAGAGCAAAGTGTTGTTGAAGGTTCTGTAAGTTTTCCCCCACCTCCCACCCATTAGTTTTCATTTCACCACGTAATAATACAAACATAAATCAGCCTAGGTGTTCTTATAAACTCTAAGGTTAGTTTTGTTTGTTTGTTTGACACCTGCACCCGCCTCAACCTCCACATTTAAAAAGAAAAATTTTAAAAAGTCTCACAGAGGTACACAACCTCATCTGATTGTCAAACTCAACCGGTAAACTGATCTTTGGAACCGGTACACACATCCAAACACATAATTGAGTAGAAATCAGATTAGGTAATCACTTGTGTGCCTAATTAAGTGGTGCAACAGGCCAATTGTTTGAGTTGATTGGGCCGCACTACTTCAATTAAAATCAACTCATCAAGTAGCTACCATATAGGTTCAACTCTTAGGGATTTACCAGGCACTCCACATTTTTTTAAGTTTTAAAGGAAAACATCTTCACCTGTGCTTGTAGAACCTGGTGTGCCAACAAAACTTGTTTGAAAATACCTAAAGTTGAATCCTAAAAGCTATTAAGCAAGATTTGAACCTTAAAATTCACCACATCAAAAATAATCTTGCTTGAAAATCACTGGTTGTGCACGCACACACAAATCAATCAATCATTAAGGGCACAACCCATTTAAAGGGCCCATCACATTCCAAAGCACATTCAAACCTAGCCCTAAATAAAACAGAGTAGACGTTGGCCTTAAGGATTGAACTCGCTCTTCAGAACTCAGAACGAGATTATTTTTGATTAGTCTGTTTCTATTGTTCAATCTGATGTCTAGCTAGGGGAGCAGAGTCAAACGATCATGGTTGGGGGGTACACTAGGAACCGGAGGCGCAAGCCGAAGGAAGAACCTTCTCCCCAGTCCCTCCTTCTAACTAGTTGGATTGAACAAACAGAAGTAGATTAAATTATTTCTTTATCTCAAGACGGGTTTTGGGAGTCTGTAGGTCTTTAGGCTAGCCCACTTAAGGACAAGTTTGATTGCTTGTATTGCAGAGCACCTTTCTTCCTCCCGTTTATCATGAATCCTTCCACATTTTATACGCATTCCCGCTCTTTCTCTCTTGTTATGAGTTATCCTCAACATGATGATATCCTAACTCGTACTGTAATCAACCATCGGTTAGCTGGGATAACTCGGATTGGGGATACAATTCCGCACCTCCGTGTTTAGGGTCTAACCCTGAATACCATAATTGTGATTTCTATCCTTCTAAGAGCCACATCGATTATAGATCGCCACCCTTTCATGGACAACCCAATGCGATCTTCAATCAAGGAGGATACGCTGATCCTTACCCATCCTCTGATTACACTGCCTTTATGTCATCACCACCTTTTGAACAATCCAAAATGACCTATTATCTAGAGGGGTATCACGAATCTCAATTTGTTAACTCCTCTGCACTGATCCTAAACCCGCCCAACCTTGAAACAAATCATTTGGTTTAGGGTAACCAGGTTCAAGATAAGGTTTTGGCTAACTTGAGGAATATCATACAATCTTTAGAAGTTCATCCAATACCTTGCATTGGAAAATTGGAGCCCCTGATTTAGATGATTGATGATTTGAACAAGTATTTGTTGGATTGGCTCCAGGATGTTAAGGATAAGAACCTGGGTGAGTTTCTACTTAGGAAGTTAGCAAAATTGAGAATGAGATTTGTGGTTGCTTTAGTTCAATCATGGGATGATTCCCAGGATGAACCTCCTTTAGGAGAGCCTGTGTCAGAATATGCTCAGGCACCTATTGGAGGGGACACATGTTATGAGGCTGACCAAATTGACTTAGAGCAACCAATTAAGGATGATCTGATTTCTTCACTTGAGATCCTTGAACCGGGGTACGAGGAAACATATGTCTCCATGGATTAGAAAGTGATGGATGATTTTGGGACATACATTAATACGGATTTTGGTTTCTTTGATTCTGATGGTGAAGATTCAGTTTGCGAAGTCTCACGTGAGTTTACAGAATACGATTTTTGTGAGATGATTGGGCCTGAGGAATCTGATAGATCATTTGATAGCCCAATAACTAAGGAATCTGATCTTATTGGGGCTTACATGATAGATCCAGAATTGCATTTTCTGGAGGATTCAATCCAATGCCCTGATTGTCAGTTACACCCAATTGAATTTACTGATGATTCTATTTTTGAGCTAATTAGACCCAAGTCAATTCTGATTCAGCCACATCTTTTGGACTTGGAAATTTCAGACGGGGTGATTAATATGCAGGAGAACTCGACATTTGACATTCTGAAGGAGGATAGGAGCTAGGAAATTTTGATTTGGGAAGCAAACTCTGGAGGAAGTAGAAGACCGAGTCTAAGGGTTCCAATGAAGCTGAAATCATCAAACCAGGACCCTTACGACATTTGTTTTGAGGATGTCCAACCCAAGCACACATTCATTGTTTATCCTTTGGAGCTTGATTTCTCTGTAACCCGACTCTTTGGTCTTGGGTTGCATCCTTATAAATCACAGACCTAACCCCACTTGCATACTGATTTTAGGTTTTGGGTAATTTTTATCCAGAACCTTAGATATTCTCGATCATGGGGTATGGGTCTGCACCACAATCTGGTCCACATTTGTGGACATCTGCTGGCAGGTCAAAGATTTCATCTTTTTATTCTGATTCTGACCTATACCTGTGAATTCTTTATTTCTCTTCTTTGTATAGTGTGCCTAGCTGAAGGCACTAAATTCAGCACATATATAGTTTTTCTTTATCTCGGAGCGGACCCGTCATTCATGCAATTCAGGTGCTTTCTACTCTATTCCACTCTGTTTTATGCCTTTTTAATACAATGAGGACATTGCATTAGATAGGCATGGGGGTGGATATTCATCTCTGAATTAATTCGTCAGCTCCGTAAATTCATTTTATTTTTCTTTTATTTATATATATATATATATAAAATTATGGAATTAGGAAGGAATACTTGGACATTAGGACTTTTCAATTTTAGGAAATATTACATTAGGAACTGAACACAAAGACCCTTCAGGTCTTCGGACTTAACTGGCTCGTGTATCCACTAAAATGTGGATTTGTTTTTCAAGTCCTCGCTATCTTAATTCTATTGTAATTTGATTAAATAAGTTTGGGTGATAAGTACACGACTTATCAACCCGCTCTATGATTTGAGGGAACTTTAAGTCTAAAGCATCTACACACTTTCTTTTCACTGACTTGTTGATTGATGGTTTTAATGGAAATTGGGTAGCTAATGAACCTTCTAGGGTGATATGGTTGGCAAGTTATCATGGGTAACTGCCCATAGGTAGGTTGTCCAGAGCTCAGTCATTGGACCATTCTCTTCTTGCTGCTTTTAGGTAAATCTTAAACCAGGGAAGCAACCTAGTTAAAAAAAAAAAGAAAAAGAAAAAGAAAAAGAAAGTCAAAAAGAAAAGAAAAAGAGAAAAGAAAAAAAAAGTGAAAGAAATAAGCCACACTTTGCCTCACGAGTATGGCTGGCAAGTTGTCGGTGGTAACAACTCATCGACCGATTATCCAGAACCCAGCTCAAGATGCACTTAAAATTCCCAAAACACTTAGGAAGAAGCAAAGAAGTAGAATAAATTAGGGAGATATACATTGGATTCACCCTTGTGTTGACCCCATAAAAATAAAAGTAGGGAGAAAGCTACCGGTCATAAAGATACACCTTTAGGCAGAACTCTCTTTTAAGGTCACCTAGAGGCGTAGAAATCCGAAGTTCGTTCTAATTGCCGATCAACAAGTCTATCACATTCACAATAAGATGCTTAGAACTTAGGATTTTCATCAAATCTTGGGTGAGTTGAATGGTCGTTGAAAGCCACTCTCTAACCCTAAACTCAAAATCCAAAAAAATTAGAAAAGAAAAAAAAGTGAAAAAGAAATTTTTCTTTGAATAAGGCGAGGGCTTGAGGCTGTTTGCATTTTGGCAAATACTTGGGCACTGTTGTATCTTTGAAAGTTCAGATACTAAGTAAACATTTTCTTAATGTTGAAAATAACTTATGCCCAAATAATCCAACCTAATTCTTTTATAAATAACATGTAGTTTTTGCTAGGGACTAGCAAAAGATAGGCATGGGGGTGTGATGTAAACATGTTTATATTACATAAAATATCTATTTATGCATGTTCTTAAGCATAGAATTGCATTACATACTATGAATATTACATAGCATGCATCATCTTGCATTTAGATCAGTCTGAATAAAGTGGAGTTTAATTGTCTCCTTTTATGGTCAGGGACATAGCGACTTTTTATCATGGCCTCGGATCGAAGATCCAATCGTATGGATCTAATTAGGGTGATGATTGGAGCTCAACGACTCGAATATCGCCCTAATCCGTAGCATCAAATAGAGATCGAGGAACCCTAGAAGATCAAGGGCCAAGATGGTGGTAATCCATACTTTAGACGACAAATCCAACCACATGGATGGATTCAGATCGACGATTGTAGCCTAACGACGTGAAAATTGACTCAATTCGATACTCGTGGCACCATCTACATCACCTAGAAGATGGACATCTAAGATGGCACCACGTGGCATCATCTTGGTCACCCAAACGTCCGCACACAACCGCTAAAGCCCTTAGGGCTAATGCCTCTCCGCCGTTGGATCAAGATCCAACGGCTAAGATTGGATCTCGGACTGGCGCCTTCATCATCAAAAGCTAAATAGGAAGCAGTCTTGACCGTTGGATCTCGATCCAACGGTCCAAATCTCGTGCCGCACGAATGCTCTCCTTGCCAATCCACATGCGTAGCGTAGTGGATAAAGTGCTCGCAGGCGTTGAGATGAGGGTTTGAGACCGTGGGGGTGCCTCTCCTGGAGCAGGCGAGCGGGCGCATTCGATCGCGCGATGGAGATCGGGTGGCTGTGCGTGCCCAATCGGATCCACGCGCCATCTGACGCGGCACGGCGATGCGGCATCGCACGCGATGAGGCACGTGGATGAGGCGGGCAATGGAGCGCTCTCAGCCGTTGATCTCACAATCGAACGACCGAGATTGGAAGATTGTGGACGCGTGTTGAGGCACGGGGAGGTGAGCGGGCACGCGTGAGCTGCCAACTACGGCCACGTTTAGGCCTTTATGACGGATTTATCCATCACTAAAGGTCCTGAATTAATGATTTTCAATATGTAATGACCAAATTGCCCTCACTCCTTGCAACTATAAAAGGAGACCCCCTCTATACGAAATTCTCATCCCTTCTTTCTCTTCTCTCCCTCTCCAAAGCTCAAGAGAAGCTTGTCCCACACCCAAGATGCTCCTCAAGAGATAAAGTCAAATTTTCACCCACATTTCGGAAGCGAATCCCACGATGATGACGACGTGCTGCCCCGTTCTCATTCTTCCTACCTCAACCTCCTTCTTCTCGTTCCGTCCTTCGTCATCCAGGTGTTGTCCCATCTGGCTCGTCCTCCAGGCGACCTCATTCCTTTTTCCTGCTTTCTAGTGTAATAGTTTTCCTGCTTGCTAGTGTAATTTTTCACTTTCTTAATTGTATAAACATTTTGAAGTATTAAGTGAATGTTTTCTCTCTCTCTTATGTTGATTGTTTATAGTGCTTCATTATAATTATTCTGCTTTTTAACAAAAACCCTAAAAAATATAATTGTGAATTTAGATCGATGTAGCCTCCCTAAGTTCAACCCGGGATTTCTATTTTGGTATAAATTTTATTTGTTGAACATGAGTTCTTTACTTTCAAACTACAATGACAGGTTTTCAAAACCAAATTCGATAGCGTAGTAACTCATAGCTTCAACACTAAGCATCTTGGTGTAAATATTGTGATAGACTCACTCAATGTTAATTAGAATAGACTTCGAGTTTCTACGCCCCTAGGTGATCGGAAAAGGAAGTGCATGCCTGAAGGTGTATCTATCTGATTGGTAGCTTTCTCCCTACTTCTATTTTATTTGGGGTCAACACAAGGGTGTTTTCAGTGTATATCTCCTCGGATTGCTCTACTTTCCCGCTTCTTCCTTAGGTGTTTTGGACTTTTTGTGCATTTAGTGAGTTGGGTTCTGGACACCCGGCTAATGAGTTATTACCCACGACCACTTGCCAACCATGCTCGTGCGGTGAAGTGTGGCTTATTTATTTATTTATTTTTCTTCTTTTTCTTTTTTTTTTCTTTTTTTGTTGTTTAGTAGGTGGCTTTCCTGATCTCAGATTTACGTAGAGGCAAATAAAAAGAAAGTGGTCCTGTGGTTGGGCTTTGGACAACCGGCCAATGGGCTTTTACCCACGACAACCTGCCAGCCATACCACCCTAGAAGGTTCATTAGCTACCCAATTTTTGTTAGAATCTCCAAGAAGTGAGTCAGCGCGAAAATGTGTGTAGATGCTTAGACTAAAAATCCCTCCGAGTCAGAGGGCGGGTTGATAAGTCGTATACTTGTCACCCTACTTTATTGGCGAATTGTAGTGAATTAAGGTTGCGAGAATTTGAGGATAAATCCATATTTTAACGGACACCAGGGCAGATTGAGCCTGAAGGCCTAAAAAGTCTAAGTGTTCAGGTTCTTTTCGTATTATTTTCCACTGTTGACAAGTTCCTAATGCCTAAATTTTGCTTCCTAAATTCATCATTCTTTTAAATTGATTTATTTTATTCAGACTGATAAAATGAACTCAGAACATGCAAATTACCATCCCCCCCATGCTTAAGTTGGACAATGTCCTCGTTGACAAGTAAATGGATGCAAAGGGGGTTTAGAAAGAGGTCACCTAAGTGATGCCGTGTACCTAATTAGTATGAATCTGCTAGGTTGCCTCCTAGGAAGCGTTGAGTTTAATGCCTCCAGCTGGGCAATGCATCGTGTCAACCCTCGATGAGGGTGACAACCTCCTTTGGGGGAACCTGGGCAAGGAAATGCTTTAATCTTTGACCGTTTACCGTGAAGGTGTGCCCAGTGTTTGGATCTGCAATTTCAACCGCCCTATTGGAAAAAGGTTTGACCACCTGATATGGTCTTGTCCACTTGGATCTGAGCTTCCTGGGAAAAGGTTTGAGTCGGGCATCAAAAAGCCAGACTTGCTGGTTAGGCTCGAAGGTCTTTCTATGGATGAGTCGGTCATGGATGGCTTTCATCTTTTCCTTGTAAAGTCTACTATTCTAAAATGCATCCCGACGAATTTCCTCAAGCTCGGAGAGTTGGAGCATCCTCTATGCACCGACTAACTGAGAGTCCATGTTACACTGCTTGACAGCCCAGTAAGCCCAGTGTTCCAATTCAATCGGAAGGTGGCAAGCTTTGCCAAAGATCAAGCCATACGGCAACATGCCTATCGGGGTCTTAAAAGCGGTCCTGTATGCCCACAGGGCATCATCCAGTCATGTGGACCAATCCTTCTTGTCAGGTCTCACAGTCTTTTGCAGAATGTTCTTAATTTGCCTATTGGAGACCTCCGTCTGCCCATTGGTTTGCGGATGATACGGGGTGTCAATGCGGTGAGTAACCCCATATTTTCTGAGTAGGGCATGGAACTGGGCGTGGATAAAGTGACTTCCACCATCACTGATCATGGCCTTCAATATTCCAAATAGAGAAAAGATGTTTTGCTTAACAAAATCCATGACAGCCTTATGGTCACATCTGCAAGTGGCGACGGCTTCAATCAATTTTGAGACATAGTCTACTGAAACTAAGATGTACTCAAAGCCGTTGGATGGTGGGAAGGGGCCCATGAAATCGATCCCCCAAACGTCGAAGATCTCGATAATCAAAATGGGCTAGAGGGGCATCATATCTTTTCTGGTCATGGTGCCTAAGGTCTAGCAGTGAGAGCAAGTCTTCGCAAAACTATGTGCATCCTTGAATAAGGAAGGCCAGTAAAATCCAGACTACAAAACCTTTGCAGCCATCTTCTTCCTCGAAAAGTGGCCACCACATGCTTGGTCATGACAAAAAGATATCGCACTTTGAACTTCTTCCTCCGTAATACACCTCCTAATAATTTGGTCGGCACAGAGGCGAAACAGCATGGGATCATCCCAGAAATAATGTTTGGCTTCAACCAAGAACTTATCCCGTTGCTGTCAGGAGTAGCTGTGCGAGGTCTGCCCTACTACTAGATAGTTGACGAAGTTGGCATACCAGGGTAGTTTCCTTTCATGCGTAGCCAGAAGTTGTTCATCAGGAAAGGTATTGGTCAAGGGCAAGGAGGGCCCAATGTGGTCTAGGTGAAGTCTGGACAGGTGATCAACCACGACATTCTTGGACCCGACTTTGTCGAGAATTTCCAGGTCAAATTCATGCAAGAGCAGGATCCATCTGATGAGCCTGGGTTTAGTGTCCTTTTTGGCCAACAAATGCCGGATGGCCGAGTGGTCCGTATAAATGGTCACGTGGGATCCAAGGAGATAAGATCGGAACTTTTCGAGTCTAAAACTATGGCGAGTAGCTCTTTCTCTGTGACTGTATAATGCCATTGGGTCTCATGCAACGTCTTGCTCGTGTAGTAGGTCACCATGGGTTTCTTCTCTTGTCTCTGTCCCAGAACTGCACCGATGGTAAAGTCTGATGTATCACACATAATTTCAATATCTTGTGACCAGTTTGGGGGCTGTAATACAGATGTGGTGGAGACTGATTCCTTGAGGATGGTGTAAGCCTGGATACAATCAGGTGTCATGTGAAACAGGGCGTCGTTGGCTAGAAGGTCGATCAAGGGTTTAGAGAGTTTGGAGAAGTCTTCAACAAACCTTTGATAGAAACCAACATGTCCTAGGAAGGATCGAATTTGTCGGATCGAGCTATGTGGCGGAAGTTTGGAAATCAAATCAACCTTAGCTTGATGCACCTTAATGCCCCTATGCGATATGATGTGCCCGAGGACAATCCCTTCTTGAACCATGAAATGGCTCTTTTCCTAGCTCAAAACCAAGTTAACCTTGATACATCGCTTCAAGATTTTCTCCAAGTTGCTCAGACAATGGTTGAATGAGTTCCCAAACACTGAGAAATCATCTATAAAGACCTCCAGGTATTCACCCACCATCTCTGAAAAGATGGTTAGCATGCAACGCTGAAAGGTAGTGGGTGCATTGCATAACCCGAACGGCATACGATGGAACGTGAATGTGCCATACGGGCAAGTGAATGTGGTCTTCTCTTGATCTTCGGGAGCAATTGCGACTTGGTTGTATCCTGAGTATCCATGCAGGAAGCAAAAATATTTCTGCCCTGCCAATCGTTTAAGAATCTGGTCAATGAATGGCAGAGGGAAATGATCTTTCTTGGTCACCTCATTGAGCTTCCTATAATCAATGCACACCTGCCATGCAGTGGTGGTGTGGGTAGGGATGGATTCGCCACGCTCGTTGGTGACAACGGTGAGCCCGGCTTTCTTGGGGACCACTTGAGTGGGGCTCACCCAGGCGCTATTGGAGATTGGGTAGATGATGTCAGCATCAAGCCACTTAATGATTTCCTTTTTAACGACCTCTTGCATATTTGGGTTTAATCATCTCTGCATTTGACGGGAAGGTCGAGCCCCATCTTCCAGATAGATCTTGTGGGTGCAATAGGTGGGGCTGATTCCTCGCAAATCTGAGATGGTCCATCCAATGGCTACCTGATGTTCTGATAGGGTCACAGTCAACCTGAGTTCCTGATCCTTGGTTAGATGGGCGTTGATAATCACCGGGAAGGTCTGGTCAGGTCCAAGAAAGACTTACTTTAGATTTTCGAGTAGCAGTTTCAGCTTGGGTGTGGGTGGAACAACACTCGATGGGTAAGGAAAAGGCGAGAAATAATCAGTATCAATCTCCTCGAATGGTGGTTGTTGATGGTAATCAGCTCTACAGAGGTCAGCGTGCATAGACGGGGATGGGCCAGAATAGTCGTCACAAAATTGGGTCTGATGGTCTGATACAACACTAAGGGTGAGGCATTTCTCAACCAGAGGCTCCATGGGATCGTGCTCCTCAATCCAGTCGTAATCGAAATACTTGGTCGCCCTGAAGATATCCAACTGCATCTTCCTATCTTTGAAGGTGATTTCCATGCATCTCGTGTCACAATCGATGTTCACCTTAGCCTATCTAAGAAAGGATTGCCTAGGATGATGGGTGTGTTTTGTAGCTATTCGGGGACTTCCATGTCGAGCACCAAGAAGTCGACTGGGAAGTAGAAGTCCTTGACCCGAACAATTACGTCCTCGACAACCCCATTCAGGGTCTTTACCGATCAATCAGCCAATTGGATGGTCACAGGTGTGGGTGTCAATTCTCCGAATCCTAATTGGTGATATAGGGTTGTTGGGATCAGATTGATTGAAGCACTCAAGTCCAGGAGCACTCTATCAAATGTCATGTCCCCGATTTTACAAGATATTAGGGGTGCTCCTGGGTTTGTTCGTTTGAGCGGAAGGTTTCTTGATATCACGAAACTCGCTTGCTCTGAGACCACAACCTTCCTAGGTGCTTGGGGTTGTAACTTACGCTTCGGTGTACAGGCGTCCTTTAGGAACTTAGCATAAGCTAGAATGTGCTTGACTGCCTCAAGGAGAGGAATATTAATCTAAACTTGCTTGAAAATTTCCAAAAGCTTCTCATTTTCCTCAACCGCTTTCTTTCTCTTCATCTTCTTTAAGGCCTCAGGGTATGGTGTCTGGATTTGAACTGGGTCAGTCTCCAGGTCCTTGATGTTTCCTGCTCATCTTCAGAGTAGGGTATTTCAGGGGGTAAGGTTATGGGAGGAGTCAGCCACTTGGGATCCTGGATTTTAGTGCCGCTTCTCAAGGTCATTGCATTTGTAGAGGCATTAGGACCATGGGTTGATCCTTGAGAAGAAGAGGAAGAAGAAGCACCAAATGCAGGGGGTGTTTATGGGGCAGGCTGGACCATGTGGGCCTGCCTGGGATTGCCTTGGAACCCTTGCGAATTGGGGCCTCTGTTAATCATGTTTTGCGGGTTTGGCTGTGGTTAAGAAGGAAGGGATCCTTGTTGGTTAAAATCTAACAGCTGGCTCAACTGTCCCTTCACTAATGCCATTTCCTCCTGGTGTTTCTGGTTCATGTCAGCCATCATTTTCATTAAGGTGTCCATTTGGTTTTGTGGGGGAGGGGCTGCTCTATTCGGATTATAGGGGGTCTAACCGGTGGACCTTGCTGACAGGAAGTCAAGTTTGGCTGATGGTTTAGCCTGGGCTGGTTCTGAAATTGATTTGGTTTCTGGTTCGTCCAAGCGAAGTTTGGGTGATTACGCCATCCGGTGTTGTAGGTGTTGGAGAAGGGGTCGGGTTTGGAATAACCTTGGATGGCCTGAACATCTTCAAAGATAAAAGGCGCCGAGGGGGAGGGAAGAGAATAATTAGGGGTTGAGGGAGAAAAGGTCCCTCCCTGGAACATGGTCAGGGGTTGTTCTAGGTGCATTTGGCTTAGTGGCTGAACTAGGTTGACATTGTGAGCTCCCTTTGCTAGGGAGAGAGTCTGTAGCGGGTTCCTGGTCTGGTTCAATAGTTCATCTATCTTCCTATCCACCAATTCCACTCGATCCAACTTCTTGGCAATGATGTCCATGTCAACCATTCCAGAATTTGCTTGTACCTCATAGATCCCACCACGGGGTTGACTGGATCGACTGAACTGGGTCATGGAGGCATTGTTGAGTAAATTTTTGCTCATAGACTCGAAAAGCTCAAACAGGCTTTCCTCGTCTTTGTTCAAAAAGTTTCCTTTACATGAGGCATTGACAAAGTTCCAAAGGTTGCTGTCCAAATCGTGATAGAAGATCTGGGCCAATTTCCACCTTGGAACCTCATGGTGTGGGCATTTCCTCAACAATTCGTCAAATCTCTCCCACGCCTCATGGAATTATTCCCTGCTCTGGAGTGTAAAGGTGGTAATGGCTCTTCTGAGGGCATTGGTCTTTCCTATGGGGAAGAATTTCTTTAAGAATGCATGCCTCAGTTCTTCCTAGGTGGAGATAGGTCTTCCTAAAGTTCTAAGCTAGTGAGATGCTTTGTCTCTCAGTGAGAAGGGGAACATCTTAATCAAAACAATGTCTAAGCTAATGTTCCTGAGCTTGACAGTCTGTGCGATCCGGTCAAGGTCCTCTAGGTGTTGGAAGGGATCCTCATTTGAGCTTCCATGGAAGTGGCTTTGAATCAAGCTCAGGACATTAGGTTTTAGCTCAAAATTATCTCCCCCTTCAGGGACCCTAAGATGTGGTTTGATCTGAATAGTGGATGGATCGTAAAAGTCACAGAGGGGCTTGGGTTGGTTCTGGAATTGTGGTAGATCAGGTGGTGCGTGCCCCTACGGGTTCTGCAAAGGTGGTGGTGGTTGCCCCTGCGGGTTCTGCAACCAGTGTATGGCTTGCATGATAGTGTGGATCTGCTATTGCTGAAGCTGGTGGTTTGCATTAATCTGGGCTTGGATGATGACCATCGTATCTAGTGCGGGTTAGTCCTCAACCTCATCTACTCTAGGTTCGTCCATATTTCTAACAAGATCAGGTCTCTCCTAGGTTTCCCGTCCCAAAATAAATAGCTCGGGATGAAGTGATCGTCTCCCGTGCATAAACTAGAGAAGAATGAAGAGGGATGCAGAGAGAAACAGATGAGAGAAGCATGTGTGATAAACAAGCAAACAAGACTAGTCTTTATAGTGTATTCCTTTGGGGACCTAGAAATCTCAAGAGGAACAATCACGATTGTAGGCACGTAACCGCCCTTCGCAAGGCTAATCTGGCCAGTTTGATTAAGGGGGGGATTGTGGGGAAGGTTCTTCCTTTGGCTGGTGCCGCCGGTTCCATAGACCCCACAACTGTGGTCGTTTGACACTTCCCCGTAGCCTAGTCACCAGATTTTACGAAGGGAATGAAGGCCAAGTGCCTAGCAACTAGAATCATGCCTTTCGAGACTTAAACCAGTCCTGCCTAGGGCACGTCTACTCTGTTTTAATGAGGGCTTAGGTCAGTGTTTGTGCTCAAGACATGTGATGAGGCGTTCATTAGGGTGATGCCTCTTAGTTATCTGATTCGAATGTGTGTGCACCTAACAAGACATGATTTTCAAGCAAGGATTTAAGATATAGTGTCTTTTAACGTTTGTCCTTACTTTAATGTCATTTAGGGTTGAAGTGCCTTAGTGTTTTCAAACACGTTTCAAGTGGGCACGCCAAGTTTTACACACAACGGGGGAGAGTGGATTTCCTTTAGAGTGAGGAGGCCCTAGCAAACAATCCTAATGTTCTCATCCTATTGTTCATGCAATCTACCAGGTGAGTCGATTTTAAGGTGAGTGATGTGGCCCAAGTCAAGTCAGGGTAGCTTCGCAAACATCACTCAAAAGAAAAAGAACACTCCAAAGAGATTGTCTTTAAGAATGTTAGAGTGTATTTTTTTTGTTGGGTGATGGATTTAGGATGTGGATCAAGCAATCATTCACCACGTCGATTTTTCTCTGATTTTAATTTTTTTTGGATTTTTTTTAAGCAAGCAAACAACCACGAGTAGGGCGATACTTACAACCACTCTTTGCTGCGTCTACTCCATCTCCACCATCACGAGTCGTGCTCCTTTGCTGCCTAGGCATCAAGTTCCTGCAACCAATCAAGTAGAGGGAGAAAATGAGTTAGACGATGTGAGTATGGATGCAAAATGAAAGTGACAAAATAAATCTGTTGCCTCCCCGGTAACGGCACCAAAAACTGACGTGTTACGGATGCATATGTCTAACTAGGTCGTTGTAGCTCGCGTTCGCAACATTGGTTTTAAATGTAGAAACATATGTGAGTCCGAGTGTCGAACACAGGGAGGCATGAAGTCAGCTTTTTCCATCACGTAGTTGTCACGAAAATGGCAAGTTTTGCTTGCGCACGAGAAAATGCAGGAGAGAAAAGAGAATACAAGAGAGAGAGAGTAGGGTTGAGTCTTTTGATCATAGCATTCATGCAAATCCAGATAAGAAAAACCTGATCAAAAGAGTGAGGCAATAGCTATATAAGAAACAACATAGTTTAACATGCCACTTTAGTTTTACAACAATAGCTAAATGCTTAAACAAAAGTAAAGCTAGAGTAAAGGGAGAGAGAGAGAGAGGAGAAGGCGAGGCAATCACGGTGGTGGAGGAGGGCTTCGTTGGTGGCTCGTCAACTTCGGCAAGTACAAGATGTGCTTGGGGAATCTAGGAATGGGGGAGAAGGATTACATGTGCATTCAATGCCTTTACATGGGTAGTTGGAGGGGTTTATATAGGGAAAAGGGGTTTCTAATTTAAGTAGAGGCTTTAGCGACGTCTAGGACGTCGCTAAAATCACCCTAGAAATGTCGGTGAAGCCCTCTATCTACTGGTCTTCCGCACGCACCTGCTCTTCCTCCTGCGCGCTGCGCCCGCGATCCGCATGCGCTCACTGTGCACCATTCGATCAAAGATTGGACTATTGAGGCTTCGTGAGAGCGCGCGCTAAGGATTGCGCTTGCACAGTGCATGCCTCACGTGTTATCACACGCGTGAATGTCCGCACGCATCCGTGGGCGCCACATAGCGCGATCTCCGTCGTCCACGCACTCATCGACGGTTCAATTTCTCCAGTGCCTTTGTCTCGGATTTAATTCGCGGTGCGGCTCGATCCTGCGTCGGATGCGCGGAGAAGGAGCATCGACTGCTGCGCTGCTATCCTCGGATGGTCGTGGAGACGGATTTGTGCTCGGCTACTGCCAACCATTGGATGAAGATCCGACGGTCAGATCTTTGTGCTGGGTAGAGAGCGAGGGTGATGCGATGGCTTCTCAGCCATCCGATCGTCAGATTGGATGGCTTAGAATGCTTGGCGTGATGATGAGGTGTGGCATGGGTGTGTGAGCATCAAATGCCGCCACGTGGTCGCCTGTGGGCCGTTGATCATCAGATCAACGGCCAGAACTTCTTGAGCTAGTTGTGGGAGCTCCGGTTGTTGGATTTGATCGATTTTGATTTTGTTGGACTTCGTTCGTTGTTCTAAATCCATCTGTATGGTCCAATTGTTCATCTGAGGCCTATTTTGATATGAACTTGTACAAATGGCCATTAACATTGATTATAAGCAATCTCAATGTGCAATGCATGTAATGCTCCCATGCCCATTTATGATGTGTTATTTGTGCATGTTACCCTTAAGATAAACCCCAATTGACAGAATTATTGCCACCAAATGTAGAGTTATCAATAGACTATAGGAAACTCAATACTGCTACCATGAAAGACCATTTTCCGCTACCTTTATTGACCAAATCCTGGAGTGGTTAGCGGGAAATTAGTTCTTTTGTTTCCTAGATGGATTATCATGCTATAACCAGGTGGCTATTGACCCCTGGGACCAAGAGAAAACTACCTTCATTTGCCCCTTTAGCACCTTTGCTTTCAAAATGATGCCATTCAGACTTTGTAATGCGCCAGCTACCTTCCAACGATGCATGCTGGCGATATTCCATGATATGGTGGGTGATTTTCTTGAGGTCTTTATGGAGGACTTTTCAGTCTTCGGACCAACCTTTGATGATTGTCTAGCCAACCTAACTTGCATCCTTCGGAGATGTATTGATGTAAACCTCGTGCTTTCTTGGTAGAAAAGTCATTTTATGGTGCACGAAGGTATTGTTCTGCGATATATCTTCGAAAGGGGTATCGAGGTGGTCAAAGATAAACTTGATGTGATAGTTATTTTACCAATACCTAGCTCTGTCCAACAAATCCACTCCTTTTTGGGTCACATCAGTTTCTATAGGAGATTTATCAAGGATTTCTCTAAGATTTCTAGACCTTTGATGCTTCTCCTATCTATCGATTTACCCTTCGACATGGGCCCTGATTGTATTCGAGCATTCACGTAGCTGCGTGATGCTGTCACTAAGGTCCTTGTTCTCCAGTTGCTTGATTGGTCCCTCGACTTTGAGTTGATGTGTGATGCTTCTAACCTAGCTGTTGAAGCCATTTTGGGACAAAGATGCGATAAACACTCCTTCGTGGTGTATTACATCAGTAAGATGCTGGATGAGGCCCAGCGTAATTACACGACCACTAAAAAGGAGCTGTTGGCGATCGTCTTTTGGCTGGAGAAATTCCGTTCGTATCTTCTAGGCTCTCATGTTACCATCTTCACAGACCACGCGACCATTCATCATCTCATGCGTAAGAAGGATGCAAAGCCTCAATGATTCATTGGATCCTTCTGCTTCAAGAATTTTGTCTTGAGATACAAGATAAGGCTAGAGCCTAGGATGTAGTCGCTAACCATCTCTTGAGACTTGACACGGACCATATTGGACTTACCTTACCATTGAATGAATCTTTTCCTGATGATCACCTTCTAGCGATAAATGTGTCAAGTGGACCATGGTATGCCGATATTGTTAATTACCTTGCTTTTGGATCTCTTCCACAAGGCTAGCCTAAAAACCAGTGCGAGCATCTTATTGCAGAAGTAAAGTATTATTTTTGGGATAATCCACTACTTTTTAGAGTAGATGTCGATTAGATTATCCGTCACTGTATTCCTGATAGCGAGTGCCCCAGTGTGCTATCCTTTTGCCATGGTCAGGCTTGCAGAGGCCACTTTTCTGGGAGGAAAATTGCAGCTAAGGTGTTGCAATGAGGATTCTTTTGGCCCTCCCTTCATCAGAATGCACACAATTATGCTAAGCGTTGCACTAGGTGCTAGTTGCTAGGGTCAATGTCACGTCGCGACATGATGCACTTGCAATTCATTGTAGCTGCAGAAATTTTTGACATATGGGGAATTGACTTTATGGGTCTCTTTCCTTCTTCCAACAGTTTCGAGTATATCCTCATTGCCATCGATTATGTCTCGAAATGGATTGAGGCTATTCCCACATGACGTGCTGACCATGTTATTACGACCAAATTTGTCAAGGGACTACATTTTTGCACGTTTTGGGATCCCTCAAGCCATCATTTCAGATGGAGGAAGCCATTTCACTCACTCATCGTTTTAGGCACTTTTGAGGAAATACGGAGTTCACCACTGTATTGCTTCCCCGTATCATCCTCAATTGAACGGTCAGGCAAAGGTGTCGAATTGGCAGACTAAGTAGATTCTCCAAAAAATGATTCGGCTAGACCAACAAGCTGATTAATGCCTAATGGGCATATTGGACCACCTTCAGGGTGTATCGATCCGCCTTCAAGGCTCCTATTGGTATGTCACTGTATCGTTTTGTTTTCGGGAAGCCTTGTCACTTGTCGGTGGAGTTGGAGCACTGTGCTTATTGGGTGATTCACTAGTGTAACCTTGACCCAAATTAGTGTGGTCGAGAAAGGAAACTCCAACTCTAGGAATTATAAAAGTTGCATTGTGAGGCCTATGACTCTGCCTTGACCTTTAAATAATGAACCAAGGCCATTCACGACAGCCACATTAGGTGGAAAGAGTTTGAGCCATCACAACAGGTTTAGCTTTATAATGTCCAGCTTAAATTCTTTCCTAGTAAATTGAAGTCCAAATGGACTGGTCCTTTCCTGGTCTTAAGTCCTTTTCCCAACGGTGCTATCAAAATTGAAGATCCCAAATCTGGGCATAAATTTATAGTTAATGGGCAACGGTTGAAACCATATCTTATGCATGAGTTTGCCTCCATTGGTGAGACAGTTGCCCTACTGGAGGGTAACTAACTTTGGTCTCATTCTCAGTCCAGCTAAGGACGTTAAATTCAATGCTTGTTTGGAGAGACCCCAACACCCCTTTCACTTTCACTCGACATTTCATTTCACTTCACTTCGCTTCGCACTTCACCACCCACCATCCGCCCACCCATCCACCCTGTTGTATACTCCACACTCACTCCTGCACCAAGACCCTTTGACCCTGTCTAACCCTTTTTGCATGCATATGAGGGCATAGCATAATTTGGCATGGGGAGGGTGGATAGGCAGCCATAGGATTTGGGTATTATATGAGTATTATGCAGATTCTTATCCATTATACATATCCATTTGTAGTATGTATATATATAGCCTTATTGAAAAAACCCATAAAAATTGAAACAAAATCTTAAAAGTTCCAAAAAAAATTATGAAACATGAAAAAGCCATAAAAATTGAAAATTCTAAAATTCAAAAAAATATTTTCAAAAGTGTTTAGCTATGATATGAAAGCTGAAGCAAAAACAAAATAAGTGTTTGTGGACATTCAACTTTTGCTTTGAAGACTTTTCGGGCCACAAAAGCTTGATTCACTCAGGCTTTGGCTTAACACACTCGAGCAATGACAAGATAGACCAGAATCTCTCCTAACTTAGGTTGTATTCTTTTACCTGAATCATCGGTACATGATTCATTGGTTTGCTTTTGCTTGAGAGTCTAAGTAACCTTGGTTTACACTACATAAAGTCAGGAAAGACCAAATAAACGTAAGATCCAACCCTAGTGTTCATTAGGAAAGGTGGAGTCCTTACTTCACTACAAGAAGTTCGACTTTTGCCGTCGGTTGAAAATCGATGGCAAATCCCTTTTAACCGACGCCAATAAGCGACGACATAAGTTGCGTCGTTGTTCTTTTTCCCATCGATTACAAGGAACATCCAACATCGAAATATCGTTCGTCCAGTGGATGGATTGGATCTATTGTCGTTGGTTGGTAACCGACAGTAATTAGATTTCCCATCCCTTATAAAAACAAGCGACGACATTGTTATGTTACTTTTTCCCGCGTTAACGTGCCATCTTTTGAGTTTTGCATTTAAAATAAAATGCCGTCGTTTGTATAAGTGACGGAAAAATATTTTTGGCGTCGCTTTCTATAATAAGCGACGACAAAAACCTTTCATTTGCAAAAAAACTTACCTTTTTTTGCCATCGCTTTCTCTAATAAGCAACGACAAAAACCTTTCATTTCCAAAAAAAACTTACTTTTTTTGCCGTTGGTTATTATAGAAAGCGACGGGAAAAATATTTTTACCGCCGCTTTATGTAATAACCGATGGCAAATTGTCACTTTTGTTAAGAAAAATTACCTTCTACTACTATCGTTTATTGCAAGAACCTATGACAAAGGTAATGGTATTTTTTTTAATTCTTAAAATTAGGATCCTTATAAAAATCTTTAAAAAAATATGACTTTTTGAAAATTTTATACATAAAGGAATTACATAGGAAAGCAAGGAGCTCAAAAGAAGTAACCAACCTTACCTATATGGTGGATCTCAAAACTACAGTATATAATTAAATGTTGAAAAGGAAATCAAACATTGCAATTGACTATAACAGATTGGTTCCTTCTAGAATTCACACAATAAAAAGCCCAACATACACCAAAAATGATACAAGCAAATGATCTTAACGATCCTTCAAATTATGGGGTATTTAGTCCTAGAAGAGTTGGCAATCATCGAATATTTTCTATACTTATAAGAATGTGTAAGAAATTTAAGGACGAAATGCTAAAAGAGACTATTTGCTCTTTCAATTATGGAGCACAAGACGGGGAATTTTTACCTGCTTCTCATGTCCACCAATGTCATTGTGATCTTCAGTGGGCTTCTCGTCAACTTCTAATGCCTTTGAGGGTCGTAGGAGACCTTTTGCATGCAGAAAAATGAAGGGGTATTTCTATCTACTTAAAAGCACGCATAAAACTAAGGGGCTGAAGCTTGTTGAAAATCTGACAGAGTTTCCCCTGTTTTTCCAATATTTTCCAAAATCTTGTACCTGAAATGAAGGCCTATGCATTCATACCACAGCAATTAGTGGGTACACCCCACATTCTAAACACACGAAGCAAAAACACGAATACAAAACAAGCGAGCACACATTGCAACCATAAAGCACACACAGTATCCATCAAACTAGGCAGTCCATCTAAAATTGCTAGAATTGTTTGTAAATGTATTGTAGGATCATTTAACTAGGCATGAAAATTACAGTAGGATCACAAGATTTCACCCCATATTCAAAGGAAATAAAAAAAGATGCTTGAATGCAGGTATAAATTTTATTAATGAAAATGATAGCTTAGGTGTGAATTTGAGTGACATCCTTGTATATGAAAACTTTCTAACATGTTTCAAATGCTAATTCCCTTGGGTTATTAGTTGATAATTAAAGATGGATTAGCTTTTAGAAATGGAGAAAATCATTATAGGGATTCCCACATTTCAATTGTTTCTATGCTCACCTGCTAATACCTCTAACTGAGAAAGATTGTGTCAAGCAGTCAAAGCAACTCATACCTTCCAATGAATCTCAAGGATTTGGGAGATGAGCCATCCTAGGGAAACTTGCATTTCTGCACAAACCTACAAATCATAGTGTAGGTTTGTCATCGGCCTGTCCTACAAACCTACAAATCATGTTTAAGTTGCATTTTTAACCATGGGAGGGACTTAAATGGCTCTCAAAATGGAATGCATCTTCGATGGATCCCACCTCACTCAACAAATACTTGGAGGTTAGTATAAGTTGAGATGAATTCTTGGACTCCAAGTTAATCACTCGGTCTAGAGCCACCCACATGACCAAATAGATGTGCACCTACACAATACGAGCGAGACGGGTCTTGGACTCCACGCCTCAGTCGATCAGTCTAGGGTCAATCTTGGGACCAAGGTGCATAGCAGCATAGAAACAATTAGGGAATGTTTGATGTCTTTTTGTCAATTATAGCAGGGAGGGCAACATGAGCTTTTTGCCATGATCAACTTAGTGTGGAAAATCATTGTCCTCCTTATGCAGATGCATAGCTAACATAAAGGAGCTATGGAGACCCAAGATGGCCTAAAGGAGTATAGGCAGCCACAACCTTCATTAATAAGTGCAAGGAGAAATTGAATGAACATAGAAAATTGTACAAGTGTTACAATGTGGTGCTTGGGCTTTTGTTTTTGGACAAGAGGAAATGTTGACATAAAAGCAAGGCACCCCAAGCTATGGCCACTTGGAAAGCTAAGGCGACCAATTGCCTAGGAACCTCGAACCAACTAAACTGCCATGCAAGTCAGCAGGAATTGATAAGGAAGTACCAAACTGTTAGGCCTTAGCCTCTCAAATGCAACCTTCTCCAGAGGATACAATGATAAGAACCACTTTCCTAGGCAAAGGCCAGATCAGATCCCCTCTATAACCCCCAAGAGAACATACCCCAAGATCATACAACCTTGATAGCACCAATCAACCAAGCTATTTTCAGTGATGATCCTACCCACTTGAGGCTAAAAGTTAGCAGGCAAGCACAATAGACATGAGATAATTTCTACATGCACAGCACAAATGAGGTAATTTCTACCTCATCTACTAGACAACAACAACAACAACATTCCCACACTAATTTGGGTTGACTACATGTCTTCTTTGACTCCTTGGATAGATCTTAACTCATTTATGGGCTTAAATCAAAGTAATCAAGATCACGCTTGATGGTTTTCTTCGAACACTTCTTTAGCCTTCCTCACCCACTCTTGGGACCAAAATTTGTGATCTGTTTCATGATTAATGAATGGTTTTGGGTGGCTATCATTTAGATAACCTCCCTTCCTCCTTTCAAAAAAATCAAGGGACCTAAAGAGTAAAGTTAGAGCAGCTTTGTGGTGATTGTTAGCAGAGCAAAGGCCCTGTGTCCTAGTAATGGAGAAGATGAAGCTAAAATTCATATGGTGGAAGTCATAATGGTAGAGGATCAGCTAGTTTTCATAATTGATCAGCCAGTGTGGTTGATGGTTATTAATGGATTTTACATCAAATTTCTACTAAAGGATAACCCTCTCTTCTCTTCTACCATGTTTTTCTTCACAATACAACATCCTGCTCATTATCAAGGTAACAAGTTTGTCATATTGTATCAGATAAACCACAACTCAAGAAACTAACAACTTACAAGATGAGCATTGAGATCCTTAAGAATATTTGACCATCTTCCCATGTCTCGGATATAATAGTCCTAACCCTGCAGTTTGAAACGGAAAAAAGTAATAAGAAAAACAACTCCGTGAAGAAATGGGAAAAGAATGTTACTAGTTTGCATCCTTAAAGGCAACAACTTTCTTTTAACAGATTGCTACGAAGTTTTACAATGAAGAATTTCTTATGATGGAAATACAATGTGGGCCAAAAATCATTTACTGGGTTCAGTGGATTCTAATTTAGTGGTTTTTCCCGTATTGTTAGTGAGGTGTGTTAGCAATAAATGAATATCTACTGGACATCAATAACAATCAAAATGTATCCTTGATCTTCATAAAAGGGCAAGTAACAAGCATTCAATCTAAGACTCCTCCAAGTAGTAAGCCTGGGAAATCAAGTTTTCATCAGTAGGAAGCTTGAGATTATCTTTTGTGTTGCCATTTTCAGTAAGTAAGCTCACCTAGAAATATTATGACTTCAAAAAATAAATTTATAGATTAGTGGGCAATTAAACAAAAAAAAAATGATAACAGAGAAATGGTGTGTCGCATACCAATCCATCTCCCGTATTGTTTGTGAGGTGTGTTAGCAATAAATGAATATCTACTGGACATCAATAGCAATCAAAATGTATCCTTGATCTTCATAAAAGGGCAAGTAAGAAGCATTCAATCTAAGACTCCTCCAAGTAGTAAGCCTGGGAAATCAAGTTTTCATCAGTAGGAAGCCTGAGATCATCTTTTGTGTTGCCATTTTTAGTAAGTAAGCTCACCTAGAAATATTATGACTTCAAAAAATAAATTTATAGACTAGTGGGCAATTAAACAACAAAAAAAATGATAACAGAGAAATGGCATGTCGCATACCAATCCATCTCTGGAGATGTCAATCAACTGATAATCAATGCAAGACACATGGGGACCTGTTGCAATACATGTATTGAATCAAATGTTTCCTAATGTAAAATCTACTTGAGCATACAAACAATACAAGAAAAATAGGTATATATAAGACAGTTGTGGGAAGAAGGCACAATATCTTTAAATCTACTGCTAACAATAAACTTGCAACTTTGGCGGTGGCATCTCTCCAAGGGCCAGTATCTTCATTGTCAATAATGAGACACAAATTACCCATTTGTTATTGGAATTCCTCTTTTGCCACCATTTACAAATCAAAAGAGAGAGAATCACTCCCTTCTGTGACCTGACCACCTTCTTTTTCCACCAAAAATGAGAAAGAGAACAAAAGAAACATGATGGGTTATAAAGAAGAAAAAGAGGAGAAAGGGAAGGGTATCTATAAAAGAGAAGTAGGGATTAAATAGAGCTAATATAGATAGTGCCATCATGCTGGCAATCAAACCAATAGGGAATCTTTACTCATCATGTCACCCACTATCATCAGCATAAGATACAATGATAGATACATACAAAACAATAACAATAAAGTTGCAACTTTGGTGGTGGCATTAGATCTCCAAAGGCCAGTAACTTTATTATCAATAATCAGACATAAATTACCCATTGTTATTGGAATTCCTCATTTTCCATCATTTACAGATCAAAAGAGAAAGAGAAAGTCACTCCCCTATGTGACTTGACCACTCTCTTGTTCCACCAAAAAAGAGAAAGCAAACAGAAGAAATGTGATCAGTTATAAAGAAGAAAAATAGGAGATAGGGAGCGATATCAATAAATTAAAGAGCAGTAGCAATCAGATAGAGCTAATACAGGTGGTGCCATCATACTAGCAATCAAACAAATAGGGAATCTTTAATCATCATCTCACCATTGTCATCAACATAAAAACACACATATAATGATAAACACATAGAAAACAACAACAACAAGGTTGTAACTTCACTTCAAAAAAAAAAAGAAGGTTGTAACCTTGGAAATGGCATTAGATCTCCAAGGTGAGTGACTTCACTAATGATAATCAGATGCAAATTATCCATTTGTTCTTAGAATTCCTCATGTGCCATCATTTTCGGATCAAAAGAGCAATAGGGAATTAAAGAACATGATGGATCAAAGAAGGAAAACAGGAGTAAGAAGACTCCATACACATCTCTTGCTAACTTAGATAAATTCATACACATAAAAATTACCAAGTAGGAAAAAAAATGGAATGCTTGCCACTGCCGCTAGTTTCAACAATTGCGACACTCCTTCCTACTGATACAACAAAAGAGATTCCATTAAGGATCTTTTTGTCTGCTAGATATTGAATTTGAAGAAAAAGTTAGGACGGAGAGGAGGAGGAAGGGGAAGGCAGGAGGAGATGAGGAGGGTGAGAAGGAGGAGGGGGATGGCTGGAGGAGATGAGGAGGGGGAGGGGAGATTAGGAGAAAGAGGAGGATGAGGATGAAGAGGAGGAGGGCAGGGAGGAGGATAGTAGGGAGGAGGAGGAGGTATTGGGGCCTTGAGGAGGAGGAGGGGGTCACTGGAGGGCGAGGAGGAGTTGTAGGAAGAGGGGGCCTGATAGGGGAGGAGAAGCAACAATAGGAGGACGAGTTGTGGATGCGGAGAAGGAAGAGGAGGGGGTGGGGAGGAAGAGGAGTAGGAAGAGGAGAGGAGCAGAGAGGAGGAGGAAGATGAGGAGGTTTTCAACGTGGAGGAGGGTGGTGGCGAGGAGGTTTTCGACGAGGAGGTGGAGGAGGAGGAAGATGAGGAGGAGGGGCGACGACGAGGATCTCTGTGATGAGGAGTTCTGCGGACGAGGAGGAAGGAGTGTGTGCAGTGTGGGGGAGGAGAGGGTTCTGCGAGGCATAGAAGGTCTAACATTTGCTGTCGGTTTAATTAATAAACGACGGCAAATGTATAATTCAATTTCAATTCTCGCGCCCAAAATTTTGCGAAAAATTTTAGGTTGACATTTGCCGTCGCTTATTATAATAAGCGACGGCAAATGTATAATTCAATCTCAATTCTCGCGTGTAAAATTTTAAGGGAAAATTTAAGGTCGAGATTTGTCGTTGCTTGTAATAAGCGACAACAAATATTCATTACATACTACTTTTTGGGCAAGGTGGGGGCTCTCAATTTTACTGTGGTCTTCACCGTTGATTATATCACTAAGCGACAGCAAAAGTATTTTTGCCGTCGCTTGCATAACCGACAGTAACGAACTGACGGCAGATCACCATTTTTTTGTAGTGCTTGTGCGTGCAGGAAGACTTTTTATCCCAGTCTTTGGTCTTCTGTTTAGGAGGAACTCTTTCCACCAAAATTCTCACTCGCCAAATAAGTGTGCTCTTCCAAATAAAGATGTAGGAGACATACTGACAATGCTACCAGAAGAAGAAAGAAAAAATCAAGACAAGAAAAAAAAAAAGTAAAATGAGAAAAGAAAAAAAAGCAGAAAACTAAAGAAAAATAAAAGGAAAAAGATATTCTTTGAATAAGCGAGTATGTTCTCCAAATTTTTGTAAATTCTTCCACCAAAAAGATTTTTCAGGGTGCACTACAAATACCATGTTTCTGCTAAATATTCTTTGAGCCACAACACAATAAGAGTTGGGTCGAATCTTTACTCATTTTTGAGAATCGATCCAAAGAAATGAGCTGAAGCTGGGACCAACCTAGATTTGAAAAGATGTGAAACCCCAGGGTTGAGTCTTAATGTTCATCTGGTTAGTCTTGATCATTCACTAAGCACAGCCATAACCTCTTAGCTTTTGAGCTTGGCAAAACCCTTTGAGTCCTGGAAATCGCACTTATTGTTTAAATACCAAGAATCCTTGTTAGTCGAGAGATGGTTTATGTCATATGAGTCTTAAGTATTGGTAGTCTTCTTTGCAATTAGTTTTCACAATGTCCAATTGATAAACACATTAAAATTGCTTCAGAAAAATCTTCAGCTTAAGATCATTTCTAAACACCACTATCTTAGGTTTTAATAAGTGATTTGCTAGGGACTAGAAAAAGATAGGCATGGGGTGTGATTGCGCAACAATTCACGTCGCTGATTAATCAATTTTATGCTATTTTCTAGCTTCACGCATGTAGATTAGGTAGATATTCATGAATTTTGTAAATATGTGCATGCATGCATTTTATGGAGAGGAAGATAGAGAGAGAGATTGACCCCCCCTATCCCATTCATTTCCACCACCTAATACCACCTAACACAACACCAGCCTACATCACCTATAATAATTTCCTAGCAACCTAAATACCTACCCACAAAACACCCAATATCCTACAATATATTTTGCTTGCTCCCTACTCCCTCCATCCCATCCCACCTATATAACAAACCCAACAGCCCCCCCAGGCAAGGGTCAGCTACCACTCCAACCGCAACACTTCCTACTCCCTTCCTCACTCGTAGACTCACACACATCACTCCACAGTAGCCACTCCACTCCCCTGCTGCCCAACATCCTCACCTCTCCTCTCTCCCTCTCTTCATCTCCATACACAGCCCCCCCTCATCAATTGAGAGGGGCACGCTATGTGCAGGAGCAAGTTCCCTGTGGTCTCAATACATCGCCGTGAGCTCCACCATCACCCAACTCCCTCGCAAGTAGGTGGGCATGGTGGGTTCCCTTTTATCTTTTTTTTTTTTTTTGCTAGCATATAGCTCAGAAATTCCTTTGTTTTTTTAGCACTGTAGTGCAATGTAGCGTTTCTATTGCGATTCATTTCCTCGCGAAGCCACCGGAGGGCTTCTCACTTATCTGGTGCAAAGACCATGCACTCCCGCCTCCATGATGAGAACCTCATCATGAGCCATAACTAGCTCATTTTGACCTAATACAAAGGATAAAAGCTCCTACATAACTCAAGGAAAGGCTTAACTCAGAGAATTCTGAGTTTAAGGAGAAAACAAGTCATAAGGGGTAAAAATGCAATTTTACCAGTATAATCTGCATACAGGGTAATTCAGGGCCCAAACATAGGTCAAAGCAACTTAATAAGAATAAAAGTGGGATGAGATGATCTAGCAAGGGCTACAGTAATTCCAAGAAACTAAATGATAATCTGTAATCCTAAAACAACCCACTTCAATTCACGAGGTTCGAGGCAAAGTAAAAATAGAATAAACCCTCTAAAATTCATAGAAAAATAATTTCTAGGGTTTAGAACCTTCAATTTGGCCTTCAGAACCCATTTTGACCTACATTGAGAACCATGCCCAATTAATAACTTAATTTGGGTTTTCGCATAAATTGACCGGTCAAACAAGGTTTAATATAGAAATGAAATTCACCATCAGATTCCTTAGGTCCTAATTAGTCATGTATAAAAACTTGAGCCTAAGAAGAAACCTCCTTGACCAACTTTACACTTTGGTCCTCATATATTTACTTTTTGGCCCTCAACTTTTGAACCCTTGCATTTTGGCCCCTAACTCTCCTTCGTTCTTTGCGTTCAGGTCCCCCCTGCAAAACCTGCCAGCACCATGCTCCGGCGACCTTGCGCGGAGCATGGTGCCGCGCAGGGTGAGGGGGAGAGCCTGGTAAGTAAACCGGGGGTGCCCTGCGTCGTCAGCCGTCGCAGGGACACCCCCTGGTCGCTGTAACCCACCATACCGGCCGTGCGAACGCACGGACGGTATGGGTTTCCATCTCCGGCGTCCTCCGGCGAGGGAGACACGTCGTCTCCCTCCGCCTTCCTCCCTGTTTTGATCCCTATAAATACCCCCGTCACTCCACCGACCTCGGTAGCTGGGATCTGACGGAGAAAACCCCCAACTTTCCTCTCCTCTCACTCCGGCAGACGCCCACCAGCTCCGGCGGTTCTTCCTCCTCCTCCTCTTCGCTCTGCCGCAATACCAGCAGCAGAGACTTCCTCCCCTGCTCTTCCCGCGCCACGCCGTACCCAGCTGGCGCCTCTCCGGCTCTCTGCTCGCCGCCGCCCCTTCCCCTGGGCATCTTCTTCTCCGGCGACAGTCGATACTACTGTCGCCCTGCCCCGGCCCCTTTCGTCTCCGTAGCTAGGTCAGAACTCCTCCCCATCTCCCCCTCTTTCTTTTCCTCACTGTCTTTTATTTGATTAAACCCTCGACCGCTCCTGTTCACCCTCACCTTCTCCGCCTCCGGCCATCCTCCGGCGAGCCGCTCCCATCACCTCAGCAACCCACACGGCTCGCCGACCACCGCAGAACCTCCGCCTCCTCACCCTGATCAACCCCCGCCCTTCCACTTCCCCCACATCACCCTCTGCAACCCCACCGAACAAACCCATCTTCCGACCCACAGTCCGACCTAGGGCAGCCCCTGCACGTCGCCCCACGCCTCGCCACCACCCACACGAGCTTCGCCACACCCTGGCGAAGCTCCCGGCACCGTCTGATTAGGCCGAGAGGCCGTTTTGCTGTGAACAGGCCACCCGACCTCCGCCGCCATTGCCGTGCAGAAGGAGCTGCTTCCGCCTGCAGCTGCAGGCGCGCCACGCCCAGATTCGTCTCCCAGACCTTGCGAGGCGTTTCGACAAAGCATCAGGCTCGCAGCTGGGGCGAAAGCCTCGCGTGAAGCCGCGATCGCCCGCTGCTTTCTCCGCTGCGGGTGCTCAATTAGGGTGGGACATTTAGTCCCACCTCGGAAAAGTCTGAAGAGGCGCAGCGGTATAAGGCGCAAAAGTGCTGGAGGCTTACTGCCTCAGCACACGGGGTGAGGTCCCCTACACCCGCCCGGTTACCCGGTCTCGTCCGCGCTCACGCCCCGCGGACCTGACCCGACCCGACTTAGACTGACCTGCACTCCTCGCCCACCACACACACCGGTGGGCCTGGACCCGGGCGCGACCCGTACCCGACTACCCGGCAGCTCTGGGAGAGCTTTCCCAAGAGCGGATTCTGAGAGAGAGAGAGACGCGGGGGGGGGGGAGGGTAGAGTAGGTTTTGTCCTCTGACATAAACTCTGAAGTGTGCAGGCACAGGTGAAGAAGAAGGACCGCGGAAGAAGAAGGAAGCTGAGGGAGACACTGTAGCAACAAGCGGTTTAAGTCGTCTGATTGGAAAATCAGACGACGTCCTGAAGGGAAAAGAAGAAAGAAGAAGAGACGACGTCCTGATAGGAAAAAGAAAGAAGAAAGAAGGAGATCTGAAGAACAACAGAAGAAGGCGAGGCAGAGGAGAACACAAAAGAACAAGGGAAGAACTGAAAGAAGAGAAGCACGAGAAGAAGATCTGAAGAAAGGAAAAGAAGAAAGAAAGGAAAAGAAGAAGAACATCACCACTGCAGATAAAGAAGAAGAAGATAACAGAAGGTCTGAGACGAGGAGAAGCAAAGAGAAAAGAAGAAAAGACAACAAATTCTTTCTCTCTCTCTTTCTTTATTTTTGTAAAAGAAACTTGTACCCCTAGAATACAACTTGCTCCCTGAGTTCGACCTCGGGAACTCTTTTATTTTCCGAGTAAAAAATTATATATTTGAAATGATGACAATAACTGGCTATACTACAACGCTATAACAATAAAACCCGGTTATATCCTTGTCTCTCACTCCACGTGCACAACTAGTTTATGCGCCTCACACCTGCATGCCTTCTCTCCCCTTTTGACCAGCTAGGTGAGAAACCCAGCGGGTCAAAAATCCTTTCAACCGGTTGATTTTTGCCCCTTGGAATAATGCATGCCTCTCTCGTGAAAAATGCCCCGTGCACGCGGCAACTGACAAGCTTCTCAGCTAGCCAGCTGCCCACCCTCTCTCACATGCCATGCACCCGCCGCAGTCGGTTGCCCCCACCCCTCCACTATCCACTCGCTCCCTCTCTCTCCCCTTTCCCACACACTCACACTCACATATGCATACACATATACACACACATCACTCATTTTTACTCCTCACTCTGACACACTCACGCACACACACATCATCCACATACACATACACATGCACAGACGCACTCACGAACCCACACACCTCATTGCCACCACACTAACGCACACACACATACACATACATATCCATATATACATACACACCCATACATATATATATCCATATATATATATGCACACACAGTAACACATATATACACGCACACCCATGCCTTCACATACATACATACATACATACACACATACATACACATATATATATATACACCCACATCTATATATATAGACACATATATATATTCATACACATCCCACCTACACATTCACGTACACATTTTCCACTCATTATACTGCACATTCCCCTTACCGCGCATTACATCGTAGGTATATTTGCACCAATTGCGCATATATTCCCGATATTCGCACACATTAAGCCATCTCACACACACACCCACACGTCCGCTCCACACCCATACATGACATATAGCTAGGTTAAGCGTGTCTCTCTAGACGACAGTTAACCCAGCGTGGTGCTACATTCCATTGAACCTTTGATTCAATCCCAACCTTATTATGTATTGCATAGTTATATATATATATCTATAGTATATATCTATACCTTATGTATATATATCTATAAATAAGCTAAGTAATTCCATTCCGTATTTCCTTTCCGCACTTCTTTTCCTTGTCTTTTATTTTGTTGATTAAAGAAAAGACCAAAAAAAAAATGAAAAAAAAAGAAAAGATAACTCTTGTCTTTGAAGGTATACGGTCTCGCGTGTGGCGAGATCAGTTTTGAACTTGATTTTGGCATGTAGCTAAAGACCAATTATGAGGGTATACCTCAAGGACAAGATTATCCAAAAAAATCTAAAACCAAGAAAAACCCAAAAATACAATAAGTGAATGGAAATCACCCATCGTTAGGAATCGCGTAGAAATCAACTAACTCCAAAACCACCACCTTATGTTCGACCCTGGGCCTAAAACTGACAAGTTAAAATTTGATTTAGTCCTGGTTAATAAATTTTTGATAAACTGTGTAGATTCTCCTGTAGGTAATCACTCCCACTATAAACTTTTCGACTCTAATATAACCTTATTAAATAACCCTACTCGTGTTTTGTCAACCCCGGTGGCCTGAACATTGATAGGGAAAAAATAGGGATTACTGAAAGGACTGAGTTCAACAAAATCAAATGTCTCCCGTTCGATGAGAACTGGCTACAACACCCTTCCATCTTTAATGATATCTTCTCAAACAATTGACTCTAGTCCTTTTTCATCTTCTTTGCTTGTAACGACAAACCAAGGTACCTGATGGGGAGGGTGGCTATGGGTGTTTGCAATATCTAGGACATCTCCTCCTTGTATCTACTCACCCCACCAAAATAGACAAGAGAGGATTTGGCACCATTAATGCTCAAACCTAAAATCACACCAAATATATCGACAACATGCTTAAGCACCTCTGCCTCATATGACCCCGCTTCTATAAAGAAAATGGTGCCATCTACAAACTATAAGATGGGTGTCAAAGCCCTCTGGAAAGATAGAGTGTAACCATGCAGGTATCTGCCTGAACACGCTCTGAATGCCAACCGTGCCAAAGTGTCCACTACCAAGATAAAAATAAGAGGTGCCACCGGACATCCCTATCTGACACCTTTCTGTAGCTGAATCCACATCCCCGTGGGACGCCCATTAATCAATGGGGGGAAAGAAGAGGTGGTAACCGATCTCTTGATCCACTAGACCTACTCCTCTGGGGAACCTCTGTGTCTAAAGATCTTCCACAAATACTGCCACGAAATCGAATCATAGGCTTTAGAAAAATCAACTTTCTGCATGAAAGCACTTTTTTCCTTCTGACCCACCCAGACACCATTTCTTGAGCCAAAGTAAAGGATTCCAGCAAAGATCTTCCTTTAAGGAAAGTAGACTGCACTGGACTAATAATATTCTTCACCACCTCTCTCATCCTATTTGCAAGGATTTTGCCAATGATCAAATAAATCGAGTTGGACAAATCTATGGGCCTAAAATCTATTAATGACACCACTCCCGACTTCTTAGGTAGAAGAAAAAGAAGGGACTTATTTATTCTTTCAACCTTAAAGTTTCCTCTCTGGAATTCATCAATCATAGCAAGCACATCCGACTTGACTATCGACTAGAAGGAAGAGTAAAAGAAAATAGGAAAGCCATCCAATTAAGGGGACCCTTCCGCTTCAGCCCCTTCAGGGCTATTATTACTTCATCTTCCCCAATGTGTCTACATAGCAACCGACCCTCCTCTTCCCCTAGCTGTGGCATATCAAACTGACTCAGTCTCCACACACCCCTCTGCTCCACACACGTAGAATCCAAAAAATATTGGTTGGCTATACTACAAACATCCGGGGGGAAGGTAGCAACATGGTCCCCATATTTGACAGAGGTGATATGATTGTACCTTCTTATAGCACTCATAGCCATATGGAAAAACTTGGTGTTGGAATCACCCTCCTTCAACCACAACTGTCTTGACCTTTAGCGCCAGTTAATCTCTCTCAGAAGATCCTCTTTGGCCACAACATTCTGCAACACTCTTCGTTGCCCCTTCTCCTCATCATTCAGCCTAGTCAAATCCTCCTTCCTATCTAAAGCCTTCACCCCTTCCAACGCCTCCCTCCTCCTTTGCACCTTCAACACCCCCGTAGTTTTTTTATACTCCAACATCAGCCGAAGCCCATTTAGCTTGAACACTACCCTTTGGGTGGCTGACCCTCTCCCTCTTGAGCCAACCACAAAGAAGACACCATATCTTTGAAGCCTTCCTCATTGAGCCAAGACTATTGAAATTTAAAATAAGAACCCGCCTTCACACCCTCTCCACTCTCCCACACAAGAGGTGTATGATCATAAAAAGGATGGGCCATGGCCATCATCAATGCCATATGGAAAGATCCCATGAGCTCAACATTACAAAAGAATCTGTCCATTTTGGACATCTATCCTCCACCACCCCTCCAAGTGAAAGCTGCACCTGAAGAAGGAATATCAACAAGTTCCAAATCTGTGACCACATTTTGGAAGCCAAAAGTGGATGAGTCCACCCTCCCATTTGGCCTATCATCCGAGGATAATGTGGCATTGAAATCACCACCCAAGAGCCAAGCAGCTCCCTACACATAATCAACAATCTCACACAATTCATCCCACAACACTAGCCTCTCCCCCTGATTACACGACCCATAAATAGAGGTAACATGAAGAGAAATGATATCAAAAACTCTGGTGAACCTGCAAGTGATAGAAAACTGCCTCATCTTCACATCAACCAACTGAAGTTTCATGAAGTTCCACCACACGCAAACTCCCCTCGCACGTCCTTCAGATGGAATACATTTCAAGGAAAATTCCCCTACACCCATTAAAGGCTGCCATTTCGCAACTTCTTCACCATCAACATGAGTCTCCTGTAAGCAAGCACAATCCACTCCCCATTCATGAAGATACCTCAACAGAGTGCCCCTTCTTCCATGATCCCTCAACCCCCTCACGTTCCAAGTTAGAACCTTCAACATGATGGATCAACCATACCCTCCTGCCCTTCTTCCCTACGTGTAACCTGGAGCACCTTTGCCAGTTGGTTGACATCAACCTGCACTGGACCACAACTCCTGAGGTGGTGCTTCCCCTTGCTAGCATGTCCTCCTCTAGTGGGGGAGGAGGACCCCACTTTATATTTGGCCTCCTTTGGGGTAGAGAATACAAAAGTATCCCTCACCATGTTCTTGGATGCTGACTCATCCATCTGCTTGTGAATCACAATGGCCCCTATCATATCTTCTGCTCGTATACATGAAGCCTCTGCCTTTGGCTCTTCCACAACTTCTCTTTTTCTAGCCACTACCATTGACACTTTTCTCAACACCAACCGGCCTCCAATGCATGGTCTCTCCTGTTGCAGTCTTTGGATGACCCCTCATCACATTGTTATTTCCTGCTTTTGGAGTAGTCTCCTCCACACGAAGAGGTAAAAGCCATGAAGATCCACCACACCTGAGAACCACCTTGTCATAGAACAGTCCCCCATGCTTCAACCTCACTTACTACCTTCACTGAGCTCCCATCCCCCTCCTCAACACCAATCTGCATGCCCTCCTTCAAGGAGGCAAAACTTGCCACAATACTACCCACCACAACATAGGAGCGCAAATGTAAAGACACTCCAAAAATTTCGACAAAGCCATCACAATCCAAAAACCTTTGCGGAGGTCTCTTACTCAAAGTGCCATAAAATGGTGAAACCAAGCGCCAAGTCATCGAAATCAAACCCATTGACGAGGATCAAAACTTCAAACAATCAACATTCTCCTTCTCCAACCCGAAAACCACGAGCCTCGATGGGTTCAGGACACATATCTTCCACGAACATGAAAGGCAGGGTAGAGATCTTACAAGGCCCCGAAGATAGTCCAAGGTCGATCCTTCCGCCATGACCTCCCCGACAAGAGCTTCTTTAAGGCACTCCTCCACCACAAGGACTTCCCTGGAGACTGGCACTTCAACGTCCATGGAGGGGCCCACAGGCGGTGAAGGAGGCCGTCCCCATGCACGAGCACCACGCACATAAGTCCCATGTGGCCGAGAGTCTCCCGCACCCATGTGCTGCATCTCCTCTTCTCCATGTCGACTAGGGTTTGGGGCCCCTCCTCCATGCATCTGTGGTCTTGCCTCTCTCTCCATTGGATGCACGTGGCCGTCTCCTGCACATGGAACGTTGGTGCCCCAGTCCTCCACATTGGAGACACACGAGGGCGTTGCGGTAGTTCATAGCCACGTGATCCCTCTCCCTACATCGGTAGCAAAGGATGCCCTCTACCCCCTTGCTAGAGAAGCCTCCAGCACCCACATGTCCCCACGGCCCCCTTCCCTCCACCGATGATGGCCTCCCTCTCCCACGATGATGGCAACCCATGACCCACGTCCATCTGCTACCCGTCGCCTAGTCGTTCCTTAGAGACCCCATTAGGCTCCTCCAAGACCTTCTTGCCGATTCCTCTTCATGACTACTTTTGGGAAAAGACTCTGAGGCTTGCCATTGTAGTAGGTCGGACAACTGGACGGTGGTTGTGGGCAGTAGTGGTGATGTGTGGCGAGTTGGGTTGCAACCTCAATTTTTTTCTTCTTAAACTTGGTAAAACTCTTTGGATCTTGGAAGCTGTACATAAGGTTTAAATACTAAGAGTCCTTGTTAGTCGAGAGATGGTTTATGTCATGTAAGCCTTAAGTACTGGTAGTCTTCTTTGCAATTGGTTTTTACAATGTCCAATAGATAAACACATTGATATTGCTTCAGAAAACTCTTCAGCTAAAGATCATTTCTAAACACCTTACTACTATATTAAGTACTAAAATAAGTGTTCTACTAGGGACTAGCAAAAGATAGGCATGGGGGTGTGATTACGCAACAATTCACGCCAACAAGTTATCGATCTTATGCTATTTTATGGCTTTAAACATCTAGGATTAGGTAATAATCCTTGCATTTTGTAAATACCTGCATTCATGCATGATGAGAACCTCATCATGAGCCATAACTAGCTCATTTTGACCCAATACAAAGGATAAAAGCTCCTACATAACTCAAGGAAAGGCTTAACTCAGAGAATTCTGAGTTTAAGGAGAAAACAAGTCATAAGGGGTAAAAATGCAATTTCACCAGTATAATCTGCATACAGGGTAATTCAGGGCCCAAACATAGGTCAAAGCAGCTTAATAAGAATAAAAGTGGGATGAAATGATCTAGCAAGGGCTACAGCAATTCCAAGAAACTAAATGATAAATCTGTAACCCTAAAACAACCCACTTCAATTCACAAGGTTCGAGGCAAAGTAAAAATAGAATAAACCCTCTAAAATTCATAGAAAAATAATCTCTAGGGTTTAGAACCTTCAATTTGGCCTTTAGAACCCATTTTGACCTACATTGAGAACCATGCCCAATTAATAACTTAATTTGGGTTTTTGCGCAAATTGACCGGTCAAACAAGGTTTAATATGAAAATGAAATTCACCATCAGATTCCTTGGGTCCTAATTAGTCATGTATAAAAACTTGAGCCTAAGAAGAAACCTCCTTGACCGACTTTACACTTTGGTCCTCATATATTTACTCTTTGGCCCTCAACTTTTGAACCCTCGCATTTTGGCCCCTAACTCTCCTTCGTTCTTTGCAATCAGGTCCCTCCTGCAAAACCTGCCAGCACCATGCTCCGGCAACCTTGCGCGGAGCATGGCGCCGCGCAGGGTGAGGTGGGGGACCTGGCAAGTAAACCGGGGGTGCCCTGCATCGTCGACCGTCGCAGGGACACCCCCCTGGTCGTTGTAGCCCACCATACCGGCCGTGCGAACGTACGGACGGTATGGGTTCTTGTTTCCGACCATCCTCCGGCGAGGGAGACACGTCGTCTCCCTCCGCCTTCCTCCCTGTTTGATCCCTATAAATACCCCCCGCTGCTCCACCGACCAGGGTAGCCTGGATCTGACGGAGAAAATCCCCAACTTTCTTCTCTTCTTCCTCCGGCAGACGCTCACCAGCTCCGGCGGTTTCCTCCCCCTCCACCTCTTCGCTCTGCCGCAATACCAGCAGCAGAGACTTCCTCCCCTGCTCTTCCCGCGCCACGCCGCACCCAGCTGGCGCCTCTCCGGCTCTCTGCTCGCCGCCGCCCCTTTCCCTGAGCATCGTCTTCTCCGGCGACAGTCGATACGACTGTCGCCCTGTTCCTCCCCCTTCGTCCCTGCAAGTAAGCTAGAGCTACTCCCCTTCTCCTCCTCTTTCTTTCCCCGCTTTCAATTTATTCAATTAAGCCCTCTACCGACCCTGACCACCTTCACCCCCTTCGCCTCCGACCACCCTCCGGCGAGCCGCTCCCATCACCTCAGCGACCCACACGGCTCGCCGACCCTCACCGAACCTCCGCCTCATCACACTGAGCACCCCCCACCCCTCCACTGCCACTCCACACCTCCGTAACACTCCCCCGAACAAACCCATTCCTCCGGTTGCAGTCCGACCCAGGGCTGCCGCCAGACACCACCTTGCGGCCTGCCGCACAGCTCCTCACCTTCGCCGGGCCACGGTGAAGGTTCCCCAGTGGTTTGATCAGGCCGAGAGGCCATATTCGTGTCCGACAGGTTTTGAGGTTCGACCGCCATTAACGCACATTGAAGCAGCTTCTCCCGCGCTCCAGGCTTGAGGAATCCAGGTCTCCAGCTGCTGCGGAGTACAGGGAGTCTTGCGAAGGCAGCCAGCCAGCAACCTATGCAAATAGAAGCCGCAGCTGCAGAAGCCAGGCCGCGGTCTCCCTGCAGGCGCACGCGAGGAACGGTCTGCGTTTAGTCCCACATCGGTAAGCCTCACACCCGTTCCACTGTTTAAATTGATTTCGTGCACTAGCCTTACTGCCTCAGTACACGGGGTGAGGTCCCCTTCACCCGCCCGGTTACCCGGTCTCGTCCGCGCTCACGCCCCGCGGACCTGACCCGAACCGACCCGACCCGACTCGACTGACCTGTACTCCTCGCCCACCACGCACGCCGGTGGGCGTGGACCCGGGCCTGATCCGAACCCGGTTACCCGGTAGCTCTGGGAGAGCTTTCCCAAGAGTGGTTTCAGAGAGAAAGAGAGACGCGGGGGGGGGGGGGAGGGTAGAGTAGGTTTTGCCTCTGACGAAAAATTCTGAAGTGTGCAGGCACAGGCGAAGAAGAAGACCCGCGGAAGAAGAAGGAGCTGCACTGTAGCAAATGCATAGTTAAGTCGTCTAAGCACCGGGTCAGACGACGGAAGGTCAGCAGCCAGAGCAGGAAAGAAGGAGATCTGAAGAAAGAAAGGAAGAAGAAACATTCACAGAAGAGACTGCAGAAAAAGAAGAAGAGAGGCCAAGACAGAAACCAAGGAAGAAGAAGAAGGAGATCTGAAGAGGAGCATCACCTCTGCAGAACAAAGAAGAAGAAGGAGATCTGAAGAAAAGAAAGAAAGAAGAACATCACGAGGAGAAAACGAAAAGAACAACAAATTCTTTCCCTCTCTCTTTCTTTATTTTGTAAAAGAAACATGTATATCTCTAGAATACGACTTGCTCCCTGAGTTCGACCTCGGGAACTCTTTTATTTTCCGAGTAAAAAATTTATATTTGGAATGTTGGTAATAACCGGCTTTACTACAACGTTATAACAAAACCAAAACCCGGTCGTCAAACCAACCGACGTTTCATTTTGGCGCCGCTGCCGGGGAGCAACGGCTATTCTAGAGGTAAACATTCCTGTTTCTTTTAATTTCTGATAATCTCCTCTCTTTTGTGCAGCTACAGGAACTCAAGAAGACAAGCAACCACACGACAACCACTCCGAAGATAGGTAAATTTTTCCTCTCACTATTAACCCCTAAACTCTAAAGAGGAAGAAAAGAAAAGAACAAGCAATATAGGGCTAACCTGTCTTCCATACTTAGTAACCATAAAGAGTTGCATGTTTTCAACTCATCACTCCTGCACACTATTAAGGGTATTTAAGGGCTAACACATTCTTGCTTGAGCCCTAATTGCCCAACAAAGAGTTAAATGGACCAAGTAGAGCCAACATAAGGTCAAACATTAGGATTTCAGTAGAGACACACCCCTTAATCAAGAATTGAGGAAATCCAAAAGAGGTGTGCCCAAGCCATTGATTGAAAATAATTAACAAGAAAAATCCTAAACAATTGGCTCTCTCTCTTTAAACACTTGGACCCTAAAAGAAAGGACCCAAAAAGCTCTCAAAGAAAACAAGAGGTAAAGTTGACCCCTTTGGGTTAACCAACCTTAAATTAGGTCACTCTTTGCACTTAAAAAGACTAAAGTTCAAGTGAAACCTTAAGCACCCTGATCTTAAAATTGGTAGACTTAAGAGGTCAAGATCCCCATTCTGGTCTACCTGGAACCGCAGTGACAAGAGAGGTCGGGTGGGGGAAACCCTGTAACCCGTGGGGACGCTCTACCGTGTAGGGGTCTTCGCGGGACTCTCCCTCTCTGGCTGCCCAGGTAATTCTCAGGTGGACGATCTTTCTGATCAAGGGGTCCATCTGCCCCGCACCTCTATAGTCACCCAACACATTTTTGGGTGTCTTGATTGGGTCCAACACCTTCTAAACTTACCTCTTCCAAACAGTGCATGTACGGAAGGAGGTCCCTAAGACCACCCTTAAGACCTCCTTTAGAAATTCGCTCTCGTCAAGGCCAAGCCTCGACGCCCGTGTTTTTGCAGCAACACCCTCACATTATTCTCTCTTCTGATTCAGAACCAAGTTCTTCTTCTTCCCCCATCATGGCTCAGCCAGTTGAGGAAGAAAATAATCTGGAACACCAGCTCCAGCGACTCAATGACCTCTTCCAAAACTTCGTGCACCCACCACAGCGTCCTATGATGCGGGACCACTATAATCCTGCTGCGGTGGCCATTGAGCCTCGAGTCAGAATCCCGACTGGAGGACCTGATTCCGAACTAAAGCCCAACATGATTCATGCTATACCTAAATTCCATGGGCTTAATTCTGAAGATCCCTTCCAGCACATCAAACAGCTTAAGCATCTGGCCCACACTTTTGGATCAGATGCGCAAAATCGGGATATTCTTCTCATGAAGATGTTCTCCTTTTCTCTTATGGACAAGGCCGCCCATTGGTATCAAACTCAGACCCGGCCGATCAACACTTGGGAAGAACTTCAATCCGAGTTTTTGAAAAAGTTCTTTCCTGTTGGTCGGACCAACGCCTTGCGCCATCAGATTACACACTTCACTCAACAATCAGGAGAACCTCTCCATGAGGCATGGGATCGTTTTCAGGATCTCATGAGAAAGTGCCCCCATCACGGAGTTCCTAAATGGGAACAAGTCCAATCTTTTTACCAGGGACTCCGTGAGGACATCCGCCTTTTCGTCAATGCAACTTGCGGAGGAAACATCATGGGTCAACATGAAGACACCGTATGGGAGATTCTCGAAAACATGTGCGAGAACTCCATCAACAATGACTCCATGGGATTATTCGACAGGACGAATGCCCGCGCAGCGACGAATCTTAAGGGAGCACATGAGACGCAGGGCCTGTCCGCATCAGTCGACCTGGAATTAATGGCCAGTCGATTGGACAAGGTCTCAATCATTGAAAAGAAGGTGGATGAGCTGACTCAGCACTTGCAGCGAGCCACCTCTGCGCGTAACTCCTTTGCACAACCTCCTTCCACACAGGAGACTGTGCAAAACATCCTCCACCGATCCTCCCCTGGGATGGATCCATATCCATCCCCATCTGATTCTTGGACTGGAAGATCATCCGATCCTTTCTTCACCAGCCGGGGGAACTCCATTCCTCCTTTCCCTGATTCTCAGGAGGTTCCTCAGACCTGCGAGGACCTCAACGCCATCCAGAACGACCCATTCTCCAACACTTACAACCCTGGATGGCGAAACCATCCCAATTTTCAGTGGGCGGGAAATTCCCAAACCCAAAGACCACCTTTTCAGTCCCGCCCACAGCCCTCTCATCACTACCAGCCGCCTCAGCCTCGGCCCAACCCTACTTATCCATCAGGGCCAAATCAAGATCAAATGTCCTTAATCCTTCAGACTCTGGCTGACATTCAAAAATCGAATGCGGCTATTCAAAAACAGCACAAGGACGAGCTTACTGAAGTTAAAACTCAACTGGCCCAGTTGGCAAATTCTCGCCAGCCAGGCACACTCCCTTCCCAACCCCTTCCTAACCCAAATAACGTGCCAACCCAGAAGCGCGTTATGAATCCAAATTTAGGCCACGCTCAATGGATTTATCAGGCCCCCACTGCTCCATCTCCAGACGAGATGGATGCCTCAACTTCTCGTGCGGAATTTCAGCAGCAGCCACCCCTCCTACCAAACCCAAACCAAAATCAGGCCGGATTAAATTCTGTAACAACACATAGTGGTAAGACAACTCAAGACCCGCATTATCCAAACCACTCCCAGCCTGATAACCATGACCCTAGGATAGTTATCCAAGGTACCGCTGTTCCAGATCCACAACCTGGACCTATCCTAGAGGAACCAACCAAGATCCCGTTTCCCGAGGCCCTGACCAAGGGAAAGAAGACCACCAAACCCGTGGCCCCTGAGGAGGACCTGGTCAAGCTCTTTGAGCAGGTCCACATAAACATCCCCTTGATGGATGCAATCCGCCACGTACCAGCTTACGCACGATTTCTAAAAAATATATGTACACCCCAGCGTAAGCCGCGAACCAAGGGAGGGAGCCCAATTGTTCTGTCAGAGCAAGCCAGCTCTGTAATCCTTAGTAGACTCCCACCCAAGGCTAAAGATCCTGGAACTCCCCTGATTTCCTGTAAGATAGGTGGTACCCAATTTGATAGAGCATTGTTAGACTTGGGCGCATCCATAAACCTGATACCCACATCCTTACTTGACCATCTAGAAGAATCTGAGCTGAAACCAACCGAGGTGACATTACAATTAGCAGATCGATCTATAAAGTCACCAAAAGGGATTCTCGAGGATGTTATCGTGAGAGTGCGGGATTTCTATTTTCCAGTGGACTTTATAGTCTTAGACATGGATGCACCTGAGAACCCTAGGGATACACCAATCATTCTAGGGAGACCTTTCTTGGCTACTGCTAGAGCCAACATCAGCTGTGAGGAGGGCCAAATAGAGCTTAAGTTTGGAGATCAAACACTGAAAATTGATATATTTAAGGCCCAACAAGGAATTAATTGCGGCGTCATCGAGCAAATTTGTGACATCAAGACTTTGGTTGATGAATCACACCTCCAGAATGACTTGAGTATGCCTCATCAACCACAGAAGGATCTTGACCCGCAAACAGAGGAGTCAAATCCAGATGTGAACAACCCAGTAACTCCCACCCTTGAACCTCACATCTATACTGAACCACCCGCTGCTGCTGAAAACCCCATCCTCGAACTGAAACCCCTTCCTGCTCACTTAAAATACATCTTTTTGGGTTCTAATCAGACCCTTCCTGTGATCATCAATTCCAACCTCAGTCCTGAATAGGAAGCCAGTATGATTGTTGTCCTCCAGCAACATTGAAGAGCCATCGAATGGACTCTCGATGATTTGACTGGAATAAGTCCCTCTTATTGTACTCATCATATCTATTCAGAAGAGGGCACACGACCTTCTCGTGAAATGCAGAGACGCTTAAACCCCAATCTGCAGGAGGTCGTGAAAAAGGAGATCATCAAGTGGTTAGATGCCGGGATCATCTACCCGATCTCCGATAGTCGTTGGGTGAGCCCAATTCAGGTCGTGCCCAAGAAGGCAGGACTCACCACTATAACGACTGAGACCGGAGAAATCATTCCTACCCGATTAGCCAACTCGTGGAGAGTCTGTATAGATTATCGTCGACTCAATTCCTCCACGAAGAAGGATCATTTCCCACTACCCTTCATTGATCAAATTCTCGAAAAACTAGCGGGAAATAGGTTCTTCTGCTTTCTTGACGGGTACTCCGGTTATAACCAGGTGGCAATCCATCCTGAGGACCAAGAAAAGACCACGTTCACCTGCCCCTTCGGAACATACGCTTTCCGAAGGATGCCTTTCGGTCTTTGCAATGCACCCGCTACTTTTCAGCGATGCATGCTTGCTATATTCTCAGATATGGTAGGTGATTATCTGGAAGTCTTCATGGATGACTTTTCAGTTTTTGGAGCATCATTCGACGATTGCCTCCAACACTTGGTCCAGATACTCAGGCGGTGCATCGACGTGAATTTGGTTCTTTCCTGGGAAAAGAGCCATTTCATGGTGCCTGAGGGAATTGTCCTGGGACACTCAATTTCGGAGAAAGGTATCCAAGTGGATCGAGCTAAGGTTAATCTGATTTCTCACCTTCCTATGCCTAGCTCGATCAGGGACATCCGATCCTTTTTAGGGCATGTCGGTTTTTATCGACGATTTATCCCTGATTTTTCAAAAATCGCACGCCCCCTGACCACTCTTCTCTCCAAGGATGTTCCCTTCGAAATCTCCAAGGAATGCACTCAAGCATTTGAAATCCTGCGTGATCGAGTCACCCAAGCCCCGATCCTACAGTCCCCTGATTGGTCTCAACCCTTTGAGATCATGTGTGATGCATCCGACTTCGCTGTAGGAGCGGTTTTGGGGCAGAAAAATGACAAGAAACCTGTGGTCATTTACTACGCCAGCAAAACACTCGATGAGGCTCAGCGTAACTATACGGTTACTGAGAAAGAGCTGCTAGCTGTAATATTTGCCCTAGAGAAGTTCAGATCGTACCTTCTGGGTTCCCATGTCATCATATACTCGGATCACACGGCTGTGAGGCATCTCCTTGCAAAGAAGGACGCGAAGCCTCGATTGATCCGATGGATCTTCCTGTTGCAAGAATTTGACCTCGAGATTCGCGATAAAACGGGAAAACAAAACGTGGTAGCTGATCACTTGTCCCGTCTTCCTTCTGAAATAATTGACCCTTCCGGACCCATCACTGAGCATTTTCCCGATGAGCACCTGCTGACTATTGGTACTAGCCTTCCATGGTTTGCTAATATTGTAAATTACTTGGCATCTCATCAGACCCCGTCCGATTGGCCGAAGGCCAAGAAAGACAAATTACGCTCCGATGCCAAGTATTACATTTGGGAAGACCCGTACCTCTTCCGCATAGGTGCCGATCAGATCATCCGGAGATGTGTCCCGGAAGGGGAAGTCAACAATATCCTCTCTTTCTGCCATGACCAGGCATGCGGTGGCCATTTTGCCGGGCATAAAACCGCATCAAAAGTCCTCCAGTGCGGCTTTTACTGGCCCACACTGTTCAAAGACGCATACAGTCATTGCAAGGCATGCAGTCGTTGCCAGACTTTGGTCAACATGAGCCATTGCGACATGATGCCTATGCAACCGATTCTAGTATGCGAAATCTTTGATGTTTGGGGGATTGATTTTATGGGCCCCTTTCCTGTTTCGGATGGTTTCGAATACATTCTGTTGGCTGTGGACTACGTGTCCAAATGGATCGAAGCCATACCGACCCGAACCTGTGATCACAAAATCGTTCTCAAATTCATTCATCAACACATTTTCTCAAGGTTCGGGATTCCTCGTGCAATAATATCTGATGGGGGGGCCCATTTCACAAATGCTCAGTTTAGGTCACTGATGACCAAATACGGGGTGTCTCACCGAATCTCTACTCCTTACCACCCCCAAACTAATGGTCTAGCTGAGCTGTCTAATCGGGAGATCAAGAAAATCCTGCAAGTCACTGTTCGACCTGACAGGAAGGACTGGTCGTCCCGACTTCCGGAAGCATTGTGGGCCTATAGGACCGCCCACAAGACCCAATTGGGCATGTCTCCCTTTAGATTGGTGTACGGAAAGGCATGCCACCTTCCCGTCGAACTGGAGCATAAAGCCTATTGGGCAGTACGGAACTGTAATCTGGATCTTTCCAAGGCTGGGACCTACAGAAAACTCCAAATCAGCGAGATCGATGAATTACGCATAGACGCGTACGAGAACTCGCAAATCTACAAGGAGCGGGTTAAAGCCTTCCACAACAAACACATCTCGAGAAAGATCTTTCATCCTGGTCAAAAGGTCCTACTCTTTGATGCCCGACTCAAACTCTTCCCAGGAAAACTGAGATCTAAGTGGGTCGGACCATATTTGGTCCGACAGGTTTTTGGAAATGGAGCAATCGAAATCAGTCCACTCAGCCACGATTCTGAACCTTTCATCGTGAACGGTCAGAGACTCAAGCCGTTCATTGATGTAACTTCTACTGATTTGGCTGAGGCATCTTATATCCTCCGTTCCCCTTGAGCTTATTGCGCCCAGCCGATGGCGTAAAACTCAGCGCTTAACGGGAGGCAGCCCGTCATTCTCTTTGTAAACCTGAAACTTGTTCTGACACCTTTCAGCACTCGAAGTTCACCCTTGTAGACAGCCGACCCCAACTCAGATATTTGCATCTGGGATTTGAAATCGTCCGCAAAAATTCAACCCGACCCATCCACTCACCCAAATTTCTGTCTTAAGGAATAAACTAAGACCCCCTAGGTTACAATGAGGACATTGCAAATCTTAGGCATGGGGGGGTATGAAAGTACAAAAACTTGTAAGAAGAGGTTTCAAACAAAAAAAATTCACATATGCCAAAAACACCATAAAAATTAAAAAAATTTTTCGAAAAAGAATAAGAGGAAAAGAGGAGAAGAAAATTTTGTGAAGGAGAAAAGAAACAAAATGAAAAAGGAGCACAAAATTATGAGAAAAAGTGATAGTCATTAGTAAGGAACTAAGGAATTAACCTAAGTTCTAGACCTCATTCAAGAAAAGTGCACAATAAGAATGCAAACCTTAGGCATTCTTGAATAGACTCTTAGTACCCATTAAGATCTGGACACTCCTCAAGAGGTTGAGGAAAATGAAAAGCTGAAGTATTAGGTCTAAGGCTTAGGGAGTATTCGGCCTCGTTAACTAATTTTTGGTTTACGGGACTCAGTAACCTAAGCACCCTAATCTCACACACAGCCTGGTTCAGAAAGCGTAAAAATCAGAATCGCGCAGAAGCGTCGCAAAAATCTGAAAAGAACACCTAGAATAGGAGCGGCCGATCAACACAAGTTGATTTGGACGAGTTCCCAGCGCAGAGAGGCGGGAAATCCCCTCGAAGATGCGTAACAAAATATCATCTCCTCGGTGCTTGTCTCTTAGGATATTTACATATCCTACTGGGGGCATGTAAGCACTCTGCTGGTTCAGATTCCATGGATGGCATTATCTCGAAGTGTCAATTGCCAGGGTCTGGATTCGGCCACGGAATACCATGGATGGGATTATCTCGAAATCTCAATAGCCAGGATTCCGGGGGTTGCCATGGGCGGTGCTATCTCGAAGCATCGATCGCCAGGAACCCTTGAGGATTGATGATGGGAGCAAGGAATCTGATACAGACCGTGTTGAAAAGCCAATCCTAGGCTAGAACTAAAAAGAAAAAGAGAGAGAAAACTCTCCAAATAGAAAAACTTTCTATCTCTCTCTTACAAAACGCACTGCGAACTGAGCCAGGGCTAAAATCATTTCAAGCACGGGTGCTTTAACCACGAAGTCCAATAAACCTTAGGTTAGTTCTTGTGGGCCTTAAAAACCTTTGCTAAAAGACTGAGGCTAAGGCTAGACAGATTTGGATCTTGATTGGTACTAGAGTACCTTTTAGGCCTATGGTCAGCATTCTAACCTAATCTATGCTCAAATAAAAAAGGCACTTATCTAAAACCATTAAAAACTTCATGGTCTAGAACAAGGGTTGAAACCTTAAGTTTTTGCTAAGGGACTAGCAAAAGCTAGGCATGGGGGTATGATGAGAACCTCATCATGAGCCATAACTAGCTCATTTTGACCCAATACAAAGGATAAAAGCTCCTACATAACTCAAGGAAAGGCTTAACTCAGAGAATTCTGAGTTTAAGGAGAAAACAAGTCATAAGGGGTAAAAATGCAATTTCACCAGTATAATCTGCATACAGGGTAATTCAGGGCCCAAACATAGGTCAAAGCAGCTTAATAAGAATAAAAGTGGGATGAAATGATCTAGCAAGGGCTACAGCAATTCCAAGAAACTAAATGATAAATCTGTAACCCTAAAACAACCCACTTCAATTCACAAGGTTTGAGGCAAAGTAAAAATAGAATAAACCCTCTAAAATTCATAGAAAAATAATCTCTAGGGTTTAGAACCTTCAATTTGGCCTTTAGAACCCATTTTGACCTACATTGAGAACCATGCCCAATTAATAACTTAATTTGGGTTTTTGCGCAAATTGATCGATCAAACAAGGTTTAATATGAAAATGAAATTCACCATCAGATTCCTTGGGTCCTAATTAGTCATGTATAAAAACTTGAGCCTAAGAAGAAACCTCCTTGACCGACTTTACACTTTGGTCCTCATATATTTACTCTTTGGCCCTCAACTTTTGAACCCTCGCATTTTGGCCCCTAACTCTCCTTCGTTCTTTGCAATCAGGTCCCTCCTGCAAAACCTGCCAGCACCATGCTCCGGCGACCTTGCGCGGAGCATGGCGCTGCGCAGGGTGAGGTGGGGGACCTGGCAAATAAACCGGGGGTGCCCTGCGTCGTCGACCGTCGCAGGGACACCCCCCTGGTCGTTGTAGCCCACCATACCGGCCGTGCGAACGCACGGACGGTATGGGTTCTTGTTTCCGACCATCCTCCGGCGAGGGAGACACGTCGTCTCCCTCCGCCTTCCTCCCTGTTTGATCCCTATAAATACCCCCCGCTGCTCCACCGACCAGGGTAGCCTGGATCTGACGGAGAAAATCCCCAACTTTCTTCTCTTCTTCCTCCGGCAGACGCTCACCATCTCCGGCGGTTTCCTCCCCCTCCACCTCTTCGCTCTGCCGCAATACCAGCAGCAGAGACTTCCTCCCCTGCTCTTCCCGCGCCACGCCGCACCCAGCTGGCGCCTCTCCGGCTCTCTGCTCGCCGCCGCCCCTTTCCCTGAGCATCGTCTTCTCCGGCGACAGTCGATACGACTGTCGCCCTGTTCCTCCCCCTTCGTCCCTGCAAGTAAGCTAGAGCTACTCCCCTTCTCCTCCTCTTTCTTTCCCCGCTTTCAATTTATTCAATTAAGCCCTCTACCGACCCTGACCACCTTCACCCCCTTCGCCTCCGACCACCCTCCGGCGAGCCGCTCCCATCACCTCAGCGACCCACACGGCTCGCCGACCCTCACCGAACCTCCGCCTCATCACACTGAGCACCCCCCACCCCTCCACTGCCACTCCACACCTCCGTAACACTCCCCCGAACAAACCCATTCCTCCGGTTGCAGTCCGACCCAGGGCTGCCGCCAGACACCACCTTGCGGCCTGCCGCACAGCTCCTCACCTTCGCCGGGCCACGGTGAAGGTTCCCCAGTGGTTTGATCAGGCCGAGAGGCCATATTCGTGTCCGACAGGTTTTGAGGTTCGACCGCCATTAACGCACATTGAAGCAGCTTCTCCCGCGCTCCAGGCTTGAGGAATCCAGGTCTCCAGCTGCTGCGGAGTACAGGGAGTCTTGCGAAGGCAGCCAGCCAGCAACCTATGCAAATAGAAGTCGCAGCTGCAGAAGCCAGGCCGCGGTCTCCCTGCAGGCGCACGCGAGGAACGGTCTGCGTTTAGTCCCACATCGGTAAGCCTCACACCCGTTCCACTGTTTAAATTGATTTCGTGCACTAGCCTTACTGCCTCAGTACACGGGGTGAGGTCCCCTTCACCCGCCCGGTTACCCGGTCTCGTCCGCGCTCACGCCCCGCGGACCTGACCCGAACCGACCTGACCCGACTCGACTGACCTGTACTCCTCGCCCACCACGCACGCCGGTGGGCGTGGACCCGGGCCTGATCCGAACCCGGTTACCCGGTAGCTCTGGGAGAGCTTTCCCAAGAGTGGTTTCAGAGAGAAAGAGAGACGCGGGGGGGGGGGGGGAGGGTAGAGTAGGTTTTGCCTCTGACGAAAAATTCTGAAGTGTGCAGGCACAGGCGAAGAAGAAGACCCGCGGAAGAAGAAGGAGCTGCACTGTAGCAAATGCATAGTTAAGTCGTCTAAGCACCGGGTCAGACGACGGAAGGTCAGCAGCCAGAGCAGGAAAGAAGGAGATCTGAAGAAAGAAAGGAAGAAGAAACATTCACAGAAGAGACTGCAGAAAAAGAAGAAGAGAGGCCAAGACAGAAACCAAGGAAGAAGAAGAAGGAGATCTGAAGAGGAGCATCACCTCTGCAGAACAAAGAAGAAGAAGGAGATCTGAAGAAAAGAAAGAAAGAAGAACATCACGAGGAGAAAACGAAAAGAACAACAAATTCTTTCCCTCTCTCTTTCTTTATTTTGTAAAAGAAACATGTATATCTCTAGAATACGACTTGCTCCCTGAGTTCGACCTCGGGAACTCTTTTATTTTCCGAGTAAAAAATTTATATTTGAAATGTTGGTAATAACCGGCTTTACTACAAAGTTATAACAAAACCAAAACCCGGTCGTCACACCAACCGACGTTTCAATGCATAATGATGAGAAAGGAAGAAAGAGAGAGAGATAGAGCCCTCATGTTTACCCTACCACCTAATATCACCCACCTATCACCTACAATAATTAACCAAAACCTCAACTGCTTACCTTATAAAATTCTGAAAAAAATTCCCAACAACCGTAGGCTTGCTTCCCACACCTCACTCCTTACCCCTCAACTATAAAACTATCACCCCCCTCCACTCTTAGGGATCAGCACCCACCATCACCCACATCTTCATTGCATCTCCCACTCACTCGCACTCTCACTCCATCCCAGCAGTCGGCCACCTCTCCTCCTCCTGCTCTTCCTCTCCCATTCACAACACCCTCTCACCAGTTGAGAGGGCACGCTATGCCATTGGGAAGCCTCCCGCTGTTGCAAACCACCACGGTGAGGTCCACCACTATCTAGCTCCTCATGAGCAAGTAGACGTGGTGCCTTCTCTCATTATTTTGTTATTTTGATTATTGTTTTTATCTCTATTAGCGTAAGTTAAAAGCTCCCTTGTTCTTTGCTCTATTTTGCATAGTATCCCCAATCACGATTCATTTTTCCACTCGTTTGGTTCTCAGTTAACTGGTGACAAGGGTCCACGCATCACTCACTGTCGGTCACCTGCACCTGCATCCCCACTCCATTCTCTCTTCACGTCGTCGACTAAGTGAGAAACTTAGTCGGTGAGAAATCACCCCAATCGGTTGCCCCTTCTCCGCGCACACCTCCCTGCATGATCGCTTGGCTTGTTAAGGTGACAAAGTAGCTTCTCACTTTGCCAGTCGCACTCTCCTGCATGTGGTTCTCTCTCCCCCCTTCACCTGGTTACACAATCACACACACACACACAACGCGCCTTACTTCTCTCTTAGCACGCACATAATTGTTGCGTGCTACACCACACACATAGTGCACTTCACTCCACTCTACACTACTCACAAATAGACAAACACACATACACACACATTTGCACACACACATACACAAACACATGCACATGCATATATATATTCATACACATACACATATACCCATTCACATCATGCACATGTCCCGATTTACCACTCATTTTATTACGCATGTGTACACACTAGTTGCGAACACATATGAGATTTCTACTCTCATCAAGCCCTTCACACAGACACGCACATAAGTCCGATCCACACATTATGTGGCACATAGCTAGGGTTAATCATGTCTCTCTAGATGTCAGTTAACCTAGCACGGTGCTACATTCCATTTTCCAATCCCATCCTCCTTTTCTTCTCTCTCTCTCTCTCTATATATATATATATATATATATATATGTTGGAACCTTGTTCCATATCTTGTTTTGGTGTTAACAAAATTATTGTGAATTAATGTTTGCCATTAAGTGTTTTTCATATTTAGGTGAAGGATCAAGGCAAACAAGAAATGGTGGAGGCTTGATGAAAAGGAGAAGATCATGATAAGAAGGAGGCAAGATGACAAGGAAGAGTCGAGGAGGAGAAGATCATCTTCGACCTTTTTAGTTTAGATTTTACATTTATAGATTGTATATGCCTCTTAACAAAAAATCATAACTTAGATCGTAAAATCAATTAGAGATAAATTAGGATTGATATTGCGAACATTTTCAAAGTACGTAATGGATTAAAACACTTAAAATAGGTACTTGTAAGCAAGTACCGGTATTGTTCATCGATACTGGTATTTGTAAGGCATAGGTTTGAGAATTTGTCTCAAACTATAAAGAACAAGTACCGGTACCAACCATGAGTACCGGTACATGTTGGCCATAGGTTGAAGCCTTAATTCTGGCCTGAACCTTACAAGTATTGGTACCCATGAGAGTACCGGTATAGGTAGGTTACTGTGCCCAAGGAATTTCAAACTTGGGAGTCACAAGTACCGGTACTCATGATGAGTACCAGTACCAGAACTTATGTACTGGTGGCAGTGAGCTGCTAGTACCTGTACAGGTACTTTAGTACCGATACTAACTAGCCGTTGGCTCAAAATATAATGGGTAGAATATTTATTTTGTCAATGTGAATGTTGGGAAATAAATCCCAATGTCTAGTAGACAAGTATCCTAGGTCCTAAACTCTATAAAATGATCCTAGGACTCTTTGTTTGCATACAAGAGATACAAGAAAGATAAGAGAAAATTCTAGAGCTCTATATTTCATATTTTCCACCATATTTGAAGAGAAGAATAGAGTTTGTTGCTCTCAATCTTTCCACGCTTTTGCAAACGCGTCGACGTGATTTTTTTTCACACATTCATGCCTTCACTAGGCTCTCAAATCAGTAACATTATATTTACATTTGTTGAGAGGCTTAGGAACTTAGTTGTAAGATCTTTCTTTCTTACACCTATATTTCATTTGTTTTTGAACATTTACTCATTAGGTTGTAATAAACCCATTTTTGTACTTGGGTTGAGGTAACCCGTTAATTACCTCGTTTAGTAAATTGATTCTCTCAGGGTTGAGAGAATCGGGTTAAAAATCGTAAGCTGGGAGGCTTAGGTAGTGGAGTACCTAAGGGAGGGGAACCACTATACATATTGTGTTAATTTCTGTGGTTTGATTGATTGTGCAAATTTTCTTGTTATTACTGATTTTGTGTTTGAGTTTTTGTGCGCGTAGATATTCCATATTTTAGATCCTACAATATACATATATATCTACATATATGCATAAACATATATATCTTATACATACATATGTACATATATAAATAAGTTGACTATTTCCATTTATTTCAATTCTCGCATTTTTCTTTTGTTCTCGTATTTGTTAATCAAGAAAATACCAAAAAAGCATAAAAGATAACCCCTGACTTTGTAGGTACTAGATCTCGCACATAGCGAGATTGTTTCTAATTGAAGTTGGCTGGTTGCCAAGGACATTTTGAGGGTGTACCTCAAGGACCAAGGTTATCACAAAAAATCTTAAAATCAAGAAAAATACAAAAGCATAATAAATGAAAGGAAATGACTCATCTTTAGGATACGTGTTGAAATCGATTTATCATAAGCCCACCTCCCTAAGTTCTACCCTGGGCCTAAAACTAATGATCTTAAAACATACTTTAGTTCAAGTTAAAATACATTTGAAAAATCTTTGTAGGATCGCTTGTTGTTAGACACTTCCATTATACTCATTTTCACGCTAATATCACCTAATTAAATAACACTACTCGCAATTCGAAATTGTGAATGGGGGAAGCCCTCTTTTGAGTTCTCAACAATGGGCACCCTCCTCGCTGATCTTACTCTTTATCTTGTGTTTTCTCGATTGAAAAAAAGTGTGGCTTTAATATCAGTTCTTGAGATTAGCAGGAGTGTTGCCTTTGTAAATGTGATTTAGTGTCTCAAGTGTTTTCTTAGCGATAATAGTGGACGCCTTAAGTGATATCATTTTTGGCAAGAGTACTACCCTAGTCTCATTTCAAACCCAAATATCTTGAGTGTTTTGAGCCCTAATACCCTATTTTAAGTGCTCCCTTGGTTTTTGGTTCTTTCCCTAAAATCAATTTTTGTGTTTTTGAATGGTAGAAGTCCTACCCATATGTGGATTAAATTAGAGTTTTTTTGTCGATTTTTGAGTTTTGATTGAAGCCAGAGGTACTGCTCAACCTTGTGAATGAATGTCTTGTGGATGGAATGGATGATATGGTGTGGAATATTTGTTTTGCAATGAACCATACCCTTAAACCCCAACCATGCCTCCCCTTAGATGGACTAGCGAAGCTTCCTCTTCCCAAGGTCCATCCTCATTTTTTATTGACCATTTGATTAGCCAAACTGAAAGGGATAAATTCCACAACTACGTGATCTCGCGTAAAACCTCCTCGGCACATTATTTGGTTGGATTTCGAAGTCATCGACCTACAAAAAATCCTAGAAAGACTTCACCTCCACAAGTATTTTGACTCGACTTTCCATCCCAAACTAGGGTGTATTGGCATCTATCCCGACCTCATTCACCTCTTTTATGCTAATATTATTGAGGATTGCATCGAAGACTTCCTCCAACTCCATTCCAATGTCCTTGGAATCCAAATCACGATCACACCCAATCTCATCTCCAAACTCCTTGAACTCCCAAATGAGGGAGGTTACTTGAATGATATCCTATCCACATACCTAATGATGCGGAAAATTACGCAGTTTTCAAGATTAGGGTTTTAAGTTGCTGCAACGCGTAAATCCGTTCACTTTTAAAATTTATAACCTAGATATGGGAGTATCTAAGGTTGTCTAAGGAGGCAATATTTTGCAAAATTCAAGTCTCTTGCTCGAGAATGAAACTCAACTTTCTTTTTCTTCTTTTTAAATATATAATTTTTATGGATTTTTGAAATAACGGCAATACGAATTTTTGAAGAGATTTGGAAACAACTAACACCTAATCCACTATACTACTACTAAGGTGACAAGTAGAGCCTCCCCTTAAGCTCACTCTAGGCACGTGGAGAGTGAAAAGTGCTAGAACAAAAGCAAGCAAATGCGACAAAAATGCAAAGAAGGCAACTTTATAAAATGAGGAATTATTTTACACAAAAACCTAGTAGAGGAATGATTCAACTACTAGAATTGAAAGTGCAAAAATAAAATAAAAATAGTTATCCCCTAAAATGATGATGAAGATGGCAAGGCTCTTGCTCCAATTGCGGCTGTTCCCGCAATCAAAAAGAGCTCCTTCTTCTCACAAGGCTTCTCCAAGTTGATGAACTCTTCTTAACAAGCCCAAGGGGGGCATGCTTGACTCCTACAAGGTGGATGGAATTCCACCTTCAAAGGCTTCTCCCAAGGTGGCGTGAACCACCTTGATTCCTCCTCCAAGGGTGGCAGTGTACCACCCTCAAATCCTCCACTTCCTAGGGTAGGCGTGTACCGTAGGTTGTCCTCCAATGCCTGGCTTCCTTCCTTGGCTGGCGTGGGCACAAGAGAGAAGAGAAGAGGGGAAGGCACCAAGGGGATAGAGTATCCCCTTAATCTTCTTCTTCTTCTTCTCTTGACCTTCTATGTAGGTGGAAATATAGGTAGAAAATTGTAGCCAAGGGTGAAGATTTAATGGTGGTGGTAGGGGGTTTATATAGGAAGGGTAGGGGGTTAAGGGTGGTTACAGGATGGATGACTATGATAGGGGTTAGATGGTGGTTATAGGATCCTAGGGCTAGGGTTGTTGGCGCCAAAATGGAGGGGTACTTGGTGGTTGGCGCCAACCCTAAGTGGTAGCTAGGGTTAAGGGTTTGGTTAGGTGTGTTGTAGGGTGGAGATGGAGTTATATGGTGATGGTTATGTGATGGAGGGTAGATATAGGGTGGCGCCAAAGAGGAGGGATGCTTGAGGTGGTAGTTGTGGTGGAGTTAAGGGAGTTGGCACCACTTTAGGTGGGTTAAGGTGGGGAGTTAGGTGGCGTCACTAGATGGAGGGTTAGGATAGGTTGGGGGGTAATATGTAGGGTGAAGATGGGAGGAAGTGTTGGCGCCAAATGAAGGGGTGTAGGGGTTGATTTTTGGCACCAACAAAGGTAGGGTTTAGGGTGGTTATGGAGAGTTAGGGTTGGCGAAAAAATGTAGGTTTCTAGAAGGGGTTAGGTGGGTGGTAGGGATGGCTTTAGGTGATGATGTGTAGGGTTAGGATTTAAGGGGAAGTTGGCGCCAAATTGAAGGGGTGCATGTGGTGTTTTTGGCACCAACTTGGAGGGGTTTGAGTGCTGGTGGTTGTTGTGGGTTGGCACCAAGGATAGGTTGGGTTAGGGTTAATGGTTGAAGAGTGGATGGCCATAGAGGTTTTTGGTGGAGTAGAGTTTAGCTAAGCTAGCTAAGCTAGCTTAGCTAGTAGAGTAGAGTTGGAGGAGCTAGGGTTTCATAGAAGAGAGTTAAGGAAGAGTATTCTGGAGCTGGGGTTGCTGAGGTTGCTTCAAGGGGAGCTCAACTACTGAGCTTAGCTACTTAGTTCTTATGCAAGTAGCCAAGCTTAGGTAGTTGAGCTCAGCTAAGCTATCCCTAACCTAGCTGGAGCTAGGTTGAGTTGAAACTGCCTCTAATGAGAACTCTAAAGCTAGCTAAGCTATTAGTTGACAAGTAGTAGCTCTAGCTTAGAGTCTAGCTATTGTGAGCTAGCTAGAGCTGAGGTGAGCTGAGCTTGAGATGAGGTGGACTCTAGTCAACTCAGTTGAGCTAGCTAGAGCTCCTAGTGAACTGGTGGGAGCTGAGATGAGTTAGACTCAGCTGAGTTGAGCTAGATTTGAGCTGACCTGAGCTAGGGTGAGTTAAGATGAGTTCTCTTGAGCTACCATTCAGCTAAGATGAGCTGAATGGAGCTGAATGGAGTTAACCCTAGTCCAAGGGGGTTGGTATCCGGCCATGATAATTGGAATTAGTTGAGCCCTGGCCTGATTGAGCTTCCTCTTCAATAGTTGCCTTCTTGAATGCTAGAGTTCTGGGGATCTGACTCTCTGCTTATCCCTAGCACTCTAAGAAACATATCAAAAATAACATAACAAATGCAATGCATTCCTAACATATTTTATGCCTAAATGCAATCCAAAAAACTCATTTGCAAAGCAAAATCCTAGGAGTTAGGTTTGTATTGATGCATAAGAATGATGATAAACTGGCGTTTATCACCCAACCGAGGAAATAATTCAAGAGCTTGTCCTCCGAGAGAAATACAAATCAAATCTTGGCACACTCCCATGCAAGATTCTAAAGACCCTCCCTCGTGTCCTATCCCATATTTTCGGGGGATTTGATTATATTTCTAAAAATCACAAGGCCCTCCTCTTTGCTACGGGGGGAGGAGTTGCCATACCCCCCTCTATTGCAAGGTAACAAAGACCGCTGGCGTTCCTTATTACAATCATCATTTAGAAGGGCCAGGGCGTGGCGCTCACCTATCGCCTGCTTCCCACCATTGCCATCCTTGGAATTGAAGGATGTTGTTGTTAGTGCAATTGCTCATTAACAAATATGTTGATGATTTTACAAAATAACTAAATAATAAAAAATAAGATCAAACTACTATGTTTATGTTCAAACTGACTCTAAGTTGTAGGACTCAAGTGAACCTTCAAGGACAAGAGGTGAAGACAAAAGTTTAGTCTAGGTCTTAGGTTTACTTATGTAAATTATCAAGTGTTGTAATACTTAGATTTATTTACTGAGTCTAGAAGTGTTGTAAAAGAGCCCCAATAAGATGTAAGATTCTCCCCCCTAGTCTCTCAACATTTAGGCAAAAACCTTAGAACAAAATCCTAACTCAGATTCACACTATATACAAATATTAGACGTCCAACTTATAAATCAGACGTCAGATCTTTCATTTTAAGTCATCTGATAAAATAATCAGACATCCACTATTCAAATGGACCGCCTTCACAAGTTATGACCTTAGCATATTATATGTTCGTCCTATGCCCCAGATGTCCATGATCCTCATGAGACATCCAATAATAGACCGTAAGACATAATCATAACCCAAGTCAAGTTATGTTAGAACAACATCGTCTCAAGACACTTAAGAATTAGTTTATTAATATAATTAAACATCCAGAAGCCTTTTCAAACGTCCAATAAATAGACGTTAGGATAATTCTGGCCCAAAGATTGATTTGTCATAATAATCTTAATTATTAGATTCCCTAAAAATCAATTCTCGAGTATTATTATGATCATTACACATCCTACAGACGTCTGGCATTTAGACATAAGATCCCTGCGGAAGATCTAATGGATCAGCCCTCTAATTTTTGATGTTTGATTTTATTTTTAGACATCTAATATATCTTCATCAAATGTCCAATCTGTAGGTCCAAACGAAGTCAGTAAAATCCCTCTTTGACATTAGACGCCTAGACTTTACTTCAAACATCTTATCCTGCATCATCGATGTCTAGTCTTTTAGGTAGACATCTAATAATGCAGTCAAATGTAGTTATTGCCCTGATCTTAATGGGATTTTGTCCAAATTCTCTTGGATTTGATTCCATCAACTAGGACAAGTATCCCAAGCTATTTAGCCTTCTCTTGGGTTCTATAAATAGGATTAAACATCTGTTAAGCCAAGGCACACCATTTGGGATAAAAATCAAGTGTTCCACTTTATATTGCTCCACATACACCCTGCCCAAGCTCTGCTCTACTCAATTCACTTGGGCAACCACTCTCTTGTGCTAAGGTATGCATTGTGATCATCTTAAGGATTCTTTAATTCCTATAGTAGTTAGATTTGCATATCATTTTGTTGGGAGCTCTGTAAGCTTTGCTATATTTCATTTCAGTTTGTTATATTGTTATACAAGGGTATCCAACTCGTCAGGTCCCCTTTTCTTCCTAGTGTAAGGGTAAAACCTTTAATTGTTTGGAGATCGAAGGTGTGTTTGTAATTAAGGTACACCACCTTCATTCAAAGTGGTGTGGATAGTGAGTAGTTAATCGCTTGGTGATTAAAAATCTTAAGTCGGGTTGACTTAGGTGGTGATTTTTACTTTCTTGGGGTTTTAACCTAAAAATCTTGGTGCTCAATTGTGTGATTGTGAATTTACTAATTTTTATTTACTCATATTTTCTTCAATTACACTATTCACTTCCCTTTAATATATTTTCAGATGTTTTCGCACCATCCTTCTTCCCCCAAGATCTTTTCTTCCTTGGTCTCCTTTCCTTTTTGTTCTTCGATGACGTGGTTTGTTCCTCATTAAGGCATTTTTCCTCATGTTTTACTTTTTCCTTCTTTTTGCCCTTCTTTCCAATACATTCTCTCCCTCGGTGGACAGTTGGGGTTCTGCGTCCGTAGGGACATTAAGGTTGGGGGTTTGGTGGGACCTCTTTGCATGGGGCACTTTGGTATTTGCACGAGGCGAATCGACTCCCAGGTATCCTGAGTGCAATCCCACTTCATCTTCTAGCGATCGGTCCGGCACTATGTAGTCCCCAAAGCCCGTCTACGAGGATGATGTCAAGTCTGCTGGACAGTAATCCCCTACATGGTCGAAAGAGTAGCTTCTCCCACATCTGGGAGGAAGCCACTCGTAGGTCACCTTTGCAAACTCCAGAGGCTCTCCTCGTACGCGTATGGGTATGAGCTGTGGAGGGGCCATCCCTGCAGAGACCTCCACACAGCCCCTCACGTACTTCAGTCAACTCTCCTCAGCCGTGGCTTGATCGACGTCTAAGGGCTTGCCAATGGCACTTAAGACCTTGTCGATGATCCTCCTGGATCTAAACTTGAGGTTCAGGTCAGTGACATGCACCCACACAGGGATAGAGGAGAGGTCCTCCTTGATCAACTTCAACTTCGACGACCACCTTCTTGTCACAAGGAACTCGCCTCCTTTGAGCAACCAAGGTCCCCACTCAATCACCGCGATATAATCCACCTCCATTATGAAGGTTACTAGCAAGAAGCCACCCTCAAGGGTGAACACCTTGAAGGGAGACTTAGGTCGCTAAACCAACTTGACGAACCTTTCGGGCACCGCGTATGGTGGCCGCTTACGAAGGGAATACACCACCATGGCATTCTGCCACTTCATCGCGGCCTCCCTTGCCTCCTCGACCTCAACTACAACCCCCTTCGCCGGGTCATCCGGAGGAAGATATTCCAGACATCTGCACTGGTAGCCTCCTCGAAAGCGACATCCCACCAAGTTTGACGTGATGACCCTCTTCCTGCTCCACCATTGCTTGGACTGCTGCCCTCCAGCTTCCTCCGATCTCACTCCCGTTCTCCGTCATCCGCTTCCATCCAAGCCGATGCCCACGAAGAAAATTTCTGGAAAAATGCGACATCATCCCGTTCTCCGTCACGAAGAAGGCCCACTCTTTTACCTTTCCATGCATTTTTTTGGGTTTTTACGTATATCCTTGAAAGATTGTCAACTTACATAGTTATATGTACCTCAACTTATGTACAAAAATTTCAACTATTTCCAAAAACTAGTTATTATAGTTACTTATCCTTGAAAGATTGTAAGTTACATATATCCTTGAAAGATTGCATAGTTGTATACATAGTTATTGTCAACTAATTTGTTATAGTTGAGTATATATGTACCTCAATTACGAACGAAGCCTCTACGCTTTAGAGGCATAATGTTCCTAAAAGTCTCATCATGTATCATAGGAGGGTGCGGTTGAGTATCGGAAGTAACATCTGTAGGGGGATTAATTCAGTTCATCATTTCTCCTTACAAATTATAATAATTTAATGTCATATTAAAGTAAGTATAAAATTTAAAGTAGTTGATAAATAAATGTTACATGCTTTGTATGGTATGTCTAATGTATCCATGTTCGCTTGCCGTCGGTGGTGGCCTTGCTATGAATAACCTCATACAACCAACCTGATCGAGCGTGACACCAACATGTGAATGTGCTTATAAATATATTTCAAATTTCACGTAATAGTTATAATTAAAAGTTTAATTAAAAACATAAAAGTGACATAATTATAAGATATTATTTACATATTTTACCTTAACTCTATCTATACTAGTTCGACCCAAACAGTGGGTTTGTGGCGGAGCTTTGACCCTATTAACCCTGTTCCTCTTCGCCTGATCTTGTACATATAACATATTATAATAAAAAAATAATTAAATCATTTATCCCCAAATGCTCTTAAAAGTATTTACAATTACCTCTGTCTCAGGCTTGTTAGAACATGATTTTATAACAGGGTTTGCATTTTGATTAGGATTTTCACTTAATAGCCCATCCTTGAAGATTTGATCGCAATGTTACTTGTTACATGTAACTGGTGTCTAGTGAAATTTCGATAGCATCTCTTCGCACTTCTCCAATATACCCCCAAGACTAACCTTAACTACATTCCCAATAACTCACATTTAAGGGTACTTTAGGAATGTAGATAAGATCAGTTGGTATACCGAAGAAGAATGAAAGGATTCTACCGAAATTCCTCCAGACATCAGTTCCATGTAACAAGTAACCCCTAGTTGTGATCAAATCTTCAAGGATCCCCCCTTTGTTCAAAATTTCTTTGAACAAAAGACGACGACTCTTATGGCAAACTATAAAGATAAAGCTTCGTGAATGTAAGTGAAGTATACAAACACTCTGCATTGTCTGTATAACATGATCATAAGTGTCAACGGGCAAGTATTTTGACATGATTATCTCTTCCCAAAACCTATAATCTAAGGGTTAGAATACCTATTATTTGGTCTCAAGTGCATCTAGATTTGTGCAAGTGTGTGTATCTATAAATTCATTAAAATAATAAAATCAAACAAACATAAAGTGGATACACAATAGAATCAAATTCAATTTGCTAAATTAATTAAACATGCATAATAGAATCAAATAAACATTTAGAAGAAAGTAGGTAACCCCATAATCAATCAAACAAATTTAATTTACTAAATCAAGTGGGTACACCCCACAATCATAAAAATAATTCACATTCTAAACCTAAGTGGCTACACTCCACATTCTAAACCTAAGTGAGCACACCCCACATTCTAATCATAATTAAGTGGGCACACCCTACATCATTCATAAATGAATTAAGATAACTTAATTTCATAGCTCAACAAAGTGCGTGAATCGTAGAGAAGGTGTTCGATGACGTAAGATACCTAAATCAAATTACAAAAATTTATAACTAAAAAACTAATACAAATTTAAAAAAATTAACCAAATTTGACATTTAATTAATAAAAAAAATTGGGGATTAGGGGGGCAATGGGAGGAGGAGGAGGAGGGGGTGGCTGATGAGGGGATGGGGGTGATGGTAACACTATCATTTGTCATAACTAGCTTAAATTAGTCAGAATCATGAAACAAATTCTCCTGAATAATTACCTGAGGACCATAATTCCACTCAAATCCATTTTGAGAAAAAAAATTAAAATAGGGCTAATTCTATAGTTTTAACATCACATCATAAATGCAGAGTAACAACGGGGTCACCTAGGGGTTAATTGAAGGTCAAATGAGCATTAAAGTCCAAGAAAATGGGTCAATATAGGCAGAAACATGATTTCACGCATTTCAAAAACCACAATAGTACATAAAACCCTAATTTCAAACCTGCCTAAATTGAAGAGATTCTGGTCAAGATAAAATTCATCTAAACCTCCTAAAATTCATATAAAAATATCCTAAGAGGTTTTGCACCCTTGATTTGACCATCTGAACCCATTTTGACGTAGAATAGAGTCTCAAATGGGATTTTGTCTTAATCTGGGCTTCTGTGCAAATTTCCTATTCAAACATAGTCAAAATTGAAATCCAATTTCACCATTAGATTTCTTGGGTTCAAATTAGGTTAGCATCAAAATTTAGGCCCAATCAGAGTCCATCTTGACCTAATTTGCACTTCTGTCCCTAAAACCTTTATTCTTCACATCCAAGCCCCTAGCTTTTGAAATTTCTTACGTTCATGTCGCTAGGTTTCTCTTCTTCTTCAAAAATGGGTCCTTGCCGCCATTGTTAGGTCAACCAACCTACGTAGCTTTTTTGACTAAACCAAAACCTCATCAAATCAACTCCAAATCCCACCAAATTTGGTGGGATTGGTGTTCGCATTATAGGAAATCGATTGAGCAAAATCTTAGACCTTGATTCACTATAGAGAGCCCTAGTAAACTCACAAAAATTGTGGGGTTTCTTGCTTCCTAATCTCCGACCAATTGAGCTTCTTTATTCAATTAGAGCTTAGTTCTGAGCTCTATAAAGTCTCCTAAAGGTCCCAACATTCTCTTTATTTAGGTCTATGCCAGAATTCCCCCTCTTCCCTCCTCTCTGGTCGCGAACTCCACTGGCTGCGGTGACTTTCTCAATCCCTCTCTTTAGGACCTCCAACGGACAAATTGGGCATCCTACCTTGATCCTCATCTTCTTCCGCTCCTTGCCAGCCACAACAAGAGCTCCTTTCTCCATCGTTGTCTGTGCTTCTCATCACCAAAGATTTCATCACCCTCGGCTTCAGTGAAGCAAGACCCCGAGGATTTCTATCCCTTTCATCCCATAATTTAGGTCTCTCTCTCTGTTAGTCTCTACGTTACTTTTAGGTGCTTAGGACGTAGATTAGTCTCCCACTTCCTCTCCGCCTCCGGCAGAGGCTCCAATGAGCCCATGCCATCGTCACCGTCCACCAAATGCCCAACCACTGCCCCCAAAAACTCTATCGTGCTCCCTAGAATAAAAGACCTCTACCTATTTGGAGTTCCAACCCCTCCACACCTCTACTGAAAACACATGCATCCGATCATCATCTCCGACACAGACCGATCACCATACACACACACACCACCCATAACCAACACTAGCACACTCATCGTGGTTCGACGAAGCATCTGAACTCTTTTAACTGGGCCGCGAGGCTGTGTTTGTGTATCTCAGGTGCCACGGAATGTCCACCGCCACCTCTGTCTTCCTCGACGTCCGTCACCACGTGCCGACCACTGTTGGACACAAGACCACTCCCAATCAATTTATCTTCATCTCCTGAAGGAGTCTGCATCCCAAATTGAGCCCAGCATCAACGCAGCAGCAACCAATTGTGAGAAGAAGAGCAGCAGTAGCTCCTGCATTCTAGCATTCCAGATAGTTCCACATCGTGGGTTTCTAGAGCAAAAGCAACACATAAGTTGTTTCACTACCTTAAGTTGCTTGCCTCGAACATGAGGTGAGGTCCCCTCACCCACGCGCTCTCTCATGCCCTCTCACACCTCGCTCACTACCCACGTCGATGAGCCTAGTCCCTTGTATTTGACCCGATTACCCGATTGAGGATCCGATTAAGGCTTAGAGAGGAATTTCTGAGGAGGTAGGGGTAGGGTTTTGCCTTAAGTTGCATGTCCGTTCTTGCTTAACACTTAGGCTATTTTGAGTTCATGTTGCCTCTGAGGTTGTTGGTTCTTTCTGCTTAAGCCTGACATGCGCTTGTGCGTGTGTGTTAAGAAGTGTCGTTATAGTCGCACTTGCAACGTCGGTTTTAAATCAAAGAAATGGAGGTGAGTCCGAGTGTCGGTCTCAGGGAGGCGTGAAAATCGGATTTTTCTTATCACTTGTTGTCAAGGAAAGGGCGAAGTTTTGCTTGCGAAAGGTACGATTTTGAAAAGCGAGAAAGAGATAGAGAGAGAGACAGAGATTAGGGTTAGAGTCGTTTCTTTGCTTGATCATGCAACTTAAATAGGAAATCAAGTAAACACTGAACGGAAAGTAACTTCATTAATCATGCAGCTTTAGTTCATAGCTTACAACATTAAATACATGATCAAACAAAAGTAAGGGAAAGCTTAAATGAGAGGAAGAGAGAGAGAGGGGGAGAGCGGCGAGGCAGCCACGACGGTGGAGGAGGCTCCGTCGGTGGCTTGTCGTCTCCGACGATTACAAGAGGGCCTAAACCTAGCTAGGAGAGTAGTTGCAAGGGAAGTGAATGCCTTGAATGAGTGGTTGGAGGGGATTTAAATAGGGAGAAGGGCTTTCTAAAAGAGGAAGGGGCTTTAGTGATGTCCGGGATGTCGCTAAAACCATTCCAAAAGCGTCGGTGAAGCCCTCCAGCCCGCCGGTCAACCACCCACGCTATTCTTCTTCACGCCTGATTCGCAGCCGCTGCGTGAGAGTCGTCCGATCGAAGATCGGACGGCTGAGATCTTCCCTTAGATGCGCTCGGATCGTGCATGGGGCGCACGTGTGCGCGGGTGTCGTCGCCCGACGTGCGCGCACGCGTGAGCGCTCGCAATCTGAGGGCACGCCGCGTGGCGCGATCACGGCCTCCCGCTGCTGATCGGGCGGCCCAATTTTGCCGCGCGCTGCTTCGTCTTTAATTCTTCGCACCGCGCGGCTCGAACCCGCATCGCGTGCGTGCGGGCATGCGCGCTAATCGTTGCGCCACGCCCGTGCTTTGTCGCGGCGACTGCGGGCGGGTGTGCGGTTCTCGGCTGTTCGATCGAAGATCAACGGCCGAGAGTTGATCTCAGCTGAAGGGAGATTGGCGTGCGGTGGAGTAAGGGTGACGTGGCGTAACGAGGGTCGTTGATCACTAGATCAGTGGTCAGAACTTCTTGGGCTCATTGTAGGAGCTCCGGATGTTGGATTTGGCCGATCTTGAATCCGTTGGACTTCGTTCGTCGTTCTGAATCCATCCGTGCGGTCCGATTGCTCATCTGAGGCCTACTTTGACAAGTGCTTACACAAATGGCCATTAATACAGTTTTATAAGTAATCTTAGTACATGATGCATGCAATGCTCCCATTCTACTTATGTTGTGCCTTTTATTCTTAAGATGAGCTCTATTTAACAGAATTATCACCCCCATGTGCAGTGTTATCATACCCCCATGCTTACTCCTTGCTAGTCCCTAGCAAGGTTTATTCTATCCTTTATTTTCTTTCAGAATTTAAGAAGTAATTTCTTAGACACTTCACTTGTCAATAGGAGGAAATATACCAAGATCTTAATCTACAAAGACTAAGCAGCGCCCGGGTGTCAGCCAAAATACGAATCGCCCGAATCCTTGCTTTAATGCATATATCTATACATATACATATGTATAGATATATGCATTAAAGCAAGGATTCGGGCGATTCGTATTTTGGCTGACACCCGGGCGCTGCTTAGTCTTTGTAGATTAAGATCTTGGTATATTTCCTCCTATTGACAAGTGACGAAGTGTCTAAGAAATTACTTCTTAAATTCTGAAAGAAAATAAAGGATATATATGTATAGATATATGCATTAAAGCAAGGATTCGGGCGATTCGTATTTTGGCTGACACCCGGGCGCTGCTTAGTCTTTGTAGATTAAGATCTTGGTATATTTCCTCCTATTGACAAGTGACGAAGTGTCTAAGAAATTACTTCTTAAATTCTGAAAGAAAATAAAGGATATATATATATATATAATTTTTTTCGAAATTCAGTGTGGGTTGGTAACTTTTTACAGCTACCCAACCCACCCAAAACTCGGTCAAAACCCTAAGTGCTAAGCATCTTGGTGTGAAGATTGTGATAGACTTACTTAACGGTAATTCAGACAGACTTCGGGTTTCTACGCCCCTAGGTGACCGGAAGAGGAAATATATTTGCCTGAAGGTGTATTTGTTCGATTGGTAGCTTTCTCCCTACATTTGTTTTAATTGGGATCAACACAAGGATTTTTCCAGTGTATATCTCCCCGGCTTGTACTACTTCCCAGCTTCTTCCTTAAGTGTTTTGGATCTTTTTGTGCAGTTATTGAGCTGGACTCTGGACAACCGACCAATGGGTTGTTACCCACGATCACTTGCCAGCCATACTCGTGTGGTGAAGTGTGGTTTATTTTCTTTTCTTCTCCTTTTTTTTCGTAGGTGGCTTCCCTGATCTCAAATGTACCAAGAGGCAATGAAGAAGAAATGGTCTCGTGGCTGGGTTCTGGACAACCTACCAATGGGCTGTTACTCATGACAACTTGCCAGCCATACCATCCTAGAGAGTTCATTAGCTAACCAATTTCTGTCAAAATCTCCGAGAAGTGAGTCTGTGCAAAAATGTGGCAGATGCTTAGACTCAGTTTTTCTGAGTTAGAAGGTGAGTTGATAAGTCGTATACTTATCACCTTATTTAGTAGGTGGATTAGAATAGCTTAAGGTTGCAAGGATTCGAAGCTAAATCCATATTTTAACGGACACCAGGGCTGATTAAGCCTGAAGGCCTGAAAAGTCTAAGTGTTTAAGTGCTTTTTGCATTATTTCCCACTATTGACAAGTTTCTAATTCCTAAGTTTTCTTCCTAAATTCAATTTTTTTTATTTCATTCAGACTGATTAAATGAGCTCAGGATTATGCAATTTACCACACCCCCATGCTTAAGTTGGACAATGTCCTCATTGGCAAGTACATGGATGCATAAGGGTTCAAAAAGATAGTACCTAAGTGACGTAAAATACCGGATCAGTCTGAATCCTCTGGGTTGCCTCCCAGGAAGCACTGAGTTTAACGCCTCCAGCTGGGCGGTGCTCCGTGTCATCCCTCAACGAGGGTGACACTCTCTTTTGGGGGAACTTGGGCTAGGAAGTGCTTCAATCTTTAACCATTAACTGTAAAAGTGTGCCTAGTGTTAGGATCAACAATTTCAACCGTCCCATTAGAGTAGGGTTTAACCACCCGAAATGGTCCTATCCATTTGGACCTGAGTTCCCTGGGAAGAGTTTTAGGCGGGTGTCAAACAGCCAGACTCGCTGGTTAGGCTCAAAGGTTTTTCTATGAATGAGTCGGTCGTGGACAGCTTTCATTTTCTCCTTATATAGTCGACTATTGTCAAAGGCGTCCTGATGAATTTCTTCGAGCTTAGATAATTGGAGCATCCTCTGTGCACTGGCTAACTGGGAATCCATGTTACGTTGCTTGACAGCCCAGTAAGCCTGGTGTTCCAATTCGACAGGAAGATGGCAAGCTATGCCAAAGACCAGGAAATAAGGTGACATGCCTATCGGGGTCTTGAAAGCGGTCCTGTATGCCCACAGGGCATCATCAAGTCGTGTGGACAAGTCTTTCCTGTCAGGTCTCACAGTCTTCTGTAAAAAATTCTTGATTTGTCTATTTGAGACCTCGGTCTACCCATTTGTTTGTGGATGATACGGGGTAGCAATGCAGTGGTTCACCCTGTATTTTCTAAGTAGGGCACGGAATTGGGAATGGATAAAATGGCTTCCACCATCACTGATCATGGCCTTGGGTATTCCAAACCGGAAAAAGATGTTCTTCTTAACAAAGTCCATGACAATCCTGTGATCTCATCGGCGGGTGGCGACAGCTTCAATCCATTTGGAAACATAGTCTACCGAGACCAGGATGTACTTGAAGCCGTTGGATGGTGGAAAGGGGCCCATAAAATCGATACCCCAAACGTCGAAGATTTCGACAATCAAAATGGGCTAGAGGGGCATCATATATTTCTTGGTCATGGTCTCCAGCGTTTGGCAGCGTGAGCAAGTCTTGGCAAAGTTGTGTGCATCCTTAAATAGGGACGACCATTAAAATCCAGACTACAAAACTTTTGCAGCTATTTTCTTTCCAGAGAAGTGGCCACCACAAGCCTGGTCATGACAGAAGGAAAGCACACTCTGAACTTCGTCTTCGGAGATACACCTCCTGATGATCTAGTCATCACAGAGGCGAAACAGCATGGGATCATCCCAAAAATAGTGCTTGGCCTCAGCCAAGAACCTGTCCCGTTGCTGTCTGGACCAGTTGTGTGGGGTTTGTCCTACAACTAGGTAGTTGACGTAGTCAGCATACCATGGCATTCTCTTGTCTTGCACAACCAGATTGTGTTCATCAAGGAAGGTGTCAGATAGAGGTAGGGAGGGTCCAATGTGGTCTGGATGAAGTCTTGACAAGTGGTCAGCCACCACATTCTTCCATCCGGCCTTGTCTCGGATTTCCAAGTCGAATTCCTGCAAAAGCAGGATCCATCTGATGAGCCTGGGCTTTGCATCCTTCTTGGCCAATAGGTGCCGAATGGCTGAATGGTTAATGTAAATCATCACGTGGGATCCCAGCAAGTACGATCAGAACAAATTCAAGTCCAAAGACTACAGCGAGCAGCTCTTTCTCTGTGACCGTATAATTTCGTTGGGCCTCATCCAATGTTTTGCTCGTGTAGTAGATCACCACGGGCTTCTTATCTTGCCTTTGTCCCAGGACAGTGCCTATGGCAAAATCTGATGCATCACACATAATCTCAAAGTCTTGGGACCAGTCTGGGGGTTGAAGTATAGGTGCAGTGGAGACTAAGTCCCAGAGGGTGTGATAAGCCTGGATGCAATCAGAAGACATGTGGAATAGGGCATCGTTGGCTAGAAGGTCGGTCAAGGGTTTGGAAAGCTTGGAAAAGTCTTTAATGAACCTTCGGTAGAAGCCAACATATCCTAGGAATGAGCGAATCTGTCGGACCGAGTTAGGTGGAGGAAGTTTGGAAATCAAATCAACCTTAGCCCGATCTACCTCGATGCCCCTATGCGATACGATGTGACCGAGGACAATTCCTTCTTGAACCATAAAATGGCTCTTTTCCCAACTTAACACCAGATTAACCTTGATACATCATTTCAGGATTTTCTCCAAGTTTCTCAGACAATGGTCGAATGAATTCCCGAATATAGAGAAATCATCCATAAAGACCTCTAAGTATTCACCCACCCGTTCTGAAAAAATGGCTAGCATGCAATGCTGGAAGGTCGCAGGTGCGTTGCATAACTCGAATGGCATTCGACGGAATGCAAATGTGCCATACGGGCAAGTGAATGTGGTCTTTTCTTGATCCTCCAGAGCAATTACGACTTGGTTATATCCTAAATATCCATCCAGGAAGTAAAAATACTTCTGCCCTGCCAATCTTTCAAGGATTTGGTCAATGAATGGAAAGGGGAAATGATCCTTCTTAGTGGCTTCATTGAGCTTCCTATAATCAATACACACCCGCCATGCGGTGGTGGTGCGGGTGGGGATGGATTCATCATGATCATTAGTGACAACGGTGAGCCCAGCTTTCTTGGGAACCACTTGAGTGGGGCTCACCCAGGGGCTATCGGAGATAGGATAGATGATGTCGGCGTCAAGCCACTTGATAATTTCTTTCTTAACAACCTCCCGCATGTTTGGGTTTAAGCATCTCTGCATCTTGCGGGAGGGTTGTGCCCCATCTTCCAGGTAAATCTTATGGGTGCAATAGGTGGGGCTAATTCCTCTTAAGTCAGAGATGGTCCAACCAATGGCGGCCCGATGTTCTGAAAGGGTCGCAGTCAATCTGAGTTCTTGATCCTTGGTAAGATGAGAATTAATAATCACTGGGAAGGTCTGGTCAGGTCCTAAGAAGACATACTTGAGATTCTTGGGCAATGGCTTAAGTTCAGGTGCGGGTGGAACCATAGTCGATGGGAAGGGAAAGGGCAGGAGTTGATCAACATCGATTTCCTCAAATGGTGTTGTTTGATGGTACTCAGCCTTACAGAGGTCCACGGGTAGTAAAGGGTCAGAACAGTCATTACGGGTTTGGTGGTCTGATACAGAACTGAGGGTGAGGCATTCCTCGATCAGAGTTTCCACGGGATCATGTTCCTCAACGCAATCGCAATCAAAAGACTTTGTCGCCTGGAAGATATCCAATTGCATTTTCCTGTCCCCAAAGGCGACTTCCATACATCCCGTGTCACAATCAATGTTTGCCTTAGCCGTAGCTAAGAAAGGTCTGCCTAAGATTATGGGTGTGTTCTGTAATTTTTCAGGGACTTCCATGTCGAGCACCAAAAAGTAGATCGGGAAATAAAAGTCCTTGACCCGTACAATCACGTCCTCGACAACCCCCTTCGGGGTTTTCACTGATCTATCAGCCAGTTGGATGGTGACAAGGGTTGGTGTCAACTCTCCAAAATCAAATTGGTGGTACAGGGTTGTTGGAATCAGATTGATAGAAGCACCTAAGTCCAGGAGCGCTCTATCAAATGTCATGTCCCTGATATTGCAGGAAATCAGGGACGCTCCTGGGTCAGTTCGCTTAAGCGGAAGGTTGCTTAATATTACAGAACTTGCTTGTTCAGAGAGCATAACCTTCCTAGGTGCTTGAGGTCTCAGCTTACGCTTGGGTGTACAGGCATCCTTTAAAAACTTGGTGTAAGCAGGGATGTGTTTGACGGCTTCAAGGAGCGGAATATTAATCTGTACTTGCTTTAAAGATTTCCAACAGCTCCTCAGTTTTCACAACATTCTTCTTTTTCTTGATTGTTTCCAAGGTCACAGGGTAGGGTGTCTGAATGTGGATTGGTTCTATTTTTGGGTCCTTGGTTGATGCCTCTTCTGAGTCGGGTATTTCAGCGGGTGAACTCTTGGGGAGAGTCGGCCATTTGGGATCCTGGGTTTTGGTGCCGCTTCTCAAGGTCACCGCATTCGCAGAGGCATTGGGTCCATGGGTTGATCCTTGAGAAGACGAGGACGAAGAAGCACCAAACCCAGGGGGTGTTTGCGGGGCTGGCTGGACCATGTGAGCCTACCCGGGGTTGCCTTGGAACCGTTGCGAATTGGGGCCTCTGTTAATTATGTTTCGTTAGTTCGGTTGTGGCTGGGAAGGTAGGGACCCTTGTTGCTTACAGTCCAAGAGTTGGCTTAACTGCCCCTTTACCAAGGCCATTTCCTCCTGATGTTTCTGGTTCATATCAGCCATCATCTTTATTAGGGTGTCCATTTGATTTTGTGGGGGAGGGGCCACCCTATTCTGATTATATTGGGGTCTAACTGGTGGTCCTTGCTGATAAGGGGGCAAGTGTGGCTGCTGGTTTGGCCTGGGCTGGTTTTGGAATTGCAGTGGTTTCTGGTTTGTCCAACCAAAGTTGGGGTGGTTACGCCAGTCAGTGTTGTAAGTGTTGGAGAAAGGGTTCAGTTTCTCATAACCTTGGACAGCTTGCACATCTTCAAGGATAACCGATGTTGATGAAGAGGGAAGGGAGTAATCAAGGGTTGAGGGAGCAAAGGTCCCTCCCTGGAATGTGGCTAGGGGTTGTTCTAGGTTCAGTTGGGTTAAGGGCTGGACCAGGTCAACATTATGTGCTCCCTTTGCTAGGGAGAAAGTCTGTAAGGGGTTCCTGGTCTGGTTCAGTAGCTCATCAATCTTTTTGTCCACCAATTCCACTCGATCCAGTTTCTTGGCAATGATGTCCATGTCAACCATTCCAGAATTTGCTTGTACCTCATAAATCCCACCACGGGGTTGACTAGACTTGTTAAACTGGGTCATGGAGGCATTGTTGAGCGAATTCTCGCTCATAGACTCAAAGAGCTCAAACACGCTCTCCTCGTCTTTGTTCAGGAAGTTCCTTCCACATGAGGCATCAACGAAGTTCCGTAGGTTGCTGTCTAGACCATGGTAGAAAATCTGGGCCAATTTCCACCTTGGTACTTCATGGTGTGGGCATTTCCTCAAGATTTCATTAAATCTTTCCCATGCCTCATAAAATTGTTCCCCACCCTAGAGTGTAAAGGTAGTGATAGCTCTTCTGAGGACATTAGTCTTTCCTATGGGGATGAATTTCTTTAAAAATGCATGCCTTAGTTCTTCCCAGGTGGTGATGGGTCTACCTAGGGTTCTAAGCCAATGAGAAGCCTTGTCTCTTAATGAGAAGGGAAACATCTTGATTAGAACAATGTCAAGGCTAATGTTCCTAGGTTTCACAGTTCGTGCTATGCGGTCGAGATCCTCTAGATGTTGGAAGGGGTCCTCATTTGAGCTTCCGTGAAAGTGGTTCTGAATTAGACTTAAGACATTCGGTTTCAGCTCAAAATCATCTCCCCCTTCGGGGATCCTAAGGTGTGGCTCGACTCTAATAGCGGAGGGATTATAGAAATCGCGGAGGGGCCTCGGCTGATCCTGAAATGGTGGTATATCGAGTGGTGGTTGCTCTTGTACACCTTGGAAAGGTGGTGGTAGTTGTTCTTGTGGGTTCTGTAACCGTTATATGGCTTGCATGATGGTGTGGATTTGTTGTTGCTGAAGCCAGTGGTTTGCATTGATTTGGGATTGGATGATGGCCATTGCGTCTGGTGGGGGTTGATCCTCAGCCTCATCTACCCTAGGTTCCACCATGTTCCTAACAGAATCGCGTCGCCTAGATTCCTGTCCCAAAACACACAACTCGGGATGCAGTGAGTGTCTCCCATGCATACACTAGAGAAGAACAAGACGGGATGCAGAGGGTGACAAATGCGAGAAATGTGTTTCAATCAAGCACACAAGCCTAATCCTTATGGTGTATTCCTTAGGAGACCTAAAAATCTCACAAAGGGTGATTAAGTCCATAAACACTGAACTCCCCTTCCCAAGGCTAATTTGGCCAGGTTGATTACGAGGGGATTGCAGGGAAGGTTCTTCCTTTGGCTTGCGCCTTCGGTTCCGTAGACCCCACAACAGCGGTCGTTTGACACTGCCCCGCAGCCTAGTCACCAGATTCTACCAAGGGAATGAAAGCCAAGTGCCTAGCGAACAAAACCTCACCTTTCGAGACTTAACTCAATCCTGCCTAGGGTATGTCTACTCAGTTTTAAAGGGCTAGGATAGTGCTTGTGCTAGGGTTATGTGATGAGGCGTTGATTGGGGTGGTGCCTCTTAATTTTCCACTTTCAAGGTGTGTTCTTCTATCAAAACATGGTTTTCAAGCAAGGATTTTTAAGATGTGGTGTCTTTTAGTGTTTCATCCTTACTTTAGTGCTTTTTAGGGTTGACGTGTCTTAATGTTTTCAGACAAGTTTCAGTGGGCACGTCAAGTTCTGCACACAATTTGGTGAAAGTAGATTTCCATTTATTATGTAGAGGCTCTAAAACCCTAATGTACTCATCCTAATGATCATGTAGCTTCTATTAGATGAGTCGATTTTAGGGTTGAGTAGTGCGGCCCAGGTCAACTCATGGTGGCTTCACAAACACCACTCAAAAAAAAGAAAAGAACACTCCAAGAATTTATTCAGAATGTTAGAGTGTACATTTTTTGTGGGGTGATGTGTTAAGGATGTGGGTCAAGCAATCATACACCATGCCAATTTTTTTCAATTTTTACAAATTTTTTTTTAGTTTTTTCATGCAAGCAAACAATCATGAGTGAAGAATTACTCACTATCGGTCCTTGTTGCGCCTACTCCCTTGTTAACGTCATGGGATGCGTCGCTTCGCCGTCCAAGCGTTGAATTCCTGCAACCATCAAGTAAAAAGGAAACAAGGCATTAGACAATGTGAGAATGGATGTGGAATGGAGGTGACAAAATAAATCCGTTGCCTCCCCGGCAACGGCGCCAAAAACTGATGTGTGCTTGTGCGTGTGTGTTAAGAAGTGTCGTTATAGTCGCACTTGCAACGTCGATTTTAAAGTAAAGAAACGGAGGTGAGTCCAAGTGTCAGTCTCAGGGAGGCGTGAAAATCGAATTTTTCTTATCACTTGTTGTCACGGAAAGCGCAAAGTTTTACTTGCGAAAGGTGCGGTTTTGAAAAGCGAGAGAGAGATAGAGAGAGAGATTAGGGTTAGAGTTGTTTCTTTGTTTGATCATGAAACTTAAAAAGAAATCAAGTAAACACTGAACGGAAAGTAACTTCATTAATCATGCAGCTTTAGTTCATAGCTTACAACATTAAATACATGCTAAAACAAAAGTAAGGGAAAGCTTAAAATAGAGGAAGAGAGAGAGAGGGGGAGAGCGGCGAGGCAGCCACGGCGGTGGAGGAGGCTCCATCGGCGGCTCGTCGTCTCCGGCAATTACAAGAGGGCCTAAAGCTAGCTAAGAGAGGGGTAGAGTAGTTGTAAGGGAAGTGAATGCCTTGAATGAGTGGTTGGAGGGGGTTTAAATAGGGAGAAGGGCTTTCTAAAAGAAGAATGGGCTTTAGCGATGTCCGGGACGTTGCTAAAACCATTCCAAAAGCGTCGGTGAAGCCCTCCAGCCCACCGGTTAACCGCCCGAGCCGTTCTTCTTCGCGCCTGATCCGCGGCCGCTGCGTGAGAGCTATCCGATCTTCGATCTTCCCTTGGATGCGCTCAGATCGTGCCTCGGGCACGCGTGTGCGCGGGCGTCGTCACCCGGCATGCGCATGCGCGTGAGCGCTCGCAATCTGAGGGTGCGCTGCGTAGCGCGATCACGGCCGCCCGCTGCTGATCGGGCGGCCCAATTTCACCGCGTGCTCCTTCATCTTTAATTCTCCGCACTGCGCGGCTCGAACCCGCGTCGCATGCATGCGGGTGTGCGTGCTAACCTTTGCACCACGCCCACGCTTTGTCGTGGCGACTGTAGGTTGGCGCGCGATTCTCGGCTGTCCGATCAAAGATCGACGGCCGAGATTTGATCTCAGCTAAAGGGAGAGTGGCGTGCGGTGGAGCGGGGGTGACGTGGCGCAACAAGGGCCATTGATCACCAAATCAACGGTCAGAATTTCTTGGGCCCATTGTAGGAGCTCTAGATGTCGGATTTGGCCGATCTTGAGTCCGTTGGACTCCGTTCGTCGTTCTAAATCCATCCGTGCGGTCCGATTGCTCATCTGAGGCCTGCTTTGACAAGTGCTTACACAAATGGCCATTAATACAATTTTATAAGCAATCTTGGTACATGATGCATGCAATGCTCCCATTCTACTTATGTTGTGCCTTTTATTCTTAAGATGGGCCCTATTTAACAGAATTATCACCCCCATGTGTAGTGTTATCAAAGCCTTGGCGACTTAAGTCGTCTGACCTTAGGGTCCGATGACTCTTATGCCTTATGCTGTGAGGATATTTGGCCTTATGCTTGTGCTGGGCATTGACTTTGGCTACTATGGAAATATTGATGGGGAATTTGAGAATAAGTGGCTGAGAACACTGTTGGGAAATTTGAGCTATGGGATATATGCTTAATTTAAAGGAGTTAATTGGTGATCTAAATCACCATTTTTAGAGCTTTTATTCTTCTTTTTATCCCACTGATTACTTGAGATACTATTGATTATTATTGAATACATTATTTGAGTATATTATTCATTGAATATCTTCAATTGTGATTCATTATTATGCTCATCTATTTCTAATTACAATTAGTGCATGAATTCCACATTTTCTCCCTATGAACGACTTCGAACTCAATTTCTATTTTTGAGCACTTTATAAATTTAATTGCTGTATCATTTTTGTTGACTGTACTACAACACGTGTTTCCTAAACTCATCAAAAGCGCTTGCAACAAGGGGGCCTAGCGTGGGACTGTGGGAGGAGGAGGGGGGGCTGGGGATGGAGATGAGGAGGAGGAAGGGGGCTACGGATGGGAGGCAGAGGAGGGGGGGCTGGGGATGGGGATGTGGTGGAAGGGGGGCTGCCGATGGGAGGAGGAGGGGTGGTGGTGCAAGGGGATGAGGAGGAGGAGGGGCGGCGGCTGACGTATGGGGATGAGGAGCAGGAGGGTCGTCGCTAGCGCATGGGGATAAGGAGGATGCTAAAAGCAGCTGGGGATGGGGATGGGGATGAAGAGGAGGAGGGGTGGCGGAGCATGCGGCAAGGAGGTGGCACGTGTAGTGAGGAGGCGACGCAGCTGGGGATGGGGATGAGGAGGAGGTAGCACGGCGAGGAGTTCGAGGAGGAGGAGGAGGAGCACCTTACGAGGAGGAGGAGAGGGGACGGGCACAGTGCTACGTATAACTAGGGCAACAACGCTTGATGGAGACAAAGGGTGAATAGGGCATAAGGGGTCGAGCGTTGTGTAGGGTACTCGTACTTTACACAACCGTTTTTGTCAAAATTATTATGTAAAGTCAGGTAGGGGGTGAAATGATGGCGCCCGACCAAAATTCGAAATCAATATATACGATGGTTTTTATAAAAACCATCATCTATATTCATTGAACATCAAGGGGTTGTGGGTGTTGGTGCTAGAGCACCATGATCGTTTGTTTTGATGATAACAAAACACGTGTCATTTAACATTTGCACTTGGAGTCTTAGATTTCAGGCAAATTGCAAATAGAGACATGACTAGATGGAGTTTGAGCTCGCATCCAGGATGGATTGGAGGAGCTTGATGGAGAACAGAGGAGATTCGCGAGGAGCGATAGATTGAAGATAGAAGGACAAGAAGAATAGGATAGAATTCTATTTATTTCTTTCATGTACTTTTGTCTTTATTTCCTTGCTCTTTTTGTTCCTTAGAATATTATGTCAAAGAGCCTCAAAGTACCCTAACAGTAGTCCTAGGAACACCTGCACAACCCTAGGATACTTAGGTTTTCTGTAGAAAACTTAGAAAACTAATATAAGGTTCAAACATCTTTTTCAGACGTTTAATTCCAAAATCAGACGTCTGATAATGTGTTTTAAGACGTTTGATTGTTGATTCAGACGTCTGATAACATTTAGGCTGGACTTGTTAGCTCTGTCTGATGAAATCAGACGTCTAGACTTTAGTCAGACGTCTTAGAAGACGTCTGATGGACTTGCCAGACGTCCAATTAGTGGACCGTTGGCTGGCTTAACAAACACTGGAGGATATGACCATTAGAGCCTTATCAGACGTCCTTAAGCATTTCCAGACGTCTGATAAATGATCGTTTTGCCTCGGCTAACCCAAAATCTCTTCTCAGAGATTTTCTAGCCGTTGCAACTCTTGGAAATACATTCCCACGAAAAAGTAGGTTTCCAGACGTCCAAACATAGTGCCAGACGTCCTGTATGTCGTCTGATAGACTTGCACTAGAACCCTGTTTAGATATGATTCAAGTCAGGAAGAAACCCACATAAAATCAGACGTCTGACCTTATTTTCAGACGTCTTAAACTGGTTTCCCAAACGTCTGATGCCAGGATCAAACGTCTTATAACCCTGTCAGTGCAATCATTGTTCCTGATTTTGGCCTGCTTCTCTTGGGCTTTGCACCCAACGGCTATGGAAGCTTTCCAAAGCCTTCCAAAGCTTTCCTAAGGCCTCTATAAATAGAGAGGAACCACTTGCACACAAATATACACCTAGACACACCTAGAGACACCAAGACACACGAAGAACAAGCATTTCCACTCTTTTGTGTCCAAAAAGAATCTCTTGCTCTCCAAGCTCAAGTTCTACATCTTGAGAGCATTAAGCCTTTGCGCACCTGCTCTCCCGCCGTAGTAAACGAGAGCGACGTTGCGCCGTCGCGTGGCTCACGCACCCGCGTCATCGATTCGACGCACTCCTTGCAAAGGGGAGTTTCCTAATTCCTATAGAAGCTAGGTTTAAATCTTTGTTGGTTCTATAGGACTATATTTGTTATTTTACTTTGTTATTTGGTTGGGTATTCGCTTTGCGAATTCCCGTCTCCTTCGTGGGACAAAATCCTTCTCGTGAAGAGAAGGGGTTTGAGGTATGCTACCCTCGTATAAAGTAGCGTGGTTGTAATTGAGGTTGAATCACCCTCGTTTAATAATTCGTTTAGTGGATTTGATCAACTTGGTTGATCAGAAAATCCTAACTCGAGAGGGTTAGGTGGTGGTTTTCACCCGGTTTGGGTTTTCACCTAAAAATAATTGTGTACCTTGTGTGATTGATTTTTTGTGAGATTATTTATATTATATTTTCCGCAATTTATTACGTCACCCCTTCCTAGTAGGGAAACTACAGTGGGTAGGCATTTGACACGACATTTCTGAGATAAACCGCCTTGTATAAGATGATAGTTTTTATGAAAACCATCGTATATATTCATCTAACCTCCAGGGGTCATGGGTAGGCATTTGACACAATGGTTTTAAGATAAACCGTCGTGTCACTGGTGTCGCGAAAACATTATTTTCTAGTAGTGATTGTTAATGAGCAATAGATTGAAGTCACACGAAGAAGGACTTCTCCATGTGAGCATTGTCTTCTTTGCTAGAAGTAAGGCTGAAGAGGAAGAGACGGGAAGGAGAGGGGGTGTGCCCCTTCTTCTTTCTTTGCAGAAGGGATGACCAAGGAGGAGGAGCTCTTGGTGGCTCTAAGTTCAAGAATTGATCATCCCTATTGTGGCTGGGAATGCTTGGTGGCGACACCGGTGAGAGCCCCTACATGGGTGAAACAAATGAAGGAAAGGAAGAACAACAAGGAGAGGTGATAGAGTTGTTAGAGAGAATGAGAGGCATCAGGATGATCTTTAAAGCAAGAGTAAGCTACTGTTGGGGTTCAACAGGCTATTAATGAGGTTGGTTGGCCATGGGTGATCGATGCATGAAATTCACTAAGTGATAATAGTGTCATTCTAAGGTGAAAATCGCGATTGTTTACAAAATTTTTTAACCCGTAATAGATGAAACTGTGGAAATACAGGAATCTGAGTCATTTCAAAGAGATGTAAAGTCTCAAGTTACTTCCTGAGTTATGTGAAAAATGCATTTTTTTTTTGTTATTTTTGATAGTATTTTTCTACTTTTTTGGATTTTTGCTTTTCAAGTAGGGCAGAAGGACTATTCTAACCCTACAAGGAAATGTGACTAATATAACTCTAATGATATCATAAAAATCTACCCAACTTATCTATGATTTTTGACTCAGTAAGAAAATAACTTTAAAGTAATTTCACACAGTTTGGAGTTGTAGAAAAATCATTAAAAATCCGATAAGAACAAAATTTTTGCAATCTATTTAACAATAGACCCTAAGTTAGTGTGTGAATTTTATAAACTTGTATAGAACGAATTAGGCTCTAAAATTTTGCAACGTGAATCCCTACTTGATTTCTAACTTATAGACAAAATTTCGTGATTTTTGAATGAGTGAAACTTGCAAAACTAATTTTCTAATTCTATGTGGTGATTCTTGACAAGAGATGAGTGGTGAGAATTAGAGAACACTACACGTTCTTTTTGGTTTTTGATTTTTCTTACTTTTTTAGTGTTTTTAGACATGAAAGTGATAAAATGAACACAAACGAACTACACTGATGTAACTAATGAACACACATTTATATATCTAAGTAATATTAGTTTCATAGTAGTGAAGGCCTAATTACATTTAGATACCTAATGTTTTGCATATCTACGTTTAGCCATTGTGAGTTATTTTTGCACTGATAAGCCTATTTTTGGATTAGACTAGTAATATATGGTTTTAATATAGGCTGAGCTAGGATCATACAGAGAGAAATGGAAGTTGGCAGTACTCTGAAGCTCAAAAATGGGGAGAAGTGGGTCAACAATGGTCTTGGGTGATCAGAAATAGACAAAAATGGAAGAGAAACCCTAAAACCCTAATCCTAATGGCACTATGGTTAATGCTCAACCTTGATTATCCACCAAAAATGCATATTTATTGATGTGATATTATTTGTTGGAAGAAAATCAATCAAGAACATTCATTTCCAACCAAATAAACTTGATTGATTTCCTTTCCTTAATTCTCTCAAGTATGAACACATTTATTAAATATTCCCTTTAGGTTCATATTGCTAGATTATTTAAAACCCTAGAAACACCTTTGGACACCAACTAACATTCCTAATAGGCCCTTGGATGTCCATCATAAATTCCAAGATTCACCTTCCAAAAATCATGTGCCTACTTTTCCTATTCTAGAATCTTAATTCCAAAATTTGTGACAGCTTGACACACTTTTAGTATTTTGACCATAACTTTTTCTTTTTAAATCTAAATTGAGTGATTTAAGTTGCATTTTACAGTTTATTTTAAGAGTTACAATGTTTCTTTTATGTGTAAATTTAAATTCGGAACATAAGGTGGCAAAAAACTTCATACAATTAAGGGAAACCCTAAAAGGTTATTGTGACACCCTCTATAAATACCCTCTTCCTGAACTTCCACCACTAATTTTCTTCCACCACCACCTTCATCCACCATCACTCTCCATTGGCTTCATCTTCATCTTCATGCTCACATCACGCAAGCGACATGTTTCACATAGAGACTACTTCTTGTACAACCATGAGGAGGAGCTATTGCGAGAACTTGGTGTGACTTGGAGCACACGGAATTTACTACAAGGAGTCTTGCACGCGCGTTCATCTCGAAGGGTTCAAGGGTTTCTCTTATTCTCTTGTCTTTTTTTTGTAGAACTCTTGCGTAATTCAATGATTATGCATATTCTTTTTGAGATGTGTTTCTTTCTTGCTATATCTATGAGTGGATAAGTTTCTTTTCATGAGTAGGTGAGGGGTTAGGATAGACATATTTTCATTGTAGATGGGTTTTACTCACTCTTGTATGGTTGTTAGAAAACTGAGTTGTTTCATGCCCACATAAATTCACATAGGATAGTCCAAGCCTAGGATTTCATATGTGAGTTGGGTTATAGCCTTAGTGGGTTTGTGTGGGATGAGACAAGCCTAGGGAAGATCAATCATCAGCGAATTTGACTTGTTTAATTATCTTTTATTAGTCGATTCTATTTCCTAAAATCCACCATTAATTTCCGCATTAATTGGATCCTATTGTGCACACTTTCATTTTTCCGTGTTCGCACTAATTCTAATTTTCATTTTGTAAAATTTCCACAGTAGATTCTAGAGGAGTTAGGTATTGAAGTAGGGAAGAACTATGCCAAATTTCAAAGTCTAGTTCTTTATATAAGAAAAAAGGCAAAATCCACATACTAATAGGGGGTTGTACTGAAAATAGAACCTAAAATTTTTGACTTGTAGATTTTCAATGAATTACATACAACTCCGATTTGAAAGAAATTAGTGGTTGTTTCTTACTAAGTCTAGTATTAGAGATAAATTCATTATATTTTTCTGGGGTTCTTAGGTCTAGTGCTTTGTCTGAACAGTAAGAAGGGGCCAGAATAGTCCTTCTGACCTGCTTGACTTAGAAAAATCCAAAAAATTAGAAAATATTTCCAAAAATACCAAAAAAAATCCTAAACTTGTCTAACTCATTAGCGAACACATCTATATAATCTCTTTGAGGATTCGACCTGACTTGCACTTTACGCAATATAATTAAGTTGGTTTAAATTTTGGTGTGCTATTTTACGGCTTGACCTTCAAGGAACACTAGAAGCTAAGAAAAACATGGATTGTAGAAGAAAGAGAGTGATCTTCATTGATGGCATAAGTTTGTGAATCAAGTACTACAACTAGAGAAGAAGAATAAGAAGCAAGTTGGAGGATGTCGAGGTGAGAAAGATGGAGGACTCGTGGCAGAGGTGGAGAGAGCCTCTAACGACCACGTGTATAAAGGTGGAGAAAAAGGTAGAGGTAGGGAAGAAGAAGAAGAGATGGGTAAGGAAAGAGGAAGGACCTAGAGAGGAAGGCTAAGGAGAAGATGGAGACTTAGAGGAAGGGGAATAGAAGGTGGTGGAGATGAAGGAAGGTGGGTGGGGTGGACGGCTATGCATGGGGGGGAGGGGAGCTAGGGTTTGTAGAAGAAGGAGGATATGGCATGGAGAGGAAGGAGATGGAGAGGAGGAAGGCAATGGTTAGGGTTTTTAGAAGGAAGAGATGATAGAGATGAGGAGGGTCGGGGGGGGGGGGGAGTTATATAGTTGGGGGGAAAGGTAGCTCATGCGAAGGGGGTGGAGGATTAGGCAAGTAGGATTAGGATTGGGTTTAGGAATGTAGGATCAGGATTAGGATTCGAAAGGTGGGTTTTGGAATTGAAAGTTGGGAAGAAATGGCGTGGGATGTGGCTTTTTGAGAAGGGTGTGCATGGGATGTGGTGGATGCAATGAGGCATGGGATGTGATTAGGTAGAATAAGGAAAGAGTGGTGGTTTGATTTGGAAAGTGTGGTGGTATGGTAGTTAAGGTTTAAGGAAAGTGTTGGTAGAATTTCTTGGAAATTAAGAAGGAGGTGTGTAAATTAGATTTAGGAAAGAGGGATTTTTGGCTACAAATAGGTGGGCTCTTGGAAGGTAGGCATGGGATTTGGGTTGAGTCTAGGGTTTGGTTGAAGGGTGGAATGGACAATTAAGGTTAGGATTGGAGGAATTAGGGTTTTGGTGGGTTTATTTAGTGGAGAGAGCTAGGGTTTCATAGATGGTCCAATAGGTAGCTAGGCTCTTGTCTCTTCCTTTATCTTAGCTCAAACACTCTCCAAAGAATAAATTCACTTATTAAAATTCATGAACTAATTAGGCTCAAATATGCATTCTTATTTTAAAAAAAATGTTTCACACCACAATGCATGTAAGCACTAATATATACAAATGTTCTAATTCTAATGCAATTAATGCCAAAAGCTAACATAATTAAGCTTGATATAATCAATTATTCTTGTATCCATTAGAGATACTAGCCATGTTGGGCTGTGAACCATGCAAGGGAGAAGGATGTAATGAAAGCACTAGAGGGGGCTGATTAGTGCTAAAGGCGGTAAAAATAATGTTAATTAAAATTAAAGCTGATATAAAAGATAATCAAGTATTCCACAAATATATCATCAACCACAACACAAGTATATCTAGTGGAAACACAACCTTGGGTAAAAACCACTAGCTAGATCTCCAATCTAGGATTTTACCTCGAGTCAAACTCGGAAAACTAACCAATACTTATGAGTACCAAACCCTTTACAAACCCTCTTGATATTCCAATCAAGAGCAAACCCCTCTCACTCGAGAGGAAAGGAACCCACAACCTGGGTCCTCAGATTACAAATAGATGAAGGAATAAAACTGAAATAAAATAGAATTTAGCTCCTTTGGATAGCCCCAAAAAGATATGCAATAATTCTTATGAAGTAGCTATCAAGGAAACTAAATAGAACTCCCTTAGTGATTATGAGAAGATGATACTACTAGGAGTTGAAGTGATTAAGCTTTAAACAAGTGGGAGTTGGAGAATCAAATCTTCAATCACTTCCAAGAACACCAGAAGTATGCTTTAGCTGAATGTCACCTTGAATGTGCTTTAGAGTGAGTTATAAGGTGTTCTCTAACCACCAAAGAGTAGGAAATGCTCTCATATATATAGAGGGGTTTTTAGACTACTTAGGTAAAAGTCATCTAACATTAGGTGAACTATCTAACGTTAGGTGCTTAGTTAGGTACAAAGTTTGCTATCTCTTGGATTCGCTAAATTTGGCCCAAAATGGCCTACCTTACGTTAGGTATATCTTGTCTAACGTTAGGTCAACTACCTAACATTAGATGTTCAATTCAATGCAAAGTTCGCTATCTCTTGGATCTCCTAAACTCACTTCAAACTTACTACCTAACGTTAGGTAACTTCTACCTAACGTTAGATGGACTGTAAAATGTCCTCTAATTGTCTAAATGAGGTTTAAGCCACTTATGGATTTTTTAGGATGATCCACTAACATCCAAAAATAAGATTTATCATATTTTTGACCTAATTAGCTAGAGTGTTGTGAATTTTAATGACTTATGCAAGTGGTGCCCTAGTAATGTAATTTGATGCTATTCTAATTGAGACTTTTCTTACATTCTAAAGACTATAAAATTTAAACTCAATTCCTATAATACAAAGACACCTAAACTTGATCTTCTCCTTCTTCTTGGCTTCGGATTTCGTCGAGAGAGCTTCAACCTAAAAATAAATCTTGCAATATCATGCATAAGATCCAATTTTAATCTCGATTACTTGATATGCTTATTATCATCAAAACCATCATTAAAGGCTAATGTGATGCTTAATTACTTATGCACCTACATTCTCCTCCATTTTGATGATGACAAACATTCAATGGAGAGGTTGAAAAAGTTCCCCTTCACTAAGTGTTCTCTTTCAAAAATTTAGATTTAGAGATTTACAAAGAAAGCACATATGGTAATAAGTACATGCTTTCAACCTCATCATCTCATATCTCATATCATTCTCCCCCTTTTGACATCATTAAAAGAAATCAAGAGAAGTTTAGCATGTGCAAACACCATATAGCAAACATTCAACATGGACGTCTCATATATATAAAGATCATAAGTTCAACATGATTCATAAAAGAAATGAAAAGGCTAGCTATTACAAACTATAGAAATTAAATAAAGATGTTTGTGTAGCCCAAGTTTGACAAATACATGAGATATCAACACTAGAGTACTAATAAGACTACACATGATTAATCTAGACTAAAGCTAGACATGGCAACACAAAGCTAATTACGATTCTTCCCTTTGCCTTTTCCATTGGACAAGGTGCGAACATCCTCGTTGATTTGGGATATGTCATGGTGTACTTTAGATAGATCATGAGCAAATTGGTGATGAACATTCACAAAATAGTTGTTGCACGCCTCGTTCTGACGGTGTGTGCTCTCAATAGAACTAACCAAATAATTAATTCCGGCGACAGTGTCCTGCACGGTGCAGTTGTCATAGTCTGTACGTGCGTGTGGATGTGTCTCAGCCCACTCCCAAGGTTGAGGACGTGGGATGTCCTCTAGATAATAATCATATAGGTAGGATGGCTCATGAGAGCTCCCACCTACCTCTCCTTGTTCATCCTCATTCATGTCATTGTCGTTGTCATTGTCATCATCATCTTCCTATTCCTCCTCATCATCATCATCCATGATATGCATTTTCCTTGTCGTGGTGACATTGAAGCAATCATGGTTTTGGATCTTGGTGCATTGGTGGGACTCAAGACAAACACCATAGTGCAAAGCAATGCAAGCTATGATGTTGGAAAAGGGTAGGAAAGTGACCCATTGTTTTATCATCTCATCAAGAACAATCTTAGCCCAATAAAGTGGTTTCTTGGTGAGCACAACATAGGTGAAAAAGGCTAAGTCAGAAGAGATGTGATTAAATCCGCTTGATTGCTTGTTAGGAAAGAGACTAAGGTAAAGAATCCTAACAATCAACTTAGGGAGAGGGTACATAGTGTTAGGTGCCAAGCGGTAGTTACCTACAATAGCACTTTCTAAGGGTCTTAGGTCCCTTTGGATGCTATGGTAACCAAGTTCATGGGAGAGAGTTTGAATGGTATAATTAGATAGAGGGACCCCGAAAATCCTGGAAAGTTGAACTGCTCGTGCCTTTGGAGTCAATGTCATCAAACCAATACCCCTGGTTTCAGAACCCCCTAATAGTAAACCCAACCCCCTATAGGGGGCTTTGATTGAGCTACCCCTACAGGGGTAAAGGTAACCTAACAAGTACCCTGGCTGATAGGTCCCCCAATATCAAGCCTAGCTCCCCTATAGATGAGTGTGACTAAGTGATTCCCTCGCTGATAAGAAACTCCATAGGCATCTTCACAGTTTACTTTGCCTATAAGAAAGAAGGTTTGATGTGGTTCTGGGAATAATGTCTCAACGGCCCCAAGCTAATCTATTTGATTCATTAGCAGCAATCAAGCTATGAACTCTGACTAAGTAAGAACTCCTTGGCTCCACTCCGGTGGTATGTGAATGATTGGATGAAAATCAAGTCTTGTTTAACCCCTCCTTCCTAGGGAGTATGGTCTTATTTGAAGTGGTCCTTCATCTCAGATGTCATTCAATCCTGGGATTTGATTGACTAGGTTGTTAACCGTAGTCCATTGTCCGCTTGTTAAGCAGTTAGTTGGAGCAAACGGAATCAAGAATGATGTTTTTCCCAAAAAGATTGGACTTAAGAATTTTTCCAGATGAGGGATGGCCAGACCAGACCATATTGGTGTACCAGACTTTTGTCAAAAATGGGTAGTGGATGCCATTTTGATTATAATCAAAGTAGGTTGAAAAGCCCTTCACATCAAACATAGATTTTAAATCAAAATTTCGGAAATCATCCTAAATGATGGATTGAATGGGAAAAGAAGTAAAAGCTCCAAATTTAGTAAGACACTTATTTGCCTCTTTAGAATGGGCATACCTAAGGAACTCCGATTGGAATGGGTCAGAGGGCGCATCACTAGAGGATGCTGGTCCCTTCCCCTTGTCCTTTTTGGGATTTAGGAGCCATAGGAATAAATAGCAACACCCTTGGGTCAAGAAGTAAGTGAAATATACTATGGAAGGGTCAAGATAGACCACTTAACATTAGGTCAATTAAATCTAACGTTAGGTCTGTTGACTGCTGCAGCTCAACAACACAGACACTATCTAACATTAGGTGAAGACGACCTAACGTTAGCTAATGGGCAGGGTGCAAATCACGACTGGAAAACAAGGGTTTTAATGCATAAAACAAGGATTGAGGATGAATGATGATGCAAACCTGCAAAATACATCACAAACACCATTCCAAATAATTCTAAACATCAATCCAAACAAAAGCCCTAATTTTTGACCTAGATCAAGATAGAAATCACAAGGAATTTCAAAAGAAGGGAGGAATGGAAATTATACCTTGAGATCCCTTCTTGGTGGAGAAAGGAGGAGGGAGATCTAATGTTAAATCTCCTCAAGGGCAAGATTCACACCTTGAGATGGAGGTGTGGAGGGAGGATACGATGCTCTCCTTTGGGTTTCTCTCTTGGGATGAAAGGAGATGAAGGTGAAGATGAAATGAGGGTGAAGTGGTGAAATGAGATGGGTTGCAAAGGTTAAGATTGAATAAAGAAATAATATACTGAGACACTTACAACTCAAGGAATCTCAAAATCAAAATGTAACAAGACCAAGGTGCCATATCTCTAACTTATGCCTAATGGTCCTATTTGAAGTATATTTCTAAGTCAAATGCAATCCTATTAGGCTTTGATGTGACTAATCTTACAAAGACCCAATTTTCTCCTAATTTTACCAAATCTCTCATAATTGAGTGGTTTAGTAAATATATCCGCTAATTGATTTTCTGTAGAGATAAATTTTAATTTAATTTCATTTTTAAGCACATTATATCTAACAGTCTAATATTGAAATGCCCTAATCTTCTATGCCATAAGTTATTTTCTTCATTAGAGGCAAGAAGCAATCAACCATTTCTTCCTTATCAAATTTCAAGAACATAGATATCTTTTTCTGTTCTTCCTTTCAAAAGAACTTCTAAAGTTTCTTTATCAATAATTTCAAAATCATCTACCAAAGAAACATTTCTAACTTGCTTAAATGAATTACCTACCATACTCTTACCAATAATATGACATTTTTGGTTGTTGCTCATAGCCACGTGTCCTTCACTGATTTTCTTGAGCTTTAGAAATTGTGTGGAGTCTCCCATCATATGCTTTGAACAACTACTGTCCATAATCCACTTATTTATCTTCTTTGAGGCCTATAAAATAAGAGTTGAGAATACTTTTTGGTACCCATGCCTTCTTGGGTCCCTGAGTGTTAGAATACCTTTTCCAAAAATAGTTTCTTTTAGGAATCCATTTGTTCTTAGCCTTTTGGCTAAAACTATATGCATGGTGAGGTTGTTTTTGCGCCTTATGGCTGAAAACATATGCATTTTGAGGTTGTTTTTGAGCCTTATGGCTATATAAGTATTCATGATAGGTTGGTTTTTGAGCCTTGGGTGGGACAAAGGTGTTTTTACCTTTGGGCTTTACAAAGTTCGTTGGTTTCTTGGTTATAGAGGAAGATTCAATATAACCAAGACCATCCCTAGAGGTAGATGGCAATTGACTTGCAAGCATCTTTTGTAAGTCCTTGCTACCATTAGTAAACTTGGCCAAGTTATTAATCAACCTACTTGTGTTTATCCTAAGCTCATCCACATCTTTCTCTAAGCAAGAAATTTTGCTTTTCAACTCACTAGTCTCTTCCATCAATATGTCTTTTTCACTAAGCAAGCTAGTGTTGGAAGCAATAAGATTTTCATTCAATCTAGTTAAGTTCAGGCATTTAGTTTTCATATTTGTGTTTTCCTTTTCTAAGCCCAATTTTTCATTTACAATAAGCTCATAATTGTTTAGCAAAACATTCCCTTCTACTCTAAGCTTTTTCAAGGCTTAATTTTCATGTTTAATTTTCTTGCAATCATGAAAAGCTCATCATATGCATCAAGTAGCTTATTAAAAGAAGTAGAGTCTAGTACCTCCATCTCATTTTCCATGAGACACACATATGCAACTCCCTCCTTGCTTGAGTTGGAGTCGGAGTTGGTGTCGTCACTCGCACTCTCCTCCGAGTCATCCCATGTTGCCACAAAAGCCTTCTTTTTCTTTTTGAAGAATTTCTTTCTTGACTTGTCATTGGTCCTTCTGTCATTTTCCTTTCTTTCCTTCTCCTTCTTATCTTTATTATCCTCATTGAGTATAGGATAATCTTTTAGTATGTGGCCCTTCTTCTTACATCCATAGCATGTAGGAGTCACATCATCTCTTTCCTTTTTTGAATTGCTTCCTCATTCTCACATACTTATCGAATCTTTTAGAAAACATGGTCATCTCTTCATCATCTTCATTTTTATCCTTGTCGTTGACATCGAAATCACTCTCAATTTTGGCTTTGAATGCCAAGCTTTTCTTCATAGAGCTCGAGGCTTCATTTTCCTCTTTCTTAGATTGTTCAAGCTTCACTTCATGAGCCATTAGACTTCCAAGTATCTCATCCATGCTAATGTTCTTCAAATCCTTTGCTTCCTCAATTCCAATGACCTTTGATTCCCATTCCTTGGTTAGAGCCCTTAAGAATTTGGACACCATCTCATTTAAAGGATAACTCTTCCTAAGCTCCTTGAGAGTGTTGATGATGTTGGGAACCTTATGCCTAGTTCCTTTATGTTGTTACCTGGCTTCATCTTGAACATCTCATACTCTTAGGTTAAGAGACCAATTTTTGTCCCCTTCACCCTTGAGGTTCCTTCATGGGTCACTTCAAGGCATTTCCAAATCTGATGTGCCGTCTCTAGCTATGAAATTCTATTAAACTCATCATTAGAGAGGGCACAATATAGTATGCTTATAGCCTTACAATTGTTTGATATCTTCTTCTCATCTTTCAGCTTGTAGTCTCCGGTGGTGGTGTCTACTTTCGATGTCTTGAATTCCTTCTCAACCATCTTTTATAGTAAGAGGTCTACGGTGGATGATTTGAAGTAAATCACCATCTTCCTCTTCAAATGCGTGTAGCCATTCCTATCAAAATACGAAGGTTGGTAGGTCGACAATCCCTCAATCTCAAGTTGCTCTATTCCGCCATTGTCGTCGGTGCGTAGATTTTACTCCAAAATTCACCAACCTAAGCTTTGATCCCAAATGAAAGCACTAGAAGGGGGATGATTAGTGCTAAAGGTGGTAAAAATAATGCTAATTAAAATTAATGCAGCAATAAATGATAATCAAGCATTCTACAAATATATCATTAACCACAACATAAGTATATATATAGTGGAAACCCAACCCTGAGTAAAAACGACTACCTAGGTTTCCCAATCTAGGATTTTTCCCCGAGTCAAACTTGGAATACTAACCAGTACTTATGGGATACTAAACCCTTTTACAAACCCACTTGATATTTCAATTAAGAGCAAACCCCTCTCACTCAAGAGGAAAGGAACCCACAACCTGAGTCCTCAGATTATAAATAGATGAAAGAATAAAATTGAAATAAAATAAAATTTAGCTCTTATAGATAACTCCAAAAAGATATGCAATAATTCTTATGAAATAGCTATCAATGAGACTAAAAAAAACTCCCTTAGAGATTGTGAGAAGATGATGCTGCTGGGAGTTGAAGTGATTAAGCTTCAAACAAGTAGGAGTTGGAGAATCAAAGCTTTAATCACTTCCAAGAACACCATAAGTATGCTTTAGCTAAATGTGACCTTGAATGTGCTCTAGAGTGAGTTATAAGGTGTTCTCTAACAACCAAAGAGTAGGAAATGCTCTCATATATATAGAGGGGTGTTTGTACTACTTTAGGTGTGCCTAAGGTCCCTCTTCAATGGCTAAATTGTTTTCCAATTTGAGTTGCCAACGGCTAATGAGTTTGGTCAAAAAGGGCTTTAATTAACATTAGGAAAAAGTCATCTAACATTAGGTGAACTATCTAACATTAGATGCTTAGTTAGGTACAAAGTTTGTTATCTCCTGGACTCACTCAATTTGGCCCAAAATGGCCTACTTAACATCAGGTATATCTTGTCTAACGTTAGGTCAACTACCTAAGGTTAGATGCTTTGTTCAATGCAAAGTTCACTATCTCCTTGACCTCTCAAACTTATTTCAAACTTACTACCTAACGTTAGATGGATTGTAAAATGTCCTCTAATTGTCCAAATGAGGTTTAAGCCACTTATGGATTTTTTAGGATGATCCATTAACATCCAAAAATAAGATTTATCATATTTTTGACTTAATTAGCTAGAGTGTTGTGAATTTTAATGACTTATGCAAGTGGCGTCCTAGTAATGTAATTTGATGCTATTCTAATTGGGGCTTTCCTTACATTCTAAAGACTATTAAATTACAACTCAATTCCTATAATACAGAGAGACCTAAACTTGATCTCCTCCTTCTTCTTGGCTTTGGATTTCGTCAAGAGAGCTTCAACTTGAAAATCAATCTTGCAATATCTATGCATAAGATCCAATTTTAATCTTGATTACTTGATATGCTTGTTATCATCAAGACCATCATTAAAGGCTAATATGGTGACTAATTGCTTATACACCTACATGTAGAACGTAGGAGAAGAGAAGGAAGAGATGAGGGTATGGCTGGCACCTTATCGGAGGGCTTGATGGCTTGTGGTGATGGCCAACAGGGGTGACTTTGGTGGTTGAATGGAGCGATGATTAGTGGAGGGAGCTTGTCCCTACATACGTGCATGGGTGCAATGAAGAAGCAAATGAAAAAGAAGAACAAAGGAAGGAAGAAGAGGGTTGAAAGGATGTAAAAATTATATCCTAAGAATATTAAGTTTTGATTATTTAAATTTAATCCTTGTGAAGAGTAATTTCTTTAGTTAGATCTAACGTTTATCCCTATTTTGCACATATCGAGGCCATTCGAGATTGGAATTCAGTGATCCTAGACCTAATCTTAAGGTTTCCAAACATGGTAGACACATATGTATAGATAGATCATATAGATTTTGCTCCAATTTTCAAGGTGTTGATTAGAGGGCATGTTTTTTTGCATGATTGCATGAAATGAAGTTGTGTACATGTGCTCACATGCACGTGAGGTGGAATGGAACCTCTTATCACATTTATTTCTCTTGAATATCCACATTGTCCCCTTGAATTTCATACACAAATTTTGAACACTAGAATTAAATAAATAAGCATTACCCTTTGTAAACATATGCCTTATTATTTTCTTGATGCTACACTTATTAACCTCATGAGAATGCATAATTGATTATAAGCATCGCCAATGTGGAACTATCATGATTAATTATTAATTTTAAGATGAATAAGGATTAAATTTCAAATTATTATCCTATTTTGATTAATTATGTGATGGTTAAATAAATTGAAAGAGACCTTATTATCGCATGTATCAAATGAATCCCGCTTTATATGAAATCTCTACATTTGTATTCTTTATTTAACAACATAATTAGAACAATTGATCAAAACAAGAAATAAGTAAGTTCATACTGATTTTGAAAGATGTTGTAAATTGACCTTCTCTTGCAAATAACAACAGGAAATCTTGGAATAAATGAGGATATTATTAACAATATGTCATGAATGATTTGGCGATAGTTTAATGAGATGATTATGGGAATTCCTAATAACAGTGTTAGTGAATGAATGGTTGCTTGAGTCACTAACCTTATTACATATGCATGATTAAATAATGATTGTTAGTGGCTACGGAGTAACATGCCTCCCTACGACTTAGGCTTATAGCCAAGTAAGGTATATGATATTTCTATGTTTATTAACATTATTTATGCCTAACTAATGCTAGTTTGAGGGTGAATTAGATCAAAATGCATTTAGTTAGGCTAGATTAGTCATTTAGCTTCATTTTGTAAATAATGCATTCTTGTGGGTTTTTATGCAATTTTTCCCATATCTATATCTGGTACCTTGATGTTCTTGTCTAAATATGTGTAGGCACTAGGTTTGGAGCAAATTAAAGCCTTGTAGAATGGAGAACTTAGGTTGAGCTCACTTATGCAAGGAGGCTGAACCAATTATGCCTTATCCTAATTAACCTTAGATCTAGCTCAATTAAGAACCCAAGTTTTCCTAACCCTAGACTCAATTACCTAACCTATTTCCCAACCTATATTTGACCAACCATGAGCCTATTTAGAGGCCTATATATGGTCGGCCAAACACATAACCTAAACCTACCTTATCTCCTTAAAACACCTACTCCCAAACCTTAACACAAACCCTAAACTCTATCCTCTCTCTAGTCGCCACCTTAAGGTTTTTCCAAAATCTCTTAGTTGCCCACCTTAGTGTCTATTCCTCACCCTTAGATCAAGATCCTAAGGTCCCTGAAAATTCCCTTAGATCTTATCCTAACCCTTTCCGAAAGCCCCAAATTAGTTAGCCTTATCTTTAGCCCAAATCCTAACCATCCATATAGATCTAAGGGAAGTCTGTAAAGCCTCTCTTCGGTCGGCCATAAGAACCACCATATCCCTTGTGTGCCACCTCCCTTGATCAAATCTAGACCCTCCATCATCTCCTCAATTTAATCCTAGCCCTTCCTTAGCTTCCAATAAAAACAACCATCCTTATACCTTAAGTTTAAATCTAAACCCTTGATTTTTAGACACCTAATCTTAGCCTTCCAATTCCTTGATCCAAGGCAACTTGGATCCACCAATAGGAAGCCTCCATCCCCTATATAAAAGACCTTGCACGTTCCCCCCCCCCTTCATGCTACCTTAGTTTCATTTAGTTCTACTCTCTCACCACCTTCCATTAAGCCCTCGTATTAGATCCTCTCACCATATTCTTCCATTAGAAGACCTTCTTCACACTAACCTTTGCGTCACCCTTTGCTTGTGGTCGTCCTCCTCACCTACTCTAGATCTTCTTCCTTAACTCAAACTCTATTTCAAGGCGATTGCAACAACGAACTATGCTCTGATTTCTACTTTAAATCGCTTGTTTCTCTATTTTTCTAGTTTTATAGTTTTCTGAATCAATTAAGCCTTAATCCTAAAAGTCATTAAACAAGGCTCAATCTTAAAAGGCATTCACCAAATAAGTCTTGTTTGCAAACCCTCTATTCATGCACTCACACATTTCTAAATTGGTAACTAAGGGCAACATCCCCCCTAATGCCTATCACATTCTAAGAGCACTACAATCCTAGCCCTGTAAAACATAGTAGACATGCCCTTATTAAGACTAATTGATTTCTTGGTAACTTAAGGTTAGATTGGGCTTAAATCAAGGCCTTGTCTACTTAGACCAACTAGTGACAAGAAAGGTTGGTGCGATAATCGCCTTAACCTCTACCGGTGTCTCGCAATGTCAGGTGTCCTAGGGGGTCCCACCCTTCTTGCTAGCCAAGTAATTCAAGGGTTTATTTGACCCAATTGTGCTTTGGGGTGGGTGTTCTCTTATTAGGGCATGCACCATAAGGCTAGTTTGCTTTCTTGTATTTTATGGGGTGGGTGTTCTCTTATTTGTTTCCCCTCTTATCCCTTGTTTTCTTCTGGTTTATGTTAGGGAGGAGGTCTTTGAACTTGGATTTGGTCCCACCTTTGGATAGAAATACTAGGAGAGTCTTATCTCAATCCACCACACAATCTGCTTCTATGGCTAGTTCAAGCTATAAAGAGGATAATCCAGGTGAGGATATCCTACTTGGGAATAATCCTATAGCTGCACTTTAAGCACAAATTAAGAAGTAAGGGGAACACCATGATAAGTAGATTAACACTATCCTCGAGGCTTTCCAAAGATTCCAAAACCTTGCAAGGCCTAAACCACTTAGGGATTTCTATAATCCCTCTGAGACTTAACCTGAAGGCTATTATAGGGTTCCTTACACCAAGGATGATTCTGAGCTCAAACCATATCCCTTATTCCACAGGAATAACACCAATAACCCTTTCGAGCACCTAGAAGAGCTTTTAAATATAGGTAGGACCTTTGGACCTTGGAACATGGATGAGGATACCCTGATGATGAAAATGTTCCTTTCTCACTTAAGGATAAGGCTGCACAATGGTTGAGAACTATAAGTAAGCCTATATCTACATTTGGGAGGAGCTTAGTAGTGCCTTCCTGAAGAAGTTCTTCCCCATAGGAAAGACCAACACCCTTGGACGAGATATAACAACCTTTACTTAAATCCTGGGCGAGCATATCCATGAGGCATCGGAGAGATTTATTGATCTTACTAGAAAATGTCCCCATCATGAGGTTCCCAAGTGACACTTAGCCAAATATTTTATCATGGACTTAATGATAATCTTAAAAATTTTGTTAATGCTGCATGTGAAGGAAATTTCCTAAGTAAAGATGAGGATGGGGTATTTGAACTATTCAAGAACATAAGTAAGAACTTCCTGAATAATACTTCTATATCCACCATTAATAGATCAAGTCCACCTAAGAGCAGAGTTTATGAGGTTCAACCTAATTCTAGTGTGGTTGATTTGGAAATCATAGCGAAAAGATTGCATAAGGTGGAACTTGTGGGGAAGTGTGTGGAGAATCTAGACAAAAAGCTGGATAGCATTATCCAAGGTGGAAACCCCTTAAGATCTATTTCCTATGCTAATCTTGTGAAACAGGGGAACTCTACACTTCTCACACACACACAATTTGCACCTAGTAGAAAAGTGGTTAATCAAGTGCAAAATCTGACCATGGCCCAGCCTATGAGCCTTCTGTACTTGGACCTGACCCAATCTAGATTCTAAGGTGGGACCTTAACTCCCTAAACATTTGATTTTGGTGATTTGTTAGCATGATACTCAGCCTATGAGGATGCTAGTGCTATTCAGGGTTATGGTAGGAACAATCCTTATTATAACACTTATAACCCTGGATAGAGGAATTACCTGAACTTTTCCTGGTAGACCCAGAAACCAGGTCAAAATCTTAACCCAGCCAAACGAACATATAATCCAACCTCCCATGGATAGACTCAGACTAGTAGGTAGAATCCAAATACCACCTATCACGCACCTACATAGTAGCCTAATTTATGGTCTTGAAGGAAATTAGAGAGATGAATAAGAGACATAAGGAGGATATGGATCAATTGAGAGCTGAATTGATGAGGAAAAAGACCAAATTGCAGATTTTAGACGTCATGGGATGCTATCATCCTAGCCCATCCCTAAACCTAGGAACTATCTTAGGAACCTGAACTAGACTAAGGAGTTACAACCTTAAGTTCATGTGTTTAACCCTACTCCTCCTGTCCCTCATGGATTTACTCAAATACCCACCTTGGTTAACCAAGCGCCACATATTTTTCAGAATCCACCTTAAGGATCTTCCTATGATCATAATGCCTTTGCTAGTGTTGTCACCCTTAGAAGTGGAACTAGAAGCTAGGATCCAACTTGGTCCACACCTAATGATCATGAGGACCCTGGTGAACCTGACTTGGTTGACCAACCTGAAGATGATTCTGGCAAGGCTTAAGAACCTATTACTCTTGACTCTAATTGTGTTCCCTATCCTAAGGCCTTAGAGAAATCTAGGAAGAGGAAGCCACTTGCTAGCAATGAGGAGTTGTTGGAAATCTTTAAATAGGTTTAGATTAATATCCCACTCCTTAATACTATCAAGCACATCCCTACCTATGCTAAGTTCCTTAAAGATCTTTGCACTTAGAAGAGTACGCCTAAATCTCAAGAACCTAGGAAGGTTGTCTTATTTGAGAAAGCTAGTTGTGTTATTGTTCAACGCGTAAATCACGTTTTAAAAGATGATTTAGTTATAGTATAGCGTGAAACCCATCGACAAATAAATTTATAAGAGCCGATGAGTACCGGATCATTCGCAAGGAGGCAATCTCGATTTTAATGGAAGCTTTGCAATAAAACTAATTCTAAATAGATATATATATATATATTTATATATGTATAGATCAGATATCCAGAGAATCAGACTTTTATTGCAATTAGATAGAGTTTTTCACAATAGAAAATGCTAATAGAGACAAATAGATCGATAGTTAGAAAGAGAGAGGGAGAGAGAAAGAGAGAGAGAGAGAGAGATAAGAAGAAGGCAGAGAGACGATGCCGCTTGTAGGATGCTTGTGCGAGATACAGTAGCACCTCAAATCCAGACCGTTGGGACAAAGGTCAGAGCAAAGTTGCAGAGGGAAAGAGGTCTGGAAAGTGGAAGGGAGATGTCTGGAAGAGATATGAAGTTTATGATCCATCCAAGGGGGGCTTTGGCCTTCTTTTATAGTTTTATGGAGGGAAAAAATAGTATTTTAACCCTTAAATTTTTTCAACAACCTCTTGGTTAATCAGATCCGTCAATCGGGAGATCAACGAACCTGATTAGGCCTCAAAACACCTTCAAAATCTTTCTCTACTCTCCGATTTAACCTCATGCTGACACATGGCATGCTCTGTGTCGTTGGATGGTCATTGAATGCTCCAGATCTCTCCCTGCGCACGTGCTTCACTTCTTCGCGTCGCCACTCACCTTCGCTAAGCGCCTCAATGCCAGCCATCCGATTGAGAGATCGAATGCCTTAAATGCACGCTCATCTCTTCTGTTTCGAAGAAGCGCATGGGATCACGCATTAAACGTGCGTCGAATTCCTTGTTTGATTGCGATCCACTCTTGTTTCGTTACGTGGTTGCATCACCGCGCTCCACTCGACATCTGATAGCCTAATTTCCTCCGCTTGCATGCCCCTCTTGATTTCATGCGAGGTGCGGTTCGATTGTGCGTCCATTGCTCTGCGGAGGGGGTGCTAACCAATGCTCCATTCCTATTGTTTGTTGCATTTTTGTTTTGAAGACACACGCTCTCGGCCATTGGATGAAGATCCAACGATCGAGAGTCACTCCTTTTTGATGAAGCGTGGGTGGACGGCCGACGTGGCGCGTTTGTGACCATTGGATGGAATCCAATGGTCCTCCGCACCCGGTGAAGAACCTTCACAGATGGGGCGGCAATGCAAGGGCGTCTATGATGGCATCACGTGGAGCCATCATGGCCGTCCATCTTCTTTTCTTTGTATCTGGTGATGTAGACCTCCTATCGGGTTGATTTTTGCATCGTTGAACTGCGATCGTTGATCCAAATCCATCCATGAGGTTGGATCTTTCATCTGAGGCTTGGATCTTTGTCTTTAGGCTCTGTGGTATCTATTCTTCTATGGATTACACATGATGCTCTAGTTGTCTGATTGAGACGATTTTGGAAGCATTGGATTCCCATCATCATCCTAATCAGATCTATTCGGTCTGATCTGTCATCCTCAGCTTTGAATCATCTGCGATTAAAATCATCTCTCATTAGTACATAAAATGATGATTTTATTTATGCAGCTAATCAAACTAACCATTATGCAAATTACGATGCTTATGCATGCATTGTCCTTAAGTTATGCTAGAATCCAGCTTAATTCAGGTTTAGGGTGCAAGATTGTTGTGTAATCAGTTATCCTCAAGAACCTTCCTCCTAAGAGAAAAGACCCTGGAGCACCTTTTTTTTTGTGCATGATTGGGGATTATACCTTTGATCAGGTTCTCCTTGATTTAGGTGCTTCAATCAACCTGATCCTGATCAGCCTCTATGAAAAATTTGAATTAGGTGAACTCAAACCCACTTCTTTGACTCTCCAACTGGATGACAGATCTATTACCACACCTAAGGCTGTCCTAGAGGATGTAATTGTCAAGGTTAAAGGTTTTTATTTTCCGATGGATTTTCTGATCCTTGACATGAATATTCCTAAGGAATGTAGAAATTCCTCGATTATTCTTGGGAGACCCTTTCTTGCTATGGCCAAGGTTTATATTGATTGTGAAAATGGAAGCATGGAAATATCTTTTGGAGATAGAAAATTACAATTGGATATATTTATGGCCAACAAGAAATTTGAGAATTGTGGGTGTATTGATGATCAAGATTATATGGATGATTTGATGGCTATGAACTTGATTGAAATCCCTTTAGAAACCAACCTGACTAGGCCAGCTTAGGAGGTTGGTGATTTGCTCTCTATCCCCTCCTTTATACAACCTCCTGGGAATGATCGAGGGATTGAACCTGCTTCACCTGCTAATCTTGATTCAACCTAGCTTGATTTGTAAAGCCCCAAGTCCGGATTCCTGATTCATTTTAGACTTAAGTAGGTTAAGACGAAACCATCAATGCTTTTCGTGTGGTAATCGGAACCACATGAATTAAAAATGCATAATCGGATTGACTACCCTTGTATTTTTTATTTTTGTGATCTGGACCTCAGATCGACGATCCAAAAGTACGGTTGGCTTTCTGGTGTCATGAGGATTTTGATGGTATATTTTGTGTAGGGATTGGACCTCGGATATGCAAAACGCATGCGAACCACAAGCAAACCCGCGTGTAACCCACTGTGGGATTCACATTATGCAAATGACCTCCATTTGGAATTCCATGAATTTTATCTGATTCCTTACCTCGTAACGATTCCAACGATACATGTTTTGCGAAAATTAAAGTTCGTTTGACTCAGCTAGAGAGTGCACTTAGTAAAAGAAAAAGGTGGGGGATTATTGATTTCCTAAATCTTATAATTCTAACCGAAATGTCGTTCGTAATCACAACTCCCTTCCAAATCCTACCCCTCTCCCATGTTTTGCCATCCCTCCATCCATATAGAACTCTTATGAACCTCTTGTGACTCATGCTGCTGCCACAACTTTCCTTCCCGCTCGCATACGAAGAGAGAGAGAAAGAGTTGTGTGCGTGATCGAGAAAGAAAGCAAGAAGGAGGGAGGATGGGAGAAGGCGTGTGGTGGCGTTGCATGCGAGGCGAGCACGGTGACAACAGGTACAGCAACGTTGAGGCTGTGGTGAGTTCTCTCCTCTGTTCTTTTCTCGTTCATGCATGCATGGAGACGTGTGAGAAGAGAAAGAGATGAGGAGGGATGAAGAAGAGGGGAGGAGGAAGTTGACCGAGAGGAAGAAGGGGAGTATGACGGTGAGGAAGGGGAGAGACGGTCGGAGGCGCATCGCCGGTGGGGGCTCCACCTATGTATCGGGTGTTGCACCCACCAAGAGAGAGAATGCAGAGAGAGTAAGAGAGAAAGAGAGCAACGAGGAGAGGGGATGGCAATGAGGAAGGAAAGAAGATGATCGGTGGAGAGACCGGTGCATCGGAGGGTCTACGCCGGTGGCGCTCCTACTGGTGTTGATGGGTTTTGCACCCATCAACAGAGAGAATGAAAGGGGGTGAGAAAGAGAGAGAGGGAGAGGGAGAGAAGCCAGTGAGGGGACTCTTCATGATTGGCGAACGAATGGTGGTCACATCTCGGATGGTTGGCGGAAGCAGGAGGGCGAGCCTACGTGTGTGTGTGCACGGTGGGTCAAGGAAGAAGAAAGAGTGAAGGAGAGGAAGAAGGCGAGATGAAGGGGTTGAAAATTTATGAAAAAAAAATAGGAGTTTTAAATATTTCGTATAAGCCCCTATGAAGAGAATTAGTGCTTTATTTGAGATATAATGGTCGATCTTATTTCGCATAAATTGAGGGCATCCGACACCAGATTTCGACGATCCAAGACTTGATCTTGGGATCCTCGAGTGTGCCGGACACATCCGTATGGTTGGGTTGGATAGATTATACTTTGAATTCTGAGGTGCAGATCAAGGGCACGTAGGTAGTGCCTCTTGACCTTGTTTTTGAGGAGTTGTCGTGACCCTTCGACAATGTTAGGTAGAGTAGCCTCTCCCTTTTTCCATATGGTTGTCTACATTGTAACTCTCTTCTTGTGTTGCACCATTTAAAGTGCATTCTTGCTTCTTGCTGGGATTGGAACCCATCTTCATGTTTCTTATTATTTGGGTACTTGAATATTAAATATTAATATTGCAAATCAAGTTGCTAACTTGGAATATGTATGATTGAATTGATATAATTAACTGCTAGTTTTAAAGGGATTAATTATATCTTATTAGATGATTTTCATCGGTTAACGAATTTCAAGCCCTTAAGTAAATTGGTTGTGGGCCTATCGTCGAATGTAGGATACGAACTCTATTTTTCATAAAATTGACATCATTGTGATTGTTAAATTATAATTTAATTGGGACCATAGTCACAAATTGGAAACTTAGTTTAATAGTAAATTTTGAATTGATGTAATCTAAGCTCTTTTATTATTAACCTTGAATTGTAATATCACAAATAAATAATGGTTGTAAATGATAAGACTTATGGGTTAATTTATTGGCATATTTATTTTAGTTATCTGGAAATAAGTTAATAATTTGTAACAACGAATCGGTCGGAAACAAATTGGATAACTGGTTTAGCTTTGCTACTCGTCGAGACTTTGGCTGTAGCTTTGGTCTTTTAGATTGGTTTTGGGCTAGTTTAGGGAGTTGCTGGCTTCCTTACGACTCTTGGTTAGGCTTTGTGGCCAACTGGGATAGCAGGATGCATGGCTTAAGGGTTGGAGTTAGCTTTCTTTACTTGGTTGGTGGGTAGGTCGTTGGCTGTCTATGGTTCAACATGTGTTGCTACACGTGTTCACACCATACGATGTAACCACCACCCCTTTCTGCAATGACCCCAGACTAACGGAGTGTGGTGACTCTATGGGTATAAGTGGTCTTCCCAGCCAAGAGAGTGGCTCGATCTTGTGCCTCAGGAAGTCACGTGAAATTGCCTTATGCCCTGAGGTGCTGATTAATGGGATTTTAATTGAAACAAGTTGGGCTCAACTTGTAAATGAATAGAATAATGTGAAGATTAATAGAAGGATTAATTTATGAGATAGTACCCTTTCATTTTCTTACTCATTGTTACTGTTTTGTATCCGGTTGTTGTTTTACTCTACTCAGTTTTTACTGATGTATTCCTTGGATTTCGTACTCAGTGTAGCTGAGTAGCAAGGGGTTTAGGCTATGGTTGGTCATTCTGTTGCATGACCTAGCACGGAACTCGGAGATGGTCCGTGCGGATAGTAGCTTAGCTAAGTAGGTTTTCCTTCAATTTCTGCTGATTGTACTTTGTTACTCTTCTACTCCTATCCTTTATAGCTTTCTGTTGGTGGACTCTTATTTTTTGTTTTTGTCAGCACTTTATTTTATTTAACACATTATAAATTTCTATTTGGCTGTTGTTGTTTTACGATTATGTTATGGCTGACTGGGATCCTGTTGAGAGTTGGATGTTAATCCGTATTCGATGGCTCGGGTCTCATCGAGTTTACTCGGTTGGTGGGACCCAGGTCGTTACACCAGTTCAGGAGGCTGGCGATTTCCTCTCTACCCCTTCCTTTATACAACCTCCTGGGAATGATCGAGGGATTGAACTTACTCCACCCGCTAATCTTGATTCAACCTAGTTTGATTTGAAACCTTTGCTGTCTAATCTGAAGTACAACTTTCTCGGTCCCAATTAGACTTTACTTATGATCACTAATGCCTATTTGACTCAAGACCAAGAAGATAAATTGATTCAGGTCCTAAAGGAAAATAAGGAGGAAATTGGTTATACCATAAAAGATTTGAAAGGGATACATGCTGCATATTGTAATCATAAAATATTTTTGGAAAAGGATCTAAAACTTCTCATAAGATGCAAAGAAGATTGAATCCTAATACAAGAGAAGTGGTAAAGAAGGAAATAATTAAGTAGTTGGACGCTAGAATAATTTATCTGATTTCTGATAGTCCTTAGGTTAGTCCAGTCTAGATTATTCCTAAGAAAGCAAGATTAACTGTAGTGGCTAATGAATAGGGAGAATTAGTGCCAACAAGGACAACTTTCTCTTGCAGAGTATGCATTGATTATAGGAAGCTTAATATAGCCATTAAGTAAGATCATTTTTCTCTCCCTTTTATTGATCAGATCTTAGAATGATTGGCGGATAAGCTTATTAGTAAGACCCGTTCTGTCCCGAACCTTTTAAGACATCTGGACTGTCGGTCAGACGTCTGGACACCTTCCCAGACGTCTGGAAATCAAAATTTTTACGTACGAGCTTCACGTCTGTGCGTGGCCTGCACGCAGATAGTACCCGCTTTTTCCTTCCCTTCTCTCCCTTCCTCATACAAACCCTAACGCCCTCTTTATAACCCCCCTTCCTCCTCTCTCGTTCTCCCCACTCTAGCCACATTCTTCTCTTCCTCTCCACCCCAGTGAGAGGAGCTACTGCGAGAGAGAGAGAGAGCACGAGAGCGGCGACGAGGGGAGGCGGCGTGAGGAGAAGAGGAGTTGAGCTCGTGAGCTCGTGCGGGAGCTCGCCGGAGAGTGCACGACCGGAGCAGCACGTGCGGGAGGAGGAGGAGTGCATCGGGGTAGTCATCCACGACACTGTTGCAACCAGAGCTGCAGGCGGGGAGGCGAGCCACGGCTGCGCGCAGCGAGAGTGAGCGGGAGTAGGTTCTGGTTCTGGGTTTTTCCCAGAATCAGACATCTGGAGTGAAGTCCAGACGACGGAGCGGACATCTGGAGGCTATTCCAAACGTCTGAAGAGAGTGTAGTTTCCCTAGTAGGAGGGGGTGACGCAATAAAGTGTGGAATAAAAATATAACAATCTCACAAAACAACAATCGCACAAAGTACATAATGATTTTTAGGTGGAAACCCAACCCGAGTGAAAACCACCACCTAACCCTCTCGAGTTAGGATTTTTCGATCAACCAAGTTGATCAAATCCACTAACGTACTACTTAAACGAGGGTAGTACAACCTCAATTACAACCACGCTACTTAATACGAGTGTAGCGTACCTCAAACCCCTTCTCTTCACGAGAAGGATTTTGTCTCACGAAGGAGACTGGAATTTGCAAAGCGAATACCCAACCAAATAACAAAGTAAATTACAAATAGTCTTATAGAGCCAATGATGTAAACACATTTACACTACTTAAAATGTCTATATATGCATGTTCTTAAGCATAGGATTGCATTTCATAATATAAATATTGCATAACATGCATCATCTTGCATTTAGAGTAGTTTGAATAAAATGGAGGTTAATTGTCTCCTTTTATGTGCTTGGACAGGGCAAACATTTTATCGGGGCCTCGGATCAAAGATCCAACCGTATGGATGTGATCAGGGCGACGATTGGAGTTCAACGACTCCAAGATCGCCCTAATCAGGCATCCGTAGCATCAGATAGAGATCGGGGAATCCTAGAAGATCAAGGGCCAGGATGGTGTAAATCCACACTTCAGATAACAAATCCGACCACACGGATGAATTCGGATCGACGATCGTAGCCCAACGACACAAAAATAGAGTTAATCCGACATCCGTGGCACCATCTACAACTTCCAGAAGATGGACGGCCAAGATGGCGCCATGTGGCGCCATCTCAGTCGCCCAAACGGCCGCATGGATCTTGTGAAGACCGTGCACCCGTCTCCTCTCCGCCGTTGGATCTCGATCCAACGGCTGTGGCCGCCCGGCGCTTAAAACATGCGCTCGACCATCCGCGCCCCGCAGCGCAGCGGTCGAGCGCGCTTACGCGAGCGCGGGGCACGAGTTCGAGCCGCGGCGAGGGAGTGGAAGGCGCGATTGAGCGGGCGCGGATGAGCGTCAGATGGAGATTCAACGGCCGCGCGCACTCAATTAGGACGACGCGCGATTGGACGCTCGCATGGACGCGCGATCGCACGTGTAGGCGAGCGGGCGGCAGCGGTGAAGGCACGATTTTAAGCCGTCCGATCTCGCGATCGGACGGCTGAAAATCAATAGAAGCGCGTAGGCGTTACATGCGCGGGCGGCTGAGCGGTCGCGCGTGGGCACGGAAGCGACGCGCGCTCTGGGGGCTTTAGCGACGGTTTCATCCGTCACTAAAGACCCCTCATTTATTGTTTTGAAGTTGTAATTTCCATTTTTCCCCCACTCCTTGCAACTATAAAAGGAGACCCCCTCCATACGAAATTCTCATCCCTTCCTTCTCCTCTCTACCTCTCCAAAGCTCAAGAGAAGCTTATCCCACACCCGAGATGCTCCTCGTGAGATAAAGTCTAAATTTTCGTCCTCCTTCGGAAGTGGATCCCGCGACGACGACGGCGTGCTGCTCCGTTCCCACTCTTCTGCTTCGTCCTCCCTCGTCCTGCTCCGTTCTCGTTCGTCCAGACATCGTCTCGTTCGACTCGTCCACCAAGCGACCGTCGAGGAGGATAACTTCTCTCTCCCATTCTTATTTACAGCTTTTCTAGTGTAGAATTTTCCTACTTTATAGTGTAATTGATTTCCCGCTTTCTAGTGTAACTTTCATTTCGTTTGCTTGTATAAACAATTGAAATATTGAATGCATGTTCTCTTTCTCTCTCTCTCTCTCTCTCTCTTAGTTTGATAGCTCCATTGTAATTATTTCGCCTTGTTTATCAAAAATCCTAAAAAAACATAATTGCGAATATAGATCAACGTAGCCTCCCTGAGTTCGACCCGGAATTCTTTTTCGGTATAAATCTTATTTGTTGAACACGAATTCTTCGCTTTCGAACTACAACGACAGGTTTTTTCAAAACCAAACACGTTAGCGTAGATTCGTAATCGTTCAACATTTTGGCGCCGTTGCCGGGGAGGCAACGATCTTTGATTTCTCTTCGCGTTTTGTAACTTACAAATCATTTACCTCACTTTTCTCCTTTCTTATTGTAATTGCAGGTACTCTTTTGAGGCAAGCAAAAGCGGTAGATTGGAGTAAAGTGCTGTGGAAGGTTTTGTAAGTTATCTCCCATTCTTTCCCACTCCATAGATTTCATTTGCCACATTAAATCCAAATTCCAATTAACCTAGGTGTTTGCATAAATCCTAGGAATAATTTAGTTGTTTGGATTTCCACTCACATTCATTCCACCTTCGTTCATAAAAAAAATAATAACAAAAAGATAATCTTGTGGGGTAATTTTCAACAAATACACAACGTACACCCACATTTAAAGGCACTTAACCGAATTGATTTGTTTCTACTCAACCGGGTTCTGATCTGTGGGACCGGTACACATAAAGCAACACATAAAAGAGTAGAAATCATTCTAAGTTAACCATCTTTGTGTGCCTAACTTAGTGGTGCATTTGAGGCCAATTGTTTGAGTTGATTGGGCCGCACCACTTCAAATAAAATCAACTCATCAAGTAGCTGCCAATTAGGTTCAACTCTTAGGGATTTACCAGGCACTTCACATTCTTTTTAAACTTTAAAGGAAAACATCTTCACCTGTGCTTGTAAAACTTGGTGTGCCAACGAAACTTTATTAAAAACACCTAAAGTTGAATCCTAAAAGCTACTAAGCAAGATTTGAATCTTAAAATTCACCACATCAAAAACAATCTTGCTTGAAAACCACTGGTTGTGCACTCACACACAAATCAATCAATCATTAAGGGCACAACCCATTTAAAGGGCCCATCACATTCCAATGCACATTCAAACCTAGCCCTAAATAAAACAGAGTAGACGTTGGCCTTAAGGATTGGACTCGCTCTTCAGAACTCAGAACGAGATTATTTTCGATTAGTCTATTTCTACTGTTCAATCTGATGTCTAGCTAGGGGAGCAGAGTCAAACGATCGCGGCTGGGGGGTACACTAGGAACCGGAGGCGCAAGCCGAAGGAAGAACCTTCTCCCCAGTCCCTCCTTCTAACTGGTTGGATTGAACAGATGGAAGTAGATCAAATCGTTCCTTTATCTCAAGACGGGTTTTGAGAGTCTGTAGGTCTTTAGGCTAACCTATTTAAGGACAGGTTTGATTGTTTGTATTGCAGGGCACCTTTCTTCCTCCCGTGTATCATGAATCCTTCCACATATTTCACGCATTCCCGCTCTTTCCCTCCTGTTGTAAATTATCCTCAACATGACGATTATCCCAACTCGTATTGTAATCGACCATCAGTTAGTTGGGATAATTCGGATTGGGGATACAATTCCGGACCCCCGTGTTTAGGGTATAACCCTGAACACTTTGATTCTGATTTCTATCCTTCATAGAGTTACATCGATTATAGATCGTCCTCCTTTCATGAACAACCTAATACGATCTATAATCAAGAAGGATACACTGATCCTTACCCATCCTCTGATTTCACTGCCTTTAGGTCATCACCATCTTTTGAACAATCTGAAATGACCTATTATCAGGATGGGTATAACGAATCTCAATTCGTTAATTCCTCTACATTGATGTCAAACCCGCCCAACCCTGAACCAACTCATTTGGTTCAGGTTAATCAGGTTCAAGATAAGGTTCTGGCTAACTTGAGGAATATCATTCAATCTTTAGAAGTTCAGCCAATACCTTGCATTGAGAGATTGGAGCCCCTGATTGAAATGATTGATGATTTAAACAAGTCTTTGTTGGATTGGCTCCAGGATGTTAAGGATAAGAACCCGGGTGAGTTTCTACTTGGGAAATTAGCGAAATTGAGGATGAGATTCGTGGTTGCTTTGATTCAATCTTGGAATAATTCCCAGGATGAACTCTCTTCAGGAAAGCCAATGACAGAACCCGCTTAAGCACCTGTTGGGGGGGACACGTGTTACGAGGCTGACCAGATTGGATTAAAACAACCAATTAAGGATGATTTGATTTCTTCACCTGAGATCCCTAAGCCGGGTTACGAGGAAACATATGTCTCCTTGGAACAGAAAGTGACAACTGATTTTGGGACATACATTGATACGGATCCTGATGGTGAAGATTCAAGTTGCGAAGTCTCACGCGAGTTTTCTGAACACGATTTCTGTGAGATAATTGGGCCTGAGGAATCTGATAGATCATTTAATAGCCCAATAACTGAGGAAACTGATCTTATTAGGGCACACATTACGGATCCAGAATCACATTTTCTGGAGGAATCAATTCAATGCCCTGATTATCAGTTACACCCTGTTGAGCTTATTGATGATTCTAATTCTGAGATAATTAGACCCAAGTCAATTTTGATTCTGCCACATCATTTAGACTTGGAGATTCCAGACGGGGTGATGAATATACAAGAGGTCTTGGAATTTGATACACTTAATGAGGAGGATAGGAGCGGGGAAGTTCTGATTTGGGAAGTTAATTTTGGAGGAAATGGAAGATTGAGTCGAAGGGTTCCTTTTAAGCTGAAACCATCAAATCAGAACCCTTACGACATTTGTTTCGAGGATGTTCAACTCAAGCACACATTCAACGATTATCCTTTTGAGCTTCAATTTTCTGTAACCCGACTTTTTGGTCTTGGGTTGCATCCTCAGAAATCGCAGGCCCGATCCCGCTTACATGCTGATTTTAGGTTTTGGGTAATTTTTATCCAGAACCTAAGATATTCTCGATTATGGGGTGTGGGTCTGCACCACAATCTGGTCCACATCTATGGACCTCTGCTGACAGGTCAGAAGATTCTTCTGTTCATTCTAATTCTTACCTGCACTTGTGAATTCTTCATTTCTTTTCTTTGTATAGTGTGCCTAGCTGAAGGCACTAAACTCAGCACTTATACAGTTCTTTTTCGTTTTCATCTTGGAGCGGACCTGATATTCACGCAATTCAGGTGCTTTCTACAATTTTCCACTCTATTTTATGTCTTTTTAATACAATGAGGACATTGCATTAGATAGGCATGGGGGGGTGGATATTCATCTCTGAATTCATTTGTCAGCTCCGTAGATTTGTTTATTTTCTTTTATAAAAAAAATAAATAAAAATTTCAGAATTAGGAAAGAGAATTTGGGTTTAAGAAAATTTTTAATCTTAGGAAATACTACATTAGGATCTGAACACAAAGACCTCTCAGGTCTTTGGACTTAATTAGCCTGTGTATCCACTAAAATGTGGGTTTGTTTCTGAATCCTCGCCATCTTAATTCTATTATAATTGGAATAAATAAGTTTGGGTGATAAGTACACGACTTATCAACCCGCCCTCTGATTTGAGGGAATTTCGAGTCTTAAGCATCTACACACTTTCTTTGCACTGACTCGTTGTTCGACGATTTTTACGGAAATTGGATAGCTAATGAACCTTCTAGGGTGATATGGCTGGCAAGTTATCGTGGGTAACAGCCCATAGGTAGGTTGTCCAGAGCCCAGTCACTGGACCTTCCTCTTTTTGCTTCCTTTAGGTAAATCTTAGACCAGGGAAGCCACCTACTTAAAAAAAGAAAAAGAAAAAAAAAATCAAAAAGGAGAAAAGAACAAAAAGAAATAAGCCACACTTCGCCGCACGAGTATGGCTGGCAAGTTGTCGGTGGTAACAGCTCATCGACCGGTTGTCCAGAACCCAACTCAGAAAATGCACTAAAAATTCCCAAAACACTTAGGAAGAAGCGGAGAAGTAGAATAAATCGGGGAGATATACACTGGATTCACCCTTGTGTTGACCTCGTTAAAAAAGTAAAAGTAGGGAGAAAGCTACCGGTTGTAAAGATACACCTTTAGGCAGAATTGTTTTTGAGGTCACCTAGAGGCGTAGAAATCCGAAGTCCGTTCTAATTGCCGGTCAACGAGTTTATCACAATCACAATAAGATGCTTAAAACTTAGGGTTCTCATCAAATCTTGGGTGAGTTGAATGGTCGTAGAAAGCCACTCTTAAACCCTAAAATTTGAAAATCCAAAAAAATTAGAAAAGAGTAAAAAGAGAAAAAGAAATTTTTCTTTGAATAAGGCGAGGGCTTGAGGCGGTCTGCATTTTGGCTGATACCCGGGCACTGTTGTGTCTTTGAAAGTTCAGTTCCTAAGTAGACAATTTATTAATGATTGAAAATAACTCAGGTCCAAATAATCTAACTTAATTCTTTTATAAATAGCATATAGTTTTGCTAGGGACTAGCAAAAGGTAGGCATGGGGGTATGATGTAAACACATTTACACTACTTAAAATGTCTATATATGCATGTTCTTAAGCATAGGATTGCATTTCATAATATAAATATTGCATAACATGCATCATCTTGCATTTAGAGTAGTTTGAATAAAATGGAGGTTAATTGTCTCCTTTTATGTGCTTGGACAGGGCAAACATTTTATCGGGGCCTCGGATCAAAGATCCAACCGTATGGATGTGATCAGGGCGACGATTGGAGTTCAACGACTCCAAGATCGCCCTAATCAGGCATCCGTAGCATCAGATAGAGACCGGGGAACCCTAGAAGATCAAGGGCCAGGATGGTGGAAATACACACTTCAGATGACAAATCCGACCACACGGATGAATTCGGATCGACGATCGCAGCCCAACGACACAAAAATAGAGTCAATCCGACATCCGTGGCACCATCTACAACTTCCAGAAGATGGATGGCCAAGATGGTGCCACGTGGCGCCATCTCAGCCGCCCAAACGGCCGCATGCATCTTGTGAAGACCGCGCACCCATCTCCTCTCCGCCGTTGGATCTCGATCCAACGGCTGTGGCCGCCCGGCGCTTAAAACATGCGCTCTACCATCCGCGCCCCGCAGCACAGCGGTCGAGCGCGCTTACGCGAGAGCGGGGCGCGAGTTCGAGCCGTGGCGAGGGAGCGGAAGGCGCGATTGAGCGGGCGCGGATGAGCATCAGATGGAGATCCAACGGCCGCACGCGCTCAATCAGGACGATGCGCGATTGGACGCCCGCGTGGACGCGCGATCGCACGTGCAGGCGGGTGGGCGGCAGCGGTGAAGGCGCGATTTTAAGCCGTCCGATCTCGCGATCGGACGGCTGAAAATCAATAGAAGCGCGTAGGCGTTACACGCGCGGGCGGTTGAGCGGGCGCGCGTGGGTGCAGAAGCGACGCGCGCGCTGGGGGCTTTAGCGACGGTTTCATCCGTCACTAAAGACCCCTCATTTATTGTTTTGAAGTTGTAATGTCCATTTTGCCCCGACTCCTTGCAACTCTAAAAGGAGACCCCCTCCATACGAAATTCTCATCCCTTCCTTCTCCTCTCTACCTCTCCAAAGCTCAAGAGAAGCTTGTCCCACACCCGGGATGCTCCTCGCGAGATAAAGTCTAAATTTTCGTCCTCCTTCGAAAGTGGATCCCGCGACGACGACGGCGTGCTGCTCCGTTCCCGCTCTTCTGCTTCGTCCTCCCTCATCCTGCTCCATTCTCGTTCGTCCAGACGTCGTCTCGTTCGGCTTGTCCTCCAAGCGACCATCGAGGAGGATAACTTCTCTCTCCCATTCTTATTTACAGCTTTTCTAGTGTAGAATTTTCCTGCTTTATAGTGTAATTGATTTCCCGCTTTCTAGTGTAACTTTCATTTCGTTTGCTTGTATAAACAATTGAAATATTGAATGCATGTTCTCTTTCTCTCTCTCTCTCTCTCTCTCTCTCAGTTTGATAGCTCCATTGTAATTATTTCACCTTGTTTATCAAAAATCCTAAAAAAACATAATTGCGAATATAGATCAACGTAGCCTCCCTGAGTTCGACCCGAAATTCTTTTTCGGTATAAATCTTATTTGTTGAACACGAATTCTTCGCTTTCGAACTACAACGACAGGTTTTTCCAAAACCAAACACGTTAGCGTAGATTCGTAATCGTTCAATAGCCAACAAAGATAATCTTAACCTAAGCTTCTATATGAATTAGGATGCTTCCCTTTACAGAAGTGCATTGACGATGCAGATGCGTGAACTACACGACGGCGCAACGGTGCTCTCGTGAACTACGGTGGGAGAGCGGGTGCGTAATTTGATCGATGCTCTCTAGATGTAGAAGTAGGCTTGGAGAGCAAGAGCTTTCTATTTGATCTTCTTCTTGACACAAAAGAGTGGAAAGTATGTGGCTAAGTGTGTCTTGGTGGGTATTTGAGTGGCAAAGGTTCTCTTCTATTTATAGAGGCTCTAGGAAGGCTTTGGAAGGCTTCCATAGCCGTTGGGTGCAAGCTCCAAGAAAATCAGGCCGAAATCAGGATTAATCATTACACTGACAGGGTTATCAGACGTCTGATCCTGGCATCAGACGTCTGGAAAATCAGTTTAAGACATCTAGGAACAAAGTCAAATGTCTGATTATAGGCGGGTTTCCTTCCTGACTTGAATTAGATCGAAACAGGGTTCTAGTGGAAGTGCATCAGATGACACACAGGATGTCTGGAACTATGTCTGGACGTCTAGAAACCTGCTTTTTTATGGGAATGGATTTCCAAGAGAGTGCAACGGCTATAAGATATCTGAGAATAGATTTTGGGTCAACCGAGGCAAAACGGTCATGTATCAGACGTCTGGGGTCCTCTACGGACGTCTGATACGAGGCAACGGTCATATCCTTCATTGTTTGCTAAGCCAGCCAACGGTCCACTAATTGGACGTCTAGCAAAATTATCATACGTCTGCTAAGACATCTGGAGTAAGGTCTGGGCATCTGATTTCATCAGACAGAACTAACTAAGTCCAACCTAAACATAATCGGACGTCTGAGTCAATAGTCAGATGTCTTAAAAGTATTTATCTGATGTCTGATTTTCAGATTAGACGTCTGAAAAGGTTGTTTGAATCCTATTTTGGTTTTCTAAGGTCTCTATAGAAAACCTAAGTATCCTAGGGTTGTGCAAGTGTTCATAGGACTACTGTTAGGGTACTTTGAGGCTCTTTAACATGAATCTAAGTAACAAAATAAAGAGCAACAAAAGAAACAAAATTACAATGATTACAAGGAAAGGAAATCTATCCTATTCTTCATCTCCTTCCTTCTTCAAGCCATCGCTCCTCGCGAAGCCCCCTGTTCTCCGTCAAGCTCCTCCAATCCGCCATGGATGCGAGCTCGAACTCCGTCTAACCACGTCTCCATTTGCAATTAACTTGAAATCTAAGACTTCAAGTGTAAATGTTAAATGACACGTGTTTTGTTATCATCAAAATAAACGATTGCGGTGCTCTAGCACCAACAGAGAGATCTTCGTGAAGGTACATTCCCTCTGCGGATACGGCCATGCAGGTCGCTCCGCAGCTATGCTTCGCATGGCTATATTGAGAAGATTTTGTTGTCGCGTGTAGGATTTGCTTCGGGAAGGCGCGGAGCATGCCCTCCCACTCATTTCAAATGTCTGGGCAGCTTACCAGACAGTTGGAAGCACCTCCAAACGTCCAGAGAGGAGGTCGGACGTCAGGAGCTGGATTCAGACGGTCCAGAAGAGGTCCTGACATTTGGGGTTGACGTAGAGCCTGAGGTGCATTTCTGGACACTTCTAAGACGTCCAGAAGTTGTTCCAGACGTCTGATTTGAGTCAGTAACCCTATTTTTAAACCGTTTAGGGTCCGTTTGAGGTCCATTTTACACAAACAAGATATTGGTATTTTCCTTGTGAGTTCCTCTACTTGTTAGAAGGCTTTCTATTTTGTTCTGAATGTTCCTTTGTGATTTTTCCTTGTTATATGACTTTGTTCCGTTGTGGGTTCGAGGCTTGCTGAGGCACGTGAGCCTGCCATTCGAGCCCCCACTACTCCTGGGTTGTTTGGTAGAGTGGCTTCCCCTAATTTAATTATAAACCTGAATGCATGTGTGGAATGAATGAGTAGAACCTAGGATGTGGCATGAATCCTAGGACGAGAGACACTTGAAATGTCTGTATGCGTGATTGAATTGCAGTCTGGAATGAGTAGATAGAAAACAACTGCCTGTTAATAAACAAGAGCCGCCTGTGAAATATGAATTACCTGTGCTAGTTAAACAATTACATGCGACATTACCTGTTGTATCCGTTAAATGATAGAAATACGAGCTGCATGTGAATAACCTGAACACGGAAATGGGAATGATGAAACCTGGTATTGGAATGGCATGAGAAACATGATAATGAACCCTACGGGGAGTTAGGAGTAAAGCTCCTGAGAATAAATGGAATGGATCTGGAAATGTGAGTGGGGAGGTGTGCTGGCCCTTGAGTATGTAGTACCAAGGAGAGCGATTGTCCCCTGTTTAGTGTAGAGCAGAGCTAACCACCCTTGGGTTGGGACCCGGGGTTAGGATTGGCCACTCTGCACCAACTTCTTCGCCCTCGTGTACACTGTACTGGGGAGAGCTACTAGTGTAGGGAGAGAGCTAGCCACCCCACGAGGCCCGGGGTTCAGCTAGCCACCCTACATTGACTTGTTAGGCCCACTGGGCAAACTAGGGTAGTCAGGCGAGGGTGTGCAAATTGTGGAGGGGCGAGACCCCTGTTTGGTTCTTAGGGCCTAGACCCCTGTTACTGAGAGGGCTAGGTCCTATACTGTTCTGTGCTGTACTTGGGTGCACCCGTTAGCAGAAATGACTGACCGCGTGCCAGTGCGGGGTAGCTACCCGTGCGCTTATTGCGCGTGCCGTACTCACCGTTACGTCTGTCCGTGACCTTGGGGTGGTTGATTGGGTGTAGGACCACCACGAGGGACTCTCCCGGCCAGGAGAGCACCACGTGCGACTTCTACTCTTCGGAAAAGACTGCAATCAAGATCGTTCCCACGAGGAACATTCGAGATCAAGAAAGGGATCTGTTAAATAAACCAATGGGTGAAAAGGAATAATTTGTGAAATAAAGTAATTAGAATAAACAGCTACCTGTTCACTTTTACTGCTTTAGTTAGTTGGTTGCCACTCTACTCAGCGTTCGCTAACTTTGTGTACTCATAACCCTTTTCAGGTCCAGGTGTTGAGCAGCTTGAGTCTCTGGCTGCAGAGGATGTTGGGCCCAATAGAGCTCAGTAGTAGTAGACTTCTATTGTAGTACCTTTTTGTTGGAGTACAGACTCTTGTACCTTTACTTTTCTGTACCTTTACGTTCTTGTACCTTGCTACTATTTACTGTTGTGGTAGTGATATGTACTGTTGCAGCTTTTACTTTCTTTACTGTTAGTTGCTTAGCATAGTGAATGTGATTTACTTTCTTGCTTTTTGGTTATTTCTTATTGGACGACTGGGTCTTGGGATCAGTTGAGTCGAGCCGGACTCGTGTTCTGTAGGGACTCGGGAACCAGGTCGTAATAAGATGGTATCAGAGCAAGGTCGTCCCGAGAAATGAACCAACTAGCTTGAGAATAACCAATTCACATGCATGTAACTAGAGTAACCACCACAATGTATCTTTTGACATCTGTTCTGAGGTTCTTTTGCCGAATGTCCATTAGAGTTGACGTCTTTTTGGTTCTGTTTTGCATGTCTCCTTGCAGGAGATGCCTCAACATGGAGTCCTTGAGGCGGGCCGCAGACTCGGTCGAGGATAAGGTCGGAGGGGCAGGCATGCTGGACCTAAGGTTTTAGTGGTCCAGCCACTTCTTCCGGGCGTTCAGGTCCAGGACCTCGCCCAGTTGATACCGAAGATAGTACGAGAGGAGCTCCACCCGCCTCCACGGGTGCCTCTCCATGGGGACGTGGAGGGGGAGTCCTCTGTGGGACTACTTGACCGACGCAGCGTTAGACGTGGGGAAGGGGGTGGTCCTCCACTGCCCCCACCGCACTCTGACACTTCCGAGCACGAGCCCTCCCTGCCTGGAGGTGTGCCCGTTTCCCCACTACAGCGACACTACGGGCTTTTCGGACAGTTTCGGAAGCTGAAGCCCCCCTCCTTCAAGGAGGATGAGGACCCGACCGAGGCGGAGAATTGGTTGGAGCAGATCAAGAAGGTGTTTGACACCCTTCGCCCTCCTGCGGAGTGTCGTGTGGCCTTTGCCACATACCAGCTGGAGAGTGCAGCACACAGGTGGTGGAGGGTAGTCAGAGGCGAGAGGGTAGAGCTGACGTGGGACCAATTTGTGACCCTCTTCTGCGAGTAGTACTTCCCGCAGACGTGGCAGGATCAGAGGAGGCGGGAGTTTCACACTCTCTACTCGAGGACGATGACTGTTAGCACATATCGTATGCGTTTCCTGGAGCTGTCTCGTTTCGCTGCGACAGCTGTGGCTACTGAGGAGGACCGCCTGTGGAGGTTCACTGAGGGGCTCTGGCCAGCCATTCGGGGGTATGCAAACCCCGGAAGCTGCCCACATTCTCGAGAGTAGTAAAGGCAGCTATGATGTATGAGGAGACCAACCCGACCGCACGAGACACTGACAGCGGATGGAAGAGGCCCTACTAGCCAGAGTACTCGCAGGCCTGGTGAGAGAGGAGGCACACCACGCCCGCGGGAGAGCCGTCACATTTTGCGGGGCCATCAGTGGCCTTTGGGGGCCCCCGACAGGGGCCAGCTGCCAGCACTGGACCCCCACCCAGCTGTCAGCAGGGACCTACCGAGGGCGGGAGTCGAGTTCCCCTCTGCTACCAAGGTGGCCAGCCGGGCCACATCAGGAGAGACTACCCATCTAGGGCTGGAGCGCAGCTGATGCTCCCCGCATGGAGCGTTGGAGGCCGAGCAGGTGGCCGTGGTTCCCAGGCACGTGGGGGAGGACAGCGGTCGCGAGGAGGGTACCAGCTAGCGACTACCCATCCGACGCAGAGTGTGGCTGCTTCTTCCGCACCGAGAGCTAAGGGGCGTGTTAACTCCCTGACACACAGAGATGCCAGAGCATCAAGTTCAGTGGTGGCAGGTATGGTTACAATTTTTGGTAGATTAGTTTACGCACCTTTTGATTTTGGTGCCACACACTCGTTTGTTGTTGCGAGTTTTGCTGTCAATTTGGGATAGGACTGTGTGTTGTTAGAGGATTCGTTTGTGATCAGAGGTCCGGGTGATCAACTGTTTGTAGCTGAGGAGGTCTACACAGACTATAAGGTCAGTGTTGGGGGACACAACCTCCCCGCTGACTTGGTTGTGATACCGATGGAGGACTTTGGTGTGATTCTAGGGATGGATTGGTTGTCCGCTTACCACGCTTTGGTGGACTATTTTGAGAGGAAGATCATCTTCTCCATACCGAAGATGCCTTCTTTTGAGTTTCACAGACAGCCGGTGGATGGAGGCTTCAGGTGCATTTCTGCACTTTGGGCGGTGAGACTTTTGGGCAGGGGTGTGAGGGCTTTCTGGCTAGTGTAGTGGCAAAGCCCAGCCCCGTGGCAGACTTTCAGAGCATCTCGGTGGTTAGAGAGTACCCCGACGTGTTTCCAGAGGAGCTGCCAGGATTACTGCCTGAGCATGAGATCGAGTTTGAGATCTCACTAGTACCAGGGTCCAGCCCCATTTCTACAGCACCTTATAGGATGGCACCACTTGAGCTACCAAAGCTCAAGTCCCAGTTGCAGGACCTATTGGAGAAGGGCTTTGTGAGGCCCAGTGCATCTCCGTGGGGAGCCCCGGTGTTATTTGTGAAGAAGAAAGATGGTACCCTATGCCTTTGTGTGGACTACAGACAGCTGAATAAGGTCACCATCAAGAACAGGTATTCGCTGTCGAGGATCGATGATTTGTTTGACCAGTTGCTAGGTGCTATGGTGTTCTCCAAGATAGATTTGAGATCTGGCTACCACCAGTTGAGGATCAAGGAAACCGACATCTCCAAGATAGCTTTTCTCACCCGGTACGAACACTACAAGTTTTTGGTCATGCTGTTTGGGCTAACCAACGCCCCTGCTGCCTTCATGGATTTGATGAACCAGGTGTTCAAACCATATTTGGACCAGTTTGTGGTGGTATTTATTGATGATGTGCTCATTTACTCACAGGATCAAGCGTAGCACGGACAACACTTGCGGACGGTTTTGGACATGTTAAGATGACGTAGGCTGTATGCCAAATACAGTAAGTGCAAGTTTTGGTTGAGGCAGGTGACCTTCTTGGGTCATGTGATTTCAGGGGATGGCTTGGCTGTGGATCCAACCAAGGTAGAGGCAGTACTCAAGTGGGAGAGGCCATGTACAGTGACAGAGATCCGTAGTTTCTTGGGATTGATAGGTTACTACTAGCAGTTTATCGGGGGTTTCTCGCAGATTGCACGTCCTATGACTCAGTTGACCCAAAAGGATGTGCCCTTTGCTTGGACAGACTCTTATGAGGCATATTTTCAGGAGTTGAAGGAGAGGCTGACTTCGGCTCCTGTGCTTACCATCCCGGACAGCAGCGGCAGTTTCGTTGTCTACACGGACGCTTCGTTGCAGGGGTTAGGGGGTGTGCTCATGCAGTGAGGTCACGTTGTCGCTTACGCTTCGCAGCAACTAAAGACCCACGAGCATAGCTACCCTACCCATGACTTAGAGCTGGCAGCTGTTGTCTTCGCGTTGAAGACATGGAGGCACCACCTGTACGATGAGACTTTTGAAATATTTACGGATCATAAGAGCCTCAGGTACTTGTTTGATCAGAAGGAGCTTAACATGAGACAGAGACATTGGTTAGAGCTCCTGAAGGACTATGACTACAGCATCTCCTACCATCCAGGGAAAGCCAATGTGGTGGCAGGCGCCTTGAGCCGGAAGGTGCCCGCCCACTTGCCAAGTTTACAGGCATAGAGTTGGAGGCTTATGGAGGAGTTGGGCAATTGGCGACCCCTAGAGTTACAGGGGCATTGTGGGGCAGTGACAGTGACCCAACAGACGAGACCAAAGCTGATAGATCGCATCATCATAGGATAGATGACAGACACGTACCTGCAGTCATTGCGAAACAGAGTACTATCAGGGGACCCTGGAGACTTCTCCTTTACAGACGAGGTACTGTGCATGAGGGGACGTTTGTGCATTCCCAGAGACAAGGAGTTGTTGAGAGAGCTCCTAACTGAGGCACACGGGTCCAGGTTCACCATACATCCCAGGAACACGAAGATGTATCATGATCTGAAACGTGACTTTTGGTGGAGAGGGATGAAGCGGGATGTAGGTGAGTTCGTGCAGCAATGTTTGGTGTGCTAGCAAGTGAAGGCCGAGCATCAGAGGCCTACAGGGCCATTGCAGCCACTTCCTGTGCCAGAGTGGAAGTGGGAGAGCATCACCATGGACTTGGTGGTGGGCTTGCCCGTTACCCAGCGAGGACACGACGCAGTCTGGGTGATTGTAGACAGATTGATGAAGATGGCACTTTTCTTGCCGATCTGAGTCACTTTGGGACCAACGTTGTTGGAAGAGAGGTATATTCGTGATGTGGTACATATGCATGGAGTTCCGCATGAGATTGTATCCGACTGGGATACCCGTTTTACGTCCCAATTTTGGGCTGAGTTTCAGCAGGCTTTAGGGACATGGTTGAGGTTCAATACGGCGTACCACCCCCAGACGGACGGATAGTCAGAATGCATGATACAGACACTTGAGGACCTCTTACGTGCCTGTGTATTGGACTGGAGGGGCTCTTGGGAGGAGCACTTGCCCCTGACAGAGTTTGCATATAATAACAGTTATCACTCGAGCATTGGCATGGCACCCTACGAGGCTCTGTACGGACGGAGGTGTACTGCGCCCTTGAGTTGGGTTGAGGTGGGGACCAAGTGGGAGATTGGCCCCAAGCTGATCCGGCAGAGTCAGGAGGTGATTGAGCATATTCATAGATGACTTCACACTATCAGGAGCAGATAGAAGAGTTATGCCGATCGGAAGCGTAGAGAGGTGCAGTTTGAGGTTGGGGATCACGTCTTTCTTCGTGTTTCACCCATGAAGGGCCTGCAGCATTTTGGGGTGAAAGGGAAGCCATCATCGAGGTTTGTGGGGGCCCTTTGAGGTCCTAGAGTAGGTAGGACCCATTACTTACAGGCTTGCCCTTCCTCCCCAGCTTTCTGGTGTGCACGACGTGTTCCACGTGTCCAACCTCAGGAAGTACGTCGTCGATCCCAGTCACATTCTGAGCCATGAGAGTGTCGAGGTGGGTGACGACCTGACCTACCCCAAGTGACTAGTGCAGATACTAGACAGAGTCGTCCGCAGTTTGAGACGGAAGCAGGTACCCCTGGTGAAGGTGTTGTGGAGAAGCCAAAGGTACGAGGAGGTTACTTGAGAGCCTGAGGTGGCGATGCGAGAGTGGTACCCGGAGCTTTTTGAGGGTACGTCTTTTCGGACCAGCTTCGGTCCTCTTTAAGTTTGTTATGCGAATATATTTCTTTTCTGCACCCTAGCTAGCTTAAGTTTCGGGGACGAATCTTCCTTTAAGTTTGTTATGATGTTAAGACCCATTTTGTCCTGAGCCTTTTAAGACGTCTAGACTGTCGGTTAGATGTCTAGTCAGACATTTGGACTGTTAGTCGAACGTCTGGAAACCTTCCCAAACTTTTGGAAATCAAAATTTTCCGTACGAGCTTCGAGTCTGCGTGCGGGCTGCGCGCAAACAGTACCCTCTTTTTCCTTCCCTTCTTCTCTCCCCTTCTCATACGAACCCTAACACCCTCTTTATAAACCCCCTTCCTCCTCTCTCTTTCTACCCACTCCAGCCACCTTCTTCTCTTCCTCTCCACCCCAGCGAGAGGAGCTAGTGCGAGAAAGAGAGAGTGCGAGAGCGGCGATGAGGGGAGGCGGCATGAGGAGAAGAGGAGGAGTTGAGCTCGTGAGCTCGTGCGGGAGCTTGCCGAAGAGTGCATGACTGGAGCAGCATGTGCGGGAGGAGAAGGAGTGCGTCGGGGGAGTCATCCCTGACACTGCTGCAGCAGGAGCTGCAGGCGAGGAGGTGAGCCGCGGCTGCATACGGCGAGAGCAAGCAGGAGCAGGTTTTAGTTCTAGGTTTCTCCCAGAATCAGACGTCTGGAGTGAAGTCCAAACGACGGAGCGGACGTCTGGAGGCGATTCCAAATGTCTGAAGAGAGATCTTCGCAAAGGTACGTTCCCCTTGCGGATCCGGCCATGCAGGCTGCTCCGCAGCTACGCTTCGCATGGCTATATTGAGAAGATTTTGTTGTCGCGTGCAGGATTTGGTTCGGGAAGGCGCGGGGAACGCCCTCCCACGCATTTCAGATGTCTGGGCAATTTACTAGACGGCTAGAAGCACTTCCAGACGTATGGAGAGGAGGTTGGACGTCTGGAGCTGGGTTCAGATGGTCCAGAAGAGGTCCTGGACGTCTGGGGTTGACGCAGAGCTTGAGGTGCATTTCTGGACACTTTTAAGACATCTGGAAGTTGTTCCAGACTTCTGATTTGAGTCAGTAACCCTATTTTTGACCTGTTTAGGGTCCGTTTGAGGTTTGTTTTACACAAACAAGATATCGGTATTTTTCTTGTGAGTACCTATACTTGTTTGAAGGCTTTCTATACTATTCTGAATGTTCCTTTGTGATTGTTCCTTGTTATAGGACTTCATTCCGTTGTGGGTTCGGGGCTTGCTGCGGCACGTGAGCCTGCCGTTCGAGCCCCCACTACTCCTGGGTTGTCTGGTAGAGTGGCTTCCCCTAATTTAATTATAAACCTGAATGCATGTGTGGAATGAATGAGTAGAACCTAGGATGTGGCATGAATCCTAGGACGAGAAACACTTGAAATGTTTGTATGCGTGATTGAATTACAGTATGGAATGAGTAGATAGAAAACAACTACCTGTTAATAAACAAGAGATGCCTGTGAAATATGAATTACCTGTGCTAGTTAAACAGTTACATGCGACATTGCCTGTTGTATCCGTTAAATGATAGAAATACGAGCTGCATGTGAATAACCTGAACACGGAAATGGGAATGATGAAACCTGGTATTGGAATGGCAAGAGAAACATGATAATGAACCCTACGGGGAGTTAGTAGTAGAGCTCCTGAGAATAAATGGAATGGATCTGGAAATGTGAGTGGGGAGGTGTGCTGGCCCTTGAGTATGTAGTACCAAGGAGAGTAACTGTCCCCTGTTTAGTGTAGAGCGGAGCTAACCGCCCTTGGGTTGGGACCCGGGGTTAGGATTGGCCACTCTACACCAACTTCTTGGCCCTCGTGTACACTGTACCGGAGAAACCTACTAGTGTAGGGAGAGATCTAGCCACCCCACAGGGCCTGGGGTTCAGCTAGCCACCCTACATCGACTTGTTAGGCCCACTGGGCAAACCAGGGTAGTCAGGTGAGGGTGCGTGGACTGAGGGGCGAGACCCCTGTTTGGTTCTTAGGGACTAGACCCTTGTTACTGAGGGGGCTAGTGTTGAGCGTTCGAATTGCTACACTAACGTGTTTGGTTTTAAAACATTGTCGTTGTAGCTTGAAAGCGAAGAATTCGTGTTCAACAAATAAAATTTATACCGAAATTGAAATTTCGGGTCGAACACAGGGAGGCTACGTCGATCTATATTCGCAATTATATATTTTTTTAGAATTTTTCTTAAAAAAATGAGGCGATGTAATTACAATGAAGCTATCAGGCTAAAAGGAAGAGAGAGAGAGAGAAAACATGCATTCAATATTTTAAAATGTTTATACAATAAAACCAGATAAGGATTACACTAGAAAGCGAGAAATCAGCTACACTAGAAAGCAGGAAAATTCTACACTAGAAAGCTATAAAGAAAAATGGGAGAGAGAAGTTATCCTCCTCGATGATCGCTCGGGGGACGAGCCGGACGAGATGACGCCTGGACGAAGGAGGACGGAGAAGGACGAAGGAGGACGAAGCAGAAGAACGGGAACGGAGCAGCACGTCATCGTCGTCGCGGGATCCACTTCTGAATGGGGATGAAAATTTGGACTTTATCTCGCGAGGAGCATCCCGGGTGTGGGACAAGCTTCTCTTGAGCTTTGGAGAGGTAGAGAAGAGAAGGAAGGGATGAGAATTTCGTGTGGAGGGGGTCTCCTTTTATAGTTGCAAGGAGTGGGGGCAAATTGGACATTACATCTTTAAAACATTAAATAAGGAGTCTTTAGTGATGGATAAAACCGTCACTAAAGCCCCAACGTGGGCGTAGTGGGTGCTGCTTGCGCATGCCCGCTCGTCTGCTCGCGCCTAACACTCATCGCACGGTCAACGAATCTCAGCTATCCAATCACAAGATCGGACGGCTTAAGATGCGCCTCCCCCTCTCCTCAACGCGTGCCTGCCCGCGTGAGATGCCACGTGAGGCGCGGGCGTGCGATAGCACGTCGACTCTATTGAGCGCGGATGGCCGCCTAATCAAGATCCGATGCTCGCCCGCGCCCTTCGTCTGCTCGCTGCGGCTTGAACTCGCGTCCGTGCTTCACGTTAAGGCGCTGGACCATTGCGCTGCCTCACCCAAATGGTCATGCGGTCGATTTCAAGGCGTTGTATCCACAGCCGTTAGATCTTAATCCAACCGCGGGGAGGGGCGGATGCAGGTGCTTCAGCGGTTGTGTGCGGGCGTTTGGGCGACCGAGATGGCACCACGTGGCGCCATCTTGGCCGTCCATCTTCTGGATGTTGTAGATGGTGCCACGGGTGTTAGATTGACTCGATTTTTACGTCGTTAGGCTGCGATCGTCGATCCGAATCCATCCGTGTGGTCGAATTTGTCATTTGAAGTGTAGATTTACACCATCTTGGCCCTTGATCTTCTATGCTTCCCCAATCACTATCAGATGCTATAGATGCCTGATTAGGGCGATCTTGGAGTTGTTGAAATCCAATCGTTGCCCTGATCACATCCGTACGGTTGGATCTTTGATTTGAAGCCCCGATAAAAAATTTGCCCTGTCCAAGCACATAAAAGGAGACAATTAACCTCCATTTTATTCAAACTACTCTAAATGCAAGATGATGCATGTTATGCAATATTTATAGCATGCAATGCAATCCTATGCTTAAGAACATGCATAAATAGGCATCTTAAGTATTGTAAATGTGTTTACATCATACCCCCATGCCTATCTTTTGCCAGTCCCTAGCAAAAATTATATGCTATTTATAAAAGAATCAGGTTGGATTATTTAGGCATAAGTTATTTTCAATCATTAAGAAATTGTCTACTTAAGATCTGAACTTTCAAAGACACAACAGTGCCCGAGTATCTGCCAAAATGCAGACCGCCTCAAGTCCTCACCTTATTCAAAGAAAATTTTCTTTTTCTCTTTTTCCTCTTTTCTAATTTTTTTGGATTATCAAGTTTTAGGGTTAGAGAGTGGCTTTCACAGCCATTCAACTCACCCAAGATTTGATGAGACCCCAAGTTTTAAGCATCTTATTGTGAATGTGATAGACTTGTTGACCAGCAATTAAAATGGGCTTCGATTTTCTACGCCTCTAGGTGACCTAAAAAGAATTCTACCTAAAGGTGTATCTTTATAACCGGTAGCTTTCTCCCTACTTTTATTTCTTTTACGGGGTTAACACAAGGGTGAATCCAGTGTATATCTCCCCGATTTATTCTACTTCTCTGCTTCTTCCTAACTGTTTTGGGAATTTTTAGTGCATTTACTGAGCTGGGTTCTGGACAATCGGTCGATGAGCTGCTACCACCGACAACTTGCCAGCCATACTCGTGCGGTGAAGTGTGGCTTATTTCTTTTTTTCTTTTCTCCTTTCCTTTATTTTTTTTTTTTTTAAGTTGGTGGCTTCCCTGGTCTAAGATTTACCTAAAGGCAGCAAAAAGAGAAAGTTCCAGTGACTGGGCTCTGGACAACCTACCTATGGGCTGTTACCCACGATAACTTGCCACTCATATCACCCTAGAAGGTTCATTAGCTACCCAATTTCTGTTAAAATCGTCGAACAACAAGTTAGTGCAAAGAAAGTGTGTAGATGCTTAAAACTCAAAAATTCCCTCAAATCAGAGGGTGGGTTGATAAGTCGTGTACTTATCACCCAAACTTATTTGTTCCAATTACGATAGAATTAAAATGGCAAGGACTCGAAAGATAAATCCACATTTTAGTGGATACACGGGCTAATTAAGTCCAAAGACCTAAAGGGTCATTGTGTTCAGATCCTAATGTAAAATTTCTTTGGATTGAAAAGTCCTAATGTCCAACTAATCCTTCCTAATTTTGATTTTTTTTAATGTATAAATAAGAAGAGAAAAATAATTTACATGAATTTCACAAAGCTGACCAAATGATTCAAAAATGAATCCACCCCCCCATGCCTAGCTGATGCAATGTCCTCATTGAAAAAGAGACATGAAAGAAAGGGTAGAATATGAAAGATGTCACCTGAATATGAAGCTCGTATCAGCCTTGTGTCATATGTACAACTGCTGAGTTTAATGCCGTCAGCTAGGCGAAGTCCAGTCAAAGAAGTCACAGAATGGCTAGAGCAACTGAGTCTGAGACGGGTTCTGGAAGAATACGGTCAACAACAGGCTTTAGACGTTGACCGTTGACTTTAAATGTGTTACCCGTCTTTGGGTCAGAAATCTGAATGGCTCCATTTGGAAAAATCTGGTCAATTATGAATGGGCCATTCCATTTAGATCTAAGTTTGCCAGGAAAGAGCTTAAGTTTAGAATCGAATAACCAGACCTTTTGATTTGGCTCAAAGCTCTTGCGGGAAATCATTTGATCATGTAGAGCTTTGGTCCGAGCCTTGTAGATCTTGGCATTCTCATAAGCATCATTTCTAAGTTCCTCCAACTCAGATAGTTGGAGTTTCCTGGTCTTCCCAGCTGAATTCAGATCTAAATTGCATTATTTGATCGCCCAGAATGCCCTGTGTTCAATCTCTACAGGTAGATGGCATGCCTTTCCATACACCAAACGGAATGGAGACATGCCGATGGGCGTTTTATATGCCATACGGTAGGCCCAAAGAGCATCCTCAAGCTTTTGAGTCCAATCTTTGTGATCAGGCCTAACCGTTTTCTGTAGAATGTTTCTGATCTCTCGATTGGAGATCTCGGCTTGTCCATTCGTCTGGGGATGGTAAGGTGTGGAAATTCAGTGATTAACCCCGTATTTGGCCAATAAATTTTGGAATTGGGCATTAGTAAAATGAGTGCCACCATCACTGATGATAGCCCTCGGAATCCCGAACCTACTGAAGATATTTTTCTTGACAAAATTGATGACCACCTTGTGGTCATTGGTTTGGGTGGGAATCGCCTCAATCCATTTGGACACATAATCAACAGCAACAAGAATGTACTGATGTCCAAATGAAGGGATAAAGGGTCCCATGAAATCGATGCCCCAAACATCGAAAATTTCGACAGGAAGAATAGGATTTAGGGGCATCATATCTCTCTTAGTTATGCTCCCGAGTGCTTGACATCGAGAACATGACCTTGAGAAATCCTAGGCATCCTTGAATAAAGACGGCCAATAGAAGCCAGATTGCAAGATTTTTGCAGCCGTCTTTTTCCTAGAGAAATGTCCACCACACCTAGATGCATGGCAGAACTTGAGTATACTGTTGAATTCATTCTCCGGTATGATATAGTTTAGGATCCTCCCAGAAGTAGTATTTGGCCTCAGATTTGAGTCTATCTCATTGTTGCTTGGTCCAATCCTGGGGGATTTGACCAATGGCCAAATAGTTAACAATGTCAGCAAACCATGGGGTGTGGACACCTAAAACTGTAAGAATAGTTTCATCCAGAAAAGTGTCAGCAATCGGAATGTTCGGACAAGAAGAATCACCTAGGAGTCTCGACAAATGATCTGCTACCACATTTTGTACCCCGATTTTATCCTTGATTTCAAGATCAAATTCTTGAAGAAGAATCCAACGAATAAGCCGAGGTTTAGCATCCTTTTTGGCCAAGAGATGTCTCAAGGTCGAGTGGTCGGTATAGATGATAACATGAGACCCTAAGAGATAAGCCTTGAATTTTTCCAAAGCAAACACTATAGCTAGTAATTCCTTTTCAGTAACAGTGTAATTCCTCTGGGCTTCATCCAAAGTTTTACTAGCGTAGTAGATGACAGAGGGCTTTCGATCAATTTTCTGACCCAAGACAGCCCCGACCGCGTAATTAGAAGCGTCGGTCATGATCTCAAAGGGGCTGTCCAAATTGGTGGTTGCAAAACTGGAGCACAAGTGACTGCCGTTTTCAGGAAATCAAATGCCTTTTGGCATGATTTATCAAAAACAAACGGCATTTCTTTGGCAAGAAGATTGCTCAAAGGACGAGCAACCTTCGAGAAATCCTTGATGAATCTTCAATAAAATCCCACATGGCCAAGAAATGATCTGATTTGTTTAATAGATGTGGGAGGCAGAAGTTTAGCAATAGCATCAACCTTAGCTTTATCCACTTCAATTCCCCGTTCAGAGATTACATGACCCAAAACGATGCCTTCTTGGGTCATGAAATGACTCTTTTCCCAGCTAAGGACCAATCGTATTTTGATACATCGCTTAAGAATCATTTCCAAATTAGCCAAACAAGAGTCAAATGATTCTTCGAAAATAGAGAAATCATCCATGAAGACTTCCATAAACTCTCCCACCATGTCAAAAAATATGGCTAGCATACACCTTTGAAAAGTCACAGGTGCATTCATAACCCGAAAGGCATCCTACGAAAAGTAAAGGTTCCGTAGGGATAGGTAAAGTAGTTTTTTCCTGATCCTCGGGATGGATAGGAACTTGGTTGTATCCCAAGTAGCCATCAAGAAAACAGAAGTACTTCTGCCTGGCTAATTTTTCCAAGATTTGATCAATGAAGGGCAGGGGAAAATGATCCTTTTTAATGGCTGTGTTCAGCTTCCAATAATCAATACAAACTCTCCAAGAGGAAGCTGAACGAGTTGTGACAGATTCTCCTTTCTCGTTAGTCACAACAGTAATCTCGACTTTCTTCGGAACAATCTGTACGGGACTTACCTAGGGACTATCTGAGATTGGATAAATAATTCCTGCATCGAGCCACTTGATGATTTCCTTTTTTACCACTTCTCGCATATTTGGATTCAATCTCCTCTGCATCTGGCGAGAAGGGCAGGATCCATCTTCCAAAAATATTCTATGATTACAGTAAGATGGCTCGATCCCCCTGAGGTCATGAATGGTCCAACCAATTGCCTCCTTATGTTCCTTCAGGACCTTGATCAATTTATTCTCTTGCTCCTTTGTCAATTTAGCACTGATAATCACAAGGAGCATCTTCTGAGGTCCTAAAAATTGATATTTCAAATTCTCGGGCAATGGTTTCAATTCAAGCTGGGGTGAGTTGATGATTGATGGTAGGGTAGATGCTAACGATTCATCAAAAGGAAGAGGTTGTGAGTGAACAAAATCAATAACCTCTTTTGAAGATGGCAGGTCAGCCATAGAGGGTTGCGGGTCAATTTCATCATCCAAAGAGGAACTTTCAATTGAAGAAATCATCAAACAAGTTTCAATGTTTTCATTATCCTCATCAAGTTCCTCAATAAATCCACAATCCTTAACTTTGTTGATCGCCTTAAAAATATCTAATTTCATTCGTTGATCCCCAAAGGCGATTTCCATGCTACCGCTTTCACAATTAATGTTGGCCTTAGAGGTAGCCAGGAACGGACGCCCCAGAATGATGAGCGTGTTCCTCAGATTATCAGGTACATCTATGTCAAGGATGAGGAAATCTACAGGAAAATAGAAATCCTTGACCTTAACTATAACATCTCCAATAGCGCCTCGCAGGTTTGTGACCAAGCGGTCCGCTAACTGTAGCGTTACTGAAGTTGGCCGAAGTTCACCTAACCCAAACTTCTCGTAAAGAGAAGTCGGAATTAGGTTGATGGATGCACCCAGATCCAAAAGTGCTCTATCAAATGTGTAATCTCTGATAACGCAAGAAATCAGTGGAGCACCAGGATCTCTCTTTTTTTGAGGGAGGTAGTGTAGGATAACAGAACTAGCCTGCTCGGAGAGTACCACCTTCCCCTGAACAGATTCTCTCGACTTATGCTTTTGTGTACATAATTCCTTTAAAAATCTTGCATAAGCCATTATGTGTTTGATAGTATCAAGGAGCGGGATATTGATCTCAACATTCTTAAATAGATTCAGAAGCTCCTCATTGCTATCCACAGACTTCTTCTTCTTTGATTTGGTTAAGGCTTCAGGAAATGGAACATGAGTCAGATCTTTGGAATCAGGTTCCTGAGCCTTGATTTCTCCTCTCTCTCCTCAGGTTCTTTAGGATTCAAAAGATCAGAATATTTTGGTTGTGGATCCTGAGTCTGCTTACCACTCCTCAAAGTGACAGAATTTGCAGATGCATAAGAATTTGGGTCTTGGGGAGGGTTAGGAAAGATTGGAGGGGCTTGATTAACCATGAATTGTTGATTTGCAGAAGAAGAAGAAGACGAGGAACCCTGCTCAACCACCTGAGCATGTGCATGTGGTTCCCTCTGATTTCCATACCCATGGGCTTGGTTGCCCGAATTCATAATGTTTCGTGGGTTGGGTACAGGTTGGGATGGTAGAGATCCGGGTTGACGAGAGTTAGCAATGATCCCGGATTGCAAGTTTTCCAGCGAGTTTTTCATTTGTTGCATGAGCTGGAGCATGGATCCTTTCATCTCTACCATTTGACGGTTCAAATCAGCCTGCCCTGCGGATTGACAGGCATTCCAAGTTGGCTGATTGACCTGATTCGGAGGCAACTGAGTATATACTTGACCCTGACCCATTGGTCGTTGCGGAGCATAGTTGTCAGGTCAGAATTGGGTCTGTTGCCCCATATTTTTCCACGAGAAGTTAGGGTGGTTTCTCCAACCTAGATTATAGGCATTCGAGTAGGGGTTGGATCTAACATTCTCTTATACAGCACAGACATCCTCATAAGGTGCGGATGGAGAGAAAGAAAGGGAAGGATCAGAAAAACTGGGATCAAAGGCCCCAGTTTGGAACCCGTGGGGTTCCGAAAAATGCTGACTCACAAGTTGAGCCGCATCGAGTTGATTCACGAACTCCCGTCCAGAAGGAGCTCGTGAGGAATGGAATCCCAAATTTTGGGATTGAGTGGATCGAGAGTTGTTCATAGAATTGCCAGCCATCCACTCTTCCATTCTCCTAGCAACCAAGTCCACCTTATCAAGTTTGTTACAAATCAATTCCATGTCAAATGAATGAGAGTCATGGACTTCATTGACATTTGATCTAGGCTGCTGGGACCGGTTAAAAGTATCCATGGAGGCATGATTAATTGAATTCTCACTCATTTCCTCAAATAAATCATGTGCACTATCTGCATCTTTATTGAGGAAATTGCCTCCGCAAGAAGCATCCACATGATTTTTGAGTTGCTCAGTCAACCCATGATAGAAGATCTGCACAAGTTTCCATTTCAGCACGTTGTGGTGTGGACACCTCCGCAATAAGTCTTGGAATCGCTCTCAGGCCACATGAAACTACTCCCCCGACCGCTGGGTAAAGGTAGTGATTGCCCATCTCAAAGCATTGGTACGTCCAACTGGGAAGAATTTCTTCAGAAAGGCCGATTTCAACTCATTCCAAGTTGTAATTGGTCTTCCTATTGTCCTATACCAATGTGCGGCCTTATCCTTAAGAGAGTGGGGGAAGAGCCTCATGATCATTTGCTCCTCATTTACGTTTCGAGCCTTGGTGGTTTGGACCAAAGTGGTCAAGTCCTCTAAGTGCTGAAATGGATCTTCGGAGCCAAGCCCATGATAATGTTTAATTAGGATTAACACCTGGGGCTTGATTTCTACGTCATCGGCTGGAATCTGGATGTCGGGACGTTCCCTGTAATTTGAAGGATCATAAAAATCCTTTAAGGGCTGAGCGCCCTGCATTCTCTGCATTTGTTCCAGCTGCCTTCGAAATTCTTCCTGTGGATTTCCAAGCAGAGGAGGCTGTTGTTTGACCATGGGATCAATTTGACCAAAATCCAACTTGCGCCTCCTAGAATGTTCTAATGGTCCTTCCAATGGGGGATTCAATGACCGTCTTCCCAGCATAAACTAGGAGAAGGTCGGAAGGACTGGGGATAGGGACCCTACAGCACAACAAAACAAGGCTATCCTTAAGTCGGGTAGCCTAAGGATCTACTGACTCTCAAAACCCGCCTTAAGACTATAAATGATTTACTCTACTTGCGTCTGTTTAATCCAACCAGTTAGAAGGAGGGACTGGGGAGAAGGTTCTTCCTTCGGCTTTCGCCTCCGGTTCCTAGTGTATCCCTTAGTCGCGGTCGTTTGACGCTACTCCCCTAGCTAGACATCAGATTAATCAGTACAAGTAGGTTAATAAAAAACAATCTCAGACTAGGCCCTGAAGAGCGAATCAAACCTTAAGGCCAACGTCTACTCAATTTTATTAAGGCTTGGAATTGTGGTGCTTATGGAATGTGAGGGGCCCTTAAAATGGGTTGTGCCCTTAATGATTGATTGAGATTTGTGTAAGTGCATGCACAACCAGGGTTTTCAGGCAAGATTATTTGTGATGCGTGGATTTTAATGTTCAAATCTTACTTAAGTAGCTTTAAGGGTTTCAAATTAGGTGGATTGCAATCAAGTTTCTAGGCAAACCAAGTTGTAAAACACGGGTGAAGATTGTTTTCCTTTAAAACCAGAAAGAAAGTGGAGTGCCTGGAATAGACCTAGATTGAAAACCCTAAGGAGGAGCTACTTGATGGGTTGATTTTAAATAAAGTAGTGCGGCCCAAAAAACTCAAACAATTGGCCACAAATGCACCACTAAGTTAGGCACTCAAAGATGGTTAACCTAGAATAATTTCTACTCTTTTATGTGTTGCTTTGTGTGTATCGGTTCCACAGATCAAAACTCGGTTGAGTAGAAACAAATCAATTTGATTAAGTGCCTTGAATGTGGTGTATGTTGTGTGTTTGTTGAAAATTACCCCACAAGATTATCTTTTTGTTGTTTTTTTTTTTTTATAAATGAGGGTGGAATGAATGTGAGTGAGAATCCAAACAACTAAACTATTCCTAGGATTTGTGCAAACACCTAGGTTAATTGGAATTTGGATTTAATGCGGCGAATGAAATCTATGGAGGGGGAAGAATGGGGAGCACTTACAGTTGTCTTCAACTGCACTTTACTCCAGTCTACCGCTTGATGATTCCCTGATGGAGGTCTCTGCAAAACAATAGACACAAGAGAAAGCAAGTTAGAAAACAATAAAGTGCAAGAAATGCGAAAAGAAGATCGAAAATCGTTGCCTCCCCGGCAACGGTGCCAAAATGTTGAGCGTTCGAATTGCTACGCTAACGTGTTTGGTTTTAAAACCTTGTCGTTGTAGCTTGAAAGCGAAGAATTCGTGTTCAACAAATAAAATTTATACCGAAATTGAAATTCTGGGTCGAACACAGGGTGGCTACGTCAATCTATATTCGCAATTATATATTTTTTTAGAATTTTTCTTAAAAAAATGAGGCGATGTAATTGCAATGAAGCTATCAGACTAAAAGGAAGAGAGAGAGAGAGAAAACATGCATTCAATATTTTAAAATGTTTATACAATAAAACCAAATAAAGATTACACTAGAAAGTGGAAAATCAGCTACACTAGAAAGCAGGAAAATTCTACACTAGAAAACTATAAAGAAGAATGGGAGAGAGAAGTTATCCTCCTCGACGATCGCTCGAAGGACGAGCTGGACGAGATGACGCTTGGACGAAGGAGAACGGAGCAGGATGAAGGAGGACGAAGCAGAATAATGGGAATGGAGCAACACGTCGTCGTCGTCGCAGGATCCACTTCCGAATGGGGACGAAAATTTGGACTTTATCTCGCAAGGAGCATCCCAGCTGTGGGACAAGCTTCTCTTGAGCTTTGGAGAGGTAGAGAAGAGAAGGAAGGGATCAGAATTTCGTGTGGAGGGGGTCTCCTTTTATAGTTGCAAGGAGTGGGGGCAAATTGGACATTACATCTTTAAAACATTAAATAAGGGGTCTTTAGTGACGGATAAAACCGTCGCTAAAGCCCCAACGTGGGCGTAGTGGGCACTGCCCGCTCGTGCCCGCTCGTCTGCTCGTGCCTAACTCTCGTCGCACATTCAACGAATCTCAGCCGTCCAATCACGAGATCGAACGGCTTAAGATGCGCCTCCCCCTCTCCTCAACGCGCGCCCGTCCGCGTGCGATGCCACGTGAGGCGCGGGCGTGCGATAGCGCGTCAACGCTATTGAGCGCAGACGGCCGCCCGATCAAGATCCAACGCTCGCCCGCGCCCATCGCCTGCTCGCTGCGGCTCGAACTCGCGTTCGCGCTTCACATTAAGGCGCTGGACCACTACGCTGCCTCGCCCAAATGGTCGTGCGGTCAATTTCAAGGCATTGCATCCACAGCCGTTGGATCTTGATCCAACGGCGAGGAGGGGTAGATGCGGGAGCTTCAATGGTTGTGTGCAAGCGTTTGGGCGGCTGAGATGGCGCCACGTGGCGCCATCTTGGCCGTCCATCTTCTGGATGTTGTAGATGGTGCCACGGGTGTCGGATTGACTCGATTTTTGCGTCGTTAGGCTGTGATCTTTGATCTGAATCCATCCGTACAGTCGGATTTGTCGTTTGAAGTGCGGATTTACTGCATCTTGGCCCTTGATCTTCTAGGGTTCCCCAGTCATTATCAGATGCTACAGATGCCTGATTAAGGTGATCTTGGAGTCATTGAACTCCAATCGTCGCCCTGATCACATCCGTACGGTTGGATCTTCGATTCGAGGCCCTGATAAAAAATTTTCCCTGTCCAAGCACATAAAAGGAGACAATTAACCTCCATTTTATTCAAACTACTCTAAATGCAAGATGATGCATGTTATGCAATCCTATGCTTATGAACATGCATAAATAGACATCTTAAGTATTGTAAATGTGTTTACATCAGCTAGGCCCTATACTGTTCCGTGTTGTACTTGGGCGCACCCGTTAGCGGAAACGACTGACCGCGTGCTAGTGCGGGGTAGCTACCCGTGTACTTATCGCACGTGCCGGAGTCACCGTTATGTTTGTCCATGACCTTGGGGTGGTTGATTGGGTGTAGGACCACCACAGGGGACTCTCCCGGCCAGGAGAGCACCATGTGCGACTCTACTCTTCGGAGAAGACTGCAATCAAGATCATTCCCATGAGGAACACTCGAGATCAAGAAAGGGATCTGATAAATAAACCAATGGGTGAAAAGGAATAATTTATGAAATAAAGTAATTGGAATAAACATCTACTTGTTCACTTTTACTGCTTTAGTTAGTTAGTTGCCACTCTACTCAATGTTCGCTGACTTTGTGTACTCATAACCCTTTTTAGGTCCAAGTGTTAAGCAGCCCGAGTCTCCGGCTGCAGAGGGTGCTGGGCCCAGTAGAGCCCAGTAGCAGTAGACTTTTGTTGTAGCACCTTTTTGTTGTAGTAAGTACAGACTCTTATACCTTTACTTTTCTGTACCTTTACGTTCCTGTACCTTACTACTGTTTACTGTTGTGGTGGTGATATGTATTGTAGCAGTTTTTACTTTCTTTACTGCTGTACTCTTTTACTATTAATTACTTAGCATAGTGAATGTGGTTTACTTTCCTGCTTTTTGGTTATTTCTTGTTGGACGACTCGGTCTTGGGATTAGTCGAGTCGGGCCGGTCTCGTGTCCTGTAGGGACTTGAGAACTGGGTCGTAACACTTATTATTGCTTTCTAGATGGATATTCTGGATATAATCAAGTAGCAATCTATCTCGAGGACCAGGAGATCACTTTCACCTGCCCTTACGAAACCTTTGATTCTATAGGATGCCTTCTGGACTATGCAACACATCAACTACATTCCAGAGATGTACACTAGTTGTTGTCTCAGAGACGGTAGGTGACTTTATGGAGATCTTCATGGATGATTTTTCGATCAGTGGGGAATCCTTTGACTCTTTCCTATCCAATCTTGATAAGATCCTAAAAAGGTGCATAGAGGTTAATCTGGTTCTCAGCTAGGAGAAGAGCCACTTTATGGTCACTGAAGGGATGGTACTTGGCCATGTGGTTTCTCAAAGAGGTATAGAAGTTGATTGTCAAAATGCGAGAGTAATCATTAATTTTGTCATTGTAGTGAATTTTTGCACACTCACATAAATTAAATTTAGTTAACGAATCTTAAGTCAATTAAGTCCAATAGATTAGCAATGAGTATAAAGATCCGATCATTTCATCCTCATGGAAGTGATTTTAGTCCACTCTCTCACTTAGGTCAATCTTTCAATCTTATTATCTTTTCTGATCTTTTCATTTTTAGATTTTTTAGTCTTTTGCTTTAATAACGAAATCACAACAAGACTACGAATTACACTAAGTCTTTTTGGTCTTTGTTGATTTATTTTTTTTATCTTTTTGGAATAAGAACTAATGAGACAATATCAGAACAATGAGGTGAAATTTCACAAAAGAAATATAAAAAAGAAAGGTTTATTACATAGAATAAAAAGGAAATGAGGGGCATAGTAAGATGGAGGTGATGATGGTGGTGGATGTGTGTGTGTGTGTGTGTGTGTGTGCGGGAGTGAGTGAAGATGGTGGATGGTTGGCGTATGATGATAATGAGGTGAGGGTGGTGGGCGTGGGGTATGTGGAGTGTGTGTGTGTGTAGTAATCAAACCAAAATTCATCAAAATCAAAATAGGGATAAGAAGAGCATAGTAAGAAGATAGGGGAGGAAAGAAGCTAACTACTTGCGAAATAAAAAGTTAAGCTACCTGCATTAATTGAAATTTAACTACAAATAAAGGATAAAAGAAGAAGGAGCTAGAGGAGAGGATTCCACGCCAACGGGGGCTCTCAAGGAGTTATTGGTTTGCGGTGGTGGTGATCATTGGCTCAAGAGCCTACACCACTTTGTCCTCGAGAATAGAGTAGAGTGGAGAATGGAGGAGAATGGAAAGGAGAAGAGAGGTGCTGCCCAAGAGAAATGGGGAGGGGGGAGGAGGGTGTTTTGGCTATGGAGAGGGGTTTTTATATTTGTGGATCAACGTGTGGTGCACCTTAGGTAGACTTTAGGCATAGAATAAGGGGCACAACTTAAGTATTTAGGAAGGTTCTAGAGGGCTCTAGTATAGGTGCACACTAGAGGGAGTTTTTAGGGTTTAATTGGATGGCCTAATGGTGATTTAAGGAGGTGAAAAAGGGCATTGCCGTGAGTTTATGTGCTGGAAATGGGTTTTTGGACATCCAAAACCAAGTCTGGATGACTTAAGTTGTGAAATTGGAATTCTAGATTGAGTTCTAGATGTCCAGAGTGAAGACTGGGCTGATTTAGATGTCCAGGACATGTTATGGATGATCCAATTTTAGGGTTTTGGATGTCCAGGGTGAGTTTGGGACATCCACTTATGGCTATTTTGAGTGTTTTGGGTTCTAGAGTTGGGTTTTGAGTGGTTTACAAGGTTTGGACATCCAAAGATGTTGTTAGACGTCTAGAGTTGTGCTGGGAATGTATGTTGGGATGTTTTGTGATGGGTTTTGGGTCCTAGGTTCTAAGGGATTAATGGGGGATGGTTGAGGACTAAATGAGTGATCTAATTGGGGGTTTAAGTAGGGTTTTAGGTTGGGTTATGTGCAATTTTTGTGCTCATGTGTGTATGCATGTGTGGAGTTGTAGTGTAAACACATGTGCTTGGAATTAATTAAAGTGTGTGCACAAAGGTCAAATTTGTGGTGTGTTAATGTGAGGTGCATGGGTTTCTGGATTAGCCTTGGCTTGTCTTCTCCTTTCTTATACTGTCTTGATGTGCATGCTTCTATCTTCTTCTCTTCTATTGATGCATTCTTCATGTATCTTCCTACATTTACACTTCATCACGAATCTCGCCCCTCTCCTATGGACCTGATTTGCATAAAATGGCACTATCACTACAGGCCCATAAAATGGAGAAATTAGATAAAATGTACAAGAAGTGCAAATGCATGCTTTATTTACAAAGCAAGCTACAAATTTAGCCTAATTTAGTCATTTTAGGTCTTATGATTGCTATGTAATCATTGATAAAGCTAAGGTGGACACTATCTTTAGATTACCTCCAACATTTATTAGACAAGTGAGATCTTTCCTAGGACATGTTGGATTTTACAGGAGGTTTATTAAGAATTTCTCTCAAGTAACTAGGCCTTTGAGCAACCTCCTATCTAGGGAGTAAGCATTTGATTTTAATGATTCATGTCTCAATGCCTTTAATCTTCTTAAGATTGCAATCACTTGTGCTCGAATCCTACAACCACCTAATTGGGAGGCTCATTTTGAGATTGTGTGATGCATCCGATTTTGCTATAGGAGCTATTCTGGGTCAAATGATTGATAGAAAGTCCATAGTAATATATGCCAATAAGACACTTGATGATGCATAGAAAAATTATACTACTACTGAAAAAGAATTACTAGCTGTGGTATTTTGATGAGGTGTGCCTCATCATAGCTAAAATACCCAAGTTAAGCTAGAAATTAGATAAACACTATCTTACTAACATAATAAATTGGTTAAGTGTGAGAATTAACATAAATGACCTAAAACACTCAACTTGTGTTAAAAATGCATAATTATTCCAATTAATGAGATATTCTATTTAGAAAACAACTTTGATGATCTAAATGTAAATTGAACACGTTTCTGAGCTCAAAGTACAAATCAAGGGTAAAATCATATTCTAAAATGTTTAATTAAGCACCACAAAAAATCTCATTGCATTTGGATATCAAAAGGACCTTGCATTCATTAGTTTACACTTAGGTCCTTAGTGCATCACATTTCCTTAAGCATTAAAACACACAAGGGCATGTTTGCAAGCCTTAAGGGACCATTCTGCAGTCATTCTTTTCACTAATGGGTCTCTTATGTAAATTTTATACCCCTTCATTCATTTGGGCTTTTGGTGCAAAAGCACTAAAAGACCTACAACAAACCTTCGTTTCTTGTTCTTCCATGAAGAACATGGCTCATCTAGGTAGTCGTTCCTTTGTTCCACAGATCCAAAGGTGGATCTACCTCCATCCTTTGCATGCATTTGCGCGTAGCATCATAGCACCTTTGATGGTAACACCATCATTATCCATAACTAGTTTGAATTATTCATAATCAAAAGATAAATGCTCTTGAATAATTGCTTGAGGATAGTAATTCTACTCAAATCCATTTTGAGAAGAAAACAATAAAAGGGCTAAATCTATAGTTTTAACATCACATAATGAATGCAAAGTAACCACGGGATCAACTAGGGGTTAATAGAAGGTCAATTGAGCATTAAAGACTAAAAAGTGGGTCCACATTGACAGAAACAAGGTTTCACGCAATTCGAGAACTGAAACAGTACATAAAACCCTAGTATCAACCCACTTAAATTAAAGAGGTTTTGCTCAGTATAAAATTCATCTAAACCTCCTAAAATTCATAGAAAAATATTCTAAGAGGTTTGGTACCCTTAGTTTGACCATCTGAACCCATTTCGACCTAAAATAGAGTTTCAGATATGATTTTGCCCTAATTTGAGCTTCTGTGCAAATTTCCTAGTTAAACATGATCAAAACTCAAATCCAAGTCCACCATTAGATTTCTTGGGTACAAATTAGGTTGGCAGCAAAATTTGGGCCCAATTAGAGTCCATCTTGACCTAGTTTGCACTTCAGTCCCTAAAACCTCAATTTCCTACACTCAGACCCCTAGCTTTCAAAATTTCTTGCAAATGGGTCCCCAACTCTGTCATCTTCTTCGCAACAAACCCCCTGCTACCTTTGACTCCAAGGTTTCCTAATCAACCCATCACCACTGACTGAAATCAGGAAAGAACCTCATGAAATCGTCACCAAATCCCTCCAATTTTGGAGGGATTGATGTTTAGATAGTAGGAAAGAGTTTGAACCAAGTTTGGAATCCAGTTTTGAAGTAAGGAAACTCTAGTAGAGCTTGATTCTTAATGATCTGAACTTTTCTAATTTGTGAAATTAGCTTGCGATTTTTCCCAATTCGAGCTCAGATTTGAACTCTATAAAGGTCCCTCTAAATCCCAAGCTTCTCCTGAGTCTGGTTAGGCCCCAAAAACCCTCTTCCCTTCTTCCTCCGATTGCCTCCGCCACAACTCTGGCAAGCTTCATCAACCCCTTTGCTCTGACCACTCGATGACCAAATCGAGTGGCCCAATCTCTCCCTCAACTTCCTCCTCTCCTTGCTAATCACAGCAGGGGCCATTTCCACCTTCATCCTCACTGGCAAACCTCATCAGAGGTATTCATCCCTTCCACGACTAGCAAGTCACGTCGGCATGGAATTCTATTCCTCTTCATCCCTTAGCTAGGTGTTCTTCTTCCTCTCCCTCTCTAGATCCATCCTAGCTCCTCCCTCTCCTAAATCGACCAACACACCACCATCTCCCTCTCCGTCTTCTTCACGGCCGGCGAAACTCTAGTGAGCTTCATCTAGTCGCTACACTCAACAAAATGCCACATCACCACCACCCAAACTTTCACCTCGATTGACAGATCAAAAGCCCTCTCCTTATTGGCTCTTCCATTCACCAAAACTCCTCTCCGAACAACCCACCTTCCGTTCATCATCTCCATCACCGATAGATCGCCATACACCTCCAATCACTTAGCAAACTCCACCATCACCTTCCACACATCTCGATGATGCTTATGAACCATTTAATTGGGGTTGAGTGCTCGTATTCATGATTACAGGTACTAACCAGAGCTCAGCCGTCACCCTTGCCTTCATTGGTTCTGTCTGCTGCACTCCAAGCAGCTCTGACCATAACTCTGCATTCAATAGAAGCTGCTTCACCTCACGAAGGCAACCGCATCTTCAATCGAGAAGGAAGCAGCAAAGAAGCAGCTTGATTTGATGAAGAAAACCATGGCCGCATGAAATGAAGATAGTAGGATGTTTGGCGCATAAATCACATTTTAAAAGATTATTTAGTTGTAGTATAGCGCGAAAACACGTCGACAAATAAATTTGTAAAGACCAGTGTGTACCGGATCGTTCGCAGGGAGGCAATCTCAATTTATACAGATGCTTTTCAGAAAACTAGTTCTAACAGATATTTATATATGTATATATATAAGGAGCAGATATCAGGCATTCAGAAGATCAGAATTTTATTGCATTCATAAACAGTTTTTCAAAGTAGAAAGTGCTATGCTAAATAGAGAAAAAGAGAAATAGCAAATAGAGAGAGAGAGAGAGATAGAGAGAGAGATAGAAGGAGACAGAGAGATGACACCGCTTGTAGGATGCTTGTGCAAGATGTGGCAGCACCTCAGATCCAAAGCACTGGGACAAAGGTTGGAGCGGAGTTGTAGAGGGAGAGCCTGGTTTGGAGAAAGAGATAGTTGTATGGAGTTGATTCTTTCAACTAGGGGGTCCTGGGCCTTCTTTTATAGTTTTTATGGGGGAAAAATAGGGTATTTTAGCCCTTAAACTTTTGTAACAACTCCCTTATGATTAGATCCATTGATTGGGAGATCAACCGAACAGATCTGGCCTCAAACACCTTCAAACGAGCCCTCTACACTCGGATTCTATCTCTGATCGACACGTTGCATGCTCTGGTGTGTTGGATGTCCATCGGATGCCTCTGATTCGCCCTCGCATGACCGCTCCTAGTTTCTTGCTCGCCGCTCACTCATTTTGGGCGCCTCAGCCTCAGCCATCCTATCATAAGATCAGACGGCTTAACTCGTGCTCGCATCTCCTTCGCAATAAAGAAAACACGTGACTTCGTGCGTTATGCGCATGTTGGATCCAACATTTGGCTGCGGCGCACTCTGATTATGCCATGTGGTCGCATCTGCGTCCTCCGATCGCCATCTGATGGTGCAATTGCACTTGCGTCCAATGCCCCTTCAATTTCGCGCGAGGTGTGGATTGAATGGGTGTCGATTGCTTAAGCGCGAAGGCACTAACCATTGTGCTATGCCTTTTCTTTGTTGCATTTTTGTTTAAGGTGACTTATTCTCAGAAGTTGGATGAAGATCCAATGGTCGAGATCTTCTCCTTCTTTGATGAGGCGTGGCTGGAGCTGCGACGTGGCAGCTTGTGGACCATTGGATGGCATCCAACGATTGAGAGCAGGAGAGGGATGGTCTTCAGAGATGGGCAGGTGGTAAGGGGCGGTTGTGATGGCACCAAGTGGAGCCATTGTGGCCGTCCATCTTCTTTTCCTTATATTTGGTGCTATAAAGCTTCGATCGAGTTGATTTTTGCACCGTTCGACCGTGATAGTTGATCTGGATCCATCTGTGTGGTTGGATCTTTCATCTAAGGCTTTAATCTTTGTCATCTGGCTCTGTGGTCTCTATTCTTCTCTGGACTGCACAAGATTCTCTGGTTGTCTGATCGAGATGATTTCGGAAGCGTTGGACTCTCGTCGTTGTTCTAATCGGATCTGTCTAGTCTGATTTGTTATCCGCGGCTTCGAATCATCTGCGATTAAAGTCATCTCTCATAAAATGACGAATTTATCTATGCTGCTAATCAAACTAACCCTTATACAAATTACGATGCCTATGAATGCATTATTCCTAACTTATGTTAGAATCTAGTTTAATTCAGGTGATTTAGGTTGCATGATTGCTATGCAATCACACCCCCATACCTAAATCTTGCTAGTCCCTAGCAAAGGCAAGACTAAATGCAAAGTGGTCCTACATGATAGATTTCTATTAAGAGTTTGACTAGAGATTTATTTTTTTTGTTTTCATCCAAAACTTTAGAAATCTAGACAATCGTGAAAATGTTTTGTTGTAACCTATGCAACGGATCCAAGTGAAAAGTCAATCCACATCTAAAGCTTGTACTTGACCCTTAGTAAAAATCTCTTGGGATAGGCAAACTTCTTCCCTCGAGGTTATAAGATAATCTATAAATTCAACCCTGATTTTTGGCTTAGGTAGAAAATTTATGACTCAAGTAGATTTGTATTTAGTGGCTCACACTCATCTAGTGCTACATATAGACTAGTACTTTAGAACCCAGATTTCCAAATTATTAAATAATTTAACTCAAAGAGAGGCAGAGAAATTATGCTCTCTTTAGTTCCTTTATACTCATTCTCTCTCTTTCACTTTCTTTCTTTTTCTTTCTTTTTAAGCTCACAATCTCACTAGATTTATCAATATATGTGGTAGTCTCTCCTAGCACTAACACTTTGATTAGGTTATGATAACTCTACAACTGAGTTAGAATTTCTCAGCCCGTATTCAGGCGGCCAGAAATACAGAAAAGTAGGTTAAGGCTATATTTGGTAGATCGTGAGGGTGGTAGGTGTTGTTACCTCAATACACTTGAAATAAACTCTAACTCATACACTCATTTTTTTCTGTTCCTTTCTTCTTCTTCTTCTTGTTTTATTTTCTATATATATTTTTTCTAATTTTTTTATGTATATATATTTTTTTCCTTCTTTTCTTCTTTTTTTTTGGTCTTTTTACATCCAAATATCTACTAACGCACTGCAGTATAGCAAACGGACTTTTATTTACGAGGCATTATTCGGGATTAAGGGTGTTCAAGAGGATATCGAGTGGCTTATTTGGTGGAAGTATCTTTTCTCAGCATTGGAAAAGGAATGGATAGGACAGTGTATTTCTGACCTTGATATTAATACCCTCCTTCAGCCGAAGATTTCGTAAAGACAGTCGTGACCATCTACCTTAGTCCTAGTTTTATCAGAACCCACTCTCTGTGTATTTGCTTTATTTGGTGGCCCTTAATAGATTCACACTGAGAATTTATATGTAGCCGAGAGCGAAAAACTATGCCTTACTCTAAGCATCAGTATCTAATTATCTAGAAGTTAAGATTCCTCATACTAGCCTTAGAGCACCAATAGCCTTTCTACTCTCACCTCACACTTGTTTGGTGGATCTGTTAGAAGATAGTTTGCCTGACTCCCTAATTACTGTCCAAGGGCTTAGGAGAAGAAGCATTGCTTCTTCTTGACAAACTAAAGATGTTTATCGGTCTTCACAGAGGATCCATTGTAAATTCTATGTGTAAGTGTGAAATTGTACTGGATTCTAAACTCAGGAATCAACTTAAGAATAAATCTCTAATAAAGCCTTCTTAATAAAAATTCTTTATGCCTAAATGCAATTTTTTTTTCTGACATAAAAAAATAAGACATGCAATGCCTACCACCCCATGCCTATTCATTACAATGTCCTCATTCAAATGTATGCATGAAAATCAAAATATGATAAGCAAGAGCAGGGGATATCACCTAACTATTCTTGTTAATCCAGATCAGCATGGATGCAGAGGATGTAGACTACCTGTAAAGAGTACTGGGTTGCCTCCCAACCAGCGCTAAGTCTAACGTCATTGCCGAACCTAAACCCAAAAATGGATGATCAGATTAATGGGTTGAGTAAGGATTAAAATGAAGATATAATCGTTTGGTCCAAGAATCAGTGATCCACAAATGTAGATCAGCTGATGGTGAATACCATGCCCAAAAGGTCAGAAAAATAAAGTGAACAGGTTTGAAACTATTTGCAGCTAGATGCTACAAAAGAGAGAAACATTAGTGTGGGTGCCAGAGTGGAAAGTAGATAGAGGCAACCTTAAAAAGTGATGCATGAGGAAGGCAGATGAGGTGGATACAAGGTGGTTCATGGGAAATAAATCATATGGGTCCTGAAAGTGATGGGAAATGAAAGGAGGAACTCGAGTGGTGTAGTCTGAAATGGTATAGGAAATCAATTTGGAAGTCAAGTTAGGTATGGATGGATGTTGAGTAGGTGAGTCAAATAAGATCCAGTGGTCCATTTCAATAGTTCTGGACTTATCAGAATCCTTAATCTTATCCCTAAGGTGATCAAAAATCTTATTTGAGTCACACAAATCATGATGCAAGTCTTCAAATCTAATGGATGGAAATTCATTATTCCTTAGAATCATAGCCCGAGGGGGAGTAAGATCAAGGTTTAGATTAGTCAACACCTAAAATCCTTTTTGTTCTGTGGACTTCTGAATTTGATCCCAATTGTTTTTCTCTTGAATTACATCTTCTAAGGGAATGTTTTTCTGCTCCTCATCAGTCAAATCAAACTCCTCAGGATTCCATGATTCAGCTAAATTTTTTGCTTCCTCAGATAGATCTTCATAAGTCATCCCCAGTAATTCTGCAATTTCTTGAACATCTTTTTCATAAGGGAATTGTTTGTCTTGTTCAATCTTGAGATGTTGGGGATAAGGGTTAGATTTTTCTTCAGAACTCTAGTGGATGGGAAGAGAGGGGTGCGAATTAGATGAAATAGAAGTGAAATCAGATTCAACTTCTATATGGGATATCTTAGAATGATTAGTATCGCCAAAGCCAGATATCAAATTGTTTAAGCACAACTGATCATGGTAATCCTCAGACAAGAACAAATCAGAGCCATCTAACCGTGCTTGGCTGGGAGTGTCACTGTCCCCAAGCTTTCTATATTCTTGATCTTGCTCTGATTTTCCCAAATCATCCATGTAGTCCAATTATGTGTCTTTAAACATAAAAGACTCATACTCCAGCCCACTATGGATTGGCTCCTCAAAATAGAATGGTTGCAATTCAGGGCCTAAATCAAGATGCATTTCTTCAAGTAAGTCTTCCTCCTCAAAGTCAGTTTCTAGGATATCAAAATCATTTATTAGTTCAGCTGTAGGCCTAGGGAGGATCTATTATGCATAATCACAATGCTGGTGGGTGGGCTTAGTGTATGTAGAGGTTGGGATTGGATAAGATGTCATAGTTAAAATTGGATCCTCAACCTTGAGTGGCTTACCACCAACTTGTGGCATACTTGGACCAGTTTTATCACCTTTTGCTTTCCAGATTCTATTGAGCTTGTTTGTCAGATTATCTATATTTTTTTTATTAGCTTCTCTCATCCCCTGGACTACTTGGAGTAATTAGGTGATCTCAAGTCACCGCCATGGTCAGGAATTGAGTAGGCCAAGGATAATAATTTTCAGAATTTCTAACCTCAGTCAAATCAGAATATCTATCATCTGAATACCTAGGGTAAGAATCATATCCTTGGTTGGTTGGTGTAGGGTTATCCCAATGAGAAGGTGAAGTTGTTTAGGTGGGATTGGGATAATTTGCAAAGTGATTTCGAGGATATGATTGGTATTCTAGGTATTGGGATTTTGAGGCATGTCCCTGATCCAAGGAGAGATGAGTCTGGCTAAATCGACCAAGATAGTTGGTCATGACAATCATGTGCTAGTCCTATATGGAGAGTGTCTTTTGAGGTTGAAGAGATCCTTGATATCCAAAGTTTCGTGTGGGATTCGAGGTAGGCATAGCTACACCCGGGGAATATAAGGTGTAGGCAAGGGAATCACATCCCAGGTTTGAGGAGAGTTCTCCCATCCTGAAGAAGTTGAAGTAAGGGAAGGGTTGGGATAGGGAGAATAGTGTGAGGAAAAATAGTAAGGCTCCATGGTTTCCTCCTCAATCAATTCTTCCTCATGGCAAATGGCTATTGGAATGTATTCAAAAAAATTGGGTCTTCTCCTTAGTTTACTCTCTAAAGGTGGTACCAAGTTAGGGTTCAAAGAGCTTTTAGCATCCATGTACCAGAAGAAGATTAATAGATGAGAGAGAGATGATAAATGAGAGAATTCCCCTTCCCTTTCAATACAAGCAATCAAACTGATCCTTAGAGTGTCAACCCTAAATAGACTTGATCCTGTCTCCCCAAAACACAACTGGGTTAGATCAACCCTTGAATTACTTGGCTGGCCAGAAGGGTGGGACCCCCTAGGACACCCCACACGATGAGACACCACTAAGGGTTAATGTGGTTACCGCACCAACCTTTCTTGTCACCAGTGGGTCAAAGTAAACAAGGCCTTGACCTTAGCCCAATATAATTTCGAGTCCCCAAGTCTATTAGTCCTGCCTAGGGCATGTCTACTCAGTTTTAGGCTTGGGTTTGATGTGCTTTTGGAATATGATGGGTGTTGGGGGGGTGTTTTCCCTTAAAATTGGTTTTGAAATGTGTGAGGTGCTCAGGCAAAAGGGCTCACAAGCTATTTCTTATGATGAAGTGAATATTAAGATTCAAATGCTTGTGTTAATGCGTTTTAGGGTTTGCTTGGATCAGTATCTTCAATTAAGGTTCTAATGAGACACACAAGAGTTTTGCAAATCCCAATTGTTGGATAAATTTCCCTTAATTATGAAAATGCATGTGTGCTCTACCCTTAATGTGAAACCCTACGTACAGATAGTTGCTAGACGTTCTTTTAAATTCAAAGATCATATTAGTGGTGCAACACAAGCAATGCAATCAATTGGACCTATTGCACCACTAACTAGGCACTCATAAAATATTTTTCAAGAATTTTAATGCACATTTTCTATTTTTTTCTGATTTAAAGTGTACTGGGGGTTTTGTAGTTTATTTTGACCCCTGGTTTGTGATTGAATAATTTGTGCAATCATACGTGCAGGAAATATTTTTTTCCGATTTTTATTAAATTCTTGATTTCTTTAGAAACTCAATGTCATAAATTTCAAGTCAATCAAAGTTGTATAAAAATTCGTATGATATTTTGAACTCTGAAAAATCAGGAACAATAACCTTTTTGATAATAGATCAATGTGTGAATTTTTAAAATTTTTTTATAAATCCAATTTTTGCAAAATTTTGATATGTTGTTTTTAGCTTTGAAACCCACATCTAGTAAAAATTTGAGAATTTTTGGATGTGCAGATCTTCAGGAATTGAATTTTTAAGTTAAAACTTTATTTTAGGCCGAAAATCAAGAGAGATTTTTTTTTTTCAATAATCAAGAAAATTCTAACTAATCCTAAGGTTCGACCAAACACCTAATTTTTTTGGATGTTTTTTCTAAATCTAACTAATCTAACCTACAAGTACTTACTTGAGATTCGAACCTGCAATTTCTCCATTTGTCATCCTGTTCAGATTTCCATGCTTCGCTAAAATTAATGGAAAAATAGTAAGTTAGAGATCTCGAATAAGCACTGAAAAGCTTCAAAAATTTCTATTACCTCCTTGGCAACGACACAAACTTATTCGATGCGTAAATTGCATTTTAAAAGATTATTTAGTTGTAGTATAGCGTGAAAATACATCGACAAATAAATTTGTAAAGACCAGGGAGTACCGGATCATTCGCAGGGAGGCAAACTCAATTTATATGGAAGCTTTTCAGAAAACTAGTTCTAACAAGTATTTATATATGTATATATATAAAGAGCAGATATCAGGCATTCAAAAGATCATAATTTTTTTGCATTCATAAACAGTTTTTCAAATTAGAAAGTGCTATGCTAAATAGAAAAAAAGAGAAATAGTAAATAGATAGAGAGATAGATAGATAGATAGAGAGATAGAGACAGAGAGAGATAGAAGGAGGCAAAGTGACGACACCGCTTGTAGGATGCTTGTGCAAGGTGCAGCAGCACCTTAGATCTAGAGTGCTAGGACTAAGGTTGGAGCAAAGTTGCAAAGGGAGAGCCTGGTCTGGAGAGAAAGAGTTGTATGCAATTGATTCCTTCAACTGGGGAGCCTTGGACCTTCTTTTATAGTTTTTATGGGGAGCAAATAGGGTATTTTAGCCCTTAAACTCGTGTACCAACTCCTTTATGATCAGATCCGTCGATCAGGAGATTAACGGATCAGATCTGGCCTCAAAACACCTTCAAACGTGCCTTCTACACTTAGATTCTATCTTTGATCGACACGTGGAATGCTCTAGCGCATTGGATGGCCATCGGATGACTCTGATTCGCCCTCGCACACCCGCTCCTGGTTTCTTGCTCGCCGCTTGCTCATTTTGAGTGGCTCAACCTTACGGTCGGATGGCTTAACTCGTGCTCGCATCTCCTTTGCGACGAAAGAAATGCGTGAGTTCGTGTGTTACACGCATGTTGGATCCAGCATTTGGCTGCGGCATGCTTTGATCATGCACGTGGTCGCGTCTGCATCCTTCGATCACCATCTGATGGTGCAATTGCACCTGGGCCCAATGCCCCTTCAATTTTGTGCGAGGTGCAGATCAAACGAGCGTCGGTTGCTTAAGCACGAAGGTGCTAACTGCTATGCTGTGCCTTTTCTTTGTTGCATTTTCATTTTAAGGCAACTTATGCTCGGTCGTTGGATGAAGATCCAACGGTCGAGATCTTCTCCTTCTTTGATGAGGTGCGACTAGAGCAGCGACGTTGGATAGCCATCCAATGGTCGAAAGTGAGAAAGGGATGGTCTTTAGAGATGGGTCGGTGGTAAGGGGCGGCTATGATGGCACCACGTGGCACCATTCGTGCGGTTGGATCTTTCATTTGAGGCTTTGATCTTTGTCATCTGGCTCCATGGCCTCTGTTCTTCTCTGGACTGCACAAGATGCTTTGGTTGTCTGATCGAGACGATTTCGAAAGCATTGGACTCCCGTCGTCATTCTGATTAGATCTGTCCGATCTAATCTATCATCCGCGGCTTCAAATCATCTACGATTAAAATCATCTCTCATAAAATGACGAATTTATCTATGCAGCTAATCAAACTAACCCTTATGCAAATTATGATGCCTATGAATGCATTATTCCTATGTTATGCTAGAATCTAGCTTAATTCAGGTGATTTAGGTTGCATGATTGCAGTACAATCACAGGACCAATTAGTCCCACCTCATGTGTGGGAGAGTTGCCAACACCGGATAAATTGAATCGCTGCCTTTGGCTGTTCGCCTTTGACAGTGGGGTTGAGATCCCCACCTTACGTAACCCGTGCACCCTCGCCCGTGCCCACATGCATGCTGGCCTAAACCTTGACTCGGATCCGATTACCTATGTGTTGAGCCGATTAGAGGAGGTTTTTGAGGAGGGTGGAGGGTGGCTTTGCATTGGGATTCGTGCAAGTGCCTTGGGATGCGTGCACACACTTAGTGGATTTTTCAATTGTTGGTGTTGAGTCTCTAGCGACTTTATGTCGTCCGATGTTCAACTCTGATGTTTGATTGTGTTTGATTTGAAGGTTCTGTAGGATTATTTGAGACATATTCGAGTGTTGTGTGATAGCGATAATACGCGGTTTGTTAAATATGTCGTTGTAACGCGCAAAATCGATCAACTCTTAAATTTATATTCCTAGATAGGGGAGTATCTAGGGTCGTCCAAGGAGGCAATATGGTTGCAAAATTGATTCTCTTGCTTGGAATATATCTCAACTTTCTTTTTGGTAATTTTCAATATACCATTTTTCTTTATTTTTGAACTAAGGCAACATGCGAACTGATGGCGGGAAAAGTGTTTACACTTCCAATTAAGTAAACAACTCTAAAGTAGCAAGTAGAGCCTCTCCCTAAGCTCACTCTAGGCAAGTGGAGACCTAGAATAATTAGGGAGAGGAAGTGAAGAATGCTGAAAATAAGCAAAAAGAAATGCAAACAAGATATGCGAAAAAGGCAACTAGATAAGTGATAAAGTGTTTAACAAAAATGCCTAGTAGAGGAATGCTTCTACTACTTGATAATTGAAGTAAAAGAAAACACAAATCCTCTAAATAGATGGTGAAGAAGAGGGCTTCTTGCTCCAAGGTTGGTGGCTCCCAAGCTTGAAAAGAATCCTTCAACTCCTTCCTTGCAGAACTCCGCCAAGGTGATGACCTCCAAGGCAAGCCCTAAGGGGGCGTGCCCTAAGTTTCTCTCCAAGGGTGTACGTCCACCCTAAGTCCTTCTCCCTTGCCTGGCCGTCCTCCTTGAAGTGGAAGAGTCCTCCTCCTTGGCGTGGCCCAAATTGAAGAGAGTGGGGAGAAGAAGGCACCAAAAGGGCTGGTGGTGTGCCCCTTTAATCTCCTTCTCTACTTCTTCTCCTTGGGCGTAGGTATAGGTGGATGTAGGTAGAAAATACACTAAAGGAGGATGCTCCAAAATGGTGGTAGGTGGTGGCTTTTTATAGAATAGGATGGGGGGTTAAGGTGCCCCTTGAAATGGAGGGCTAGGATGGAAGGATGAGGGTGGTTGGTGATCCTATGGCTAGGGTGAGTTGGCGCCAACCCAAGGGGTGTTAAAGGGGGTGGTTATGGTGGTGTTGGTGTCTTTTGGTGGTGGAGAGACACCCCCATGTTGGCGCCAACATGGGGTCTTCTAGAAGGGGAGTTAGGTGGATGGTGGAGATGGATTCAAGGGGGATTGTGTGGTGGAGATGAGGGGGGATTTTGGAGGGAAAAGTGGCGCCACTAAGGGGTGGTTATGGGTAGTTTTTGGTGCCACTTTTAGGTGTCTTTTGGAGGTGGTGGGTAGGTTAGGTTGGTGCTAAGTAGGTTAGCTTATGTGGAGCTTAGGTGGAGCTAGTTGGGTGGAGTTGGTAGGTGGGTTTTTGGGGTGGTACAAGCCAAGGAAGTTGGAGCATAGTTAAGCTAAGCTAAGCTAAGCTAAGCTAGCTTAGCTAATGGAGGAGTAGAGGAGAAGGTGTTGGAGCTAGGGTTTGGAGGGAGGAGCTGAGGAGAAGTCTGGAGCTGAAATTTGGAGCTGGCTGCTGCTGAAGAGGCTGGCATGGAGCTATTCTAGCTGGCTTAGCTTGCTAGTTCTTTGCTAGCTACTAAGCCGAGCTAAGGTAAGCTAGCTTCTACCATACTGAGCTAAGGTGAGCTGGGTCTGGTGCTCCCGGGGAGAATCAAGCTGGTTGAGGCAGCTAAGGTAGCTTAGCTCAACTGAGTTGAGCTAAGCTGAGTCCCTGTGAGCTGGACTTGAGCTTCCTGAGCTGGGATGAATTCTTCTTCAGCTGGTTGGAGCTGAGTGGAGCTGGATGTAGCTGGATCTGAGCTGGGGTGAACTCCTGTCAACTTAGCCGAGCTAACTAGAGCTCCCTGTGAACTTAGTGGGAGCTGAGATGAGCTAGACTCAGCTAAGTTGAGCTGGATCTGAGCTGACTTGAGCTAGGGTGAGCTAAGATGAACTCTCTTGAGCTGCCATCCAGCTGAGATTAGCTGAATGGAGCTGGGATGAGCTAACCCTAGTTCAAGTAAGCTAGGTTCCAGCTGCGGTGAGCTGGATTAGGCTGAGTTCCAGCTAGTCTGGGCTTCTCCTTCACCATTTGCCTTCTTGAGTGCTAGGGTTTTAGGGATCTGTGCATCTGTACATCCCTAACACTCACAAAAACTCATTAAAATGACAATAAAAAATGCAATGGATGCCTATCCTAATTTATGCCTAAATGCAGCCCAAAAACTCGTTTGCGGAGTAAAATCCTAAGAGCTAGGTTAGTTTTAAAGCATAAAAATGATGATAAACTGGTGTTTATCATTGTGCTGACATAGATATTTAAATAAATGGTTCAAGACCACTGTAGCGATATTTGAGTTGATTGAGAAATTAGGATATGTGCTTAATGTGGGAGATTAATTGGTGATCTAAATCACCATTTTTAGAGTTCTTTCTTGTTCTTTTTGTCCCATTATTTCTCAAGATACATTTGCTATCATTAAACATCAATTTGAGTAAAACTCTATTATTCATTGAAATATCCTATTGTGCTAATTGTTTTTAATTGCGATTAGTGTTGTGAGTTCCAATTTGCTCCCTGCAAACGACCTCGAACTCACTTCTGTTTCCCGAGTTTATAAATTTAAATGTTGCTACGATTTTTGTCCCTATACCACAATGTTATACTTTAAATGACAATTTTCGCTCAACAACAACCTCCCAAGCCCCATCCTACGGTGGGTTTTTGTTCTAAAAAGTTCCCACGCCTCTTCCCAACTCATCCCACCATTCCTAACCCTCACGCCTAATCTCACTCCACGATCACCAGATCACTCCCTCACCTACTTAAGTAGCTCCCCTGAACTCACGCGACCCTCATCAGCTCCTCTCCTACCTTCTTGAGTTGATTACTCGCTCCCTCCGACTCTCTTCTTCCCATAAGTTCTTGGCACCATTGCTACTGCGGTGGAGCTTCACCTTCTCTAACCTTCCTTACTGCTAAGGATTTCATAACACTTGAGGGTGACCCTGAGCTCTTCTAGAGGGATTTCACTCCGTCGAAGTCCTCTTCCTCCATTCTTCCTCTCCATCCATTGGGTAGGTTAGATCTAATGCTTTCTAGCTTAGTTTAGATAAGCTAGAGTAGCAATCATCAGTTGTTTTGATTCGAATTAGTTTAGATTAAGAGTAGATTAGAATAGATTTGATTTCTCCCTCTTCGATCAATTCAAATCGGAGAGGTGTTTCTCCCACTTTCATTTTGACTCATTGTTCTTCCTCATCACCTCATAATCCTCATTCTACCATTTCCCTCACAATTTATTTCATAATCCACCCCATCCACCCAAGCATGTCTAGATCTGAAGTTCTTGGACTTCGCAATTTAGATAGTGCTCAAAAATCACCTAGGGGTCTCTCCATCCACTTCATATGTTCACAAGGACCCTTGATCTACATTTGATTGCCTCAATTCGTTCGATTATTTCATATTTGTATTTCACGCCCAATCTCAAGATCTGGAGTTAATTCGGGTTTAAAATGGATTCAATTGAGCGATTCGAGTTTTATTTTGCTTAATTGGGTGTATTGCAAGGATTCTAATGTGTTTTAATTTGGATTTTATTTGTAGATGAGTAAATCCCCAATTTAAGCCTTGTTTGGGTAGTTTAGGCCAAAGATGATCATATCCTTTGATTTTAGGCCTTAACCATGACCCAATGGTTTATACAAGATCACCTGAGGTTCTAACACTGATCTATAGTGATTAAAAGCTCATGGTGACCAGATCATCTAGGAAGATCTAAAAATAAAAGCCCCAAAACAAGGCAACATGGGTTTTAATCTAAACGATATTCAATTTGAGATTTGATGTTCATTGGAGGACTTAGGAGATTTAAATGAAGGTTTGGAGTTGTTTAGTAATGATTTTTAATACCCAATGTGATCTATCTTCTTTACATTGTCTATAATGCAAGAAGATCATATTAAGGTCATTAGGGATTTTTAAGTGTGTGAATATATTCGAATGCTTTCAGAACTATAAAAATGATTTACGCTGGTTTTAAGGTGGATTTGAGCATGAGCACTGAGTTGATGATGAAATGGTTTGCTAAGATTTTATCGAATTTAGATCTGATTTTCATTTCTAAGTTGGATTTATCGAGCACTAGAGCAGACTATTGGGTCTGATTTCAAGTAATAACAGCGATGGCTGCTCACTCAGGAAGCAAATGCGGTAGCAACACCCAGCTACTAAATCATCACAACAATGGTAGCAATAAGCTGCTGAGAATTCAATAGCAATAGCAGCATTAGCTGTTGTAAACAACCAGTAGCTACAACATCTGATTGGACTTTTTGAAGGAGTTTGAGTTGGGTTTAAGGTGTTAAATGAGTTGATGTTATAGTATACTGATAGAACATCGTATACAAGCTTTCATGTATGATTCCTTGATTCAAATATGATCAGATTAGCATGTAAATGATGTTTAAAATTCTTTGTCAACTACTTGTAATAGACTTAACTGTCCAACATGTGATTTTGATGAAATTATTGGTGAAAAGCATGTTTATATGCTTAAACACCTTTCATCCTGTGTGTTGGCCATATTTGAATGTTTATTATACATTTCTAGCTAATAAACACCAGGTTATCGTCATGCTTAATATCTATTCACATCTAGTTACTAATCTTTTGTCAATTGCATTGCATTATCTCACTGCACTTAGCATGCATTTGTATTTAGCATTTAGAGCATGCATTAGCATTTATTTTACATTATCTCATGTAGTTACCATTTGATTGCAATGGATGAATGCTTTGAAAATCATAAAAGCCCTGGTAGTATGGAAGGCACAAGGAACAAGTGTGAAGACAACTTGGGAAAGGTCCTTCCAGCTCCTCCTCTACTTAACTAAGCTTCTAGCTAGCTTAGCTAGCTCCTCCACTACTCCAACTCCTACCCTACTCCCTCTTCACCTTAATGGTTGTCCACCTACATTAAAGCCACCAATCATTGGCACCTAAAATACACTCCTTGGCACCCTTTCACATGGCGCCAAGGAAGCTTCCTAACCACCCTCCTTGGCACCCTTTCACATGGTGCCAAGGAAGCTTCCTAGCCACCATCCAAGCCACCCTCCTTGGCACCCTTTCACATGGCTCCAAGGAAGCTTCCTAACTACCATCCACACTAGCCTATAAAAAGACTCCCATCCTACCATTCAAACCATCCTTGGCAAGCAACAATTCTTCCAATCAAACACCTACAACCATCATACATCACACGACCAAGAAAGGACAAGGAGAAAAGATTAAGGGAGTAACCTACCTACTCCCTTGGTGACTTCTTCCTCTCCTCTCTCCTTCCTTGTTCCATGCCAAGGTGCAAGCTTCCATTTTGGTAGGATGGCCAGGCAAGAGGAAAGAAGGGTAGAGGACGTCCACCATTGAGAGGAGTAGCTCAAGGAGCTAGAAGGAAGTCTTCTTCAAGTCTGGGAGCCAACATTCTTGAAGCAAAGGCTGCCTGATGGGAACACCATCATGAGCCCTAACTAGCTCATTTTGACCCATAAAAGAGAACAAAAGCTCCTACATAACCAACTGGAGGTCATAATTCATTGAATAACCTTTCTGAGAGAAAAGCAACAAACAAGGTGTCAAACTGTAATTTTACCATTGCAGTACAACAACAGGTTTTCTCAAGGGTTAAACACAAGTAAAATGGTCTTAACAAGATAAAAAGTGGGTTGGTTCAAACAGAAAAGGGTTCGTGTGAATTCTGGGAATTAAATGACTTCTTGTAACCATAAAACAGATCCACTTGATTTAACAAGGTTCTGGTCAGGATAAAATTCACCTAAACCCTCTAAAAATTATATAAAAATATTCTCTAGGGTTTAGAACCTTCAATTTTACCATTGGAATCTATTTTGACCTAAAATGGGGTCTCAGACAAATATTTACCCTAAATTGGGTTTTTGAGTAAATTGCCCAGTCAAACCCAAAATCCAACCTCACCATTGGATTCCTTAGGTCCAAATTAGGTTTGTACCAAAATTTGGACCTAAGGGGAACTCATCTTAACCCACTTTGCAAACAGGTCTGACCCAATTACATTTCTACCCTATCTTTCAAAAACCCTTACAATTGACCCCCTATCTTCTTCATTCTTTACAATTAGGTCCCTCCACCATTATAGTGGAGGGAATCCTACTCTGGCGATCTTGAAAGGGCGATTTCTCCCTGATCTCTTAGAGAATCCCCTTCAAAATTGAAAAGGAGATTCTCTGAGAAATCTCCTCAAATGTGAACTCAATTAGAAGCCATATTTGGTACCCAATCTCTCATGCGAATGCATGAGAGATTTGGGTCTCTTTCAATTTTCCATTACCGACGAACTTCCCTTGCTTGGAAGCTTGGCTTCCAAGCACAAAATCGACCTCCAGGGCCTATTTAAGAGACCCCAATTCGCCTCGCATCTCCTAAGCTTGAAATCAGCCGGAGAACCCCCTCAATTTCATCTCTCCTCCTCCAGCCGACTTGCTCATCAAGCTCCGGCGACCTCTCCCAATCTCCCTCATCGCCTAGCCACAATACTGGTGGTAGGTTCCTCTTCCTCTCGCTCGTCTGCATTGCGCAGTACCTACCGACGCTCCTGCCTCCCCTTCGTCCTCGCCAACCACCCTCACTGAGCATCTTCGTCTTCAACGTCGGTGATACGAGCCAGACGCCATCCCTGCCTCCCCCTTCATCTCTTCACTGCTAGATAAGTCCTCTCACCTTCTGCTCCCTCTCCCCCTCTTTATTACCCTCAAACGACCACTGCCACATTCCACCACCATCATCCCCTTCACCTCTGGCCACCACTATGGCAAATTCGCTCCACCTCCACAGACCGCCTCCCTCCTCATTGACCGGTTCCTAAGCACCACCCTAACTCATTGATGATAACCCCCCACTCACAACACTCCACCACTCACCCAAATTTACCCTTGAACACACCCACACACACGGCTGCAGTGTGCCCTAGGCACACTCCCACAGGTGTTCCCACGCCACACCGACCACCTTTGCACATTCATCGCACCTTAGCGAAGCTCCCTGAGCTTTTTAATGTGGCCGCAAGGCCGTTTGTGTGATTTCAGGTCCAGGGGCTTGCCGCCATTGACGCACAACCTGAAGCTTCCTTGCAAGCTTCTCCAGGCCGTGCCCGCTCCAGGACACAGTCCCAGGTCACGTGGAGAACCTTTGTGAATGTCTCCAGGAATCCAATTAATGTCGAAGGCTAAAGCTGCAGCTGCAATCGAACGAAGCCACTCTACTGCAAGCACGCGTAAAAGGGGGTGGGAAGATAGTCCCACCTCGGAAAGATTTGGTGCACCGCACCTGCATAAATTGATTTTCTGCATTGGGCTTATTGCCTCCAACTCACGGGGTGAGGTCCCTCTCACCCAACCCAACGCCTCATCCGCGACCATGCCCCGCGGACCTGGTGACCCTACCCGACCTGACCCGACCAGCACATCTCGCCTACCACCACACGTCGGTGGGCCTGGTCCCAGGCACGTACCCGACCTGAATACCCGAGAAGCTGTGGCTCTAGGAGAGCGAACCTAAGAGAGAAAAGAGAGAAGATAGCTCGCATGGGTAGGGGGTAGGTTTTGCTCTGCAGGCCAAAGAGAAGAAGAAGGAGAAGGCAAGGAAGAAAGCTAGGGGCTGAAGCTAAGGAAGAAGAAAGACAAAGGCAAGGAAGAAGAAGGAGAAGGCAAGAAGGTCGAAGTCAGAGAGAAAGGAAGAGAAAGAAAGAGAGGAAGGCAGAGAAAGAAAGAGAAGACGGTAGAGAAAGAAAAGAAAAGGAAGAAGAAGCTGAAGCCAAAATCAGAAGAAGGAAGGAGCTGTCAAAGAATAGAGAAGGAAGATAAAGAAAGAAGAACAGGAGAAGAAGCAGAAGAAAGAAAAGAGATCAAGCACTATAGCATAAGCATTTTAAGACGTTTGATTCCCACATCAGACATCCAATTTTGAGTGCAATTGACATACATTGGTTCCTTTAGTTTACTTCTATCTTTTTGCATTATAACATTGATCTTATTGCATATTATATTCTTTTAAATTCTCAAGTTATGATCTTGATTTCTAAACCCTAATTTTCTCCCTGTGTTTGACCCCAGACTTTAAATTCAAGTAATAAAATTATTTGTTTTGAATGCTTTTTCGACTGTACTACGACACGACCTTTTTAAAACCCGATCAAGCGCTCCTAACCATTTTGGTGCCATTGCCGGGGAGCAACGGGCGATTTAGAAATCTTGATTACAATTGATGATTTGGTACTAACTTGATATATCTATTTTGTTGTGGTTGTTTCAGGGGAGAAGATTCAACAAAAGATAGCAGCACATCAAACACGCCCGGGGCAGGTACTTTCTGATTAATCTCCTCTTAAGCCCCTCACTCTAAAAAGGCAAAAAAAAAGGATAAAATCAATTAGGGCTACTTGCTTTACATTCCTAGTTAATTCACCAAGTTGCCTGATTTGATTTCAACAACAATACTGATTTATGCACCCATTTAAGGTAACTACGGCTACCACCTTCTTGATTGAGCCCTAGATACCATATTTTGAAAAACTAAATTAGACCAAGATTAGAGCCAAATTAAGGATTATAATTTAGGGTTTTAGAGATACACCTTCATAAGCAAGAATCAACTCTCCAAAAAGAGGTGTGCCTAAGCCTTGGTTGAAGAGATCTATTCAAGAAAACCCTAAAATTCATGCTCTAAATCTCACTTGAATCTTGAAAGAAAGGACCTAAAAACTTCTCAAAAGACAAGTAGGTGAAGTTGACCCCCTTTGTTGGGTCAACCAACCTTGAAATTAGGTCACTTTTTGCACTCAATACATCTAAAGTTCAAGTGGAATCTTAAGAACCCTTGCTCTTAACTAAAACTGGTAGACTTAAGAGGTCAAAGTCCCATTCCGGTCTACCTGGAACATCAGTGACAAGAGAGGTCGAGTGGGGGAAACCCTGTAACTCGTAGGGACACTCTACCGTGTAGGGGTCTTTGCGGGACTCTCCCTCTCTGGCTGCCCAGGTATTTCTCAGGTGGACGGCCTTCTAACTAAGGGGTATCATTCGCCCGAAACCTCTATAGTTATCCAAATTTTTTGGGTGTCTTGATTGGGTCCATCACATTCTACTCTCGTCCAAACCATTGGTGCATGTTCGGTAGGAGGTCCTTAAGACCATCCTTGAGGCCTCCTTCAGTGATTCACTCCTGCCGAGGCTAGGCCTCGATGTTCGTGTTTGTGCAGCAACCCCACCACATAGACATCTCCTCTAATTCATCTGAACCAAATTCTCCTTCCATCATCATGGCACAACCCGTAGAAGAAGTGAATAACCTTGAGAACCAACTTCAGCGCCTTAATGATTTATTTCAAGCCTTTGTAAACCCACCGCAGCATCCTATGATGCGAGATCACTATAATCCCACTGCGGTAGCAATTGAACCTCGAGTCCAAATCTCGGCTGGATGTCCTAATTCTGAACTCAAGCCCAACATGATTCATGCTATTCCCAAGTTCCATGGGCTTAATTCCGAGGATCCCTTCCAGCACATCAAACAACTCAAACATCTGGCCCAAACCTTCGGGTCAGATGTCCAAAATCAGGATATTTTTCTCATGAAGATGTTCTCCTTCTCTCTCATGGACAAAGCAACTCACTGGTATCAGACTCAAATGCATCCAATCAACACATGGGTTGAACTACAATCTGAGTTTTTGAAAAAGTTCTTCCCAGTTGGTCGGACGAATGCCTTATGACACCAGATCACACACATCACCCAGCAATCTGGAGAACCCCTTCATGAAGCATGGGATCATTTCCTGGACCTCATGCGAAAGTGCCCCCATCACGGAGTTCCTAAATGGGAACAAGCCTAGTCTTTTTACCAGGGACTCCATGAAGATATCTGCTTATTCGTCAATGCAACCTACGGAGGAAATATCATGGGTCAACACGAAGACACTGTGTGGGAGATTCTCGAGAATATGTGCGAGAACTCCATCAATAATGACTCCATGGGCTTATTCGATCGAACGAATGCCCACGCATTGATGAAGCCAAGGGGAGCACATGAGATGTAGGGCCTGTCCACATCCGTCAACTTGGAATTAATGGCCAGTCGGTTAGGCAAGGTCTCTATCATTGAAAAGAAGGTGGATGAGCTAACTTGACATTTGCAGCAAGCCACCTCTGTGCAAAACCCATTTGCACAACAGCCTTCTGGGAGGGAAGCTGTGCATAACATCTATCACCAATCTTCTTAGGGGATGGACCCGTATCCACCCCTGTCTAACTCTAGGACCGGAGGAAACTCCGATCCAACCTACTCTAGTTGGTGGAACTCTGAACCCTCGTACTCTGACTTTCCTGAGGTTCCTCAGACCTGCGAGGACCTCAATGCCATCCAGAATGACCCATTCTCTAACACCTATAACCCTAGATGGCGGAATCATCCTAATTTCCTGTGGGCGGGAAATAATCTGAATCAAAGACCACCATATCAACCCTGTCCACAAGCTCATCGTCCATGTCAGCCACCTCAGCCTCAGCCCAACCCCACCTATCAATCTGGGCCAACTCAAACAAATCAAATGACTCTTATCCTTCAGACTTTGGTTGACATTCAGAAGACAAATGCGACTATGCAAAAATAGCACAAGGACGAGATCACAAAGGTTCACAATCAACTCACCCAGATGGCGAATTCCCGCCAACCTGGCACACTCCATTCGCAACCTCTACCGAATCTGAATAACGTGCCGAACCAGAGGCGCGTTGTGCCCAAATCCGAGCCAAGCCCACATGATTTATCAGGTCCCTTTTGTTCCATCACCCGACGAGATGGAAGCTTCGACATCATATTCGAGATTTCAGCAGCGGCCACCTATTTTACCAACTCCAAACCAAAACCAGGTAGGACTAAATTTTGTTACAACCCGTAGCGGCAAAGCAACACAAGACCCACCTTACCCAAGCTACTTTCAGCTTAGTAGTACTAACCCAAGCTCTAGGATAGTTATCCAGGACACCCCTGTCCTAGATCAAGAACCTGGACCTATTCTAGAGGAACAATCCAAGGTTCCATGTCCCGAGGCCTTGACAAAGGGAAAGAGGACAACCAAACCCGTGGCTCCTGAGGAGGATCTGGTCAAGCTCTTCAAGCAGGTCCAAATAAACATCCCTTGATGGATGTGATCTGCCACATACCGGCTTACGCATGATTTCTGAAAGACGTGTGTACACCCAAGCGTAAGCAGCGAACCAAAAGTGGGAGTCCAATCATACTATCAGAGTAAGCCAGCTCTGTAATTTTGAGCAAACTCCCACCTAAGGCAAAAGACCCAGGTACTCCCCTGATTTCCTGTACAATTGTTGATACCCAATTTGATAGAGCTCTATTAGATATAGGAGCCTCCATAAACCTAATACCAACACCCTTACTTGACCACCTTGAGGAATCTGAGCTTAAACCAACAGAGGTGACATTACTGTTGGCTGACCGATCTATAAAGTCACCTAAAGGAGTTCTTGAGGATGTCATTGTTAGGGTCGGTGGACTTTGTAGTCTTGGATATGGATGTGATAACACTACATTTTACGATAATAATTCTGCCAAACGGGGTCGGTCTTAAAGATAATATGCATGAATAACACATCATGAATGGGCATGGGAGCATTGCATACATTGCATGTTAAGATTTCTTATAAACCAGTATTAATGACCATTTGCACAAGTCCATGTTAGAACAGGCCTCAAATGAGCAATCGGGCTGCATGGATGGATTCAGAGCGACGAACGGAGTCCAACGAACTCAAAATCGACCAAATCCGACATCTGAAGCTCCCACAAATGGCCCAACAAGTTATGACCGTTGATCTGATGATCAACGGCCATAAAGCCACCATGTGGCACCCAATCGCCACGTCCAGGCCACCGCCCCACCTCTTCCATCATAACAAGATGAATCTCAGTCATTCGATCGTCAATCGAACGGCTCTCGTAGCGCCCGCACGTCTCAGCACAACATTAGCTCCTCTCATCATGACCATCCGATCCCTCACCAAACGTTTGAGGATTGATGAGGAAGCGCGACCATCCACAGAGACAGTGCAATGGTCGCGCCTCCACCTCACGCGCAGAAGGCGCGGGTTCGAGCCACTTGTTGCAGCTCATCCACCAAATTCGTCCGCGCATCCAAATTCCACCACCCGATCACCATCTAGCAGTCTCGATAGCGCTACGTGGCACCTCCTCAAGCATCGATGCTTCCACACGCGCACCTATGTCGGTCGACGACGCCCGATCTCATGCATGCTTGAGGCACAATCTGAGCGCGCGGGCACACGTGATCTGGACCATTGATCGAGGATCGAACGGTCCTCAGCAGCCGCACACAAATCGTGAAGGAGAAGAACAGTGCGTGCGTGCGACCAATGGGCAAGGGGCTTCACCGATGTGGAAAGCCCTTCTTCATGTGGAAAGCCCTTCTTCCTATTTAAACCCCTTCTAACCACCCATGGAAGGCATTCAATACCTTTGCAAGTGTTCTACCCCACTCCTAGCCACCTTAGCACTCTTTTGTAAGTACCGGAGTCGACGAGCCACCGACGGAGCCAACCTCCACCGCCGTGGCTGCCTTGCCGACTCCTCTTCCGCTTTCTCTTTCTCTCTCTCTAGCGTAGCTTTATCTCAGTTAAGCATTCATATATGTTTGTATTTGTAAAACTCAAAGTTGTATGATTAAATGATGATGTTCCCTAGTTAGCTATTATCTCTCTCTTGCTATCAAGTCTTCTTTAGTTTAAAGTTGCATGAATGCCATGACTTGAAAGAACTCTAACCCTACTCTCTCTCTCTTTCTCTCTCCCTACTCGCTTTTCTCCTACGTTTTCTTGCAAGCAAAAACCCACCATTTCTGTGATACTAAGTGACAGAAAAATTCAATTTTCACGCCTCCCTGTGTTCGACACTCGAACTCACGTTCGTTTCTTCATTTAAAACCGACGCAGTGAACGCAAGCTACAATGATCCTTTTAAACAAATGCATTCGTAGCACATCAGGATGCTCCAGAAAACCTGAGGGATACACCAATTATACTAGGGAGACCCTTTCTGGCCACTGATAGGGCTAACATAAATTGTGAGGAGGGCCAAATTGAACTGAAATTCAGAAATCAAACATTAAAGATTGACATCTTTAAGGCCCAACAAGGGATTAATTACGGTGTTATAGAACAGATATGTGACATCAAAGCCGTAGTTGACGATCCGTATATTGAGGAAAACCTGAGGACTTCTGATAAACCACAAGAGGATCAAAACCCGCAATCAGAGGAATCCGAACTTGACTTAGACACACCCATAACTCTTTCCCTTGCTAATGATACACACCCTGAACCACCTGCTGCTGCTGATAACCCTATCCTGACCATCTTAAGCCTCTTCCTGACCATCTTAAGTACGTCTTTTTGGGTTCCAATCAGACGTTTCTTGTGATTATCAACTCTAGACTCACTTGACCAGGAATTCCATATGATTACTGTTCTCCAGCAACATCGTAGGGCCATTGGATGGACTCTCGATGATTTGACTGGTATTACCCCTCCTACTGCACACACCATATCTACACCGAAGAGGGCACATGACCTTCCCGTGAAATGCAAAGATATCTGAATCCTAATCTGTAGGAGGTCGTAAAAAAGGAGATCATCAAGTGGTTAGATGCAAGGATCATCTACCCAATCTTTGACAGTCAGTGGGTGAGTCCAATCCAGGTTGTGCCTACGAAGGTAGGGCTCATCATGATCACGACTGAAATCGGAGAAATCATACCGACCCGTGTGGTGAATTCATGGAGAGTCTTCATTGATTACAAAAGACTCAATACCTCCACAAAGAAGGATCATTTCCCACTACCGTTTATTGATCAGATCCTCGAGAAACTAGTGGGAAATAGGTTCTTCTGCTTTTTAGACGGGTACTCCGGTTATAACCAGGTGGCAATCCATCCTGAGGACCAAGAAAAGACCACTTTCACCTACCCCTTCGGGACATATGCGTTTCGAAGGATGTCATTCAGTCTCTGCAATGCACCTGCTACTTTTCAGCGGTACATGCTTGCCATATTCTCAAATATGGTAGGTGATTATCTGGAAGTCTTCATGGATGACTTTTCAATATTTGGAGAATCATTTGACGATTGCCTCCTACACTTGGTCCAAATCCTCAGGCGGTGCATTGACGTGAATCTGGTTCTTTCCTGGGAAAAGAGCCATTTCATGGTGCCTGAAGGAATTGTCCTGGGACATCTCATATCAGAAAAGGGCATCCAGGTCGATCGAGCCAAGGTGAATCTGATTTCCAAACTCCCTATGCCTAGCTCGATCAAGGACATCCGATCTTTTCTGGGGCACGTCAATTTTTACCGTCAATTCATTCCTAATTTCTTAAAGATCGCGCACCCCCTGACCACTCTGCTATCTAAGGATGTACCTTTCAAAATCTCCAAGGAATGCACTCAGGCATTTAAAATCCTTTGTGATCGAGTTACTCAAGCTCCGATCCTACAATCCCCTGATTGGTCTCAACCCTTTGAGATCATGTGCGATGCATCTGACTTCGTTGTAGGAGCGGTACTTAGGCAGAAAATTGACGGGAAACCCGTGGTCATCTACTACGCTAGCAAAACATTTGACGAGGCTCAGCGTAACTACACAGTTACTGAGAAAGAGCTGCTAGCCGTAGTATTTTCCTTGGAAAAATTCAGATCATATCTCCTGGGTTCCCATGTTATCATTTACTCAGATCACATAGCTATGAGGCATCTCCTTGTGAAGAAGGACGCGAAACCTCGATTAATCCACTGGATCTTGCTATTGCAAGAGTTTGATCTCGAGATTCGCGACAAAGCGAGAAAATAGAACGTTGTAGCTGATCACTTGTCCCGCCTTCCTTCTGAGGTTATCGACCCTTTCGGACCTATCACGGAACATTTTCCTGATGAGCACCTCCTGACTATCAATATAGGGCTTCCATGGTTTGCTGATATAGTAAATTACCTGGCATCACATCAGATTTCGTTCGATTGGCCGAAGGCCAAGAAGGACAAATTACTTTCCGATGCTAAGTATTACTTTTGGGAAGACCCGTATCTTTACCGCATCGGTGCTGATCATATCATTCGACAATGTGTTGCGGAAGTGGAAATTCGAGACATATTGTCCTTCTACCATGACCAGGCATGCGGTGGACACTTCTCAGGTCATAAAATCGCAATGAAAGTCCTTCAGTGTAGCTTTTATTGGCCCACGATTTTCAAAGATGCATACAATCACTGTAGGGCATGCACTCGTTGCCAGACCTTAGGCAACATAAACCATTGAGATATGATGCCCTTACAACCGATTCTCGTATGCGAAATCTTCGACATGTGGGGGATTGATTTTATAAGATCCTTTCCTGTTTCGGACGGCTTCGAGTACACTTTATTCATTGTTGACTATGTGTCCAAATGGATCAAAGCCATTCTCACCCAAACCAATGATCATAAGGTGGTTATCAAATTCATTCATCAGAACATCTTTTCACGATTCGGGATTCCACGTGCTATAATCTGTTATGGAGGGACCCATTTCACTAACGCTCAGTTCAGGTCACTGATGACCAAATACGGGGTGTCACACCAATTTTCTACTCCTTATCACCCCTAAACTAATGGTCTAGCTGAACTATCAAATCGGGAGATCAAGAAAATCCTCCAGGTTACTATTTGACTTGACAGGAAAGACTGGTCATCCTGACTTCTGAAAGCTTTGTGGGCTTATAGGACCACCCACAAAACCCAATTAGGTATGCCTCCCTTTAGATTAGTGTATGGGAAGGCATGTCACCTCCCAGTCGAATTGGAGCACAAAGCCTATTGGGCAGTACGGAACTGCAACCTAGATCTTTCTAAGGTAGAAACCCACAGAAAGCTTCAAATGAGCAAGATCAATGAATTACGCCATGATGCATATGAGAACTAGCGAATTTACAAAGAGCAAGTTAAAGCCTTTCATGACAAGCACATATCTAGAAACATCGTCCATCCTAGTCAAAAAGTTCTACTCTTTGATGCCAAACTCAAACTGTTCTTAGGAAAACTACGATCAAAATGGATCGGACCTTGCCTCGTCTGACAAATCTTCAGAAATGGAGCCATCAAGATCAGTCCACTCAGCCATGATTCAGAACCTTTCGTCATGAACGGCCAGAGACTCAAACCGTTCATTGACCTGACCGATACAAATTTGGCTGAGATATCCTTTACCCTCCATTCTCCCTGAGCTCATTACGCCCAGCCGATGGCGTAAAACTCAGCGCTTAACGGCAGGCAACCCGTCATTTTTGAAAAACCTGAAACCTTTCTTGACATTCCTACGCTGAATTCATATTGCACTTTAGGGTTCATTCATTAGAACAGCCGACCCCACCTCAAGTACCCATACCCGAGTTTTGAAATCGTCCGCAACAGTCACCTCGACCCAATCGCCCACCCAGAACCTGTTCCAATGAATGATCTAAGATGAACTCGAACCCACCTAATTTACAATGGGGACATTACAAATCGTAGGCATGGAGGGGTATGAAAGTGCAAAATGCCATGAAAAATCATCTCACAAGAAAAGGTTTCAACAAAAAATCACATATCCCAAAAATACCAAAAAAAAATCAAAGAAAAAGAATAAAAAAAATCCAACGGGAGAAAATTTTGAGGCCATACAAATCATGATGAGAAAAAGGGGAAAAGTGAAAAATGTCAAAAAAGGAGCACAAAATGAAAATAAAAAGAAAAGATAGTCATTAGTAAGAAATTAAGGGATTAATTGAGTTCTAGACCATATCACGAAAAAGAAAATGAAAGGAAAAAGTGCTAAGGAAACACAGAAGAGATTAGTAGAAACACTAATCTTAGGCCTCTTGGGCTAGACTCCTAGGCTTAAAAATTCAAGTATCCGTCAAGATCTGGATAGTCCTCAAGAGGTTGGGGAAAATGAGAAGCTTAAGTATTAGGTCTAAGCTTAAGGAGCATTTGGCCTCGTTAACTGACCTCTGGTTTGTGGGACTCGGTAACCTAAGCAACCCAATCCACACATAGTCTGGTTCAGTGCGCATAAGTATAAAAATCATGCAAATGCATTTAATTGTTCTGAAAAAGTCGCCTAGATTAGGAGCAACCGATCAACACAAGTTGATTTAGATGAGTTCTCGACGCGGAGAGGTGGGAAATTCCCCTCGAAGATGTGCAATAACATATCGTCTCCTTGGTGCTTGTCTCTTAGGATATTTACATATCCTACTGGGGGCATGTAAGCACCCTGTGCTGGTTCAGATACCATGGGCAGCATTATCACAAAATGTCAATTGCCAGGGTTTGGATTTAGCTATAGAACGCTATGGGCAGGATTATCTTGAAATCTCGAAAGCCAGGGTTCTAGGAGCTACCATGGGCGATGCTATCACGAAGCATCGATTGCCAGGGACCCTTCGAGGATCGATAATGGGGACTAGGAATCCGATACAGACAGTGTTGAGAAGCCAATCTGAAGCTAGAAATGAAAAGAAAAGAGAGAGAAATCTCTCCAAACAAAGAAAAATCCTCTGTCTCTCTCTTACAAAAATGCACTACAAACTGAACAGAGGCTAAAATATGTTACAAGCATGGGTGCTTTAACACGGAGTCCAACGAACCTTAGGATAGTTCCTGTGGGCCTTAAAAACCTTCGCGACAAACTAAGGCAGAGTTGGTCAGGTACGGATCTTGGTTGGTACTTGAGTACCTCAAGGCCTACTATCAACATTCTAACCTAATTAAAAGAAGAAAGCACTCATCATAGTTTTTGAACATCAAGGAACTCATGGTCTAGAATCAAAGTTAAAACCTTAAAATTTTGCTAAATGACTAGCAAAAGGTAGTCATGGGGGTATGACGGGAACACCATCATGAGCCCTAACTAGCTCATTTTGACCCATAAAAGAGAACAAAAGCTCCTACATAACCAACTGGAGGTCCTAATTCTTTGAATAACCTTTCTGAGAGAAGAGTAAGAAACAAGAAGTAAAAGTGCAATTTTACCATTGTAGTACAACAACGGATTTTCTTAAGGGTTAAACACAAGTCAAATGGTCTTAATAAGATAAAAAGTGGGTTGGTTCAAATAAAAAAGGGTTCATGTGAATTCTGGGAATTAAATGACTTCTTACAACCCTAAAATAGACCCATCGATTTAATAAGGTTTTGGTCAGGATAAAATTCACCTAAATCCTCTAAAAATCATATAAAAATATTCTCCAGGGTTTAGAACCTTCAATTTGGCCATTGGAACCTATTTTGACCTAAAATGGGGTCTCAGACAAATATTTTCCCTAAATTGGGTTTTTATGTAAATTGCCCAGCCAAACATGGTCAAACCCAAAATCCAACCTCACCATTGGATTCCTTAGGTCCAAATTAGGTTTGTACCAAAATTTGGACCTAAGGGAAACTCATCTTGACCCACTTTGCAAATAGGTCCGATCCAATTACATTTCTACCCCTATCTTTCGAAAACCCTCACAATTGAACCCCTAGCTTCTTCTTCGTTCTTTGCAATTAGATCCCTCTACCATTATAGCAGAGGGAACCCTACTCCGGCAAGCTTGAAAGGGCAATTTCTCCCTGATCTCTCATAGAATCCCCTTCAAAATTGAAAGATAGATTCTTTGAGAAATCTCCTCCAATGTGAACCCAATTAGAAGCCCTATTTGGTATCCAATCTCTCATGCGAACACATGAGATATTTGGGTCTCTTTTGATTTTCCATTACCGACGAACTTCCCTTGCTTGGAAGCTTGGCTTCCAAGCACAAAACCGACCTCCAAGGCCTATTTAAGAGACCCCAATTCGCCCTGCATCCCCTAAGCTTGAAATCAGCTAGAAAACCCCCTCAATTTCGTCTCTCCTCTGACTAACTTTCTCATCAAGCTCCAGTGACCTCTCCCACTCTCCCTCGTCGCCTAGCCACAATACAGGTGGCAGGTTCCTCTTCCTCTTGCTCGTCTGCGTCACGCAGCACCTGCCGATGCTCCTGCCTCCCCTTTTCCTCGCCGACCACCCCCACTGAGCATCGTTGTCTTCAACGTCGGTGATATGAGCCAGACGCCATCCCTGCCTCCCCCTTCTTCTCTTCATTGCTAGATAAGTCCTCTCACCTTCTGCTCCCTCTCCCCTTCTTTATTAACCTCAAACGACCACTGCTGCACTCCACCACCATCATCCACTTCACCTCCGGCCACCACTATGGCAAATTCGCTCCACCTCCATAGACCACCTCCCTCCTCATCAACCGGTTCCTAAGCACCACCCTGACTCACTGATCATAACCCCCCACTCACAACACTCCGCCACTCACCCAAACGCACCCACGAACACACCCACACACATGGCCACAGTGTGCCCTAGGCACGCTCCCACAGGCATTCCCACGCCACGCCGACCACCTCTACACATTCACCGCACCTTGGCAAAGCTCCCTGAGCTTTTTAACATGTCCGCGTGGCCGTTTGTGTGATTTCAAGTCCAGGGGCTTGCCACCATTAACACATAGCCTGAAGCTTCCTTGCAAGCTTCTCCAAGCCATGCCGCTCCAAAACACAGTCCCAGGTCGCGTGGAGAACCTTTGCAAACATCTCCAGGCATCTAATTGGTGTCGAAGGTTGAAGCTGCAGCTGCAATCGAACGAACCCACTCTGCTGCAGGTGCGCATAAAAGGGGGTGGGAAGATAGTCCCACCTTGGAAAGATTTGGCACGCCACACCTGCATAAATTGATTTTCTGCATTAGGCTTATCACCTCCAACTCATGGGGTGAGGTCCCTCTCACCCGACCCGACACCTCGTCCTCGATCACCCCCCGCGAACCTAGTGACCCGACCCGACCAACACACCTCGCTCACCACCGCACGTCGGTGGGCCTGGTCCTGGGCGCGTACCCGACTCGAATACCTGAGAAGTGTCTCTAGGAGAGCGAACCTAAGAGAGAAAAGAGAGAAGAGAGCTCGCGCGAGTATGGGGTAGGTTTTGCTCTGTAGGCCGATGAGAAGAAGGAGAAGGCGAGAAAGAAAGCTAAGGGTTGAAGCTAAGGAAGAAGAAAGACGAAGGCAAGGAAGAAGGAGAAGGCAAGAAGGTCGAAGTCAGAGAGGAAGGCAGAGAAAGAAAGAGAGGAAGGCAGAGAAAGAAAGAGAAGAAGGTAGAGAAAGAAAAGAAAAGGAAGAAAAAGCTAAAGCCAAAATCAGAAGAAGAAAGAAGAAACCGCCAGAGAACAGAGAAGAAGGAAGATAAAGAAAGAAGAACAAGGGAAGAAGCAGAAGAAAGAAAAGAGATCAAGCACTATAGCATAAGCATTTTAAGACATCTGATTCCCACATCAAACATCCAATTTTGAGTGCAATTGACATACATTGGTTCCCTTAGTTTACTCCTATCGTTTTGCATTATATCATTGATCTTATTGCATATTGTATTCTTTTAAATTCTGAAGTTGTGATCTTGATTTCTAAACCCTAATTTGCTTCATGTGTTCGACCTTGGACCTTAAATTCAAGTAATAAAATTATTTGTTTTGAACGTTTTTTTGACTGTACTACGACGCAACTTTTTTAAAACCTGATCAAGAGCTCCTAACACTACCTCAGCTATTCAGGAGAATTTCTATCTTTTATTTTGTTGCATTTTAATTCCTATTAAACATTCATCTCCTAGGGATTAACTGAGTGGAACCTCTGTTTAGTTAAGCTCCCTAGGTATTTTGTAAACATTTCTTCGTAATAGCAAATGCCTTGCTTCATTCTTGAATTTTCAATTTCAAGTAGCAACTTTATTTATTTTAATGCATCACATATTCTTCTAATTACCCTAGGCGCACTTGCCTAGGGTGAGCTTAAAAATTTGCAAAAATCAAAATACAAAAAGAAGTATTGATTTGAGAGGTAAGAGAGAGAATCACTTATTTGGCTAACAAATTGGCCTCCTTGGACGACCCTAAATACCACCACTATCTAAGAATATAAATTTATAAACTGATTGGTTTTGCGTGTTGCAACGACATTAAAACCCCCATTCATAAAATCATGCAAATCTCGCATCACCAGCCACTAGAAATCACTTGAGGCTTGAGGTTCGTGTTGCATAACTCACTTTAGGCCTTGATTATGTAAACTTGTAAATAAATAAAAAATCATAAAAAATGAAATAAATGTGTCTTGAGTAGGATTAGGTAGTCTTTTAGGTGTGTGTAAAGTTTCAAAGCTTTCTGAGCTCTCTAGCTAGTAGAACATACCAGTAGATGGTTCAGTCTACTTTAAAACTGAATAAAAGAACTCTTTATAAAAATTACAAAAAGAAACTCTCTTTCTCATCTCACCTCCTCTTTCTCTTCCATTATCTCTATAATATACAAAAGAACCATAAAAACTAGAAAATACCCAAAAAATACATAAAAATACCTTGTATATTGTATTTATACTTGTAAATACCAATAAATTAATGAGTTATATGCAAATATTGTAATATATGTAAATAATGTACAAAATTAACTTATATATGTATTATATATATTTAAATAAATATTTATGTTGAGTTACTATATATATATATTAATTATATAATTATCTGTTAATTTATAATACATTATATGTACATAAACGAAGATAGTTATAAATAAATATGTATATGTGTATAATTGTGCTTATAACAATACATATGTATTTAAGTAATTATTATAGAATATATTATACCTGTATATTGATTTATTTAATTATTTATTATAGGTAATTAAGTTATTAAGTTAAATAGATAAATGATTAAGTTAAAATAAAAATAAATTAGCAATTTAAGTATTAATGAGGTAACTTACGTTGAATATCTTTATATAATAATTTTAAATATTGTCAATATATTTATAATATATTTATACTATACAATAATATTTTACAGTATATATATCAATTACGTGTATATAATTGTATATAAATTAAAATAAACAACTAAAAATAAATTAAAATATTTAATAAATACCTTATTATGTAAATTAATTAATTTATAGGTCAATTGAATAATTAAGTTATTAATTTATAGATAATTAAGGATTTAAGCTCTGATTTAATGTAAATAAATCATTAACTTTAAGTAATTTTAAATATAATTAATAAGTTATTATTGTAAATTAATTATATAATTAAGTAGCCCTATGTGATAGCTTTCCAACCATATAATTAATTTGGAGAAAGAACTTTAATTTGACCTGCAATTCGAGGCTCGAATTAAGCCTCATGGGATGTGTTCCAACGCTAAATCCATGTTGATCTTGCCACCGCATAGTGCCACATTGGTGGCATTGGAGCTTCTTGAGGCCCGTATAAGTCCTAGCACTGTATGACATGTTGGTCATCAGCCCAAGGCACAAATGCAATGAGCATATGCATATCTTCAATTTGTGTGCATGCTTGTGGGTGTGTGCTAACTCAAGAGAGCTGTAGATCTCGCAAAAAGGTTGGGCTCACCCACTAACAACATTTTTACTAAGAATTAAGTTAAGTGTAAGGTGTAAAAATCAACTAAGTGTTGAGAATTATGTGTTATGTACATATAACTTAGTGTGTTCTGTGTGTGTATGTGTTTGTGAAGTGTGTGTGTTACTTATGTATATATGTACATGTATGTATAATATATGTATATATGTAGTGTATAACTACAGGGTATAAGTATTTGTGTATAAATAAGAGTATAGTGTTCGCGGCGTAGATTGCATAGAAAATTAACACGTTGTAGTATAGCATGAAATACGTCTCGAGCAAATAAGTTAACGGAACTTGGTGAGTCCCAGTCAATCACAGGGGGACAGGAAGCATTTTTGATTTCATACGTTATTCTAAATATAAATGCTAAATAGTATAGACACAATATATATAACAATCAAAAGAGTTCAAACATGAATTGTATACATAGAACCAGACAAATTCTAACATAAATGTAACTACTTATGTAACAGAACGAGGGCACCACGGGTAGTTCGTGGTGGCCTTTTGGAGAGGTTGGAAAGAGTAGCAACGATCCATCGGGGTGGCCCAACGGATGCTTCAGATGGAGGTGCAGAGACAGATGCAGAGAAGACAGGAAGAAGAAGAAGAGAGAGAGGTTGAAGAAGGAGGAAGAAGAAAATATGAGAATTGCCTTCAAAGGGGGGCCCTTTAGCCTCTTTTTATAGCTTTAGTGAAGGGCAATTAAGGTATTTGGCCCCTTAAATCCGTGCAAATGCTTCATATTAATCAGATCCATTGATCGGGAGATCAACGGCCCTTATTAAGCCTTCCAAATCCTTCTTTTATCCCTGGTTGAATCTGGTGCTACCATGCAGCAGCCTGTGCACCCTCGATCCGCCATTGCACGATTACAGATCGCTCGTGAGCACCTTCATTTCCTTTCCTTCGTCACTCGCCTCTTCTGAGCGCCCAATCGTTAGCCATCCGATCGTAAGATCGGATTGCTTAAACGCATGCTCTATCACCTCCTTTAAATCCTAAAGTGCTTGCACACGCGTCTCTGCATGTGTCATCACGCGCATTCTTGATCCAGCACCTCCGCGCCCGCCATGCGTCTACTGTCGAGCCGCCTGAAGAAGATTTGGTACTCAATCGCACCCGCACTCGCCACTTCTCCTGATTTCACATCGGGCACGCTTCGATCCCACGTCGCCTGCTATTTGTTAGGCACCCTCTCCGCTGTGCTACGCGTGCGGATGGTCGCGCCTTCCATTTCCTATGCGGCTGCTCTCGGCCGTTGGATGGGAATCCAACGGTTGAGATCTCTCCTATGCGTAATGAGACGGTTGTAAGTGGCAACATGGCTGCATCGTGATAGATGGATGATGATCCAATGGATTGCAGTTCTCCTTTCCAAATTGGGGCATGGTGAGGGGTGGCTACGATGGCACCACGTGGCTCCATCATGGCTGTCCATCTTCTTCTCCTTGTATCTTATGACGTAGGCCTTCGGTTAAGTTGATTTCTAGACCGTTGGACTGCGTACGTCAATCCGGATCCATCCGTGCAGTTGGATTTGTCATCTGAGGTTCGAATATTCTTCAATTTCCCCTTGGCTCCTGCTTCTTCTATGGCCTCCCTAGGGTGCTACAGGAGTCTAATTGATGCGCTCTTAGAAGCATTGGACTCCCGTCATTATTCCGAACATAGCCATAAGGTTGGATTGATCATCTGCAGCCCTGGATTACCTGCAATTAATAATACTTCTCAAATAGCACATTATTATGTATAAAAAATATAACTCATCTAAGATGGAAAGTACGATGTGTATGCATGCAGAATGCCCATGTTAAGCTAGGTTCTACCTTAATTCGGGCGAATTAGGGTTTATGATTGCTGCACAATCATACCCCATGCCTAAATGTTGCTAGTCCCTAGCAAGTGCAAGACTAAATGCATTGTATCAAGAGTTTACTCAAGGTTTATTTCTTTTTGTTTCATCCAAAAATTCAGAATCCGGATAACCATATAATGTTGTAGCTTCTGCAATGGATCCAAGTGAAGAGTCAATACACATTTAAAGTTTGTATTTGATCCCTAGTAAAATTCTATTGGGATAGGCAAACCTCTTCTCTTGGGGATATAAACTATTCTTTGATTTTAGCCCCGGCTTTTGGCTTAGGTAGCAGATGTTTGAGTTAACTGAATTTGTATTTAGTGGCTCACTCTCTTATGGTGCTACATGGAGACTAGTATTTCAGAATCTAGATTATTAGATTATCGAATAACTTAGAGAAGGGCTATAAAACTATGCTCTCTTTAATCTTTTGTACTTAGAGAAGGGCTATCGAAACAACACAAAGAAGAAATCACTGAGTTTTGCAATCAATTGGCCAGCTAGCAAGTGCTCATCAGCTTGGTGCATTTCCCTCTCAGCCTCTTCCAAACCCAAATAACGTGCCATACCAGAGGTGCGTTATGAACCCAATTCAGAGCCAAGTATTATGTTTATCAGACCCCTTCTATTCCATCACCTGACGAAATGGACGTTCAACTTCATACTCCAGATTTCAGCAGCAGACACCTATTCTGCCTAACCCACACCAAAATCAGGCAGGACTAAACTTTGTCAGCACCCATAGTGGCAAAGCAACATAGGACCCACCATTTCCTAGCAACAATAAGCCTAATACTACAGAGCTTAACCCTAGATTGGTCATCCAGGACAACCCTATCCCTGATAAAGAGCCTGAGCCAATTCTAGAGGAACCAACTGAGGTTCCATTTCCCGAGGCTTTGACCAAGGGAAAAAGGAAACCCAAAATTGTGGCACTTGAGGAGGACCTGGCCAAGCTCTTTAAGCAGGTCCAGATAAACATCATCTTGATGGATGCAATACACCATGTACTGGCCAATGCACGATTCTTAAAAGATGTATGTACACCTAAGCGTAAGCTGTGAACGGAAGGCAGGAATTTAATCATATTGTTGGAGCAAGCCAGCTCCATCATGTTGAGTAAACTCTTGCCTAAGGCAAAAGACCCAGGTACCCCTCTGATCTCCTGTGCAATCTATGATATACAGTTTGATAGAGCTTTATTGGACCTAGGAGCTTCCATAAATTTGATACCCACATCCCTACTAGATCATTCTGAAGAATTTGAGCTAAAATCAATAGAGATGGCTTTGCAATTAGCAGATCGACCCATCAAGTCACCTAAGGAATTCTTGAGGATGTTATAATTTGGATACGTGATTTTTATTTTCCCGTAGACTTCATTGTATTAGACATGGATGCTCTTGAGAAATTGAAAGATACATCGATCATATTAGGGAGACCATTTTTTTCCATAGCTAGAGCTAACATTAATTGTGAAGAGGGCTAGATTGAGTTAAAATTTGGGGATAAAACATTGAAAATTGATATCTTTAAGGCCCAAAAAGGAATAAACTGTGGGGTTATCGAATAGATCTGCGATATCGAATACGTGGTTGAAGAGCCATTTGTTGAGGAAAACCCGCTTATCCCTGATATTCAACCACAAGAGGATAAAACCCCGCAGTTAGAGGAGCCTAGACCAGACCTAGACACACCTACAGCTCCTACCTTTACCCCCGAAACCCACCCTGAACTGCCTACTACTGCTAATAATCCAGTCATGGAATTGAAGCCCCTCCCTGATCATCTCAAATATGTCTTTTTGGGTTCTAATTGCACGTTTCCTATGATCATCAATTCCCAACTAACTGCTGATCAAGAAACCCGATTGATTTCTGTCCTCCAGCAGCATCGGAGAGCCATTGGTTGGACTCTCGATGACTTGACTGGTATCAACCCTTCATATTGCACACACTGCATCTACACAGAAGAGGGATCACGACCATCCTGTGAAATGCAGAGATGTCTGAATCTGAACCTGCAGGATGTCATGAAAAAGGAGATTATTAAGTGGTTAAATGTTGGGATCATCTACCCAATCTCCAATAGTCGATGGGTGAGTCCAATCTAGGTTGTGCCTAAGAAAGCAGGACTCACCGTGATCACGACTGAAATCGGAGAGACCATACCGACCCGTATAGCGAACTTGTGGAGGGTCTGCATTGATTATAGAAGACTGAATGCCTCCATGAAGAAAGATCATTTTCCATTACCATTCATTGATTAGATCCTCGAGAAACTAGCGAGAAATCAATTCTTTTGCTTTTTGGATGGGTACTACGAATATAATCAGGTGGCAATCCATCCTAAGGACAAAGAGAAGACCACCTTCACCAGACCCTACGGGACATATGCATTCCGTAGGATGCCTTTCGGTCTTTGCAATGCACCTGCCACTTTTCAGTGGCGCATGCTTGCCATATTCTCAGATATGGTAGGTGAATGCCTTGAAGTCTTCATGGACAACTTCTCGGTATTTGAGGAATCTTTTGATGATTGCCTCCTGCACTTGGTCCAAATCCTCAGGCGTTACATTAACGTGAATTTGGTTCTTTCCTGGGAGAAGAGCCATTTCATGGTTCCTGAGGGAATTGTCTTGGGTCACCTTGTTTCTGAGAATGGCATCTAGGTTAATCGAGACAAGGTTAATTTGATTTCTAAACTACCCATGCCTAGCTCGGTCAAGGACATCCGCTCTTTTCTGGGCAACGTCAGTTTTTACTGTCGTTTCATTCCCGATTTCTCGAAAATCACGTGCCCCCTGACTAATCTTCTCTCAAAGGATGTCCCTTTTGAGATCACCAATGAGTGCACTCGTGCATTGGAAAGCCTATGTGATCGAGTTACTCAAGAACCAATCCTACAATACCTTGATTGGTCTCTACCCTTTGAGATCATGTGCGATGCGTTTGACTACGTAGTAGGGGCAGTGCTTGGGTAGAAAGTTGACGAGAAACCCATGATCATCTACTACGCCAGTAAACACTGGACGAGGCTCAGCGTAACTACATGGTTATTGAGAAAGAGCTGTTGGTAGTAGTATTTGGTCTGGAAAAATTCATATCTTATCTTCTAGGTTCCCGTGTCATCATTTACTCAGATCACACCATTGTGAGGCACTTACCAGCGAAGAAGGACGCGAAATCTCGATTAATCCGTTGGATCTTAATATTGCAAGAATTTGATCTCGAGATTCGCGATAAAGGGGGAAAACAGAATGTGGTAGCTGACCATTTGTCCCATCTTCCTTCTTTTGTCATTGACCCGTTCGGTCCAATCACGGAGCATTTTTCGGATGAGCATCTATTGGCCACTCATAGTCTCCCCTGGTTTGCTAATATGGTAAACTACTTGGTTACGGGAAAGTCCCGCTAGATTGGGTGACTTCCAAGCGGGACAAGTTGATTTCCGAGGCCAAGTACTATATTTGGGAGGAACCGTATCTCTTCCTGATCATGTCGTGTTTCGTGTGTTAGAAATTGGGGTTACAAGTAACCCATCATTGTAGTTGCAAAACACGTCGATCAGATAAAATTTATACCGAAACTCCAAGGGAGTCCCGGGTCGAACACAGGGAGGCAACGTTTACTTTATTGAAAACCACGCTTCGTTTTGTTTCTTTTTGGTATTTTAGGGTTTTATTTTTTTTTTTGTGTTTTTGAAATAAAAGACAAGCAAATGATTCACAAGATAGAGATGTGGAACAAATATGATATATATCAATTCAATGTCGATTACAATGAACTACAAAAGCATAAAAAGAGAGGGAGGTAAGAGGAAATCTCCCGAATCGGCTGGTCGGCAAGTCGACGGCGCCTGGCGGAAGCTCAAACAAAGGAGGTGAGGAGCGGGACGATGGAGGTGAGATGCTGGAGGACATCGGGTTGAGGAAAGCTTCGACGTAGCTCCGGAATGGAGGTGAGAAGACGGAGTTGATCTGGTACCGAAATGGAGGTGAGAGGACGGCTCTAAGGTGACCTATGAAGGGAGATGGGAAGTTGGAGGAGTATTTGGTGGGGCTGAGTTTCGCTACACTAACAGGCACCTTGGGAGCTTGAGAACAAGCTCTAATGGAGCGTTGGTAGGCTTGCTAGAGCTTGGGAGTAGGTGGGAGTAAAGTAGGTAGAGATGGCTTGGAAGGGAGGGGATGTAGGTCCTTTTATAGTGGTGGAGAAGAGGCAAAATCGGTATGGGACCATTAGTGACATCCAGGCCGTCGCTAGAAATGTCACTGTAAGCAGCTGTTACGACTCGATTCTCGAATCCCTACAGGACACGAGAATTGGACCGACTCGACTGATCCCAAGACCCAGTCGTCCAACGAGAAAGTAACCACAAAGCAGTAAAATAAATCACATTCACCATGCAAGTAACTAACAGTAACAAAGTACAACAGTAAAGAAGTAACTACTACAGTACACACCACCACAACAGTAGGAAATTTTTAAACAGGTGAAACGGTCGGCGACAACTATGACTAGGTTTTGCTATAGCGTTGTAGTATAGCTAGTTATTGCCATCATTTCAAATATATATATTTTTTTACTCGGGAATAACAATTCTCCCGAGGTCGAACTCAGGGAGCAAGTCGTACTCTAGAGATATACATGTTCTATTACAAAAATAAAGAGAGAGAGAGAGAGAGAGATGAAAGTTTGGCTTCTTCTTCTTCTCTTCTTTCTTCCTCTTTGTCTTCTCTCCTCTTTGGCTTTTGTTCTTCCTGTTCTTCTTCTTCTTTTGCTTGCTTCTTGCTTCTCTTCTTCTTCTGCTTTCTGTTTCTTCACTTGGCGGCTCCTTCTCTCTTCTTTTCTTGCTTCTTGCTTCTCTTCTTCTTCTGCTTTCTGTTTCTTCACTTGGCTGCTCCTTCTCTCTTCTTTTCTTCTTCTTCTTTGTCTTCACCTGTCTTCAGGACGTCGTCTGATTTTCCAATCAGACGACTTAACCCGCGGATGCTACAGTGTCGCTTCAGTTCTTCCTCTTCCGCAATCCTTCTTCTTCTTCACCTGTGCCTGCACGCTCAAGAGTTCAGCATCAGAGGGCAAAAACCTACTCCATCCCCCCCCCCCCCCCCCCGCGTCTCTCTCTCTCAGAATTCGCTCTTAGGACAGCTCTCCCAGAGCAACCGGGTAATCGGGTATGCGGGTCGGGCCAGGGTCTAGGCCCACCGGCGTGCGGTGGTGGGCGAGGAGTGCAGGTCGGGCGAATCGGGTCGGGCCAGGTCCGCGAGGCGTGAGCGCGGACGGGGCCGGGTAATCGGGCGGGTGAAGGGGACCTCACCCCATGAACTGAGGCGAATAGCTTAAGGCACTTTTTGCCTTTGAGCGCCCGCTCGCCTCAGCGGGTTTCCGAGGTGGGACATGGCGCCTGCGCAGAGGAAGCAACGGCAGCCGAACTTCGCTCGAGGGCTTCGGGCGAGGGCTTTGCCTCAACTGCAGCCTGACACTTCGCGAAGCTACCCCGCACAGCCTGGGAGTCTGATCTGGGCGTGGTGTGCCTGGAGCAGCAGGTCGAAGGAGCTTCGTCACTCGTCAATGGCGGCGGCGAGCACAGACCCTGTTTACAACAACACGGCCTCTCGGCCTAATCAGATATGCGGAGGACCTTCGCCGTGGCACGGAGAAGGTGGTCGGAGGGTCTGCAGGGGGCATGGTGGAGCAAAAGGGTTGCTTTAGGTCAAACTGCGGGCGGAGAAGTGGGTGTGTTCGGTGGATCTGCAGAGGGCGTTTGGTGGGAAGTGGAGGGGCGGAAGAGGATCAGGGTGAGGAGGCAGAGGTTATGCACAGGTCGGCGAGCCATGTGGGGTGCTCGAGCGATGGGAGTGGTTCGCCGGAGTTTGGCCGGAGGTGGAGAAGGTGAGGGTGATCAGTGGGAGATCGGTGGCGACAGTAAGGGCTTTCAGTATGGAAAAGAAAGAGGGGAGGAAGAGGAGAAGTTTTACCTACTAAGCTGGACGAGGAGGGGTTGGCGCAGGCGACAGTCGTATCGACTGTCGCCGGAGAAGAAATTGCCCAGAGGAAGGGGCGGCGGCGAGGAGAGGGCCGGAGAGGCGCCAGCTGGGTGCGGCGTGACGCGGAAAGATCAAGGGAAGGTAACCCTGCTGCTGGTAGTGCGGCAGGGCGACGAGGAGGAGGAGGAGAGGCCGCCGGAGCAAGGGGGCGTTTGTCAGAGTGGGAAGGGAGGAATTGAGGGGGTGTCTCCGTCAGATCCGAGCTGGGAAGAACGGCGGAGCGACGGGGGTATTTATAGGGGCAGAACCAGAGAGGAGGGCGGAGGGAGACGACGTGTCTCCCTCACCGGAGGACGCCGGAGGAAGGATACCCATACCGTCCGTGCTTTCGCATGGCCGGTATGGGTGGTTGCAACGCTCAGGGGGTGTCCCTGCGGTGGCTGACGACGTAGGGTACCCCCCATTGACTTGCCAGGGCCCCTCCCTCACCCTGCGCGGCGCCATGCTCCGCGCAAGGTCGCCGGAGCATGGCGCTGCTCAGTTTTTGCAGGAGGGACCTAAACGCAAAGAACGAAGGAGAGTTAGGGGCTAAAATGTGAGGGTTCAAAAGTTGAGGGCCAAAAAGTAAATATATGAGGACCAAAGTGTAAAGTTGGTCAAGAAGGTTTCTTCTTAGGCCCAAGTTTTTATACATGACTAATTAGGACCTAAGGATTCTGATGGTGAATTTGATTTCTAGATTAAACCTTGTTTGACCGGTCAATTTACGCAAAAACCTAAATTAAGTTGTTAATTGGGCATGGTTCTCAATGTAGGTCAAAATGGGTTCCTAAGGCCAAATTGAAAGTCCTAAACCCTAGAGATTATTTTTCTATGAATTTTAGAGGGTTTAGTTGATTTTTACCTTACCTCGAACCACGTGAATTGAAGTGGGTTTATTTTTAGGGTTAGAGGATGTCATTTAATTCCTTGGAGTTGCTGTAGCCCTTATTGAGTCATATCATCCCACTTTTCTTCTTATTAGGTTATTTTGACCTATGTTTGGACCCTGATTTACCCTATTTTCAGATTGGATTGGTGAAATTGCATTTTTACCCCTTAGTTTCTATTTTCTTTGCAAACTCAGAATCTCTCTGAGCCAAGCCTTTCTAGAGTTATATAGGAGCTTTTTCTTGCATATCAGGGTTAAATGGTGCTAGTTTAGGGTTTGTGACGAGGTTCTCATCACACCCCCATGCCTAGCTTTTGCTAGTCCCTTAGCAAAAACTTAAGGTTTTAACCTTTGTTCTAGACCATGATATTCTTAACTTCAGGTAAGTTCTTTTTCTTTTGAACCTAGATTAGGTTAGAATGCTGACCATAGGCTTAAAAGGTACTCTAGTACCAATCAAGATCCAAATCTGTCTAGCCTCAGCCTCAGTCCTTAGCAAAGGTTTTTAAGACCCACAAGAACTAACCTAAGGTTTATTGGACTTTGTAGTTAAAGCACCCCGTGCTTGAAACGATTTTTGCCCTGGTTCAGTTCGCAGTGTGTTTTATAAGAGAGAGATAGAAAGTTTTTTCTGTTTGGAGAGTTTTCTCTCTCTTTTTCTTTTTAGTTCTAGCCTAAGATTGGTTTTTTCAACACGGTCTGTATCAGATTCATTGCTCCCATCATCAATCCTCAAGGGTTCCTGGCGATCGATGCTTCGAGATAGCACCGCCATGGCAACCCCCAGAACCCTGGCTATTGAGATTTCGAGATAATCCCATCCATGGTGTTCCGTGGCCGAGTTCAGACCCTGGCAGTTGACACTTCGTGATAATTCCATCCATGGAATCTGAACCAGCAGGGTGCTTACATGCCCCCAGTAGGATATGTGAATATCCTAAGAGACAAGCACCGAGGAGATGATATTTTGTTACGCATCTTTGAGGGGATTTCCCGCCTCTCTGTGCTGGGAACTCGTCCAAATCAACTTGTGTTGATCGACCGTTCCTATTCTAGGTGTATTTTCAGAATTTTTGCGATGCTCCTGCGTGATTTTGAATTTTTTATGCTTACTGAACCAGGCAGTGTGTGGGGTTGGGGTGCTTAGGTTACTGAGTCCCGTAAACCAGAAGTTAGTTAGCGAGGTCAAATACTCCCTAAGCCTTGGACCTAGTACTTAAGCTTTTCATTTTCCTCAACCTCTTGAGGATTGTCTAGATCTTAATGAGTACTAAGAGTCTATCAAGAATGCCTAAGGTTTGCGTTCTTACTAATCTTACCAAGCACTTTTCATTTCTTTTCTTGAAAAAAGGTCTAGACTAAGGTTAATTCCTTAGCTTCTTACTAATGACTATTACTCTTTTCTTTCATCTTTTTGTGCTCCTTTTTATTTTGTTTCTTTTCCTTCTCCACAAAATTTCCTTTCTCCTCTTATTCTTTTTATTTTGAATAATTTTTAATTTTTATGGTGTTTTTGGCATATGTGAATTTTTTGTTTAAAACCTTTTTTTTTTCTACAAGTTTTGCACTTATACCCCCCCATGCCTAAGACTTGCAATGTCCTCATTGTGATTTAGGGGTTTTTATTTACTTAATTTATTCCTTAAGACAGATATTTTTGTGAGTGAATGGGTCGGAATGAATTCTGCGGACGATTTCTAATCTCAGATGCAAGCATCTGAGGTGGAGTCGGCTGTCTTAAAGGGTGAACCTTAAGTGCACAATGGTGTCAGAAAAAGGTTTTAGATTTTCAAGAAATGACGGGCTACCTCCCGTTAAGCGCTGAGTTTTACGCCATCGGCCGGGCGCAGTAAGCTCAAGGGGAATGGAGGATGAGGGATGATTCAGCCGAATCAGTAGAAGTCACATCAATGAACGGTTTGAGTCTCTGACCGTTCATGATGAAAGGTTCGGAATCATGGCTGAGTGGACTGATTTCAATTGCTCCATTTCCAAAAACCTGTCGGACTAAATACGGTCCGACCCACTTGGATCTCAGTTTCCCCGGGAAAAGTTTGAGTCGGGCATCAAAGAGTAGGACCTTTTGACCAGGATCAAAGATCTTTCTAGAGATGTGCTTGTCGTGGAAGGTTTTAACCCGCTCCTTGTAGATTCGCGAGTTCTCGTACGCGTCTAGGAGTAATTCATCGATCTCGCTGATTTGGAGTTTTCTGTGGGTTCCAGCCTTGGAAAGATCTAGATTACAGTTCCGTCCTGCCCAATAGGCTTTATGCTCCAGTTCTACGGGAAGGTGACATGCCTTTCCGTACCCCAGTCTAAAGGGAGACATGCCCAATTGGGTCTTGTGGGAGGTCCTATAGGCCCACATTGCTTCCGGAAGTCGGGACGACCAGTCCTTCCTGTCAGGCCGAACAGTGACTTACAGGATTTTCTTGATCTCCCGATTTGATAGCTCAGCTAGGCCATTTGTTTGGGGGTGGTAAGGAGTAGAGATTCGGTGAGACACCCCAAATTTGGCCATCAGTGACCTAAACTGAGCATTTGTAAAATGGGTCCCCCCATCAGAGATTATAGCACGGGGAATCCCGAACCTTGAGAAAATGTTTTGATGTATGAACTTAAGAACAATCTTGTGATTGCAGGTTCGGGTCGGTATGGCTTCGATCCATTTGGACACGTAGTCCACCGCAAGCAGAATGTACTTGAAACCATCCGAAACAGGAAAGGGGCCCATAAAATCAATCCCCCATACATCGAAGATTTCGCATACGAGAATCGGCTGCAAAGGCATCATGTCGCGATGGTTCATGTTGCCTAAAGTCTGGCAACGACTGCATGCCTTGCAGTGACTGTATGCGTCTTTGAAAACTGTAGGCCAGTAGAAGCCACACTGGAGGACTTTGGATGCAGTTTTATGCCCTGAGAAATGGCCACCGCATGCCTGGTCATGGCAGAAAGATAGGATATTGCTGATTTCCTCTTCCGGGACGCATCTCCGAATAATTTGATCAGCACCTACGCGGAAAAGGTACGGGTCTTCCCAAATGTAATACTTGGAATCAGAACGCAATTTGTCTTTCTTGGCCTTCGGCCAATCAGACGGCGTCTGATGAGATGCCAAGTAGTTTACTATATTAGCAAACCATGGAAGTTTAGTACCAACAGAAAGCAGGTGCTCATCAGGAAAATGTTCCGTGATGGGTCCGGAAGGGTCGATGATCTCAGAAGGAAGACGGGACAGATGGTCGGCTACCACATTCTGCCTTCCCGCCTTGTCGCGAATCTCAAGATCGAATTCTTACAACAGCAAGATCCAACGGATTAGTCGGGGCTTCACGTCCTTCTTGGCAAGGAGATGCCTTACAGCCGTGTGATCCGAGTAAATGATGACATGGGAACCTAGAAGATACGATCGGAATTTTTCAAGGGCAAATACTACGGCTAGCAGCTCTTTTTCCGTAACCGTATAGTTACGCTGAGCCTCGTCAAGTGTCTTGCTAGCGTAGTAGATGACCACGGGTTTCCTGTCAGCTTTCTGCCCCAGGACCGCTCCTACAGCGAAATCAGATGCATCGCACATGATCTCAAAGGGTTGAGACCAATCAGGGGATTGTAGGATAGGTGCCTAGGTGACTCGGTCACGCAGGTTTTCAAAGGCTAGCGTACATTCCTTGGAGATTTCAAAAGGTACATCCTTAGAGAGAAGAGAAGTGAAGGGGAGTGCGATTTTCGAGAAATCTGGAATGAAACGACGGTAAAAATCGATGTGCCCTAAAAAGGAACGGATGTCCCTGATCGAGCTAGGTACAGGAAGGTGAGAAATCAGATCAACCTTAGCTCGATCCACCTGGATGCCTTTTTCCGAAATTGAGTGTCCCAGGACAATTCCCTCAGGCACCATGAAATGGCTCTTTTCCCAGGAAAGAACCAAATTCACCTCAATGCAACGCCTGAGTATCCGGACCAAGTGTTGGAGGCAATCATCAAAAGATTCTCCAAAGACTGAAAAGTCATCCATGAAGACTTCCAGAAAATCACCTACCATATCGGAGAATATGGCAAGCATGCACCGCTGAAAAGTAGCGGGTGCATTGCAAAGACCGAAAGGCATCCTTTGGAAAGCATACGTTCCGAAGGGGCAGGTGAATGTGGTCTTTTCTTGGTCCTCAGGATGGATTGCCACCTGATTATAACCGGAGTACCCGTCAAGAAAGCAGAAGAACCTATTTCCCGCTAGTTTCTCGAGAATTTGATCAATGAAGGGTAGTGGGAAATGATCCTTCTTCGTGGAGGAATTGAGTCGGCGGTAATCTATACAGACTCTCCACGCATTGGCTAATCGGGTAGGAATGATTTCTCCGGTTTCAGTCGTTATGGTGGTGAGTCCTGCCTTCTTAGGCACAACCTGAATTGGGCTCACCCAACGACTATCGGAGATCGGGTAGATGATTCCGGCATCTAACCACTTGATGATCTCCTTTTTCATGACCTCCTGCAGATTAGGGTTTAAACGTCTCTGCATTTCACGAGAAGGTCGTGCGCCCTCTTCTGAATAGATATGATGAGTACAATAAGAGGGCCTTATTCCAGTCAAATCATCGAGAGTCCACCCGATGGCTCTGCGATGTTGCTGGAGGATAGCAATCAGACGGGATTCCTGTTCGGGATTGAGGTTGGAATTGATAATCACAGGGAGGGTCTAATTGGAACCCAAAAAGATGTATTTCAAGTGAGCAGGAAGAGGCTTTAACTCGAGGATAGGATTATCAGCAGCAGCTGGTGGTTCAGTGTAGATGTGAGGTTCAAGGGTAGGAGTTACTGGGTTGTTTCTATCTGGATTCAACTCCTCCGTTTGCGGGTCAAGATCCTTCTGTGGTTGATGAGGCATAATCGAGTCATTCTGGAGGTGTGATTCATCAACCAAAATCCTAACGTCACAAATCTGTTCGATGACACCGCAATTAATTCATTGTTGGGCCTTAAATATATCAATTTTTAGGGTTTGATCTCCAAATTTAAGCTCTATTTGGCCCTCCTCACAGCTGATGTTGGCTCTAGCAGTAGCCAAGAAAGGTCTCCCTTGAATGATTGGTGTATCCCTAGGATTTTTAGGTGCATCCATATCTAAGACTATAAAGTCCACTGGGAAATAGAAATGCCGCACTCTTACGATAACATCCTCGAGAATCCCTTTTGGTGACTTTATAGATCGATCTGCTAATTGTAATGTCACCTCGGTTGGTTTTAGCTCAGATTCTTCTAGATGGTCAAGTAAGGATGTGGGTATCAGGTTTATGGATGCACCTAAGTCTAGCAAAGCTCTATCAAATTGGGTATCACCTATCTTGCAGGAAATCAGGGGAGTACCAGGATCTTTTGCCTTGGGTGAGAGTTTACTGAGGATTACAGAGCTGGTTTGCTCTGACAGAACAATTGGGCTCCCGCCCTTGGTTCGCGGCTTACGCTGGGGTGTACAAATATTCTTTAGAAATCGTGCGTAAGCCGGTACGTGGCGGATTGCATCCATCAAAGGGATGTTTATGTGGACCTGCTCAAAGAGCTTGAATAGGTCCTCCTCAGGAGCCACGGGTTTGGTAGTCTTCTTTCCCTTGGTCAAGGCCTCGGGAAACGGGATCTTGGGTGGTTCCTCTAGGATAGGTCCAGGTTGTGGATCTGGGATAGGGGTGGGGACGTCCTGGATTACTGTCCTAGGCTTGGGATCACTACCAGGCTTGGAGTGGTTTGGATGAGGTGGGTCTTGGGTTTCCTTGCCACTACGAGTTGTTACAGAATTAAGTCCTGCTTGGTTTTGATTGGGATTGGGTAAGATAGCTTGCTGCTGGTAACCTGCAAAGGAAGTGGAGGCCTCTATCCCGTCGGGTGAAGGAACAGAGGGAGCCTGATAAATCATATGGGCATGGCCCGGGTTTGGGTTCATAACGCACCGCTGGGTTGGCACGTTATTAAGATTAGGCAGAGGTTGGGAAGGAAGAGTACCTGGCTGGCGAGTTTGCCAACTGGGTCAATTGGTTTCGGACCTCTGTAAGTTCGTCCTTATGTTGTTTTTGGATAGCCGCATTCGTTCTTTGAACGTCAGCCAGGGTCTGAAGGATAAGGGACATTTGATCTTGATTTGGCCCAGATGGGTAAGTAGGGTTGGGCCGAGGCTGAGGCGGCTGGTAAGGACGAGGAGGTTGTGGGCGGGGTTGGAAGGATGGTCTTTGGGTTTGGGAATTTCCCGCCCACTGAAAGTTAGGATGGTTTCGCCATCCAGGATTATAAGTGTTGGAGAACGAGTCGTTCTGGATGGCATTGAGGTCCTCGCAGGTCTGAGGAACCTCCAGAGGGTTAGAGAAAGAGGGAATGGAATTCCCCTAGCAGGTGTAGAAGGAATCGGAAGGACCTTTGGGCAAAGATTCGGATGATGGGTCCATCCTAGGAGAAGATCGATGGAGAATGTTTTGCACAGTTTCCCTTGTTGAAGGAGGCTGTGCGAAAGGGTTATGCGCAGAGGTGGCTCGCTGCAGATGCTGAGTCAGCTCATCCACCTTCTTTTCGATAATCGAGACCTTGTCCAATCGACTGGCCATTAATTCCAAGTCGACTGATGCGGATAGGCCCTGCGTCTCGTGTGCTCCCCTGAGATTCGTCGCTGCACGGGTATTCGTCCTGTCGAATAATCCCATGGAGTCATTGTTGATGGAGTTCTCGCACATGTTTTCGAGAATCTCCCACACGGTGTCTTCATGTTGACCCATGATATTTCCTCCGCAGGTTGCATTGACGAAAAGACGGATGTCCTCACGGAGTCCCTGGTAAAAAGATTGGACCTGTTCCCATTTAGGAACTCCGTGATGGGGGCACTTTCTCATGAGATCCTGAAAACGATCCCATGCCTCATGGAGAGGTTCCCCTGTTTGTTGGGTGAAATGTGTAATCTGATGACGCAAGGCGTTGGTCCGTCCAGCAGGGAAGAACTTTTTCAGGAACTCGGACTGAAGTTCTTCCCAATTGTTGATCGGCCGGGTCTGAGTTTGATACCAATGGGCAGCCTTGTCCATAAGAGAAAAGGAGAACATCTTCATGAGAAGAATATCCCGATTTTGTGCGTCTGACCCGAAAGTTTGGGCCAGATGCTTTAGCTGTTTGATGTGCTGGAAGGGATCTTCAGAATTAAGCCCATGGAATTTAGGTATAGCATGAATCATATTGGGCTTTAATTCAGAGTCAGGTCCCCCAGTCGGGATTCTGACTCGAGGCTCGATGGCCACCGCAGCAGGATTATAATGGTCCCGCATCATGGGACGCTACGGTGGGTGCACAAAGTTTTGGAAGAGGTCGTTGAGTCGCTGGAGCTGGTGCTCCAGATTGTTTTCTTCCTCAACTGGCTGAGCCATGATAGAAGAAGAGTTTGATTCGGAATCGGAAGAGAGAATGATGGGGTTAGGTTGCTGCTCAAACACGGGATTCAAGGCTGGGCCTTGACGAGAGTGAAATTTTAAAGGAGATCTTAAGGGTGGTCTTAAGGATCTCCTACCGTTCATGCACTGTTGGAGTGGAAGAGGTTAGAAGGTGCCGGACCTAATCGAGACACCCAAAAATGTGTTGGGTGACTATAGAGGTGCGGGGCAGATGGACCCCTTGATCAGAAAGATCGTCCACCTAAGAATTACCTGGGCAGCCAGAGAGGGTGAGTCCAGCGAAGACCCCTACACGGTAGAGCGTCCCCACGGGTTACAGGGTTTCCCCCACCCGACCTCTCTTGTCACTACGGTTCCAGGTAGACCAGAATGGGGATCTTGACCTCTTAAGTCTACCAATTTTAGTTTTAGATCAGGGTGCTTAAAGTTACACTTGAACTCTTAGGTATTTTGAGTGAGAAAGTGACCTAATTTTAAGGTTGGTTGACCCAAGGGGTCAACTTTACCTCTTGTTCCTTTGAGAGCTTTTGGGTCCTTTCTTTTTGGGTTCAAGTGTTTAGAGAGCCAATTGTTTAGGGTTTCTCTGAATAAGTGTGTTCAATCAATGGTTTAGGCACACTTCTTTTGGATTTTCTCCATTCTTGATTTAAGTAGTGTGTCTCTAAAACCCTAATGTTGAATCTTATGTTGGCTCTACTTGGTCCAGTTAGTTCTTTGGTGGGTAATTAAGGCTCAAGCAAGAATGTGTTAGCCCCTAAATACCCTTAATAGTGTGCAGGAATAATGGGTTGAAAACATGCAACTTCTTATGGTTTACTAAGTATAGAAGACAGGTTAGCCCTATATTGCTTGTTCTTTTCTTTTCTTCCTCTTTAGAGTTTAGGGGTTAATAGCGAGAGGAAAAAAAAAAAAAAAATTACCTGTCCTCGGAGTGGTTGTCGTGCGGTTGCTTGTCTTCTTGATTTCCTGTAGCTGCACAAAAGAGAGGAGATTATTAGAACTAAAAAGAAACAGAAATGTCTACCTCTAGAATAGCCGTTTCTCCCTGGCAACGGCACCAAAAAATGAAACGGTCGGCGACAACTATGACTAGGTTTTGCTATAGAGTTGTAGTATAGCTAGTTATTGCCATCATTTCAAATATATATATTTTTTTACTCGGGAATAACAATTCTCCCGAAGTCGAACTCAGGGAGCAAGTCGTATTCTAGAGATATACATGTTCTATTACAAAAATAAAGAGAGAGAGAGAGAGAGATGAAAGTTTGGCTTCTTCTTCTTCTCTTCTTTCTTCCTCTTTGTCTTCTCTCCTCTTTGGCTTTTGTTCTTCCTGTTCTTCTTCTTCTTCTTTTCTTGCTTCTTGCTTCTCTTCTTCTTCTGCTTTCTGTTTCTTCACTTGGCTGCTCCTTCTCTCTTCTTTTCTTGCTTCTTGCTTCTCTTCTTCTTCTGCTTTCTGTTTCTTCACTTGGCTGCTCCTTCTCTCTTCTTTTCTTCTTCTTCTTTGTCTTCACCTGTCTTCAGGACGTCGTCTGATTTTCCAATCAAATGACTTAACCCGCGGATGTTACAGTGTCGCTTCAGTTCTTCCTCTTCCGCAGTCCTTCTTCTTCTTCACCTGTGCCTGCACGCTCAAGAGTTCAGCATCAGAGGGCAAAAACCTACTCTATCCCCCCCCCCCCCCCGCGTCTCTCTCTCAGAATTCGCTCTTAGGACAGCTCTCCCAGAGCAACCGGGTAATCGGGTATGCGGGTCGTGCCCGGGTCTAGGCCCACCGGCGTGCTGTGGTGGTCAAGGAGTGCAGGTCGGGCTAATCGGGTCGGGCCAGGTCCACGAGACGTGAGCGCGGACGGGGCCGGGTAATCGGGCGGGTGAAGGGGACCTCACCCCGTGAACTGAGGCGAACAGCTTAAGGCACTTTTTTCCTTTAAGCGCCCATTCGCCTCAGCGGGTTTCTGAGGTGGGACTAAATGTCCCACCCCCAATTTGGGCGCCTGCGCAGAGGAAGCAGCGGCAGCCGAACTTCGCGCGAGGGCTTCGGGCGAGGGCTTTGCCTCAACTGCAGCCTGACACATCGCGAAGCTACCCCGCACAGCCTGGGAGTCTGATCTGGGCGTGGTGTGCCTGGAGCAGCAGGTCGAAGGAGCTTCGTCACTCGTCAATGGCGGCGGCGAGCACAGACCCTGTTTACAACAACACGGCCTCTCGGCCTAATCAGATATGCAGAGGACCTTCGCCGTGGCACGGCGAAGTTGGTCGGAGGGTCTGCAGGGGGCGTGGTGGAGCAAAAGGGTCGCCCTAGGTCAAACTGCGGGCGGAGAAGTTGGTGTGTTCGGTGGATCTGCAGAGGGCGTTTGGTGGGAAGTGGAGGGGCGGAAGAGGATCAGGGTGAGGAGGCGGAGGTTATGCACATGTCGGCGAGCCGTGTGGGGTGCTCGAGCGATGGGAGCGGTTCACCGGAGTTTGGCCGGAGGTGGAGAAGGTGAGGGTGATCAGTGGGAGATCGGTGGCGACAGTAAGGGCTTTCAGCATGGAAAAGAAAGAGGGGAGGAAGAGGAGAAGTTTTACCTACTAAGCTGGACGAGGAGGGGTTGGCTCCGGCGACAGTCGTATCGACTGTCGCCGGAGAAGAAATTGCCCAGAGGAAGGGGCGGCGGCGAGGAGAGGGCCGGAGAGGCGCCAGCTGGGTGCGGTGTGACGCGGAAAGATCGAGGGAAGGTAACCCTGCTGCTGGTAGTGTGGCAGGGCGACGAGGAGGAGGAGGAGAGGTCGCCGGAGCAAGGGGGCGTCTGTCGGAGTGGGAAGGGAGGAATTGAGGGGGTGTCTCCGTCAGATCCGAGCTGGGAAGAACGGCGGAGCGACAGGGGTATTTATAGGGGCAGAACCAGAGAGGAGGGCGGAGGGAGATGACGTGTCTCCCTCGCCGGAGGACGCCGGAGGAAGGATACCCATACCGTCCGTGCGTTCGCACGGCCGGTATGGGTGGGTGCAGCGCTCAGAGGGGTGTCCCTGCGGTGGCTGACGACGTAGGGTACCCCCCATTGACTTGCCAGGGCCCCTCCCTCACCCTGCGCGGCGCCATGCTCCGCGCAAGGTCGCCGGAGCATGGCGCTGCTCAGGTTTTGCAGGAGGGACCTAAATGAAAAGAACGAAGGAGAGTTAGGGGCTAAAATGTGAGGGTTCAAAAGTTGAGGGTCAAAAAGTAAATATATGAGGACCAAAGTGTAAAGTTGGTCAAGAAGATTTCTTCTTAGGCCCAAGTTTTTATACATGACTAATTAGAACCTAAGGATTCTGATGGTGAATTTTATTTCTAGATTAAACTTTGTTTGACCAGTCAATTTACGCAAAAACCCAAATTAAGTTGTTAATTGGGCATGGTTCTCAATGTAGGTCAAAATGGGTTCCTAAGGCCAAATTGAAAGTCCTAAACCCTAGAGATTATTTTTCTATGAATTTTAGAGGGTTTATTTGATTTTTACCTTACCTCGAACCACGTGAATTGAAGTGGGTTTGTTTTTAGGGTTACAAGATGTCATTTAATTCCTTGGAGTTGCTGTAGCCCTTATTGAGTCATCTCATCCCACTTTTCTTCTTATTAGGTTGTTTTGACCTATGTTTGGACCCTAAGTTACCCTATTTTCAGATCGGATTGGTGAAATTGCATTTTTACCCCTTAGTTTCTATTTTCTTTGCAAACTCAGAATCTCTCTGAGCCAAGCCTTTCTAGAGTTATGTAGGAGCTTTTTCTTGCATATCAGGGTTAAATGGTGCTAGTTTAGGGTTTGTGACGAGGTTCTCATCAACAGGTACAGAATTATGAAGTTTACAATAAAGAGTACAACAATATAACAAAATACTCACTATTACAGAAAACGGGTACAACGAAAGTACAACTACTGGGCTCTACTAGGCCCAGCACCCTCCGCAGCCGTAGGCTCTGGCTGCTCAACACCTGGACCTGAGAAAGGTGGTAAGTTCGAAACGTCAGCGAAACGCTGAGTAGAGTGGCAACCAGCTAACTAAGAGAAACAGTAAAGGTGGACAGGTAGCTGTTGTTTTCAATTTCTTTCTTTATTCAACTAATTATTCTTTCTTTCATCACTTGGTTTATTTATGAGGTCTTTTTCTTGATCTCGAATGTTCCTCGTAGGAACGATCTTGATTGCAGTCTTTTCCGAAGAGTAGAAGTAGCATGTGGTGCTCTCCTGGCCGGGAGGGTCCCCCGTGGTGGTCCTACCCTCAGTCAACCACCCCAAGGTCGCTGACAAATGTAACGGTGACTACGGCATGCACGATAAACGCATAGGTAGCTACCCCGCACTGGCATGCAAGCAGTCGTTTCCGTTAACGGGTGCGCCCAAAGCACAGCACGGAACTAGTATAGGGCAGAGCCCTCTCAGTAACAGGGGTCTAACCCCTCCACAGTAACCAAACAGGGGTCTCACCCCTCCACAGTCCGTGCACCCTCGCCTGACTATCCTGGCTTGCCCAGTGGGCCTAACAAGTCGGTGTAGGATGGCTAGCTGAACCCCAGGCCTTATGGGGTGGCTAGCTCTCTCCCTACACTAGTAGCTCTCCCCGGTACTGTGTACGTGAGGGCCAAAAGTCAGTACAAAGTGGCCAGACCTAACCCCAGGTCTTAACCCTAGGGCGGCTAGCTCCGCTCTACACTAAAAGGTAACATGTGCTTCCCGTAGTACCACGTACCTAAGAGACAACACACCTTCCCATTCACTTTTCCGGTTCCATTCTATTTATTTCCAGGAGATCTACTCCTAATTCCCGTAGGGTTCATGCTCATGTTCCTCAGGCCAAGACATACTAGGTCTCATCATTCAGGTTTATTCGCATATAGCATGTGTTTCCAACATTCAATCTTTCTTTTCCAATTTATATACAAGCAGCTCGTATTTAATTTCAACCAACAGAAATTACATGTAGCAGTTACTAACAACGGTACTCTATATTTCATAGGCAGCTGTTATTCAATTACAGGCAATTATTATCCCATCTACTCATTTCAAGACTGCATTTCAGGCATTTAATATAATCGTTCCAGTGTTTCTAGTCCTAGGATTCATGCCATACCCTAGGATCTATCATTCAATCTAGTTTTCTGATCCTAGGATTCATGCTATACCCTAGGATCTATCATTTATTCCAGATATGCATTTATGTTTGTAATTAACTAAGGGAAGCCACTCTACCCGCAAAATCGGGAGTAATGGGGGCGTGATCGGCAGGTCCACGTGCCTTTGCAACCCCCAAATCCGCAACAGAATGAGGTCCTAACACAAGGATCAACCACAAGAAACCACTCAGAACAGGATAAAAGTATTTCAAACAAGTAGAGGAACTTATTTGAAGAAGAACAGAATCTTAAACGTAGAAATCAGACCTCAAACGGACCCTAGACAGGTCAAAAATGACAATTCTGACTCAAATAAGACATCTGGAACATCTTCCAGACGTCTTAAAAGGAGTCCAGATCCATACCTCACTCTGCGCTGCTCCTCAGACATTCAGAGATCCTGCTGAACCGTTTGGACCTAGTTCCAGACGTCCAACTATCCCTCCGGACATCTGGAGATGCTCTTCGCCATCTGGTGACTCGCCCAGACGTCTGAACCGCGTAGGAGGGCATGTCCCACACCTTCCCAAAGCGAAACCTACACACATACGCAGAATCTCTCAACACGTCACGCAATAGACGTCCGCAAAAGGAAGCGTAGGAGGCAAAACGTACCTTTCAGTCATCTGGAGCTTCCTCCAGACGTCATCCACGTCGTCTCGATGTAGGTCCAGATGTCTGATTCTGGGAAAAATCCCATAATCAAAACCTCCTTCGTCTTCCTCCTGCTGCGCGCCACCTCGCCATGCAGTTGCGCGTCCGCTGCTCTAGCTGCAGCAACGCCAGGGGAAACCTCCCCAGCACAAAGCTCCACCTCGCGCACGCCGACCAGCCGCGAGACTCTCCGGCGAGCTCCCTCACGGCTAGTGCGCTCTCTTCTCTTCCATCTCCTGCTCTTCTCCTCTCCGCCGCTGCACTAGGCTGCAGCTGCTGCGCTCGCTCCCACTCTCGCTCTCGCACTGGAGGAAGGAGAAGACGAATGGGGTGGGGTGGCGTGAGAGAGAGGAGGGGAGTATTTGTAGGTGTGAGGGGAATAGGTCCTGCAGGTCGGCGAGGGGAGAGAAAGAGAAAAAGGCTGCTGGGGTTCAGTCTACGCGCGGCACGCGCGCAGACTCATGGTCGTACGCACGCAAAAATTTATTTCCTGACATTTGGGAAGGTGTCCAAACGTCTGACCAGACGTCTGGACCAACTCCTAGACGTCTTAAAAGGGTTTTGGTGGCACAGGTCTTAATAGCAACTCATGCCCGCTGGCACCCACAGCTGGCTCTGCTGGCATGCAATGAATTATCGACGGCTGTAAGCATCGTTGGAAGTGCAGCTCATGAGTCACTGTAGTCCACCTCACGCTGCGTTGGCGCCGCTCCTACCTTGCCGCGTGCGCGCGCGCGCCCATGCGCTGGCACTGCGCGCCTGCACGCTCGCGTGCACACCCACACTGCTGCGCGCATGCGGTGCTGTGTGCGTGCACTGGCGGCTTGGGTTGCGCGCAGTCTGAGCTGTCCATCTTCTTCTTGTTGTAGGAGCTACTACAGAGGTCGGATTGAGTCGATTTTCATGCCGTTAGGCTGCGATCGTCGACCCGAATCCATCTGCACGGTCAAATTTATCATTTAAAGCTTCGAATTATGTCTCCTAGTCCCTTGGCCGTTGATCTTCCTCGGACTGCATATGGTGTTACGGAACTCCGATCGAGGCGATTTCAGAGGTGTTGGACTCCGATCGTTGTATTTATCAGATCCGTACGGTCGGATCATCAATCTGAGGCTTCGAAATAAATATCCTTCTCTCCTAACCACAAAAAGGATGCAATTAACCTAAATTATATACAACTACTCTAAATGCAGAATGATGCATGCTATGCAATATTTATAACATGAAATGCAAATCTAAGCCTAGGAACATGCATGAATAGCCATTTTACCCTTAATAAATGTGTTTACATCACTTCCACATTGGCAATGATCAAGTAACCTGGAGATGCATTCCTGACAATGAGGTCAATGATGTGATCTCATTTTGTCACAACTAGGCCTGTGATGGCCATTTCTTTGGGTGTAAAACCGCAATGAAAATTCTCCAGTGTGGGTTCTTCTTGTCCACGATGTTCAAAGACGCACAAATGTATTGTAGGGCATGCACTTGTTGTCAGACCCTCGGCAACATGGGCCCGAGGGATGTGCTGCCTTTGAACCCGATAATTGTGTGCAAAATCTTTGACATATGGGGAATTAATTTCATGGGACCCTTTCCCGGATCTAACGGCTTTGAATACATCTTGCTCGTTGTTGATTACGTCTCTAAATGGATCGAAGTTGTCCCCACAAGAACTAGCGATCATAAAGTTATCCTCCAATTCATCTAGGAGAACATCTTTTCCAGATTTGGGGTTCCTAAGGCCACCATCAGCGATGGCGAGTCTCATTTCAACAATGTGCACTTCCAGTCTTTAATGAAAAAGTATGGGGTGTCGCATCGTATCTCGACTCCTCACCACCCCCAAACTAATGGACTGGCAGAACTGTCAAATCGAGAAATCAAGAAGATCCTTCAGGTCACTGTTTGGCTTGATAGGAAGGACTGGTCTACTCACCTTCCAGAAGCTTTGTGGGCCTATAGGATCGCCCACAAGACCCAATTAGGCATGTCTTCCTTCAGATTAGTGTACGGAAAGGCATGTCACCTTCTCTTAGAGATGGAGCATAAGGCCTATTGGGCAGTATGGAAGTGCAATCTAGATCTGATGAAGGCTGGAATACTCCGTCGTTTGCAAATGAGTGAGATCAAGGAACTACGTAATGATGCGTTCAAGAACTCACGTATCTACGAAGAGTAGGTCAAAGCCTTCCATGATAGGCACATTGTGAGAAAATCTTTCCACCCTAGTCAAAAAGTCCTACTCTTTGATGCCAAGCTAAAACTCTTCCCAGGCAAACTCAAATCTAAATGGATTGGACCTTTCTTGGTAAGAAATATCTTTGGAAATGGAGTGGTTGAAAGTAGTGAACTCAGCTATGATTTTGAACCTTTTGTCATGAACGATCAAAGACTCAAACCGTTTGTCAAGCTCACCGAATCGAACTTGGCTGAGTTATCTTTTGATCTCCATTCTTCCTGAGCTTATTGTGCCCAGCTGATGGCATTAAACTTAGTGCTTAACGGGAGGCAACTCGTCATCTTTTGAAAAAACTCGAAACCCTTTTTGACGTATCTCTTCTCTGAAATCATATTGCACTTTAGGGATCGTCCATTAGAATAGTTGACTCCACCTTTGGTACTTGTACCAGAGCTTAAAATCATCCACAACAGTCACAACAACCCATCCACCCACCCTTTGAACCTGTTCTAATGTACGATCTATGATGAACTCGAACCCACCTAATTTACAGTAAGGACATTGCAAATTGTAGGCATGGGGGGTATTAAAGTGTAAAACGCCGTGAAAATCAAATATCACAAAAATGATTTCATTAAAAAAGAAAAAAGGAGGTTGAGGAAAAAGAAGTTCCATTTGAGAGAAAATGAGAAAAAGGAGGGGGGAAAATTAAAAAGAAAAGAAAGGAGCAAAAAGATAAAGAAAAAATGGAGTCCTTTCAAAATAATATGGAACTTACCTAACTTTTAGGTTTGATCGAATGATAAATTAAGACCTAGAAGGATAAAACTTAAGGGATTAGGAGAGAATATCGACCTTAGGCCTCTTAGATCTGTTCTGAGATTTAAACACTCATGTACTTGTTAAGATTCAGAATAATCCTCAAGAAGTTGAGGAAAATGCAAAGCTTATGTATTAGGTCTAAGGATTAGGGATTATTCAGCCCCATTAACTGACCTCTGGTTTGTGGGACTCGGTAACTTAAGCACCCTAAATCACACATAGTCTGGTTCAGTGCGCTTAAATATGAAATCATGCCAAAAAACATTTATACTATTCTGAAAATGGTCTTAAGATCTAGATTAGGAGCGGCTCGAAAACACAAGTTGATTTGGATGAGTTCCCGATGCGGAGAGGTGGGAACTTCCCCTTAAAGATGCATAATAACATATCGTCTCCTCGATGCTTGTCTCCTAGGATATCTAAATACCATATCAGGGGCACGTAAGCACCTTATGCTAGTTCAAATGCCATGGATGGCATTATCACGAAATGTCGATTGCCAGGGTCTGGATTTAGCTATAGAATGCCATGGGCGGCACTATCTCGAAGTGTCGAAAGCCAGGGTTCTGGGAGTTGACATGGGCAGTGCTATCTCGAAGCATCGATTACCAGGGACTCTGCGAGGATTGATGGTGGGGACAAGGAATCAGATATAGAACATGTTTAGGGCCAATCTAAGGTTGGATCTAAGGAAAAATATAATGAAAAGAAAAAGAGAGAGAAAGCTCTCCACAAATGAAAATCTTCTTCTATCCCTCTCTCTCTTACAAAAATGCACTAGCAAACTGAACTTGGGCTAACCATGTTATAAGCACGGGTGCTTTAACCGCTAGATCCAACAAAACTTAGGATAGTTCCTGCGGGCCTTAAAAACCTTCGCGGAGGACTAAGGCAAAAGCTAGTCAAGTCTGGATCTAGGCTGGTACTTGAGTACCTCTGGGCCTATTGCTAGTATTAAAATCTGATTCCTAGAGTTGCGGCTTAGTAGGGCATCTTGACGGTTACATCCGACCTAGATAACTAGTTTGGTCCATAAGATTTTGCTAAGAGACTAGCAAAAGCTAGGCATAGGGGTATGATGGGAACACCATCATGAGCCATAACTAGCTCAATTTGGTCTGATAAAGTCAATAAAAGCTCCTACATAACCATCAGAGGGTCATATAAGCATGTTGTTCTGTTTTGAGAAGAAGATAAGAAACCAGGGTTATTTCTACAATTTTAACAGCATTCCACAATTACATAATAATCATGGGATATTTCAGGGGTTTATTAAAGGTCATATGGTCATTAATGTTTAATAAGTGAGTCCAAACGAAATAGGTTTTCATGTATTTTAAGAATTAATGGACATCTGAAACCCTAAAAGCAGACCCTCTTAATTAACTGGGGTTTTGGTTAGCATAAAATTCATCTAAACCTTCTAAAAATTATAGAAAAATATTCTCTAATGTTTGGTACCCTTGATTTGACCTTCTGAACCCAATTTGACCTAAAATAGAGTTACAGACAGAAAACTGCCCTAATTTGGGTTTTTGCATAAATTACCTAGTCAAACTTAGTCAAAACCTAAATCCAGCTTCACCATTAAATTTCTTGGGTCTAAATTATGTTTGTACCAAAATTTGGTCCCAATCTGAGATTATTTCGACCTAGTTTGTATTTTGGTCAAAGTCTAACTCTTATTATCTCAAATAGCCCCTCAGCTTTTGAAATCTTCACAAAATGCCCCCTAACTTCTTCATCTTCTTTGCAGATTAGTCCTTGCCTCCATTGGAGGTCAACTGACCTCCAGGAAAGCTTTGACCGAGCAGAATCCTACTCAAATGGCAATCAAATTTAGGAATTAGAATTGATTCTAATAGGTTTTCTTGTGTGAACATCAATCCCACCAAATTTGGTGGGATTGATGTTCACACAAGAAAACCTATAAGAATCAATTCTAATTCCTAAAATCCATTGATTTGTGTGTGTGAACCCATTAAATCAATGGGATTCTTCTTGAATCCTATTGGAACCTTCATACATAGCTGCGACCGCAATCAGAGTTCCAACTTCCAGCTGTACGTGAAGAAGACTGTGGGATGGATAGTACCACATCGTAAAGTCTAAAGTCTCTCATGTGGGATTTAAGGGATTTATGATACCTGCTATTCGCCCACGAGCACAGGGGTTGGGTCCCTCACTCACTTCTGCGTACTCCTCATTCGCCTCCACACCGGTGGGTCTGGTCCTGTTCACACCTGATTACCCGGCTAAACCCGGGTTTCTGAGAAAAGAAGAGGAAAGAGAGAGAGAGGGGGGGTTTTGCCCTTCACACCTTATGCTCTCTATACTTAGCCGATTTGAAGAGGCCTTTGCCTCTGTGTTGTGCTTGCCTGTTTCTTGAGGCACGAAGGAGAGAGGAGGCCTTTGCCTCTTCTATGGAGCTGTGTTCTGCTGATTCTGAGGCTACTGTTGGATCATTTAACTTGGTTGATGTGGAATATTTGGTTAGATTTACTGTTCATTTATTTGAGATACTTGAGCTTAATTTCAAGGGTTAATTTGGTGATTCAAATCACCATTTTAACCCTTTATTTTTGTACATTGGTACTTGAAGTATTGATATATCATTTTTGAATAAGTTTAGGTTGCAATTGCTTATATCTTTTACTTAAAATTATGATCTTGAGATTGATTTGCTACTTGCTCCCTACGTTCGACCTCAGATTTCCATTCGAGCATAAATTCTATTTGTTTTTAGCGTTTTATCGGCTATACTGCGTCGTATCATTTTTAAAACCTCAATTCAGAGCAATAAATAGCGGTCATATTTACGTTGGAAAAATTCAAGGCTTATCTACTAGGATCACATGTCACTATCTATACAACCACACTGCACTTAGGCACCTTTCAGCTAAAAATGATGCTAAGACCTGGCTTATTCGATGTATTTTATTATTACAAGAATTTAATTTGGAGATCAAAGGCAAAGCTATTTCACAAAATGTTGTGCCTGATCACTTATCTAAGATCCTAGTCAAGGACCCTCATCTGGATTTACCTATTTTTGATTCCTTTCTAAATGAGTCAATTCTTAACATCTTAAGAGCTAAACTCCCTTGGTGTGTAGCTATGGTGAATTATTTGGCCCCTGGGAGAGTAGCTAATGATTGGTCAAAACAACAAAGAGATAAATTTTATGCTGAGACCAAGTTCTACTTTTGGGATGACCTTAACTTCTTTAGAATTTGTGCTGATAAGATCATTAGAAGATGTGCTCGTGAAAGTGAGTATCATAGCATCCCAACCTTTTGCCACACATTTACATGTGGTGGGCACTTTCAGGAGAGAAGACGGCTACAAAAATTTTATAATCTGGATTCTATTGGCCATCCATCTTCAAAGATGCCTATTAGTTCACTCAGGCATGTACACATTGTTAATCGATTGGAAACATGACCCGCAGAGATATGATGACCCTTAACATGATCTTAGTGGTTGAAATCTTTGATGTTTGGGAGATTGATTTTATGGGACCTTTTATATCTTTCTTAGGATACCAATACATCTTAGAAGCTGTTGATTATGTGTCCATGTGGATTGAGGCAATCCCAACTTGGACCAATGACCATAAAGTAGTGATTGATTTTATTGAGAAGAATATCCTTAGTAGGTTTGGGATGCCTAGAGCTATTATAAGTGATGGAGGTTCTCACTTTACCCATGCCCATTTTACGAACATATTAGGTAAATACGAGGTCACACATAAGATTTCCACACCTTACCATCCATAAACCATTGGTTAGGTAGAAATGTCCAATCGAGAGATTAATACTATCCTGTAGAAAACAATTAGGCCAGATAGGAAAGATTGGGCTACCAAATTAGATGATGCACTCTGGGCCTACTGTACATCTTTTAAGACTCCTATTTGAACTTTACCTTACCGCCTTGTGTTTGGAAAGGCGTGTCATTTACCTATAGAAATTGAGCATAAAGCGTATTGGGCAATTGGGTTGTTTAATATGGATCTAGGTCAAGCCGGGAAACATCGTAAGCTCCAACTGACTTAGTTGGAAGAGATTAGAAATGATACATACAAAAATGCCAAGATTTATAAGAATAAGACCAAGGCTGTGCACGACAAATTTATATCTCGAAAGAGCTTTGAGTCGAATAAGAAGGTATGGTTTTTTGATGCTAAATTGTGACTTTTCCCTGACAAATTAAGGTCTACGTGGAATGACCCATATATGGTGACCCACACATTTCTGTATGGAGCCGTTGAGATTTTTGATCCCAAAACAAGCCAGACTTTTAAGGTTAATGAGCAAAGGCTCAAACCTTATGTTGATCATTGTTTACCTGATTTGGTTACACTTTTAGACCCTTATAAGAGCTGAATTGTGCCTAGCTGAAGGTGTTAAATTTAGCGCTTATTGGAAGGCAACCTAATGTTTTAGGATGTGCATATATTTAGATTGGTTATATATATCTTAGTTTGATTTGCAGATCTGAAGTTAGTCTAGTTATTTTGTGCCAACTTAGGTGCTTCAGGTGATTTCTACTCTTTTTATATTTATAGCATACAATGAGGACATTGCGTGAAATAGGCATAAGGGGTGCATTTATATTTTTGATTGAGTTGTTTTTATATTAGTCTCCAAATTTTGTGTTTTCCTGTTTCACGTGTTTGAGTCTGTAGTATTTCGAAAAAAAAAGAAAAAAATTGATGTTTTGAGTTAAGAAAGAACAAAAGCTTTTGATATTGACGATTTACCGATCCTTAGAAAAGTATTTTCAAAATCTTTTTGCTTAGACTCTTTAGGGGGTACTCAACTTAATTATTTCAAGTATTTAAATAAGGATTTATTTCTTGAATCTTTAAATGAGATTTTAAAAGTCGAAATATTAAGTAAATGGAGAGATAAGTATGTGACTTACCTTCTCTCCCTCTGGTTTGAAAAGTTTGAAAAGACTTGGGCCAATAGAGCAAAGAGGCGATCTTCGTCTTGTTTAAAACTTAGAGTTCAATAAGTTTGCCCAATTGAGGATTCAAATTCTTTTTGCACACATAGAAAGCTTAAAATTCAAGTTCAATTCAAACCTTGGTGGGTTGACAGAGCCATAAAACATTGCTCTTACAACCCAAAGCCAAAGCTAATAGAATCTCTGATTGGGCTGAAGTGCTCTTTATTTGGATCGATACTTGAAAACTGTTGAGTCTTTGTAGATAAGATTTTGAGATATAGATTTCTTTCGATTCATTAAGAAGTTGGTTTAAAGACTTCTAAATCTGTTTTCGCTCAAAACCTGCTTTCCTGTCTGTCTGCTTAGTTTTTCGCATTAAGCTTTACTCGAGGACTAGCGAAAGATAGGCATGAGGCTATGCTATTTCTATATTTATCAACATTAATTATTCCTAACAAATGTTAGTTTGAGGGTGAATTTGGTCAAAATGCATTTAGTTAGGCTAAATTAGTCATTTAGCTTCATTTTGTAAATAATGCATTCTTGTGGGTTTTTATGCAATTTTTCTCATATCTATATTTGGTACCTTGATGTCCTTGTCTAAATATGTGTTGGTACTAGGTTTGAAGTAAATTTGACCCTTGTAGAATGGAGAACTTAGGTTGATCTCACTTATGAAAGGAAGCTGAGCCAATTATGCCCTAGCCTAATTAACCTTAGACCTAGCCCAATTAGAAACCCAATTTTTTCTAACCCTAGACTCAATTACCTAAACTATTTCCCAACCTATATTTGACCAACCATGAGCCTATTTAGAGACCTATATATGGCCGGCCAAAACACATAACCTAAATCCACCTTATCTCCTTAAAACACCTACTCCCAGACCTTAACACAAACCCTAAACTCTATCCTCTCTCTTGTCGCCACCTTAGGGTTTTTTCAAATCTCTTAGTTGCCCACCTTAGTGTCTATTCCTTAACCTTAGATCAAGATCCTAAGGTCCCTAAAAATTCCCCTTAGATCTTATCCTAACCCTTTCCAAAAACCCTAAATTAGTTAGCCTTATCTTTAGCCTAAATCCTAACCATCCATATAGATCCAAGGGAAGTCCTTAAAGACTTTTTATGGCCAGCCATAAGAACCACCATATCCCTTGTGTGCCACCTGCCTTGATCAAATCTAGACCCTCCATCTCCTCAATTCAATCGTAACCCTTCCTTAGGTTCCAACAAAAACAACTTATCATTATACCTTAAGTTTAAATCTAAACCCTTGATTTTTAGACACCTAATCATAGCCTTCCAATTCCTTGATGGATCCACCAATAGGAAGCCTCCATCCCCTCTATAAAAGATCTTGCACGCTCCCCCTCCTCCTTTATGCTACCTTAGTTTAATTTAGTTCTACTCTCTTACCACCTTCCATTAAGTCCTCCTATTTAGATACCCTCACCATATTCCTCCATTAGAGGACCTTTACGCGAACCTCTGCCTCACCCTCTGCTTATGGTCTTCCTCCTTACCTACTTCGGATCTTCTTCCTCAACTTGAACTTTGTTTCAAGGCTACTGCAACAACGGACTATGCTCCAATTTCTACTTCATATCGCTTATTTCTCTAATTTTCTAGTTTTCTAGTTCTAGTTGTAAAAGTTGACTCTGTTGTAGTAGAAATAAAAGTTTTGATTTTAGTTATTTGATTTGCAATCCCTACTTCTCACCCCCTTTCTACTTTTATCTTGCAATTTGATTTCGATCTTCTCATCTCTCTCTTTATTCATAAATACAAAAAAAAAACCAAAAAATTAGTTAGTTCATATTTCATTTTGTGTTTTCGCATTTAGATTAGATTCAATCCCTTGCCTCCCTGTGTTTGACCTGGGAATCACAAGAGTTCTAGTTATTAGTTTGATCTCTTAAAATTGCGATACAACGAATGCTTTTATCTTTTGCAATTTTCTTTGAGTCAGTAGACCTCAAGGTTTCCTTTTTGCATCGAACATTGAGTGTTTCGTCCATTGGTGTCATAGAGAGAAGAGTTGCTCAGGGTAGATGACACCTTAATGCCTGTAATGAAGTCACCCCCGAGTCTGTTTTGAGGTTGTACATTGATTGTGTCCTACGTCGTGGGTCCTTCAGGTAGGCAAGATGTCGTTGGCCTCGATTGAGTCCAATTCAAGGGGCCTTATGAGTAGAGTCAAGTTGAGATCTATAACTCAGTTTTATCATAGATTAAGATGACAGATAATTGATAACATAATAAATGATTCAATGCTTTTAAATGTCCACTAATTGATACTTGATAAACGCTAGTTTATCATCATTCCTATGCCCTAAAATAGGTCTAGCTCTTGGAATTGTTACTCCACAAATGGGTTTCTAGGATGCATTTAAGCATCAATTAGGTTAAGCATGCATTGAATGATTTTTTGTATTTTTGACACGTTTATTTGAGTGTTAGGGATGAACAAATAGCCAGATCTCTAAAACCCTAACATTCAGGAAGGCAACAGGTGAAGAGGAAGTTCAATTCAGCTGGGACTCAACTAGATCTAGCTCATCACAGTTGGATACCAGCTCACCTAGGTTAGGTCTAGCTCTCTTAAGCTCCATTCAGCTTATCTTAGCTAGATGGTAGCTCGAGGTAGCTCAACCTAGTTCAAGTCTGCTCAGATTCAGCTCAACTTAGTTGAGTCTAGCTCATCTTAGCTCCAATCAGTTTACTGAGAGCTTTAGCTAGCTCAACTAAGTTGATAGGAGTCCACCTCAGCTCAGGTCCAGCTCTTTCCAACTTCACTCAACTTTAGTCAGCTAAAAATGACCTTAACCAGCTCAAGCCAGCTCAAGTCCAACTCCCGGAGACTCAACTCAACTCAACTTAGTTGAGTTGAGCTACTTAACCTAAGCTAGCTACTCCAGCTAGTTAGGTAATCTCCGGGAAGACCAAACCTAGCTCACCTCAGCTCAATTTAGCAGAAGCCAGCTCACTTTAGCTTGGCTTAGCAGCTAGCAAAGAACTAGCAAGCTAAGCCAGCTAAGGTAGCTCCTTGCTATTCTCTTCAGTAGTCACCAGCTCCAGTGCCAATCCAGACAGCTCTTCCTCAGCTCCTCTTCTCAAAACCCTAGATCCCTATACCTCTCCACTCTACTTCCCTACTAGCTAAGCTAGCTTACCTAGTTTAGCTTAGCTCTTACTCCCCTACCTTGGCCAACCTAAACCTTAAGCTAACTCCACCCTAAGTCCACTCCAAGACCACTACTTAAGCTACCTACCTCCACCTAAAGTTGGTGCCACCATGCATGCATCCCTTTGCACCACCACCACCTCCAAGAGCCACCAAAAAATGGCATCAACTACACCCATAACCACCCACAAGTGGCGCCAACTTTCCCTCAAAAATCCCTTCACTTCACCACCATCCATCTCCTTTTAAAGCCATCTTCACCATCCACCTCACCACCCTTCTAGAAGCTCTCAAAAGTGGCACCAAACCATGACATCATTCCATGGTTGGCGCCACCTTTGGTGTCCCTTCCAACCACCAACTACCAAGCCTACCACCTTTTCCTATGGCGCCATTAATTCTCCACCCTAGGATCCCCATAACTACCCCTTCTAGCCATCTTATCCATCCATCCTAAAGCCACCAAACCCACCTCACATCCGGTTTGGCGCCATTAATCCTTGGCCCTTGGATCTCCATAACTACCTCCAAAAGCCATCCTAACCTTCCCTTTTATCCATGCTAACCCTCCCCTTCATAAGCCCTATATATACCCCCCATCCTACCACCACTAAAATCACCCTTGGCTACATTATTCAGGTGTTCTTCCACCATAATCCACTAGCCATAGCTGTCCAAGAGAAGAAGGAGAAGAAGAAGATTAAGGAGACACTCTGTCTCCTTTGTGCCTTCCCTTCTTCCCTTCTCTCCTATGCCCAAGCCAAGGGGTCCCATTCCAAGGAAGGCCAGGCAGGAGGACGACCAAAGAGGAGGTTCTTTAGGGTGGTTCACGTCCACCCTTGGAGGAGGTTTTAGAGTGGAATCCTTCCACTCTTGGAGGAGCTAGGGCATGCCCACTAAGTGCTTGCCAAGGAGGAAACACCTTTAAAGGAGCACTTTAAGAAAAGGATTAGGAGAAATCCTTTTCAAGCCCAGGAGCAGCTGAGCTTGGGGCGAAGATCTTCTCCTCTTCACCCACATCACTAGGAGGATTTGTGTTTTCATTTTTTATATTTTCATTCCTATAGTAGAAGCATTCCTCTACTTGTCATTTTGTAAATAATTTTCTCCTTAATCAAAGTTGCCTTTCCATAATCTTTTGTTGCATTTCATTGCTTTTTACCATAGTGCATTCATACCCTCTCTCTAATTACCCTAGATCTTCATGCACCTAGGGTGAGCTTAGGGAGAGGATTTTCTTGTCACTTAGGTTTTAGCTTTAGCAATTTTGGTGTAGTCTTCTTTTATATTTTATCATTCAATTGCCTGTATTTCAAAACCCCATAAAAATATTATATTCAAAAATCACAAAAGGAAAGTTGATTTCCTGTTTTCAAGCGAGAGTGTTTAAAAGTGTAAACTTACCAACTTAGATGACCCTAGATACCACCTCTATCTAGGAATATAAATTTAAAAGAGATTGCGAACTTGCGTGTTACAACGACTCAAAACCCTAATTTTATCAAATCACACATTTTCGCTATCAATACTACTATACTCTAAATAATTAATTAAACCTTACCACACATTCTTGTTAGCTTTCTACTTTCATTTTTTGTCATTCTTTTATTATTCCTAGCCTTTCCTGTCATTTATATTGATGCATTTTCTTGCTACCTATGAGATCCCGTATCTAAATTTTGGATTAATTAAGAGAATTAAGTGATTAACCTTTCTAATCGTAAATTAGAATTTCTGAGCAGTCAATCAAGATATTAAGGGCAACGGGTAGAATTTCTCCATTAGAATACAAATAGGAATTAATCATCCAAAATGGGATTTGAAATTTGAACCACCCAATCTTTGGTGTTGGCAATGCTGAATAATGACTCCATTGGTTAATAGAGGCTAAGGATTCAATTCAAAGGTGGTGGCTAAAGTTGGAGGGTCTTGATGCACTGAAAATGAGGTTTTGGTAAAGGAAAACAAGGACTTGGTGGACCAGTTGCTAATTTTCCCAGCCAAATGAAAGAAATGAAGTTAGATAAGGCCCACCTCCAATCATTGATTTGTTCCTTTCTCAACCATCTCCTTCCCCTTCCACCTACAAAAGAGGGAGAGAGTGAACAGAAGGGAGAGGGAGCACGTCAGCTGTAGCAGGGAAGTGAAGGAGGAGGTGATTAGAGAGCCAATGGTGAAGAACCCCATTAGCACCCCTAAACCTCCTCACCCATGTAATGCCTGAATCCCAGAATGAGTTCTTCCTCCTTGATACTGTGGGGATGAAGAGGGGTTGCATGTCGAGTTGAGTTGTTGGGGTGATTTTGACGATTAGGCTTTCGATTAGTCGAGATGTGTGTGTGGGAGGCCTGACTATGACCTTTGATGTTGTGGGTGTTGTTGTTGTAGGGCCAAGTTGTTGCGATTGGGGAAGTAGTTGCTTGGAGAGGATAGAAGGACCACTGCAGCAACAAGTTGTTTTGAAGCAGAGGTAGGGCCTATTAACCTCTTGTTTATTCAAGTAGACTTGCATTTCAGATGGAATGTAAGGGGGAAAAACCATGGCTCCTCCTCAATAACACAGGGATTGGGTGGTGGTGGTGTGGGAAGACACTCCAACCCAAATCCTAGTTTGCATGCCTTAGAAGATGTGATTTTTATGCCAATCTGTTGTTGTTTTCATGTTTGAGGGGTGAATGGAAGATGTTTATGTAGGCCTATAGGATGTTTGACTGGTTCTCTAAGTTCTCAAGGGCTGGGAATGTCTTTTCCTATGGTGATTTATAGGAGGTGGTTTACATGCGACAAAAACTAAGTTGAACCTTTAGATTATTGTTGTAGTGTTTAGACGCTCAGGAATCATGTGCTTAAGGTTCAAATGTTTGGGGTTCAGGTATAAGAAGGTTTGGACAAGTAGGATTCAAACCAACGCTTAACACATAATGGGTAGCATAGAAGATGAGTTGCCATATGGGGAAATGGAATGACACTCACGAGGAGGTCACGCTTCTTGATACGAGAAGCAATCTAAACTCCACCTGATACAACCATCATCATTGCCTGACAATGAATCTCAAATAACAACAATGGTTTAACATGTAGTAATGAAGGGTTGATTTCCCATCATGTAAGAAACTAATAGCTTAAGTACATAAAGCCTACGGAACCCACAAGGAGAAGGTGTGAGATCACAAGGAATATGATCTAACCAAGTTTGATCTAATTACATCGACTTGATTTAAGCCATGCACAACATCCCATGCTTTCAATCCAATGAGCTTGGCTGATTAGGGTTTAACATGTAACACTTGTTAATAGACGTAAATTTAGTAATCATTTCCTTACCTTTGTGAAGTGGTTGATATGAAACACCTCACTAATATCTTAAAGGTCATAGGATCAAATCCCATGTCCAATAAATTAAACTTTTCATAAAAAGAAAAATTTAAATCATTTTAATAGTAAATTATAGCAATAATTCTCATGCTTAGCTAACATTTTACGTAAAATAGCCTTTGACATTTTCACTTGCAATCATCGGATAGGTAAAAGAAGCAAAACTTTGGATTAAAAAAAAAAAGGGAAAAGAAGCAAAACTTTTCCCCCGTAAAAAGCTAGAAAGCAAACACCAGCAAAGCGCAGATGGCGGGCACCTGATCTGACTGCAGCGCCGCCCATCCATCGTAATTATCAGACGCAAACACCCACACGTATCGTAAAATAATTGAGTCAATAATAGACCCAAATATAGAATACCCCCAAAATAATCGCTGTCTCCACCACCCTGCGCGTTTTATTTGCCCTTCTCCCTTTCTGTCCGTTTCCTCTCGTCTCTGTTAGGGTTCGTTCGTACACTTGCGCTACGCGGTGGGTGGGGAAGCCTCCCTTCCGCGGATCCTTCCCTTGGTTTCCAGGTGAGTATGATTCTTACTTCTTCCATTTGAACCCGTTTTTTCTGGCCATTTGGGAGGACGAATCAATTCCAGAGTTTTGGTTGTTCCAAGGGTCCGAAATTTGCGAGCTTTTCTTTTGTGGTTTTAGGGTGGTGGTGAGAGTTCAAATAAGTTTGGTTCTTTCTTTGTTTCGGCATGTATGCCTCAAGTGGGAATCAAGTTTGTAGACATACAATGAAGTTTACTCAATATTGGATGTAGGATCCATAAAAAAGGACCTTTTCCTTGAAAAAAAGAAAAAGAACAAGAAAACTTAGTGCCTGGAAATTGGACTGTTTTGGGCATTTTGAAAAGGAATTTGAGTGGGGAAACTGCCTAAAGGGTTTTTGGGTGGTTTGGAGAACAGGGCTTTAGTGGAGCTTTTGTTATGAGTTTTGGTTGTGGGAGGTTTAGCTTTGGGGTTTTGGAGATGTTACATGGGATAGGTGGGGAATTTTGGTAAGCCTGGTGCTTTTTCTCCTTTCATTTAAATTTCTTTTATGGTACTTCTCTTTCGCCCCTTTGGCAGGAAAGGGTGGGTGATTGTGCGTTTGATTGCTTGATTTGGAGGCATGGGCATTTTTTGTTTCCCTCTCTCCTTTTTCTTACAGCATATTGTTATGAACTTGGATGATTTTGCATTTGTGAGGTTGAGTTAGGATGAATCAGAATTTGTTGCTTGTTTCCATTTTGGATCCTTTTAAACATTTGGCAGATGCCTTTGATGACAAATCCTATCAGGAAAAAGAAACCTTGATTTAGAGAACTGAAATTTGCGAGTATTAGAAGGCTTTCTTTGCCAGCAAAGTTTAGAGTAGATCGATAGGGTTTGGTCAGTCTGAGTTAGCAGGTTGGGGTAGTTTGATTTTGGTTTTGGTGGGCTTAGTGGTTTGGGAGTGATATTTTAGTGGAATTTTAGTTTGTAATTGAGATCGAAAGTCCACACTATAAGATGTTGTGCAGTCCTTTGGAACGCTGAAAAAATTGGGTAAGACTGCAACTTTCTTTCTGGTATCAGGAGAATGACATGTTTCTTTTATGAAGAGGAGTTTTTGTGTAATGTGAATGTATATTCTGGACCTGTGATCCATTAACTTCTATTTTCAAGATTTTTTTTTGAAAGTGGTCTATTTTCAAGATTTATTTAAGAATTTAGAGAGTTTTGGTGAATTGGGATTTGCTTCTGGTTTTTGCTTTTAATTTTTTACAGATGATGTGTGACTACTAGCTGTTTCATGGGTCCAAACATGCAAGGCTGAAATTTTGAAGTCACTTTGTGGGAGATTATTACCTTTTCACAGATAATTTAGTGTTCTTAAACATTTGTTCTTTGTCATAGAAGAATCGGTGTAATTTCAGGCTTCAGCTCTCTTTGTTGCTGTACTCCCTTTTCTCAGGATTTATCCACTTGAAGTTCTACAACTTCTCATTTACCAGGTGTGCAATTTTATTGAAATGGAATAATTATTCATGTGATGATTAATTGGACTTTCTTCTTTCATTTGATGAATAATTCTTGATGTGCAGATAAAAATGGCGATGGAAGTAACTCAGATACTTTTGAATGCTCAATCAATTGATGGTGCAGTCCGGAAACATGCTGAGGAAAGTTTGAAACAGTTTCTTGACAAGAACCTTCCCAGATTCTTGATTTCACTTTCAGGTGAACTGGCAAACAATGAGAAACCTGTGGATAGTCGCAAATTAGCTGGCTTAGTTCTCAAAAACACCTTGGATGCCAAGGAGCAGTATAGGAAGTTAGAGTTGGCTCAAAGATGGCTTTCATTGGACTCGGGTGTCAAGACCCAAGTTAAAGGATCCTTGTTGCAGACTCTCTCTTCCCCTCTGCCAGATGCTCGATCTACTGCATCTCAGGTCATCACCAAGATTGCCGCTATTGAGTTGCCTCATAAACAATGGCCTGAACTTATCGCATCTTTATTGTCAAATGCCCATCAGCCTCAGCCTCATGTTCGGCAGGCAACCCTTGAAATGCTTGGTTATGTATGTGAAGAAGTTTCTCCTGATGTTGTTGACCAAGACCAAGTAAATAAGATACTGACAGCTGTCGTTCAAGGCATGAATGCTTCAGAAACAAATATTGATATAAGGTTGGCTGCAACCAGAGCACTGTATAATGCTCTAGGATTTGCTCATGCAAATTTCACAAATGACATGGAGAGAGATTATATAATGAGAGTTATTTGTGAAGCAACCTTGTCTTCTGACGTGAAATTGCGTCTGGCAGCAGTTGAGTGCTTGGTTGCTATTTCTTCCACTTATTATGATAAGCTAGCACCTTACATGAAGGACCTATACAATATCACTGCTAAAGCTGTAAAGGAAGATGAGGAACCTGTCGCTCTTCAGGCTATTGAATTCTGGAGTTCTGTTTGTGATGAGGAGATTGATATCCTAGATGAATATGGAGGTGACTTTACAGGTGATTCTGAGGTTCCTTGTTTTTATTTCATTAAGCAGGCTCTCCCTGCTCTGGTTCCACTGCTATTGGGAACCCTCATTAAGCAGGAAGAAGATCAGGATCAGGATGAAGGTGCATGGAACATTGCCATGGCTGGAGGAACATGCCTTGCTTTGGTTGCACGGACTGTTGGAGATGACCTGATCCTGCTGGTCATGGCTTTTATAGAAGAGAACATTAACAAGCCTGATTGGAGGCAAAGGGAGGCTGCTACATATGCATTTGGTTCTATCATGGAGGGTCCATCTCCAGATAAACTTACACCTATTGTAAATGTTTCTTTGAACTTTATGCTAGCTGCAATGGTGAATGACCCCAACAACCATGTGAAAGACACCACTGCATGGACACTTGGAAGGATATTCGAATTCCTCCATGGCTCGACTATTGAGACACCAGTCATTACAGATGAAAGCTGCCAAAGGATTCTAACTATCCTGCTTCAGAGCATGAAAGATGTTCCGAACGTTGCTGAAAAATCATGCGCAGCTCTGTATTTCCTTGCCCAGGGCTACGAGGATGCTGGATCTGCGTCACCTTTGTTGCCCTTTCTGCAGAACATTGTCCAGGCTCTACTGACGGTTACTCACAGAGAAGATGCAGGAGAATTTCGGCTCCGTACTACAGCTTATGAGGCTTTGAATCAAGTTGTTAGGTGCTCCACTGATGAAACAGCTAGTACAATCATGCAACTGGTACCTGTTATTATGATGGAGCTCCACCAGACTATTGAGGGACAGAAAAGTGTGAAGCAGAATGAATTGCAAGGCTTTCTTTGTGGTTGCTTGCAGGTTATCATTCAGAAACTTGGTTCTTCAGAATCGACAAGGTATGCCTTTTTACAGTTTGTAGATCAGATAATGGAACTCTTTTTCAGAGTTTTTGCATGTAGAAATGCTACTGTTCATGAAGATGCTATGCTTGCAATTGGGGCCCTGGCATATGCAGTAGGGCCAAATTTCGGGAAGTATATGCAAGAGTTATACCCTTATTTGGAGATGGGTCTACAAAATTTTGAGGAATATGAAGTTTGTGCTGTCACCGTTGGCGTTGTTAGTGACTTGTGCAGGGTTCTAAATGACAAAATACTTCCTTATTGTGATGGGATCATGACCCAATTATTGAAAGATTTGTCAAGCAGTCAACTGCATCGATCTGTTAAACCCCCAATTTTCTCCTGCCTTGGAGATATTGCCCTGGTAATTGGAGAAAACTTTGAGAAGTATCTAATTTATGCAATGCCTATGCTCCAGAGTGCTGCAGAGCTTTCTGTTCACACTTCTGTCTCTGATGATGAGATGATTGAATATGCAAGCCTTTTAAGAAATGGAATTTTGGAAGCATACTCTGGGATATTCCAAGGTTTCAAGAGCTCCCCAAAGGCACAACTGTTAATGCCATATGCACCTCATGCTTTGCAGTTTGTCGATGGTTTGTATATGGAGAAAGACATGTGAGTCACCTCTTAAGATCTCTTTCTTTCAATTCGTTAGTATAAATCATGTTCCCATGGTTAACTTGTTCATGTTGTCAGGGATGAAGTGGTGATGAAGACTGCAATTGGTGCCCTGGGTGACTTGGCTGATACCCTTGGAAGTAGTGTTGGTCCATTGATCAGTCTGTCTGTCTCAAGCAAAGACTTCTTAGACGAATGCTTGTCGTCTGATGATCAATTGATTAAAGAGATAGCTGAATGGGTTAAAGTAGCAATCCTTCGTACTGTTTCTGGTTGATGCTCTCTGGTTTCATTCAAGTCCATCTATATGCATTCATGTATGTTTGGTTGAGTCTGGGATTGCATGGTTGTCTTCTGCATCACCATCTTTGCATGGGTTTTATTACATGGAGTCCTTGGGCATTGCCAACTCAGGTGGTCTCCATTGAGTCAGTCTTAGATGAAGAAATGAGTTAGTGATGGCCCCATTTTTGACATCAACGCCACAGAAATACCAGGGCTTGCACGTCTTCTTGGAAAGTTTTGTACACCTTTGAACTCATTAGTTTTCTGTCATCTTGGCTGAGACTCAACCTTCTATAGGCTTCGGATATTTCCTTGGCACCTCATCCCCAACAAGGTCAACATAGTACCCTGTTCATCTTCAGTATCTTCCATTGAATGTGCGGAAATGCCTCCCTCCTGTCACTATCTGCATCTTTCTTTTTCTTTTTCTTTTTCTGTTTTTTGAGATCATTTGTAATTCCTTTCTACTTCTCAGCATTTCTGTCTGTCAAGCTTAAGTCCCATAATCAGTCCTCTGGCTGCTTGGGACATGTATACATATAAATTGCATTGTTTCCCATTCATCTCATTAGTCTAGGTTGTTTAGGTAGCCATGAAACTCATGGCATTGTTTATTGGTCTTTCCAAAATTCGAAATTTTGCATATGCTTTATTTAATTACCTCCAAGATCTCAACTATAATGCCCATTTCTTTTAACAAAAAAGTGGCACTATAATGCCCACTCTGGATATTATGTTGGGCATGATTTTGATCTTTGTTTTTCTATCAGCCTTCCGTTCTCCATTTTTATTTGTTCTCAAGGCTTTGGACTGCTATTTGAAGGTGTCATTAGTAGAGAAAGTACTGAACAAACAAATTCCGTGTCTTCAAACATGATGAGTTCATTCATGGATAGTGGGAAGTAGGAAAAATTGTGCAGTTTGTTATTTTCATCATGTCAGATTCCCCTTTCACATCACTTTTAGACAATGCGCAGGTAATCGAGGTAATGAAGTGGTTTTGTCCATCATGCATGATGTCTGGGCTCTTCCCCTCTTTCCTTCGTTCCTTTTTTTGGTTTTTTCTTTTTTGCCTGCAACTTGCAAGGGTAAGTCCTAGTTGATGCATGCCCAGAAAGATGCCTGGGGATCGAGGCCAGCTGTTGCAGGATGGAGATTGTTTATGGTTCATGTTAAGATCAGAATCCTCTTGGAGCAGAAAGGGACTTCTACTGACATGGGCCAATTTTTTTTTAAGGATAAATATGGTCGGCATGGGATTATCATACCATGGGCTGTACATCCTAGCAGGAGTCTTTACCACTATACCATGGCCTCTAACAGCAGTTTGGTTTGTGCCTTGGTATCATGGGTAGTGAGAGCTTGAAGATTTATGCGGATAGGTTGCATATTTGTTTAGTTCTTCCTATATGTCAGCCAATGCATTGTGTTTCTATATCTCAGAATGCCCTGGAACAAATCTGAATGGAATTATTGGCAATTCTATCAACTTTGGTAGAAAGTTTATTTTTTGTTCTTATTTCTATTGCTTGCTGCTGCTGGCTTTTGTATCAATGGTTTGCAGATACAGATGATTTCCACAGATGTATCTTGATGGTGTGGGGAGGGGAATGGTATATCATGGTGCATACTTATCATGCCGTTTTTCTTAAGTAATAATCCTTTTCTTTGGTTCTTAGGGAGTTGATCTTCCTATCCATGCCGTTATGATGAAACAACCAGCTGAAAGCTTCTTGTTGAGCTCCTGTTATCGATTGTCTCAACTTTTCTTATCATTTTGCCTGAATATTGATTTGTATTTTCACAAATCTCATCATTACTTTCTTCCTTTCACAAAAGATGATTGAGCGGAAGGAAGACACGGATACCTCCATCAAGGATCGGCCGTACATACAACAGGCTGACTTTTTGAACCATGAAGTTTGCTTAGAAGTGGGTGGCGTACATTTTGCCCTGTAAATTAATTTTGTTGCCTAGATATCCGTAAGTATAGTAGAATGCATGATAAAGAAGGGTTTTTCTAAGAGATGCCCTGATAAAATTTTGCGTTTACATGTTGGCCCTTGTAGAAATGGCTCTTATTATGTATTTTCCCTCTTTCATGTTATCTAATTATCTGAAATCAATATCTCTTGAGCTGACTTCTGTTTTTATTTCTTCAGAAAAAGATCTAAATTCTATGCCCGTATTTCTTGGAATGGATGAAAACACAAAGGGCATCCAACTAAAACTTTTCTGGACCCCTTTTCCTTTCCATTTCGTTGCGTTTCCTATGGCAGCACTCTACCCGTGGTGTCTGAACCTTTTGTTCTTTCCCGGTGCCGATTAGATCAGAGAAGGGGTGGTGGACTCAATATGGTTTGCTAATACTAGCTTTGATATAAAAGAAATAAAGAGCAATATATACCATTAAATTGGGCTGGGATATGTGCTCCGATTTGATCTATCTATGGATAGATGTTACGTAGTATTGGTTACCCGTCACGGTCGAACCGACGGGGTTCATATATAGCTTGTTTTCAAGTTTCTCTGAGTTTGAAACCTATATATATATATATAAGTTTTAGAGGTCTAAAACCGGAAAAAGGTCAGAAAATGTTTAAATATTGGTGCTCAAAGTGTGTAACTATTTTTGTTTTTGTTAGAAATGTGTATGGGAGAGAAAAAAATGTGCACTGCCTCCCCCTATTCCCATTTAAATGTTCCTTTCTTGTACAAAGCACCCAACCAGAAAGGAATATCTTTTACCTAAAAGAATTTATATTAATGCAAATAAAACTTACAAGCATAGAGGTCTATAGCATATGCGCGCGTGCATACATAATTTTTATAAAGTGAAAGTAAATGCCTTTTTTTATAGTACCAATAGGAGATCGTTATGGCTATTGCGAGAGGGGAATTGAGTTTATGAACTGAGGAGTTTAGTTATTGCGAGAGGCCTCCAGTCTCCTGTCTATTCTCCTTAAAAAATGAGGTACTTGGTGCATTTTCAAATCTCGTCCATCCTTCCATATTCACATTCAAATTCTCTTGCTCATTTCTCGATTTATTTCTAAATCAATTTCAATAATTTGATTTCTCATCATAATCGAGCCTTTTTAAGGGCCATTTTGGAAGGCAAATAAACAACGAACCTCATCTTGGACCTCAAAACCAATGCTTCCTATAAAAATTAGTACCCGCACGGGATAATTTTGCAAAATGGTCGGCTATTTTTAGCTACGTAACCATGGAGCCTCCAAGCCTCCAAATTGAGATATATTAATTGGTACATTGTTTCAATATTTTTACCATCCAATCCACCATTCCGATGCCTGCTGTTCTTTCTTATGCCCAGTTTATTAGACTCTTGTGAGATTAATTATCTCCTGGATTTTCTCGTAGAATCCCACTCCAGCGAATTTCTTTGTTCTACTTCCCAAAAATAAGGAGAATCCACTGCGTTAAGCTGGAATAGGATTTGAAATGTGCATCTTTTTTCTTTCAAGGTAAATGTAGTGGACATGAGGTTTTATCTAATGACCTCTTAAGGTTTTATTTGTTATGTAGGATACAATAACTTATCCCATATTTGGTAAGTTTAATCTCTGGATAAAGTTATCCAAGGGGAGAGCCTCAAAATTCAGGATAAATTTATTTTAGGTGAAGCCCTCCAACCGTTGGTCAGCCGCCCGCCTCGTTTCTTCTGCTCGTGCGATCTGCGGCTGTTGAACGAGAGTCGTCCGATCGAAGATCGGACGGCTGAGAACCCTCCTCGGCTACGATCGGATCGCGCCTCGGGCGCGCGTGTGCGCGGGCATCATCGCCGGCATGCGCACGCACGTGGGCGCTTGTGAGCTGCGATTGCGCCGCGTGGTGAGATCTCGGCTGCCCGCTGCTGATCGGGCGGCCCAATTTCACCGCGCACATCGTCCGTCTTCGATTTCAACTCCGCATGGCTCGAACCCGCGTCGCGTGCTTGCGGGCGTGCGTGCTAACCGTTGCGACACGCCTGCACCTTATCGCGGCAACTGCGGGCGGGCGCGCGAGTCTCGGCCCTCCGATCGAAGATCGACGGCCAAGATCTAATCTTGGCTGGATGAAGGCGCGGCACGTGGTGGAGCGGGGGCTGACGTGGTGCAATATGGGCCGTTGATGTCCAGATCAACGGTCAGAACTTCTTGGGCCCATTGTAGGAGCTCCGGATGTCAGATTTGGCCGATCTTGTGTCCGTCGAACTCCGTTCGTCGTTCTGAATCCATCCATGCGTTCCGATTGCTCGTCTGAGGCCTGTTTTGACAAATGCTTACACAAATAGCCATTAATACAGTTTATAAGCAATGTTTGTACATGATGCATGCAATGCTCCCATTCTAGTTATGTTGTGCCTTTTATTCTTAAGATGGGCCATATTCAACATAATTATCACCCCCTTGTGTAGTGTTATCACTTTCCCATGCGCTTTTGGACATCTGAACACATCACCAGACGTCCGGAGGTGTGTCCAAACGACCGAAGGCATTGTCCGACATTTGGAACTGCCTTCAGACGATCGCAGAGAAGGTCTAGACGTCTGAGGATACTGCAAGGACTTAAGGTAAGATCTGACGCCTTTTAAGACGTCTGGGATTATTCCCAGATGTCTGATTTTGAATAGTAGGCACGTTTTTGACTTGTTAGTGTCCGATTGGGGTCCATTTTACACAAATGAAATACCTGTACTTTCCTCGCGAGTTCCTCTACGTACTAGTATTTTGTACATTGTTCTGAACTCTCCTTTTGTGATGTATTCCTGGTATAGGGTTTCAGCTTGCTGCGTATTTGGGGCTCGCAGAGACGCTTGGATCTGCGGTTCGAGCCCCCATTACTCCCGTGTTTCCTGGTAAAGTGGTTTAATTCCATTAATAATATTTAAATAAGAATGTGCTTGTGGAAATAGTCGAATGGAACCCTAGGATGTGGCATGAACCTTAGGGTAGAGAAAGGAATGAACCGTTTGTGCTGTATGATGTACTTCCATGCATGATTGAGATAAACTACTGGTAATTGCCTGTATTATAATTGTGAGTTGCCTCTTAGAATATGAGCTGCTTGTAATTAATAAATAATTACCTGTGAAATCATCAGTTGCATGTATCGAATTATGGAAACACGAGCTGCCTGTATATGGATGAGAAATGAATTGTGAAAGGTGAAATCTGGATCAGAATAAATGAGGTGAACATGAGCATAAACCCTAAACTCCTGTGGATAGATGGAAACCTGGAATGTAGATGGGAAGTGTGCTGGCCCTTGAGTACGTGGTACTAAGGAGAGAAATTGTACCCTTTTTGTATAAAGCAGAGCTAGACTCCCTTCGGTTGAGACCTGGGGGCTAGGATTGGCCACTCTACACCGACTCCTGTTGGCCCTCGTGTACGTGGTACCGAAGCGAGCTACTAGTGTAGGGAGGAAGCTAGCCACCCCATGGGGCCCAGGTTTAGCTAGCCACCCTACACCGACTTATTAGGCCTTCTGGGCAAACCGGGGTAGTCAGACGAGGGTGCGCGGACTGTAGAGGGGCGAGACCCCTGTTCTGAGTGAGCAAGGCCCTATAATGTTCCGTGCTGTACTTGGGCGTACTCGCTAGCGGAAACGACTGATCGCGTGTCAATGTGGGGTAGCTACCCGTGCACTTATCATGCATGCCGTAGTCACCACTACGTCTTGACAGTGACCTCGGGGTGGTTGACTGGGTGTAAGACTACCACGGGGGACTCTCCCAGCCAAAAGAGCACCACGTGTACCTTCTACTCTATGGAAAAGATTGCAATCAAGATCATTCCCACGAGGAACATGCAAGATCAAGAATATCTGGATGCTTGAGAGAAATGGGTGAAACAGAAATATATATAAAATAGATAAATAGAAATGAGAATTAAACATGTTGCTTTTACTGTTTTGTACTTAGATAATATATATACCACTTTACTGAGCGTTCACTGACTCTGTCTTTTCATAATACTGTTCAGGACCAGGAGTTAAGCAGCCCGACCTTCTGGCTGCGGAGGGTGCTGGGCCCAATTGAGCCAAACCGTAGTTTCTTCAGCACTTCCTTTTCTTTTCTCTATTGTTGTAGTAAGTAATGGACTTTTGGTTACTATTTTGTTTCTACTGTTTACTTTCGCTTTCCGTTGTTATTGTTGTTGTGGTAGTATGTACTGAAACAACAAATTTATTTTCCTTTTCTGCTTTGTACGTTTCTTCTGCTTAGTTATGTTGCATATGTGAATGTAGTTTACTTTCCTACTTTTGGTTATTTCTTGTTGGACGACTGGGTCTTTGGATTAGTCGAGGCGAGCCAGTCTCAGATCCTGTAGGGATCCGGGAATCGGGTCGTAATATAAAACACTTATTAAATCAAATATGCATGCATGACCTAAATGCAGAGATATTTACATATGAAACATGCTAAGACTAAGATAAATTAGGCATTTTATATCCATTAATTGCACTTGTATCAATTAGTCCAATTAATTAGGGTAATTAATACTTAACTATTTTCAAGAGATATACACGTTAAGCACTTAACGTTCACCTAATTGATCGATGCCTGATCAATGGTCTAGTACTAGATTGGTCGACAAGTTGAGCAGTCAAATGACTGGCTTCTTAAGGGTTGGTCAATGCATATAGGAATTAGTCAGTGCCTTTGAACTGAAAAGGTTGTTTTATTGCCTTTTGGTGATGGGTTAGGCTCTCTATATGACTTAATGGCAAAGAAATTTTCGCTTGTCAGATGATGTGTCAGAAAAATATGTTAGATGTGGTAAAATCGCATGGTGGAAAATATCCCAGATAAAAAATATGTATCAATAAAAACTAACCACCATGGATTATATCATATCCATAAGGAGGAACGAGCTAATAGACTCACATGGGTTTCCACTTAAGATCTTGATTCACAAAAAATATGTAGCAGGATTATTCTTAAGCTAAAGGATATTACATGCACTCATTACCTAAAAATGTAACATAAAAATATTTCAACGTTGCTATTGGGAACAACTCCTTCACCTTAATGAGTAATCCTTCTATTCTATGTTTCACCAATATGAAAATTGTCACATGCAATAAATGAGACAGAGATATCTAGAAAACCCAACATGAGAGAAGGTGAAAATGTGTGAAATCAACTAAATGCAAGGGCTTGAGAATCAAAGCACCACACAATATAATATAATATTTCCAAAAATCCCACCTCAATCGATCGTTATTGCATTTAATCCCCTTTTCTTGTAGCTATACAGGGGATGGGTTTTCCTCGGCCGTGCGCATGGAGAAGGACGCCGGCGACCGACTGGCGCTCGGTGGAGGTCGGCAGCGACGAGGGCGTCACGATAACGGTGGTGTGGCAGCGAGAAGTGGTTGGTGTTGTCCGGACGGTGAGGAGGAGGGGCGGTGGCTATGGGGCTGTTGGCGGTGCCGCAGCCGCGCGCGGTCGTGAGGAGGAGGCGCGCGAAGGTCTGGTGGCGCGCGAGGGTGCGCCCAAGGTGGCTGGAGGTGGGTCAAATGGAGTCGGGGTCGGCGAGGGGTCGACAGTGAGGAGAGGTAGTCGGCAGGGTAGGTGCTCTGTTGCTGCTGCCTGGAGTAGATGCAGGCGGCGCTGGCTGCGCGGGAAGCGGATGAGCGCGAGGGTGGCTGTGGGCGCGCGGGCTGTGTCTGCGCTCGAGGGCATGCGCGCGTGGCGTGCGGTCGTCGATGAGTACGGAAAGGTGGCTGCGCGGTGAAGGTTGTTGGGTTTCTTCAGAGCTGTTGGTGGTGATGAAGAAGAAGATGATGATGAGGGGGGTGCGGTGGTGGCTGGTGCAATCGGAGATGTAGGAAGCGGGTGTGGTGAGCACTGTGCGTCGAAGAGGACGGCGGTGACATTCTCTGCACGCGTGGTCCAGGCGGCTCACGGTCGTTGGAGATGGCTGTCGCGAGGAGGAAGGTCGTGGCTGATGGAGCCGAGGCGGAGGGCGCGGTGGCGAGGGTGGTCGCTGCTGTCGAGGGTGTGGCGGAGCGAGGTGGTGGAGGCGCGGTGGCAAGGGGGCACGGTCTTGAACGTGGCTTGCGGTGGCGGGAAGTGGTCGTCGTAGTTGGTGGTACACGGTGGTGGAAGGAGGATGATGAAGGTGTAAAGAGGGAGTTCCTCTCGTGAGGAAGATGAATCCCCTGTTCTCCATGTGCCTGAATGTAAGAGAGAGAAGAGAATGAGAGAGAGATTATCGGAGGGAGAGAGGGAAAATAAGAAAGGAAAGTAAAGAAATATCAGGGAATGTACATTGGAAATAAGAGAGTGGTGGATATTTGTGTCTCAAATAGGGTAAAAGATCTTTGATGGAAAGAAATAATTATGGGAGGTAATCCTAGGTTCTAAAAATAAAATTTTTTTCTTTTCTTTATTTTTCGATAAAACCCAAGATACCAAAATTGATATACCCAATTTATTCTTGAAAAAATATATATATGTAAATATATTAATACATGAATATAATGGATGTACCTCCATTTAATAAAAATGTGAAAATGATAATTCACGAGCTTAAATAATTTTATCAATGTAATATATATTTTAAATTAAATTCTCATCTCACTGATAATGCACTTAATATCTAATTTAGTCCATAACATGGACTTATCGCCTAACAGCTAGGTTTGTTAACATTATTTTTAGGCTCTTTAACAATAATCTAAGGAAAGAGAAAAGACAATAAAGATACAATGATTACAACAAAATATCATTAACAACTCAATCTTTTTCTTCAAGTTTTGAATCTTCACTTCTTTGCTCCTTAATGCTTTTGTCCTATGCTCAATTTCTTTTCTTGACAACCTTTCATAGAGCTTGAGCTTGGGCTTTGAATCCATCAAGCTCAATCCATTTGCTAGACCTGGAATATTAGTCTCCAAAGATAATATAAAATAAATCCATTTTGTTATCATCAAAATCATTGATCGTAGTGTTTATGCACCAAAATCTATCCCCCCTCCCTTGTAGGAAAATCAATACTTTCTTATATGTTTGAGAAGATTGACTTATTGTTATTAGAGTGTAGAGCTGACTTGTGATAAGGTTTATCCCAATTCCCTCTTTATTTGTCAACCTAAATGAGGTCTTGAGAGCCTTGGATTATGAACCACTAGAAGGAAAATAGGGAGCTTAGTCAATAAGGCATTGTTTAACCTTATTTCAATGAGACAATACCCATACTTGCTTCCTAAGGACAAATTAGAGCTCTAGCTAATGGAGAACCTCAATGGCTTATGGTCCCTCCTATACTAGCTTGATATGCTAAGATTCAATTTTCTAGCTTCCTTCCTCTTTCTTAATAAGAATGTCCCCCCAAACATGTGAAAGTAATCTTTGCAAGATAGCTAGTTGTAGCTTAGATCCCCTTCCTTAATATGGAAAGTGCTTTAAGGAAAAAGAAGGCCTTAGCTCCATTTAAAGAGAAAGACGAAACCTCAAACGGGCATAGGAATTAGAGGAGGGAAGAATCGAGATGCCAATCTCCTTCTTAAGGGGACACTCCATTATCTCTCTAATTGTTGGCTCACTAGCTTAGCCTAAAGGAAGCTCAACAAGTGAGGACCTTCATTGGAGAGGGAACTGACTATCCCCTTGCTCCTTTCTTAGATAGGGGCAAATAAATTGATGAGACCTTGCCTTACCTCCTCACCAAAGAGTCAAAGGACCACTATTTAAACATAGGGGGAAGTTGGACCTTGGGTTCTTGATTTCGGGTTAGTGAAAGGGACTAATAGATATGTAAAAATTTTAGTGGAGCAAGCTTGCTTGTCTTCTAAAGCAACTTTTACCATTTTAGACTAGAGAAGTATCGAAGAAGTTTGCATTGATTTACTTCACTATTATGCCAACTTATGGAGTATCCAATGACCATCCAATGCTTTGTATCCAACTAAAGGTAAGTTCGAGTGGGTTGACATAAGTTATACAATCCTATACAAGAAAGTGAGCCTTTTTCCTATTCCATATCTGGTATGAAGTAAGGTTAATGAGGACTCGGTTGAGAACTACCTTCAAGTAGTCCAACTCATTTATTTTGCTGTGAAGACTTAAACCTTATGGATCATGATTTTCAGTACAAATGTTGATCTTTATGTTCTTTTCCTCTACCTAGGGAAGCCAATTTTGTGCTTTTGCTTTTGAAGCCTCATGCCTACTAATAGGCATATCTAATGCATTATGTAATATCAATGGAATCAAATCTTCATGGTGCATTACTGATCCCTTTTTTCATTTCCCTCCACTGCACCATGCTCTGTATTGTTCCCTTCAATATGAATACACCATTCTTGGTTAGAATACAGTGCTATGGCATATTAGAGTAGTTCCCTCTCACTCACTCAAGTAGTTCCCTCTCTGCCCTTGCAACTTTTGACTCGCTCCTCACTAAATAGTTAAGTTTGAATTAAACTTCTTTAAAAGAACAATAGGGGTTAACTTAGTTGCTAGTCAACCTTCCACCAAGATTTTACTCCATGGGGTCTATGGGTTCTCTTTAAGTAAGCTAATTAATTGCAAGGTAAGGGGTGAATAGAATTGGGAAGGGTGGAGCATCTAAGCACACAAAACAAGGGATAGAGGCAGGCTTGACACTTAAGATGCTTGTCTTTTGAAGAAGATCTGCCATAGATTTCCTCTGGGTAAGAACTACTCCACATGCATTTCTAGCTTCTTTAACCCCAAGGAAGTATTGGAGAAACCCCAAGTCTTGCGTACCAAAGTGCTTGACCAAGAACTCATTTGTATCCTTTATCCCTTGTACATTATCACCAATCAATATGATATCATCTACATACACCAACATCACAATGATCCCTTTATTGATTTTTTGCAGAAAGAGAGAATGATTTTTGTTGAGAGTTGTGTTTTATTATGTATAGTCTTTTGGTTATTGGTCCATTGTATGGGGTTAGGTCTGTAATTTAACCTTAGGTGTCTCTCCATATAAAGACCCTTAGGGTTTCTTAATGAATTCTTTCCATCTTTTTTCATCAACATGGTATCTAAGCATGGTGGATCCTAGAGTCTTTGTGCCGTAGTATCCTACCACCAAAACCCTAGATTTCTTTCTCTTTCCCTCTTTTTGTCTCTTCCTAGCTGTCTGTAAACCCTTCACTAGTGCAGCCACCTGCACCCCTCCTCCGCCCTACAGCAGTAGCCTTAATTTCGTTTGATGAGAGCCTCATCATGAGCCATAACTAGCTCATTTTGACCCAATAAAGAAGATAAAAGCTCCTACATAACCTAGAAGAGGGCCTAAATAAAGGAATAAGTGCTCTGAGAAGAAAACATGAATTAAAGGTTAAAATTGTAATTTTACCATTGCAGTACATAAACAAGATTTCTCAGAAGCAAAACATAGGTAAAATGGTCAAAATGAGATAAAAAGTGGGGTGATTCAATCAGAAATGGGTTTATGTGCAATCTAGGAATTAAATGACATTTGGTAACCCTAAAACAGACCCGCTTAAATTAACAAGGTTCTGGTCAGGATAAAAATAAAAAAAACCCTCTAAAAATCATGGAAAAATATCCTCTAGGGTTTAGAACACTTAATTTGGCCTTTGGAACCCAGTTTGACCTAGATTAGGGTCCTAGCTCTTCAAGTAACCTAATTTGGGTTTTTACGCAAAATGTCCAGTCAAACGAGGTCAAACCTAAAATCCAACTTCACCATTGGATTCCTTAGGTCCAAATTAGGTTTGTACCAAAATTTGGACCTAAGGGGATGTCAACTTGACCTACTTTGCAAATTAGTACACCCAAATCACAACTTGGTCCCTATCTTTTGAAAATCATTGTAGAGAGCTCCCTAAGTTCCTCGCCACCTTTGCAATCAGGTCCTGTCGCCATTGTTAGGGCAGAACCGATCTCCGGCGAGGTTTGGAGAGGGATTACTCTCTGATCCCTCAGAGATTCCCTCCCAGAAATGGAAGGGAGATTCTCTGAGGAATTCCCTTCCATCTAAAGCCAATCACGATCTCTGGTGTGAACCCAATCTCTCGTGCGAACGCACGAGGGATTTAGGTATCCACCTTCTTTCCTTCTTCGGTGAGCCGGCGGAGGTGATTGCGTGCCCTCCACGCACTAGAAGGTTCGGCCAACACCTATAAAAGGATCTTCAGACCCGGCCACAGATCTTCTGACTTGAATTGGCGGAGATTCCCCCAAACTTTCCTCTCTTCCATCTTTGGCCAAGAGACCCGCAAGCTCCGGCGACCTCCTCCCCTCCTTCCTGTCGCTCTGCTGCCATACCAGCAGCAAAGTCAACTTCGCCTCTTTCTCCCGCATCGCGTAGTACCAGGCACGTTCTCCTGACCTCGTCCTCGTCGCCACTCCCTCCCTCAGGGTTCTTCTTCTCCGACGACGGCAGCTACGCGCCATCGGCTCCGCTGCCTCCCTCCCTTCCAGAACACTCCAGATACCTTCTCTAACTTTCCCTCTCTCTTTTCCCCCTGTTATTTTAGTTAATTGCCCCCCAACAGTGCCTGACCACCTCCATCTTCCTCGCCTCCAACCGACCTCCGGCGAGCTGCATCCACCATTCCGCCCCTCCACACGGCTCGCCAACCATCTCAGAAGCTCCGCCCCACCACAAGGAACAATCTCCGCCCCTCCAATGCCACTCCACACCTCCACAATAGCCCCCTGAACTCACCCACACTTCCAGCCACAGGTTGACCTAGGCACGCACGCCTAGGCCATCCCACGGCCTGCAGCACCGTTCACCACCTTCGCCGTGCCACGACGAAGGTCCCCAGCTGGTCTGATTGAGCCGAGAGGCTCGTTTTGTGTTTGACAGTGTTTCAGCTCCTGCTGCCATTGACGGTTGAAGCAGCAAGCAGCTTCGCAGCAACTCCAGGCGTCAGGTCTTCCAGGCTTCAGGCGCAGCAGATTCACGCGAGCAGTGCGAAGCCCTCGGGTCCAGCTGGTAGAGCCGCGCAGCCCGCAACTTTGGTAATTGCACGAAGAAAGCTCTGCAGGCCAGATAGTCCCACATCGGTGAAACGCAACGCGCAGGTATGGTTTAAGTTGTTTTTGTGTTATTTGCTTATCGCCTCCGAACGCACAGGGGTGAGGTCCCTCACTTGATCCACGCCCGCCTCGTCCGCGATTTCAGCTCGCGGATCTGGCGGGATCCGACCCGACCCTGACCTAAGCACTCCTCGCGCATCACCCACCTGCCGGTGCGCCTGATCCCGGGTGCGAGATCCGACCCGAATATCCGTGGCTCTGGGAGAGCGTGCTTGAGCGAATTGCATAGAGAGTGAGACGCGTGGGTAGAGGGGAAGGGTTAGGTTTTGCTTCCCTGTTGTGCAGGCAGGCTGGGCGGTGAAGAGGAGACTTAGCTGCAAGGAGAAGAAGGAAGAAGAAGCAGAAGAAGAGAAGACAAGGCAGAAAGAAGGACTGCAGAGAAAAAGGAAGAAGATAGAAGAGAAACAAAGGCAGGAAGAAGAAGCCTTCGCAGGAAAGAGAAGAGAAGAGAAAGAAGTTCAAGGAAGGAAAAGACCTGTGGATCAGAAGAAAAGAAGAAGAGCCAACGAAGAAGAAGATGAAGGCAGAAGAGAGAAAGAAGACTTACGTTTAAGACGTCTGATAAATAAATCAGAGGTCCAATTCTGATTTATTTTAGCAATTCTTTTTATAACTCTCTCTCTTTGAATCAATTGCTTTCATTTAAAATTTGTATTCTTTGGTTCAAAAAAGTACTGAGATTACTCCCTGTGTTCGACCTCGGATACTCTAATTTTTCGAGTAATAAAATTCTCTATATTTGTTTGAACATTTTGTCGGCTATATTACAACGTGTTATCTTTTAAAACCCCACAAAAGCATACAAACATTTTGGTGCCGTTGCCAGGGAGCAACGGGCACTTTTGAAGCTTTTGATTACAACTTTTTGATCCAATATTTGACCTAACTCCTCTCTTTTGTTGTGCTCAAATAGGGAAAGCAAAAAGGAAAGAAGAGCAGCCGCACAACAGACACTCCAAGGAACAGGTAATTCCCATAAGCCCTCCCTGTTAACTCAAAATTTGAAAAGAGAGAAAAAAAAGAGAACAATCAACCTAGGGCTACCTGTTTCATATTTAGTAACTCATCAAGTTGCCTGATTTTCATTTCAACACATTTTTATCTGCTCATCCAACTAAGGTAACTAGGGCTAAAACTTTCTTGATTGAGCCCTAGGTACTAAATTCTGAAGCAACTAAATTGGACCCACTAGAGCCAATTTAAGGATTACAAAACTAGGGTTTTTAGAGACACACCTTATCTTAAACAAAGAAACAAATTTTCCCAAAAGAGGTGTGCCTAAACCTTGATTGAAAAGATCTACACAAGAAGAACCCTAAGCAAATCAGGCTTTTAATCCATTTGAACCTTAAAAAGAAAAGGACCTAAAAGCTCTTAAAGGAACAAAAGGTGAAGTTGATCCCTTGGGTCAACCAACCTTAAAATTAGGTCACTTTTTCACTGAAAATACCTAAAAGTTCAAGTGGAACATTAAGCACCTTGATCTTAAAGTAAAAAGGTAGACTTAAGAGGTCAAGGTCCCCATTCTGGTCTACCTGGAACCGCAGTGACAAGAGAGGTCGGGTGGGGGAAACCCTGTAACTCGTGGGGACGCTCTACCGTGTAGGGGTCTTTGCGGGACTCTCCCTCTCTGGCTGCCCAGGTATTTCTCAAGTGGACGACCTTTCTGACTAAGGGGTCCATCCGCCCCGAACCTCTATAGTCACCCAACAATTTTTTGGGTGTCTTGATTGGGTCCAGCACCTTCTAAATCTCATCACATCCTTTGGTGCATGTTCGGTAGGAGGTCCTTAAGGCCACCCTTAAAACCTCCTTTAGAAATTCACTCTCGTCGAGGCCAAGCCTCGACGCCCTTGTCTGTGTAGCAACCCCTCCACATAAATCTTTCCTCTGATTTAGACCCTGGTTCTCCTTCTTCTTCCATCATGGCACAACCCATTGAATAGGAGAATAACCTTGAACACCAACTTCAACGCCTTAACGATCTCTTCCAGAACTTTGTAAACCCACCGCAGCGACCTATGATGCGAGATCACTATAATCCCGCTGCGGTGGCAATCGAACCTCGAGTACGAATCCCGCTTGGAGGACCTGATTCTGAACTGAAGCCCAATATGATTCATGCCATACCGAAGTTTCATGGGCTTAACTCTGAGGATCCATTCCAACACATTAAACAACTCAAGCATCTGGCCCAGACCTTCGGGTCAGATGTACAAAATCGGGATATCCTACTCATGAAAATGTTTTCGTTCTTCCTCATGGACAAGGCCGCACACTGGTATCAAACTCAGACCCGTCCGATCAACACATGGCAGGAATTGCAGTCCGAATTTTTGAAAAAATTCTTCCCCGTTGGCCGGACGAATGCCTTGCGCCACTAGATCACTCATTTCACTCAACAACCGGGAGAACCTCTTCACGAAGCATGGGATCGATTCTTAGATCTCATGCGAAAGTGTCCCCATCACGGAGTTCCTAAGTGGGAACAAGTCCAGTCTTTTTACCAGGGACTCCGTGAAGACATTCATTTATTCGTCAATGCAACGTGCGGAGGAAACATCATGGGTCAACATGAGGACACGGTGTGGGAGATTCTCGAAAACATGTGCGAGAACTCCATAAATAATGACTCCATGGGCTTATTCGATAGGACGAATGCCCGCGCATCGACGAATCTGAGAGGGACACATGAGATGCAGGACTTGTCCAATTCTGTCGACTTGGAACTGATGGCCAGTCGGTTGGACAAGGTTTCTATCATAGTAAAGAAGGTGGACGAGCTAACTCGACATTTGCAGCAAGCCACCTCTGCGCAAAACTCCTTTGCACGACCACCTCTGGTAAGGGAAACTGTGCAAAATATCTATCATCAATCTGCCAAGGGGATGGACCCATATCCACCCCCGTCTACCTCTCGGACCGGAGTGACCTCCGATCCATTCTACTCGAGTTGGGGGAACTCTGAACCCTTGTATTCTGACTTTCTTGAGGTTCCTCAGAACTGCGAGGACCTCAACGCCATCTAGAATGACCCATTCTCCAATACCTACAACCCTGGATGGCGAAATCATCCTAACTTTCAGTGGGCGGGAAATTCTCAAAGACCACCATATCAACCCCGTCCATAAGCCTCTCGTCCGTATCAGCCGCCTCAGCCTAGGCCCAATCCCACCTACCAATCCAGGCAAAACCAGGATCAAATGACTCTTATCCTTCAAGCACTGGCTGACATTCAAAAGACGAATGCGGCAATGCAAAAACAGCACAAGGACGAGATCACAGAGGTTTGCAACCAATTGGCCCAGATGGCAAATTCCCGCCAACCTGGTACCCTTCCCTCACAACCTCTGCCCAACCCAAATAACGTGCTAACCCAGAAGCGCGTTATGAATCCAAATTTAGGCCAAACACATGTGATTTATCAGACCCCTACTGCTCCATTGCTAGATGGGATGGAAGCTTCAACATCTTATGCGGGATTTTAGCAGCAGCCACCCCTCCTTCCTAACCCAAACCAAAATCAGGCCGGATTGAACTCTGTAACAACACGTAGTGGTAGAACAACCCAAGACCCACATTATCCGACCCACTCCAAGCCTGATAATAGCCAAGACCCTAGGATAGTTATCCAAGATACCACTGTCCCAGATCAAGAACCTGGAGCTATCCTAGAGGAACCAACTAGGATCCCATTTCCTGAGGCCTTGACCAAAGGAAAAAGAATAACCAAACCCGTGGCTCCCGAGGAGGATGTGATCAAGCTCTTTGAACAGGTCCAGATAAACATCCCATTGATGGATGCAATTCGCCACATACCGGCTTACGCAAGATTCTTGAAAGACATATGTACCCCTAAACGTAAGCCGCGAACTAAGGATGGGAATCCAATCGTACTGTCAGAGCAAGCCAGCTCTGTCATCTTGAGAAAACTCCCACCCAAGGCTAAAGACCCAGGAACTCCCTTGATTTCCTATAAAATTGGTGAAACCCAATTTGGTAGAGCCTTACTAGACCTTGGTGCCTCCATAAATTTAATACCTACATCCCTCCTTGACCACCTTGAAGAATCTGAACTTAAACCCACTGAGGTGACATTGCAGTTAGCCGATCGATCCATCAAGTCACCTAGAGGAATACTCGAAGATGTCATTGTTAGGGTACGAGATTTCTGTTTCCCAGTGGACTTCATAGTACTAGACATGGATGCACCTAAGAACCCAAGGGACACACCAATCATATTAGGGAGACCCTTTTTGGCCACTGCTAGGGCCAATATAAACTGCGAAGTGGGCCAGATAGAATTAAAATTTGGGAACCAAAGCCTGAAGATTGACATTTTTAAGGCCCAACAAGGGATTAATTGTGGGGTTATAGAGGAAATATGTGATGTCAGAGCCGTGGTTGATGAATTGCATGTAGAAGACAACCTGATTATCCCTGATCAACCACTAGAGAATCAAAACCCGCTAACAGAGGAGTGTGAACATGATCTAGACACACCTATGACTCTTACCATTGCTCCTAATACAAACCCCGAACCACCCGCTGCTGCTGAAAATCCTGTCATGGAACTCAAGCCCCTTCCCGAACATCTGAAGTACGTGTTTTTAGATTCAAATTAGACGTTTCCTATGATTATCAACTCTTGACTCACACCTTACCAGGAACTCCGTTTGATTTCTATTCTCCAGCAACATCGTAGAGCCATTGGATGGACTCTCGATGATTTGACTGGCATAAGCCCTTCATACTGCACACATCGAATCTACACAGAAGAAGGCGCACGACCTTCAAGAGAAATGCAAAGACACCTAAACCCTAACCTACAGGAGGTCGTGAAAAAGGAGATCATAAAGTGGTTAGATATAGGGATCATCTACCCGATCTTCGACAGTCGAGTGAGTCCAATACAAGTGGTGCCTAAAAAGGTAGGACTTACCATTATCACGACTGAAGCTGGAGAAGTCATTCCTACCCGAATAGCTAACTCGTGGAGAGTCTGCATTGATTACAGAAGACTTAATTCCTCCACGAAGAAGGATCATTTCCCACTACCGTTTATTGATCAGATCCTCGAAAAACTAGCGGGAAATAGGTTCTTCTCCTTTCTTGACGGGTACTCCGGTTACAATTAGGTGGCAATCCATCTAGAAGACCAAGAAAAGACCACATTCACCTGCCCCTTCGGGACGTACGCGTTTCGAAGGATTCCATTTGGTCTCTGCAATGCACCTGCAACTTTTCAGCGGTGCATGCTTGCCATATTCTCAGATATGGTAGGTGATTATCTGGAAGTCTTCATGGATGACTTTTCAGTTTTTGGAGAATCATTGGACGATTGCCTCCAACACTTGGTCCAAATACTCAGGCGGTGCATTGAGGTGAATTTAGTTCTTTCCTGGGAAAAGAGCCATTTCATGGTGCCTGAGGGAATTGTCTTGGGACATTTAATCTCGGAGAAAGGCATCCAAGTGGATCGAGCTAAGGTTAACCTGATTTCCAAGCTCCCTATGCCTAGCTCGATTAAGGACATCCGATCTTTTTTGGGGCACGTCGATTTTTACCATCGATTTATCCTAGATTTCTCCAAAATCGCGTGCCCCCTGATCAATCTTCTCTCCAAGGATGCGCCTTTCGAAATTTCCAAGGAATGCACTCAAGCATTTGAGATCCTGCATGACCGAGTCACCCAAGCCCCGATCCTACAGTCCCCTGATTGGTCTCAACCCTTTGAGAACATGTGCGATCCATCTGATTTCGCTGTAGGAGCGATTTTGGGGCAGAAAATTGACGGGAAACCTGTGGTCATTTACTACGCCAGCAAAACACTAGATGAGGCTCAGCGTAACTATACAGTTACTGAGAAAGAGCTACTGGCCATAGTATTTGCCCTGAAAAAATTCAGATCATACCTTCTGAGTTCCAGTGTTATCATATACTCGGATCACATAGCTGTGAGGCATCTCCTTGCAAAGAAGGACGTGAAACCTCGATTAATCTGATGGATCTTGCTGTTGCAAGAATTTGACCTCGAGATTCGCGACAAGGCGGGAAAGCAGAATGTGGTAGCTGATCAGTTGTCCCACCTCCCTTCTGAAATAATTGACCCTTCCGGACCTATCACAGAACATTTTCCTGATGAGCACCTCCTGACTATCAGTACAAGTCTTCCATGGTTCGCTGATATAGTTAATTACCTGGCACCACATCAGATTCCGCCCGATTGGCCGAAGGCCAAAAAGGACAAATTGCGTTCCGATGCCAAGTATTACCTATGGGAAGACCCGTATCTATTACGCATTGGTGCTGATTAGATAATTTGACGGTGCGTCGCGGAAGTGGAAATCAAAGACATACTCTCATTCTGCCATGACCAGGCATGCGGTGGACATTTTTCAGGACATAAAATCGCATCAAAAGTCCTCCAGTGTGGCTTTTACTGGCCCACAATTTTCAAGGATGCATACGATCACTGTAAGGCTTGTTCCCGTTGCCAGACTCTGGGCAACATGAGCCATCGAGACATGATGCCTCTACAGCCGATCTTGGTATGCAAAATTTTTGATATTTGGGGGATTGATTTCATGGGACCCTTCCCGATCTCGGATGGCTTCGAATACATCTTACTCGCAGTTGACTATGTTTCCAAGTGGATAGAATCCATTCCGACCCGAACCAACAATCATAAAGTCGTTATAAAATTCCTTCATCAAAACATTTTCTCAAGGTTCGAGATTCCACGTGCTATAATTTCCGACGGAGGGACCCATTTTATAAACGCTCAGTTCAGGTCACTGATGACCAAATACGGGGTGTCACACAGAATCTCTACTCCTTACCACCCCCAAACTAATGGTCTAGCTGAGCTATCTAACCGAGAGATCAAGAAGATCCTTCAGGTTACTGTTCGACCTGATAGAAAAGATTGGTCTTCTCGGCTTCTGAAAGCATTGTGGGCCTATAGGACCGCCCACAAGACCTAATTAGGAATGTCTCCCTTCAAACTAGTGTACGGGAAGGCATGTCACCTCCCCGTCGAGTTGGAGCATAAAGCCTATTGGACAGTACGGACCTGTAATCTGGATCTTTCTAAGGCTGGAACCCACAGAAGACTTCAAATGAGCGAGATCGATGAATTACGCCACGATGCGTATGAGAACTCGCGAATTTATAAAGATCGGGTTAAAGCTTTTCACGACAAACACATTTCTAGAAAGATCTTTCATCCTGGTCAAAAAGTTTTACTCTTTGATGCCCGACTCAAATTATTCCCAGGGAAGCTAAGATCCAAGTGGGTCGGACCCTACCTAATCTGACAAATCTTCGGAAATGGAGCTATTGAAATCAGCCCACTTAGCCACGATTCTGAACCCTTTGTCGTGAACGATCAGAGACTCAAGCCGTTCATTGACATGACCGATATAGATTTGGCTGAGTCATCCTTTACCCTCCATTCCTCTTGAGCTCATTGCGCCCAGCTGATGGCGTAAAACTCAGCGCTTAACGGGAGGCAACCCATCATTCTTTGAAAAACCCGAAACCTTTTTTGACATCTCTATGCAGAATTCATATTGCACTTTAGGGTTCATCCATTAGAACAACCAACTTCACCTCAGGTATCCCTACCCGAGACTAGAAATCGTTCGCAACAAGTCACTTCGACCCATTCACTCACCACACACCTATCCTAATGCATGAACTAAGCTGAAATCGAACCCACCTAATTTACAATGGGGACATTGCAAATCTTAGGCATGGGAGGGTATGAAAGTGCAAAATGTCAGGAAAATTCATATCAAGAAAGGGTTTCAATAAAAAAAAAAAAGACTTGATGGAGGAGAGTAACAATTCAGGGTCATACAAATGAGGAGGAGAAAAAGAGCAAAAATGACAAAAAGGAGCACAAAATGAAAAAGAAAAAGAAATAGTCATTAGTAAAAGATTAAGGGGTTAACTGAAGTTCTAGACCAAATCAAGAAAAAGAAAAAGTGCTAAGGAGACATAACAAGAGATTAGCGGGAACGCTGGTCTTAGGCCTCTTGGGCTAGAGTCTTTAGCTTAAAAATTCACGTATCCTTTAAAATCTGGATAATCTTCAAGAGGTTGAGGAAAATGCGAAGCTTGAGTATTAGGTCTAAGGCTTAGGAAGTATTCGGTCTCGTTAACTGACCCCCGATTTGCGGGATTCGGTAACCTAAGCACCCCAAATTCACACAAAGTCTGGTTCAGTGCGCATAAACATCCAAATCACGCAAAAAGTGTTTAATGTTCTAAAAAAGTCACCTAGATTAGGAGCAGCCAATCAACACAAATTGATTTGGACGAGTTCCCGGTGCGGAGAGGCAGGAAATTCCCCTCGAAGATGCGTAACAACATATCGTCTCCTCGGTGCTTGTCTCTTAGGATATTTAAATATCCTACTGGGGCATGTAAGCACTCTGCTGGTTCAGATACCATGGGCGGCATTATCACGAAATGTCGATCGCCAGGGTCTGAATTCGGCCACGGAACGCCATGGGCGGGATTATCTCGAAATCTCAAAAGTCAGGGTTCTGGGGGTTTCCATGGGTGGGATTATCTCAAAATCTTGAAAGCCAAGGACCCTTGAGGATTGATGATGGGGACGAGGAATCCAATACAGACTGTGTTGAGAAGCTAATATGAAGCTAGAAATAAAAAGAAAAGAGAGAGAAAACCTCTCCAAACAAATAAATCTTCTATCTCTCTCTTACAAAAACGCACTGCAAACTGAACTTAGGCTAAAAATGTCTCAAGCACGAGTGCTTTAACCGCGGAGTCCAACAAACCCTAGGTTAGTTTTTGTGGGCCGTAGAAACCTTTGCGGAGGACTGAGGCTAAAGCGGGTCAGGTCTAGATTTTGGTTGGTATTGAGTACCTCTAGGCCTATTGTCGGCATTCCTACCTAATCACAAAAGAAAAGGAGAAGCACTTATCATGATTGTTGACAGACACTCTGGGTCTAGAACGGAAGTTAAAACCTTGGAATTTTGCTAAGGGACTAGCAAAAGCTAGGCATGGGGGTATGATGAGAGCCTCATCATGAGCCATAACTAGCTCATTTTGACCCAATAAAGAAGATAAAAGCTCCTACATAACCTAGAAGAGGGCCTAAATAAAGGAATAAGTGCTCTGAGAAGAAAACATGAATTAAAGGTTAAAACTGTAATTTTACCATTGCAGTACATAAACGGGATTTCTCAGAAGCAAAACATAGGTCAAATGGTCTAAATGAGATAAAAAGTGGGGTGAGTCAATCAGAAATGGGTTTATGTGTAATCTAGGAATTAAATGACATTTGGTAACCCTAAAACAGACCCGCTTAAATTAACAAGGTTTCGATCAGGAAAAAAATCAAGTAAACCCTCTAAAAATCATGGAAAAATATCCTCTAGGGTTTAGAGCACTTAATTTGGCGTTTGGAACCCAGTTTGACCTAGATTAGGGTCCTAGCTCTTCAAGTAACCTAATTTGGGTTTTTACGCAAAATATGCAGTCAAACAAGGTCAAACCTAAAATACAACTTCACCATTGGATTCCTTAGGTCCAAATTAGGTTTGTACCAAAATTTGGACCTAAGGGGATGTCAACTTGACCTACTTTGCAAATTAGTACACCCAAATCACAACTTGGTCCCTATCTTTTGAAAATCATTGTAGAGAGCCCCCTAAGTTCCTCGCCACCTTTGCAATCAGGTCCTGCCGCCATTGTTAGGGCAGAACCGATCTCCGTCGAGGTTTAGAGAGGGATTACTCTCTGATCCCTCAGAGATTCCCTCCCAGAAATGGAAGGGAGATTCTCTGAGGAATTCCCTTCCATCTAAAGCCAATCACGATCTCTGGTGTGAACCCAATCTCTCGTGCGAACGCACGAGGGATTTGGGTATCCACCTTCTTTCCTTCTCCGGCGAGCCGGCGGAGGTGATTGCGCGCCCTCCACGCACTAGAAGGTTCGGCCAACACCTATAAAAGGATCTTCAGACCCGGCCGCAGATCTTCAGACTTGAATTGGCAGAGATTCCCCCAAACTTTCCTCTCTTCCATCTCCAGCCAAGAGACCCGCAAGCTCCAGCGACCTCCTCCCCTCCTTCTCGTCGCTTTGCTGCCATACCAGCAGCAGAGTCAACTTCGCCTCTTTCTCCTGCGTCGCGCAGTACCAGGCGCGCGTTCTCCTGACCTTGTCCTCGTTGCCGCTCCCTCCCTCAGGGTTCTTCTTCTCCGACGACGGCAGCTACGCGTCGTACGCTCCGCTGCCTCCCTCCCTTCCAGAACACTCCAGATACCTTCTCTATCTTTCCCTCTCTCTTTTCCCCCTATTATTTTAGTTAATTGCCCCCCGACAGTGCCTGACCACCTCCATCTTCCTCGCCTCCGACCGACCTCGGGCGAGCCGCATCCACCATTCTGCCCCTCCACACGGCTCGCCAACCATCTCAGAAGCTCCGCCCCACCACAAGGAACAATCTCCGCCCCTCCACTGCCACTCCACACCTCCACAATAGCCCCCCGAACTCACCCACACTTCCGACCACAGGTTGACCTAGGCACGCATGCCTAGGCCATCCCACGGCCTGCAGCACCATTCACCACCTTCGCCGTGCCACGACGAAGGTCCCCAGCTGGTCTGATTGAACCGAGAGGCTCATTTTGTGTTTGACAGTGTTTCAGCTCCTGCCGCCATTGACGGTTGAAGCAGCAAGCAGCTTCGCAGCAGCTCCAAGCATCAGGTCTTCCAGGCTTCAGGCGCAGCAGATTCGCGCGAGCAGTGCGAAGCCCTCGGGTCCAGCTGGTAGAGCCACGAAGCCCGCAGCTTTGGCAATTGCACGAAGAAAGCTCTGCGGGTGCACGAAATTGGGGTAGGCCAGATAGTCCCACATCGGTGAAACGCAACGAGCAGGTATGGTTTAAGTTGTTTTTGTGTTATTTTCTTATCGCCTCCGAATGCACAGGGGTGAGGTCCCTCACCTGACCCACGCCCGCCTCGTCCGCGGTTTCAGCTCGCGGATCTAGCGGGATCCGACCCGACCCTGACCTGAGCACTCCTCGTGCATCACCCACCTACCGGTGTGCCTGGTCCCAGGTGCGAGATCCGACCCGAATATCCGTGGCTCTGGGAGAGCGTGCTTGAGCGAATTGCATAGAGAGTGAGATGCGTGGGTGGAGGGGAAGGGTTAGGTTTTGCTTCCCTGTTGTGCAGGTAGGCCGGGTGGTGAAGAGGAGACTTAGCTGCAAGGAGAAGGAAGAAGAAGCAGAAGAAGAGAAGACAAGGCAGAAAGAAGGACTGCAGAGAAAAAGGAAGAAGAAGACAGAAGAGAAACAAAGGCAGGAAGAAGAAGCCTTCGCAGGAAAGAGAAGAGAAGAGAAAGAAGTTCAAGGAAGAAAAAGACCTGTGGATCAGAAGAAAAGAAGAAGAAGAGCCAACGAAGAAGAAGACGAAGGCAGAAGAGAGAAAGAAGACTTACGTTTAAGATGTCTGATAAATAAATCAGAGGTCCAATTCTGATTTATTTTAGCAATTATTTTTATAACTCTCTCTCTTTGAATCAATTGTTTTCATTTAAAAGTTGTATTCTTTGGTTTTAAAAAGTACTGAGATTGCTCCCTGTGTTCGACCTCGGATACTCTAGTTTTTCGAGTAATAAAATTCTCTATATTTGTTTGAACGTTTTGTCGGTTATATTACAACGTGTTATCTTTTAAAATCCCACAAAAGAGTATAAACATCGTTGTAGGGAAGTCCTTTCACCGTGGCTACCTTAGGTGGAGGCTTGCTTGTTGCTGCTACCTTTGGTGGTGCTCTTAGCATCGCCGCTACCCTTTAAAAGGGTCTAGTGTTGTCGCCAATGTCGATCCTCTGCCTGTAGTGACCTCGCATCGCCTCCACACACTCCAATGGTTTTGCCCCTTCACCTATAGTCGCCTCACGCTACCCAGGGTCACCGCCTGCATTGCCCTTTCGTCTATAACTACATAGTGGTGTCGCCCAAGGGTCACCTTTGATCTGTATTAGTGCCACCAAGGGTCTTTCTCTATTGCCAAGACTTGTGGTTGTCTAGAAGTAATTTTTGGTGGTAGTGGCCTAATTGGATTGATTTTTGGTCCTCCTCCCTACCTCTTTCCTCCCTTTAGCACTACATTTGTTGGTGTGGTCTGATTGGGATGTTTTGAGAATCGAATTTGGTCATGCACAACCTATTTGTACCGCTCTAGATTTGATTTTCATGTTTTAGAACTTCTATATGGTCTGATTTTCTGCTACAAGCTCTTGTTTTCCATATTTCTATAGGTTAGGCCAATATGGGAGAGCCTAAAGATGTTCTCAATGACTCGTTGGGGAAGCTATCTACCGCAAGCACCTCAAATCATATGCAACATCTATTAAGTTGGATGGAACCAACTTTCTTCTTTGGTCCACATCTTTTGCCAGATTTATAGGATCTCATAGGAAAAAGTACATACTCCTCAAAGATGAGCCTGTAGAAAATAAAATGATTGATGATTAGGAAGTTGACAATGATTGGGTTGCTACTTGTCTACTGAATAGTATAAAGGAGTGCATTGCTAAGCAAGTTGTATTACTCATCTGCCAAGAAGATGTGGGAAGTGTTACATGAGACACATCCTAGAAGAATAATATTGCTTGTTTGTATCATGTCATTGAGGACATTCGTACATTCTGAAGGGGGCCTATGTCCTTGGCATAATGTTATAGATCCTTTAAGAATCTGTGAGATGAGTACGATACATATCAACCCCTATTGTCTGACGTTTTTGTTTTGGCCAAGCAAGGGGAAGCCATTAGATCCATTTGGTTCCTTGCTATCCTTGGCCTTGAATATAAGGTAGTGAAAGACCAGTTGATGAGTTTGGAGGAGGTTCCTACACTTGTGCAAATCTATGCCCATCTCTCATGCGTTGAGGTGCCTAATCTTACTCCAGTCTTTGAATGTCTACCATGGCATCTGTTAGTCGTGGTCAAGGAGCTTCCTATGGCTGGGCTAGAACACGTCCTCTTAGGGACAATGGTGGATGTGGATGTAGTCGTGGTGGCTTATTCTATAAGCATTGCCATCGCACCAACAATACAATTGACAGGTGCTAGATCATGCATGGTTGCTTGCAGTGATAGGTTCCATGTGCCAACTAGGTCTCCCCTAGTGTAGATCAGTCCACATTCTTGGATAATGATGCTTTGGCTTCCTAGGTTATTATCTCTCAAGAGGAGTAGGATAGGTTGTTGACATCTCAGTCTACTCCTTTAGTTAGTGCTTCTGTAGTCAAGTTAGTAGGTGCTCATGCTCTGTCAGTTAGATCTTGTGCCCTTGACTGGATAGTAGACTTAGGTGCTTCTTCCTACATCACTGAAGTTGCCACTTTATTCACCTTATTGCAGTCTCTTTCTAACCTATTTAATGTGAGAATTATTGATAGTGCCCTAACTTTGGTCATTGGTCTTGCAGATATTCCTCTCATCAAGTATTTATCTCTTACTGATGTGTTGCATGCACCCAAGTTTGCTTTGAATCTTATGTCTATCAATTAGATTACTAAGGCCTTGAATTATTGAGCAATGTTTTATGATCATTCTTTCTTTTTGCAGGATCTCTGGATGATAAGGCAGATTGGTGGAGGATTTGAGCGTGATGGCCTTTACCATTTTACCTTGCCTTCCACGCATATATCTACTGTTGCTACATATACTACTACTACTCTTCAATGGCATCTATGATTGGGTTATTCGAGTATCCTTGTTCTTCACTGCCAATTTCCAAACTTGGAGTTTCTTGGGTCCTTTTAGTGTGATGATTGCCAACTTGGCAAGCGCCATAGGGCTTCTTTTCCTTCCAGTACTAATAAAATATTCGAGTTTCCATTTGGTTTAGTTCATACTAATTTATGGGGACCTTATTGTGTCCCTAGTCTTAGGAGTTTTTGGTATTTTCTTATTCTTGTTGATGATTGTACGTGAGTTCCTTGGGTTTCTATGTTAAAGAAAAATTTGAAACACTTGTATTTATTAAAATTTTTTTCTAAAAAATAAACAGTTAGTTTTCTTCTATTATTTGTATATTTTGGAGTGATAATAGTGTTGAGTTTACTAATACTGCTATGGTTGATTTCTTTACCTCTTTGGGTGTCATTCATCAGACTTATGTTCATACCTCCTAACATAATGGGGTGGCTAAATGTAAACTGAGACATTTGCTTGATGTGGCTTGAACTATGATGTTTCACATGTACATTCCTCCTCAGTATTTGACTGATGTAGTCCTTACATCGATTTTTCTCATAAATCGGGTGTCTTCTCAATTTTGAAGGGCAAGACACCCCATTTTATGTTGTTTCCTAGCAGGGATGATTTTTCTCTTATGCCTGTGGTCTTTGGCTATGTGTGTTTGTCCATTTATTTAAGGTGGACAAGTTGTATCTTCGCTTTGTCAAATGCATTTTCTTGGGATACTTATGCACCCTGATGGGAACACCATCATGAGTCATAACTAGCTTAGTTTGATCTGATTAAGTCAATAAAAGCTCCTACATATCCATCAGAAGGTCTTAAGGGCACAAAACATTAATTTGAGAAGAAGATAAGAATATAGGGTTATTTATGCAAATTTACCATTCTATCACAAAAATTGATTAACTGCGTATTTTCTCAGGGGTTGAACAAAGGTCAAATGGTCTTAAGAGTCTAACAAGTGGGCTAGAACAGATAGAAAAGGGTTTTCACGTGTTTTAGGAATTAAATGACATATGAAACCCTAAAAATAGACTCGCTTAATTAACCAAGGTTTTGGTCAGGATAAAATTCACCTAAACCCTATAAAAATCATATAAAAATATTCTCTAAGGTTTGGTATCTTCAATTTGACCATTGGAACTTGTCTTGACCCAAAATAGAGTCTCATACAGACATTTGCCCTAATTTGGGTAATTATACAAATTACCCAGTCAAACTAGATCAAAACTAAAATCCAACTTCACCATTGGATTTCTTAAGTCCAAATTAGGTTTGTACAAAAATTTAAGCCCAATCTGAAATCATCTTGACCTAATTTGCAATTTGGTCCTGTTTAACTCTTTTATCTCACACACATGCCCCTAACTTTTGAATCTTTTACAAATAGGTCCCCAACCTTATTGTATTTTTCTTCAAATAGGTCCCTACGGCCATGAAATCCTAATCCTACAACTCTAGCGACCTTGATTTGGCATTTTCTCATTGATTTCTTGATGAATCCCTCTCATATTTGAAAGGGAGGTTCGTCAAAGAATTCCTTTCCTTTTGATCCAGATTCGAAGCCCTACAACCTTCTCAATTTCTCATGTGAACACATGAGAGATTTGGGTATCTTTCAAGCTTCCATCTCCGGTGAACATTCCAAGCTTGGGAAGCTTGCTTCCCAAGCTGAAATCATCCTCCAGAGGCCTATAAAAGAAGCCCCAATGCATACCATCCAGGGCAAGCTCGATTTTGGCCAGAAATCCCCCACATTCCTCCTTCCTATTCTGGGCTAAAGGCTCCTCGAGCTCTGGCGATTCCTCCCGACCTCCCTCGTCGTCGGTCTGCAATACCAGCGGTGGATTCATCTTCCTCGTCTTCCTCCGCGTCGTGCCATACCAGCGGGTGTCTCTCCCTCCGTCTTCCTCGTTTCCTTCTCATCGAAGTCACCTTCTTCCCCAACGCCGACCACATCGCAACTAGCGTCGCCTCTACTCCCCGTCATTTGCCAACTACCTAGATAAGTTCCCTAACTCCTCTACTTCATTCACACACCAACCACACTTCGTTTCGACCGCCATCTCACTTGCACTCTCCCCGTCTTCCACCTCGCCGGTGTACCTTTGGCGAGTTCGCACAGCCACTACGCTCCACCAAATTGGCCACCGCTCATCCCTACATCTTCGCCTTGATCCCAAGAGCAAAAGCCTTAACTTAGTTAGGTCGATTGCCCCTCCTAACCACCTACCGAACACCTCCATCGCTGCACTCACTTTTCGACCTCGCCCTATGCACACATGCACTCCCACAGCACACCACCACCACCATCACATTCTCTGCACTCATACGAAGCTCCTGAACTTGTTTAATAGGGCCGAGAGGCCATCTTGTTGGTTTCAGGTTTTCAGGTCATCTTTTCCATTAACGAGCAAGTTCAAGCTCACTTGAAGCTTGCTTTAGGTCTTGCCTTCCCCAGGTCTCGACTCCAGCTGCTGCGGTATCATCCCAGGACCGCTCTTGGATCATCAATTGGAGTGGTTGACCACAGCTTGATTGCATATTTGATGAAGGAACGATTGTTGCTAGCTGTGCGAAGAAGGTGGTGGGATTTAGTCCTGCCTCGGATAGGGAAGAGTAGACACAGTGGCATAAGAGGAAAAAGTCGCATCGGCTTATCGCCTCGACACACTTGGGGGGTGAGGTCCCCTGCCACCACTTCACACATGCCTCACCCGTGACACTATGCACGCGGGCTTTTCACTAACCCGACCTGCCTAACCCGCGCACACCTCGACTGTGACCTATGCCCGTAGCCCTGGTCCCGGGTGCACTTAGATTCGAATATGATTTCCCAGTATTGTGCAAGGCTCTGGGAGAGCGGATCCCAGAGAGAGAAAGAAAGAGAGAGTACGGTGGTTGGGGGGTTTTGCTCTGAAGATCAACGGCTGACACTTAGCCGTTTGAAGAAGAAACCCCCCTCTGTGTGTGAAGAAGAGAAAGAAAAGACAAGATAAGGCAAAGAAGAAAGAGAAGAGGAAAAAGAAAAAGAAGAGATCAGTGCTTCCCTAGCACTGTAGCACCTGCTACTTAAGTCGACTGATTGGCCTGACTGTCGACTGATGTTATTGTTGTATTGATATTATTGCTGCATTATTTGAGATACTTGAGCTTATTTGTGCTTAAGGGTAATTGGTGATTCAAATTACCATTTTACTATAATCTTTTTGCCTCATTGACATTTGCTTTATCATATATATCATTCTTGCTTAGATTTATTGTTATACATTGATAGAATTGCAATATTGAGAGTCATTGACATTTGTATAAATCTTATTTGTTTTCAAGCGATTTCGACCTATACTACAATGCAACTTTTATAACATCGATTTCTCTCAGCAAGCACACTGGAAAAGGGCTACCGTTTTAGTGGAGATGTCACATTTTTTTAGGACATTCTCTACTTTACATCTAAGGAGAAGCCCTTGCATCCTCATAGGCCTAGGAACTCTCTCTTCTTATGTCTATTGCATTTTCCACCAGTGCCCATTGAGCCATCCTAAGTATCCATTGCACCAACATCCTCATCCTCAGGGCCGCCACAACCACAACCACCACCACCACTATATATACTCTTGCTTTCCCTCCTTTGCACACTTATCAGCACAGGCCACCTCAGTTACGTTAGGGAGAACCATTATTAACTATTTCTGCTCCATCTATCATTGATCCTATCAAGTCTGAAGGAGGTTAGGTAATTCCTTCCATATATGAGTCTGATTTGGGCCTTCCTATTACACAATGGAAGGCCTAAAGGTCTTATGCCTGATATTTTATTTCTCAGCATATGTCATTTGATAAATTGCCTATTATTCTCTTGTTGTAGATAGCAACTGGGTTCCCTAGAGTTACATAGAGGCTTTCTAGCATCCCTCTTGGAAAGCTACAATAGAGGAAGAAATGACAACTTTGCAGCCTCGACAGATGTGGGACTTGGTTGACCTACCCCCAGGTGCTACTGCTATGGGGTGTAGGTGTGTGTTTACCTTAATGTATCTTCCTGATGGCTCTATTGAGCACTATAAAGTGTAGTTTTTTATGAAGGGATACTCATAAACCTATGGTGTTGATTATTTCGAAACCTCTTTGATTACACAACAATCATGAAACCTAAATCACCTGAATTAAGCTAGAACCTAGCATAACTTAGGATTAATGCATTCATAGGTATCGTAATTTGCACAATAGCTAGTTTATTAGTCATCATTTTATGTAACAATGAGAGATGATTTTTATCGCAGATGATTCAAAGCCGCAGATGACAAATAAGACTATACAGATTGGATCAGGACGACAATGGGAGTCCAATGCTTCCGAAATCATCTTGATTAGACAACCAGGGTATCTTATGAAGTTCATAAAAGAATGGAGATCATAAAGCCAAAAGACAAATATCCGATCCTTAGATGAAGAATCCAACTGCACGGATGAATCCGGATCGACAATCGCAGTCCAACGACGAAAAAATCTACTCGATCGGAGGTCTACAGCACTAGATACAAGGAAAAGAAGATGGACGGCCATGATGGCGTCACGTGGTGCCATCACAGCTACTCCCTCACCACCGCCCCATCTATGAAGGCCACCCTCGCACATTGTGGGCCATTGGATCTTCATCCAACATTCACGAGCGTGTCACGTCCCCCATCTAGCCGGATAAGAATAAATGATACAAAGAGGAAACTATAACAAAACTTGCACGTATTGTGTTGGCTCACGCGCTTGCTCTGGAAGCGAAGCACGTGGGTTCGAAACCGCCTGAGCACGAAATCAAGAAAGCGCCAAGCAAGCGTGTGATTGGTTGTTGGATCAGCATCGGAAGGCAGAGGAGTGGCCACGTGGAGTGATCAGAGCACGTCGTGGCTGAATGCGTGATCCCAAACGATTTTTGAAATGCAAATGCGAGATGCGCGCCCGTGTGAGCCGTCCGATCTTAGATTAAGCGAGCAGTGAGCGGGAAAAAGAAGAGAACACGCACGGAGGAGCAGGAGCTGTCTGATCCTGATTCGACACACGAGAGCACTCCACGTGTCAAGCCCAGGTTGAATCTGAGCGTTTTAGGTGCAAATAAAGGTGTTTTGAGGCCAAATCTGATCCGTTGATCTCTCGATCAATGGATCTGATCAAATAAGAGTTGTTGCATGAGATAAAGGGGTTAAATACCTACTTTGTCCCTAATTAAAACTATAAAAGAAGGCCCAGGGCCCCCTAGTTGAGGCATCTCTCTCCCATCAACTCCAGATATCTTCCACCTTCTCTGCAACTCTCTGTCCCTCTGCAACTCCGCTTTGACCTTCATCCCGGTGCCCTGGATTTGAGGTGTTGTCGCACCTCGCACAAGCATCCTACAAGTGACGTCGTCTCTCTGCCACTTTCTATCTCTCTCCCTTTCTATCTCTCTCTCTCTCTATCTATCTATCTAGTTTGTTTCTAATAGCATTCTCTATTGTGAAAACTCTATTTTAATTGCAATAAAATTTTGATCTTCTAAATGCATGATATCTGATTCATATACATATATACATATATAAATATCTGTTTAGAGAATGTTTTATTGCAAAACTTCTGCAAAAATCAAGATTGCCTCCCTGCGAATGACCCGGTACTCATCGGAGTTTTATAAGTTTATTTGTCGATGTGTTTTCGCACTATACTACAACTAAATTAACTTTTAAAATGTGAATTACACGTCGAACAAGTTAGCACTGTTGTCGAGGAGGCAATGAAAATTTTTGAAGGTTTCTTTGGTGCGAATTTGAGATTTCTAACGTGCTATTTTCTTTGATTTCGTGTATGCAGGAAGGTAAGGAAATCAGAATGAAATACGACAATGGGAATTGTGGATTAAAACCTCAGGTAAGTACCTATAGTTTAGATTAGTTAGATTTAGGATTTGCTTGAACCTTAGGATTAGTTAGAATTTGTTTTCTTATATAAAAAAAATTCTCTCTTGATTTTTGGGCTGAAATAAAGTTTTATTTTAAAAATTCAATTTCTGAAAATCCGTACGTCAAAAAATTCTTAAATTTTTACTGGACGTAGATTTCCAAGTCAGGAACAACATATCCAAATTTTGTACAAATAAGAGTTATAGAAAGAGCTTAAAAATTCACGTACTGATCTGTTATCAATATGGCTATTGTTACTAATTTTTCAGAGTTCAAATTATTATAGGAAGTTTTATAAAAATCCAATTGACTAAAAATTTTTGGCACTAAATTTATGAGATAATCAAGAATTTAGGAAAAATTTGAAAAAATTATTTCTTATACGTTTGATTGCATGGATTATCCAATCACCAACTGGAGGTCAAAACAGACTATAAAACCCCTAGTACACTTTAAATCAGAAAAAAATAGGAAACGCGCATTAAAAATTCTGGAAAAATATTTTGTGAGTGCCTAGTTTGTGGTGCAATAGGACTAATTGATTGCATTACTTGAGTCACTCCACTCATCTTATTTTGAACTTAAAAGAATCATCTAGAATTATCTGTGCATAGGGTTTCACATTAAGGATAGAGCACACCTGCATTTCCATATTTAAAGGAATTCTATCAAACAAATTGGGATTTGCAAAACTCTTGCGTGCCTCATCAAAATCTTGATTGAAAATGTTAACTCAAGTGAACCCTAAAACGTATTAACACAAGCATTCAAATCTTAAAATTCACTTCATCATAAGAAATTGCTTGTGAACCCTATTTGCTTGAGCACTTCACACATTTCAAAATCAATTTTTAAGGGCAAACACGCCCTAATGCCCATCATATTCCAAAAGCACATCAAACCCACGCCTAAAACTGAGTAGATGTGCCCTAGGTAGGACTAATAAACTTGGGGACTTGAAACTAGATTGGGCTAAAGTCAAGGCTTTGTCTACTTGGACCCACTGGTGACAAGAAAGGTCGATGTGGTAACCACATTAAGCTTTAGTGTTGTCTCACAGTGTGGGGTGTCGTAAGGGGTCCCGCCCTTTTGGCCAGCCAAGTAATTCAAGGGTTAATCTAACCCAATTGTGTTTTGGGGAGCCAGGATCAGGTCTAATTAGGGTTGACATTCTAAGGACCAGTTTGATTGCTTGCATTGAGCGGGTGGGGTTTCTCTCATTTGTCTTCTCTCTCATCTACAGACATTCTTCCGGTGCATGCAAAGTAGATCTCAAAATCCTGATTTGCTACCACTTTTAGAAAGAAATCCTAGGAGAAGAGCCATTTATCCAGGATCTGAATCTAAATCCTCTGCAATGGCTAGTCATCACGAGGAAGAAGAGATTGATGAACAAAATCTGGATCCTATGACTTTCTTACAAAGGTAAATCACTAAGTAGGGCCAGCATCGTGACTGATATATGGAAGTCATAGTGCAGGCCATCACTCGACTCCAAAATGGAAGGGCAGATCGGCCCCTCCATGACTTTTATAACCCTCCTAATGCTCAGCCTGAACCCTTTGTCAAGGTACCTCAGGATGGGGATGATTTTGGACTCAAACCTCAGATCATTAACTTGATTCCCCACTTCCATGGTCGTAAGTTAGATGACCCCTTCCACCACCTTGAAGAGCTCCTACACATAGGAAGAACCTTTGGCCCTAGGAACATAAATGAAGGTACCCTAATGCTGAAAATGTTCCCATCTCCTTGAAAGATAGAGCTACACATTGGTTGAGAACAATTGGTAGACCAATCCTAACTTGGGAAGACCTAAAAAGCACATTCCTAAAGAAATTCTTCCCCGTAGGAAAAACTAATGCTCTTAGATATGCCATAACAACCTTTAAGCAGAACCCTGGGGAATAACTACATGAGGCTAGGGAGAGGTTCAATGATTTAGCTAGGAAATGCCCCCATCATGGGATTCTGAAGTGGCACTTGGCTCATATTTTCTATTATGGGTTGAGTGATAATCTAAAGAATTTTGTTGATGCAACATGTGGGGGCAATTTCCTAAGTTGAGATGCTGAGGGACCCTTTCAATTGTTCAAGAATATAAGTGAAAATTCAAGGAGTGGAGTTTATGAAGTTAACAATAATTCACACTCAGTTGATTTAGAATTAATTACACAACGATTAGACAAGGTGAAACTCGTGAGAAAGAATGTGGAGAATTTGGATAAGAAGCTGGATAACCTTCTAAAGGGCGGGAATTCCTTAGGTACACAATCCAGATTAAATCCTAGGCTTACCCAAGGAGTGCCTATATAAACCCACAACCAATTCCCCAACCCTCTAGGTCAGGAATCAGTGCACAACAACAATGACCTAACCATGGCTCCACCTATGAGCCAATTGTACTTGGACCCATCTCTTTCTGGGTACCAAGGAGGGACCTTGATGCCCTCAAATTCTGAACTAAGTAGCCCGATGCCCAATTATCCTGAGGATGTGAATGCACTCCAGGGTTACACTAGAAATGAGCCTTATTCAAACACTTACAACCCTGGATGGCACAACCATCCTAACCTTTCTTGGTCAAGTTAGAAACCCTCCCAGGGTCCTAACTTGATTAAGCCAAACACTTATAGGCAACCTAGTAGGTACACACAACCACGCACGTACCAGCCACAACCTACTCAGGAAAATCAGCCCACTAATTTGAGCCTAGTCCTGAAAGAAATGAGAGAAATGAATCTAAGAGATAAAGAAGAAATGAATTAATTAAGGACAGAATTGACGGGACAAATGGACAAGCTAGTTGATGCTAGACAACATGAGATGTTGCCATCCCAACCTGTCCCAAACCCAAGGAACTTCAATAAGGTTAATTAGCACAACACACAGGAGAAACAAGCACACCTAATTCAGCCTGCTTTCCAGCACCAACCAGGTTTTGTTAACCCTAACCCAACCCAGGCTCAACCCATTTTGCAAAACCCACCTTGCCCTTCTAACCCTAATGCACATGCCTATGCTGTCACTTCGAGAAGTGGGAAACAAATCCAAGATCCTTCTACATCAAAATCTTACTAAGATCTTGAGGAGCCTAAATCTGACCTGGGAGACCAAGCTAATCTAGAAAAACAAAACTCAGGATTTGAATACTCATGATTTTTCTCAAGCACCTTTTCTTGAAGCCTTGATCAAACCCAGGGAAAAGAAAATCAATCAATCTAAGGAGTGGCTTGAGATTCTAAAGCAAGTCCAGGTAAATATACCACACCTTGAGGCTATTGAGAACATCTCGACCTGTGCGAAATTTTTGAAGGAATTATGCACACTGAAACGCCAGGCCAAATCATAAAAAAGGGTAGTGATTTCTGAACAAGCCAGTGCCATCATCCTAAATAAGCTCCCTCCTAAAAGGAAAGATCTAGGGATACCCTTAATTTCATGTGAAATAGATGGATTCTTCCTGGATCGAGCCTTACTGGACCTTGGTGCCTCCATCAACTTAATCCCCACAGAATTATATGAAGAGTTGAATTTAGGCCCCTTGTAACACACTGAAGTGACCCTTCAGCTCGCTAATAGGTCAACCAAAATTTCGAAGGGCCTTCTGCAGAATGTGATTATAAAAGTGAGGGATTTTGAGTACCCTGTGAACTTCCTTGTTCTAGATATGGAGGCATCAGAAAACCTGAACCACACCCCGATAATCTTAGGAAGACCTTTCTTGGACACGACCAAGGCACTAATCAACTGTGAGATGGGGATTATGCACATCACCTCTGGAAGGAAAAATTGTCAACTCAATATCTTTAAAACTTCCCAAAAGAATAAGGTGAATTGTGGTTCCATTGAGGTTGTAGGAACAATTGAACAAGTGTTGGTAATTCATATTAAAGATGATCCGAATCCTGCCAAAGCTCAAGATCAGCACGAAACACAAGGGGATGTACTTGAGGATGATTTTGGCAGTAAAGAGATTGAGAAACTCTTGGGAGTAACTTATGACGAGTTAGATGATAATATAAAGAATCCTCAATACATCCACCCTAAAATTCAAGAACTTTTGAATTCTGAGGGAGTTCAAGAAAATGGACAATCTAAAGACATGAACCAGGAAGTAACCCTAGAAGAAGAAGTTCAGCACATAATGGATTGGGGAAGAACTTATAAGCCAACTGGTTCAAATGGATGGTTTGACTCAAAAAAAGTGACTTCGGATGAGGAAAAGGAAATTTCTGATGAAGATTTTGAAGAATTCCATACAACTCTACTCCTATCCTCATATGACCTAGAGCATGGAGAACTCATGATTTTTGATATCAACTACCATTATGAAGACCCTTACTACTCAGATTCAGAACCAGATTTAATTCTAAATCATGATTTCAACCCAGACCCTATACCACCTCTTCTTGATTTGTGGAACTGGATTGACAGACAAGCTTTGCAATTTGAACCTCATCCACCTGACCCTGTTTCATATTTCAAATCAGAAAGAATCTTTGGAATAGGGCTGCATCATCAGCTGATCTGCATTTATGGATCACTGATTTTGGGACCAAATGATCATATCTTTCTACTAATCTTAAATTCCCCTACAACAGTTATTACTTCTTCTCTTAACACACAGTATTGAACTACATATTTTTGGGTTTAAGTCCGACAAATGATATTAAACTTAGCGTTGGCTAGGAGGCAACCCAGTACTCTGTATAGGTAGCTCTGCATCCTCTACATCCATGTTGACTTGGATTAGCAAGCATAGTCAGGTGATATCCCCTCCACTTGCTTATTATATTTTGATTTTCATGCATACATTTCAATGAGGATATTGTAATGAATAGGCATGGGGGGGTGGAAATTGCATGTCTTATTTTTATGTAAAAAAAAATTGCATTTAGGCATAAAGAATTTTTATTAAGGTTTTATTAGGGATTTATTCTTAAGTTGATTCTGAGTTTAGAATCTAGTACAATTTCACACTTACACGTAAAATTTGCAATGGATCCTCTGTGAAGACCGATAAACATCTTTCGTTAGTCGAAAAGAAGCAATGCTTCTTCTCCTAAACCCTTGGACAGTAATTAGGGAGTGAGGCAAACTATCTTCTAACAGATCCACCAAACAAGTGTGAGGTGAGAGTAGAAAGGCTACTGGTGCTCTAAGACTAGTATGAGGAATCTTAACTTCTGGATAATTAGATAATGATACTCGGGGTTAGGCATTGTTTTCACTCACGATTTTGGCATACAAGTTCTTAGTGTGAATATCTTGAGAGCCACCAAATAAGGCAAATACGCAGAGAGAGGGTTCTGATAAAACTAGGGCTAAGGTGGATGGTCACAACTGTCTTTTACGGAATCCTCAGCTGAAGTAGGGTATTAATGTCAAGGTCAGAAATACATTGTCGTATCCATTCCCTTCCTGATGTCGAGAATAGACACTTCCACCAAATAAGCCACCCGATATCCTCTTGAACACCCATAATCCCAAATAATGCCTCGTAAATAAAAGTTCTTATGTTGCGTTGCGTTAGTAGATATTTGGATGTGAAAAAAAAGAGAAAGAAGAAGAAGAAAAAAAATATATACATAGAAAAAAATTTAGAAAAAGAAAAAAGCAGAAAAAAGAGAGTTTATGAGTTAGAATGTATTTCAAGTGTAATGAGGCAAAAACACCTACCACCCTCACGATCCACCAAATAGAGCCTTGACCTACTTTTCTATATTTTTAGCCGCCTGAATACGAGCTGAGGAATTCTGACTTAGTCTTAGAGTTATTAGAACCTAATCAAAGTGTTAATGCCAGGAGTGACCACCAAATATACTGATAAATCTGGTGAGATATTTGTATGCTCAAAAAGAAAGAAAAGAAAAGATAAGATAAGAAAAAGAAAAATAAAAAGAAAGAGAAAGAAAGAGAGAGAATGAGTACAAAGGAACTAAAGAGAGAACAGTTTCTCGCCTCTCTCTGAGTTGAATTATTTCATAATCTGTAAATATAGGTTCTAAAATACTAGTCTACATGTAACACCAGATGAGTGTGAGCCACCAAATACAAATATACTTGACTCATAAATCTTCTACCTAAGCCAAAAATCAGGGTTGAATTTATAGATAACCTTAAGGGAAGAGGTTTACCTATCCCAATAGATTCTTACTAAGGGTCAAGTACGAGCTTTAGATGAGGATCAGCTTTCACTTGGATCTATTGCATAGGCTACAATAAAACATAGTCACGATTATCTGGATTACTAAAGCTTCGGGTGAAAACAAAAGACATAAACCTCTAGTCAAACTCTTGATAAAAAAATTACTCATGTAGGACCACTTTGCATTTAGTCATGCATTTGCTTGGGACTAGTAAGATTTAGGCATGGGGGTGTGATTACACAACGATCATGCAACCTAAATCACCTAAATTAAGCTAGATCCTAGCATAACTTAGGATGAATGCATTCATAGGCATCGTAATTTGCACAATAGCTAGTTTATTAGTCATATAGATAATATCATCATTTTATGTGCCAGTGAGAGATGATTTTTGTCGTAAATGATCCAAAGTCGTGGATGACAGATCAGATCATACAGATCTGATTAGGATGACAACAGGAGTCCAACGCTTCCGAAATCATCTCAATTAGATAACCAGGGTATCTTATACAGTACATAAAAGAATAGAGATCATAAAGCCAAAAGACAAAGATCTGAGCCTTAGATGAAGAATCCAACCACACGTTTGAATATGGATCAATGATCACAGTCCAACGACGAAAAAATCAACTCGATCGGAAGTCTACAGCACCAGATACAAGGAAAAGAAGATGGACGGCCATGATGGTGCCACGTTGCGCCATCACAACCACTCCCTCACCACCTCCCCATCTAGTAAGGTCACCCTTGCACGTTGTGGGCCATTGGATCTTCATCCAACTTCCACGAGTGCGCCACGTCACCCATCCAATCGAATAAGAATAAATAGATACAAAGAGGAAACTATAACAGAACTCACGCGTAGCGCGTTGGCTCATGCGCTTGCACTGGAAGTGAAGCCCGTGGGTTCGAAATTGCCTAAGCACGAAATCAGGAAAGCGTTGAGCAAGCGAGAGATTGGCTGTTGGATTAGCATTGGAGGGCGGAGGACCAACCACATGGCATGATCAGAGCTCGTCGCTGCCGAATGCATGATCCCATGCAATTTTTGAAATGCAAATGAGAGATGCGCGCCCTTGTGAGCCGTCTGATTTCAGATTGAGCGAGCGATGAGCAGGAAAAGAAAGAGAACGCGAGCAGAGAAGTGGGAGCTATCTGATCCTGATCCGATGCATGAGAGCACACCACGTGTCAAGCCTAGGTTGAATCTAAGCATTTTAGGTGCAAATGAAGGTGTTTTGAGGCCAGATCTAATCCGTTGATTGATCAAAGAAGAGTTGTTGCATGAGATAAAGGGGTTAAATACCTACTTTGCCCCTCATTAAAACTATAAAAGAAGGCCCAAGGCCCCCCAGTTGATGCATCTCTCTCCCATCAACTCTAGATATCTTCCACCTTATTTGCAACTCTACTTCGACCTTTATCTCGACGCTTTGGATTTGAGGTGCTACCACACCTCGCACAAGTATCCTACAAGCGGTGTCGTCTCTCTGCCACTTTCTATCTTTATATCTCTCTTTATCTGTCTATCTAGTTTGTTTCTAGTAGCATTCTCTATTGTGAAAACTCTATTTTAATTGCAATAAAATTTGATCTTCAAATGCATGATATATCTGATTCATATACATATACATATATAAATATCTATTTAGAGTAAGTTTTATTGGAAATCTTCTGCAAAAATGGAGATTGCCTCCCTGCGAACGACCCGGTACTCACTGGAGTTTTATACATTTATTTGTCGACGTGTTTTCATGATATGCTACAACTAAATTAACTTTTAAAAAGAGAATTATGCGCCAAACACTCTCTAGTGGCTCGGTTAAACTCAATCTAGATTCTTCTCTCTATAGTTATCAACTCTGGATGGTTTATTTTTTAGCTTGACATCAAGAATTCCTTCCTCTATGGTAATCTTCATGAGGAGGTGTATATGCATCATCCTCCTGATTTTGCATCTCAGGGAGAGTGTCAGAAGGTTTGTAAGCTAAATAAGGCAATTTATTGACTGAAGTAGAGCCCACGAATAGGATTTGAGAGGTTCAGCCAAGCCATTCAGGAGTTTGGTTTTACTTGATCATCTTTAGATCATTCTATTTTTGTGTTGCATAGACCTACTGGGTTGATTAATCTTATTGTGTATGTGGATTGATGTAGACATAATTATTGAGGGTAAAATGACTATTCATGCATGTTCCTAGGCTTAGATTTGCATTTCATGTTATAAATATTGCATAGCATGCATCATTCAGCATTTGGAGTAGTTGTATATAATTTAGGTTAATTGCATCGTTTTTGTGGTCAGGAGAGAAGGATATTTATTTTGGAGCCTCAGATTGACAATCCGACCATACGGATCTGATCAAAACAACGATCAAAGTTCAACGCCTCCGAAATCGCCTCGATCGGAGTTCCGTAGCACCATATGTAATCCAAGGAAGATCAATGACCTAGGGACTATGTGATGCAATCCGGAGTGTCAAATGACAAATCTGATTGCATGGATGGATTTGGGTCGACGATCGCAACCCAACAGCGCTAAAATCGACTCAATCCAACCTCTGTAGCTTCCCTTACAAAGAAAAGAAGATGGACGACCCAGATTGCGCCATGTGGTGCAACCTAGCCACCCACGCGTGCAACAACGCAGGCGCGCACAGTGCTCGTGCAGAGGCAACCATAGCAGCGGTGTGTATCGCGTGCGACAAGGGTGCGTACAGTGCGTGCCAGCAGGGGCTCCTGAGCAGGATCTTCAGCGACGTTTGAGGCGGATCTTCAGCGTCGTTTATGACCGTCACTAAATGTCTTATATAAGAATTTGATTCTTTCCTCCACTATAAAAGGACCCTTACCCCTCCCATCTTTCTTCATCTCTTCCTTTCTTCCTCTGACAACCTCCAAGGCTTTAGAGAGAGCTTGTGCCAAGCCCAGGATGCTCCTCTAGAGTAGAAAAGAAAATAGTTTTCCCACCTCTCATCCCCATTCGTGGAGCATCCCGTGGCTATCCTCTCACCACCCTTTAGGAAGAAGATCCTCTCCGCGATGTCGTCCTACCCCATCCTCCGTCCTTTGGCTCCATCCCCATTCGTCCCACTCCTCACCACCTTCCTCCAGGAGATGTCAGAGCGAGTCATCCTCCAAGCAACCGTTGAGGGGGATTTCTCTCACCTCATTCTATCTTTTTACGCCTTCGTAGTGTTGATTTTCCGCTTTCATAGTGTAACAAACATTCATTTATAAATAGATGATTGTTTCTCTCTCTCTCTTATATTGTTGCAAGTAGATTAGCTAGAAGTCATTGATCTGATCTCTTGCTTGCTAAAAACTAAAAAAAATTAGAAAAGATAAAAATGACCAAAAATAAATAAAAATGGAGCGCGGATTTTTATAAAACCAAACGTTCACCTCCCAGTGTTCGACCCGGGACTCACTTTTCAAGTTTTGGTTATAAATTTTATCTGATAGACGCATTTTGCGAGCTACGATGATGGGTCCTTCGAACCCCAATTTTTAATTCGTGAAGCGTGCCCATATCATGGATGAGATTCTGTTTACTGGGAGTGATTAAGAAGGTATAGTAGCTACAAAGGCCTTCCTACATTCTTAGTTTGTCACCAAAGGTCTGAGAGTGATTAGTTACTTCTTTGACATCGAGGTGCATCATATAAATGGAGGCTTGGTTCTTTTCTAGAGGAAGTTTGTTGCTGACATGTTGTGGGAGGTAGGGATGATGGGCTCCAAGCTTGCTACTATTCCATTGTACTCGACTACCCATCTTGCTGAATTTGACAGTCTTGAGTTGGAGGATATTACTAGGTATCGTGCCATGGCTAGCAACCTACTTTAGCTTACATTTACTAGTCCTGATATTGCCAATGCAGTGGGACAACTTAGCCGGTTCATGCAATAGCTTAGAGAGGTTCATTAGGGAAATGTTTTGAGATACCTAAAGAACTCTCCAGGGAAAAGCTTATCTTTCTAGTAGCATGGTCATCTGAGTGTGTGGAGATACTCTGATGCAGACTATCTGGGGCTCATAAGGATCGAAGATCTACCACTGGTTATTATACGTTTGTTGGTAGCAACCATGTTACTTGGTGGAGTAAGAAGTACAATGTAATGTCACAACCTAGTGTAGAATCTGAGTATCAGGCTGTGGCACACATTACTTATGAGTTGCTTTGGATTCAATCTATTCTTCATGACTTTGGTGTGACTGTCTCTGCGCCAATGCCTATGTACTGTGATAACAAGGCCGCTACTTTTATTGTAAACAATCCCACTTTCCATGAAAGAACCAAGCATATTTAAGTGGATTATCATTTTACTAGAGATGCAGTAATGATTGGGAAGATCTCTACCCCATATATTTCTATTGAGAACCAAGTGGTTGACATCTTTTCCAAGGTTCTTCATAGACGATGGCTTAAGTACCTTTGTTCTAAGTTGAGCATGTCTAATAGTTATGCTTTAACTTGAGGGGGAGTGTTGAGAGTTGTGCTTTACCATGTACGATCTTTTCGTTATTGGTCCATTGTATGGGGTTTGATATTTCCATAATTATTTATGTAATTAATGCCTAACTAATGTTAATCTGGGGGTAATTTGGGTTAAATTGCATTTAGTTAGGTCAGATTAGGCATTTTAGGTCATTTAGTAAATAATGCATACTTTTGGGCTTCTATGCAAATTTTCCCACAATTCTATTTGGTACCTTGATTTGTTTATTTTTATGTGTAGATATAAAATTTCAGGTTGATCAAAGCATGGCTGAATGGACTTTCTAATCTGGGCTCACTTGGAAGAGACTGAGACTAATTGGTGGACCTATTTGGAGACCCAATTCATTTAGACCCTAACCCAAATTAGGAACATAATTACCTAGCCTAGAAACCCCTTAGGACCAACTAAAACCTTGTCCTAAAACCTATAGTGGTCAACCACTTAGGATACCTAATCCTATCCACCCAAAATCCCAACAAAACCTAGGAAAACCTAGAACATACCCTAACCTAACAAACCTCATTTGGTCATCCCTCTTATCCTCCAATAAATACTATTTTAGATGGTCAAAATATGCCATTATTTATCCACCACTAGATCTAAATCCTATGGTCCTAAATTGCCTACCTAAATCCCTATCTTAAAACACTAAACCAAATCCTATTCCTAATCCTAAACTTGATCTCAATATTTGTAACAACATGATACATCTTTAGTATTTTGGCCATAAAATTTTCATTTTAAATTCAAATTGAGTGATCTAATTGCGTTGGAAAGCTGGTTTCAAGGGCTACAGCATTTATTTTATGTGAAACTTGAAATTTGGAATAAAAAGAGGCAAAAAATTCGAGAGAATCATAGCCCTCCACCATCCTCTCAAAGCTATCCTAGCCCTCCATCAATTCCAACAACACCTAACCTATCTATCCACCTATTCCTTCATCCTACCCCTTGATTCCTAGACTCGTAATCTTGGCCCTTTATTTTGGTGATCCAAGGAAACTTAGATCAACCAATCACAAGCCTTCTTGACCTCTATATAAACACCCTAGCCACTCCTCTTAGGATCATTCCTTTCCACTTTTAAATAAGTGACACCAACTAGAACTAGTTCTTCTTCTTCTTCTTCCCCCCCTTGGAGATCGGGTGCAACCTTGCATCTATGTCTACGCTATGCTCTGGACTTCACCTTCAAAGTCCATAGATTCTACATTTCTCTTAGTCTAAAGTTCTAGTTGTAGTACTTTAGTTCTAGAAGCATTCCACTATTTGTAATACTAGTTCTACTTAGGCTAAACTCTTATCTTTTTCAATAAAAGTTCTAGTATTTATTTTTCAACTTGTCTTCAAGTAATATGCTTTCTAGTTAGAAGTTGCATGCTATAATTATCTTACTTGATAATCGATTCTAGTTCTAGTTTGGAAAGCAATTTTAATTTGTTTGCCTCCTTGCGAATGACTCAGACTCTACTTTTAAATTATGATTCTCATATTTATGAGTTCAATCTGATTAGAAATTCAAGAGTTTCTATATGCATTTACTATGACGAAAAGTGACTTCTCGCAATCATACCACGAACAGAACAGAGTTATGTTTATAATTTAGCTTTGAGTGTATTTCTATATAAAGACCCTTGGGCCCCATTTGGTAGAGGTTTAAAGTTTATGACTGGGTAAAGTTTAGGAAGTCTTGAGGAGGGATAAGTGGATAGGTAAGAAGAGGGTTATTTTGAGATGCACTCTAGTTATCCTTTTAGTCTTTTTTTTTATTTATTTTATGTTTTCTATTGGTTCTCTGATGTAATTTACCCAACACCTCTCTCTATATAAAGAGGTGTAGGTTTTCTTGAGAAATAAGATCATTTGTTTCCTCGCACTTGGTATCAGAGTAGCCATCCTAGATCAGCGCTCAGGTATCCCACTGGAATAAGCCTTCCACCCATCCCACCAAAACCCTAAATCCCTCTTCTCCTTGTCATTCCTCGTCACCACCTCCTCTACCAACAGCAGCAACACCAACAAAGGTACCACCAGGCGATCGCAGTGTAGCAGGGTGCAGTGGCCCGATTTGTAGCTCTAAAAGTGGCGCAACATCGCTACTGGTCTACAATAGCGTCGTCGGTGGGTTTGGGCAGATCGGCGATAGTGAGGGGGAGGTAGTAAGCTCCTGTTGAGGGCTGCTAGGGGTCCATCTTGGCCCTAGCATGCACCTCCTGATCTTCGGAGGGCTACTATGTGTGTCTAATGTGATTTCCAAGGAAGAAAATCACTTGGATTTCATGTTAGATCACTAACTTTATGATCTACAGTGATTTTGCATATTTAAAAATATGAATTTATATCTAATTTTGGCATCTTCGCATGATTTCTGAGCATCATGGCTTTGTCTTCATTCAAGGTGTCATTAGAGACAAACTAGGAGAGCGAGAACTACAAAAACCCATTTTTTGTCCCCATAGTGAAGTTGGATGAGACCAACTATGCTCATTGGCTGTAAACATCCTTGATAACTATTGAGGGTCATGACAAGGAACATCTTCTTCTTGAGCCAGAGCCTCAGAACAAGACAGGGAAGTATGCCACGTGGACAAAGGACAATGCTATGGTGAGAGCTTGGATCATGAATGCAGTCTTGCCTCGGATTGGAGTTGATATTATGTATAATAAGATTGCAAAGGAGATGTGGGATTTCTCTTCATGACACAGACTCTCATGAAAAGAATTCTAGTAAGGTGTATCGGATCTACAATGAGATGTTTTCCCTTGGGAAGGAGGGACAACCCTTGACTCAGTTATGCTACATTAAAAGGGCTTTTGGAGAAGTACAACACGTGCAAGCCTCTATGCATGTGTGCTACTTAGTGGAGGTACCGCAAGGAGATTGCGATTCTGCATTTCCTCTCTAGATTATGTCTAGAGTATGACTCTGCATGTTCTCAGATACTAACTTTGTCAGATCTTCCCTTTCTTGAGGAGACATACAGTCGGCTTAACAGGATTATTGTGACTGCTCTTCTCCCAAAGATTACTGGACAGACTTCTGCTTTAGCAGTTGGTTGAGATCGGGGGACTCAGGGTTCTCCCTCTACTTGTGGACGTAGGCGTGGTAGAGGACAGACGAGGAAACCACATCCTACGTGCACTTTCTGTGGTCAGATCGGCCAAGTGGAGGCTTCCTGCTGGTCCAAGAATGGGAGACCTCCTGTGGCCAATCAGGCTATTACTACTTCTAAGACAGAGTCAAATATAATGTTATGAGTAGATTGTGATGCAGTGGTACAATGACTTGCTTAGATCACTCAGCAGACCCCTTCTTCATTCTTAGACACTGTTGCCATTGTAGGATTCCTAAGGAGGGGGTGAGATCTAGGGTGATAAACAATAATTGCAGAAATAAAATGACAATCACACAAATATGCAATCTCACAAGTACATAAGTATTTTTAGGTGGAAACCCAAACCTGGGTAAAAACCATCACCTAAACCTCTCAGTTTAGGATTTCCCGATCGACTTAGTCAATCAAATCCACTATCCAAGTCACTTAAATGAGGGTGACTTAACCTCTTACAACCACGCTACTTTTAACCTGAGGGTAGCGTACCGCAAAACCCCTCCTCTTCACTAGGAGTATTTTGTCATGCGAGGGAGACGGGAATTAAAAAAGTGAATACCCAACCAAAGACAAGTACAAATATATCCTATAGAGCCACAAAGTATGTATATAATCTAGCTACTATAGGCAAAGGAAACTTCCCTTTGATGGAAGTGTGTTGGCTAGCAATGCAGGGTAAGTGTGATCCACGCAATGGCACAACGACGCTCTCGTATGCAATGGTAGGAGAGTAGGTGCACAACGAAGATGGTGCTCTTGAGTGTAGGCTAGAAGATCTTGGAAAGTAACAACACTTCTCTACTTGATAATCTCTTCTTTGACACAAATGTGATGGAAAGTAGTATTACTTGGTGTATGTAACAAAGGAAAAGTGCCCCTCTATTTATAAAGGCCCTAAGAAGGGTTTAGAAGGCTTTAGAAAGCTTCTATAGCCGTTGGGAATAAGTCCAAGGCAAATCAGGCCAAAATCAGGGTCATTTATGATTCTAATAGGGTTATCAGACTTTGGTTTTATGGTCAGACATCTGGGTCATCGTCTGATTTAGCGATTAGTTATCTGATCTAGAAGGGTGGAAGATTTGATCAGGGTTGGATCAAGATGAACGTCTAAGAATGCTTTTTAAGACGTTTAGGATAATAGTCAGATGTCTAATTCTAGATAGGTTTCCATCTTGTTTACTCAAGATCGAAATAGGGATCTAGGGTTAAGTTGCATAGACAATAGGTAGGACATCTAGCAAGAAGTCTGGATGTTTAGAAATAGGATTCTCTACAGGAATTGATTTCCTGAGGCTCAAATAGTTATGTGGTCTAACAAAATTATTTGGGTTAGATCTTAGCCTAACGTCTATTTATCAGACATTTGGATGCTCTTCGGATGTCTGAAAGTAGATGTAAATCATATTAAGGGTTAATCCTCTAACATCACATTTGATAAGCCAACGGTCTTCTTGTTGGACGGCTAGCAACGTCCTCAGATGTCTTCTAAGACATCTAGACTATGGGTTGGTCGTCTAAAGGTGGTAGACAGAGAGTGGGTTTCTAGCATAAGTGTTTTGTACATCTGGACAGAAGGTCAGACGTCTTAAAAGTCAAGATCTGATGTCTGATGTCCAGATTGGATGTCTGAAGCCTATTTTGATTTTTTGATTTTTCTAAGTATTTGTCTAAGTGTCCTAGTGATGGATTGGTGTTCCTAGGATTAATGGTAGGGTACTTTGGGCTCTTTAATAATAAATCTAAGAAAATAAAAGAGAAAAGAACATAAAGACAAATACATAGTATAGAATAAACTTCTATCCTATTTTGCATCTTCTTTCTTCTAGCTCTTTCTCTAAGCAAAGCTCCTCCTTCATCAAGCTCCTCCAATTCGCCATGGATGCGAGCTTGAACTCCTTCACACTTGTATTCATTTCCATTTTCCTAAGACTCATAAACTCAAATGCAAATGTTAAATCACAAGTATTTTGTTATCATCAAAATTAACGATCATGGTGCCTTTGCACCAACAGCCATAGCCTCATCAAGTACAGATTGTGTTTTTGGTGCTTCGGACAGGTCTACTTAGCTGGTTGATTTTGGTGCATCACGACACCTGAGTGGTGATCATAGTTACTTTCAGCATCTTTAGTTTGTGTATCTTGGTAGGACAGCTCGGGTAGCAGATGGGAGGGATTCTTGAGTTGATGGTTAGGGGGAGGTTCCAGTTACCCCTAATATGAGATTGTCTAATGTTCTACTTGTTCTAGATTTTCTTATGAGTTTATTGTTTGTTAGCAAAATTATGAAGGATCTCAATTGCAAGGTAATTTTTTATTATGTTGGTTGTTTGTTTCAGGACAAGTTCACAGGGAGGATGATTGGTGGTGGACATGAAGAGCGAGGTGTATCGCCTGTCTTAGACTTCAATTACATCATCGTGCCAGGGAGATGTGTGTTTTGCTATAGGGTGTGCTCTGCAGTGGCATAATCATCTTGGTCATCCATCTCTAGACAGACTTCGTCACATCATTCCTCTTCTCTTACTGAGATTCACTATGATGCTTGTCAGATGGGAAAGCACCATAGATCTACTTATCCTGCTAGTTCTACTATTTCAAAGTATGTTTTTGATTTGTTGCATTTAGATGTATGGGGCCTTAGTTGGATTCCAGTTTGGCTAAATCATAGATATTATTTAATGATTGTAGATGATTGTTCCAAATGATATTTTTGTTAAAGAATAAGTCAGATGTTGTGCTTGTTATTGAGACTTTCATTATTGAAATAAAGAATCAGTTTGTTTCTATTGTCAAAGTTGCTTGTACCAATAATGCTCTTGAATTTTGTACTGTATGGATGACAACCTTCTATTGATCTCATGGAGTGGTTTATCAGATCACATGCTGTTTAAGCAATAGATCGGTGTTTTAAGATTGTTGTGTTGTAGTATAGCCAAAATAGTGCTCAAACAAATAAACTTTATTACTCGAAAAGGTTCCGAGATTGAAGACAGGGAGCAATATGGAATTTAAAGCTCAAGATCACAATTTAAATCAAGAATAAAGATTGTAATAAAAATAATGTCAGGATCAATATGCAAAAAGAATGGAGTAAAATGGTGATTTAAATCACCAATTACTCCTTACAAATAACACTTAAATGAAGTCTCAAATATATGCAATTAAAGTATTAGACGTCTTAAGTAGCCCTATGCTACAGTGCTAAGGTTTTTGCTTTTCTTCTTCTACTGGTTCTTCTTCTCCTCTTCTTCTTCGTTGTTTCTTCTTCTTCTTGTGTGGCTCCTTCTCTTCTTCTTCTTCTTCTTCTTCTTCTTCTTTTCTTCTTCCTCTTTCTTTCTTCTTCTGCTGCTCAAGCCTTCTTCTTCTTCTTTCTCTGTTTAGTTACTTCACGCAAAGGGGGAAGCTTCTTGAATTGGCTAAGTGTCAGTCAGTTTTCTCTACAGCAAAACCCTCCCCCTACCCCGTACGATCTCTCCTCCTCTTTCTCTCTTAAGCTCCGCCCTCCCAGGGCCTCTCAGTGGGTAACCAGGTAATTAGGTAGGTACAAACTCGAGTCCAGGGCTGCGGGCGTGGTCGCAGCCGAGGAGTGAAGGGCTTAGGTGGATCGGGCACATCAGGTCCGCGAGTGAGGTGTTGCGGACGAGGCGCAGGTGTGCGTTGGTGAGAGAGACCTCACCCCATGTTTGGAGGCGATAAGCCTAAGAGACTTTTTCAATTTATGCGGGTGCAGGTGCCCATCAGCTTCCGAGGTGGGACTATCCCACCTCCTTTCCTCTGCGTGTAGCTGTAGCTGGTGCTCCTTGTGATTGCGGTCAAAGATGCAGTCAAAGTGCCAAATTGACTCCTGGGTTTTGATCTTGGAACTGCTCTACAACGCCTAGGACTTTGCTTGGGGTCTGCAGATGCTGAAGTGAACTTCAAGCTTCGCTCGAAGCTTCGGTAATGGCGGCGGAGACCTGGGCACCTGAAAGCACTAATACGGGCTAAAAGCCCCAGTTAAAATAGTTCATGAGCTTTGCTAGACCATGGCAAATGCACAGGGGATGGTCTCGTGGTTCGTGGAGGTGTGTGGTGGGCTGCGGAGGTTGGAGGAGGAACATGATAGTGGGTGTGTTCGAAGGAGCGTTGGAGAGGCTAATAGCCTCGAATACCAAAGGGTTTTTACTCTCTGGGACACGACGGAGGTGTAGGGATGAACAGCGTCCAGGTTGGTGGAGTGTAGTGGCCGTGCGAGCTCGCTGGAGGTATGCCGGCGAGGTGGAAGATGGAGTACAGTGGGGTGAGTCGGCGATCAAAACGGAGTGGAGAATGTCTGGAAACGAAGAGTGGAAGATGAGGAGTCATTTAGGAGAGGTGGTAGATGATGGGGAGCGGAGTTGGCATCGGTTGAGGTATGGCCGGCGCCGGAGACGAAACTACTATGATAAGGGTTGGATGGCAAGGATGGAGATAGGGATGCCAGCTGGTGCTGCTCGACGGGGAAGAAGGCAAGGAATGAGAATCTGCCATTGGTATTGCTGTCAAACGATGAGGGGAAGCAAGGAGGGTTGTTGGAGCTTGAAGAGAAACTCGGTCGAAGGAGGAGAGAAGAGTTTGAGGGTTACTCTGGTCGAATTCAAGCTTGGGGAGTTCGGCCTGGCCTGGGCTTTCTTTTATAGGTCATTAGAGGGCAGTTAGAGCTTGGGAAGCAAGCTTCCCAAGCTTGGAAAGCTCGTCGGATTGGGAAATCCCTTGAGACTCCAATCTCACATGTGTTCTTATGAGAGATTGGGTGAGTTTTAGGGCTTCGGATCGAGTTTAAAAGGAAGGAGATTTCTTGATGAACTTCCCTTTCAAATTTAAAAGGGATTCGTCAAGAAATCAGGGAGTTCTTTCCAATTTAAGGTCGCCGAAGCAAGTAGGAATAGGTTTAATGGCAGCAGAGACCTTTTTGTGAGAACGATGACAAAGTTAAGGGTCTCTTTGAAAAGATTTTGAAAGTTAAGGTCAGAAATGTAATTAGACAGGACCAATTGGCAAACTAGTTCAAGACAAACTCATCTTGGGTCCAAATTTTGGTAAAAATCTAATTTGGACCTAAGGAATCCAATGGGGAAGTTGGATTTTGGTTTTGACCACGTTTGACTGGGTAATTTATGAAAAATTCCAAATTAGGGTAAATGTCTGTCTGTGACTCTATTCTAGGTTAAAATGGGTTCTGATAGTCAAAATTTTCAGTAATGGTGTAGTTCCTTTGGGCCTCGTCAATAGTTTTGCTAACATAGTAAATCATAGAGGGCTTTTTCTCAATCTTTTGACCCAAGACAACCCCGACGGCATAATCAGATGCGCCAGCCATAATCTCAAATGGGGTTGTCCAGACCGGTGGTTTCAATACCGGGGCACAGGTGACTGCCGTTTTCATTAAATCAAATGCCTTACGGCATGATTCATCAAACTCGAACGGCGTGTCTTTGGCCAGAAGGTTACTCAAGAGTTGAGCAACCTTCGAGAAATACTTAATGAATCTTCTGTAAAAACCCACATGCCCAAGGAAAGAGCGAATCTGTTTTACAGATGTGGGTGGAGGAAGTCTAGAGATAGCATCCACCTTAGCTCTATCAACTTCAATTACCCAAGTAGAGACCACGTGACCCAGGATGATGCCTTCCTAAGTCATAAAGTGGCTCTTTTCCCAGCTAAGGACCAGCCGTGCTTTGATGCATCTTTGAAGGATCAATTCTAGGTTAGCCAGGCAAGACTCAAAAGAATCTTTGAAAATGGAGAAATCATTCATGAACACCTCAAGACAATCTCCCACCATGTCAGAAAAGATGGCCAGCATGCACCTTTGAAAAGTCGCAGGTGCATTGCAAAGCCCGAACGGCATTCTACGGAATGCAAAGGTTTCGTAGGGACATGTGAAAGTTGTCTTTCCCTGGTCTTTGGGATGGATAGGGACTTGGTTATATCCTGAATAACCGTCTAGGAAGCAAAAATATTTTTTCCCAGCTAACCTTTCAAGGATTTGATCGATGAATGGCAAGGGAAAGTGATCCTTTTTAGTGGTTGTGTTCAGCTTCCTATAGTTAATACAGACTCTCCAAGTAGAAGCTAAACGAGTGGTGAAGGTTTCCCCTTTCTCATTAGTCGTAATGGTTATTCCCACCTTCTTAGGTACAATCTGAATGGGGCTAACCCATGGACTATCTGAGATTGGGTAAATAATACTAGCATCGAGCCGCTTGATTATCTCCTTCTTGACCACTTCTCGCATATTCGGGTTTAGTTTCCTTTGCATTTCGCGAGAAGGGCGGGATCCATCTTCCATGAAAATATGATGATTACAATAAGATGGCTCGATCCCCCTAAGGTTGTGGATGGTCCAACCAATTGCCTTGTTGTTCTTAAGGACCTTAATTAACCTAAATTCTTTCTCCTTAGTCAAATTAGCACTAATAATCATAGGGAGCATGTTTTCAGGTCCTAAGAACTTATATTTCAAATTTTTGGGCAATGGTTTTAACTCCAGCTGGGGTGGGTTTAGAATAGAAGGAAGGGAGGATGTTGATGAATATTCATCAGGATGATCCAGTGGAACGGGCTGGGAATGAACAAAATCAACAGCCTCTTCAGGATGTGGCAGGTCTACCACAGAGGACGGTTGTGGGTTGGGTTTGCTAAAGCTAATGGAGTCCTCGAGTGCATTGATTGTCATACACGTCTCAAGATCCTGATCCTCGAGTTCCTCAATGAATCCACAATCCTCAAATCCTCTTATCGCTTTAAAATATCCAGAGTTAATTTCTTATCCCTAAAGGTGATCTCCGTACTACCGCTTTCACAGTTTATGTTGGCCTTGGCGGTAGCTAGGAACGGACGCCCCAGAATGATGGGCGTGTTCCTTAAATCATTAGGTACATCCATGTCAAGGACGAGGAAATCTACAGGAAAATAGAAATCCTTGATCTTGACAATTACATCCTCAATAACGCCTCTCGGTGTGGTGACTGATCGGGCCGCTAATTGTAGCATTACTGAGGTTGGCCTGAGTTCACCTAACCCAAACCTCTCATAAATAGAAGTTGGGATTAGGTTGATGGATGCACCTAGGTCCAATAGTGCCCTATCAAAAGTGTATTCCCCAATAACGCATGATATCAAGGGAGCACCTGGATCTTTCTTCTTTTGAGGAAGGTGATGCAGGATAATAGATTTTGCCTGCTCAGAGAGAATCACCTTCCTCGGAGTGGGTTCTCTCGACTTACGCTTTTGGGTACACAGTTCTTTCAAGAATTTAGCGTAAGTCGGGATATGCTTAATAGCATCGAGGAGCAGAATATTGATCTCTACGCTCTTGAATAAATCCAGAAGCTCCTCGTTGCTGTCTAGGGTTTTCTTCTTTTTGGTTTTCAATAAGGCCTCAGGGAATGGGATATGGGTGGAATTTTCAATTTCTGGTCCCTGGGCCTTATTGTCTTTTTCAATCTCCTTTTCTCTCTCAAGCTCCCTAGGGTTTTGGCATCTAGAGGCAATTTAGGGTCCTGGGTTTGCTTTCCACTTCTCAAGGTGATAGAGTTTGCAGAGGCATACGGGTTTGGGTCTTGAGGTGGGCTAGTGAAGATTGGAGGTCCTTGGTTAGTCATGTAACCAGAGAAAGAAGAGGATAAGGGACCCTACTCAACCACCTGAGTATGTGCATGTGAGTCCCTTTGATTCTCGTACCCTTGGGCACTATTGCCCTATTTTTGCACATTGCGTGGGTTGGGTACAAGTTGGGATGGTAGAGATCTGGGTTGTCGGGTGTTAGCAATTAACCCGGATTGCAAGTTATCCAAGGATGTCTTCATTTGTTGCATAAGCTGAAGCATGGACCCTTGCATTTCCACCATCTGTTGGTTTAAATCAGCCTGCCCTGCAGATTGTTGGGCATTCCAAGATGGTTGATTAACTAGTCTCAGGGGCAACTGGGTGTATACTTGACCTTGATCCATAGGTTTTTGAGATGCATAGTTGCTGGGTCGAGATTGGGTCTGTTGCCCCTGATTTTTCTAGGAGAAGTTAGGGTGGTTCCTCCACCCCGAGTTATAAGTGTTGGAATACGGGTTGGACCTAACATTCTCCTGCATTGCATATGCATCCTCATAAAATGAGGATGGAGAGAAGGAAGGATCAGAGAAACTGGGATCAAAGGCCCTAGTTTGGAACCCATATGGTTTCGAGAAATCCTGGCTCATAGGTTGAGTCGAATCGAGTTGGTTCACGAATTCCCACCCCATGGGAGCTCGTGAGGAATGGAATCCTGAATTCTGGGATTGAGTGGGTAAAGAAGTGTTTCCTAAATTCCCAGACATCCATTCTTCCATTTTCTTAGCAACCAAGTCCATTTTATCCAGTTTATTACAAATTAATTCCATGTCAAATGAATGAGAATCTTGGATCTTATTAGCACTTGACCTAGGTTGTTGGGACCGGTTGAATGCATCCATGGAGGCATGATTAATTGAGTTCTCGTTCATTTCCTCAAACAGGTCGTATGCGCTATCTGCATCCCTGTTGAGTAAATTTCCTCCGCAAGAAGCATCCATGTGATTACGGAGTTGCTCAACCAACCCGTGATAGAAAATCTGCACGAGTTGCCATTTCAGCACCTCGTGGTGTGGACACTTCCTCAAAAGTTCCTAGAATCGCTCCCAGGCACCATGAAACGGTTCCCCCGGCCGCTGGGCGAAAGTGGTAATCGTTTGTCGCAAGGCATTGGTCCTTCCGATAGGGAAGAATTTCTTCAAGAAAGACGATTTAAGAGCAGCCCAAGTTTCAATCGGCCTTCCTATAGTCTGGTACCAATGTGTGGCCTTATCCCTGGGAGAGTGAGGGAAAAGCCTCATGATCATTTGCTCTTCGTTCACATTCCTTGCTCTGGTGGTCTGAACCAAAGTGGTTAGATCCTCCAGGTGCTGGAGTGGGTCCTCTGAGCCATGCCCATGGAAATGCTTAATCAAACTTAAGACTTGGGGCTTGATTTCTATGTCTCTGGTGGAAATCATGAAGCCGGGATGTTCCCCATAGTTTGAAGGATCATAAAAATCCTTCAAGGGTCGAGAGCCCTAACCATGCATACGTTGGAACCATTGCTGCATCTGCTGTAGTTCTTCCAACTGCCTCTGAATCAACTCCTACTGGTTCTGAGGCGGGGGAGGTAGTTGTTGATCAGCCATGGGATCTGCTTGACTATAGCTCAACCTTTACCTCCTAGAATGGTCTAAAGGTCCTTCTAATCTAGGGTTCAATGACCTCCTCCCAAGCGTACACTGGAAGAAAGTTGGAAGGACAGGGAAAATAGGGAACCCTACAGCACAAGAATACAAGCCTGTCCTTAGATGGGGTAGCCTAAGGTCTACTGTTCGAAGCGCTAGATCGGGTTTTAAAAGTATTGCGTTGTAATATAGCTGAAAAAGTGTTCAAAATAGATATAATTTTATTACTCGAATTTGAAGTCCGAGGTGGAACACAGGGAGCAAATTGGCATTTAGAAATCAAGTGAGATTACCAAGAAGGCATTTAGGTCCCTTCTTTTAGGATTCAAGTGAGATTAAGAGCCTGAATTTTAGTGTTTGCTTGAATAAATCACTTCAACCAAGGCTTAGGCACACATCATTTTGGAGAGTTGATTCTTGCTTATTAAGGTGTGTCTCTAAAACCCTAAATTGAAATCCTTAATTAGCTCTAGTTTTGGTCCAATTTAATTTGCCAAATGTGATATTTAGGGCTCAATCAAGAAAGTTATAGCCCTAGTTACCTTAAGTGGGTGTATAAATCAGATTTTGTTGTTGAAATCAAATCAGGCAACTTGATGAATTAGCTAAGAATGTAAAGCAAGTAGCCCTAATTGATTTTATCTTTTTTTTCCTTTTCAGAATGAGGGGCTTAAGAGAAAGTAATCAGAAATTACCTACCCCTGGTGTGTTTGATGTGCGACTGTCTTTCTTTGAATCTTCTTCTTGAAACAACTACAAAAAAGAGATATAGCAAGTTAGTACTAAATCAGAAATTGTAATCAAGAATTCTAAATTGCCCGTTGTTCCCCGGCAAAGGCGCCAAAATGTTCGAAGTGCTGGATCGGGTTTTAAAAGTATTGCATTGTAATATAGCTGAAAAAATGTTCAAAATAGATATAATTTTATTACTCGAATTTGAAGTCTGAGGTTAGACACAGGGAGCAAATTGGTATTTAGAAATCAAGATTACAATTTAAAGTAAAATGATTTGTAATAATAACAAGATCAAAGTGCAAAAAGGTGGGAGTAAAATGGTGATTCAGATCACCAAATACTCCTACAATATCAACTAAGGAACTCAATGTATATGAATATGAATTACACTCAAATTGGACGTTTAATTTGTAAATCAGATGACTTAAACGTCTGATGCTACAGTGCTCTTCCCTTCTGATTTCTTCTTTCCCTGCTTCTCTTTTGCGGCTCCTCTTCTTTCTTCCTTCTTCTGCTTCTACTCCTCTTCTTTCTTTCTTTCTTTAACTATGTCTTTCTCTTCTTTCTCTACTGCTTCCTCTTCTCTTCTTCTTTTCCTTCTTTACTCAGGGGAGGGGAACTTCTCAAATTGGCTAAGTGTTCGCCAATGTCTTCAGCAGCAAAACCCTCCCCCTTCCCCCGTGCAATCTCTCGTCCTCTCTCTTCAGACAAGACCCAAGTACCCGAGTAATTGGATCAAACCTAGGCCCGTAGGGCATGAGCACGGGCGAGGGCGAGCACGTGGGCGAGCACCAGGGGATGAGACCTCAAGAATGCAGCTTGAGCTTACTCGAAGCTACTTCAGCAATGGCGGATAAAGCTCGAAACCTAAAACTCAAAAGATGGTCTTTTGTTAAAAGCATTCAAAAGTGTCGTCGGATGATGACAAACATAACCGTGGTGGTGTGGAGGTGATTGGCAGAGCGAGGAAGTCTGATGACCTCGGAATGTACGTGTTAGAGTGCATGTGTTCGGGGGTGCAGTGGAGAGGATAATGGCCCCGAAGACCAGAGGGCTTTTGCTCTCTGGGACACAGCAGAGGTGTAGGGATGGATGGCAGCCGGATTAGCGGAGTGTAATGGCCGTGTGAGCTCACTAGAGGTGCGCTAGTGAGGTGGAAGACAGAGGACGGTGAGGCAAATTAGCATTCGAAATGAAGTGGTGAGTGTCTAAAAATGAAGAGGGGTAGTCAAGGAACTTATCTGGGGTGATAGTGGATGAAGGGGAGACGAAGATGGCATCAGACGCGTACTGCCGACGTTGGAGACGAAGGTGCTTAGAGAGAGATGGTCGGCGAGGATGAAGGGGAGCAGCAGCGTCGGCAGGTGCTGCATGATGCAGACAAAAGCAAGGAGGAAGAGTCTACACTGGTATTGTGGTCAGACGATGAGGGAGAGTAGGGAAGATCGCCGAAGCTTGAAGAGCGAATCAGTCGGAGGAGGAGAGAAGCATTTGAGAGGGTCTCCGGTCGAATTCAAGCTTGGAGGAGTCGGGGCGATTTGGGCTTCTTTAAATAGAGCCCTGAAGGTCGATTAGGGATTGGGAGGCAAGCTTCCCAAGCAAGGAAAGCTTGCTGGAGAAGGAATCCGTTAGGATACCCATGTCTCTCATGCGTTCGCATGAGAAATTGGGAAAGAATCTGGGATTAAAGATGGGTTCAGATTGGAGGGATTTTCTCAGAGAATCTTCCTTCCAATTTTGGAAGGGATTCTTTGAGCAATCAAGGAGAAACCTCCTTCCAAAGCTCATCGGAGTAGGATTACTCTGCTATAATGGTGGAGGGACCTAATTGTGAAGACAATGAAGAAGCTAGGGGGCCGTTTGTAAGGGTTTTTGAAAGATAGGGATATAAATGTAATCAAGTTGGACATTTTTGCAAACTTGTCAAGGAAAACTGAACTTTGGTTCAAATTTTGGCAAAATCCTAATTTGGACCTAAGGAATCAAATGGTGAAGTTTGATTTTATGTTTGACCATGTTTGACTGGGAAATTTTGGCAAAAACCCAATTTAAGGCAAATATATATCTGAGACCCCATTTTAGGTCAAGATGGGTCCCAATGGCCAAATTAAAGGTTCTAAGCCCTAGAGAATATTTTTATATGCTTTTTAGAGCATTTAAGTGAATTTTATCCTGACCAGAACCTTGGTTAATCAAGTGGGTCTATTTTAGGGTTTTAAGAAGTCATTTAATTCACAAGACACACACAAACAATTTTCTATCAAATCCAACCCACTTTTTATCTTGTTAAGACCATTTGACCTTTGTTTAGCCCTTGAGAAAACCTGTGGTTGTACTGCATTGGTAAAATTACAGTTTTGACCCTAGTTTCTTATTTTACTCTCAGAATGGTTGTGTAGTGAATTATGACCTTTAGTTGGTCATGTAGGTGCTTTTATTCTCTTCATTGGGTCAAAATGAGCTAGGTAGAGCTCATGATGGTATTCCCATCATACCCCTATGCCTAGCTTTTGCTAGTCCCTCAGCAAAATTTTAAGGTTTTAACTTTGATTTTAGACCATGTAATCTTTTTGATGCTCAAAATTGTGATGTGTGATTTCTTCTGTAGGTTAGGTTAGAATGTTGATAGTAGGCCTAGAGGTACTCAAGTACCAACCAAGATCCGGACCTGACCAATTCTAGCCTCAGTCTGCCATGAAGGTTTTTAATGTCCACAGGAACTATCCTAAGGTTCTTTGAACTCCGCAGTTAAAGCACCTGTGCTTGTAACATATTTTAGCCTTGGTTCAGTTTGCAGTGCATTTTTGTAAGAGGGAGACAGAGGAATTTTCTTTGTTTGGAAAGTTTTCTCTCTCTTTTCTTTTTATTTCTAGCTTCGGATTGGCTTTTCAATACGGTCTGTATTGGATTTCTAGTCCCCATCATCAATCCTCGAAGGGTCCCTAGCAATCGATGCTTCGGGATAGCACCACCCATGGCAACCCCTAGAACCCTGGCTTTCGAAATTTCGAGATAATCCTGCCCATGGCATTCTGTAGCTAAATCCAGACCTTGGCAATCGACATTTTGGGATAATGTCGCCCATGGCTTCTGAACCAGCACAGGGTGCTTACATGCCCTCGGTAGGATATGTAGATATCCTAGGAGACAAGCACCGAGGAGAAGGTATGTTATTGCACATCTTTGAGGGGAATTTCCCACCTCTCCACTACAGAAACTCATCTAAATCAACTTATGTTGATCAGCCGCTCCTAATCTTGGTGACTTTTTCAGAACAATTTAAATGCATTTACGTGATTTTGATACTTATGAGCACTGAACCAGACTGTATGTGGATCAGGGTGCTTAGGTTACCAAGTCCCACAAACCAAGGGTCAGTTAACGAGGCCAAATACTCCCTAAGTCTTAGACCTAATACTTAAGCTTCGTATTTTCCCCAACCTCTTGAGGACTATCCAGATCTTAGGGGATACTTAAATTTTTAAGCCTAGAAGTATAGCCCAAGAGGCCTAAAATCAGCATTCCTACTAATCCCTTCTGTGTTTCATTAGCAATTTTTTCCTTTCATTTTCTTTTTCTTGATATGGTCTAGAACTCAGTTAATTCCTTGATTTCTTACTAATGACTATCTCTTTTCTTTTTCTTTTCAATTTGTGCTCCTTTTTTGACATTTTTCACTTTTCCCCTTTTTCTCCTCAAGATTTGTATGGCCTCAAAATTTTCTCTCCTCTCATTTTGTTGTTCTTTTTCAAGAATTTTTTCATTTTTTTGGTATTTTTGGAATATGTGATTTTTTTGACGAAACCTTTTCTTGCAAGATGATTTTCATGGTGTTTTGCACTTTCATACCTCCCATGCCTACGATTTGCAATGTCCCCATTGTAAATTAGGTGGGTTCAAGTTCAGCTTAGATCATTCGTTAGAACAGGTTCTGGGTGGGCGAATAGGTTGAGATGACTGTTGCGGACGATTTCAAGCTCGGGTACGGGTACCTGAGGTGGAGTCGGCTGTTCTAATGGATGAACCCTAAAGTGCAATGTGAATTTAGCATAGGAATGTCAAGAAAGGTTTCAGGTTTCTCAAAAATGACGGGTTGCCTCCCGTTAAGCACTGAGTTTTACGCCATCGGCTGGGCGCAATGAGCTCAGGGAGAATGGAGGGTAAAGGATGTCTCAGCCAAATTTGTATTGGTAAGGTCAATGAACGGTTTGAGTCTCTGATTATTCACGATGAAAGGTTCTGAATCGTGGCTGAGTGGACTGATCTTGATGGCTCCATTTCCAAAGATTCGTTGGACGAGGAAAGATCCGATCCATTTTTATCTTAGTTTTCTTGGGAACAGTTTGAGCTTGGCATCAAAGAGTAGGACTTTTTGACCAGGGTAAAAGATCTTTCTGGATATGTGCTTGTCGTGAAAGGCCTTAACCTGCTCTTTGTAAATTCATGAGTTCTCATATGCATTGTGGCATAATTCATCGATCTCGCTTATTTGAAGCTTTCTGTGGTTTCCTACCTTAGAAAGATCTAGGTTGTAGTTCTATACTGGCCAATAGGCTTTGTGTTCTAATTTGATAGGGAGATGACATGCCTTCCTGTACATTAATATGAAGGGAGACATACCTAATTGGATTTTGTGGGTGGTCCTATAAGCCCACAAAGCTTTCGGAAGTCAGGATGACCAGTCTTTCCTATCAGGTCGAACAGTAACCTAGAGGATTTTCTTGATCTCCCAATTTGATAGCTCAGCTAGACAGTTAGTTTGGGGGTGATACGGAGTAGAGATTCAGTGTGACACCCCATATTTGATCATCAGTGACCTGAACTAAGCATTAGTGAAATGGACCCCTCCATCAGAGATTATAGCACATGGAATCCCGAACTACGAAAAGATGTTCTAATGAATGAATTTGATAACCACCTTATGATCATTGGTTCAGGTCGGAATGGCTTCGATTCACTTGGACATGTAGTCAACAGTGAGTAGAATGTACTCGAAGCTGTCCGAAACAGAAAAGGGTCCCATGAAATCAATCCCCTAGACGTCGAAGATTTCGCATACGAGAATCGGTTGTAAGGGCATCATATCATGATGGCTCATGTTTCCTAAGGTCTGACAATGAGTGCATGCCCTACAGTGATTGTATGCATCTTTGAAAATTGTGGGCCAATAGAAGCCGCACTGGAGGACTTTTACTACGGTTTTATGACCTGAGAAGTGTCCACCGCATGCCTGGTCATGGTAGAAGGACAAGATGCCCTGAATTTTGGCTTTCGAGACACATCGTCGTATGATTTGATCAGCATCGATGTGGAATAGATATGGGTCTTCCAAAAAGTAGTACTTGGCATCGGAAAGCAATTTGTCCTTCTTGGCTTTCGGTCAATCGAACAGGATTTGATGTGATGCTAGGTAGTTTATTAGATTAGTAAACCATGGAAGCCCTGTACTGATAGTCAGGAGGTGCTCATCAGGAAAATGTTCCGTGATGGGTCCGGAAGGGTCGACAATGTCAGAAGGGAGGCGAGACAAGTGATCAACTACCACATTCTATTTTCCCGCTTTGTCACGAATCTCGAGGTCAAACTCTTGCAACAACAAGATCCAGCGGATTAATTAAGGCTTCGCATCCTTCTTCGCAAGGAGATGCCTCACAGCCGTGTGATCAGAGTAAATGATAATAGGGGAACCTAGAAGATATGATCTGAACTTTTCCAAGGAAATTACTACGACAAGAAACTCTTTCTCAGTAATCGTGTAGTTACGTTGAGCCTCGTCAAGTGTCTTGCTAGCGTAGTAGAGGAGCACGGGTTTACCGTCAATTTTCTGCCCAAGTACCGCTCCTACAGCGAAATCAGATGCATCACACATGATCTCAAAGGGTTGAGACCAATCGGGGGACTGTAGGATCGGAACTTGGGTAACTCGAGCACTGATGAGAAGCTCATCATGGTCTCTAATTACCCCTAATTAACTTGTCTTCCTAGTTAATTAGCTAGGATTATGTGAATATAGTAAAGGACCTTAAAATAAGTTAAAAATGCTATATTATCATGCAATTAATATTATTAATAATCTAATTAATAATTGAACTCGAAATATTATTAATCATTCAGCTAATTAATATATTAACTAACTTAAGCATAATATATACCTAAGTATGTAATAACTTAAGTAACATTACTTCATTAAATAAATTAATTTAAAAAGGTAAAAACTGTAAATTCAAGGTCTAAATATAATAATTGTCTTATTTATAATCATATATAAAAAGTTGAAAAAGATTTAAATTAAAATAGACCTTGAAAACCTGAGTTTACATTTTGGTCCTTATATTTCATTCCAATCGGGTACTTATTTTCCATTTAGGTCCTTAAGTTTCATCACGAACAAGTCCTTGGACTTCTTCTTCTCTTCACCTGATTGAACGGCTGACGACTGAAGGTGCAGCCATCGCACGATCACCGCCCATCCAACGTCATCTCTTTTCCAAGCTCCTGGAGCTTGCGCTCACCATCTCATTTTCATCCATCAGTCTGGATGACACCTTTATCATAATTTAGGGTTGGAGATAACTTTACCGGCATCGGAGAAGACGTCGGTGGTTATCCTCTTTCTAGCCACAATCGCATCCAGATTCCACCTCCTACTTAGTCGCCGTCGGCTATAAATACCCCTTGACCCCCCTGATTTCCACTAAGTTGGCTCCCTTTCCTCTTCTTCACTGCAGTTGACTTCGATAGGCTATTCACTCTGCAACTCCGGCAATCTTCCATTACACCATCTGACTTCCTCCATCCACCTTTATTAGCTTTAGAACTCCACCGAGGTCAGCCGCGTCTCTGGACACAAGCGCTGACTAAGGAGTCTCCTCTGCTTCACCTCACAACCGTCCCCGGAGATCTTTCGACTACCCTCTGATTTCACTCCTCCGTCATGAGCCATTTATGGAGATCCTCTGACCCCTTCGTCCAGGTAACAGTAGGATAGGAGTAGGATAGTTTAGTTAGTTAGATAGGTTAGTTAGCTATAATGTTGGATTTTAAATTTCGTCTTCCTCGACTCCGGCGAGCTCCTTGAGCTTGTCAGAGCATTAATTTCATCTTTTTAAACCACTAATCATCTTCCTCTATCTTCCACGATCACTTCTATCACATTTATTTACTTATTTGATTACTAATTCGCCTAAGTCATTTTCACCTCCACCGACTACTTTTGCTATCCATGGCAGCAGTAGTTGACCTAATCTTCACCTCCATTGGATCCTCCATCACCTATTCATCACTAAAGGATCCTAATCATTGCTATAATTAGAGTAAATACCACATATAACCTAAACGCCTAAATCTATTTAAGCTCCTGAGCTCGCTGTCAATGGCGGCTCAGGAGTAGTTGAAATCTTAAATTAACTATATATTTTTTACCACTCAATTGAGTGGGAAAATAGGTCCTGAGCTTCAACCAACTGAGACTTCATACAAATTGCATTCACTGATAAATCATAATTCTTTTTTTGAGAAGGAAAGGAATGCTATCGAGTCATCGATAGCAAACTAGGAGGGCTTTTATTAATAAAAAATGAACACAATTACATGTTCTAACCCCATTGCTGTATGAGACTCCAGCAGCAATTTACAATCTTATCCACATTCACTGGGGTCTTCTGAAAAACGCACTCATTCGTAGCCCTCCATACAGACCATAACACAACCACCATAGATAAACATGGCTTATTCCCATCCACAAGATAACACCACAAATTCTCCCATGTGGAGAGAGAATCATTACAAACTCTCCTCCAGATATAATCTGTGATCACACATGAAGAAAAAATATGAGTGCTAGAATCATTATGCATCCCACATAAGTGGAAAAACTGAGTGGGAGTTCCCATTCTCCTATGCCTCAGATCTCCAGTAATCAGGTCATCCCTTCTGTAGTAGAGCCACAAAAAAATTTGTACTTTCAGTGGTATTTTTAATTTCCATAACTTTTTCCCCTCCTCATCAAGTTCTACCATCCTGGAAGAATTAATCAACTTGTCATAGGCAGCCGTTGAAGAAAACTTACCCTTCCACTTATATGTGTCATACTCATGAGGTGTCTGTTTGAAGGCAGCAAGTTCTTGCATGAGGCGCTCATTCTCTGCTCGTGTTCTTGTTTCATGATTATTCCGCATAGCATTATTCAAAGACCACTGCTCAGACTCCACATCCCAATAATCAGAATCCACATCATTTTTATCCGAAGTTGTTGCATAAGCAAGGGGGTCTTGTCTTTAATCACCCCCCCAGGTACCCAATTCTCCAGCCAGAATTTGAAGCTTTTCCCATCACCTAGTACGGATTTGAACAAAATCCAATTATCCCTCAAGGCATGCACCACCGAAGACCAAAATGGAGATGGTTTATGGGGGTTTAGGCGGTTCTTCTCATCATTGGCAGCCCCATAGCTATCCTGAACTATTTCTATCCACATTTTTTTCCCCCTGCAGCAGTCGAACGGCCCACTTCAACAACAATGCATCATTAAATTCCTTGAGGGATCTAACACCCATGCCACCAATCTTTTTTGGCTTGCAAATCGAATCCCATTTTAAAGGTTGAAGAAAAACCCCTTGGTGAGAGGCCCCTTTTCAGAAGAATCTTTTGTGCATCACATCAAGTTTTTTCCAAATTGACTTCGGGGCTTTGAGAACAGAGAAGAAAAAAACTGGAATCGATGTAATGACAGAATTCAGTAATATATACCTCCCCCCTTTTGATAGGTATCGACTACTCCAACCCTCCAATTTTGTAGCCACCTTTTCATATAGGAAGGAAGGAAGGACCAATCTGCTTTCCTCATTTTAGTGCATTTCAGAGGCAATCCCAGATATTTGATAGGCAATGAGACCACAGGTGTACCCAAAGTGGTAGAGATGTCATTCTTGGTCATTCCATTCATCCCAAAACAGACCAGGGAAGATTTGTTTCCGTTAAGTCTAAGACCAGAAATCTCACAAAAAATCTTAACCATATGAAAAAGCACTTGCGCTTCCCTCTTCCCCCCTTCCACAAAAAAAATAGTGTCATCTGCATATTGGAGGATGGGAGCTAAAGCCCTGTTATTAGACATTGAATACCCCCTTATAAATCCATCCACTGGCAGTTTGCATGCATATCTTGCCAATGTATCCATTGCAAGATTAAAAATCAGAGGGGCAAGTGGACATCGTTGCCTAACTCCACATTGGGGCTGAATCCAAGTTCGACATGGTTTCCCATTTATCAATGGGGAAAAGGAGGCTGTCGTGATGCATCTCTTCACCCACTGTATCAACTGAGGTGGAAATTTCCTCCTTTTAAGGATTTCCCACAACCAGGAGACTGAATCATAAGCCTTGGAGAACTCCACTTTCCATAAAAAGGCCTTGGTCTTTCGCCTATGCCATCCCATTACCATCTCCTATGCCATAATGAAGGACTCCTGTAGCGATCTCCCAGGAAGAAAGGCAGATTGGACCAGCATTATCAAGTCCTTCAATACCTCCCGCATTCTGTTGGCTATAATCTTACTGATAATAAGGTAAAGAGAATTAGATAGTGCAATGGGTCTGTAATCGGAAAACTTCTCCGCACTTGATTTTTTTGGAAGTAGGAATAGATAAGATTTATTCAATCTCTCAAAACCAGAGTTGCCCAATTCAAATTCATGGATAACCTTCATTACATCCACTTTGACAACACTCCACAGTTCTCTGTAAAAGAAAACCTGAATCCCATCCAGACCAGGAGCCCCTTCATTATTTAAGTCTTTAATTGCTTTCAATACTTCTTGTTCAGATATAGGAGTAACTAACATGTCTCTCTGATCACTACTGACACTAGGGAAGTCCGCCGATACCATCCTCCAAGAGCCCCTTGGTGTAGCCTTGGCCAATTCTTTGAAATATTTGCCTGCTTCATTTCTGATTTCGTTAACAGAATTAATAGTTCTCTCATCTACTTTAATTGATGGGATAAGTTTGAATCTTCTCCTAGCACTGGCCGCGAGATGAAAGAACTTCATGTTTGCATCACCCTCTTTGAGCCATAATTGTCTAGATCTTTCACGCCAGTCCACTTGTCTTTTCAGATCCTCCTCCCCCACTATTGACTGCATCTGCTGTCTTTGCTGCTGCTCTTGGGGATTCAAAGATTGCATGCACTCCTTCAGATCCAATTCTCTGATCACTGCCAGTGCCTCCCTCCTCTTTTGTTCTCTGATCAGTGCCACTGCCTGTCCATATTCTTTCAACATGTCACGCAAGCCTGTCAGCTTTGCAGCCAGCTACTGTGTGGAAGATCCTTGCACTGCCTTGTTCTACCACCACTAAGACACCATTTGCGCAAACCCCTCCTCCCTAAACCAAGATGTCTTGAATTTGAAATAAGATCCAATGTCAGAGTTCGTCTCACTGTCCCACACTAGCGGAGTGTGATCAGAGAAAGGTCTATCAAGGCTCATAACAGCTGATAATTGATGCCTCTCGAACAAGCTAGGATTGCCAAAGAATCTGTCCAACCTAGATGACTGTCCACTGCCATTGCTCCAAGTGAACTCAACTCCACTAATAGGATATTCTGTCACTCCCAGATTCTGCACAGCCATTTGAAAGCCTGCCATTGAACTGTCCAACCTCCCACCAGGTCTGTCATCACTTGAGAGATGACAATTAAAGTCACCCCCTAAAAGCCAAGGGACCTCTTGCACCCTTTGATGCATTACAAAAAGTTCCTCCCAAAGACCAGACATGTCTGCAACCACACAAGGGCCATAAATGCATGACACATACCATTCCATATCTCCTTGGGGAGACTGGCATCTGCAAGTAAGCATGTGCCTGTCACGAATGACTTCAATTACCAAAAGATAAGACTTTCACCACCAAAAAGCCATTCCACCAGACCTTCCAGATGCACCCTTTACCACAACATCAGTATGTCCAGATTGCTTAAAACAGTCCCATTCCTGACCATTTTCCATCTCCACATGTGTCTCTTGGATGAGAGCACAATCAATCTCCCACTCAGAAAGATATCTGCACAAGGAAGTCCTCATCTTATTGTGCAACCCACGCACATTCCAAGTCAACACTCTCATTCCTTGCTAGATTGATCCCCTTGAGCCACACAGCCCACATACTCAACCATGATTGAGTTTGCAATGGTCTGCTCCACAATAGGGGTCAGGTTCTCCTTCCTTCTCTTTCTAAGCATATAGAGGGATCTACCTACACCTCTTTTTTGATTGAATCCGCTACCAAATTTCAGATCAGCAGGAACTGTGAACTACACCTGATTCACCTCTTTGAGTGCTCTGCTGTCATTACTGAGTACCAGTTCCATTCCTGTCCTCCCCTCCTCTTTGCTGCTAAGGACCTCTGATTCTTTCTCAGAAGCATCAGCAAACTCCATATAACCATCCTCTTTGGCTACCAAGGCTTGGCTGTAACCTCCTAATGCATTAACATCTTCCATATGCATCAAGTCCTTCTCTGCATAGTCCTGGTGGCAGTCCTTCCTCTTTTTGGATTCAGGGGCTTCATCTGGTGAAGTGAGGCCCACCCTTTCATCCTGTTGCATCTCCTCAGTGTTGGCCCTAGACGTCTTAACTTGCCCTTGTTCTAAATGCCCAGACACTTGTCCAGCCACTGTTAGGCGAATAAGCCATGAGGAACCCCCACATCTGATCGTAACCCTGTCAGGAATCGAGCCAGCATTGAAGACATCAGCCTCAATTCTAAGAGATCGGATGTCCCCTTCTCCAATCATGACTTCAGACCCTTCACAGATGGAAGCAAAGCCTGCAACCATCTTAGTAACAACTCCCTTAGATATTAGATGCAATGGCAGTCCACTGATCTCAAGAAGAACCCTCCTTGAGCCCACTCTTTGAGGAGGCTGATCAGGGAGAGCCCCATCAAAGGGGGACACCATTCTCCAGATCACATTAATATCTTCAAACGAGCTCGATCGAAATCTCAGTCTCTCAACATCCATCATGCCCAAACCATATACTAGAAAATGAGATTGAGATAACATAGCCACCTTCTAGCCCACAGACAGAGGAATTAGGGAACATACTAGATCTTGAAACCTTTCTATCGATGGTTTGCCTGCCGTAATCTCGCCAATCAGAGCGCCCCTCAACATGATCTCCACAAAAGAGATCTCTTCAAATATCGGGAACTCCACTTCAATTGAATGCCTGCCAAACACCGGCGGCGGTGGCAGTCAGGACTCTTTCTTCACTACCCATCCAGGGCGTGAAAAGGCCAACTTGGTATGCGACGGCTTCCTCCTAGGGCAAGAATCGCATTTGTGCCCTTCGCCCCTTCACGCCAAGCAAATCAAAGGGTTTCTGCAGATCGCCGCTGATGAGAACCTCATCATGAGCCATAACTAGCTCATTTTGACCTAATACAACGGATAAAAGCTCCTACATAACTCAAGGAAAGGCTTAACTCAGAGAATTCTGAGTTTAAGAAGAAAATAAGTCATAAGGGGTAAAAATGCAAATTTACCAGCACAATCTGCAAGCAGGATAATTTAGGGTCCAAACACAGGTCAAACAAACCTAATAAGAAGGAAAGTGGGATGATTTGATCTGATAAGGGCTACAGCAACTCCAAGGAATTAAATGACAATCTATAACCCTAAAACAAACCCACTTCAATTCATGAGGTTCGAGGCAAAGAAAAAATTGACTAAACCCTCTACAATTCGTAGAAAAATAATCTCTAGGGTTTAGAACCTTCAATTTGACCTTAGGAACCCATTTTGACCTACATTGAGAACCATGCCCAATTAATGACTTAATTTGGGTTTTTACGTAAATTGATCAGTCAAACAAGGTCTGATCTAGAAATAAAATTCACCATTAGAATCCTTAGGCCCCATTTAGTCATGCATAAAAACTTGAGCCTAAGAAGAGACCTTCTTAACCGACTTTGCATTTTGGTCCTCAACTTTTGAAACACTCGCATGTTGGACCCTAACTCTTCTTCGTTCTTTGAATTTGGGTCCTCCCTGCAAAACCCTGAGCAGCGCCATGCTCCGGTGGCCTTGCGCGAGGCATGGCACCGCGCAGGGTGAGGGGGACCCCCTGCCAAGTCAACCAGGGGTTCCCTACGACGTCAGCCATCCCAGGAACACCCCCTGATCGCTGCAATCGCCCATACCGCCCGTGCGAACGCACGGACGGTATGGGTCTCCATCTCCGGCGTCCTCCGACGAGGGAGGCACGTCGTCTCCCTCCGCCCTCCTCTCTGGTTTCGACTCTATAAAAGCCCTCGACGCTCTGCCGCACTCTCCAGCTCGGTTCTGACGGAGAAATCCCCCCCCTTTCCTCTCTTCCCACTCCGATAGAGGCCCCCTTTCTCCGGTGGTTTTTCCTCCTCCTCCTCGTCGCTCTGCCGCACTACCAGCAGCAGGGCTGCCTTTACCTCCTCTTCCCCCGTCGCGCCGTACCCAGCGCGCGCTCTCCCGCTCTCTCCTCGCCGCCGCCCTCTCTCTCTGGGCACCTTCTTCTCCGGCGACAGTCGATACGACTGTCGCCCTGCTCCGCCCCCCCCTCGTCCCTCCGAGTAGGTACAATCTTTCCTCTTCCTCCCCTCTTTCTTTTCCTTACTGTAATTTGTATAACCACCCCTCGACCGCGCCTAATCGCCCTCACCTTCCCCATCTCCGGCCAAACTCCGGCGACTCGCTCCCGTCATTCCACCACCCCTCACGACTCGCCGACCCTCACAGAACCTCCGCCTCCTCACCCTGATCAACTTCCGCCCTTCCATTTCCCGCCACTCGCCACCTGCAGACCCCCCGAACAAACCCATTTCCCGCGCTACAGTTTGACCTAGGGCAGCCCCTACGCTCCGCCCCACGGCTTGCCAGACCCCACACCACCTTCGCCGTGCCACGGCGAAGGTTCTCCGCTTGTCTGATTAGGCCGAGAGGCCATTCTTCTGTGGACAGGTTGCTCGCCCTCCGTCGCCATTGCTGAGCCGGTGAAGCTCCTTCAACCTGCAGCTGCAGGTGCGCTTCGCCCAGGTTCGACTCGCCAGGACGTGCGGTTCGCAGCCACGCAGTCGCCCTGGCCTGCAGTTGGGGAGAAAGCCCTGCAGCTGCTGCATCTGCCTGCAGCTCCCTCAGCTGCGGGTGCCCAATTGGGGTGGGACATTTAGTCCCACCTCGAAACTTTTGAGAGGCCCACGCCCGCATAAAGGCAAAAAGTGCCTTAGGCTCTTTGCCTCCTGAGCACGGGGTGAGGTCCCTCTCACCCGCTCGAGCCGGCCTCGTCTGCGACCACGCCCCGCGAACCTGGCCCGACCCGTTTACCCGTCCTGCACTCCTCACCCACCACCGTACGCCGGTGGGCCTAGACCCGGGCGCGACCCGCGTACCCGACTACCCGGCAGCTCTGGGAGAGCTATCTTATGAGTGAATTCTGAGAGAGAGAGACGCGGGGGAGGGTAGAGTAGGTTTGTCCCTCTGATCGAACTTTGAGTCTGCAGGCACAGGTGAAGAAGAAGAGAAGGTAGGAAGAAGAAGGACTACGAGAAGAAGAAGAAGAAGAAAGCCACAGAGGAAAGAAGAAGAAAATACGCACTGTAGCAGCAGCTACTTAAGTCGTCTGATTGAAAAATCAGACGATGCTCTGAAGGCAAAGAAGAAGGAGAAGAAAACAAGAACAGGACTGCAAGGGAGAAGAAAAAGAAAGAGACAAACAGAAAGAAGAACAAGAAGAAAAAGAAAGAAAAGACAAGAAGAACAGAAGCAAGAAGAAAAGAACACAAGGAGAAAGGCAAGAAGAAGCTCTGAAGAAGAAGAGAAGAAAGAAGAAGAACAGAAGAGAAGACAAGAAGAAAACAAGAAAAGAAGAACAGAGCAAGAATAAAAAGAAGGAAGAAAACTGCAGACTCAAAGAGAAGAGAAAAGAAGACAAAGACGAGAAAGAAGAGAAGAAGAAGAAGCCAACAAGACAAATCTCTCTCTCTCTTTATTTTTTTGTAATAGAAACTTCGTACCTCTAAAATACAACTTGCTCCCTGAGTTCGACCTCGGGAGAACTTTCATTTCCGAGTAAAAATTGTAATAATGGCAATGACTATCTGTACTACAACGTAATTTCTACAACAAGACATAGTCAACAATGCCATTATCACTTGGCGCCGTTGCCGGGGAGCAACGGCTATTCTAGAAGCTTTAAATTTCTTTCAAGAGATTGCTAATCTTTTTCTCTCTCTTATGTGCAGGTAAAAATTGGAAGAGCAACCGCACAACAAACACTCCAACAAAACAGGTAATCTTCATCAGCCCTTTCTCCCTTAAAATATAAAAAGAACAAAAAGAAAAATCAACTTAGGGCTACCTGCATCATACATAGTAATTCCTCAAAGTTGCCTAAATTTTTCATTTCAACACATTGTAACTGTTCATCCAACTAAGGTAACTAGGGATAAAACCTTCTTGATTGAGCCCTGGATACTACATTTTTTGAGGCAACTAAAATGGACCAAGTAGAGCCAACATAAGGTCAAAGGCTAGGGTTTTTAGAGACACACCTTCTATTAACAAAGAAAAGATCTTCCCAAAAAGAGGTGTACCTAAACCTTGTTTGAAAAAAATCTACACAAGAGAAACCTTAAGCAAATGGCTCTCTAAACATTTGAACCCTAAAAAGAAAGGACCCAAAAGCTCTCAAAAGAACAAGAGGTGAAGTTGACCCCTTGGGTCAACCAACCTTAAAATTGGGCCACTTTGTTCACAAAAACACCTAAGAGTTCAAGTGAAACCTTAAGCACCCTGATCTTAAACTAAAATTGGTAGACTTAAGAGGTCAAGATCCCCATTCTGGTCTACCTGGAATCGCAGTGACAAGAGAGGTCGGGTGGGGGAAACCCTGTAAACCGTGGGGACGCTCTACCGTGTAGGGGTCTTTGCGGGACTCTCCCTCTCTGGCTGCCCAGGTAATTCTCAGGTGGACGATCTTTCTGATCAAGAGGTCCATCTGCCCCGCACCTCTATAGTCACCCAATAATTTTTGGGTGCCTCGATTGGGTCCAACACCTGCTTATCTCATCCAGTCCTTCAGTATTTGGCAGGAGGTCCTTGAAACCTCCTTCAGAAATTCACTTCCCACCCCCCCCCCCCCCCCCCCCGAGGCCGAGCCTTGCTGCCCTTGTTTGTGCAACCAATCATTCACATAGCCCCTTTTCCTCTGATTCCGAAAAAAGTCCCCTTCTTCCATCTTGATTCAAACTTCGATTCTATATCTTGAGTCCACCACCTGATTCAAAGATGCAGCCACACCAATTAAGACTACCATTCAAAAAACCTGAATATCAGAGATCCATGAAAGATAAGATGATTGAGGATGCCCTTGAATTCTATGAAATCAAATGTAAACCCTCAACACCAATAGAAAACATTCAGGTTGATGTCCCAACAACCACAGCTTTCATCATAAACTGTGCCCAAATTCTGTTGACAGAAATTACCAAAGGATCAACCCGAGATATGCTCATGACAGGATACATTGAGATAAAAAAATTATACCAATCTGAATACCTTCAATGCTTGATAAATCCTGTACTTTGGGAACAACACCAAGATGCCCTTATAAAATGGGTAGAAATGATGAGATCACTAGAACAAATTATCAACTAGAAATACTCGTATATACCAGAAACAGAGGATGAACCATCTTGGAACAGTATTAAGGAACAATCCAGTTTCCCAGATCCCGGGACTAAGGCACAAAGTGGTTGTGGAATCCCAACCCAGATAGAAGACAACATCGAATTAGGTTGGGATATTGCAGGAGAACACACTGATGAACCGACCCTAGACCATGAATTGCCAAGCTTAGAATTCCAAAACTCCTGCAATAATGAGGTCAGAACTGAACCTTTTGAGGGTATAAATTCCGCCCCTTATTTTGATAAGGTGGCCCTCGAAGGTTATTCGGACTTAGGTTCTAGCAATTCTACCCACATCCTAAACCTAGAACCTAGATTTGAAACTTATTGGGAAGATTATGAGGCCTCATATGAGAAAGATCAAATTTTTACAGAATATGATTCCGGGCCTCTATTTGATGAATATCCCTCTCCAACATCCTTAGGAAATCTGATCAATTTTTCAGAAAACACGCCAATTTATGATACAGAAACTGAGGAGTTGAATGAGCAGGGTTTTAATGGGGTCTATCCTACCAGCTTCGAGCTCGGATAGAACACCTTTTTGAGCCCAGAATTGACATATAGGCTAGAACCCAGTCAGGCTGCTGATTCCACATCTGATGATTTATGCTACGGTGGAATTCAGGATCAAGAATCTCATTTAGAACTCAATTTTCACAAACTCTCCGACAACTTCAGATCTGACTATAATTGTGGAGAGACTCTTCTTCCTGAACACACCAAGCCCATCTACGACCTCGGTCCACATAACTCTGACTCCGACTCTGAGGTCCTGATTCCCGAGATCACTGGTAACACAGAATCATTCCTTTTTGATCCTCAGGAACCAAAAACAGAAAATGCCAAGAGTGATTGCAACACAGAATTCAAATCTTTTCTCAATTCAGATTTCCTTCATCCTACAAACACTCTTCAGGCATTTGATAGCTACCCAGAGGACTCTCTACAGAAAACCACCTGTCATTCCTTTCTAGAAGAGCCCTCATACACGATTGCCACCTCATCCACACACACAGAACGGATCAAAACCTCTTCCCAACCCCGATCTGCAACCGGACTCAATTTCTATTCAGATTCACCTCTCACCGAGCCGATTGCATTTCCACATCGGGTTTGGAACACTTATCAGACTACATATCATGCTCCATCACTCTCTGATCACCCCTGTAGGGTTCCTGCGTCAATCACTGATTATTCTACGGGTCCCTACTCTGACCAGGTTGATTCAACTCAGCCAAACCCTGCATTCACACTTTCACATCCATCTGAGCTTCATAGTATATGGTGGGTTCCACACCTTTGATCTTCATCTATCAACCCACCAGATTGATTGGGTTTGGGCTGCATCATCAGCCTGTCGATCTGAACAAGCACCTGGTTGGACCAACCAGGCTCTTAATTAAGGTGCTTGTCTTACAAAATTCTGCTGATTTGACCATCCCCTCTCCATCGCATTTCCCGCTTGGCTGAAGGCATCAAATTTAGCACTCAATGGGAGGCAGCCCGTCATTCTCTTTGAAAACCTGAAATCTTTTTCTGACACCTTTGTGCACTTAAAGTTCACACTTTAGGACAGCCGACTCCACCTCAGATGCTTGCATCTGAGATTAGAAATCGTCCAAAACAGTCACCCCGACCCATTCACTCATCAAAACATCTGTCCTAATGTATGCACTAAGTTGAATAAAAACCCCCTAGGTTACAATGAGGACATTGCAAATCTTAGGCATGGGGGGGTATGATAGTGCAAAACTTGTAAGAAAAGGTTTCAAACAAAAAATTTACATATGCCAAAAACACCATAAAAATTAAAAAAAAATTTTTTCGAAAGAGAATAAAAGGAGAAGGAAATTTTGTGGGAGGAGAAAAAGAAACAAAATGAAAAGGAGCACAAAATTATGAGAAAAAAGTAATCATTAGTAAGAAACTAAGGAATTAACCTAAATTCTAGACCTCATTCAAGAAAAGAACTGAAAAGTGCACAAAGGATTAGTAAGAACGCAAACCTTAGGCATTCTTGGATAGACTCTTAGTACCCATTAAGATCTGGATACTCCTCAAGAGGTTGAGGAAAATGAAAAGATGAAATATTAGGTCTAAGGCTTAGGAAGTATTTGGCCTCGTTAGCTAACTTTTGGTTTACGGGACTCAGGAACCTAAGCACCCTAACCTCACACACAGCCTGGTTCAGTAAGCGTAAAAATCAAAATCACGCAGAAGCATCGCAGAAAATTCTGAAAAGCACACCTAGAGTAGGAGCAGCCGATCAACACAAGTTGATTTAGACGAGTTCCCAGCGCAGAGAGGCGGGAAATCCCCTCGAAGATGCGTAACAAAATATCATCTCCTTGGTGCTTGTCTCTTAGGATATTTACATATCCTACTGGGGGCATGTAAGCACTCTACTGGTTCAGATTCCATGGATGGCATTATCACGAAGTGTCAATTGCCAGGGTCTGGATTCGGCCACGGAACACCATGGATGGGATTATCTCAAAATCTCAATAGCCAGGGTTTCAGGGGTTGCCATGGGCGGTGTTATCTCGAAGCATTGATTGCCAGGAACCCTTGAGGATTGATGATGGGGGCAAGGAATCTGATACAGACCGTGTTGAAAAGCCAATCCTAAGCTATAATTAAAAAGAAAAAGAGAGAGAAAACTCTCCAAAATAGAAAAATTTTCTATCTCTCTCTCTTACAAAACGCACTGCGAACTGAGCCAGGGCTAAAATCATTCCAAGCATGGGTGCTTTAACCACAAAGTCCAATAGACCTTAAGTTAGTTCTTGTAGGCCTTAAAAACCTTTGCTAAGGACTGAGGCTGAGGCTAGGCAGATCTGGATCTTGATTGGTACTAGAGTACCTTTTAGGCCTATGGTCAGCATTCTAACCTAATCTGAGTTCAAATGAAAAAGCACTTATCTAAAGCTATTAAGAACTCCATGGTCTAGAACAAAGGTTGAAACCTTAAGTTTTATGCTAAGGGACTAGCAAAAACTAGGCATGGGGGTATGATGAGAACCTCATCATGAGCCATAACTAGCTCATTTTGACCTAATACAAAGGATAAAAGCTCCTACATAACTCAAGGAAAGGCTTAACTTAGAGAATTCTGAGTTTAAGAAGAAAATAAGTCATAAGGGGTAAAAATGCAATTTTACCAGCACAATCTGCAAGCAGGGTAACTCAGGATCCAAACATAGGTCAAACAAACCTAATAAGAAGGGAAGTGGGATGATCTGATCTGATAAGGGCTACAGCAACTCCAAGGAATTAAATGACAATCTGTAACCCTAAAACAAACCTACTTCAATTCATGAGGTTCGAGGCAAAGAAAAAATTGACTAAACCCTCTACAATTCGTAGAAAAATAATCTCTAGGGTTTAGAACCTTCAATTTGGCCTTAGGAACCCATTTTGACCTACATTGAGAACCATGCCCAATTAATGACTTAATTTGGGTTTTCACGTAAATTGACTGGTCAAACAAGGTCTGATCTAGAAATAAAATTCACCATTAGAATCCTTAGGCCCCATTTAGTCATGCATAAAAACTTGAGCCTAAGAAGAGACCTTCTTGACTGAATTTGCATTTTGGTCCTCATTCATTACTTTTTGACCCTCAACTTTTGAAAACCTCGCATTTTGGCCCCTAACTCTTCTTCGTTCTTTGCATTTGGGTCCTCCATGCAAAACCCTGAGCAGCGCCATACTCCGGCGACCTTGCGCGAGGCATGGCGCCGCGCAGGGTGAGGGGGACCCCCTGCCAAGTCAACCAGGGGTTCCCTACGACGTCAGCCGTCCCAGGAACACCCCCCTGATCGCTGCAATCGCCCATACCGCCCGTGCGAACGCACGGACGGTATGGGTCTCCATCTCCGGCGTCCTCCGACGAGGGAGGCACGTCGTCTCCCTCCGCCCTCCTCTCTGGTTTCGACTCTATAAAAGCCCTCGACACTCTGCCGCACTCTCCAGCTCGGTTCTGACGGAGAAATCCCCCCCCTTTCCTCTCTTCCCACTCCGATAGAGGCCCCCTTTCTCCGGTGGTTTTTCCTCCTCCTCCGCGTCGCTCTGCCGCACTACCAGCAGCAGGGCTGCCTTCACCTCCTCTTCCCGCGTCGCGCCGTACCCAGCGTGCGCTCTCCCGCTCTCTCCTCGCCGCCGCCCTCTCTCTGGGCACCTTCTTCTCCGGCGACAGTCGATACGACTGTCGCCCTGCTCCGCCCCCCCCCTCATCCCTCCGAGTAGGTACAATCTTTCCTCTTCCTCCCCTCTTTCTTTTCCTTACTGTAATTTGCATAACCACCCCTCGACCGCGCCTAATCGCCCTCACCTTCCCCATCTCCGGCCAAACTCCGGCGACTCGCTCCCGTCATTCCACCACCCCACACGACTCGCCGACCCTCACAGAACCTCCGCCTCCTCACCCTGATCAACTTCCACCCTTCCATTTCCCGCCACGCGCCACCTGCAGACCCCCCGAACAAACCCATTTCCCGCGCTACAGTTTGACCTAGGGCAGCCCCTACGCTCCGCCCCACGGCTTGCCAGACCCCACACCGCCTTCGCCGTGCCACGGCGAAGGTTCTCCGCTTGTCTGATTAGGCCGAGAGGCCATTCTTCTGTGGACAGGTTTCTCGCCCTCCGTCGCCATTGCTGAGCCGGTGAAGCTCCTTCAACCTGCAGCTGCAGGTGCGCTTCGCCCAGGTTCGACTCGCCAGGACGTGCGGTTCGCAGCCACGCAGTCGCCCTGGCCTGCAGTTGGGGAGAAAGCCCTGCAGCTGCTGCATCTGCCTGCAGCTCCCTCAGCTACGGGTGCCCAATTGGGGTGGGACATTTAGTCCCACCTCGAAACTTTTGAGACGCCCACGCCCGCATAAAGGCAAAAAGTGCCTTAGGCTCTTTGCCTCCTGAGCACGGGGTGAGGTCCCTCTCACCCGCTCGAGCCGGCCTCGTCCGCGACCACACCCCGCGAACCTGGCCCGACCCGTTTACCCGTCCTGCACTCCTCACCCACCACCGCACGCCGGTGGGCCTGGACCCGGGCGCGACCCGCGTACCCGACTACCCGGCAGCTCTGGGAGAGCTATCCTATGAGTGAATTCTGAGAGAGAGAGTCGCTGGGGAGGGTAGAGTAGGTTTTTCCCTCTGATCGAACTTTGAGTGTGCAGGCACAGGTGAAGAAGAAGAGAAGGTAGGAAGAAGAAGGACTGCGAGAAGAAGAAGAAGAAGAAGAAGAAGAAAGCCACAGAGGAAAGAAGAAGAAAAGACGCACTGTAGTAGCAGCTACTTAAGTCGTCTGATTGAAAAATCAGATGACGCTCTGAATGCAAAGAAGAAGGAGAAGAAAAGAAGAATAGGACGGCAAGGGAGAAGAAAAAGAAAGAGACAGACAAAAAGAAGAGCAAGAAGAAAAAGAAAGAAAAGACAAGAAGAACAGAAGCAAGAAGAAGAGAAGAACACAAGGAGAAAGGCAAGAAGAAGCTCTGAAGAAGAAGAGAAGAAAGAAGAAGAATAGAAGAGAAGACAAGAAGAAAACAAGAAAAGAAGAACAGAGCAAGAATAAAAAGAAGGAAGAAAACTGCAGACTCAAAGAGAAGAGAAAAGAAGACAAAGACGAGAAAGAAGAGAAGAAGAAGAAGCCAACAAGACAAATCTCTCTCTCTCTCTCTCTTTATTTTTTGTAATAGAAACTTCGTACCTCTAGAATACAACTTGCTCCCTAAGTTCGACCTCGGGAGAACTTTCATTTCCGAGTAAAAATTGTAATAATGGCAATGACTATCTGTACTACAACATAATTTCTACAACAAAACATAGTCAACAAGCCGTTATCAGCCGCCAAATGCCCCATTTGTCGACATCTGAAACACAAGACTTCACTGTTCATTCTCCTCCAAGGCCTTCTTGGATAGTTATCAGTCGTCCTACCAGCCCTCTCCTGCCAGACCCTCTCCCTTCTCCAGTTCCTCTACCTCTATGTCTTCCACTCACCCCCTTCTTTAGCCCTAGATGCCTCCACTCCGCCGTCGCCTACCGCCTGACGCCGACCACTCTCTCTTCCTCTCTCTCTCTCATTTTTACTTCCTCTTTAGGTTGATAAATCATAATTCTAATGAGAAAATGAAGAAATTAATTTGATCCTGAGGTTCCTTGTGACCTCAGGAACCTTTTCAAGTAATCAATGGCACACTTTTTCTTTCTGTACATGAAATTTACCTTTCCTGGACTCACCGTAGCTCTGACGAGTCAAAAGTGTTCTTCAGCCTGTAGAACTTGACACAAAACTCCAGATCAATGAAATATGGTTTACTGATTATTCTGAGATCATTTATTTGAGATTTTGATGACTGGAGTTGTAGATAGGAGTTCATCTTCCCCAACTCCGGTAGAGTTGGAAAAGTCTGACAGGAAGCTTTAAGTCAAATTTAAGGGATCTAGAGGCTTTAGTGTAGTGCACTAAAGTCATTTATACCTTTAGATTACTGTAACAACCTCTTGGTTGTTCTGACGAACAAACCCCTGTAAGAGTTTAGGCGATGAGACTAAAACCCTAGAGTTTTCAGTTCAAATACCTATCTAAGGGTCTGAGCATGTTTCTGAGCATGTTTGGAGGCTTAACAGTCAAACCTGAGTTTGATTCTCTGATTTTGGATTCAATCTGATGAGTTGATGAGTTTAAATTGACTCTGAGATTTATTTGAATGATTTTAAAGTGATTTGAGTGAGTTCAGATAATTAATTTGATTAGATTTCGATTACTGCCAATTTGGGTTGTTTTTGAACCCAGAATGTTAGCAGTGGATTTTGGACGAGATCCAATTGCAATTTCTGCCCAGATGAGTTGATAACAACCTCTAGAATCTGTTTTGATCGATTAAACATGACTTTAGATGTCTATTAGGTCATTCTTTTTTCAGTTAACACTTCATGAAGCTTTCATAGGAGCTTTGAGCTTCTCTGCATTTCCTGAAGCTCTCGAGAGCTTGAAAATCACACCTGAAGCTGCGGAATTCCCTATATAACCTATTTAGAACCTTAACTGGGAGCTTAAGTCCAGTCTGTGGACTTTATAACCTTAAATCCACTGTCCAAGCCATTATTCACCGTAGAAAACCTATAAATTCACCCTTTTAATCGAAGAGGATATCACCAATTGTACAAGAAATTAGGGGAGTACCTGGGTCTTTTGCCTTAGGTGGGAGTTTACTCAAAATTACAGAGCTGGCTTGCTCTGACAATACGATTGGGCTCCCACTTTTGGTTCGCAACTTACGCTTAGGTGTACACATGTTTTTCAGGAATCGTGCGTAAGCCAGTACGTGGAAAATTGCATCCATCAAGGGGATGTTTATATGGACCTGTTCAAAGAGCTTGACCAAATCCTCCTCAGGTGCCATGGGTTTGGTTGTCCTCTTTCCCTTGGTTAAGGCCTCAGGAAATGGAACCCTTGATGGGTCCTCTGAAATAGGTCCATGTTCTTGATCTGGGACAGGGGTATCTTGGATAACTATCCTAGGGATTGGGTTAGCACTACCAAGCTGCAAGTGACTTGGGTAAGGTGGGTCTTGTGTTGCTTTGCCACTACGAGTTGTAACTGAATTTAGTCCTGCCTGGTTTTGGTTTGGTGTTGGTAAAATAGGTGGTGCTGCTGAAATCCCGAATATGATGTCGAAGCTTCCATCTTGTCAGGTGATAGAACAGAAGGAGCCTGATAAATCATGTGGGCTTGGCCCAGATTTGGGTTCATAACGTGCCTCTAGTTTGGCACGTTATTCGGATTCGATAGAGGTTGCGAAGGGAGTGTGCTAGGTTGGCAGGAATTTGCCATCTGGGAGAGTTGATTGTGAACCTTTGTGATCTTGTCTTTGTGCTATTTTTGCATAGCCACATTCGTCTTTTGAATGTCAGCCAGAGTCTGAAGGATAAGAGTCATCTGATCTGTCTGAGTTGGCCCAGATTGATAGGTGGGGTTGGGTCGAGGCTGAGGCGGCTGAAATGGATGAGGAGCTTGTGGATGGGGTTGATATGGTGGTCTCTTATTCTAATTATTTCCTGTCCACAGGAAATTGGGATGATTCTTCCATCTAGGATTATAGGTATTAGAGAATGGGTCATTCTGGATGGTGTTGAGGTCCTCGCAGGTCTGAGGAACCTCAGAAAAATCAGAGTATGAGGGTTCAGAGTTCCCCTAACTAGAGTAAGCAGGATTGGAGTTTCCTCCAGTCTTAGAGTCAGATGGGGGTGGATACGGGTCCATCCCCTGAGAAGATTGATAATAGATGTTATGCACAGCTTCCCTTCCAGAGGGCGGCTGTGTGAACGGGTTTTGCATAGAGGTGGCTCACTGCAAATGTCGAGTTAGCTCATCCACCTTCTTTTCAATGGTAGAGACCTTGTCCAAATGATTGGCCATCAATTCCTAGTCGACGGATGTAGACAGGCCCTGCATCTCGTGTGTTCCCCTTGGATTCATTGATGCGCGGGCATTCGTCCGGTCGAATAAGCCCATGGAGTCATTATTGATGGAGTTCTCGTACATATTCTCGAGAATCTCCCACACAGTGTCTTCGTGTTGACCCATGATATTTCCTCTACAAGTTGCATTGACGAATAGACGAATAGCTTCATGGAGTCCCTGGTAAAAAGACTGGACTTGTTCCCATTTAGGAACTCTGTGATGGGGGCACTTTCGCATGAGATCTAGGAAATGGTCCCATGCTTCATGAAGTGGCTCTCCAGGCTGCTGTGTGAAGTGTGTGATCTGGTGTTGTAAGGCATTCGTCCGACCAATTGGGAAGAACATTTTCAAAAACTCGGATTGTAGTTCAACCCATGTGTTGAATGGATGCGTTTGAGTCTGATACCAGTGTGCTGCTTTGTCCATGAGAGAGAAGAACATCTTCATGAGAAGAATATCCTGATTTTGGACATCTGACCCAAAGGTCTGGGCCAGATGCTTGAGTTGTTTGATGTGCTAGAAAGGTTCCTCGGAATTAAGCCCATGAAACTTTGGAATAGCATGAATCATGTTGGGCTTGAGTTCAGAATCAGGATCTCCAGCTGGGATTTGGACTCAGGGTTCGATCGCCACCACAGCGGAATTGTAATGATCTTGCATCATAGGACGCTGCGGTGAATTCACAAAGGCTTGGAATAAACCATTAAGGCACTGAAGTTGGTTCTCAAGGTTATTCACTTCTTCTATAGGTTGTGCCATGATGATGGAAGAAGGATAATTGGGTTCAGATGAATCAGAGGAGATGTCTATGTGATGGGGTTGCTACACAAACACGGAAGTCGAGGCCTGGCCTCGACGGGAGTGAATGACTAACGGAGTCCTCAAGGATGGTCTTAAGGACCTCCTACCGAACATGCACTGATGGTCTGGATGAGAGTAGAATGTGATGGACCCAATCAAGACACCCAAAAACTTTGGATGACTATAGCAGTTTTGGGTGGATGATACCCCTTAGTCAGAAAGTCGTCCACCTGAGAAATACCTGGGTAGCCAGAGAAGGAGAGTCCTGCAAAGACCCCTACACGGTAGAGTGCCCCCACGGGTTACAGGGTTTCCCCCACCCGACCTCTCTTGTCACTGGTGTTCCAGGTAGACCAGAATGGGGATTTGACCTCTTAAGTCTACCAGTTTTAATTAAGAGCAAGGGTGCTTAAGATTTCACTTGAACTTTAGATGTATTGAGTGCGCAAAGTGACCTAATTTCAAGGTTGGTTGACCCAACAAGGTGGGTCAACTTCACCTATTTGTCCTTTGAGAAGTTTTAGGTCCCTTCTTTTAGGATTCAAGTGAGATTAAGAGCCTGAATTTTAGTGTTTGCTTAAATAAATCACTTCAACCAAGGCTTAGGCACACATCATTTTGGAGAGTTGATTCTTGCTTATGAAGGTGTGTCTCTAAAACCCTAAATTGAAATCCTTAATTAGCTCTAGTTTTGGTCCAATTTAATTTGCCAAATGTGGTATCTAGGGCTTAATCAAGAAAGTTATAGCCCTAGTTACCTTAAGTGGGTGTACAAATCAGATTTTGTTGTTGAAATCAAATAAGGAAACTTGATGAATTAGCTAAGAATGTAAAGCAAGTAGCCCTAATTGATTTTATCTTTTTTTTCCTTTTTAGAATGAGGGGCTTAAGAGAAAGTAATCAGAAATTACCTACCCTGGTGTGTTTGATGTGCGATTGTCTTTCTTTGAATCTTCTCATTGAAACAACTACAAAAAAGAGATATAGCAAGTTAGTACTAAATCAGAAATTGTAATCAAGAATTCTAAATTGCCCATTGTTCCCCGGCAAAGGCGCCAAAATGTTCGAAGTGCTGGATCGGGTTTTAAAAGTATTGCATTGTACTATAGTCGAAAAAATGTTCAAAACAGATATAATTTTATTACTCGAATTTTAAGTCCGAGGTCAGACACAGGGAGCAAATTGGTATTTAGAAATCAAGATTACAATTTAAAGTAAAATGATTTGCAATAATAACAAGATCAAAGTGCAAAAAGGTGGGAGTAAAATGGTGATTCAGATCACCAAATACTCCTACAATATCAACTAAGGAACTCAATGTATATGAATATGAATTAAACTCAAATTGGACGTCTAATTTGTAAATCAGATGACTTAAACGTCTGATGCTACAGTGCTCTTCCCTTCTGATTTCTTCTTTCCCTGCTTCTCTTTTGCGGCTCCTCTTCTTTCTTCCTTCTTCTGCTTCTACTCCTCTTCTTTCTTTCTTTCTTTAACTATGTCTTTCTCTTCTTTCTCTACTGCTTCCTCTTCTCTTCTTCTTTTCCTTCTTTACTCAGGGGAGGGGAACTTCTCAAATTGGCTAAGTGTTCGCCAATGTCTTCAGCAGCAAAACCCTCCCCCTTCCCCCGTGCAATCTCTCGTCCTCTCTCTTCAGACAAGACCCAAGTACCCGAGTAATTGGATCAAACCTAGGCCCGTAGGGCGTGAGCACGGGCGAGGGCGAGCACGTGGGCGAGCACTAGGGGATGAGACCTCAAGAATGCAGCTCGAGCTTACTCGAAGCTACTTTAGCAATGGCGGATAAAGCTCGAAACCTAAAACTCAAAAGATGGTCTTCTGTTAAAAGCATTCAAAAGTGTCGTTGGATGATGACAAACATAACCGTGGTGGTGTGGAGGTGATCGGCAGAGCGAGGAAGTCTGATGACCTCGGAATGTGCTTGTTAGAGTGCGTGTGTTCGGGGGTGCAGTGGAGAGGATAATGGCCCTGAAGACCAGACGTCTTTTGCTCTCTGGGACACAACAGAGGTGTTGGGATGGATGGCAGCCGGATTGGCGGAGTGTAATGGCCGTGTGAGCTCACTAGAGGTGCGCTAGTGAGGTGGAAGACAGAGGACGGTGAGGCAAATTAGCATTCGAAATGAAGTGGTGAGTGTCTAAAAATGAAGAGGGGTAGTCAAGGAACTTATCTGGGGTGATAGTGGATGAAGGGGAGACGAAGATGGCGTCGGACGCGTACTGTTGACGCTGGAGACGAAGGTGGTCAGAGAGAGACGGTTGGCGTGGATGAAGGGGGGCAGGAGCATCGGTGGGTGCTGCGCGACGCAGATGAAAGCTAGGAAGAGTCTGCCACTGGTATTGTGGTCAGACAATGAGGGAGAGTAGAGAAGTTCACCGGAGCTTGAAGAGCGAATCGACCGGAGGAGGAGAGAAGAATTTGAGAGGTTCTCCGGTAGAATTCAAGCTTGGAGGAGTTGGGGTGATCTGGGCTTCTTTAAATAGAGCCCTGAAGGTCGATTAGGGCTTGGGTGGCAAGCTTCCCAAGCAAGGAAAGCTCATCGGAGAAGGAATACACTAGGATACCCATGTCTCTCATGCGTTTACATGAGAGATTGGGAAAGAATCTGGGATCAAGGATGGGTTCAGATTGGAGGGATTTTCTCAGAGAATCTCCCTTCCAATTTTGGAAGGGATTCTCTGAGCAATCAAGGATAAACCTCCTTCCCAAGCTCACCGGAGTAGGATTACTTCACTATAATGGTGGAGGAACCTAATTACGAAGACAATGAAGAAGCTAGGGGGTCGTTTGTAAGGGTTTTTGAAAGATAGGGGAACAAATGTAATCAGGTTCGACCTTTTTTAAACTAGGTCAAAGCAAACTCAACTTGGGTTCAAATTTTGGTAAAAACCTAATTTGGACCTAAGGAATCCAATGGTGAAGTTGGAGTTTGGGTTTGACCATGTTTGACTAGGAAATTTTTGCAAAAACCCAATTTAGGGTAAATATCTGTCTAAGACCCCATTTTAGGTCAAGATGGGTTCCAATGGACAAATTAAAGGTTCTAAACCATAGAAAATATTTTTCTATGATTTTTAGAGGGTTTAAGTGAATTTTATCCTGAACAGAACCTTGGTTAATCAAGTGGGTCTGTTTTAGGGTTTTAAGAAGTCATTTAATTTACAGGACACACACAAACCATTTTCTGTCAAATCCAACCCAGTTTTTATCTTTTTAAGACCATTTGACCTTTTTTTAGCCCTTGAGAAAACCCGTGGTTGCACTGCATTGGTAAAATTATAGTTTTAGCCCTAGTTTCTTATTTTACTCTCAGAATGGTTGTGTAGTGAATTATGACCTTTAGTTAGTTATGTAGGAGCTTTTATTCTCTTCATTGGGTCAAAATGAGCTAGTTAGGGCTCATGATGGTGTTCCCATCATCTACTGACTCTCAGAATCCATCCTAAGATTATGGACAATTTACTCTACTTATGTCCAGGTAATTCAACCAGTTAGATGAAGGTACTGGGGAGAAGGTTCTTCCTTTGGCTTACACCACCGGTTCCTAGTGCGGTTCCTAGTGTAGCCCCCAACTACGGTCGTTTGGCGCTACTCCCCTAGCTAGACATCAGATTGACTAGTATAAGCAAGTTAATTATGAATAATCTCTATCTGGATCTCGACGAGCGAATGAATCCTTAGGGCCAACATCTAGTTGATTTTAGTTAGGCTTGGGAAATTGGTGCTATGGAATGTGATGGGACCTTAATGATTTTTTTGAGAACGTGTGAATGTGCACAACCAAGAGGTTTTCAAGCAAGATTATTAATGATGAGGTGAGTTTTGGGGTTCAAATCTTGCTTAATAGCTTTTAGGATTCAAATATTAGGTGTGTTCAACCAAGTTTTGTGAGGCAAACCAAGTTTGTTGTTGAAAGCACATGTTCAAGTATTTTCCTTTAGAAATCAAGAAAAATATGGAGTGCCTGGCTTGATCTAATTATTGAATCCTATGGGGCAGCTAGAAAATGAACCTCTTTTAGATTAGGTGGTGTAGCCCAAATAATTCACTCAATTGGCTCAAATGCACCATCGATTAAGGCACACAAAAAGGTGGTTAACCTAATATGATTTCTACTCTTTTATGTGTTGAATTTGTGTACCGGGTCCACAGGTCGGAAGCCTGGTTGAGTAGATGAAAATCAAGTCCGATTATGTGCCTCAAATGTGGGTGTATAGAGTGTGTATATTGATTCATCCCACAGAAAGTATCCCTTTTTTTTTTATATATGTGGGGGTGAGGTGGATGAAGGTGGCAAACAAAACAAACAATTCTATTCTAGAGTTTATGCAAACACCTAAGTAGATTAGGTCTTGGTTATGAGTGTGGCAAAATGACCTAGTGGGGGGGAATGTGGGGGACACTTACAAAGTACTTTACTCGCACTTTACTCCAATCTACCACACTTGAATCTCCATGCTAGGGTACCTGCAAGATAGTAGATCAAAGACAAGTAGGGTTAGTGCTATGTAAATGCAAAGAAACGCAATAAACAATAAAGTAAATTCCGTTGCCTCCCCGGTAGTGGCTCCAAAATGGTCGAGAGTGTTTCATGTGTTAGAAATCGGGGTTACATGTAACCCGTCATTATAGTTGCAAAACACGTCGATTAGATAATATTTATACCGAAACTCCAACGGAGTCTCGAGTCGAACATAGGGAGGCGACGTTTACTTTAAGTGAAAATCACGCTTCGATTTGCTTCTTTTTGGTATTTTAGGGTTTTGTTTTTTTTTTGTGTTTTTGAAATAAAAGACAAGCAATCACAAGATAGAGATGGAATCAAATATGATGTATTGCATTAATGTCTATTACAATAATCTACAAAAGCAAAAAAAGAGAGGGAGGTGAGAGGAAATCTCCCGAATCGGCTGTTCGATGAGATGACGGCACCTGGCAGAAGCTCGGACGAAGGAGGTGAGGAGCGGGATGATGGAGGGAGATGCAGGAGGACGTCATGTTGAGGAAAGCTTCGGCGTGGCTCCGGAATGGAGGTGAGAAGATGGAGATGATCTGCTACCGGAATGGAGATGGGAGGACGGCTCCAAGGCGACCTATGAAGGGGGATGGGAAGTTGGAGGAGTATTTGGTGGGGCAAAGGTTTGCTACACTAATAGGCACCTTGGGAGCTTGAGAATAGGCTCTAATGGAGCGTTGGTAGGCTTGCAAGAGCTTGGGAGTAGGTAGGAGTAGAGTAGGTAGAGATGGCTTGGAAGGGAGGGGGTGTAGGTCCTTTTATAGTGGAGGAGAAGAGGCTAAAAATGGGTAAAGGACCTTTAGCGACCTCCAGACCGTCACTGGAAACGTTGCTGTAGATAACTCACATCCACTCACGCCCTTACCTGGCTTAGTTGGCTTGCAATGAAGTAGCGACGGCTGTAAGCGTCACTGTAGGTTAGCCCAGCTGTCACTGAAAGCTGGCACTAACCGCACTTGTGCCTGCGCTGTGCTACCGCCCATCATGTGTGTTGATCGCACGGTGGCCTGCTGGTGTGCGCTTGCGCACGCACACGCTGCGCTGCTGCTGCTGATTGCGTGCGCTACTGATTTGAGGATTGGGGGGACTGCGGGGATTCGAATCCGTGCCCCTCCCTTGAGAATTGCTGCTCCCACCATTGCACCAAGTCGACCTTTGTGTCGCGAGGAGGAGTTTGGTGTAGATGCTTCCTAGCCGTTGGATCTTGATCCAACGGCTAGGATTCAAGGGCACGGATGATGAAGGGAGTGGGCAGTGGCTGCTGGCCAGTGTTGGGTGGTCTGGATGGCACCACGTGGCACCATCTAGGCTGTCCATCTTCTTCTTCTTGTAGTGGGTGCCACAGTGCTCAGATCGAGATGATTTTCGCGATGCTGAATTACGATCGTCACTCTGGATCCATCCGTACAGTCGGATTTTCCATCCGAAACCTATATGGATGTCACATTGCCCCCTTGGCCATATAAAATGAAGGAATTAATATACAAAACATACAATTATCCTAAATGCCTTGCAATGGATGTTATGCAATATTTATAACATGATATGCAATGCTAAGCCTAGGAACTATCATAAATAAGCAATTTATCATGAATTTATGTGTGTTCATCAATATACATATACATATATATATTATACTTACATATATTTACACGCATACAACTTACACAGAGGCACAAGGCCTCTCTTGTTCAAGACTTAGCCTTTTTCTAAGGTTCTTTCTTCCATCCCCTTAGGTGATTAAGGCACGATTACTGTTCATCTTTAACAAAAATTAGGATTTTTAATTGGCGGGCGGCCCTTTCGAGGGATACACAGCACCCTCAAGGCGTGGGACCAGACTTCTACTAAGGCCACCCATAGTTCGTTATTAAGCCTCTTAATTTCGATTTAAGCTTGTTAATGGTCCTTTCAGGCCCATGCATAGTGGCAGTCCCCCAGCCCACATCGCACACCAAAGTCTCACGCCAATATCAATTCATGCTCAAGGGGATAAGAGGAGAGGGTTTCGAGCACTCGGCATCTGTGACAACTAAAGAGAGGAGGAAAAAATACAATATAAAGTGCAGTGGGAGCTTTTCCACGCCCGATGTGGCGTTATCACTAGCGCCCCACAGGCGCTGCAGTTGCGTGGCACACGTGCTAGATTCGTGATTTTGGCCCTTGATTCGAGGGCAATAAATTATTATAATTTAAAAATAAATTATGGGGTCTTAAAGTATTTACATAGGGCTACTTAATTATATAATTTATTTACAAAATTAATTACATTTACTATATAAGTAAATTAGTCAAAGTTTACAATTTATACATACTATTTATTGGGTTTATTTTTTTAATTAACATATAAATTAGTTAATTAATAGTCTAATTGATACTGTACAGTATTAATATAGATATTAAAGTATTTAATACACATTTTTATTATATTTTACAAGTTTTATTTTAATTTATTTACATTTAAATATTAGTTTTCAGGCTATTTTACATATAAATTAGGTATAAATAGTATAATACAATATAAATATAGTTAAATTAGTTAAATTACTTAAAATATTATAATACAAATGTACGGTATAAATTATCTTTGTTATAACTTAATTTACTAATTTATTTTGATTTAAGTTAATAACTTAGCTAATAACTTAATAAATTAATTATTTATTATATATACATAATTAAAGTATGATACATGGTTTATAATATACATAATACATATATAGATATGTATATACAGTATCATTAGTACATACAATTATTTACAAGGTTTTATATATTTACTTAAGTTATAGTGTATATACGTTAGTATAAATAATAAATAGTTATATGATTAAATTATATACAGTTTAAATAATCTTAAATATTTAATTTACATTATACAATATATATATAAGTTACTTATACCTATTATACACCTATTTTACAATATATATACATATAGCTTACATATAGCTTATATTTACAAGTATATACATAATATACATGGTATTTTTGGTTATTTTTAGGGTTTTTCTACTTCTTATGGGTTTTATATGTTTCATAGAGGTAGGGGATGAAAGAGAAAGAAAGAGATGAGAAGAATGGAGTTGTTTTTGGTATTTTTCATATTAATGTCTTTTATTAAGTTCCAAGGTATACTGAACCGTTGGATGGTATGTTCTACCAAGCCGAGGGTTTAGAATACTTTGAAACTTGGCATGCACTTAAAAAATCTTACTCGCTACACATTTATTTTATTTTTTTGAAATTTTTATATCATTCTTATTTATTTACAAAGTTCATACAACTTAGGCCTGGGAAGAGTTTTCTAATGTAGAACCTAAGGCCTTGAATCCTAGTCTAAAGGTTGGATGGGTAGTAAACTGCCTCAGATGTGCTCAATACATTTTAAGACAAATGTTCCATCCAATAAACATGATTTTCATTCAATTTATCCTTTAAAGTCCAAATTTGGCCAGTTTCGAATCTATGTTAACTGACAAAAGAGATTTAAAACTAAATAACAAGCTATTCAAATGCAATTATAGACTCTAACAGTACATGAAAGCTTGTACAAATAAAATACAACATTACACATCATGTCAGCTAATTAAACTCTAAGCATCACCTACTACTCTACTATTTTCATCCTAGCATAGCTTCAATAGCTGCAGTAGCAGCAACAAATGAAGTAGCAGTAGCTGCTATCAGAATTCTGGATGGAGTTTTAATGCTACTTCAATGCTTCTTTTCTGCAATTTCAGTAGATCAAAAGTCAATTTAGTACACACATATCCTAGATCAGACTTGGGAAAGTTTGATTAGGGATCAAAAGTGTCCAAATCAGAGAGTGATTCTTGTCTAAATAACACCAAGTTGTACAAAATTTAGGGTTGGAAAGTCCATGGAAATGTAGCTGCCAATGCAGCATTTAAATGTTCTCATTTGGGATTCAAAACACTCACATCAGTAAGCACTCCAAATAATTTGACAAGGTCTGAAAATCACACCAAACCCAGATTGAAGTGTCAACGTTTTCATCAAAAATCTTTAAACAATAATCTTCATCATCAAATCAAGTAAAATGGCCTGATCTAACACCTTCCTAATGCTATAGCAGCATGAAGGAGGGTCTTAGATCAGTCCAATAAACTCAACCCACTTGAATCCTAATTACTCTAAAATCCTTAAGGAATACTGAAAATTCCCTAGGTTGGAAATGAGAATCTCAAACCAAACAACTCAAAAATACTTGGTAGAGCCTCAAATCAACAAAATTGATTCTCCTTGGCTGTACCACTCTCTTTAAAACCATGAAATCCCCAATTTATATTCAATTTAGACATGACTCATCTGAGGGAAAATTCTTCATTGCGAGCATCTCAGATTCATGGCCATGAACTGATCTACACAAAAACATCTCAATTCGCTTGATCAAAACCCTTCAAAACTCAATTTGATCAAAATCTCGTGATCTCGCCTTAAAGACCAAACTAAAATCAGATTAAGCAAATCGATCCTTTTCAAATTAGATCAGGGGTCTTTGTGAACAAAATAACATGAGTGAATAGGCCCTTAGATGTTTTTTCATGCAAATCCTCATCTCGAAGATCAAAAGCAATGGGATGATGATTTAGCTCTAATGAGTGGGTGGATTACGAAATAAAACACGAGGAAAATTAGAACATGAAATGGGGATGTGAAGGGGGAGATCAATGATTAGAGAGTGAGATGAAATAATCTCCTCTGATTGGAAGTGATCAGAGGAGGTGGAGGTGATTTCTACACTAATCTACTCCTAAGCTAAACTACAAACCAGTGGATTCACTAACTGATCTACTTCTAACTAAGCTATTGTATGCTGATTACTAATCTAAAGTACCCTAACAAAGCAGAAAATCCTAATCTAATAAGATGAATGGGACCTATTGAGAAGATCGGCAGCTGGTGGCTACGACAACGAAGGGGGGAGAATCTCCTGTGGATTGAAAGTCCACTAGTGGGACTCAGGTCGCCCTCAGGTGCTATGTGGTCCTTAGCGGCTGGGAGAGTCAGAGAAGATGAAGTTCCTTTGCTCATGTCACCAGAATAGGGTCGGGTGGAGAGGAGAAACTAGAGAGGACAAAGAAATCAGCCTCAAGGAAGTAGGAGAGGAGGTCGATCCTTTGCGCGCGAGGCACGGGAGCTCCTTAAGTAGAACGATCAGTGAGTGAGCTCACGAGGGTGAAAATAGGTGCTTAGGTCCTTCACAGTGAGGATTCAAGGAGAGGAGCATCGAAGAGTTAAAATGAAAAGCCACCGTTAGATTTGGTCTGGTGGAAGGGGTGACCGCACGTGAGGATTTGCGCGAAGGTTCGATTGATTAGCAGCCACAGATTGAGCGATCAAGGGAATGAATGGCCACGATGGCCTCAGTTCTTTGGGTGCTACAGTGCACGGGAGCAATAGGTGGTTGAGGGCTCTATTGGTGAAATTGAGCGATAGGTCCTCAGGTGAAATGGTACAAAATTTGCACAAAGACCCATAAGTGATCAAGAATCAATTCAGAACAGTCCTTATGGCCTTACAAAAGGGTCCCTACGCATTACAAATAGGCCCTTGGAAGGTTTTCTATGCTTGCAATGTGATATGTGAAGGACCTAAATGTAAATCCTTAATTTCAAGGCCCTAATGATGTCCAAATGCAACCAATTTTTTATTAAAGCTCAATTGAACACATTAGAAGTAAATTTCACTTTTTATTTGAACTTTTGAACTCAGTTGTATGTTCAATTTGCAATTGGATCATCATTTTACATTTATTAATAGAATATCTCATTTAATGACCTAATTATGTGTTTTTAACAGAAAATTGATGTTCTAGGTCTTTTTCTCTATTTCCCACACTTAACCCTTTTTATGTGTTAATTCCATAGTGTTTAACCTAGTTTCTAGCTTAACTTAGGTGATTTAGCTATGATGAGTCACAACTCATCAGGGATCTCCCATTCATTCCATAATCCACAAAGATCCCTCGATCTAATTTGATTGACTTGATTTGCTCGATTCTCTCAAATTTGGTTTTCATGCCCGATCTCGTGATTCGGAGTCAAATTGGTTTTAAATGATTTTAGTTGAGTGATTTGAGTTCAGATTTGCTTAATTGGGTATAATGCAATGAATCCAAGGTTTTGGATTTGGTTTTGAATGCATGGATGAGCATAAGCCTAATTTGATTGCATTTTGGGTAGTTTTGGCCAAGGAGAATTAGTTGTACTAATTCGAGGCAAAACAATGACTCAAGGGATTTTTATAGGATCATTAGATTATCTTGCACACCAACTAATTGTGTACAGGGTGATCAAGTGATCAGATCATCTGAGAATCCAAAGTAATAGCCCAAAATAGGATAACATTAATTTTTTTTTAACTCAAAATGATTTCAATCTGGAGATTTATGGATGTTTGATGTTTACAAGGGTATTAAATGATTTCCAGATTTTGTTTGAAAAGATTTCCACAACTTAGAATTGAATTTTTAAGATCAAAATTTGATTTAAATCATATCAGAACTTAAGTAGCTCTTTTATTGCTGGAATTGATTGATTTATGGATTTTATTCTCTGATTTTAAGTGATTTGATGAAGAAATGGATCTTTCTGGGAAGAACTACCTTTAGATTTAATTTTCTATACCCTAGAATGACTTCATGAGCCTTGGATCAGGCCTTTAAGGTCTGAAGCTCCATTTGGCAGCAATAGCAATCTTGCTACATAAGTCACAGTAGCTACCAGCTGCTGGCTTCATAGCTGAGTAGCTACTGAGATTGCAGAAACATTTGTTTTATGACATTTGAATAGCTGTTCATGATCTGATCTGAGTTGCATTTCAAAAGACAACAGCTATGACAGCAGCAGTAGCTGCTGGCTTTAGCAGTTTAGCCACTGTTTTGTTTGAAGAAGGATTTAATTCATGTGGAATTTTGGGATGAACTTGGGAATGAAATGGAGCTGACCTATTTTGTAGTGTAGGAATTTTGTGAACAAGCATTCATGTATAAGGATGGATTTTTATTTAATATAAATGCTTGTAATTTATGGTTTGAAACTTTTGTGAGCTATTTGTTAAATGCTATAATTGTCCAGTATGTAAATTTGAATGAAATTAAATTGAAAATCAAGTTTGAATGTTTGAATGCCTCTCATATGCTGTGTTGGATATTTCTAAGTGAATGAGTTGTATTTCTAGCACTTAGATTCCATTCAAGGCCTTAGGTTCATTTGGAAACACTCATTTAGGCCTAAAATTGGTTAAGTTGCAATATAAATAAAAACCATAAAAAATTTCCAAAAAATTAAAGTAAACCTGTCTTGAGTAAGTTCAGGTATTTCCCTAGGTGTATACAAAGTTTCAAGGTAATCTGAACCTTTGACTTGGTAGAATATACCATTCGACGATTCAGTATATCTTGAAACTTAATAATAGAACCAAACATGAAAAATCATAAAAGCAATTCTATCTTTCTCATTTCACTTTTTCTCTGTCTTCCCCTATCTCTACTATATATGTAAAACCCATAAAAATCAGAAAAACTCTAAAAATACCCAAAAATACCATGTATACTATGTTCTACTTGTATATATTAATTAAACCTAAGTTATATATGCAAATTGTATATTATGTATAAAATAGCTCTATATAACTTATATATGTACTCTACATATTAAATTAATTAATTAGAATAATTTAATGTATATATTACTTAATTGTATTATAAGATATTAATTTATATAACCTAAATGTATAATAACTAACTAATTATATAAGTCTATTTAAATGTACATATTTATATCTCATATTGTACATAAGTATTTATATATGTATTATGTACTATAAATACCTATAAGTTAATTTAATTATATATTTATAGTAAATAGCTAAGTTATTAAGTTAATAAGTAATTTATTAACTTAAAATAAAATAAATTATTAATTTAATTTAATACTGAGATAAGTTATAATGTATATTTATATAATAATATATTAAATATTTTGAACGCATTTATACTATGTATAATAACTCTGTATAAGGTTAATTTTGTAATTAAGTCATTAATTTATACTTTAATTAAGTAATTAACATCTAATTTAACATGTACAAACAACAAACTTTAACTAATTTTATTATATGTGTAAATAACGTATTAATGTGAACTAATTACATAATTATATAGCCCTATATAAGGGCTTTCCAAAAATATAATTTATTTTAAAATTGGACTTATATTGGGCCCTAAAATTAAGGGCTAATTCCTCTAACTTCACGCAATTGCGCACGCAGTCGAGTGCTAATTTGACGCTTAGCATTAGTGCCACACCATGGCCTTAGGAGCGACCAACGTAGTATATGAAGTTTTGCACTGCCGACTGCTCAGTTGAGGGTGCACATATAACATACACATCATCTCCTTTCTCTCGATACATCTGAGCATGCGATACTGTTTGAATATGTGCACAGTGATGGGCCGGGGGCCATGCACTGTGCGAGGGCCTCAATGGGGCCATTAACGAGCCTGAATTTGAATTAATGCACCTAATTAAACAAGGGTGGCCCTAGTAGAGGTCTAGTCCCATCCTAACCAGGGTGCTACCCATCCCTCGAAAAGGCCGTTTGCCAATTAAAACAACCTAATTTTTATCTAAGTGAACAATGCACGTGAGTTAAGTGAGGAGAGAAATTTGCCTAAGTGTTAAAAGTTAGGAAGAAGGAAGAGAAGAAGAGAGAGAAGTCGATTTGCGGCTAAGGGTTTGCCTGTGCATGTGTCTGTATGTGTATATGTATATAGTATACAATAATAAGTATATGTATATAAATAATGTAATTAAATATAAATAAATAAGTATACGTATGTATAGTACATATATATATGTATAAGTATATATGTGTAACATAAGTAGTATAACATGTTTGAGATCTCTTATATGTATATAAATAATACTAGAACTTTAGTGACAATTGTGTTTGTCACTGTATATATAATTATATGTTAGTATAGATAGCTATTTTGCATCATGTTATATATATAATTTACTAAGGCTTTAGCAACACTTATATATGTTACTATAGACGTTAGTATGTTATTATAATTTAGTATAGTAGATACTATTAACAAGTTTTGTACCTATACATAGGTATTACTTATAGTAGTTGTGTATAATCAACATAGAGTAGCTATATATAGTTTAGATGCTTGTTTGTGTATACATGTTTTCAAGCATTGTAATGTGCAATAACTGATTCTTTTGTAAATAATTAACCCAATTCTTTCATTTATTAATTCATTTATTTTTGTAAATAAAGTCAACATTTTTAGAATAAAAGAATACTTTTGGACTTGAAGAGTGATGTATATCAATAACCGCTTTCCAGTGAACGACATGGAATAAACCAATAAAAATTGTAAATAAATAAAATTGACGCGATATCGGTTTACATTTGTGACATATGCTACAACAACGACATTTGAAACAACGTTTTTATTGCAAATCGGTAGTTGACGAACATATTTTTGGCGTCGTTGTCAGGGAGGCAACTCTCTATACGCTAAAACTGTTCTTTTCTTCTTTTATTTGTATATATTTTTGATATTTGTTTGTAAATAATCATTCTTTTATTTATATTCTTTGATGTATATAGATTCTTTTATTCATTATATTATTTGATTTGTGTTGTATATAATTGTCTTACTAATCATTTGTTATTTTTGCAAGAGTTGAGGAGTAGTTGACAGAGAGAAATTCGCTTGATTATGAATGATAACAATAAAAGTGTATGTTGTTGTAGTCGTGTGGTGGAAAATCTCTCAATAAAAGATTAAACAGATATTAATTTAAACTATAGTAAAAATGTCGTATCCAATGGGAGGATCGAGCCAAATAAACTCACAATAAAATTTACCTCTTGTTTACTTAAAAGTAATTTCATTCATTCATCCTAATCCCAAAGAAAGAACACTAATAGATGAATCAAGTAACCAATCTCTAACTTCTGAAAAGAGATGGACCAATCATGCAAATTCTCCTTTACTAGAATACTCCTATAAAATCAATCAACCCCAAATATTCAATGGCATCTAATGCAAAGCATAATATCACCATTTAATGTGAAGCTAATAGATGGGGGAAGATAATCATGCAATTTGATAAGCCAATTAATTAGAGCAGACTAAAGGGGCTTGGCTGTAAATTCATTCAATTAATAAAATAACAAATCAAAAATCAAGTTTTGGCAATGGCAGCACATGTGATATCTAATTGAAGGGAAAATAGAGCTTTCACTCTCTATCCTCCTCGCTTGAGAGATGGAGCACCAGCGACGGAGCTACTATGGGGGAAGGTTGACTGATGCATGGGGATCACGATGACGACGATGGAATAGCGAGAGGCGGTTGGAGAAAGTGGCCATGCGTGGAGGTGGTCGACGGTGGTAGGTTGGTCGACGCATGAGGATCCGGCCGATTGATGATATGGTCGCTATCGTAGGTGCGGCGGAGCACGAGGAGGACGTTGATGGTGTCAGCGGTGAGGTAGGAGGCCGAGGGTGGAAGTTCTAAAGTCGACGGGGGGTCCTACTTGAGGGGCCGTTCGCTGCAAGTTTGGGTCTCTTGGTAGAAGCAGGGAAGTCGACTGTGCGCTGATGGTGGCTGCGCGTGCACCTTGGCTAGATGTGTGTACACAAGGGTGCGCGGCTTTTGGCCTTGAGGGGGGGCTTGCACGGGCTGCTGCTGGGTGGTTGAGCGCACACGCAGGCTGGAGCGTAGGTGCGTGCGGCCAATCTTGTGGTAGTGGCGTTGGTGATGGGGAGGTGAGGCCGGTGTTGCTCCACAGTGCAGGCCTCGGTCCACGGTGCACGTTCAGAGCACGGTGCAGGCGAGAGGACCACGATGGAGAAGGTAGAGGTTCTCCTCCCCCCACTCCTAGAAGATGGAGCCTTTTTTTAAAAAACTCTCGTTTGTTTCCTTCCAGCAAAACTTCTTTAACCACTCGTGAAGATTGCGAGTGGTTAGAATGGTGGATAAGCATTGGCCGATCTTTATCAGACGTCTGACTTCATTATCAGACATCTTAAAAAAAATCTAAAGTTAAGGAATTTGTCCCGGCAATTCCTAGGCGTCCATCCTTAGCTCCAGACATCTTATATACGCAGAATGAAATTTTATTCTTATATGTAGCCTACATCCAACCATATAGAATATGTGAACATATCATGCATTTTTAAACATAAAATTGATGCACAAGATTATATGCAGACTAAGATGAATTACCATATAACTCCTAACTAATTAGAAACTATGAATAGATAATTAAAGAGTACTTAGGCCCAATAATGATCCACTAAAGTGGACTTATCAGGAGTAGTGTCTTCTTCCAGGTGGATTTCTTCTTCCTGGTGGATCGCTACGCTTCAGACCCAACTTCCCAGAGGAGCTTTTCCAGAAGGAGCTGCATTTTCCTGCTTTCCTAGATTAGTTTAGTGGCAGTTTAGATTTAGGTATATTTTTAGGATTATTTTTGTTAGGCATAAGTTGTGAGAGCCTATTCTCACACACCATTGTATAACTTGGACCCTCTGGACCTTTATCTCTATATCTCTCTACTCATCTCTCATCGACGCGATTTTTCCGTACACAGTTTTCTGTACTGATTTCTTTTTGATTTGTTTTTGCTTGTTGCATTTCAAAAATCCAAAAAAATTATAAAATCAAAAATACTAAAAAGATCTCATCCCTTATCTAGCAATAGCATACTCTAGGCATCCATACTTAGGATTGCATTCTTCATGCTAGATTTTCATATCAAGTTAAATTGCATCAACTGGAGAATCGCTGGAGTTAGGTACGCATCTTTTATCTTTCAGAGCTTTTGCCATCCTTTCATTTGACCTAAACTTAACAAGACCATCTATTTTGTGAAAAGAACTAAAAAGCGAGACAACCTGCATAGAAAACACTTTCTAAATATCTGAATCAAATTCAAAAGGAGACGTAAAAACTTGTTTGAAACCTTGACTGAGTTTTCATCGAAATCTGTTAATTGCTATCATGTACACACTACACGATCACATTAAGTTTACAAATACATGGGTTTCTATCTCATCTCCTTGAACAACCACAGGGTCTGGCTTCACACACCAGTCTTATCCAGATTCCAAGTGGATTTTAGAGGTCTGCACTTCGCTAAGTTCTCTTTAGGATGCGTACAATTGTTATGAAACATTTATTTGCGTACTACTATTTTGTCGTAGCTGACCCTAGGAAAAATTCGATTTATCTCGCTTGCTTGATTTGATTGGTGTGATTGATTGGGATTTCTGACTTTTGTGATTGAGATTGATAGAGATTTGACCTTTCTCTTGAGTTGTGACTGACTTCAAAATTTCATTAAAAAAAAATCGACTCAATGGAAGGTAGGAGAACCCAAAATCCTGAGTTAGTACCTCCTTTGGGTGCTGATGCCCAAGTTTCCACTTCCAGTTAATGCCTTCCACATCCAATCCTATATCTCCTAGGCCTTAAAATCCTATCCACCATCCTGTTCATTTAGAGGATGACAATGATTCTATACAATTTGAGGATTTTGAAGAACTTCCTCCACATCTCTTTACACATCATCCACCACCACCACCACCAAACCATAGGTTCCAACCTCCTCCATACGCTAATTTTCCTAACCAACCACCACTGGAAAGAGGTCCTATGCCTAATCTGCAACACCTATTTGAAACACAACTACAGATGAATACACTTACCCAACAGGTACAACAGCTTGCACAAGCTGTTAATCTTCTAGCGAACCCCTAACCTCAACCTAGAGCTCCCTAAGCACCACCTTAACCTCGTAGACATCAACTATGGGCTTACTATAATCCTGCAGTTGCACAACCTATGCCTGCAGTACGCTATAATGATGGGGGTTGTGTTGCTGAATTAAAGCCAAACATCATCGCACTTATTCCTCACTTCCATGGTCTTTCTTATGAGGACCCTTTTCAGCATTTAGAGGAGCTGAAAATCTTGCTCAAACTTTGGGTCCGCAAGGTCATGATCAACCCTCGCTTTTGATGAAAATGTTATTTTCATTAAAAGATAAGGTAGCCTTCTGGTTTAGAACACTAGCACGAACTACACCTATAGAGACCTGGGCTTCTTTGGAACATGAGTTCCTTAAGAAGTGCTTTCCTGTCGGTCGTACAAATGCCTTGAGGCATGCCATCACCACATTCACATAGAATTCAGGAGAACAGATGCACAAGGCTTGGTAGGGATTCCATGAGCTTGTTAGAAAATGTCCCCATCATGATGTCTCATGCTAGCAACAGGTCCAGATCTTCTATCATGGGCTCCATGATGGCATAAGGAATTTTGTAGTTGCCACTTGTTGAGGCAATTTCCTGTGTCGGGACGAGGACTTAGCTCTTGAGCTCTGCGAAGGCATGGCTGAAAATTCCATTAATTATACTTCGATGAGTGTTTTTAATAGAAAGTCCTCTCATTCCCACTCACACATGGGAATACACGAAGCCTAATCTGGCAACAGAGACTTAGAAATAGTGGCTAGTCAGCTGGATAAGGTGGGTTTAGTAGAGAAGAAAGTAGATCAAGTATCAAAATTCCTATCTAAACCTTCATCATCTTCTTCTCAGTCACTTGTACCTGACACTTCTTCTCAGTTTCCCACAAGGAGGGAAACTGTGAATAATCTTTCTATGACACAACCTTCAGTACCGGACTACTCATTTCAATATCCTTCACTGGTTGGAGGAACCTTTGTTCCTCACTACATTGACTTCCCTGCACCTTCTGGAGCCTCGAAGGAGCTCCATGCCATTCACAATGATCCATATTCACACACTTACAACCCTAGATGGCATAATCATCCAAATTTCTCATGGTCTGGAAATTCTCAAAGACCCACCTTTCAACAACCTTCTGCACTACCACTTCACAACCCGATCCAAGCACCACCTCCACAACCACACGGGTATCCACCACGTGCCTACCAAGAACCCCAACCCAGGCTCACCCAAAACTCTTAGCCTAGGCCTACACGAGATGATCAGTGGGGGAATATCATGAAAGCTCTTGCTGACATGCAACAATAGAACATTGCTATGCAGCAAAGACAGGATGCAGCTTTAGTTGAGATGAGAGCCTAGCTATCACACTTGACGGAATCCCGTCAACCACATTCACTCCCATCTCAGGCACAACCCAATCCTAGGAACATACCTGCCCAGAGGTATGTCCAACCTAGACCTTCAGCGCAAGGTCAAGCACATACCATTTCACAACCCTTGCATGAACTTGAATTCTACATTGATCCAAATTCTTCCTATCCTCAACCTCAACCACCTCTTCTGCCAAATTCTAAATTACTATCTATGTCTAGAGCTGAATTGAATGCCATCACACTAGGAGTGGTAGAAGCACTATAGATCCACCATTTCTTGCTTCTGCATCTTTTCCTGGACCTTCTACTTCCACTCCTCCATCTGATCCACCTCTTCCTGATTCTTCTCAACCTAGGAATGACCCTCCCATTACAACTTCTGTACCATTTCCAGAGGCTTTAAAGAAGAAGGGAAAAGGAAAGAAAAAACCTAGTGTGGCTCCTGAGCAGGATTTGCTTAAGCTCTTTAACCAGGTCCATACAAACATCCCCTTGTTGAATGCAATTCGCCACATTCCTCTTTACGCTAAGTTTCTAAAAGACCTATGTACACCTAAGCGTAAAGCAAGGATTTAGAAAGGGAGTAATCCAATCATTCTTTCGGAACAAGTAAGTTCCATCATATCCAATAGCCTCCCTACTAAGATGAAAGACCCAGGCACCCCTCTTCTATCCTATATGATAGGAAACACTACATTCAATAGAGCACTGGTGTCGGTCTTGTTTGATGACCGGGTTTTGGTTTTGTTATAACGTTGTAGTAAAGCCGGTTATTACCAACATTCCAAATATAAATTTTTTACTCGGAAAATAAAAGAGTTCCCGAGGTCGAACTCAGGGAGCAAGTCGTATTCTAGAGGTATACATGTTTCTTTTACAAAATAAAGAAAGAGAGAGGGAAAGAATTTGTTGTTCTTTTCGTTTTCTCCTCGTGATGTTCTTCTTTCTTTCTTTTCTTCAGATCTCCTTCTTCTTCTTTGTTCTGCAGAGGTGATGCTCCTCCTTCTTTCAGATCTCCTTCTTCTTCGTCCTTGGTTTCTGTCTTGGTCTCTCTTCTTCTTTTTCTGCAATTGTGGTGACCCTTTCTCTTTTCCCTTTTCTTCTTTTCTTCCTTATGGCTGCAGAGCTCCTACCTTCAGCTACTAAGTCTTCCTTTCTTCTTCTTCTGCTTTGGCCGTTGCTCTTCTTTTCTTTCTTTCTTCAGCCTGCCTTCTTTCCTGCTTTGGCTGCTGACCTTCCGTCGTCTGACCCGGTGCTTCGACGACTTAACTATGCATTTGCTACAGTGCAGCTCCTTCTTCTTCCGCGGGTCTTCTTCTTCGCCTGCACCTGCACACTTCAGAGTTTTTCGTCAGAGGCAAAACCTACTCTACCCTCCCCCCCCGCGTCTCTCTTTCTCTCTGAAACCACTCTTGGGAAAGCTCTCCCAGAGCTACCGGGTAACCGGGTTCGGATCAGGCCCGGGTCCAGGCCCACCGGCGTGCGTGGTGGGCGAGGAGTGCAGGTTAGTCGAGTCGGGTCGGGTCGGTTCGGGTCAGGTCCGCGGGGCGTGAGCGCGGACGAGACCGGGTAACCGGGCGGGTGAAGGGGACCTCACCCCGTGTACTGAGGCAGTAAGGCTAGTGCACGAAATCAATTTAAACAGTGGAACGGGTGTGAGGCTTACCGATGTGGGACTAAACGCAGACCGTTCCTCGCGTGCGCCTGCAGGGAGACCGCGGCCTGGCTTCTGCAGCTGCGGCTTCTATTTGCATAGGTTGCTGGCTGGCTGCCTTCGCAAGACTCCCCATACTCCGCAGCAGCTGGAGACCTGGAGTCCTCAAGCCTGGAGCGCGGGAGAAGCTGCTTCAATGTGCGTTAATGGCGGTCAAACCTCAAAACCTGTCGGACACGAATATGGCCTCTCGGCCTGATCAAACCACTGGGGAACCTTCGCCGTGGCCCGGCGAAGGTGAGGAGCTGCGCGGCAGGCCGCAAGGTGGTGTCTGGCGGCAGCCCTGGGTCGGACTGCAACCGGAGGAATGGGTTTGTTCGGGGGAGCGTTACGGAGGTGTGGAGTGGCAGTGGAGGGGTGGGGGGTGCTCAGTGTGATGAGGCGGAGGTTCGGTGAGGGTCGGCGAGCCGTGTGGGTCGCTGAGGTGATGGGAGCGGCTCGCCGGAGGGTGGTCGGAGGCGAAGGGGGTGAAGGTGGTCAGGGTCGGTAGAGGGCTTAATTGAATAAATTGAAAGCGGGGAAAGAAAGAGGAGGAGAAGGGGAGTAGCTCTAGCTTACTTGCAGGGACGAAGGGGGAGGAACAGGGCGACAGTCGTATCGACTGTCGCCGGAGAAGACGATGCTCAGGGAAAGGGGCGGCGGCGAGCAGAGAGCCGGAGAGGCGCCAGCTGGGTGCGGCGTGGCGCGGGAAGAGCAGGGGAGGAAGTCTCTGCTGCTGGTATTGCGGCAGAGCGAAGAGGTGGAGGGGGAGGAAACCGCCGGAGCTGGTGAGCGTCTGCCGGAGGAAGAAGAGAAGAAAGTTGGGGATTTTCTCCGTCAGATCCAGGCTGCCCTGGTCGGTGGAGCAGCGGGGGGTATTTATAGGGATCAAACAGGGAGGAAGGCGGAGGGAGACGACGTGTCTCCCTCGCCGGAGGATGGTCGGAAACAAGAACCCATACCGTCCGTGCGTTCGCACGGCCGGTATGGTGGGCTACAACGACCAGGGGGGTGTCCCTGCGACGGTCGACGACGCAGGGCACCCCCGGTTTACTTGCCAGGTCCCCCACCTCACCCTGCGCGGAGCCATGCTCCGCGCAAGGTCGCCGGAGCATGGTGCTGGCAGGTTTTGCAGGAGGGACCTGATTGCAAAGAACGAAGGAGAGTTAGGGGCCAAAATGCGAGGGTTCAAAAGTTGAGGGCCAAAGAGTAAATATATGAGGACCAAAGTGTAAAGTCGGTCAAGGAGGTTTCTTCTTAGGGTCAAGTTTTTATACATGACTAATTAGGACCCAAGGCATCTGATGGTGAATTTCATTTTCATATTAAACCTTGTTTGACCGGTCAATTTGCGTAAAAACCCAAATTAAGTTATTAATTGGGCATGGTTCTCAATGTAGGTCAAAATGGGTTCTAAAGGCCAAATTGAAGGTTCTAAACCCTAGAGATTATTTTTCTATGAATTTTAGAGGGTTTATTCTATTTTTACTTTGCCTCGAACCTTGTGAATTGAAGTGGGTTGTTTTAGGGTTACAGATTTATCATTTAGTTTCTTGGAATTGCTGTAGCCCTTGCTAGATCATTTCATCCCACTTTTATTCTTATTAAGCTGCTTTGACCTATGTTTGGGCCCTGAATTACCCTGTATGCAGATTATACTGGTGAAATTGCATTTTTACCCCTTATGACTTGTTTTCTCCTTAAACTCAGAATTCTCTGAGTTAAGCCTTTCCTTGAGTTATGTAGGAGCTTTTATCCTTTGTATTGGGTCAAAATGAGCTAGTTATGGCTCATGATGAGGTTCTCATCATACCCCCATGCCTAGCTTTTGCTAGTCCCTTAGCAAAAACTTATGGTTTCAACCCTTGTTCTAGACCATGAAGTTTTTAATGGTTTTAGATAAGTGCCTTTTTTATTTGAGCATAGATTAGGTTAGAATGCTGACCATAGGCCTAAAAGGTACTCTAGTACCAATCAAGATCCAAATCTGTCTAGCCTTAGCCTCAGTCTTTTAGCAAAGGTTTTTAAGGCCCACAAGAACTAACCTAAGGTTTATTGGACTTCGTGGTTAAAGCACCCGTGCTTGAAATGATTTTAGCCCTGGCTCAGTTCGCAGTGCGTTTTGTAAGAGATAGAAAGTTTTTCTGTTTGGAGAGTTTTCTCTCTCTTTTCTTTTTAGTTCTAGCCTAGGATTGGCTTTTCAACACGGTCTGTATCAGATTCCTTGCTCCCATCATCAATCCTCAAGGGTTCCTGGCGATCGATGCTTCGAGATAGCACCGCCCATGGCAACCCCCGGAACCCTGGCTATTGAGATTTCGAGATAATCCCATCCATGGTATTCCGTGGCCGAATCCAGACCCTGGCAATTGACACTTCGAGATAATGCCATCCATGGAATCTGAACCAGCAGAGTGCTTACATGCCCCCAGTAGGATATGTAAATATCCTAGGAGACAAGCACCGAGGAGATGATATTTTGTTACGCATCTTCGAGGGGATTTCCCGCCTCTCCGCGCTGGGAACTCGTCCAAATCAATCTTGTGTTGATCGGCTGCTCCTATTCTAGGTGATCTTTTCAGATTTTTTTGCGACGCTTCTGCGTGATTCTGATTTTTACGCTTACTGAACCAGGCTGTGTGTGAGGTTAGGGTGCTTAGGTTACTGAGTCCCGTAAACCAAAAATTAGTTAACGAGGCCGAATACTCCCTAAGCCTTAGACCTAATACTTCAGCTTTTCATTTTCCTCAACCTCTTGAGGAGTGTCCAGATCTTAATGGGTACTAAGAGTCTATTCAAGAATGCCTAAGGTTTGCATTCTTATTGTGCACTTTTCTTGAATGAGGTCTAGAACTTAGGTTAATTCCTTAGTTCCTTACTAATGACTATCACTTTTTCTCATAATTTTGTGCTCCTTTTTCATTTTGTTTCTTTTCTCCTTCACAAAATTTTCTTCTCCTCTTTTCCTCTTATTCTTTTTCGAAAATTTTTTTTTAATTTTTATGGTGTTTTTGGCATATGTGAATTTTTTTTGTTTGAAACCTCTTCTTACAAGTTTTTGTACTTTCATACCCCCCCATGCCTAAGATTTGCAATGTCCCCATTGTAACCTAGGGGGTCTTAGTTTATTCCTTAAGACAGAAATTTGGGTGAGTGGATGGGTCGGGTTGAATTTTTGCGGACGATTTCAAATCCCATATGCAAATATCTGAGTTGGGGTCGGCTGTCTACAAGGGTGAACTTCGAGTGCTGAAAGGTGTCAGAACAAGTTTCAGGTTTACAAAGAGAATGACGGGCTGCCTCCCGTTAAGCGCTGAGTTTTACGCCATCGGCTGGGCGCAATAAGCTCAAGGGGAACGGAGGATATAAGATGCCTCAGCCAAATCAGTAGAAGTTACATCAATGAACGGCTTGAGTCTCTGACCGTTCACGATGAAAGGTTCAGAATCATGGCTGAGTGGACTGATTTCGATTGCTCCATTTCCAAAAACCTGTCGGACCAAATATGGTCTGACCCACTTAGATCTCAGTTTTCCTGGGAAGAGTTTGAGTCAGGCATCAAAGAGTAGGACCTTTTGACCAGGATGAAAGATCTTTCTCGAGATGTGTTTGTCGTGGAAGGCTTTAACCCGCTCCTTGTAGATTTGCGAGTTCTCGTACGCGTCTATGCGTAATTCATCGATCTCGCTGATTTGGAGTTTTCTGTGGGTCCCAGCCTTGGAAAGATCCAGATTACAGTTCCGTACTGCCCAATAGGCTTTATGCTCCAGTTCGACGGGAAGGTGGCATGCCTTTCCGTACACCAGTCTAAAGGGAGACATGCCTAATTGGGTCTTGTGGGCGGTCCTATAGGCCCACAATGCTTCCGGAAGTCGGGACGACCAGTCCTTCCTGTCAGGTCGAACAGTGACTTGCAGGATTTTCTTGATCTCCCGATTAGACAGCTCAGCTAGACCATTAGTTTGGGGGTGGTAAGGAGTAGAGATTCGGTGAGACACCCCGTATTTGGTCATCAGTGACCTAAACTGAGCATTTGTGAAATGGGTCCCCCCATCAGAGATTATTGCACGAGGAATCCCGAACCTTGAGAAAATGTGTTGATGAATGAATTTGAGAACGATTTTGTGATCACAGGTTCGGGTCGGTATGGCTTCGATCCATTTGGACACGTAGTCCACAGCCAACAGAATGTATTCGAAACCATCCGAAACAGGAAAGGGGCCCATAAAATCAATCCCCCAAACATCAAAGATTTCGCATACTAGAATCGGTTGCATAGGCATCATGTCGCGATGGCTCATGTTGCCCAAAGTCTGGCAACGACTGCATGCCTTGCAATGACTGTATGCGTCTTTGAACAGTGTGGGCCAGTAAAAGCCGCACTGGAGGACTTTTGATGCGGTTTTATGCCTGGCAAAATGGCCACCGCATGCCTGGTCATGGCAGAAAGAGAGGATATTGTTGACTTCCCCTTCCGGGACACATCTCCGGATGATCTGATCGGCACCTATGCGGAAGAGGTATGGGTCTTCCCAAATGTAATACTTGGCATCGGAGCGTAATTTGTCTTTCTTGGCCTTCGGCCAATCGGACGGGGTCTGATGAGATGCCAAGTAATTTACAATATTAGCAAACCATGGAAGGCTAGTACCAATAGTCAGCAGGTGCTCATCGGGAAAATGCTCAGTGATGGGTCCGGAAGGGTCAATTATTTCAGAAGGAAGACGGGACAAGTGATCAGCTACCACGTTTTGTTTTCCCGTTTTATCGCGAATCTCGAGGTCAAATTCTTGCAACAGCAAGATCCATCGGATCAATCGAGGTTTCGCGTCCTTCTTTGCAAGGAGATGCCTCACAGCCGTGTGATCCGAGTATATGATGACATGGGAACCCAGAAGGTACGATCTGAACTTCTCTAGGGCAAATACTACAGCTAGCAGCTCTTTCTCAGTAACCGTATAGTTACGCTGAGCCTCATCGAGTGTTTTGCTGGCGTAGTAAATGACCACAGGTTTCTTGTCATTTTTCTGCCCCAAAACCGCTCCTACAGCGAAGTCGGATGCATCACACATGATCTCAAAGGGTTGAGACCAATCAGGGGACTGTAGGATCGGGGCTTGGGTGACTCGGTCACGCAGGATTTCAAATGCTTGAGTGCATTCCTTGGAGATTTCGAAGGGAACATCCTTGGAGAGAAGAGTGGTCAGGGGGCGTGCGATTTTTGAAAAATCAGGGATAAATCGTCGATAAAAACCGACATGCCCTAAAAAGGATCGGATGTCCCTGATCGAGATAGGCATAGGAAGGTGAGAAATCAGATTAACCTTAGCTCGATCCACTTGGATACCTTTCTCCGAAATTGAGTGTCCCAGGACAATTCCCTCAGGCACCATGAAATGGCTCTTTTCCCAGGAAAGAACCAAATTCACGTCGATGCACCGCCTGAGTATCTGGACCAAGTGTTGGAGGCAATCGTCGAATGATGCTCCGAAAACTGAAAAGTCATCCATGAAGACTTCCAGATAATCACCTACCATATCTGAGAATATGGCAAGCATGCATCGCTGAAAAGTAGCGGGTGCATTGCAAAGACCGAAAGGCATCCTTCGGAAAGCGTATGTTCCGAAGGGGCAGGTGAACGTGGTCTTTTCTTGGTCCTCAGGATGGATTGCCACCTGGTTATAACCGGAGTACCCGTCAAGAAAGCAGAAGAACCTATTTCCCGCTAGTTTTTCGAGAATTTGATCAATGAAGGGTAGTGGGAAATGATCCTTCTTCGTGGAGGAATTGAGTCGACGGTAATCTATACAGACTCTCCACGAGTTGGCTAATCGGGTAGGAATGATTTCTCCGGTCTCAGTCGTTATAGTGGTGAGTCCTGCCTTCTTGGGCACGACCTGAATTGGGCTCACCCAACGACTATCGGAGATCGGGTAGATGATCCCGGCATCTAACCACTTGATGATCTCCTTTTTCACGACCTTCTGCAGATTGGGGTTTAAGCGTCTCTGCATTTCACGAGAAGGTCGTGTGCCCTCTTCTGAATAGATATGATGAGTACAATAAGAGGGACTTATTCCAGTCAAATCATCGAGAGTCCATCCGATGGCTCTTCGATGTTGCTGGAGGACAACAATCAGACTGGCTTCCTGTTCAGGACTGAGGTTGGAATTGATGATCACAGGAAGGGTCTGATTAGAACCCAAAAAGATGTATTTTAAGTGAGCAGGAAGGGGTTTCAGTTCGAGGATGGGGTTTTCAGCAGCAGCGGGTGGTTCAGTATAGATGTGAGGTTCAAGGGTGGGAGTTACTGGGTTGTTCACATCTGGATTTGACTCCTCTGTTTGCGGGTCAAGATCCTTCTGTGGTTGATGAGGCATACTCAAGTCATTCTGGAGGTGTGATTCATCAACCAAAGTCTTGATGTCACAAATTTGCTCGATGACGCCGCAATTAATTCCTTGTTGGGCCTTAAATATATCAATTTTCAGTGTTTGATCTCCAAACTTAAGCTCTATTTGGCCCTCCTCACAGCTGATGTTGGCTCTAGCAGTAGCCAAGAAAGGTCTCCCTAGAATGATTGGTGTATCCCTAGGGTTCTCAGGTGCATCCATGTCTAGGACTATAAAGTCCACTGGAAAATAGAAATCCCGCACTCTCACGATAACATCCTCGAGAATCCCTTTTGGTGACTTTATAGATCGATCTGTTAATTGTAATGTCACCTCGGTTGGTTTCAGCTCAGATTCTTCTAGATGGTCAAGTAAGGATGTGGGTATCAGATTTATAGATGCACCCAAGTCTAACAATGCTCTATCAAATTGGGTACCACCTATCTTACAGGAGATCAGGGGAGTTCCAGGATCTTTTGCCTTGGGTGGGAGTCTACTAAGGATTACAGAGCTGGCTTGCTCTGACAGAACAATTGGGCTCCCTCCCTTGGTTCGCGGCTTACGCTGGGGTGTACATAAATTCTTTAGAAATCGTGCGTAAGCTGGTACGTGGCGGATTGCATCCATCAAGGGGATGTTTATGTGGACCTGCTCAAAGAGCTTGACCAGGTCCTCCTCAGGGGCCACGGGTTTGGTGGTCTTCTTTCCCTTGGTCAGGGCCTCGGGAAACGGGATCTTGGTTGGTTCCTCTAGGATAGGTCCAGGTTGTGGATCTGGAACAGCGGTACCTTGGATAACTATCCTAGGGTCATGGTTATCAGGCTGGGAGTGGTTTGGATAATGCGGGTCTTGAGTTGTCTTACCACTACGTGTTGTTACAGAATTTAATCCGGCCTGATTTTGGTTTGGGTTTGGTAGGAGGGGTGGCTGCTGCTGAAATCCCTCACGAGAAGTTGAGGCATCCATCTCGTCTGGAGATGGAGCAGTGGGGGCCTGATAAATCCATTGAGCGTGGCCTAAATTTGGATTCATAACGCGCTTCTGGGTTGGCACGTTATTTGGGTTAGGAAGGGGTTGGGAAGGGAGTGTGCCTGGCTGGCGAGAATTTGCCAACTGGGCCAGTTGAGTTTTGACTTCAGTAAGCTCGTCCTTGTGCTGTTTTTGAATGGCCGCATTCGATTTTTGAATGTCAGCCAGAGTCTGAAGGATTAAGGACATTTGATCTTGATTTGGCCCTGATGGATAAGTAGGGTTGGGCCGAGGCTGAGGCGGCTGGTAGTGATGAGAGGGCTGTGGGCGGGACTGAAAAGGTGGTCTTTGGGTTTGGGAATTTCCCGCCCAGTGAAAATTTGGATGGTTTCGCCATCCAGGGTTGTAAGTGTTGGAGAATGGGTCGTTCTGGATGGCGTTGAGGTCCTCGCAGGTCTGAGGAACCTCCTGAGAATCAGGGAAAGGAGGAATGGAGTTCCCCCGGCTGGTGTAGAAAGGATCGGATGATCTTCCAGTCCAGGAATCAGATGGGGATGGATATGGATCCATCCCAGGGGAGGATCGGTGGAGGATGTTTTGCACAGTCTCCTGTGTGGAAGGAGGCTGTGCAAAGGAGTTACGCGCAGAGGTGGCTCGCTGCAAGTGCTGAGTCAGCTCATCCACCTTCTTTTCAATGATTGAGACCTTGTCCAATCGACTGGCCATTAATTCCAGGTCGACTGATGCGGACAGGCCCTGCGTCTCATGTGCTCCCTTAAGATTCGTCGCTGCGCGGGTATTCGTCCTGTCGAATAATCCCATGGAGTCATTGTTGATGGAGTTCTCGCACATGTTTTCGAGAATCTCCCATACGGTGTCTTCATGTTGACCCATGATGTTTCCTCCGCAAGTTGCATTGACGAAAAGGCGGATGTCCTCACGGAGTCCCTGGTAAAAAGATTGGACTTGTTTCCATTTAGGAACTCCGTGATGGGGGCACTTTCTCATGAGATCCTGAAAACGATCCCATGCCTCATGGAGAGGTTCTCCTGATTGTTGAGTGAAGTGTGTAATCTGATGGCGCAAGGCGTTGGTCCGACCAACGGGAAAGAACTTTTTCAAAAACTCGGATTGAAGTTCTTCCCAAGTGTTGATCGGCCGGGTCTGAGTTTGATACCAATGGGCGGCCTTGTCCATAAGAGAAAAGGAGAACATCTTCATGAGAAGAATATCCCGATTTTGCGCATCTGATCCAAAAGTGTGGGCCAGATGCTTAAGCTGTTTGATGTGCTGGAAGGGATCTTCAGAATTAAGCCCATGGAATTTAGGTATAGCATGAATCATGTTGGGCTTTAGTTCGGAATCAGGTCCTCCAGTCGGGATTCTGACTCGAGGCTCAATGGCCACCGCAGCAGGATTGTAGTGGTCCCGCATCATAGGACGCTGTGGTGGGTGCACGAAGTTTTGGAAGAGGTCATTGAGTCGCTGGAGCTGGTGTTGCAGATTATTTTCTTCCTCAACTGGCTGAGCCATGATGGGGGAAGAAGAAGAACTTGGTTCTGAATCAGAAGAGAGAATAATGTGAGGGTGTTGCTGCACAAACACGGGCGTCGAGGCTTGGCCTTGACGAGAGCGAATTTCTAAAGGAGGTCTTAAGGGTGGTCTTAGGGACCTCCTTCCGTACATGCACTGTTTGGAAGAGGTAAGTTTAGAAGGTGCTGGACCCAATCAAGACACCCAAAAATGTGTTGGGTGACTATAGAGGTGCGGGGCAGATGGACCCCTTGATCAGAAAGATCGTCCACCTGAGAATTACCTGGGCAGCCAGAGAGGGAGAGTCCCGCGAAGACCCCTACACGGTAGAGCGTCCCCACGGGTTACAGGGTTTCCCCCACCCGACCTCTCTTGTCACTGCGGTTCCAGGTAGACCAGAATGGGGATCTTGACCTCTTAAGTCTACCAATTTTAAGATCAGGGTGCTTAAGGTTTTCACTTGAACTTTAGTCTTTTAAGTGCAAAGAGTGACCTAATTTAAGGTTGGTTGACCCAAGGGGTCAACTTTACCTATTGTTTTCTTTAAGAGCTTTTAGGTCCTGTCTTTTAGGGTTCAAGTGTTTAGAGAGAGCCAATTGTTTAGGATTTTTCTTGTTAATTATTTTCAATCAATGGCTTGGGCACACCTCTTTTGGATTTCCTCAATTCTTGATTAAGGGGTGTGTCTCTACTGAAATCCTAATGTTTGACCTTATGTTGGCTCTACTTGGTCCATTTAACCCTTTGTTGGGCAATTAGGGCTCAAGCAAGAATGTGTTAGCCCTTAAATACCCTTAATAGTGTGCAGGAGTGATGAGTTGAAAACATGCAACTCTTTATGGTTACTAAGTATGGAAGACAGGTTAGCCCTATATTGCTTGTTCTTTTCTTTTCTTCCTTTTTAGAGTTTAGGGGTTAATAGTGAGAGGAAAAAATTTACCTGTCTTCGGAGTGGTTGTCGTGTGGTTGCTTGTCTACTTGAGTTCCTGTAGCTGCACAAAAGAGAGGAGATTATCAGAAATTAAAAGAAACAGGAATGTTTACCTCTAGAATAGCCGTTGCTCCCCGGCAACGGCGCCAAAATGGTGTCGGTCTTGTTTGATGACCGGGTTTTGGTTTTGTTATAACGTTGTAGTAAAGCCGGTTATTACCAACATTCCAAACATAAATTTTTTTACTCGGAAAATAAAAGAGTTCCCGAGGTCGAACTCAGGGAGCAAGTCGTATTCTAGAGGTATACATGTTTCTTTTACAAAATAAAGAAAGAGAGAGGGAAAGAATTTGTTGTTCTTTTCGTTTCTCCTCGTGATGTTCTTCTTTCTTTCTTTTCTTCAGATCTCCTTCTTCTTCTTTGTTCTGCAGAGGTGATGCTCCTCCTTCTTCTTTCAGATCTCCTTCTTCTTCGTCCTTGGTTTCTGTCTTGGTCTCTCTTCTTCTTTTTCTGCAATTGTGGTGACCCTTTCTCTTTTCCCTTTTCTTCTTTTCTTCCTTATGGCTGCAGAGCTTCTACCTTCAGCTACTAAGTCTTCCTTTCTTCTTCTTCTGCTTTGGCCGTTGCTCTTCTTTTCTTTCTTTCTTCAGCCTGCCTTCTTTCCTGCTCTGGCTGCTGACCTTCCGTCGTCTGACCCGGTGCTTCGACGACTTAACTATGCATTTGCTACAGTGCAGCTCCTTCTTCTTCCGCGGGTCTTCTTCTTCGCCTGCGCCTGCACACTTCAGAGTTTTTCGTCAGAGGCAAAACCTACTCTACCCTCCCCCCCCCGCGTCTCTCTTTCTCTCTGAAACCACTCTTGGGAAAGCTCTCCCAGAGCTACCGGGTAACCGGGTTCGGATCAGGCCCGGGTCCAGGCCCACCGGCGTGCGTGGTGGGCGAGGAGTGCAGGTCAGTCGAGTCGGGTCGGGTCGGTTCGGGTCAGGTCCGCGGGGCATGAGCGTGGACGAGACCGGGTAACCGGGCGGGTGAAGGGGACCTCACCCCGTGTACTGAGGCAGTAAGGCTAGTGCACGAAATCAATTTAAACAGTGGAACGGGTGTGAGGCTTACCGATGTGGGACTAAACGCAGACCGTTCCTCGCGTGCGCCTGCAGGGAGACCGCGGCCTGGCTTCTGCAGCTGTGGCTTCTATTTGCATAGGTTGCTGGCTGGCTGCCTTCGCAAGACTCCCCATACTCCGCAGCAGCTGGAGACCTAGAGTCCTCAAGCCTGGAGCGCGGGAGAAGCTGCTTCAATGTGCGTTAATGGCGGTCGAACCTCAAAACCTGTCGGACACGAATATGGCCTCTCGGCCTGATCAAACCACTGGGGAACCTTCGCCGTGGCCCGGCGAAGGTGAGGAGCTGCGCGGCAGGCCGCAAGGTGGTGTCTGGCGGCAGCCCTGGGTCGGACTGCAACCGGAGGAATGGGTTTGTTCGGGGGAGCGTTACGGAGGTGTGGAGTGGCAGTGGAGGGGTGGGGGGTGCTCAGTGTGATGAGGCGGAGGTTCGGTGAGGGTCGGCGAGCCGTGTGGGTCGCTGAGGTGATGGGAGCGGCTCGCCGGAGGGTGGTCGGAGGCGAAGGGGGTGAAGGTGGTCAGGGTCGGTAGAGGGCTTAATTGAATAAATTGAAAGCGGGGAAAGAAAGAGGAGGAGAAGGGGAGTAGCTCTAGCTTACTTGCAGGGACGAAGGGGGAGGAACAGGGCGACAGTCGTATCGACTGTCGCCGGAGAAGACGATGCTCAGGGAAAGGGGCGGCGGCGAGCAGAGAGCCGGAGAGGCGCCAGCTGGGTGCGGCGTGGCGCGGGAAGAGCAGGGGAGGAAGTCTCTGCTGCTGGTATTGCGGCAGAGCGAAGAGGTGGAGGGGGAGGAAACCGCCGGAGCTGGTGAGCGTCTGCCGGAGGAAGAAGAGAAGAAAGTTGGGGATTTTCTCCGTCAGATCCAGGCTGCCCTGGTCGGTGGAGCAGCGGGGGGTATTTATAGGGATCAAACAGGGAGGAAGGCGGAGGGAGACGACGTGTCTCCCTCGCCGGAGGATGGTCGGAAACAAGAACCCATACCGTCCGTGCGTTCGCACGGCCGGTATGGTGGGCTACAACGACCAGGGGGGTGTCCCTGCGACGGTCGACGACGCAGGGCACCCCCGGTTTACTTGCCAGGTCCCCCACCTCACCCTGCGCGGCGCCATGCTCCGCGCAAGGTCGCCGGAGCATGGTGCTGGCAGGTTTTGCAGGAGGGACCTGATTGCAAAGAACGAAGGAGAGTTAGGGGCCAAAATGCGAGGGTTCAAAAGTTGAGGGCCAAAGAGTAAATATATGAGGACCAAAGTGTAAAGTCGGTCAAGGAGGTTTCTTCTTAGGGTCAAGTTTTTATACATGACTAATTAGGACCCAAGGCATCTGATGGTGAATTTCATTTTCATATTAAACCTTGTTTGACCGGTCAATTTGCGCAAAAACCCAAATTAAGTTATTAATTGGGCATGGTTCTCAATGTAGGTCAAAATGGGTTCTAAAGGCCAAATTGAAGGTTCTAAACCCTAGAGATTATTTTTCTATGAATTTTAGAGGGTTTATTCTATTTTTACTTTGCCTCGAACCTTGTGAATTGAAGTGGGTTGTTTTAGGGTTACAGATTTATCATTTAGTTTCTTGGAATTGCTGTAGCCCTTGCTAGATCATTTCATCCCACTTTTATTCTTATTAAGCTGCTTTGACCTATGTTTGGGCCCTGAATTACCCTGTATGCAGATTATACTGGTGAAATTGCATTTTTACCCCTTATGACTTGTTTTCTCCTTAAACTCAGAATTCTCTGAGTTAAGCCTTTCCTTGAGTTATGTAGGAGCTTTTATCCTTTGTATTGGGTCAAAATGAGCTAGTTATGGCTCATGATGAGGTTCTCATCAAGCACTACTTGAACTAGGTGCTTCCATCAATCTTATCCCAACCTCCCTATTGACTCATTTTGAGGTTGGCAATCTGAAGCTGACAGAAAGCCATTTTCGCGCATTTGAAAGTCGTCGAAAATAGTAATATATTCGTGCAAAAACGTTCGTCAAAGATTTGATTTTTAAAGATAGCGAGACTTGAGTCCCGGTCGTTCGTCTCTGGGAGGCATTGTTTTTGTTTTTGAAATCGATCTTAAAGCCGCTCTACTTTATTTAAACGACATGCTTGTGTGTAATATATAGGCGGTTAAAGAGCAGGCACTTAAATCACTCAAATATGATAATCATTCAGCTCAAGTTGATTTCAAACACATAAGATATATATATATATATATATATATATATATATATATATATATATATATATATATATATATATATATATATAAAATGAAATTTCATTCATCATGGGAGAGTTGTTGCATAAGGAAATCTAGAGGAAAGCTTATACATGAATGCTTAAAATTAAATCTAACTACTAGAAAACGATTGCATACAAGAATCAATGGGGGGATTTCGCATGCATCATTGGGGGAGAAGTAAGACTACTCTACTAAGCAGTAAGTGAAAGCAATAAAAATTATGAAGAGCATGATCTAGAGCTAAAAGAATAGAGGGCATTCAGGGGTGGTCCCCGATGGCCTTGGAGTGGTCAAGAGGAGAATGAGGGGCAGCCAATGTAGCTTAGGCCGACCCTTGGAGAGAGGTAGGGTTGATCCAGCATCCCGGCATGGTGTCCTCCATGGTGGTGGTAGTGAGCTCGTGGAGGTGGAGTGAGTGGCTAAGTGGAGGTGGCGTGAATGGCACCAATGGAGAGTAATTGCCAAGGGAGTGAATGGGTGCCAATGGCCACCCATGGGGTCTTTTTATAGACCCAATGGAAGCTCTCTAGAGAATTATGGAATTCTCTAGAGAGGCCTATGGTGGGAGCTCATGGGAGAGTGAGAGAGAGAGAGGGTGGATGGTGGTTTTTAGATCCACCAAATGTGGATCTAAAAATTGAATGGCTCTTGGTTGCTATTTTTGGCAACCAAGGCAACCACACATGGTAGAGAGTTCTAGAGAACTCTAGGCTAGATATTTTCGTGTGGATGGTGTGTGTGGGTGTGTGTGGGTCAAAACTTAGGTGGCTAGGTTGATTAGGTTGGGTTCTAGTGGGTTTAGGTCAAGGTAGGTCTCAAATTAGGGTTATAAACCCTAATTCACTAAGGTAAAGTGCAATTAAACTTAATACAAGTTTAATTGGGTGTGTGGAAACTTAATTGAGAGTAAAACAACTCAATTAAGTCAGGTCTAGGTCAATTGGTCTCTCACCGAGTCCAATTGGACAGTGTGTGCTGAGATCAAGGCTCAATTGGACTCAATGAGTCCAATTGAATAGGCTGATGGAATTGACTAAGTCCAAGTCAATTAGGTTTAGTGAGGACCTAATTAGGTCCTTAGGGAGGTCTAAAGGTGATTTACTAGGGTTAGGGCACCTTAATTTAGGTTCCTATGGGGTTGGAATTGGGTTTAGGGACCTAGAGATCCAAGATCAAGGCTTAAATCTCAAAATAGGAATTGGAGAGCAGTATCAGACGTCTAATTATAGAATCAGACGTCTTATACTCAAAAATCAGAAGTCCAGACTTGTTGTCTGGACGTCCAATCAGAGTCAAGAAGGGTTTCGGGTATTCTGCAGAAATTGGATGTCTGACAAAGTGTCTGGACGTCGAATAACACTGCAGAAGTGGGTTTGAAGTGTGTGGGAGTTGGCTAAGGGTCCTGGACGTCTTAAAACTTATCTGGACTTCCAGAGAAGGGTTGGAACTAGGGTTTTAGGGCATCCTATGGTGTCACGACCTAATCTAAGGGTGGCTAAGGCTTGGGGAAGTCTCTAGGCTATCCTAGGGCTAGGATGGACCTAAGCTCTTCATATTTTACTACTTTATTTCTACTTAATAGAATAGAAAACCTTTAACCCCCTTACATTATTATTCCTACATCTAAACTAGGCCTTCTACTCCAGCTCTGCCACAACTCCCGTTATTTCAGATCCAGCTTCAAATCCTGCTCCAGATCCAGCTCCAGATCTGCTTATTGCCTGCAATCGACATAATACACTTAATCAGCACATTATAACATTATTTTATGCATAGCTAAAGGAAAGCAGTAAAGATGCAGATAATGCGTATGCATGCATGAATAACCCTAACTTATGCTAAGTCTTAGCTTAATTTAGGTCAATTAAGACCTATGATTGCTGCGCAAACCGAGGTGTCCCTACAATTAGCTGACACCTCAGGGAGTGTTGGAAGATGTTATAGTGCGGGTGAAGGACTTTTATTTCCTTGTAGACTTTATAGTCCTTGACATGGAAGTACCTAAGGATATCCAGAACACTCCTATCATTCTAGGAAGACCTTTCTTAGTTATGGCCAAGGCGAACATCAATTGTGAGGAGGGTTTTATAGAGATGAAATTTGGAGATTAGAGGATGAAAATTGATATATTTCAGGCCCAAAGGGGACCATCCTATAGTTTAATTGAGGAAATATGTTCCTTGGATTCTTTGGATAAGTTGGTCAAGGATACATTGATTGATTCACTGAATTTAGAGCCTCAACACCCTTTGGCCTTTGACTTGACTTTTTCTGAGACACTCGCTTTAGAAACTGAGGACTTTCCTCTTATTCCATTAGTGTCTCTAGGATCTTCTTGGATCTCCACACCTGCTCCTTCACCTGATGCTGTACCTGTTGAACTTGAACCTCTCCCTGAATCTTTGAAATATGTCTTCTTAGGACCAGATTAGACTTATCCTGTGATTGTCAACTCTCTCTTATCATGTGATCAAGAATCACGACTCTTATCTATCCTGAGAGCACATAGATAGGCTATAGGATGGAGCCTTTCTGACTTGACTGCCATTAGTCTTTCTTATTGCACACATAGAATTTTTACTGAAGAAGGATCTAAACCCACTAGATAGCCACAATGTAGATTGAACCCAACACTTTAGGAGGTGGTTAAAAATGAGATGATCAAGTGGTTAGATAATAGAATTATTTTCCTTATATCAGATAGTCAATGGGTAAGTCCTGTTTAAGTTGTGCCTAAGAAGGACAGACTTACCATCATAACCACTGACTCTAGAGAAGTCATCCCTACACGGATTGTTAGTTCATGGCTAGTATATATTGACTATCGAAAACTCAATCAAGCCACAAAGAAAGATCATTTCCCATTGCCTTTCATTGATTAGATAATGGAAAGATTGGCAGGGAATAGATTTTTCTACTTTTTGGATGGCTACTTAGGTTATAATTAGGTAGCAATTCACCCCAATGATTAGAAGAAAACAACTTTCACCTACCCCTATGGAACCTTTGCATTTCGTAGGATTCCATTTGGATTATGCAACGCACCTGCTACATTTCAACGGTGTATATTTGCAATCTTTTCCGATTGAGTAGGTGATTGCTTAGAAGTCCTCATGGATGACTTCTCGGTCTTCAGGAGCACATTTGATGCATGCTTAGACCACCTGACTAAGGTCCTGCAAAGATGCATCAATGTGAATCTAGTACTCTCCTGGGAAAAATCACATTTTATGGTACCAGAAGGACTAGTCTTAGGACACTTTATTTTTGAGAGAGGAATTGAGGTTGACCATGAGAAGGTGAAATTGATTTTTGACTTGCCTTTACCTTCGTCGGTTAAACAGATTAGATCTTTTCTCAGGCATGTTGGTTCACCTGCCCCCTCCTTCAACACCATCATTCTCCCCACAGCAGGTATGTGTTGACACTATTGACCATCGTAAGTCTAGTGATTACCTTGCAAGTGATGTATTAGTTGCTTCTGAGTCTCTTGTTGGGGAGACTGAGCATTCACCTTTTGAGTCCCCTATTGGTGATACTAAGTCTCCTTCTGATGATCTTGACCTTTCGATTGCTATTCGGAAGATTACTTAGAGTTGTACACACTACTAGGTCGCTAGTGTGGTTTCTTCTGACTGTCTTTATCGCCTGTTTTCTCTATTTACAGTGCGCTATCTTCTACCCATATTCCAGCCACCTACCAGCAGGCCATGGAGGATGAGATGGCTGCTCTTCGATCTTGGTAAACATAGGAGCTTACTCTGTTATCACCTGGTGTACATACTGTTAGCTACCATTAGTTCTTTACCTTGAAATATAATCTTGATGGATCTATTTCACAGTATAAGGTTTGCCTTGTGGCAAAGGGATTTACCCAGACATATGGGGTGGATTTCTTCACACCTTTTCTCCAATGGCCAGGCTTCCTACTGTGTGGATTCCTATCTTTGTTGCTGCCCATCTTGATTGGCCACTATATCAGCTGGATGTGAAGAATGCCTTCTTGTATGGTGATCTACAAGAAGAGGTATATATGTAGCAGCCTCCGAGCTTTGAGACTCAAGGGGAGTGTGTATACAAGTTAAAGAAGGCAATATATGGACTCAAGCAGAGTCCATGGGCCTAGTTTTAGAAATTATCAGAAGTTGTTGAAGATATAGGACTCGGCAAGTAATCTTCTTATCATGCCTTGTTTGTGTAGAAAATAGATAAGGGAACTGTTGTGCTTCTTGTTTATGTAGATGATCTTATTATCACTAGTGATGATACGGCTGGGATAATTGACGTCAAGTAGAAATTGATTGAAAAATTTGTTATGAAGGATCTTGGTTCCTTGAGATATTTATTAGGCATTGAGGTGGCAAGAGGCAAGGGAGGTATTGTTCTTAGTCAGAGGAAGTATGCTCTTGATTTGTTGCAAGAGATTTGGATGTTGGGATCCAAGCCAATTAACATACCCATGGACCTGAAATGCACTTGTATAATGCAGAGTCACAAGTCGTAGAGAGTAAAGGATGCGAATAGTTGATTGGAAAGTTGCTCTATTTCACTATTACCAGCCTAGATATCTCTCTTGCTATTGGAAAACTATCCAATTTATAGACAAGCCAACTAAGCAGCATTGGGATACTACTATGTAGGTGCTTAAGTACTTGAAAAGAGCATCAGGATGTGGATTGCCAAGCTATGACCATAGTGGGATATTCCGATGCAGACTATGTTGGTTTCCTTTTTGATAGGAAATTGACTATTAGCTTTTGTACTTATGTAGTTGGTAATCTGGTGACATGGACGAATAAGATGCAGAATGTTGTGTCTAGGTTTAGTTCTGAGTCAGAATATAGAGCGATGGCATAGACAACTGCTAAGCTTGTGTGGGTGAGATCTGTCTTACATACTTGACTTGCATGTCAAGACTGAGGAGCCTATGGCGATGAGATGTGATAATCGGGCTGGCACCTATATAGCTAATAATCCTATGTTCCATGAATGCACAAAGCATGTGGAGATTGATTGTCACTATACTAGAGATCTGATTCAGAGATGACTTCTCTTCACTATGCCAGTTACTTCAGAGAACCAAATCGTGGATATGTTTTTTTTTTGAAGTGAAAAGGAATGCTATCGAATCACTGATAGCAATCCGGGAGAGCTTTTATTGATAAAAAGATAGCAAAAAAGTTACATGAGTGAACCCCATTGGTGTATGAGATTCCAGCAATTATTGACAATATTATTCACATTCACTAGACTCTCTTGAAATAAGCTCTCATTTCTAGCTCTCCATACCGATCATAGAACTATCACCATGGGAAAATATGGCTTATTCACCCTCAAGAAGGAACTCCGGAGACTCTCCCACGTGGGAATCATGGATATGTTTACTAAGCCTCTTACCAAGTTTACTTTTGATGCTTGCTGTGACAAGCTAAGCATGATAGATATCTATGCTCCATCTTGAGGGGGAGTGCTAAGATACACTCCAGTTATCCTTTTTAGTCTTTTTGTACTGCTTATTTATTTTATGTTTTCTATTGGTTCTCTAATGCAATTTACCTAACACCTCTCTCTATATAAAGAGGTGAAGGGTCATCTCGAGAAATAAGATTATTCATTTCCTTTCATTGGTTAGTGGGTGTGGATGAGATGGTTGAGTCGATATGTTATTATTGGTTTTTGTTTTTGTTTGTATTGGGGGTGGGTTAGTAGGATAGATGTGATAGGTGGATGTGATGGGTATGAGTGAGTTAGTGGAGATAGATATCATTGGTGAGAGGTAGATGTGATGTGATAGGTGGGGAATAAAACTTTTTCACTATTCATGCACTATGCACTTTACCCTTGACACATAGGATAAAGCCTCCCTTTAAACCTCTACCAAACAGAGCCCTAGGGTTTCTAATGAATTCATTTCGTCTTTTTCCATCAACAATTTGTAGTAGATATTCTGGACTCAATCTTCTCAATGGAACTTAGAATGTGGGTCTAATGAATTTCACATTCCAAGTTCCATAGGAGTCTAAAGCAACCTTCCCTTCCTCCATAGCTTGTCGCCACTTTGGATCACTTAATGCCTCTTGATGGATGGTAGGTGTTTGAACTGTAGAGAGAGCCATAGCAAACTATTGATACTGAGGAGTAAGACTCACCATAAACATGTACTTGGACATCGGATGCAAAGTATAGTACCTAGTGCCTTTCCACAAGGTGATTGGTAAATCAAAGTTGGTTTCCCTTAGATCATCTATTTTGCTAAGCTTAGGGTTAGAGTCTTTCAATTGCTGTGACCACAGGTTGCTCAGGGATATCTGAACTTCCTTGAGTAGTAGGAATGTGGGTCTCTACATCAACATATGTTGGATTCTACTCAGGAGTAGGAGGAATTGGTTCTGGATGACCTGTTGGAGGGTGGTTCTTCCCCCTAAGTTAGACGATGAATGTAGATCCTTTCAACCAAACTGTCAGGATGAGTACTTGGAGGAGGTGGGCCCTTTGGTGACTACCTCTGGGATGCATATGATGGAATAGGAAGTGGAATGGCACCTACACCTTTGGGTACAAGAGTGTTGATCTGAGAGCCCGATGTAGAAAAGTAAGGAACTGACTAATGGAATGTAACATTGGCACTAACATAATAGCGTCTAGAAGTTGGGTCATAACATCAGTACCTCTTTTGGGCCTTGGAGTATCCTACAAAGATGCACTTAATTGCACAAGGGACAAGTTGTCTCTATTTGGACCATGATGATGAACGAAGGCTGCACAATTGAAAACCTTAGGTGACATCCCAAATAATTCACGATCAAGAAATAGGATAGAATATGGAATCTGCTCATCAAGAACTGTGGACGACATCCAATTAATAAGATAACATATAGTTAACACCCCTAGTATGAAGTCGATACACTATCCTATATCAGGAGAGGCCTCGCCACATCCAAAATATGTTGGTGTTTTCTCTCTGCCACACCATTCTACTGTGACGTGCAAGGACAACTAGTTTGGTGGATGACACCATGCTCTCAATAGAAGGCATGAAAGAAGTTAGTGTAGAACTCTAGGGCATTGTCTGATTGAATGGTTTTGACATTTGCCCCAATTTGATTTTTGATCTTCGCTAGAAAGACCTTGATTATGTCATTGGCTTAAGACTTGGATTTCAAGACAAATGCCCATGTGAGGTGGGAAAAATCATCCACTGCCACCAAATAGAATCTGTGTTCAATATGATTCAGAGTTCTACTAGGACCCCAAATGTCTAGATGAAGTAACTAGAACATGGCTTCTAAGCTTTGATGTTGACTACTAGGGGACATACCCTTGTGATGCTTCCTAAGTTGGCAAGCCTCACATTGGAAGGTGGCTATTTGCGGAATTTGCGATAGCATCCTCTAGAGCTTATGCAAAGGAAGATGACAAAATTGAAGGTGCCATAGGTAGATGGAATCCCTTCCTAACAAAAGAGAAATGTAGCTTGTATAAGGTGATTGTAGAATACGATAAACACCCCCTTCTTCACATCCACAACCAATAGTGCATCTTGTCAGGACATGTTGGAATGTTAGGGATATAACATCAAATACCACCTTGTAGTTCAATTCCTTTGTGATCCAATTGATAGAGAGTAGGCTTAAGGTAAAATCTGGGGCTAGAAGAACATTCTCCAATTTCAAGTAAGGAGCCACATGCACCTCCCCCTAATTCATGGTAAGATTTCGTTGCGAAAAGCTAAGTTTTGGAAAACCCAAGTTGTAAAATTCGCAAGAAAATCCGCTACAAAGTAATATTTATAATCGAAACTTTGGTGAGTCTCGGGTCAAACACAGGGAGGCGAACATTTGATTAAAAGCCACATTTGGAATTATTGTTACAAAGCAGAATGCTGGTTGAAATTAATCTATGCAAGCTAAACTACTTAAAGAATAAACTATAGAAGATAGAGAGAGAATAATACAAATAAAGAGAAAATATGAAGAGAATGAACAAATATTTTATAACCATAGAAGCATATTCATTACATTTATTTGCAACAACTATAAAGTTGAAAATCTACATTAGAAAGCTATGAAAAGATAGGGATGAGAAAATCCTCCACGACGATTGCTTAGAGGATGAGCCACATTGACGGAGCGCCTAAAAGAGGGTGGTGAAATGCTGGATGAGGGTGAACGAAATTAGAGATGGAGGATGAAGCAGGGTGGCGTCGCAGTGGAATTCGCTTCTCGAATGACGACGAAAGGACAACCATGGGCACTCCATTAACGGGGGTGAGAAGATAGAAAAATTACTTTTAGGACTCCAGTGGAGCAACCTGCGTATAGGACTAGCTCTTTAGTGCTTTAGAGGGGGAGAGAGGAGAAGAGAAGGGATGAAGAATGAGGAGGGTGTAAGGTCCTTTTTATAGGCAAGGAGAAACGGGTAGAATGGTCATTTCAAAGGCTAGAAAATGAATGCAAGGATTTTAGTGACTCATGCAAGCATTACTAAAGACCCCAGTCGTTAAAGCACTTTGCAAGTAGAGCCATCAGATCTCGAACGGACGACTCAGATCTGATATCGCATGCGGTGCTTGAGCTTCAACTTTGAGGCCTCAGATCGCGCCTCATCTAGATCAGACAATTGAGAAGGCCTTCGGTCATCTTAAGATCGCACCCGTGTTCAATGGCACGTCATGGAGGGCATTGAACACGATCGTCCATTCGACGCATGAGATTGTGCCACGTGGAAGCTTGCCGATCGCCTGTTCTCGATCGCTCGGCCAATTAAGCGTGCTCCGCTCTTCACATATTAAATCCCCCTTACTGCAGCTCACGTGGTTTGGATAGGGCGATTGGCCAACGCGCTACGAGCGCGAGTGGGTCGCGTTTGTGTTTTAATGGTCGTGGGCTCATGACGATTGGATCTCGATACAATAGTCGAGATCAGATGGTGCAGATGAAGGAGTCTTGCAGGTGGTCTTGGGTAGGATTGTGCCGCGTGGCACCATCTAGGCCGTCCATCTTCTATTGCTCATAGATGGTGCCACGGATGTTGAATTCAACCAATTTTCATGCCATTGGGTTGTGATCGTCGATCCAAACCCATCTGTGTGGTTGGATTTGTCATCTACAAATTTTTCACCACATTGCCCCGTGCCCTCTGATATTGCTTGGATTGCATCTAATGTTACAAAGATCTGATTGAGGCAATCTCAGAGGCGTTGAACTCTGATCGTCACCTTGATCAGATCTGTATGGTTGGATCTTTAATCTGATACCCAGATAAATATTGCTCTGTCCCTTGACCATAAAAAGGGAAAATTAACCTATAATTTGTACAAACTAATCTAAATGCATAATGATGCATGTTATGCAATATTTATAATGCATAATGCTTCTGTGACACTAGGAACTTGCATAAATAGACATTTTAGGCCAATTAGATGTGTACACATTACACCCCCATGCCTATCTTTTGCTAGTCCCTAGCAAACTATATGCTATTTATAAACAGAATTAGAACCAAATTACTTTGGCAATAGTTATTTCTCAACACTAAGAAATTTCAACTAAAGACCTGAACTACAGAGACTCAACAATGCTCGAGTGTCTGCCAAAATGCAGACTGCCCAAGCCCTTACCTTATTCAAAAGCAAATATATTTTTTTCTTTTTCTTCTTTTCTAATTTTTTGGGATTTTTGAGTTTAGAGTTTTAGGGCAACTTTCTACGGTTACCTAACCCACCTAAGACTCGAAAAGAACTCTAAGTTCTAAGCATCTTTTTGTGACTGTGATAGACTCACTGATCGGCAATCAGAATGGACTTCAGGTTTCTACACCCCTAGGTGACCTTGAAAAAAAATTCTGCCTAAAGGTGTATCTGTCTGACCGGTAGCTTTCTCCCTATTTTTGATTTTTATGGGGTCAACACAAGGGCGAGCCCAGTGTATATCTCTCCGGCTTATCCTACCTCCTCGCTTATTCCTAAGTGTTTAGGAATTAAATGTGTATTTTGTGAGCTAGGTTCTGGACAACTGGCTAATGGGTTGTTACCTAGGACAACTTGCTATCCATACTCGTGCGGTGAAGTGTGGCTCATTTATTTATTTATTTATTTTCTTCTTTTCTATTTCTCTCTTTTTTTTAGTAGATGGATAGGATTGCTAGAAGGGGTAGTGATGTGGATCCTAGGGTGGAGAACTAATGGTGCCATATGAAGGGGTGGTAGGCTTGGTGGTTAGTGGTTGGAAGGGACACCAAAGGTGGCACCAACCATGAAAGGATGCCATGGTTTGGCGCCAACTTTGAGGGCTTTTAGAAGGGAGGTGAGGTGAATGGTGGAGATGACTTTAAAAAGAGATGGATGGTGGTCATGTGAAGGGATTTTGGAGGGAAAGTTGGCGGCACTTTTGTGGTGGCTCTTAGAGGTGGTGGTGTGAAGGGATGCATGGATGTGGCGCCAACTATAGTTGGAGTTTGGTAGCTAGCTTAGGTGGTGGACTTGGAGTAGAGTTAAGGTGGAGTTAGGTTAGGGTTTAAGTTGGTGGTAGATGGCCAAGGGATTGATATTTTAGTTGAGCTAGCTAAGCTAGCTAGATAGTAGGTGAGTAGACGAGGAGGTAGGAGGAACTAGGGTTTTGGGTAGAGGAGCTGAGGAAGAGTTACCTGGAGCTGTACTAGAGCTGGTGGTTGCTGAAGAGAATAGCAAGGAGTTACCTTAGCTGGCTTAGCTTGTTAATTCTTTGCTAGCTGCTAAGTGAAGCTAAAGTGAGCTGGCTTCTATTGAATTGTGTTGAGGTGAGCTGGGCCTGATCTTCCCAGAGATAACCTAGCTAACTTGAGTAGCTAGCTTAAGTTAAATGGCTTAACTCAACTAGGTTGTGTTGAGTGGAGTCTCCGGGAGCTGGACTTGAGTTGGCCTGAGTTAGTTGAGGTAATCTTCAGCTGACTTGAGTTGAGTAGAGCTAGAAGTAGCTAGACTTGAGTTGAGGTGTGCTCCTGTCAACTTAGTTGAGCTTGCTAGAGCTCCCAGTGAACTGATTGGAGCTAAGAGGAGTTAGACTCAACTAAGTTGAGCTAGATCTGAGCTGACTTGAGCTAGGTTGAGCTAAGTTGAGCTACCATACAGGTAAGATGAGTTGAATGGAGCTTAAAAGAGCTAACCCTAAGTCAAGTGAGCAGGTATCCAGCTATGATGAGTTGGATTTAGCTGGGGTTTAGCTGAATTGAGCTTCTTCTTTACATGTTGCCTTCTTGAATGCTAGGGTTTTAGGGATCAGACTATCTGTTTATTCTTAACACTCAAATAAACATGTCAAAAATACAAAAAATCAAGCAATGCAATCCTAACCAAATTGATCCCTAAATGCATCCCAGAAACCTATTTGCATGGTTAAAATCCTAAGTGCTAGTTTTGTTTTAGGACATAAGAATGATGATAAACTGACGTTTATCACTCCCCCATGCTTATCTTTTGCTAGTCTCTTAGCAAAACGAATTTTTACAAAATGGATTTTTGGGGAAAACTAATTTTTTACTTTTGAGAAGGAGATTACAGGACCTTGGTTGGTTAAAACACGAGAGGCATGGGATTTTTTAGAGATAAACATCAGGATTCATTTTTCAGATCCAAAATTAGATGTATTGGGATCAATGTATCCTCCAAAAATTTACAAATTAACTCATTGTTAATTCAAATGACGTGAAACCATTTTGCAGTTAGGATTTCTTTGGCTCTTGAATCCGATTCACAACTTGCATAATCCTTTAAAACTTTGTGTCTGTGCTTGTGAATGCCAACATTTATAAGGTCATGTACTTGTTTAAAACTTTTTTTTTTAAACTCCCCATGCTTATTCTTAGCTTAATCCTATAACAGATGTATCAGGATCATCATTCCTATTACCAATCCTTGAGGGGGTTCTGGCGCCAACACTTCAAGACAGTACTGTCCAAGACACCACCCAGGAGCTCATGACCCCAAAACACAATGAGGTGTAAAGGGGCGCTCCAAGCAAACTCAAGCTCTTGCTCTAATGCTATGGTAGAGTACTATCCAAGACACTTGAGTTGCATAATTACGCCTTAATGCTCTGTCTAAAGATATGAGATATAGATATAGAGCAGTGCCGAGGCGGTAACATGTTGACATGGCGTCCTCAAAGGAGGCATTTTCCTTCTTCTCGGTGGTGGGAACTCAAACCAATGATCTTCTTTGGATTTCACTAAGGCCAAACAAGGGGTTTTTCTAATTTCTAAATGGATTTTAGGTGTTGCCTTGTGTGTGAAATTTGACACAAGAATTTTGCAAGAGATGCAAGTTTTTGGATCGGAAAGTAAGCCAGGTAATTTCTAGGTCACAAAAGGAGATCAAGTCACCTGAATCATCATGACTTCAAGTGGAATTTAGAGGAGGATACTTGATCCATTCTAACAATAGACCCTGAGATTCTAACAATCAGATTTGTATCCTTATCCCTAGTTTGTTAAAGATTAAATCCCAATGTATCTTAAAATGAATCTTTCAACTTTGGTCATGATTTCCAAATTTCCTTAAAAGTTTTCAACATTTTTATTTTTTTGGGTATGCATGCAGAAAATGAGACAACAAAATTGAATATTTTTAGGTTTAGAAAATCCTAATTTGATCATCAAAATTTAAAAACACCCCCCACATGCTTAAGATATGGCATATCTGCATGAAATAGGAGGGGAAAAGAGATTACCATAGTGAGGACGGTTCGAATCAGGATAGGCAAAACCTTTGCAAGAAAGAAAAAAACATAAAGTAGGAAAATGATGGGTTACCTCCCATCCAGTGCTATCTTTTACGCCATTCAGCCGGGAGTGAATTGCATCAATGATCATTAGAGGGTAAGTCGATTAAATCAAGAGTGTTGGATGGGAGATTCAAAGTATTATCTAGATAGGGCTTTAAAACGCTGGTTGTTGACTTGAAAAGTCATTTTTGTTTTAGGATCGAAAAGATCAACAATGCCATATGGATACAATTTAAGGACAATAAACGGGCTAGTCTATTTGGATTTTGGTTTTCCTGGAAAAATTCATAATCTGGCGTCAAAAAGCCAAACACGTTGATTGACATCAAACGTTTTCCAAATAATATCTTTATCAAGAAATTTATTTGTTTGGTCTTTATAAATCCACGTGTTTTCGTAAGAGAAATTATGTAATTCTTCCAATTCAGTTAATTGTAACTTCATGTGGTTACTGGCTTCAGATGAATCCATGTTTAATTGGTTGATTGCCCAAAAGGGCCTATGTTCGAGTTCTTCCAGGAGATGGCATGCCTTTCCAAAAATTAGATGGAAAGGAGACATGCCGAGAGGAGTTTCAAAAGCCGTACAGTAGGCCCATAAAGCATCGTCCAATTTAGTGGACTAGTCTTTACGATCAGGCTTAACCATCTTTTGTAAAATATTTTTTATCTCCTAGTTAGAAACTTTTGCTTGGCCATCTGCTTTGGGGTGGTAGGGAGTAGAAATTTTATGATTAATCCCATACTTGGATAAAAGGTGACAAAATTGGGAGTGAGTGATGTGATCTCTGTCATTGATAATGGCCTTGGGAATGCGAATCTTAAAAAGATGTTTTTCTTGATAAACTTGACTACGACCATGTGATTAATGGTGCAGGTGGGTATTGCTTCAATCCTTTTTCACATATAGTCAACTGTGACTAGTATATATAAATACCCACAAGAGTTGATGAATAGTCCCATGAAGTCGATGCACCAAACATCAAAAATTTCAACTTCTAATATTGGACTTAGGGGCATCATATCTTTCCGAGTCATGTTGTCGATGCTTTGGCAACACACACAGGACCGAACAAAAGAGTGAGCATCTTTATGAAAGTTGGGCCAAAAGAATCCAGAAGTGAGGACCTTAGCTACAGTTTTCTTGCCTAAAAAATGACTGCCATAGGCCATTGAGTGATAGTGTGTCAGAATATCATGAATTTTTGAGTTGGGGAATCACCATCGAATGACTGGATCAGCATAAATGCGGAAAAGGTCGGGCTCGTCCCAAAAGTAATATTGATATCAGCAAAGAACTTATCTCGTTTGGATTTTGCCTAATCAGAGGGGAGTCATTCTATTGCTAAATAGACTATAATTGGTGATGGGAACACCATCATGAGCCATAACTAGCTCAATTTAGTTATTATCAAGGAATAAATGCTCCTACATAACTGATAGAGAGCCATAATTCATTTCATAATCATTCTGAGAGAAAGACAAGAAACCAGGATTAAAATTGTAATTTTACCATCATATCTTGAATTCAGAACAACCACGGGTTTTCACAGAGGGTAATTAAGGGTCAAATGGCCTTAAATGTCCAACAAGTGGGTTAGTACAGACAGAAATGGGTTTTTGCGTGTTTTGAGAATTAAATGACTTCTGAAATCCTAAAAATAGACCTGCTTAATTAACTGAGGTTTTGGTCAGGATAAAATTCACCTAAACCCTCTAAAATTTATAGAAAAATATTCTCTAGGGTTTGGTACCTTCAATTTGAGCATCAGAACCCATCTTGACCCAAAACATAGTCCTAGACAGACATTTGCCCTAATTTGGGTTTTTGCATAAATTATCCAGTCAAACTAGATCAAAACCAAAATACAACTTCACCATTGAGTTCCTTAGGTCAAAATTAGGTTTATACCAAAATTTGGGCCCAATCTGAGATTATCTTGACCTAGTTTGCAATCTGGTAATGTTTGATCACTCATATGCCCTTAACTTTTAAAATCCTTACAAAAAGGCCCCTAACTTTGTCATCATTTTCACAAACAGGTCTCTGCCACCATGAATCCTATTCCTACAAACTCTGGCGACCTAAATTTGGCATGTTCTCCTTGATTCCTTGACTAATCCCTCTCAAATTTGAAAGGGAAGTTCGTCAAGGAATTCTCTTTCTTTTGAGCCAATTCCCACACCCTAAAACCTTCCCAATCTCTCATGCGAATGCATGAGAGATTTGGGTATCCTAGAAAACTCCTATTCCGGTGAGCATTCCTAGCTTCCAAGCACAAATCGACCTCCTAAGCCCTATATAAGAACGCCTAGATCAAGCCGAACTTCCCAAGCTCAAATTCGACCGGATCTACCCTAAATTCTTTGCTCCTAATCCGATCGAAAGGCTCCTGGAGCTTCAATGACTCTCCCTGCCTCTCCTCATCATCTGACCGCAATACCGACGATAGATACTCCTTCCTCATCCTCCTCCACGTCGTGCCATACCAGCAGGTGCTCTTATCTCCATCATCATCGTTTCCTTCTCACCAGGGTCACCTTCTTCCCCGGCGCCAACCACACCACAACCGATGTTGCCTCTGCATCTCTTCATCCGCCAATCACCTAGATAAGTTCCCTAACTCTTCTACTTCATTTACACACCAACCACACTTCATTTCGAATGCCATATCACACCGACCACCTTCACCTTCCTCCGCTCCGACCAGACCTTTGGCATGGCTCCCTGTTCATTCCACTACTCCAAATGCCTCGCCAACCACCTCACGACCTCGGCCGTGCTCCACTCTTCAAAACCCCCATCCTATTTCGCTCTATTACGCCTTCAAACCCTCTGCTGAACACACCCACCTTCATGCACCAACTCTGACACTGTCCGACCACCACAGTCATCTTCACGACATGCCGCACACACCACCGTGTCCATCGTGCTATGGCGAAGCCTGCTGAACCTTCTGACGAGGATGCAAGGTCGTGTTCTTCATTTCTGGTCTTCGCTGACTCAACAGCCATTAGCGAAGCTTGAAGCTCGCTCCAGTACCTGCAGGCCCCAAACGAATCCCCAAGCACAGCGGAATGTCTCCAAGATCACATCCCAGGGGCCCATTTGGCTCTTTGACTAGGCCTTTGACTGCAATCGTGCGAAGCAGCAGCTGTAGTTGCATGCAGAGGAAGGGAGGTGGGATTAGTCCCACCTCGGAAGTTGACAAGCGCTTGCGCCCACATAAATTGATTTTGTTGTGTAGGCTCTTCGCCTCCTAGCCATGGGGTGAGGTCCCATCACCCCCACGCACCTCGCCCATGACACTGCTCACACGGGTCTGGTGCATCTGATTACCTGCTTAGCCAAGCACTCCTCGACTACCACTCATGACCGGCAGCCCTGGTCCCGGGTGCACATGTATTTGATAACTCAATTATCCTGACTGTGGCCGTGGGAGGGCGGATCCTAGAGACAGAAGAAGAGCGTACAGGGGCAGGGGGTTTTGCTCTTAGGACTAACGACTGACAGTTAGATGTTTAAGAAACCTCCCCCTTGTGCGTGAAGAGAAAGCAGGAGAGGAAGCCAGAAGAGAAGAATAAAAGAGAAGGCACAGCTAGAAAGAAAAAGAAAGAAGAAGGAGCCACAGAAGAAGAGAAGAGAAGGAGAGCAGTTGAGATAGAAGCAGAGAAGAAAGAAGGAAGAGACCCTTGAGTCCCTTGGAAGCACTATAGCAACCAACTATTTAAGCCATCTGATACAAGCCTGTGCCATGTGATTGCATACATTTGAGGCTTTATTTCCTTGATTGATACTGTTGATCTAATTGCTATTATTGTGAGGAGTAATTGGTGATTCAAATCACCATTTTACTCCATTCTTTTTGCACATTGATACTTGACATTATTATTATATCATTCTAAATTAAATCTGATTGCAATCTCTTACATCTTTGATTCAAATTGTGATCTTGAGTTTTAAATTGCCATATTGCTCTCTGTGTTCGACCTCGGACTTCAAATTTGAGTTACAAATCTTATCTATTGTTTGCATTGTTTTGAACTATACTGCAACACATTGATTTTTAAAACTCGATTTAAAGCGAATAGCATTTTGGTGCCGTTGCCGGGGAGCAACGCATAATTTAGATCTCTTGATTGTAATATTTGATTTGGTACTAACTTGCTCTATCTCTTTTGACTGTGATCTATTTCAGGGATTCATTGGAGGAAGATCAGCCACACATTAGCCACTCCAGTTGCAAGTAAACTCCATCCATCCTCTTCTAAGCCCCTGATTCTGAAAAGCTAAAAAAAGGAAAAAAATCAATTAGGACTACTTGCATTCTATTCTTAGATAAATCATCAAGTTGCCTGATTTGATACATTCTATTTAGACAACATCCAAACCCTGATTTGTGCACCTACTTAGGGCTTAAGGTATCTCGGGCTATCACCTTCTTGCTTGAGCCCTAGGTACCACATTTGGACAAAATTGAATTGGACCAATCAGAGCTAATTAGGGTTTCCAATTTAAAGTTTTAGAGACACACTTGCTTAATCAAGAATTAACCTTCCCAAATAGTGTGTGCCTAAGCCCTGGTTGAATTGATCTATTCAAGCAAACCCTAAAAACAGGCTCTTAATTTCATTTGAACACTAAAAGAGAGACCTAAAATTTTCAAAGGACAAAACAGGTGAAGTTGACCCACCTTGTTGCATTAACCAATCTTTAAATTAAGTCACTTGCACAAAAACATCTTAAAGTTCAAGTGAAATCATAAGCACCTTGCTCTTAATCTAAAACAGGTAGACTTAAGAGGTCAAGTCCCCATTTTGGTCTACTTGGATCCTCAGTGACACGAGAGGTCGGGTGGGGGAAACCCTGTAACTCTTGGGGGCACTCTACCATGTAGGGGTCTTCGCAGGACTCTCCCTCTCTGGCTGCCCAGGTAATTCTCAGGTGGATGGCTTTCTAACTAAGGGATATCATCTGCCTTGAACCTCTATAGTCATCCAAAATTTTTGGGTGCCTTGATTGGGTCCATCACCTGCTATCCCTCTTCCATTCCATCAGTGCATGTTTGGGAGGAGGTCCTTAAGACCATCCTTGAGGCCTCCATTAGCTATTCACTCTCGTCGAGGTCGAGCCTCTACTTTCGTGTTTGTGCAACAACCTGATCACATTGACATATCCTCTGATTCAGAACTTACTTCCCCTTCATTAGCTATGGATCACTAAGAAGAACAACCTAATCTTGAGCAACAATTCCATGATTTCCAAAATCGAATCAATACCATCATCAACCCACCACTACATCCTCAAATGTAAGATCACTATAATCCTACAGCGATGGAGATTGAACCTCGAATCAACATTCCCGTGGGAGGACTCGAGGTAGATCTCAAGCCTAGTATGCTTCATATGAACCCAAAATTTCATGGCTTGAACTTCGAGGATCCTTTCCAGCACATCAAAAACCTAAAACATCTAGCCCACACCTTTGGGGCAAATGTACAGAATCGGGATGGATTACTCTTAAATCTCTTCTCATTCTCCTTGGCTGACAAAGTCACTCACTGGTTTCAGTCTCAACCACACATGATCAACACATGGGGAGAACTTCAAACAGCCTTCCTACAAAAAATCTAACCCATTGGTCATACCAACATGATGCGACACCAAATCACGCACTTCTCCTAAGGAGCAGGAGAATCTCTACATGAGGCATGGGATCATTTTCTGGATCTCATGCGTAAGTGCCCCCATCATGGAGTTCCGAAGTGGGAACAAGTCCAATCCTTTTACCATGAACTCCGTGAGGATATCAAGCTCTTTGTCAATGCAACCTGTGGTGGTAGCATCATGGGTCAACATGAGGACACAATTTAGGAAATTCTCAAGAACATGTGCGAGAACTCCTTGAACAATGAGTCATTGGGTGAGTACGATCGGACGTCCACCCGGTCATTGACAAATAATCGAGGGGTACATGAATCCTGAGGCCTTTCCGCATCCGTTGATATGGACTTAGTAGCCAGTCAATTGGACAAGGTCTCCATTATCGAGAAGAAGGTGGATGACATCACTCGTCATCTACACCAATCCACCTCTGCACCTCAAAGGACATACGCGCACCCACCCACAGGAAGGGAGGCTGCGCACAACATCTACCACTCCCCAAGGATGGATGTGTATCCATCCCTGTTTGATTATGGCTTCGGAGGCAACTCCGAGTCAGCCCACCTTAGTTGGGGGAACTCTGAACCCCCGTACCCTGATTATCTTGGAGCTCCTTAGACCTACGAGGATCTTCGCGCCATCAAGAATAATCCTTTCTCCAACACTTATAACTCTGGATGGCATAATCATACTAACTTTTCGTGGTCGGGAAATAACCTGAATTTAAGACCTCAATTCCAACCCCAACCATAGGCTCTGTGACCTTATCAGCCTACCCAACCAAGGCCCACTCAAAACTTCCAATTTGGACCACCTAAAGAAGATCATACATCTTTGATTCTCCAGACCTTGGTTGACATGCAAAAACAACACAAAGAGGAGATCTCTAAGTTACGAAATCAATTGGCCCAGCTGGCAAGTGCTCGCCAGCCTGGTGCACTTCCTTCTCAGCCTCTTCCAAACCCAAATAACATGCCGAACCAGAGGTGCGTTATGAACCCAAATCAGGGCGAAGCTCACTTTGTTTATCAGGCCCTGATGAGAGGCTCATCATGATCTCTAATTACCCCTAATTAACTAGTCTTCCTAGTTAATTAGCTAAGGATATGTGAATATATGGGTTAATTATAAGATAAGGGATATATAGTAAAGGACCTTAAAATAAGTTAAAAATGCTATTTTAACATCCAATTAATATTATTACTAATCTGATTAATAATTGGACTTGAGATATTAATAATCATTCCTCTAATTAATAAGTTAATTAACTTAAGTATAATGTATACATAAGTATGTAATAACCTAAGTAACATTACCTAATTAAATAAATTAATTTAAAAAGGTCAAAAATGTAAATTCATGGTCTAAGCATAATAATTACCTTATTTACTAATATATATAAAAAGTTGAAAAAGATCTAAATTAAAGTAAACCTTGAAAACCTGTGTTTACATTTAGGTCCTTACAATTCATTTCAATCGGGTCCTTATTTTTCATACTGGTCCTTAGGTTTCATCACGTATAGGTCCCTGACTACTACTACTTCCTCTTCTTCTTCCGCCGGTTGAACAGCTGACGACTGAGGGTGCCTCCACCGCACGATCACTACCCATCTGACGACACTTCACCTTCTCCAAGCTCCTAGAGCTTGCGCTCACAGTCCTATCTTCATCCATCGGTCTGGATGATACTTTTGTCCTAATTTTAGGTAGGAGTTAACTTCACCGATGTCGGAGAAGACGTCGGTGGTTAACCTCCTTCTAGCCCTTACATATCCAGATTCCACCTCCCTCTTCATCGCTGTCAACTATAAATACCCCTTGACCCCCTCGATTTTTCTCAAGTTGGCTCCCTTCCCTCTTCTTCACTGTACCCAACCCGATAGGCTATTCCCTCTACAACTCCAGCAACCTTCCACCTCATTTTCCGACTTCCTCCATCCACCTCAATTGGCTCATAGACTTCGTCGAGGTCAGCCGCATCTTTGGACATAAGCGCTGACCAAGGAGTGCCTCTGCCTCATCTCACATTCGACCGCCGGAGATCTTCCTAATTCCCCTCTAATTTCGCTCCTCCGTCATGAGCCTTCGACGGAGTTCCTCTGCCCCCTTCATCCAGGTAACAGTAAGATAGGAGTAGGAGTAGGAGTAGTTTAGCTAGGTAGTTAGGTAGTTTAGTGTAATGGCTGATTTCTAAGTTCATCTTCTTCGACTCCGGCAAACTCCTTGAGTTCGCCAGAGCCCTAGTTTTGTCTTTTGAATCCACTGTCCATCTTCTTTAATCATTCATGATCATTTCTAACTCATTTAATCACTAATTTGATCATTGAATCGCCTAATCCAAATCCACCTCCATCAGCTACTTCTGCTGTCCATGGCAGCAGTAGTTGACCTAGATTTCACCTTCATCAGATCCTCCATCATTAATTCATCATCAAAGGATCCTATTTATCATCTTAATTTCATTAATTATTATATGTAATGTAAAAGTCTAATTTTATCTAAGTTCCTGAGCTTGCTGTCAATGGCAGCTCGGAGTTGTTAGAACTTAAAATTAAATGTATATTTACGATCGCAACTACTTCTTGACTTGTCTCGACCACTCTTCTGAGTGGGAGAGTAAGTCTTGTGCTTCAAACCACTTAAACTCTATTCAAACTGATTTCATTGTTTAATCTTTCATTTAATGAATTAAAGGGGAATTAAATGTGATCCTGAGGTTCCTTGCAACCTCAGGAACCTTTCCAAATAAAAAATGGCACAATTTATTTTTCTGTGTACAAATTTGATCTTTTACTGGACTTACTGGAGCTCCAGCGAGCTCTGGCAAGTGAAACTTGATCATTAGCCTGTAGAAGATGATGAGAAGCTGCAGAATGATGTAATTGTGATCACGGATTTGTTGGAAGATGTTTATTTGAAATTTTAACAACTGGAGCTTAGATTAAGGTTTCATCTTCTCCAACTCCGACAGAGTTGGAGAAGTCTGTACAGAAGCTCAAAAGCCATATTTTAGAGGTCTAAAAGCTTCAGTGCAGTGCACTGAAGCTATTCATGTCCTCAGATCAGTGTAACAACCTTCTAATTCCTCTGACGAACAAAACACTTTAGAGTTTAGGAGATGGGCCTGGAACCTTAGTTTTCAAGGCCAATTCATCTGTTTAAGAGGTTGGATAAGTTTCTGAGGTTGTAAAGATCCTATTCTAGGTTTTAATTTCTTGTAAAGAGGTATAAATCATAAAGTCAATTTTTAAGCCTCTTAGTCAAACCTGAGATGGAGAATTCGATTCTGAGCTCAATTAGATGATTTGAGAAGCTTAAGTTGTTTCTGAGATTCTCTTGGATGAGTTTAGAGTGTTTAGGTTGAGCTCTGTTATGTTATTTGGCTAGAATTTTAACCCTGCCAGTTTGGGTTGTTTTCGAACCCAAACTGTTAGTAGTGGTTATCTGATGAAATTTGATCATAAATCCTTCCCAGATGAGTCTGTTATATCCCTTAGAAGCTGTTCCAATCAATCAGATATGATCTTCTATGTCTGTTGCACCTTTCTTTCATCTAAATCCTGTCTTTGAAGCTTTCAGAGAAGCTCTAAGCTTCTCTTCAGTCACCAGAAGCTTTGAGAGCTTGAAACCTACTCCAGCAGCTGCGGAAACCCTTGTAGGATCTATTTAGAACCTTATCCAAGAGAGAAGTCCAACCTATGGACTCTGTTAAACCTGAATTTCACTTCCAGGCAGTGTATTGTACCATAGAAACCCATAGTTTCGCCCTTCAAATCGAAGAGGAAAACATCCCCATCACCTTAAATTGATTACACAATCTTGTAGAGCTACTCTAGAGCTTTCCAACAAGCTTTGATTCGCTTGATTTGGAGCTCTAAGCTAGGAGTCTCCTCACTTGAAGTCAGCATTGGAAGGGGGAATGATAGTCTCACATCGGAAACTCTGGAGCACCTGCCTTAGTATAAAATGATTTTGTTAATAACGCTCTTCAGTTGACAAGCGTTGGGCGCGAAATGAAACCGAGCATGTGTGTGTGTGCCTGTGAGCACCTATGTGGGCATGCATTGTGCATGGCCTTGGGAGGGCGAGGCTTGGGAGGTGGTTGGGCCGGTTTGGCTCGAAAGAAAAATGAACCAAAAATAAACCAAGTTAACTTGAATCAGGCGAGGACTTAGTAGGGTCTGGTCCCACCCTGAGAAGGGTGCTGTGTATCCCAGAAAGGTCCTCACCGCAAACCAAGAACTAATTTTTGGTTAGAAGAAAAAAAACTCGGTTCAGCTGAAGGTAAAGGAAAGCTAAGGAGCAGAGAAGCAGGAGGGCTGAAGGTTAAGTGTTGAAATCACTAAGGAGCAGAGAAAGAAGAGCTGAAGGCTAAGGAAATAAGGGAAAGGAAGGAGAAAGAAAGAAAGAAGAAAGGAAACAGGAGAAGGATTTGTAGAGAGAAGAAAGAAGGAACAGGTGCTAAGGAAGAAGCTTAAGGAAAATACTAAGGAAGAAGAAGAAGGCAGGAGCAGAAAAAGGGAAGGAAAAGAAAAGAAGCTCGAGAGAGAATGAAAGAAATGAAAAGAGAAAAAAAATGAATAAAAAAAGGAAAATAGAGAACAGAAGAGAAAGAGAGAAAGAAAAGATGAGAAGAAAAGAAAGAGAGAGGCTGAAGTATAAAAGAAAGGAGTTTAATTTCTTTTTTATTTTAATTGTTGTAATAAGAATTGCTTTTAATAGTTGAAATAAGGCATATTTTGTTTAGATAAACTCTCATTAGCCTTAAATCTTTTGAAATAAATGTTGTAAATAAGATTTCATATGGAATTTTGCATATTTTCTCAATTTAAATCATTTTGCAAAATTCATATTATTAGAATTAACTTAATTATACCTCCTATACTTATAAGATATACAGAATTAATTGGTGAATTCAAAATAATGTATACCTCCAAGCAAATGACCTGGACTCAACCAGTTAAAAAATCTAAAATGTTAGGTTAATTCGACCCTATACTACTAAACCGACACAATTTCGAGTTAACCTAAGTTACTCTCTTCTACTCTTAATTAAGTAAAATTGACTTAATTAACTGAGTTGAGGTGTAGCACGATCATTTTAATGGTGCCATTGCTAGGGAGGAAATCTTTTAATTCATCAGAACATTACTTGGTTTAATTGTCTAAATAGGGGGTATTTGTAATTATAATTTTACTGTTTTTAATGTTTTTGTTCTAATTAGTTGTGTTTTGTTTTGTTTTTGTTTTATTTTCGGTCTTCTTTTTTGGTTTACCTTCGCGGATAATCTCAGGAAAAGATGGGATTCTGTTTAGCTATTTTCGTTGTTGTAAGTATTTCTATTCTTAGTCTTTAGAGTAGAATTGAATTGTTGCATTAAAAAAAATAAAAAATACAAAAATACATTCTATCTGACTAGCAGCAGCATATCTTAGGCATACACTCTTAGGACTACATTTTCCTGCCAGTATTTTTTTTACAATCTGACTTGGGTATTTTCTACTGTTTTTCTTGCATCAGCGGGAAAATATGAAAAAAATCGCATAGATCCCTATCTTTGAGATTAATAAAAAAAAAGACCACATACTTTGTTGAAAAGATTTAAAAAGCGGCCATCTTAATTCTTTTGATATATTTTTGAAAAAAATAAACTAAAAAGCGAAAAATTAAAAATTGTGACTTAAATCTGATTGTAGAATGCATGCGGATTTTTTTATCGCTATCGTCTGTTGCATGCTATCGTGCACACAACGCGATCACTAGAGTCACACGAGTCCTATTTTCTATCTCTCCTCTTTGCACCTCTTAGGGCTTTGGTCGAAGATCAACAAGTCTGTCTCACTACTAGAGCCTCGGGGAGCCAGTAGTGAGTGGTCTCGATCCTAAACCTTAAACCTTCGAGCCTTAAGGATACGCACATGCGCAGATATAGATTAGGACGCGTATTTTGATACTGTTACTTTATTTGTTTGCGTCAAATTACTTTTGCGTATCTTAGGAATCTCTTCTTTCCTTTGAAGGAAGAGCAAAACCCGCATCTTTGCGTTGTTTTGTGGGTTTTTGTGCCGCTGTTTTTTCTGTGGTGTGCTTATGCATTTGCACATTTTTTCCCATTTTATGGACGGGAGGCAATCCTTGCATCTACCTCTTGCAATGTCTTTGACAGGTGATCCCAAGCCAGTTGCAGATAAGTAATCAATGATTTTCCCTTCTGATCCATCTACATTTATGGAACAAATACAGAATCAAAATCCCAAGATCCCTTCCTCTTCTGGTCAGGGGGAGATGCCACCTTTTGATGTTCATGAGGTGCTCCTGAACCAGAACCTTAGGATGCTTGAGTAGACTAGACAAATCAATTTATTAACAGTAGCCTTAAACAATCTTCAGACTCTTCAAACCCGTCCTCCACCTCAACCTGAGGCGGGTTTTGACATCCCTGATTTACTGATTCCTCGTCTAAGGCCTCTACTTAGAGATTACTACAATCCATCTAATGCACAAGTAGAGCCTAATGTTAGGATACCTATTAGGGAGAATGATCCTGAATTAAAGCCGAATATTATTGGTCTAATCCCTCACTTTCATGGATTTGCATCCGAGGCTCCATTCCAACACATAGAAGATCTAAAGAATCTATCTCAAACTCTTGGACCTCGAAATCAGAATAGGAAAATCCTACTAATGAAGATGTTCTCTTTTAGCCTTAAAGACAAAGCTGCTTATTGGTATAGAACGATTGCAAGACCAATCTCAACTTGGGCTGAACTCGAATCTGCATTTCTAAAGAAATTCTTTCCTATTAGTCGAAACTAATGCTTCAAGGCGAGCTATTACTACTTTCAATCAAAACCAAGGAGAACCAATTCATGAAGTGTGGGAACGTTTTCATGAATTGCAAAGGAAATGCCCACATCATGACATCCCTCATTGACAACTAATGCACATCTTTTACTATGGTTTACAAGAAGGCATTCGCAATCTTGTCGATGCTTCTTGTGGAGGGAACTTCCTAAATCGCGACGCAAAGTCCGCCTCAAAATTATTTGAAGGGATGGTGAAAAACTCGATCAATAACACATCAATGTCGCAATTTACGCAGGGTGCAAACACGAATCATCAGAATCCGCACAAGGGCATTCATGAGATCGGTAACCCATCCCGTTTAATAGACCTAGAAATAGTTGTAGAAAAATTGGACAAAGTCGATATCGTAGCAAAGCATCTCGATGAGGTCAGAAATACGATGAAGACTCTTACTCCTCTACTTGCTATGAATCCCGGGTATTCACCTGTTTCGCAAATTCCTGCGGGGAGGGAATTTGTGAATAATCTGGATTCTAGAGATCCATCTTCCTTGGGTTTTCTATCTACTCCACCAACCCAAGGAGGGACCTTTGTCTCATAATCTTACCCACCCTTTTCCCCACCCTTACCCTTTGTAGAAAACACGCCTTATCCTCTAGATTTAAACGTCATTCAGGGATACACTCCAAGATCAAACCCATATTCAAATTCCTATAATTCTGGATGGCGTAATCACCCTAATTTTTCTTGGTCTAACCATACACAAAGACCATCATATCTGACTCAGACCAGGAAAAGCCCACATACATTGTCGTTTCAGCAACACAATGCGAGGCCATTTTATGCAGGTTTGCAAAACCCCGTAGGGCCAAATAGAGATTCACAGCTAGACCAGATTTTGAGTGCTGTGACTAAGAGCCAGCAACAAAATGCTGAGGCTCTTGTTGAAGTCCAACGACAATGTTCGGCAGAATTGGTTGATCTTAGGGGCCAAATCATGTAGTTAGCTGAATCTCGTCAGTTAGGGGCCCTTCCATCCCAGCCAGTTCCAAACCCTAGGAATATCCAGTAAAGACAACACCCGGGAGTTCAAAATCCGAATCAGGGACATGTCCATCTCCTTAATCAATTACCCCTGAATCCAAATCTAAATCCAAATCTGAATCCAAATTTGAATCCACCTAATTCTAATCATGATTTTAAATATCCTAATCAACAGCAATCAATTTTGAATCAAGCTTTAATCAATAATCCATCTTTCCAAAATCCACAGGCATCTTCTTCTTCATCAGCTACTTCTTCTCATGCGGGTATTAACTTTGTTACAACCCACTGTGGAACTTCCACTAGGGATCCAGTTTATCCAAGGAACCTATCCCAAGACCCTAGTACATCTAGAACGACCCAAGTTTCTACACCTGGAAAAGGTGCAGAACCCGATCATGCAATTCCCGCTAATTCGCGTGATCAGGGAAATACCTCAGTAGAATAGGAAATCCAGACCCCATTCCCAGGAGCTTTGAAGAAGACTAGGAAACAAAAACAACCTGTTGCATTAGATGAAGATTTGATTAAGATTTTTGAATAGGTACACATTAATATCCCACTGCTAGATGCTATCAAACACATCCCGACTTATGCAAGATTTCTTAAGGAATTGTGTACTCCTAAGCATAAGTCGAAGAAAGGAAGCACTGTTGTACTTTCAGAGCATGTGAGCTCTATTATTTCAAGTATGCTTCCTTTGAAAAAGAAAGACCCAGGATCTCCATTTATTTCCTGTATAATTGGGGGTCAGTGTTTTGATAGAGTTCTCCTAGATTTAGGAGCATCTATTAACCTCATTCCTTTCTCTTTGGTAAAACATTTCAAAATAGAAAACCTTAAGTCTACCAATGTGACTTTACAATTAGCTGATAGATCTATTAAGTCACCTAAAGGAATGTTGGACGATGTTATTGTAAGAGTTCAGGATTTTTACTTCCCTGTAGATTTTATTGTCCTTGATATGGAAGTACCCGAATACATTAGCCACACCCCAATTATCTTAGGGAGACCCTTTTTGGCTACTACAAAAACCAATATTGATTGTGAATCTGGAAAGATTGAATTGAAATTTGGGGAGAAGACAATTAAGTTAGATATATTTAGAGCTTCTGGTGGATTCAATTGTGAATGGATTGAGGAAATAAAATCTATAGCAGCTTTAGAGGATGACATTAGTTCCTTAGAACTAGAGAGCACACCTTTTGATATCCCATACCCTCAAAGCAACGAAATCATTTTGTTGGAATCTATACTTGTTATGACCTAGTTCCCGAATCCCTACAGGGCACAAGATCAGACCGACTCGACTGATCCCAAGATCCAGTCGTCCAACGAGAAAGTAACCAAGAAGCAGTAAAATAAACTACATTTACCATGCAAGCAACTAACAGTAACAAAAGTACAGCAGTAAAGAAATAAACTACTACAGTACACACCACCACAACAGTAGGAAAGTAAACGAGTACAGAAATATAAAGTTCACAATGAAAGAGTACAGAAGTGTAATAAACTACTCACTACAACAGGAAACGAAGTACAGAAGTGTAATAAACTACTCACTACAACAGGAAACGGAGTACAGAAGTGTAATAAACTACTCACTACAACAGGAAACGGAGTACAACAGAAAGCTACAACTACTGGGCTCTACTGGGCCCAGCACCCTCTGCAGCCGTAGGCTCTGGCTGCTCAACACCTGGACCTGAAAAAGGTTATGAGTACAAAACGTCAGCGAACACTGAGTAGAGTGGCAACCAACTAACTAAAATAGCAAAGGTGGATAGGTAGCTGTTGTTTTTCAATTTCTTTCTTTCTTTAACTAATTATTCTTTCTTTCATTACTTGGTTTATTTATCAGGTCTCTTTCTTGATCTCGAATGTTCCTCGTGGGAACGATCTTGATTGCAGTCTTTTCCGAAGAGTAGAAGTAGCACGTGGTTCTCTCCTGGCCGGGAGAGTCCCCTGTGGTGGTCCTACACTCAGTCAACCACCCCAAGGTCACTGACAGACGTAACGGTGACTACGGCACACCCGATAATTACACGGGTAGCTACCTCGCACTGGCACGCGGTCAGTCATTTCCGTTAGTGGGTGCACCCAAAGCAAAGCACGGAGCCAGTATAGGGCAGAGCCCTCTCAATAACAGGGGTCTAGCCCCTAAGAACCAAACAGGGGTCTCACCCTTCCACAGTCCGTGCACCCTCGCCTAACTACCCTGGTTTGCCCAGTGGGCCTAACAAGTCGGTGTAAGGCAGCTAGTTGAACCCCAGGCCCCATGGGGTGACTAGCTCTCTCCCTAAACTAGTAGCTCTCCCTGGTACTGCGTACGTGAGGGCCAAGAAGTTGGTACAGAGTGGCCAATCCTAACCCCGGGTCCCAACCCAAGAGCGGCTAGCTCCGCTCTACACTAAACAGGGGGACAATCGCTCTCCTTGGTACTCCGTACTCAAGGGCCAGCTCACTTCCCCTCTCACATTCCTAGTTTCATTCCATTTATTTCCAGGAGCTCTACTCCTAATTCCCCGTGGGGTTCATGCTCATGTTTCTCAGGCCAAGCCATACCAGGTTTCATCATTTCTATTTCCATTTCTCAGGTTCTACACATGTAACATGTAACTTTATTGTTCACATTCTAGGTTTATTCGCAGGTAGCTCGTGTTTCCAACGTTCAATCTTCCATTTCCAGTTCATATACATGCAGCTCATATTATGACATTTAACGTAAACAACAGGAATTTATATGCAACAATTTGCTAACACAAGTACTTTACATTTCACAGGTAGCTGTTATTCATTTACAGGCAATTGTTATTATTCTATCTACTCATCCAAGACTGCAATCCAGACATTCAATACAAATATTCTACTGTTTCTAGCCCTAGGATTATGTCATACCCTAGGATCTAACATTCATTCCAGATATGCATTCAGGTTTGTAATTAAACTAGGGGAAGCCACTCTACCAGTAAACCCAGGAGTAGTGGGGGCTTGATCGGCAGATCAACGTGCCTCAGCAAACCCCAAATCCGCAACAGAATGAGATCCTATCACAATGATCAATCACAAGAGACTACTCAGAATAGGATAAAAAGTATTCCAACAAGTAAAGGAATTTATATGGGAAACAACGGTATCTTAATTGCGAAAATCGAACCTCAAACGTTCCCTAAACTGGTCAAAAATAGAAATTCTGATTCACATCAGATGTCTGGAACACCTTCCAGATGTCTTAAAAGAGTCCAGAACCATACCTCAACTCTTGCGCCACTCCTCAAATGTCCAGGAACTCCACTGGACCGTCTGGACCCAGTTCAAGATGTCCGACCACCTCTCCGGACATCTGGAAACTCTTCCCGCCATCTGGTGCCTCGTCCAAATGTCTGAACTGCGTGGGAGGGCATGCCCCGCACCTTCTTGAAGCGAATCCTACACACATCGACGAAATCTTCTCAATATGGCATGAAACAGCGCCTCGACGGAACGACCTGCATGTCTGTATCTGCAAAGAAGGTGTACGTCGCGAAACTTACCTCTAAGTCGTCTGGAACCTCCTCTAGACGTCATCTACGTCATCTGGACGTCGATCCAGATGCCTGATTCTGCGAAAAACCCAGAATCAGAACCTGCCTTCGCCTTCTCGAGCCGCACCGTGCCGGCTCGCCTGCTGCTCTGACCGCAGCAGTGTCAGGGAGGACCTCCCCGACGCACCTCTCTACGTCGTGCACGTGTTAATCGGCCGTGAGATCTACGGCAAGCTCCCACATGAGCTCGCGCGCTTGCTCTCCTCTCTTCCCCTCGCTTCTCCTCCTCTCCTCCCACGTCGCTCACGCACGCTGCTCACTACTCGCTGCTCACTGCTCTCGCTGGAGGAAGGAGAAGGGTGGCTAGAGGTGGGGTGAACGAGGGAGAGGAGGGGGTTTAAATAAGGTGCTGGGTTAGGGATTTGCGTCGGCGAGAGGAGAGAGAAGGAGAAGAAAATGAGGTCGCATACTGTCTGCGCGCAGATGTGAGGACGTACACGAAATTTTTGTTTTTCAGACATTTGGGAATGGGTGCAGACGTCTTGCAAGACGTCTGACCCTCAGTCTAGATGTCTGACCTAAAATACAGACGTCTTAAAAAGGCTTAAAGACTCGGGTCTTAACAATACTCAATCCTGAATCTGAATCTGAATCTGAATCATCTAACTCACTTCTCGCAATTGAAAATCCTACCCCAAATCCTGTTGTTGATTCTACTCCTGTGCTTGAATTGAAACCATTGCCTGACAATCTTAAATATGTATATCTCAAATCTGATCAAACATATCCTGTAATAATCAATTATCATCTATTTGAATCACAAGAATCCAAATTGATCAAGGTTCTTTGAGATCACAAGAAGGCAATTGGGTGAACTTTACATGATCTCACCAGGATTAGCCCCAATTTTTGTACTCATAACATCTATATTGAAGATGGGGCACGACCTTCAAGAGAAGCTCAAAGACGTCTAAATCCGAATTTAAAGGAGGTCATTAATAAAGAAATAACTAAGTGGCTTGATGCTGACATTATTTATCCCATATCTGATAGCCCTCAGGTGAGTCCAATTCAAGTGGTACCCAAAAAGGTAGGACTCACCGTAATCAAAACTGAATCTGGAGAAACCATTCCCACACGAATTGCAAATTCATGGTGGGTTTGTATTGATTATTGTAAGTTGAACACTGTTACAAAGAAGGACCATTTTCCTTTGCCATTCATTGATCAAATCCTTGAGAGATTAGCTGGTAATAGGTTCTTTTGCTTTCTAGATGGTTACTCTGGATATGATCAAGTTGTAATTTATCCCGAAGATCAAGAGAAAATGACTTTCACCTGCCCCTTCGGAACCTTTGCTTTCCGAAGAATGCCATTTGGGCTTTGCAACGCACTCGTGACTTTTCAGCATTGCATGTTAGCCATTTTTACCGAAATGGTGGGTGAATATATGGAGGTTTTTATGGATGCTTTTTCAGTCTTTGGGGAGACATTTGATATTTGCTTGGATAATTTTTCAAGGTTCTTAAGAGATGTATTGAAGTAAACCTTGTCCTCAGTTGGGAGAAGAGCTATTTTATGATTCTAGAGGGCATTGTACTTGGCCACCTCGTATCTGAGTGAGGTATCCAAGTAGATCGAGCCAAGATCAATCAAATTGCAAATCTTCCAATTCCTGACTCGATTAAAGGCATTAGATCATTTCTCGGGCATGTGGGATTTTAGAGGAGATTTATACTTGATTTTTCAAAAATTGCCCAACCACTCACAAACCTCCTCACAAAGGATGCTACTTTTGAGATGAGTGAGGAGTGTATTGCAGCATTTGAAACTTTGAGAGACAGAGTTACATAGGCTCCAATTTTGCAACCACCTAATTGGGATTTGCCATTTGAAATCATGTGTGATACATCAGATTATGCAATAGGAGCTATTTTGGGACAGAAAATAGAGAAGAATTAGGTAGTAATTTACTATGCTAGTAAAACATTGAATGAGACACAAGGAATTACACAGTTATAGAGAAAGAGTTACTAGCAATAGTATTTGGATTAGAAAAGTTCAAATCTTATATACTCAGATCTCAAATTATCGTGTACTCTGATCACTCAGCTATCCGACACCTTCTATCTAAGAAGGACACGAAACCTAGGTTGATCAGATGGATCTTGCTTTTGCAAGAATTTGACCTAGAAATTCGTGATTAGGCGAGTCGACAAAATGTTATTGCCAACCATCTTTCCCACCTTCCTTCTGATACAATCGAAAAATCTCCTCCAATCACTGAACACTTTCCTGATGAACATCTTTTGACTATATTCACAGATCTTCCTTGGTATGCAGATATTGTTAATTATTTGGTTACACATCAATTCCCGCCAGACTGGGACGGGAATCGCAAATCACGACTCAAAGCAGAAGCCAAATACTATTTCTGGGAAGATCCGTATCTTTTTCGACTCTATAATGATCAAATCATCAGGCGTTGTGTCACTTCTTCTGAGATTGATTCTATCCTATCTTTTTGTCATGATCAGGCTTGTGGTGGTCACTTTTCTGGTAGAAAGACCACTGCAAAAGTTTTGCAATGCGATTTTTATTGGCCCACATTATTTGCTGATTCGCAGACTTATTGTAAGGCATGTAGTCACTGCCAAACACTTGGTGGCATGTCATGAAAAGACATGATGCCTTTGAACTCGATTATAGTCTGTGAAATCTTTGATATTTGGGGCATGGACTTTATGGGTTCGTTTCCATCCTCTTTTGGCTTCCATTACATTTTACTTGCTGTCGATTATGTTTCCCGTTGGATTGAAGCCATACCCACAAGCACAAACGATCATCGAGTTGTCATTCCTTTTATATAGTCATATTATCGCTTGTTTTGGGGTACCTCGTGCCATCATTTCTGAGGGCGGTTCCCATTTTATTAATGCCCAGTTTAGAACCTTACTTAGAAAATATAGGGTTACACATCGTATTTCTACACCTTATCATCCCCAGACTAATGGGCAAACCGAGGTCTCTAATCGGGAGATCAAAAAGATCCTTCAAATGACAATCCGACCCGATAGGAAGGATTGGTCTTCTCGTTTAGATGAGGCTTTGTGGGCTTATAGGACTGCCTACAAAACACCAATAGGCATGTCACCAAACAGACTTGTTTATGGAAAACCCTGTCATCTTCCCGTAGAAATTGAACACAAGGCCTATTAGGCAATTAAAGCCTGTAATTTAGACCTCGTGAAGGCTGGTGAAAATCGTAGGTTGCAGCTTAGCGAACTTGAGGAATTACGTCACGATTCCTATGAAAGTACAAAGCTGTATAAGGAAAAACTTAAAGCCTTCCACGACAGATTTATTTCCCTCAAATCCTTTACACCTGGTCAAAAGGCGTTGTTGTTTGATGCCCGTTTAAAGCTCTTCCCTGGTAAACATAGGTCTAAATGTCAAGGGCCATTTATTGTTGTTAGAGTCTTTGACAACAGAGCTGTCGAAATCACTGAACCCAACAAGGATCAACCCTTCAAAGTCAATGGTCAAAATTTAAAACCTTTCTTGGAATCACATCTTTTGGGTCTTGTTGGAGAATATTATATGCTCCACTAGGGTTTTTGTCACCATCCATCCACCACATTTGTACATAGCTGTTTCCTGCTTTATACCTTTTGATTTTCTTCCACACTTTGATTTTTTTTTTACTTCATATTTTACCGATTACATTCATTTAGTCCGACTGACCACTCTGACCTTTGGTCAGACTTGAAATCGTCTACATAGAGATCTTTGATCTCATCTATTTGACTCTTTCCATCACCCTATAGTAAATGAAGTATAATATCTTTTCACCCTTCTTACAATGAGGATATTATAAAATCTTGGCTTGGGGGGGTGTTGAAGTGAAATTTTCACTTTAAGTGTATGTAAATAGAAAGAAAATAAAAAAAACACATAAAAATTAAATATCCACTAAATTTAAAAAATAGAAATTCCAAAAATTATAAAAATTTTCAAAATCAAAATTTCATAAAAATTTGAAAAATTTTGAGAAAAATTCATAAAAATTAGAAAATCTTTTAACATAAAAACAAAAATATATAAATAAAAAAATTTGAAAAATGAAAATTCATAAAAATAATAAGAGGGGTATATTCATCTATAATAAAGAAGTAAAGAAGAAAAAAAATATATAAATATATTTATTATAATTAAAAGCTTAATTTTTCTTTCAGGCCAGAAACTAAAAAAATATATATAGAATACATTTAGAGTATTTAAGAGAAATCAACTCTTATTTAGATTTTTACTTAAGAATTTTGTAAAAACACACTTTTGTTTTTTAAAATTTTTAAACAAGATTTTATTTGAATTTAGAATCTTTAAATCTTTTAAGCTTTGTTTTTCTATTCTTACCTTAAATTAAGAAACTAAAGCGTATTAAGATTTAAACTTAAGTTTGGGATTAAATTATAACTTTCTAATCAATTAGATTAAGTAATCCTTTCGCTTTTTGAAAATTTGATTTTATCATAAAGTTAAGTAAAAAGGCCAGATATTCAGAGTTAACTAAATAGAAAGTTAGTAGAATTTTAGTTTACAAGTCTTACAGGCTAAAGACCTATAACTAGACTTGGTAAATTTTGTTTTGACGGATCCTATAGGAGGAAACTAAGAATTTAAAGAACTTGAGAGTGAAGGGCTTTATTGTCCAAGCTCTGGTTTGAGAGCTAACTAACCTAAACATCTAAATTCACACACATAGACTTATCTTGTTGGCATCTGAGATCGCAAAAACACAGAGGTTAAGAGATCGCTTTTGAATCCTTTTTAGTCCAAGGATTTCCGCGGGGCGATTCTTGAAAAGGTGAAGGATGTGCCACTCACCTAAGAAAAGGATTTGGAGAATAAAGTTGGTAAGAAAAATGAGAAGGGGGGAGAAAAGAAAAGAAAAAAAAATAAAACACCCTGCAGTAAAGTACCTTGTTACAAATGGGTGCTTATGCAATTTTTTCATAATAAAATAAAGCATCTCAATACAAATGGATGCTACCCTTCCTTCCATCAAATAAAAAGAACACCTCGCTACATATGGGTGTTCTAACCTATAGAAAAAGTGAAAAAAAATATGGAGATAAAAATATTAGGAATAAGAGACCCAGTGGTCCACCGGGGAGATATACACAAAAAGTGTTGACCTCGGGATAGAAAACTGGTGAGGAGAAAGCAACCAAACCTGAGTAAGGCCAAGCCAAAGGCTTGAATTGGAATAATTGAGATTGGAAATTGATGTCTTAATATCTGGATTTTTACAGCTTTGGATGCCTTTAGGACAATTCTCTTCACTAAGCATAGATGTTTTAAAATTATAGCTACTGAACCTTGGTATTGGGCAATGAAGCCTAAGAAATCAGGTTTTGAGGATTTGAAGTTGAGACCTAGAGAAGAATTGACAGAATCCTAGGTCTAGAAGTTGTTCTTAGTATTGTAGGCTAGTAGATTAGAGTTTTACTACTCTAAGTTTGATTAATAATGAGTATCTGGTTAATTTGCTTAAACTTATATTGATAAAAGTAAAATATCATAAACAAAGGATTAACTTAAGTCTATTGAGTTTTTGAGTTAAAATTTAATTCCCAACTCTTAAGTTTTGTTTTCTCAAAACACTTTGTATTCTAAGTTTGGGTTAAGAATAGTTACAAAGAATAAGAGATTTTTGAGAATTTTAATTCTTAATAAAATTCTTGTTAACAATATTGTTGTAAGCGTGTTTTGAAAATGTTATAAGTAATTGTCTAAGTAAGAAGATTTTCACAAATGCTCTATATATTAACTATTGATATTAAACCTAAAAAAATTCTTTAACCTAAGCTTTCCTCTACATAGTTATTATTTATATTAATTTAAACCCAAGTGCTTTAAATCATCATATTTTTAGTTAATTTTGCTAGGAACTAGTAAAACTTTGGCTTGGAAGTATGATGAGAGGCTCATCATGATCTCTAATTACCCCTAATTAACTAGTCTTCCTAGTTAATTAGCTAAGGATATGTGAATATATGGGTTAATTATAAGATAAGGGATATATAGTAAAGGACCTTAAAATAAGTTAAAAATGCTATTTTAACATCCAATTAACATTATTAGTAATCTAATTAATAATTGGACTTGAGATATTAACAATCATTCCTCTAATTAATAAGTTAATTAACTTAAGCATAATGTATACATAAGTATGTAATAACTTAGGTAACATTACCTAATTAAGTAAATTAATCTAAAAAGGTCAAAAATGTAAATTCAATGTCTAAACATAATAATTACCTTATTTACTAACATATATAAAAAGTTAAAAGAGATCTAAATTAAAATAAACCTTGAAAACCTGAGTTTACATTTAGGTCCTTACAATTCATTTCAATTGGGTCCTTATTTCTCATACAGGTTCTTAGGTTTCATACGTATAGGTCCCTGACTACTTCTTCTTCCTCCTCTTCAGCCAGTTGAACGGCTGACGACTGAGGGTGCCTCCATCTCACAATCACCGCCCATCCAACGACCCTTCACCTTCTCCAAGCTCCTGGAGCTTACGCTCACCATCCTATCTTCATCCATCGGTTTGGATGATACTTTTGTCCTAATTTTAGGTAGGAGTTAACTTCACCAACGTTGGAGAAGACGTCAGTGGTTAACCTCCTCCTAGCCCTTACATGTCCAGATTCCACCGCCCTCTTCATTGCCATCAACTATAAATACCCCCTGACTTCCTCGATTTTTCTCAAGTTGGCTCCTTTCCCTCTTCTTCACTATAGCCAACCCAATAGGCTATTCCCTCTACAACTCCGGTGACCTTCCACCTCATTTTCCGACTTCCTCCGTCCATCTCAATTGGCTCAGGGACTTTGCCGAGGCCAGTCGCGTCTTTGGACACAGGCGCCGACCAAGGAGTGCCTTTGCCTCATCTCGCATTCGACCGTCGGAGATCTTCCTAATTCCCCTCTGATTTCGCTCCTCCATCATGAGCCTTCGACGGAGTTCCTCTGCCCCCTTCGTCCAGGTAACAGTAGGATAGGAGTAGGAGTAAGAGTAGGAGTAAGAGTAGTAGGAGTAGTTTAGCTAGGTAGTTAGTTAGGTAGTTTAGTGTAATGTCTGATTTCTAAGTTCATCTTCTTTGACTCCGGCGAGCTCCTTGAGTTCTCCAGAGCCCTAGTTTTGTCTTTTGAATCCGCTGTCCACCTTCTTTAATCATTCACGATCATTTCTAGCTCATTTAATCACTAATTTGATCGTTGAATCGCCTAATCCAAATCCACGTCCATCAGCTACTTCTGCTGTCCATGGCAGCAATAGTTGACCTAGATTTCACCTTCATCAGATCCTCCATCATTAATTCATCATCAAAGGATCCTATTTATCATCTTAATTTGATTAATTATTATATGTAATGTAAAAGCCTAATTTTAAATAAGTTCCTGAGCTCGTTGTCAATGGCGGCCCAGGAGTTGTTAGAACTTAAAATTAAATGTATATTTATGATCGCAACTAGTTCTCGACTTGTCTCGACCACTCTTCTGAGTCGGAGAGCAAGTCCTGTGCTTCAACCCACTCAAACTCTATTGAAACTGATTTCATTGTTTAATCTTTCATTTAATGAATTAAAGAGGAATTAAATGCGATCCTAAGGTTCCTTGCAACCTCAGGAACCTTTTCAAATAAAAAATGGCACAATTTATCTTTCTGTATACAAATATGATCTTTTACTAGACTCACTGGAGCTCCAGCGAGCTCTGACGAGTGAAACTCGTTCTTCAGCCTGTAGAAGATGATGAGAAGCTCTATAATGATGTAATTGTGATCATTGATTTATTTGAAATGTTTATTTGGAATTTTAATAACTGGAGCTTAGATTAAGGTTTCATCTTCTCCAACTCCGGCAGAGTTGGAGAAGTCTGTACAGAAGCTCAAAAGCCACATTTTAGAGGTTTAGAAGCTTCAGTGCAGTGCACTGAAGCTATTCATGTCCTCATATAAGTGTAACGACCTTCCAATTCTCTGACGAACAAAACACTTTTAGAGTTCAGGCGATGGGCCTGGAACCTTAGTTTTCAAGGCCAATTCATCTATTTAAGAGGTTGGATAAGTTTTTGAGGTTGTAAAGATCCCATTCTAGGTTTTAATTTCTTGTAAAGAGGCATAAATCAGAAAGTCAATTTTTAAGCCTTTTAGTCAATCCTGGGATGGAGAATTCGTTTCTGAGCTCAATTAGCGGATTTGAGAAGTTTAAGTTGTTTTTGAGATTCTGTTGGATGAGTTCAGAGTGATTAGATTGAGCTCTGTTATGTTATTTGGTTAGAATTTTAACCGTGCCAGTTTGGGTTGTTTTCGAACCCAAACTGTTAGCAGTGGTTATCTGATGAGATTTGATCATAAATCTTACCCAGATGAGTTTGTTATATCCCTTAGAAGCTGTTCCAATTGATCAGATATGATCTTCTATGTCTGTTACACCTTTCTTTCATCTAAATCCTGTCTTTGAAACTTTCAGAGAAGCTCTAAGCTTCTCTGCAGTTACCTGAAGCTTTGAGAGCTTGAAACCTACTCCAGCAGCTGCGAAAACCCTTGTAGGATCTATTTAGAACCTTAGCCAAGAGATAAGTCTAGCCTATGGACTCTGTTAAACCTGAATTTCACTTCCAGGCAGCGTATTGTACTGTGGAAACCCATAGTTTCTCCCTTCAAATCAAAGAGGAAAACATCCCCTTCACCTTAAATTGATTACACAATCTTGTAGAGCTACTCTAGAGCTTTCCAATAAGCTTTGATTCGCTTGATTTGGAGCTCTGAGCTAGGAGTCTCCTCACTTGAAGTCAGCATTGGAAGGGGGAATGATAGTCCCACATTGGAAACTCTGGAGCGCCCGCCTTAGTATAAAATGATTTTGTTAATAACGCTCTTCAGTTGACAAGCGTTGGGCATGAAATGGAACCGAGCATGTGTGTTTGTGTGCGGGTGTGTGTGCTTGTGAGCGTGTGTGGGCGTGCATTGTGCGTGGCCTTGGGAGGGCGAGGCCTGGGAGGTGGTTGGGCCGGTTTGACACGAAAGAAAAATGAACCAAAAATAAACCAAGTTAACTCGAATCAGGAGAGGACATAGTAGGGTCTGGTCCCACCCTGAGAAGGGTGCTGTGTATCCCCGAAAGGTCCTCGCTGCAAACCAAGAACTAATTTTTGGTTAAAAGAAAAAAAACTCGGTTCAACTGAAGGTAAAGGAAAGCCAAGGAGCAGAGAAGCAGGAGGGCTGAAGGTTAAGTGTTGAAATCACTAAGGAGCAGAGAAAGAAGAGCTGAAGGCTAAGGAAATAAATGAAAGGAAGGAGAAAGAAAGAAGAAAGGAAACAGGAGAAGGATTTGTAGAGAGAAGAAAGAAGAAAGAACAGGTGCTAAGGAAGAAGCATAAGGAAAATACTAAGGAAGAAGAAAAAGGTAGGAGTAGAAAAAGAGAAGGAGAAGAAAAGAAGCTCGAGAGAGAATGAAAGAAATGAAAAGAGAAAAAAAAAAATAAAAAAAAAGGAAAATAGAGAACAGAAGAGAAAGAGAGAGAAAAGAAGAGAAGAAAAGAAAGAGAGGCTGAAGTATAAAAGAAAGGAGTTTAATTTCTTTTTATTTTTAATTGTTGTAATACGAATTGCTTTCAATAGTTGTAATAAGGCATATTTTGTTTAGATAAACTCTCATTATCCTTAAATCTTTTGAAATAAATGTTGTAAATAAGATTTCATATGGAATTTTGCATATTTTCTCAATTTAAATCATTTTGCAAAATTCATATTATTAGAATTAACTTAATTATACCTCCTATACTTATAAGATATACAGAATTAAATGGTGAATTCAAAATAATGTATACCTCCCAGCGAACGACCTGGACTCAACCAGTTAAAAAATAAAAATGTTAGGTTAATCTGACTCTATACTACTAAACCGACACAATTTCGAGTTGACCTAAGTTACTCTCTTCTACTCTTAATTAAGTAAAATTAACTTAATTAACTGAGTTGAGGTGTAGCACGATCAAGCCCTTCTACTCCATCACCTGACGGGAAGGATGCTCCAACTTCATACGGGGGATTTCAGCAGCAAACACATATTTTGCCCAACCCAAACCAAAATTAGGCATGATTAAATTCCGTCGCCACCCATAGTGGCAAAGCAACACAAAACCCACACTTTCCTAGCCACAACATGCCTGAGACCATAGACCCTAATCCTAGATTGGTCATCTAGGGAACACTTGTCCCTTGTAAAGAGCCTGAACCAATTATAGAGGAACCATCTAAGGTTCCATTTCCTGAGGCCTTGACCAAGGGAAAGAAGACAACCAAACTCGTGACACCTGAGAAGGACCTGGTCAAGCTCTTTGAGCAGGTCCAAATAAACATCCCCTTGATGGATGCAATATGCCACGTACCGATTTACGCACAATTTTTGAAAGATGTGTGTACACCTAAGCGTAAGTTGCGAACCAAAGGTGGGAACCTGATCGTACTGTCGGAGCAAGCTAGCTCCATCATTTTGAGCAAACTCCCGCTTAAGGCAAAAGACCCAGGCACCCTCTGATCTCCTGTGTTATCGGTGATATGCAGTTCGACCGATCCTTACTAGACCTAGGAGCTTCCATAAATTTGATACCTACATCCCTACTAGACTACTATGAGGAATCTGAGCTTAAACCGATAGAAATGACCTTGCAATTAGTTGATCGATTGATTAAGTCACCAAAAGGAATTCTCGATGATGTCACAGTTAGGATACACGATTTCTATTTTCCCATGGATTTCATTGTCTTAGACATGGATGCTCCTAAGAACTTGAAGAATACATCGATCATACTAGGGAGACCCTTTCTGATCACTGCTAAGGCCAATATTAATTGTGAGGAGGGCAAAATTGAGTTAAAATTTGACAGCAAGACGTTGAAGATCGACATCTTTAAGGCCCAACGAGGAATTAATTGTGGGGTTATAGAACAAATCTGCGATATCGAGGCTGTGGTTGACGACCTATGTATCAAAGAAAACCCGACTATTTCTGATCAACCACAAGAAAATCAAAGCCTGCAATTAGAGGAGCCTAAACATAACTTAGACACACCCATAGCTCCTTCCTTTGCTCCCGACAACCACCCTAAACCACCTGCTGCTGCTGATAATCCTGTTACGGAAATGAAGCCCCCCTAACAATCTCAAATATGTCTTTTTGTGTTCCAATCAGACGTTTCCTGTGATTATCAACTCCCGACCACACCTGATCAGGAAACATGCCTGATTTCTGTTCTCCAGCAGCATCGGAGAGCCATTGGATGGACTCTCGATGATCTGACTGGTATCAGTCCTTCATACTACACACATAACATCTATACCGAAGAGGGCTCACGACCATCCCTTGAAATCTAAATTCAAATCTACAGGATGTCGTGAAAAAGGAGATCATCAAGTGGTTAGATGCAGGGATCATCTACCCGATCTCCAACAGTCGGTTGGTGAGTCTAATCCAAGTTGTGCCTAAAAAGGCAGGGTTCACTATCATCATGACTGAAACTGGAGAAACCATACTGACCCGTATAGCAAACTCATGGAGAGTCTGCATTGATTACAGAAGACTCAATTCCTCCACAAAGAAGGATCATTTCCCACTACTGTTCATTGACCAGATCCTCGAGAAACTAGGGGGAAATCGATTCTTCTACTCCTTGGATGGGTACTCCAGTTATAACTAGGTTGCAATCCATCCTGAGGACCAAGAGAAGACTACCTTCACTTGCCTCTTTGGGACGTATGCATTCCGAAGGATGCCATTTGGTCTCTGCAATGCACCCGCTTCTTTTCAGTGGTGCATGCTTGCCATATTCTCAGATATGGTAGGTAAATACCTTGAGGTCTTCATGGATGACTTCTCGGTATTTGGAGAATCTTTTGATGATTTCCACCTGCACTTGATCCAAATCCTAAGGCAGTGCATCGAAGTGAACTTGGTTCTTTCCTAGGAAAAGAGCCACTTCATGGTACATAAGGGAATTGTCCTGGGACATCTCATCTCTAAAAAAGGCATCCAGGTTGATCGCCAAGGTGAATCTGATTTCCAAACTCCCTATGCCTAGCTCTGTCAAGGACATCCGATCCTTTTTGGGACATGTCAGTTTTTACCATTGATTCATTCCTGATTTCTCAAAAATCGTGCACCCCCTAACTATTCTTCTATCTAAGAATGTCCCCTTTGAAATCATCGAAGAGTGCACTCAAGCGTTTGAGATCCTACGTGATTGAGTTACCCAAGCACCTGTCCTACAGTCCCCTGATTGGTCTCAACCCTTTGAGATCATGTGCGATGCATTTGACTATGCTGTGGGTGCAGTACTTGATTGTGCAGCAATCATAGGTCTTAATTGGCCTAGATTAAGCTAGGACTTAGCATAAGTTAGGGTTATTCATGCATGCATACGCATTATCTGCATCTTTACTGCTTTCCTTTAGCTATGCATAAAATAATGTTATAATGTGCTGATTAAGTACATTATGTCGATTGCAGCGAATAAGCTGATCAGGAGCTGGATCTGAAGCTGGATCAGGAATAACGAGAGTTGTAGCAGAGATGGAGCAGAAGGCCTAGTTTAGATGTAGGGATAATAATGTAAGGGGTTTAAAGGTTTTCTATTCCATTAAGTAGAAATAAAGCAGTAAAATGTGAAGAGCTTAGGTCCATCCTAGCCACAGGATAGCCTAGAGACTTCCCCAAGCCTTAGCCACCCTTAGATTAGGTCACAACACCCTAGGAAACCCTAAAACCCTAGTTCCAACCCTTCTCTGGACGTCCAGATAAGTTTTAAGACATCCAGGACCCTTAGCCAACTCCCGCACACTTCAAACCCACTTCTGCAGTGTTATTCGACGTCCAGACAATTTATCAGACGTCTAATTTCTGCAGAATACCCAAAACAGAACCCGAAATCCTTCCTGACTCTGATTGGACGTCCAGACAACAAGTCTGGACTTCTATAATTAGACGTCTGATACTGCTCTCCAATTCCTGTTTTGAGATTTAAGCCTTGATCTTGGATCTCTAGGTCCCTAAACCTAATTCCAACCCCATAGGAACCTAAATTAAGGTGCCCTAACCCTAGTACACCACCTCTAGACCTCCCTAAGGACTTAATTAGGTCCTCACTAAACCTAATTGACTTGGATCTTAGTCAATTCCATTAGCCTATTCAATTGGACTCATTGAGTCCAATTGAGACCTGATCTCAGCACACACTGTCCAATTGGACTCAGTGAGAGTCCAATTGACCTAGACCTGACTTAATTGAGTTTTTTACTCTCAATTAAGTTTCCACACACCCAATTAAACTTGTATTAAGTTTAATTGCACTTTACCTTAGTGAATTAGGGTTTATAACCCTAATTTGAGACCTACCTTGACCTATACCCACTAGAACCTAACCTAATCAACCTAGCCACCTAAGTTTCGACCCACACACACCCACACACACCATCCACACGAAAATATCTAGCCTAGAGTTCTCTAGAACTCTCTACCATGTGTGGTTGCCTTGGTTGCCAAAAATAACAACCAAGAGCCATTGAATTTTTAGATCCACATTTGGTGGATCTAAAAACCACCATCCACCCTCTCTCTCTCACTCTCCCACGAGCTCCCACCATAGGCCTTCTAGATAATTCCATAATTCTCTATAGAGCTTCCCTTAGACCTATAAAAAGACCCCTTGGGTGGCCATTGGCACCCATTCACTCCCTTGGCAATTGCTCTCCATTGGTGCCATTCATGCCACCTCCACTTAGCCACTCACTCCACCTCCACGAGCTCACTACCACGACCATGGAGGACACCATGTCGGGATGCTGGACCAACCCTACTTCTCTCCAAGGGTCGGCCTAAGCTACATTGGCCGCCCCTCATTCTCTTCTCGAACACTCCAAGGCCATCGGGGACCACCCCTGAATGCCCTCTATTCTTCTAGCTCTAGATCATGCTCTTCATAATTTTTATTGCTTTCATTTACTGCTTAGTAGAGTAGTCTTACTTCTCCCCCAATGATGCATGCGAAATCCCCCCGTTGATTCTTGTATGCAATCGTTTTCTGGTAGTTAGATTTAATTTTAAGCATTCATGTATAAGCTTTCCTCTAGATTTCCTTGTGGAACAACTCTCCCACGATGAATGAAATTTCATTATATATATATATATATCTCTTATGTGTTTGAAATGACCTTGAGCTAAATGATTATCATATTTGCGTGATTTAAGTGTCTGTTATTTAACCGCCTATATATTACGCACCGGCATGTCGTTTAAATAAAGTAGAGCGGCTTTAAGATCAATTTCAAAAAAAATAAAACGATGCCTCCCAGAGACGAGTGACCGGGACTCAAAGTCTCATTATTTTCAAAACAATATCTTTGTTGGATCGTATTTCGCAACTATACTACGACGCTTTTATCAAAAATGCGATCTACGAACTCTCAAAAAATGGCGCTGTTGCTGGGGAGGCAACGTCATTTTTCTTGATTTCGATCTTTTAGTTACCATTGACAAATCTGCCTCTACTTCATTTTTTTTTATGTGCAGGATAACACGGAAGAAAAAAAAGGGATCTGCGCACACGAGTGCGGAAAAGAAATCAGGTGCACATCACATTCTCTTAGATTAGGTTTATTTTCTGAACCCTAGGACTAGATCTACTTCCTGCAATTTCTTTTTTTTTTTTAAAAAGAAGAAGAAGAGATTTTTCTTATTTTCGTGGAAAGGAAAAAAATAAAAAAAAATTTGAAAAAAATCTAGATTAGGTTTTCTTTCGAATCTAGGTTGTTTTGAAAAAAAAAGGAGAAAAAAAGATATTTTCGTTGCATCTTTTGAAAAATTCTTTTTGAAAAAAAAAAGTGCAAAAGATTAAAAAGAAAAAAGAAATCATTTTTAGTGGAAGGCTTGAATTTCAAATTCAAACCTCTTTAAAAGCTTTTCCACCACCTTCTGATTTTCAGCCAGATTTCAAATCTCACCTAAAAATTCGATTGCCGAAAAATCCGTTAGCAAAAAATTCTGAAATTCGGGCTAAACCTTCATTTTCAAACCATCTTTCAAATGCCACCATTACTTTGAGAAAAATCCAAGTATAAAATTTTTAAAAATTTGCGAAGAGCACGGGGGTCAGGTAGACCCAGATTCAAAAATTTTCAAAGTTCCAAAAATGATTCCGAGCAATCCGCGAATCTATTTTGACTGGAAATGGTGGGGTTTGAAAGCTGATCTAATTGGATTTATTTTCCATATTTTTCCTAAATTTTTGAAGATCATTTGGTACTGTTTCAAAGCAAAAAACCATCCAGGGGTCAAAGTTCCAAATCTTACCCCCTGATATTTAAAATTTCCTAAAAATTCGATTGAAACAGTAAAAATTCCAAAAAAATATTCTCTGAAAAACTAATTGAGAAAGGAATCTACTTGAAAAATTTCAAATTAATTAGATTCCAATTACTATCGGAGAATCAACATTATTCTTGTGGTCTGCTAAAATTAAAAAAAAAAAACCCTAGAAGTGCATGCAACTTAGGTTGAACCTTTAGGGTCTCAAATAGAGACCACACTTTTGGCTAACCTAGACTTAATCAAGTCTAGTTAGTCGATGAGCTTGGTCACCTTGTGGGCCAGTCACCACAAACCCCACTGAGGAAAACGGGTTAAAAACTGATTTTAAAACACGAAATCAACCCAAGTTCGTTGTCGTACTACTGAATGAGTTTAAACTCTCTTGCCAAACCTGGTGACTAAGTTTGCGGGGTAGTGTCAAACGACCGCGGCTCGGGTGTCAATGGAACCAGAGGCGTAAGCCAAAGGAAGAACCTTCCCCTTAGTCCCCTCGTAACCAGACTGGCTAGGTTAGCTTGAGAGGTGGGATTCACGTTCAGTCGGTTGTACGACGAACTTATCTTCAGGAATTCAAATCCCTAACCAAAAGTCTGGTCACCTGATCTATAAGGACCATTTGATTGACAGGGCCTTAGCCTTGTCCTACGTGGCTACACCAACCTAAGGGTTGGGCGGTGTATGCACGAAAGGAGCTCACTTCGACCTCACTTGGTTAGACCTTGGGAGCCACTCCCAAGGAGGCGAGTCACCTCGCCCGGACCATCTTCTCCCCCCATTTCTTCTACTCCAAGAGCCACCATGGCAAATCCTGGACCTGGACCTAGATCGGGTCAGGACATTGAGAATCTGGACCCGATGGCTCGTCTAGAAGCCCGGGTTGCTAAATCTGAGGAGCGGCATCAGCAGAGCATAGATCGTATTCTGACGGTGCTTGACAGGATGCAGCACCTGCCACGAGGAGAACAACTGCGAGATTTTTACGACCCAGCCGCACCCATCGTTGCACCGCTAGTGAGAATTCCCACAGGCGGAGATGCGTTTGAGCTCAAGCCCAATGTAATTGGGTTGATTAGCACTCATTTCTATGGGAACTCAAGCGAACATCCATTCCAGCACCTTGAGGACCTGAGTCGACTCGCTGAAACGATCTGACCCAGGAATATTGATCTCGGGATCGTTCTGATGAAGCTTTTCCCGTTCTCTCTAAGGGACAAAGCTTCTTACTGGTTCAAGACTATTGGGAAGCCAATTGGAACCTGGCCGGAATTACGACGTGAATTCCTACAAAAGTTCTTCCCAATCAGTCGAACAAATGCAATGCGACGTGCAATCACGACTTTCTCCCAGGGAGCTGGGGAGAAATTACATGAGGCATGGGATAGATTTCATGACCTTCTCTGAAAATGCCGCATCATGGTATACCCAGATGGCACTTAGCTCAGATTTTTTACCATGGGCTAGATGACACACATCGGTATCTAGCCGATGCATCTAGCGGCGGGAATTTTCTCGCAAAAGACGAGAACAACGCATTTGAGCTGTTCAAATCATTAGCGGAGAACTCGATGAATGCCGCATCTATGAACCAGTTCCAGCGGCCTGGTCAGTAGCGGGTTGGTGTCCACGAGGCTCACACCGATTCTATTCGAGCCGACGTGGATATCATCGTCAAGCAGCTGGATAGAATGAACCTAATTGAGAAAAAGATTGACCAGATCAGTCAAGGTCAATCTGATTCGAGCTCTGTCGCCGCAAGATCCTCTTATGCATCCCGAGCTCCACCTGCTCGAGTTAATCTACTCACTAGGGATGCACCTTCTCCGTATTTACGAGATCCCGCAAATCAGGATCCCGTGAATAAGGCAGATCTGGCACCCTACGACCAGGGTTACGCACCACCCACAGATTATAATGCGTATCCCTTTGATGGATATACGTCTTAGACGTCTTCGGCCTACGAGGACGTCAGCGCTATCCAAGGATACGGGCGTAATAACCCGTATTCAGAGACATATAACCCTGGTTGGTGCCAGCATCCGAAGTTCTCCTGGTCTGGTAATTCACAGAGACCACATCAAGATCCACACTACCAGACCAGGTAATACGGGAATGCGCAAAACACGTATCCTAGGCCGCAGTCGTTCCCACCTAAGCTGCAGCAACCCCGCTCGTTATACCAGTCGTTGCACCAAGCTGCCAACCACCCTCCAAAGCGGGCCAACCCTTTGGAGGCGCTGAAAGAGGAGCTTCAAGAATCGATGAGGAAGTCTACACAAGATAGCTTGCAGATAATGAAGGCGATGGCTGATCAGATTCAAACCATACAAAATATGTAGAACCAGCTGTTGCAGGAGCATAGGACTCAGGGAGCCTTGCCCTCCCAACTCGTCCCAAATCCTCGATATGTGCAGAACCAGGGCACCCCGCCTAGGTTTCAGGCACCATAGGGACAGGCACATGCCATACTACAGGCGCCTCCTGCACCACCCGGTTAGGCGCAAGGCCAGCCACCTTTGCAAAATCCCACGTATTCTGTCCCATCCGCTCCCCCACCTCATGGACAGCAAGCCGATGCACATGCTGTCTCATTGTGGAGCGGAAGGAAGACATTCGACCCACCACCTAGGCAGGCGGGTTCTGGTTTTTCCTACCCTTCGTCGCAGGCAGATTCGACTCCTTCAGCATCTCAGGAGCCACCTGTGGTAGATAAGGGTAAGAGGCCACTTAACCCTGAGATTCCCGTCCCTTTTCCTGAGGCTCTGACACGAAATATAGTACGGAAAAAGGACACGCGGAATTTTGAGGACCTGACATCGATGTTTAAAGAAGTACATATTCAGGTCCCCCTCCTCAAGGCTATCGATCACATTCCCACTGTCGCTAGGTTCTTCAAGGACTACTGTACCCCGAAGCGACAGCCGAGAATTGGATGACAGGCAGTACTGTCGAAAGAAGCTAGCGCCGTGATTCTAGCTGACCTACCGCCGAAGAAGAAAGACCCTAGCACCCCACTCATATCTTGCTTTTTGCAGGATTCTCCATTTGATCGGGCCCTTCTAGATTTGGGTTCATCCATCAACTTAACTCCCACCACCGTATTTGATCGATTTCGATTTGGGGAGTTAAAACCCACCTTGGTTACGATTCAGCTGGCTGACAGATCAGTCAAAACACCGAGGGGGGTGGTTGAGAACGTGATCGTAAAAGTCCGTGGGTTCTGCTTTCCCACAGATTTTTTCGTTCTCGATATGGAAGTTCCTCCTAATCTTGGAGATGCACCAATTATTTTGGGTTGCCCATTTCTGGCGACAGCCCGAGTGAACATCGATTGTGCATCCCAGTGTATGGAGATTGCCCTAGGCAATGAGCGACTTCTACTAGATATATTCAAGGCAACAAAGAACTTCGTTTGTGATCGAATAGAGGAGGATGGTGAAGACGAAGATTCGGCATACTGTGGTAACATTGGGCTCCTTTGTGACGACCCAATGTCTCATTCGTCTACACTATCAGGGTTCTCAGACCTCAATCCACACGGGACTAAAACCACAACATTACACATATCTCCCCAAGGATCTGACTATTTGGGGTGAGCTTCTGACCACAGCACCCTTGAATCCAGCTATCTTGATCCATATATTACTGAATCGCCCCTGTTATTGCAGGAAGACGTGACTATAGCTAACGGGTTTCCCGTTAACGCAATCACAACCGATTTCACAGGGAGAGACTCAGCGGGAATTCATGTGCACACGGATCAGCAGATTCCCACCTTCGAGTTTGCTCCTCCCATTGCCATTTTTGACTCAGACCCACCCATGATCAAATTGAAGCCCGTACCCACTGCACACTTTCCTATAGCTATACTTTTTGGAGTAGGGGTGCACAATCAGATGGTTCGTATCTCCGGACCACTGATTCTGGGAGCATACAAGCATATCTTTCTCTTAATCTTAGCCGACTTCTATGCTAGAAATGACACATCTCATTGAGCTCTCGCCCAGCTGGAGGCGTTAAACTCAGCACATATAAATATCATTTCACCATCATCTATACATAACCATTTTTATACATAGCATATTTTTGTTTTAGCATATTTCCTTTTTGTATATTGCATGTTAACAGGTTGGCCGGTGCTGAATATAATTTCACGAGCAATTCCAGGTGACTTCTACCCACTCATCCTCTGTTGAATTTATTTTATTTTATATTCATGCATGAGGACATGCAAGAACTTAGACATGGGGGGGTAGATACAGAAAAAACTAAATTTTTTTTTTGTGCCAACACTTAGGAAAACCTCGGAGCTGCATCCAAAACATACTTTAGGACCTTAAATAAAAGAACAACCGACTCCACCTCCAATGCTCGCATTGGAGCTAGAAATCGTTCGTAATAACCAATTCCGACTCAACTGCTCACCTTTTGTTCTAAATTTAGGGTCAAGCTGATTGTAACCCGATACGGGAAATTCATGAAGTACAAATTATATGAGGTTACATAACATATATATTGCATTCATGAATAAGATTATTTTATTAAGAGAATGCATTAGGGATTTTATCCTTTAGTTGATTCCTGTAATCTGGAATCCAGTACAACTTTTCACACACGTAGAATTTGCAATGGATTCACGGTGAAGGCTGATAAACATCTTCAGTTTGTCGAGAAGAAGTAGTGCTTCTTTTCCTGAACCCTTGGACAGTGTTTTGGGAGTCAGGCTGATTTTCTTCCAAAAATCCACCAAATAGTGTGAGATGAGAGTAGAGTGTACTGGTGCTCTAAGATTAGTGCAAGGAATCTAGAATCCTAGATAATTAGGTGATGATACTTAGAGATTAGGCATAGTTTTCGCTCTCGGTTCCAGCGTATACATTTTGTGCGAAATTGTGAGAGCCACCTAATAAGGCAAATACGCGGAGAGCGAGTTTTCATAAAACTAGGGCTAAGGTGGATGGTTACGACCATTCTTTATGGAATCCTCGGCTGAAGGAGGGTATTGATGTCAAGGTCAGAAATACACCGTCCTATCCGTCTCTCCTGGTGCCGTGAGTAGGCACTTCCACCAAATAAGCCACCCAATGTCTCTTGAGTACCACCAATCCCCAATAATGCCTCCTTAATAAAGTTCATGGATGTATGCCAGTTGTGCTATGCTGAAAAAAGAAAAATGATGAAAAGGAAGAAAAATTGAAAAAAAAAGAGAAAAAGAAGAAGAAAAAAAATTTTGACGAAGAAGAAAAAAAGTTTGTGAATATTTAGTTTTTATCGAGGCAATACCACCAAATAAAATTGATACCACCAAATATGGCCTTAACCTATTTTTCTTGTGTTTCTGACCGCCCGAATACTGGTTGAGGAATCCCGACTTAGTGTTAGGGTTATGAGAACTCAATTAAAGTGTTAATGCCTAGTGAGACCACTAAATACTGATCCTATGTGTGAATCTGGTGAGGTTGTGAGTTCTAAGGAAAAGAAAGAAAAAGAGCAAGAGAGAATGAATACAAAGGAATCAAAGAGAGCATAGTTTTTCTTGTCTTTCTCTAAGTTAAGTTACTTAGTAATTTGGGAATCTGGATTTTGTAGTACTAGTCTCTATGTAGCACCAAGTGAGAATGAGCCACCAAATATATAATCCTTTCCCTCAAAGATTCTCTACCTAAGCCCAAAGCTGGGGTGAAATTCATAGAATATATTGAATACCCCGAGGGAAGAAATCCGCCTATCCCGCTAGAATTTTTATTAGGGGTCAAATACAGGCTTTAGAGGTGAATCAGTTTTTCACTTGAATCCGTTGCAAAAGCTACATAGTTGCACTTTCACGATTGTCTGGATTTCTAGAGCATAGGATGAAAACAAAAAGGAGAAAAATCTCTATGCAAACACTTGATAAAATAACCAGGCCCTTAGGGACCCTTGCTGTAAATAATTTAGTCTTGCATTTGCTAGGGACTAGCAAGATTTAAGCATGGGGGTATGATTGCGCAGCAATCATAGGTCTTAATTGGCCTAGATTAAGCTAGGACTTAGCATAAGTTAGGGTTATTCATGCATGCATACGCATTATCTGCATCTTTACTGCTTTCCTTTAGCTATGCATAAAATAATGTTATAATGCGTTGATTAAGTACATTATGTCGATTGCAGGGAATAAGCTGATCAGGAGCTGGATCTGAAGCTGGATCAGGAATAACGGGAGTTGTAGCGGAGCTGGAGCAGAAGGCCTAGTTTAGATGTAGGAATAATAATGTAAGGGGTTTAAAGGTTTTCTATTCTATTAAGTAGAAATAAAGCAGTAAAATGTGAAGAGCTTAGGTCCATCCTAGCCATAGGATAGCCTAGAGACTTCCCCAAGCCTTAGCCACCCTTAGATTAGGTCATAACATCCTAGGAAGCCCTAAAACCCTAGTTCCAACCCTTCTCTGGACGTCCAGATAAGTTTTAAGACATCCAGGACCCTTAGCCAACTCCCGCACACTTCAAACCCACTTCTACAGTTTTATTCGACGTCCAGACACTTTGTCAGACGTCTAATTTCTGCAGAATACCCAAAACAAAACCTGAAATCCTTCCTGACTCTGATTGGACGTCCAGACAACAAGTCTGGACTTCTGATTTTTGAGTATAAGACGTCTGATTATATAATTAGACGTCTGATACTGCTCTCCAATTCCTGTTTTGAGATTTAAGCCTTGATCTTGGATCTCTAGGTCCCTAAACCTAATTCCAACCCCATAGGAACCTAAATTAAGGTGCCCTAACCCTAGTACACCACCTCTAGACCTCCCTAAGGACTTAATTAGGTCCTCGCTAAACCTAATTGACTTGGATCTTAGTCAATTCCATCAGCCTATTCAATTGGACTCATTGAGTCCAATTGAGCCCTGATCTCAGCACACACTGTCCAATTGGACTCAGTGAGAGTCCAATTGACCTAGACCTGACTTAATTGAGTTTTTTACTCTCAATTAAGTTTCCACACACCCAATGAAACTTGTATTAAGTTTAATTGCACTTTACCTTAGTGAATTAGGGTTTATAACCCTAATTTGAGACCTACCTTGACCTATACCCACTAGAACCTAACCTAATCAACCTAGCCACCTAAGTTTCGACCCACACACACACACACACACCATCCACACGAAAATATCTAGCCTAGAGTTCTCTAGAACTCTCTACCATGTGTGGTTGCCTTGGTTGCCAAAAATAACAACCAAGAGCCATTGAATTTTTAGATCCACCACGAAAATATCTAGCGTAGAGTTCTCTAGAACTCTCTACCATGTGTGGTTGCCTTGGTTGCCAAAAATAACAACCAAGAGCCATTGAATTTTTAGATCCACATTTGGTGGATCTAAAAACCACCATCCACCCTCTCTCTCTCACTCTCCCACGAGCTCCCACCATAGGCCTTCTAGAGAATTCCATAATTCTCTGGAGAGCTTCACTTAGGTCTATAAATAGACCCCTTGGGTGGCCATTGGCACCCATTCACTCCCTTGGCAATTGCTCTCCATTGGTGCCATTCATGCCACCTCCACTTAGCCACTCACTCCACCTCCACGAGCTCACTACCACGACCATGGAGGACACCATGTCGGGATGCTGGACCAACCCTACTTCTCTCCAAGGGTCGGCCTAAGCTACATTGGCCGCCCCTCATTCTCTTCTCGAACACTCCAAGGCCATCGGGGACCACCCCTGAATGCCCTCTATTCTTCTAGCTCTAGATCATGCTCTTCATAATTTTTATTGCTTTCATTTACTGCTTAGTAGAGTAGTCTTACTTCTCCCCCAATGATGCATGCGAAATCCCCCCGTTGATTCTTGTATGCAATCGTTTTCTGGTAGTTAGATTTAATTTTAAGCATTCATGTATAAGCTTTCCTCTAGATTTCCTTGTGGAACAACTCTCCCACGATGAATGAAATTTCATTATATATATATATATATATCTCTTATGTGTTTGAAATGACCTTGAGCTAAATGATTATCATATTTGCGTGATTTAAGTGTCTGTTCTTTAACCGCCTATATATTACGCATCAGCATGTCATTTAAATAAAGTAGAGCGGCTTTAGGATAGATTTCAAAAAAAACAAAACAACGCCTCCCAGAGACGAGTGACCGGGACTCAAAGTCTCTTTATTTTCAAAATAATATCTTTGTTGGATCGTATTTCGCAACTATACTACGACGCTTTTATCAAAAATGCGATTTACCACCATCCAACAGTACTTGGGTAGAAAATAGACGGGAAACCCATGGTCATCTACTACGCTAGCAAGACACTTGACAAGGCTCAACGTAACTACACAGTTACTGAGAAAGAGCTTCTCACCGTAGTATTTGCCCTGGAGAAATTTAGATCATATCTTTTGGGTTCCCATGCTATCATATACTCAGATCACACCGCAGTGAGACACCTCCTCGCGAAGGTCGTGAAACCTCATCTAATCTGCTGGATCTTGCTATTGCAAGAATTTGATCTCGAGATTCGCGATAAAGTGGGAAAGCAGAACGTGGTACCTGACCACTTATCCTGCCTTCCTTCTGACATTATTGACCCTTTCGGACCCATCACAGAACACTTTCCCAATGAGCACCTCTTGACTATTAGTACGGGACTTCCTTGGTTTGCTGATTTGGTGAATTACTTGGCATCACATCAAATTCCGTCTAATTGGCCAAAGGCCAAGAAAGACAAATTGCTTTCCAATGCCAAGTACTACATCTAGGAGGACCCGTACCTCTTTCGCATTGGTGCTGCTCAGCTCAGTAGATGGTGTGTTCTGGAAGCAAAAATTGAAGACATTTTGTTCTTCTGCCATGACCAAGCCTGCGGCGGTGTTGTGAATCGTAGAGTGCATTTTTGATAAGAAAAAGCGTCATAGTATAGTGCGCAATACGATCAACAAAAATATTTATAAAGATAACAACATTTGGATCTCGGTCGTTCGTCTCTGGGATGTGTTATGGAAATACAGATTTGAAATTGATCTCGCTCGCTCTACTTACTTAAAATCGCATGTCGATTTATGGCTATTATGTATTGATGAACAACATGCTAGTTGCCAAAAGATAGTAATTAAAACATGCAACTTCAATCACACCAAAAGATGATAACTAGGCACATGGTGATTTTCAACATATATATTTATATATATATAAAAGATGATGATGATATCAGAGTTGCAGAGCACAGGTAGAGGAATGCTTGTACAGGGAAATAAAACTACTCGCTACCAGAAAACGACTGCATACATGAATCTATGGGGGGATTTTGCATGCATCATTGGGGGAGAAGTAAGGAACTACACTATTAAGCAGTAAATAAAGCATGTAAATCTAAGAAGAACTATAATCTAATCTAGTAGAAATAAGGGCATTCGGAGGTGGCTCCAATGGCCTTTGAGTTGGTTGAGAGGAGGAGGGGAGGCCAATGGTGATTAGGCCAGCCCTTGGAGAGAGGTTGGAGAGGTGATCCAGCATCTTGGCATGGAGGTGGTGGTGGACATGGTGAAGCTACTCGTGGACATGGAGGTGGAGTGGATGTGGAATGAAACTAAGCTAAATGGAACCAACAGTGGATGGGTGCAAATGGCCACCCCTTAGGTCTTTTTATAGACCTAAGGGAATCTCTCTAGAGAATTATGGAATTCTCTAGAGAGGCCTATGGTGGGAGCTCGTGAGAGAGTGAGAGAGAGAGGATGGATGGTGGTTTTTAGATCCACCGAATGTGGATCTAAAATTTGAATGGCTATTGATTGCTAATTTTAGCAACCAAGGCAACAACACAAGGTAGAGAGTTCTAGAGAACTCTAGGCTAGGTATTTTTGTGTGGATGGTGTGTGTGGGTCAAAACTTAGGTGGCTGGGTTGATTAGGTTAGGTTCTAGTGGGTTTAGGTCAAGGTAGGTCTCAAATTAGGGTTGTAAACCCTAATTCACTAAGGTAAAGTGCAATTAAACTTAATACAAGTTTAATTGGGTGTGTGAAAACTTAATTGAGAGTAAAATAACTCAATTAAGTCAGGTCTAGGCCAATTGGACTCTCACTATGTCTAATTGGATAGTGTGTGCTGCGATCAGGGCTCAATTAGACTCAATGAGTCCAATTGAATAGGATGATGGAATTGACTAAGATCCAAGTCAATTAGGTCTAGTGAGGACCTAATTAGGCCCTTAGGGAGGTCTAGAGGTGATGTACTAGGGTTAGGGCACCTTAATTTAGGTTCCTATGAGGTTGGAATTGGGTTTAGGGTCCTAGAGATCCATGATCAAGGCTTGAATCTCAAAACAGGGTCTGGAGGGTAGTTCTAGACATCCAATAATAGTGTAAGACATCTTATAGTGAAAAATTAGAAGTCCAAACTTGTTGTCTGGACATCCAATCAGAGTTAGGAGGATTTCTAGGTTCTACCTTGGCTATTCTGCAGAAATTGGACGTCTAACCAAGTGTCTGGATATCCAATAACACCGTAGAAGTGGGTTTAAGGTGTGCGAGAGTTGGCTAAGGGTTTAAGACGTCCTATAACTTATCTGGACATCCATATAGAGGCTAGAATTAGGGTTTTGAGGTTTCCTAGGGTGTGGTGACCTAATCTAAGGGTGGCTAAGGCTTGGGGAAGCTTCTAGGCTATCCTAGGGCTAGGATGGTCCTAAGTTCTTCATAATTTACTGCTTTATTCCTACTTAAATAGAATAGCATACCTCAACCCCTTACATTATTGTCTACTACATCTTATTCTAGGTCTTCTGCTCCACCTTTGCTGCAACTCCAATTATTCTTTATTCCTCAGATCCAGCTTTAGATCCAGCTTCAGATCTAGCTTTTGATCAGCTTATTACCTGCAATTGACATAATGCACCTAATCAGTACATTGTAGCATTATTTTATGCATAGCTAAAAGAAAGCAGTAAGGATGCAAATAATGCTTATGCAAGTATGAACTACCCTAACTTATGCTAAGTCCTAGCCTAATTTAGGTCAATTAAGACCTATGATTGCTGCACAATCAGGCGGACACTTCTCCGAACATAAAATCACAGCAAAAGTCCTCCAGTGCGGCTTTTATTGGCCCACAATTTTCAAGGACGCATATGATCACTGTAAGGCATGCACTCATTGCCAAACCTTGGGCAACATGAGCCATCGCGATATGATGCCTTTACAGCCGATTCTCGTATGCGAAATCTTTGATATCTGGGGAATTGATTTCATGGGACCCTTCCATATCTCGGGCAGCTTCGAATACATTCTTCTCGCTGTTGACTATGTGTCCAAATGGATCGAAGCTATTCTGACCCGAACCAACGATCATAAGGTGGTAATCAAATTCATTCATCAGAACATCTTTTCTCGGTTCGGGATTCCACGTGCTGTTATCTCTGATGGAGGGACCCATTTCACAAATGCTCAGTTCAGATCACTAATGACCAAATACAGGGTATCACACCGAATCTCTACTCCTTTTCACCCCCAAACAAACGATCTAGCTGAGCTATCAAATCAGGAGATCAACAAAATCCTTCAAGTCACTGTACGATGTGACAGGAAAGACTGGTCGTCCCAACTTCCAGAAGCCTTGCAGGCATATAGGACCGCCCATAAGACCCAATTGGTTATGTCTCCTTTCAGATTGGTGTATGGGAAGGCATGTCACCTCCTCGTCGAATTGGAGCACAAAGCCTATTGGGCTGTACAGAAGTGTAATCTAGATCTTTCTAAGGCAGGAGTCCACAGAAAGCTTCAAATGAGTGAGATCGATGAATTACACAATGATGCATATGAGAATTCGTGAATTTACAAAGAGCGGGTTAAGGCCTTTCATGACAAGCACATATCCAGAAAGATCTTTCACCTTGGTCAAAAGTTCCTACTTTTTGATGCCAAACTCAAATTGTTCCCAGGAAAACTCAGATCAAAATGGATTGGATCATATCTTATCGGATGGATTTTTGGAAATGGAGCCGTTGAAATTAGTCAACCCAACCTTGATTCTGAACCTTTATTGTGAATGGCCAGCGACTTAAGCCATTCATTGAACTTATCGATATGAACTTGGATGAGTTGTCTTTTGATCTCCATTTTCCCTGATCTCATTGCGCCTGGCTGATGGCGTTAAACTCAATGCTTAACGGGAGGTAACCCGTCATCTTTTTGAAAAACCCGAAACCCTTCTTGACACATCTTATGTTGAACTCATATTGCACTTTAGGGTTTGTCCAATAGAACAACCGACTCCACCTCTGGTACCCGTACCTGAGCTTGAAATAGTCTGCAACAGTCACCCTGACCCATCCACCCTCCCAAAACCTGTTCTAATGTACGATCTAAGCTGAACTCGAACCCACCTAATTTATAATGAGGACATTGCAAATCGTAGGCGTGGGTGGGTATTAAAGTGCAAAACACTATAAGAATCACTTCACAAGAAAGGGTTTCATAAAAAAAAAAACATAGTATAAAAAACCAAAAAAATAAAAAAAGAACAAAAAAATGGAGAAGGGAGGAAATTTTGAAAATTGCATATCATTCTTGAGGAGGAAAAGGGGAGGTGATATAAATGTCAAAAAGGAGCATAGCTTGAAACAAAAAAGAAATAGTCATTAGTAAAAGATTAAGGAATCTACTTAGTTCTAGAACAAATCAAAAAGAAAGAAAATGAAAGACAAAAAGTGCTAAGAGACAAAAAGAGATTAGTATGAACGTTGATCTTAGGCCTCTTGAGCTTGTGTTTAGGCTTAAAATTCAAGTATCCGTTAAGATCTGGATAGTCTTCAAGCGGTTGGGGAAAATGCTAACCTTAAGTATTTGATCTAAGGCTTAGGGATTATTTAGCCTCATTAACTGACCTCTGGTTTGCAAGACTCGATAACCTAAGCACCCCAATCCACACACAGTCTGGTTCAGTGTACTTAATTATCAAAATCACATAAATGCATTAATTCTATTTTGAAAAAGCTACCTAGATTAGGAGCGGCAAATCAACACAAGTTGATTTAGAAGAGTTCCCGACATGGAGAAGTGGAAATTTCCCTCGAAGATGTGCAATAACATACCGTCTCCTCGGTGCTTGTCTCCTAGGATATCTAAATATCCTACCAGGGGCATGTAAGCACCTTGTGCTGGTCTAGATGCCATTGGCGGCATTATCACGAAATGTCGATTGCCAAGGTCTGAATTTAGCTACAGAATGCCATGGGTGGGATTATCCCAAAATTTTGAAAGCCAGGGTTCTGGGGGTTGTCATGGGCGGTGCTATCTCGAAGCATCGATTGCTAGGGACCCTGCGAGGATTGATGGTCGGAGCTAGGAATCTGATACAGACTTGTTGTAAAGCCAATCCGAAGCTAGAAACCTTCGCGGCGGACTGAGGCTAGAGCTGGTCAGGTCCGAATCTTGGTTGGTACTTGAGTACTTTTAGGCCTACTATTGGCATTCTGACATAATTACAAAAGAAAGCACACAGCAAAAATCTGAGCATGAAAAGGCATGGTCTAGAATCTATGTTAATTCCATGAGATTTTGCTAAGGGACTAGAAAAAGCTAGGCATGGGGGTATGATGGGAACACCATCATGAGCCATAACTAGCTCAATTTAGTTATTATCAAGGAATAAATGCTCATACATAACTGCCAGAGAGCTATAATTCATTGCATAATCATTCTGAGAGAAAAATAAGAAACGAGGGTTAAAATTATAATTTTACCATCATATCTTGAATTCAGAACAACCACAGGTTTTCCCAAAGGGTAATTAAGGGTCAAATGGGCTTAAATGTCCAACAAGCTATAGACAGAAATGGGTTTTTACGTGTTTTGAGAATTAAATGACTTCTAAAACACTAAAAATAGACCTGCCTAATTAACTGAGGTTCTGGTCAGGATAAAATTCACCTAAACCCTCTAAAATTTATATAAAAATATTCTCTAGGGTTTGGTACCTTCAATTTGACCATCAGAACCCATTTTGACCTAAAACATAGTCCTAGACAGACATTTGCCCTAATTTAGGTTTTTGCATAAATTACCCATTCAAACTAGGTAAAAACTAAAATACAACTTCACCATTGGATTCCTTAGGTCAAAATTAGGTTTATATTGAAATTTAGGCTCAATGTGAGATTGTCTTGACCTAGTTTGCAATTTGGTCCTCTCTGATCACACATATGCCCTTAACTTTCAAAATGATTACAAAAAGGCCCCTAAATTTGTCATCATTTTCACAAATAGGTCCCTACCTCCATGAATCCTATTCCTACAAACTCCGGAGACCTAAATTTGCCAAGTTCTCCTTGATTCCTTGACGAATTCCTCTCAGATTTGAAAGGGAAGTTCGTCAAGGAATTCCCTTCCTTTTGAGCCAATTCCCACACCCTAAAACCTTCGCAATCTATCATGCAAATGCATCAGATATTTAGGTATCCTAGAAAACTCCTATTCCGACAAGCATTCCTAACTTGGAAGCTTGTCTTCTAAGCACAAATCGACCTCCAAAGCCCTATATAAGCACGCCCAGATCAAGCCGAACTTCCCAAGCTTGATTTCGACTAGATCTACCCTAAATTCTTCCCTCCTAATCCAGCTAAAAGGCTCCTCAAGCTCTGGTGACTCTCCCTACCTCTCCTCGTCATCTGACCATAATATTGGCGGCAGATACTCCTTCCTCATCTTCCTCCTCGTCACGCCATACCAGCGAGTGCTCCTATCTTCATCATCGCTGTTTCCTTCTCACCGGAGTCACCTTCCTCCCTAGCACTGACCACACCACAACCGGCGTCGCCTCTACCCCTCTTCGTCTGCCAATCACCTAGATAAGTTCCTTAACTCCTCTACTTCATTTACACACCAACCGCACTTCATTTCGATTGCCGTATCACACCGATCACCTTCACCTTCCTCCACTTCGACCAGACCTTCGGCATGGCTCCCCATTCATTTCACTACTCTAAGCACCTCTCCAACCACCTCACGACCTCCGCCGTGCTCCACCCTTCAAAACCCCCATCCTATTTCGCCTTATTACACCTCCAAACCCTCTACCGAACACACCCACCTCCGTGCACCAACTCTGACACTGTCCGGCCACCACAGTCATCTTGACGACATGCCGCACACACCATCGCATCCACCGTGCTATGGCGAAGCCTGCTGAACCTTCTAACGAGGTCAGAAGGCCGTGTTCTTCATTTCTGGTCTTCGCTGCCTCGACCGTCATTAGCGAAGCTTCGAGCGAAGCTTGAAGCTCACTCCAGCACTTGCAGGACCCAGATGAAGCCCCAGGAATAGCGAAACATCTCCAGGATCGCATCCTAGGGGCCAATTTGGCTCTTTGACTGGGCCTTTGGCCGCAAGCGTGCGAAGCAGTAGCTGTAGTTGCATGCAGAGGAAGGGAGGTGGGATTAGTCCCACCTCGAAAGTTGACAAGCACCCGTGCCTGCATAAATTGATTTTGTCATGTAGGCTCTTCGCCTCCTAGCCACGGGGTGAGGTCCCATACACCTCCACGCACCTCTCCCGTGACACTTCTCACACAGGTCCGATGCATCCGATTATTTGCCTAGCCGAGCACTCCTCAGCTGCCACTCACAGTCGGTAGCCCTGGTCCTGGGTGCACATGTACCCAATAACCCAACTATCCTGACTGTGGCCCTGGGAGGGCGGATCCTAGAGAGAGAAGAAGAGTGTGCGGGGGTAGGGGTTTTGCTCTCAAGACTAACGCCTGTCACTTAGCTATTTAAGAAACCTCCCCCTTGTGCGTGAAGAGAAAGCAAGAGAGGAAGCTAGAAGAGAAGAAGAAGAGAGAAGGCACAACAAGAAAGAAAAAGAAAGAAGGAATCGCAGAATAAGAGAAGAGAAGGAGAGCAGTTGAGACAAAAGCAGAGAAGAAAGAAGGAAGAGACCCTTGAGTCCCTTGGATGCACTATAGTAATCGGCTGTTTAAGCCATCTAATACAAGCCTGTGCCGTGTGATTGCATACATTTGAGGCTTTATTTCCTCGATTGATACTGTTGATCTAATTGCTATTATTGTGAGGAGTAATTGGTGATTCAAATCACTATTTTACTCCATTCTTTTTGCACATTGATACTTGACATTATTGTTATATCATTCTGAATTAAATCTGATTGCAATTTCTTATATCTTTGATTCAAATTGTGACCTTGAGTTTTAAATTGCCATATTGCTCCCTGTGTTCGACCTTGGACTTCAAATTCGAGTATAAATTATAATTGTTTTTCGCGCTGATTCGACCTATACTGCAACGCATTGATTTTAAAACCCATTTCAAAGAGACTAGAAATAGGTGGAAACTAGGGGAGGGTATTGGAAGCTAAGATGGTCTCATCAGGGAACACATTAGGAGGGGTCAACATATCATTCATTATAAGGAGAGAGAGATGATCGGCCACTACATTTTGCGATCCCACCTTATCCTTGATTTCCAGGTCAAATTCCTGGAGCAACAAGATCCAACGAATGAGGCAGGGTTTCTCATCTTTCTTGTTCGGTAGATATTTGAGTGCTAAGTGGTCAGTGTATACAGTGACATGTGACCCCAACAAATATGAGCGGAATTTCTCTAGGGCAAAGACAATGGCATGAAGTTCTTTTTCAATTACTGTGTAATTCCGTTGTGCATCATCAAGGGTTTTACTAGCATAGTAGATCACAACAGGCTTCTTGTCAATTCTTTGTCCTAGAACGACCCCCATAGCAAAATCAGAGGCATCTGTCATTAACTCAAAGGGACAATTCAGTCAGACCCTTGTAAATTGGTACCTCTGTGACATCCTTCTTCAACTTATTGAAACTTTGCAAGCATTGGTCATTAAAGTCGAAAGGCTAGTCTTTAGTAAGTAATTGACTTAAGGACTTGGAGATTTGGGAAAAATTTTTAATGAAATGACGGTAAAAACCCATGTACCCCAAAAAAGATCGAATCTGTTTTACAGTAGTGGGAGGTGGGAGCTTAGAAATAGCATCAATTTTAGCTCAATCTACCGCAATTCCCTTTTTGGAGATGACATGGCCCAGGACGATGCCTTCCGGGACCATGAATTGACTTTTTTCCCAATTGAGGACCAAGTTAACTTCTATGCATTTCTGGAGAGTCCTTTTAAGATTTCTAAGACATAGATCAAAGGAATATCCAAATATAGAGAAGTCACCCATGAAGACTTCAAGACATTCACTTACCAGGTCCGAAAAAATTGCAAGCATCCACTGTTGAAAAGTCGTAGGTGCGTTACAATGACCGAAGGGCATCCTTCAAAATGTGAAGGTTCCGAAGGGGCAGGTGAATGTAGTTTTGTCTTAATCCTCAGGATGGACCACAACTTGGTTATAGCTGGAATAACCATCTAGAAAACAGTAATAATCATGTCCGGCTAATCACTCCAATATCTGATAAATAAAAGGGAGTGGAAAATGGTCCTTCTTGGTGGCGATGTTTAGTTTTCGGTAATCAATGTACACGCACCAAGAAGAAGCGGTCGTACTGACTGCATTTCCCCCATGTTCATTAGTGACAACTGTTAGTCCAGCTTTTTTTGGAACAACTTGCGTGGGACTAACCCAGGAGCTGTTAGAAATGGGGTAGATGATATCAGCATCAAGCCACTTTATAGTCTCCTTTTTTACCACCACCTGCATATTATGGTTCAAATGCCTTTATGGTTGGTAGGAGGGGCAAGAATCATCCTCAAGATATATGCGATGGGTGCAATAGGACGAATCAATACCCTTAAGATCAAAAAGGGTCCAACCAATAGCTTCTCTATGTTTACTCAAAACCTGGAGAAGTTTTTCCTCTTAGGCCCAAGTAAGTCCAGAATTAATAATCAGGGGCATGGTATGGTTTGGTCCAAGGAAAACATATTTATGGGAGTCGGGCAAGGGTTTTAAGTCAAGTTGGGGGCTTGACTCCGAGATGATTTTTGCTTTTTGATCCAGGGGTGAAGTGAGGGGGAGGGAGTTAGATGAAGAGTCATGTGGAGAAGGTGTGGTTAGGGTGGGTTAAATCAGATTATTCAGGAATTGTGTTAACTGCAAAGCATGAACCAATGTATGAAATTTTCATTGTTTCCTCCACTAAATTTTCAATCTTAGAATCTGAGCCATAAAAGAAATTTGGTTCTTGGAAATGGCTAGAAGCTTGGAAAATATCTAGGGTAATAGACTCACCGCTGCACATGATTTTCATCTTTCCATAATCGCAATCAGTATTTGCCTTGGCGGTGGCTAAGAATGGTCTTCCAAGAATTATGGGGGCATTCTTTAAAGCTTCTGGTACCTCTATATCCAAGACCAAAAAATCTACAGCAAATAGACAATTTTTAACCTGGATAATGACATCCTTGATAATCCCCCTTAGTTTGATTGTAAATCAGTCTGCTAATTGAAGTGTTACCTCGACATGCTTTAATTCACCGATCTTAAATTCCTCAAAAATGATAGTGGGGATGTGATGGGAACACCATCATGAGTCCTAACTAGCTCACTTTGACCCAAAAAAGAGAACAAAAGCTCCAACATAACCTAGAGAAGGGCCTCATTCAAGGAATAACTATTCTGAGAGGAAAACATGAAATAAAGGGTAAAATTGTAATTTTACCATTGAAGTACATCAACAGGATTTCTCAAGAGATAAACATAGGTCAATTGATCTTAACAAGATAAAAAGTGAGTTGGTTCAGTCAGAAATGGGTTCATGTGCAATCTAAGAATTAAATGACATCTTGTAACCCTAAAATAGACTCACTTAATTCAATAAGGTTATGGTCTGAATAAAAATAAACTAAACCCTCTAAAATTCATGGAAAAATATCCCCTAGGGTTTAGAACCTTTAAATTGTCCTTTGGAACCTATTTTGACCTAAGTAGGGGTCCTAGCTAGATATTTGACCTAATTTGGGTTTTTGTGTAAAATGTCTAGTAAAACATGGTCAAACATAAAATCCAACTTCACCGTTGGATTCCTTAGGTTCAAATTATGTTTGTACCAAAATTTGGACCTAAGGAGAGGTCACCTTGACCTACTTTGCAAAATAATCCACCCAATTACATTTTGACCCCTAGCTTTTGAAAATCATTACGCCGACCCCCCTATCCTCATCATAACTCTTTGCAATTAGGTCCCTCTATCATTACAGTGGAGGAGTCCTACTCCAGTGAGGATTCAAGGAGGATTTCTCCCTGATTCCTCAGAGATCCCCTCAGATTTGTAAGGGAGATTCTCTAAGGAATTCTCTATCATCTGAACGTAATTCCAAGGTCTGCTTCGCACCCAATCTCTCGTGTGAACGCACGAGAGATATGGGTATCTCTCACATTCCTTCTCCGGCAAGGATTCTTGCACTTGGAAGCTTGCCTTCCAAGCACAAGAGCCTCTGCTAGATGCTATAAAAAGACTCCCTGATCCAGTCGCTCAAAATAAGCTTGGCTTGGCCGGAGAAAACCCTCTAATTTCTTCCCTTCTCCTTCGGCCAAGTGTCCAGCAGGCTCTGGTGACATCTCCTCCTCCTTCCTTTGTGTCATGCCATACCCGCGCACGCACCTCCAGCCCCTTCGTCGTTGTCGTTCTCCCTTCACTGGAATCTTCTTCTCCGATGGCGGCAGGTACGGCCAGCCACCCTCCTTATCCTTTCGTCCACTTAGTTAGGTTAAATATCTTCCCCTTTGTCCTCTCTTCATTTCCCCCTTCTTTATTTTTACTTTCAACCCCTCGACGCCACAGACCACCACCATCATCCTCATCTCCGGTCGACCACCGGTGAAGGCGCATCCATCGCTCCAAGCTTCCACACACCTCACCATACCCCTCATAACCTCCACCATCCTCCACTAATCACTTTCCCCATCTCCATAGACCGCCAACACATCCACACTTGCCCACCGACCAAACTCACTTTCACGGCCACAGAGCGACCTAGGCACACACGCCTAGGTCGCCCCACAGCCATCCACCTGCTGCAGCACCTTCGTCGTGTCATGGTGAAGCTCCCCATGTGGTTTAGTGAGGCCACAAGGCCATATTGAGTGATCGCAGGTTCACCCCCTTGCCGCCATTGAAGCATGAGCAAGCTTGCTTGCAAGCTCACTCCAGGCTGCAGTGCTCCAGGTTTCCAGGTCCAAGTGATGCAGAAGGAGTGTGCACACACATCGAGACAGAGAACGGTCTTGAGAGAGCACCCAGCCGCAGCAATTCGATAGAGAACCTCTTGCGGATGCGCAAGTGAAGTGGGTGGGACTTTTAGTCCCACCTCAGAAAGTTAGGAGTGCGGTGAGTCATATAAATTGAATTTGTGTTTCTTGCTGGTTGCCTCAGATCTCGAGGTGAGGTCTCCTCGCTCGCTCACCCTCCTCGTTCGTGGCCCACGCTTCGCGGACCTGGCTGCCTGACCCATTTACCTAGCACTCCTCACGTAACACCCACACCGGTGCGCCTGGACCCGGGTGCACATAACCCGACTCGAATATCCGATTGGCTGGCTCTGGGAGAGTGAACCTAAGAGAGAAATAGAGAGAGTGTACGCGGGGGAGGGTAGGGGCAGGTTTTGCACTCGTGTGTGTAGGGAAAGGAAGAAGGAAAAGGAGGCTGAAGGTGTAGCTGCAGAGAAGAAGGAAAGGTGAGAAAGCTAAGGAGGAAAAGCAAAGGCAAAGCTAAAGGCAGAAATCAAGGAGGAAGAAGGAAGGATAAATCAAGGCAGAAGACAAGGAAAAAATACGGGCACTGTAGTAGAGAAGGTGCGGCTGAAGAAAAGGCTAAGGAAGAAGCTGAGGAAGTTAAGGCAAGAAAGAAGAAGAAAAGCAAAGAAGAAAGAAGCTGAAGAACAAGTCAAAGAGAAGAGTCAAAACACTTTTTATCCAATTCTTCTCAATCTCTCTATTTTGCTACATTTTATAATTCATAAACTCCTGCATTATATTCTGAATTAGATTTTGAGTAGATTTAAGTGTTCAAATTACATTGATTGAGATTAGTGAATAAATTCCATTTGCTCCCTGTGTTCGACCTTGGACTCAACATTCGAGTAATAAAAATTGTTATTTGTTTACAAAGCGATTCTAACTATACTACGACGTGACATCATTTATCTTTTATAAACCGATCTTGCCTTCTGTAAATAGGATGAGATTAATTGAGGCACCGAGATCCAATAAGGCGCAATCAAAAGAAGTGTCATTAATGACCACTTGAACCAGGGGAGCACCTGGATCTTTTCTTTTCAGAGGCAGTTTGCTTTGCACAACTGAACTTACTGTCTCTAGGAGAATCACCTTTCCTAGGTTTCTTAGCTCCTTCTGGGGGTACACAAATCTTTTAGGAATTTTGGAGTAGGCAGGGATATATTTAATGGAATCTAGGAGGGGGCTATTTATTTCTACTTGCCCAAAAAGATCCATCAATTCCTTATCAGTGGGCTCAGATTTCTTTTTCTTAGTGTGTGAAGAGTGAAGAGCTCATGGAAAAGGTATGTAATTTTCCTATTTTTCACTTTCAGGTTCCTCAACGGGGTTAGAGGAGGGGGAGAGTTGAACTTTTCTTTGTAGTGGGTTTCTTAAGCAGGTAAAGGATCATGAGTAATTTTCCCATTCTTCAGAGTCATTGCATTTGCAATATGATTATTTCTAAGAGGAGGACGGGAGGCCTGATTTTGATTAAAACCCGATGGGTGCTGGGGTGTTGGGTAGATAGGTTGACTAGGATATCCACCTTGATACCGATTCCGTTGATTGTTAGGGTTGGGCATGGGTTGGGATGGCAGGTTTCCAGCAGGTATGTGATTAGGAGTAACCTTTACTTGATGTTGTAAATTGGTGATCATGTGGGTTACTTCAGTCATTTGAGTCTACATTCCCTGCAGAGTCTTTATGACGTGGGTGTTGATATCTTTCTAGGAAGGTCCAGATTAATATGTGTTTTGCCCATAATTCCTAAATTGATTTTGTTTGGGAAACATAACCTGATTTGGGGCTTTCTAGGAGGGATTCGGGTTGGTCCTCCAATTTTGATTGTAAGAATTGGAGGGATTTCTAAATTGCTCCTAAAGAGTTGAAATGTTCTCAGTGGTGGGCTCAAAAAGATTTTGATTCATAAAATCAAATGTCCCAGTTAGATCTTGTGAGTGTTTAGCTGAAAATTGCTGCCCAGTAGGGGTAGCATTAACATTGTGCAGATTTTCTCTTCTGAGAAGGTGAGGGGAGTTAGGGTAAGGATCTTGTTTTTTGGTGAGCTTTTCTTCCATTTCTTTTGGTTTATTTGCATCTGATGCAATCGTTGAGCTATCATGTGTAGATCATCTTGTGTGACTGGAACAAATGTGGATTTGGAGTTAATTTCATTGACTTTGAGTCTTGGGTTGTTGGTTTTACCAAAAGTGTCCATTGAAGCCATATTAAATGAGTTTTCACTCATTTCTTCAAAAAAGAGGTAGGCACTTTCGACATCTTTATTAAGGAAATTACCCTCACATGAAGCATCCACAAATCTTTTTCTTGATCTTCTAATCCATGATAGAAGATCTGCACTAACTGCCATCGTGGAATTTCATGGTGGGAGCAACTTCTAAGTAATTCTTGAAATCACCCCCAAGACTCATGGAGAGGTTCACCAGATTTTTGTTGAAAGGTTGTTATTGATCAACGTAAAGTATTTGTATGATCTATCAGAAAGAATTTTTTAAGAAAAGCACTTTTTAATTGGGGCCAGGTGGTGATAGGACGCTCGACCGCTCTAAACCAATGTGATGCTTTATCTTTTAGAGAGAGAGGAAAAACTCTCATGAGCCACACCTCTTCCTGCACATTGCGGGAACGACTGGTTTGAGTAAGGACAATTAGCTCCTCGAGGTGGTAAAAGGGGTCCTTTCTTTGAAGACCATGGAAATGTTTGATTAGGTTTAGAATGAAGGGTTTAATTTCAAAATTCCCTTGGTGTATAACCACTCTAAGTCTCTCTTCATAATTAGAAGGATCATAGAAATCCTTAAGAGGTATGAGATGTTCCTCGAGTGGCTGACCCGATCTTTCGTTGGCTAGGTTTGCGACTGTCCTAGCCAACTACTGCTGGTTTTGTTGAAGTTGAACCAATTGGTCGACCATAAGAGAAAAGGGGTTTGTATTTTGATTTAGAGGGCCACTCGGCCGTCTAGGGTTTTGTGGTAGCTCCAAATATGAGAGGTTAGGGATGGTAAAGTCAGTTTGTGGGTCAGCTGACGGGTTAGGTTAGCCATGGGATGTGGAAGCAGAATTTTTTGACCTATTTTCCATGTCAAAATTAGAGGAATGATGAGAAGAAGAAAATAAGGATCTTTTGGTGCGTGGGGCAAAATCAAATGGTCCTTGGAGATGTGGGTTTTGGGACCTTCGCCCGTGTATGCACTTGGAAGATGGGGAGGAGGAGAAGAGAGAGAGATGAGAGAAAGTGTGAAAATCAAACAACCAAGCCTAATATGTCTTAAAGTTGACTCCTAAATGAAACCTAAGATTTGTGAACCTGATAAATAAGAAATCAATAAGTGAACCTACTTTCTTAAGATTACCCGACTAGACTAAAAGAGGTGGATTAGGCCCAAGAATTGTTGGAACCTAATTCCATTTCTCTTCTGTGTTTTGGTGTTAACAAAACCATGTTTAAATCTAATGTGTTTATGAAGTATTACAGGTCAAAAGAACCTATAGAGGCAAGCAACAAGATTGCATATAGAGGAAGAAGATTAGAAGACTAGTTTTTGTTGTATTAATTATTTTTGTAGAATCTTTGTATGTCTCCTAACAAGTAAAACAAAATCTAGAAGTTAAAAACAAAGTAGAGATAATTAGGGTTCAGAAATCGTTCATTCACTCGTTTCAAAACTCAAAATCAATTTTTTTTTTTCAAAATCAAGTCGCTTAGAGTAAGTTGGATTTCTCTAAAATTTGACTTAAATGTACAAAATGTGGTACTTGTAGAAAGTACTGGTACTGGTCATAAGTACCGGTACATGCTAGGCATAGGTTTGGGCCTAAGTTCCAAACTGTGAACAAGTACCGGTACTCATCATAAGTATCGGTACCAAGTGGTCATAGTTTGTGCACTTGGTTTTTGCCTGGACCTTACAAGTACCGGTACTAATCACTAGTACCAATACATGTAGGTCACTGGATCCAAATCTGTGAGTTACAAGTACCGGTACTCATCATGAGTACCCGTACCTGGTGACTTAGTTGGGCTAACTGTAAGCAATCAGTACCGGTACCAAAAGTATAGTACCGGTACCAACTAACCGTTGTGACCAATCTGAATGGCTATTTTGCAATTAAATCTATCCTTAATCTTCCCAAATTACCCCTAACGGCTAGTAAACGTAGGGAAGGTGCTTAGTGGGTTATATAAGCACTCCTTGAGTGTCTTTTGCACACAACCAAGAAGCAAAAAAATCCTATCCTTACATGCACCTTCATTTCTCAAATTACTACCTGCAAAAGAGCTTGTCTTGTTGCAATTCTCTCATGGCCATTCTCCACTTGCAACAAGTCTTCAAGGCGATCGTGTTCTCTGAAAAATTCGTTTGTTTTACACCTTAATTTTCTCATTAGATTAATTTACATACTCAAATTAAGCAATGTAATTGTCGGAGACTTAGGAATTAGTTATAAGCTTTTATTTATTTTTTGCTTACACCTGTATCTTTATTTCTTTTCAATATCTTGTAATTGGGTTGAGGTAACCCGTTAATTACCTCAGGTGTTAGTAATTGATTCCTTCCAGATTGAGGGAATCGAGTTAAAAATGCTGAGTCGGGAGACTTAGGTAGTGGAGTACCCAAGTTAGAGGAACCACTATATATCTTGTGTATTTTGTGGTTTGTTTTATCTTGCAAATTTTTTTTTACCACACTATTCATCCCCCCTTCTAGTGTGCTTGTGATTTACAGATCCTACAGGTGGTATCAGAGTAGGTTGCGAATAGAAGAAGTAACAATTCTCTTTCGCAATGGCATCTCTAGTCAAGCGCACCGATGGGCAGTCATCCACACGTCCTCCCTACTTTGATGGGACAGACTATGGATACTGGAAGAGGAGGATGCAAATCTTCCTAAAGGCCATGGATGAGGATTCATGGACTCTTATTCAAGAGAAATACATGGATCTCAAGCCGCAAGAAGGTGTTGTCTGGACTACAGAACAAAAGAAAAGGATCGCAGGAAATGTGAAAGTGATGAATGCACTCTATTGTGCATTATCAAGGGAAGAATTTAACTGTATCTCTGCATGTGGGTTTGCATATGAGATATGAAACACGTTACAAGTCACCTACGAAGGTACAAGTAATGTAAAAGAAACACATATTTCTATTCTAACAAAAAACTATGATTGTTTTAGGATGCAGAAAGGTGAAACAATCAAAGGAATGTACACAAGATTTGGAGAAATCATAAATCCAATGAAGAACTTTGGAGTCAAGCTGAAGGAGGAACAACTTGTAAGGAAGATCTTGAGATCCCTTACAAGTGATTGGTCTCCAAAGACCACAACCACCCAAGAGGTGAAAGACCTTTCTACTCTCTCCTTGGATGACTTGATTCGAAGTCTCATGGTATATGAAGTTCAATTGGAAAATATGAAGACTGAAGAAAAATCCATCAGCAAGAAAAAGGTGCTTTGATTGTGCAGCAATCATAGGTCTTAATTGACCTAAATTAGGCTGGTACTTAGCATAAGTTAGGACAGTTCACGCATGCATATGCATTACTTGCATCCTTACTGCTTTCTTTTATCTATGTATAAAATAATGCTATAATGTGCTAATTAGGTGCATTATGTCAATTACAAGTAATAAGCTGACTAAAAGAAAGATCTAAAGCTGAATCTGAAGAATAAAGAATAACTGGAGTTGTAGCAGAGCTGGAGCAGAAGACCTAGAATAGGATGTAGTAGACAATAATGTAAGGGGTTGAGGTATGCTATTCTATTTAAGTAGGAATAAAGAAGTAAATTATGAAGAACTTAGGACCATCCTAGCCCTAGCATAGCCTAGAAGCTTCCCTAAGCCTTAGCCACCCTTAGATTAGGTCACCACACCCTAGGAAACCTTAAAACCCTAATTCTAGCCTCTATCTGGACATCCAGATGAGTTATAGTACATCCAGAACTCTTAGCCAACTCCTGCACACCTTAAACCCACTTCTACAGTGTTATTTGAAGTCCAGACACTTGGTCAGACGTCCAATTTCTGCAGAATACCCAAGATAGAACCTAGAAACCCTCCTGATTCTCATTGGATGTCCAGACAACAAGTCTGGACTTCTGATTTTTCACTATAAGATGTCTGACACTATTATTAGATGTCCAGAACTGCCCTCCAAACCCTATTTTGAGATTCAAGCCTTGATATTGGATCTCTAGCTCCCTAAACCCAATTCTAACCCCCTAGGAACCTAAATTAAGGTGCCATAACCCTAGTACATCACCTCTAGACCTCCCTAAGGACCTAATTAGGTCCTCACTAAATCTAATTGACTTGGATCATGGTCCATCTCTTCAGCCTATTCAATTGGACTCATTCAATCCAATTGAGCCCTGATCTTAGCACACACTGCCCAATTGGACTCAGTGAGATTCCAATTGACCTAAACCTAACTTAATTGAATTATTTTACTCTCAATTAGGTTTCCACACACCAAATTAAACTTGTATTAAGTTTAATTGCACTTTACCTTAGTGAATTAGGGTTTACAATCCTAATTTGAGACCTACCTTGACCTAAACCCACTAGAACTTAACCTAATCAACCTAGCCACATAAGTTTCGACCCATACACACCTAGACACACCCACACACACCATGCACACAAAAATACCTAGCCTAGAGTTCTCTAGAACTCTCGACCATGTGTTGTTGCCTTGGTTGCTAAAATTAGCAATCAATAGCCATTCAATTTTTAGATCCACATTCTGTGGATCTAAAAACCACCATCCATCCTCTCTCTCTCACTCTCTCACGAGCTCCCACCATAGGCCTCTCTAGAGAATTCCATAATTCTCTAGAGAGCTTCCCTTAGGTCTATAAAAAGACCTAAGGGGTAGCCATTTGCACCCATCCACTGTTGGTTCCATTTAGCTTAGTTTCATTCCACATCCACTCCACCTCCATGTCGACGAGTAGCTTCACCATGTCCACCACCACCTCCACGCCAAGATGCTGGATCACCTCTCCAACCTCTCTCCAAGGGCCAGCCTAAGTACCATTGGCCTCCCCTCCTCCTCTCAACCAACTCAAAGGCCATCGGAGCCACCTCCGAATGCCCTTATTTCTGCTAGATTAGATTATAGTTCTTCTTAGATTTACATGCTTTATTTACTGCTTAATAGTGTAGTTCCTTACTTCTCCCCCAATGATGTATGCAAAATACCCCCATAGATTCATGTATGCAGTTGTTTTCTGGTAGCGAGTAGTTTTATTTCCCTGTACAAGCATTCCTCTATCAGTGCTCTGCAACTCTGATATCGTCATCATCTTTTATATATATAAATATATATGTTGAAAATCACCATGTGCCTAGTTATCGTCTTTTGGTATGATTGAAGTTGCATGTCTTAATTACTATCTTTTGGCAACTAGCATGTTGTACATCAATACATAAATCACGATAAACCGGCATGAGATTTTAAGCAAGTCGAGCGAAAGAGATCGATTTTCAATCTATATTTCCATAAATGCCCCCCAGAGACGAACGACCGGGTCTCAAGTCTCGTTACCTTTATAAATATTTTTGTTTGATCGTATTGCGCACTATACTACAATGCTTTTTCTTATAAAAAATGAGCTTTATGAGTCACAACAAATGGTGCCCTTACCAGGGAGGCAATGTCATTTTTGATTTCGATCTTTTGAGCTATCACTAAAAAATCTTCCTCTGCTTGTCTTGTGATGTGCAGGAAAATAAGAAAAATGGGAATCTGCACACGCAATGAGCATAGATTAAAACAAAAATCAGGTGCGCATCTCATCTTAGATTAGGATTTCCCTTTCTAAACCCTAGGTTAGATTTATTTGAAAAAAAAAGAAAAAAAAAGCCTATTTATTATCGTGAAAAAAAGAAAAAAATAAAAAAAATCTTGGTAGTTAGATTAGGTTTCTTTTTTAATCCTAGGTTGGTTTTGAAAAAGCAAAAAAGAATATATATATATATATATATATATATATTTGAAAATCCTTTGACAAAAAAATCCTTTTTGAAAAAAAAAAGAAAAAAGGAAATTTTTGGTGGAAAGTTTGATTTTTAAACTCAAACACCTTTTAAAAGCTTTCTTACCACCCTCTGATTTTCGGCCAGCCTTTAAATCTAGATTTAAAAATTCAATTTCCAAAAAATTATTGAACAAAAAATTATGAAATTCGGGCTAGACCTTCATTTTCAAACGCCACCATCCATTTGAAAAAATTCCATGTACAAAATTTTTAAAAATTTACGAAGTGCAAGGGGGTCAGATTGACGTAGATTTGAAAATTTTCAAAATTCAAAAAGTAATTCCGAGCAATCTGTGAATTTGGTTTGACTAGAAAAGGTGGGGCTTGAAAGCTGATCTCGTTGGCTTTAATTTCCATTTTTTTTCCAAATTTTTAAAGGTCATTTGATATTGTTTCAAAGCAAAAACTCGACTAGGGGTTAAAATTTCAGATCTGACCTCTTGACATTTAAAAATCTCTATAAATTCGATTGAAATAGTAGAAATTATAAAAAAATATTCTATGAAATGATAATTGAAAAAGGAATCTACTTGCCAAATTTCAACTTATTCTAATTCCAATATTTATCATAGAATAGGTCTTAATTTCGTGGTCTGCTGAAGAAGAAACAAAAAAACCCTAGAATTGCATGAACCCTAGGTTACATCTTTAGGGTTACACTCTAGAGACCATACATTTGGGCTAGACTAGACTTAATCAAGTCTAAGGTTTAGCCGATGAGCTTGGTCACCTTGTGGACCACTCACTATAAACCCCAACTGAAGAGAAAAAGGGCTAAAATTAATTTTGAAACACGAAATTAACTCGAATTCGTTGTCATACTATTGGGTGTTTTCAATCTCTCTTGCCAAACCTGGTGACTAAATCTGCGGGGTAGTGTCAAACGACCGCAGCTAAGGGGTAACGGAACCGGAGGCGTAAGCCAAAGGAAGAACCTCCCCTTAGTCCCCTTGTGACCAGACTGGCTGGGTTAGCTTGAGAGGCAGGAATCACTTTCAGTCGATTGTACGGCGAATTTTTCTTCAGGAATTCGAACTTAAAATGGAAAATCTGGTCATCCGATCATAAGGACCATCTGATTGACCAGCCTTAGCCTTGTCTGGCTTGGCTACACCAACTCAGGGGTTGGGTGGTGTATGCAAGGAAGGAGGTCACTTAGATCTCGACTGGTTGGACCTTGGGAGCTGCTCCCAAGGAGGCGAGTCACCTCACCAGGACCATCTTCTCTCCCCACTTCTACTCCCTTAGCCGCAATGGCTAATCCTGGATCTGGACCTAATCAGGATCTAAAAGAGCTAGACCCACGAGCTTATCTGAGAGCCCGGGTTACTGAATCAGGTCAACCTTGGGATTAGAACCTAAGGTGGCGAAGATGACTTTTCGCTTCACCTAATCCTTCTCCTCAGGTTACTGAAATGGTTAACCCATATCCTAACCCTGGATATTATAACCCATACCAGCTGGTTCCTCAAAGGACCTCATCTTATAACCTTGGATATGGATTTCATACTCCTGCTTCTCACCCATGGAATATGGATAGACCTAATTCACCCCCTGGAACCCCTGAAGAACTACTAGTGCATATGCGACCGCATTACATAATACAGAGAGCTATAGCTAGCATTAAGGAGAAGGCTTCATTCTACCTACACAAAATTCAAGCTATCACTGAGTCGAACCAAAGACAAAGCTGGATTCCATATCAACAAGCTGTGATGGAGCTCCTTCAAGGAATAGCAGGGATAACAAGGCTAATTGGACAAAATCGGGAAACTCAAGAACTACTGCTTTTGAGATATCAAGTGGAAAATAGCCTTAAAGACCTCAAAGAATATGAAATGACACGTCGGAAGGGCACACAGAAGATTCTCGGGAGCAGATGCTGGAAGATCATTTAGGGGAAGAAGAATCTAGCTTGGATATGAGACAGGAGCAGGAAGTATGCTGAATGGGTTCGTCTGAGAACTCTAGTCAAGAAATTGAGGAAAGGATTGATATCTCCAGAACTGAGCCACAATCGGATTATCCTAAATCTTGGGAGATACCTCTTGGGTTAGAAAACTCAACTGAGATAAGGGAAGTAGATCTAGTTGAGGATATGGATCTTGAGGCAAACATTACATGCGACACTACTAATCAATCTAGGCCACTTCCCATTGTAGGTGAACCTGTGCTAGAGCCAACATTTTCTGATCTGCACTCTTCTTTCACCTTCATCCCTAATTTGGATGTTAGAGATTTTGAGATGACACTTTCTATCCTTGATCCTGGCATCCGAAGACCTGAAATAGCTATGGATGATTTGACCAAAGAAATAAATATGCTACCTGAGGCAGGAATTACTGAGGAACCCAATGCATATGTGGGTGAAGCTTTGAGTAGAATGAGTTTGGGACGCACCTATCATCCTAGTCAATCTAATGGTTGGCTCGACTCAAAGCCTGAAGAGTCAGCTTCTGATGAATCAGATATGAGTACGGACAAGGACGAAGTAATTTCTGACGAGGATTTTAGTGACCTTCCCACAGATCTTCTACTTTCATGGATACCCCCATATGATCCAGAGCCTAGAGAGGGCATGATCTTTGATGTCAACTATCGTTATGAAGACCCCTATGACTCAAACTTTGGTTCTGAGATACAGTTTGATCTACTCCCTCAGCAACTTCTTGCTGAATTGTGGGACATGATAAATCAGCTGAATCAACATCATGATCCCCCCTCTGATTATCCTCTATTTTCCACCACCACTCCACACTTTCTTATAGCTAGACTTTTTGGAGTAGGGGTGCACAATTAGCTGGTTCGCATCTCCAGACCACTGATTTTGGGAGCATACAAGCATATCTTTCTCTTAATCTTGACCAGCTCCTATGCTAGAACTGATACATCTGATTGAGTTTTCGCCCAGCTGGAGGCATTAAACTCAGCATCTATTCCACATCCATCACCTAATACATATTCATTTTTATACATAGCATATTCTTCTTTTAGCATATTTTCTTTCTGCATATTGCATACTATCAGGTTGGCCGGTGCTGATATTTTCAAGAGCAATTCTTGGTGACTTCTACCCACTCATCCTTTATCAAATTTATTTTCTTTTTATTCATGCATGAGGACATGCAAGAACTTAAGCATGGGGGGGTAGATATAGTAAAACTGAAAAAATTTTATGCCAACCCTTAGGAAAATCTTGGAGCTACATGTTACACGTACTTTAGGATCCTAAATAAAAGAACAGCCGACTCCACCTCCAATGCTTGCATTGGAGCTAGAAATCGTCTGCAACAACCATTTCTGACTCACCCGCTCACCCTTCCTGTTATGAAATTTAGGATCAAGCTAAATGTAACCCGATACGGGAATTTCATGAAGTATAAATATACGAGGTTATTTGTTTATAGCATATATACATATTGCATTCATGAATAAGATTATCTTATTAAGAGAATGCATTAGGGATTTTATCCTCTAGTTGATTCCTATAATCTGGAATCCAGTATAATTTTTCACACACGTAGAATTTGCAATGGATTCACGGTGAAGGCCGATAAACTTCTTCTCCTGAACCCCTGGACATTGTTTTGGGAGCTAGGCAGATTTTCTTCCAAAAATCCACCAAGTAGTGTGAGATGAGAGTATAGTGTACTAGTGCTCCAAGATTAGTGCAAGGAATCCGGAATCCTAGATAATTAGGTGATGATACTCAGAGATAAGGTATAGTTTTCTCTCTCGGTTCCTGCATATACATTTTGTGTGAATTTTGAGAGGCACCAAATAAGGAAAATACGTGGAGAGCGAGTTTTCATAAAACTAGGGCTAAGGTGATGGTTATGACCATTATTTACGAAATCTTCGGCTGAAGGAGGGTATTGATATCAAGGTCAGAAATACATCGTCCTATCCATCTCTCCTGGTGTTGTGAGTAGGCACTTCCACTAAATAAGCCACCCAATGTCTCTTCAGTACCACCAATCCCTAATAATGCCTCCTCAATAAAGTTCATGAATGTATGCTAGCGTGTGTTGTGTTGAAAAAATTTAAATAGAAAAAAAAAGAAGAAAAAGAAGAAAAAAAAGAAAGAAAAAAAAATTAGAAAAAGAAGAAAAAGCAAGAAAAAATAGTGTGTGAATATTTAGTGTTTATTTCAGTTGCATTGAGGCAATACCACCTAATAAATTTGAGACCCACCAAATATGGCCTTAACCTATTTTTCTGTGTTTCTGACCGCCCGAATACTGGTTGAGGAATTCTGACTTTGTGTTAGAGTTATGGGAACTCAATTAAAGTGTTAATGCCAAGTGAGACTACCAAATACAGGTCATATGTGTGAATCTGGTGAGATTGTGTGCTCTAAGAAAAAGAAAGAAAAGAAAAGAAAAAGAAAAAGAGAATGAATACAAAGGAACCAAAAAAGAAAGCATAGTTTTCCTTGTCTTTCTCTGAGTTGAGTTACGTAATAATTTGGGAATCTAGATTCTGAAGTACTAATTTCTATGTAGCACCAAGTTAGAGTTAGCCACAAAATATATAATCTTTTCCCTCTAAGATTCTCTACCTAAGCTTAAAGTCGGGTGGAATTCATAGAATATCTTGAATACCTCGAGGGAAGAAGTTCGCCTATCCCGCTAGAATTTTTTCTAGGGGTCAAGTACAGGCTTTAGAGGTAAATTAGTTTTTCACTCGAATCCATTGCAAAAGCTACATAGCTACACTTTCACGATTGTCTGGATTTCTAGAGCATAGGATGAAAACAAAAAGGAGAAAAATCTCTAGGCATACACTTGATAAAATAATAAATCCCTTATGGACCCTTCTGTGAATAATTTAGTCTTGCATTTGCTAGGGACTAACAAGATTTAGGCATGGAGGTATGATTTCACAGCAAGCATAGGTCTTAATTGACCTAAATTAGGCTAGGACTTAGCATAAGTTAGGACAGTTCATGCATGCATAAGCATTACTTGCATCCTTACTGCTTTCTTTTAGCTATGCATAAAATAATGCTATAATGTGCTGATTAGGTGCATTATGTCAATTACAGGTAATAAGCTGACTGGAAGGTAGAACTAAAGCTGGATCTGAAGAAAAAAGAATAACTGGAATTGCAGTAGAGCTGGAGCAGAAGACCTAGAATAAGATATAGTAGATAATAATGTAAGCGGTTGAGGTATTCTATTCTATTTAAGTAGGAAAAAAGTAGTAAATTATGAAGAACTTAGGACCATCCTAGCCCTAGGATAGCCTAGAAGCTTCCCCAAGCCTTAGCCACTCTTAGATTAGGTCACCACACCCTAGGAAACCTTAAAACACTAATTCTAGGCTATATCTGGATGTTCAGATGAGTTATAAGACGTCCAGAACTCTTAGCCAACTCATGCACACCTTAAACCCACTTCTACAGTGTTATTGGACGTTTAGACACTTGGTCAGACTCCAATTTCTGTAGAATACCTAAGACAGAACCTAGAAACCCTCCTGATTATGGTTGGATGTCCAGACAACAAGTCTGGACTTCTAATTTTTCACCATAAGACGTCTGACACTATTATTAGATGTCCATAACTGCCCTCCAAACCCTATTTTGAGATTCAAGTCTTGATCTTAGATCTCTAGCTCCCTAAACCCAATTCTAACCCCCTAAGAGCCTAAATTAAGGTGCCATAACCCTAGTACATCACCTCTAGACCTCCCTAAGGACCTAATTAGGTACTCACTAAACCTAATTGACTTGGATCATGGTCCATCTCTTCAGCCTATTCAATTGGACTCATTCAGTCCAATTGAGCCCTGATCTAAGCATACACTGTCCAATTGGACTCAGTGAGAGTCAAATTGACCTAGACCTAACTTAATTAAGTTATTTTACTCTCAATTAGGTTTCCACACACCCAATTAAACTTGTATTAAGTTTAATTGCACTTTACCTTAGTGAATTAGGGTTTACAACCCTAATTTGAGACCTACCTTGACCTAAACCCACTAGAACCTAACCTAATCAACCTAGCCACCTAAGTTTCGACCGATACACACCTAGACACACCCACACACACCATCCACACAAAAATGCCTAGCCTAGAGTTCTCTAGAACTCTCGACCATGTGTTGTTGCCTTGGTTGCTAAAATTAGCAATCAATAGCCATTCAATTTTTAGATCCACATTCTGTGGATCTGAAAACCACCATCCATCCTCTCTCGCTCACTCTCTCATGAGCTCCCACCATAGGCCTCTCTAGAGAATTCCATAATTCTCTAGAGAGCTTCCCTTAGGTCTATAAAAAGACCTAAGGGGTAGCCATTTGCACCCATCCACTGTTGGTTCCATTTAGCTTAGTTTCATTCCACATCCACTCCACCTCCATGCCGACGAGTAGCTTCACCATGTCCACCACCACCTCCACGCCAAGATGCTGGATCACCTCTCCAACCTCTATCCAAGGGCCAGCCTAAGTACCATTGGCCTCCCCTCCTTCTCCTCTCAACCAACTCAAAGGCCATCGGAGCCACCTCCGAATGCCCTTATTTCTGCTAGATTAGATTATAGTTCTTCTTAGATTTACATGCTTTATTTACTGCTTAATAGTGTAGTTCCTTACTTCTCCCCCAATGATGTATGCAAAATACCCCCATAGATTCATGTATGCAGTTGTTTTCTGGTAGCGAGTAGTTTTATTTCCCTGTACAAGCATTCCTCTACCAGTGCTCTGCAACTCTGATATTGTCATCATCTTTTATATATATAAATATATATGTTGAAAATCACCATGTGCCTAGTTATCGTCTTTTGGTATGATTGAAGTTGCATGTCTTAATTACTATCTTTTGGTAACTAGCATGTCGTATATCAATACGTAAATCACCATAAACTAGCATGAGATTTTAAGCAAGTAGAGCGAAAGAGATCAATTTCAAATCTACATTTCCATAAACGCTTCCCAGAGACGAACGACCGGGACTCAAGTCTCATTACCTTTATAAATATTTTTGTTTGATCGAATTGCCACTATACTACGATGCTTTTTCTTATAAAAAATGCGCTTTACGAGTCACAACAAGCTTGCATTTAAAGCTTTAAAGGAGGAGTCGGACCCCGATAATTCCAACTCCGATGAAGAAGAGGAGCTTGCTCTTCTAACGGGAAGATTTAGAAGATTCATCTGAAAAGAAGGTAAGAAAGTGAATAAATTTACAAATGACATTATTTATTTTGAGTGCAAGAAGAAGGGACACGTATGAAAAGATTGTCCAATGATCAAAAAGAAGAAGGAAGAAAAGAAGAAAGACAAAGAACTCGATCGGAAGAAGAAGATTTCAAGAAAGGCATACAAGGCAACTTGGGATGATAGTGATTCCAACATGGAATCATCTTCTAAGGAATCCGAAGAAACAAAAGTTGCACATCTCTGTTTAATGGCGAACAATGATAGTTCAGAAAATGAGGTAGAATCTGAAGTTACTTTTAATGAGTTATTACAAGCATATGAAGATTTGTATCATAAAGCTAGGTTAATTAAAAAGGAAAATAAGGTCTTGCATGATAGTTATAAAACCTTAGAAATAGAGAAATCTTGTTTAGAAATAGAGCTAGAAATGTCAAAAGAAAGTAATAATCAATTGCATGCTAAAATAGTAGAATTAAAAGATATTTATTAACATTTTGAGGACACTTTGAATAATCTAAAAACAACTAAGCTGAATACAAAATTTTGTAATAATTTAAAAGCCAAATTCAATAATAAAAGGAACACACAAAATAAATCACATGCACCTAGACATGCATGGATTTATCAAAAGGTCAAGAATCCTAAGAATTATGGATCTAACACTAAAGTGATCTATAAACCTAAGGATTTGAAAGGTACTAACCGTCAAAGACCCAAAAGAAAATGGGTACCTAAAATAGATTTAATAAATTATTTTGCAGGTCAAGAAGGGCAAATGGATCTTAGACAGTGGATGTTCCATGCACATGACGGGACACTCCGACCTCTTTATCAAGTGGACCAGAATTGAAGATGGAGGACACGTCAAGTTGGGCGACAACAAATGTTGTCACATTATTGGTGATGGTACAATAGGTAATTCTTCTAAGCAGGTACGTAATGTTCTATTAGTAGAAAATTTAAAACATAACCTGCTTAGTGTTAGTCAAATATGTGATAATGGATGTGATAATTTGTTTACTAAAATTGGATTTAAAATATTAAAAGAAGGAACAAATACGATTTTAATTGAAGGCTTTAGATATGAAAATATCTATGCCCTTCATTTTTCATAAGAGAAATTTGTAAAATGTCTGCTTGCCCCCCATGTTGAAGTAGATCTTTGGCACTGTAGGCTAGGTCACATTAATCACAAACATCTTAATAGATGAGTTAGTAAGGGGCCTACCCAAACTAACTTATAAAAAGGATGTTTTGTGCAAATCTTGTAAACTCGGAAAAATGCATAATACTTCTTTTAAACCTAAAGGCTTAGTTTCAACAACACGACCTTTAGAATTGTTACATCTTGATTTATTTTGACCAACACGATTTGAGAGTCTAAATGGATCAAGATTTTGCCTAGTTATTGTTGATGACTTCTTTAGGTTCACTTGGGTCATCTTCTTGAAACATAAGGATGACTCATTTGATTCCTCCCTAAGTCTTGCTCGAAGACTTCAAAAGGAAAAATCATTCTCTATTCTTAGACTTAGGACAAATCATGGGGGTGAATTTGAAAATGAAGAATTTTCAAGTTTTTGTGCTAATTCTAGCATAACCCATGAATTTTCATTTCCTCAGGCACCATCTCAAAATGGTGTTATTGAGCACAAGAATCACACTCTACAAGAATGCACCTGAACCTTGCTCTTGGAGTCTGGGCTTCAAAAATATTTTTGGGCAGAAGCCATTGATATGACATGTTATGTTCTTAATAGAACTCTTTTAAAGCCTATTATTAAGAAAATTCCATATGAGCTTTATTATGAGAAGTCTCCTAGGATTTCATATTTTAGGGTGTTTGGAAGTTGATGTTATTTATTAAACACCCGTGATCGGCTTGATAAGTTTGATGCTAAAGGTGATGAAGGCATTTTTATTGGCTATTCAACAAGAAGCAAAGCTTATCGAGTCTTTAATAAAAGAACTTTTGTCATAGAAGAATCCTTGCATGTTTCAATTGATGAAACAAACTTAGGTGAACCTAAACCAAATCATTTAGATTCTGATGATGAAGATGCCCCCTTCATCGATGTATCAAAAATGGAAGATACACGAAATGTACATGATCTTCCAAAAGAATGGGTACTCCATAAAGATCACCCTCAAGAACAAATCATAGGTGATATTGAACATGGTATAAAAACCCGATCTCACTTTAGAGCTAATTTTGTCCTTAATGCCTTTGTTTCACAACTTGAACTGAAGAAAGTTAATGAGGGATTAAAGGATGAATCATGGGTTGTAGCTATGTAGGAAGAGCTACTTCAATTTACTAGGAATAATGTATGGAACTTGGTACCCACCCCTGAGGGAAATTCCATCATTAGAACCAAGTGGCTATTCCAAAATAAATTGGATGAATCTGGTTCAATAATTAGGAATAAAGCAAGACTTGTAGCTCAAAGCTATAACCAACAGGAGGGTATTGACTTTGATGAGACATATGCTGCTGTTGCTCGCTTGGAGTCCATACGGATGCTACTTGCTTTTGCAAGTGCAAAGGACTTCAAGCTATATCAAATGGATGTTAAGAGTGCCTTTCTTAAAGCCTATATTAAGGAAGAAGTTTATGTTCATCAACCTCCTGGGTTCGAGGACCTAGCAAACCCAGAGCACGTATACAAGCTCAATAAGGCTTTATAAGGACTTAAACAAGCTCCCAGGGTCTAGTATGATAGGCTTAGGACCTTTCGTCTTCAGCACGGATATAGGATTGGAGTTGTTGATTCAACTCTTTTTGTAAAAGAAGGAGATGACATCCTATTGGTTCAAATATATGTTGATGATATTATATTTGGATCAACTAAGGAGTCCCTATGTCAACATTTCTGAGACTATGAAGACTGAGTTTGAAATGAGTATGATGGGTGAACTCAGATTCTTTTTAGGACTCCAAATTCAACAATTAGACACAGGAATTTACATTAGTCAAACAAAATATGTTCTTAAAATTCTCAGGAAATTTGATTTTGAAAATGTAAATGGCAAAGAGACTCCGATTGCTCTATCTGCTTCTCTTGGTGAAGATTTATCCGATAAGAGAGTAGATGAAAAGATATACCGAGGCATGATAGGTTCACTACTGTATCTTACAACTTCTAGAGATGATATTCTTTTTGCTAAATGTTTATGTGCAAGATTCCAATATGAACCCAAGGAATCTCATTTTAATGTAGTAAAAAGAATATTTAGATACCTAAACAGCACAAAAGACCTTGGTCTTTCCCATCCTAAAGCACAATCCTTATATTTATTATCCTATAGTGATACTGACTATGTAGGGAGTCGGACAGACCGAAAGAACACTAGCGGCACATGTCATTTTATTCGAGAATCTCTAGTCTCATGATTCTCTAAGAAACAGACTTGTGTTTCACTTTCTACTACTGAAGCAGAATATATTGCCGCTTTACTTGCTTGCTCTCAGGTCATTTGGATGAGACAAACCTTGTTCGACTTTGGATTGATTTTATGCGAAATCCAAAATTTTATGTGATAATACAGGCACAATAAATTTATCCAAAAATCTAGTTCATCATTCACGTACCAAGCACATAGATGTTAGACATCATTTCCTTAGAGATAATGTGCTTCAAAGATCAATTCAATTAGAATTCATTGACACACAAAACCAATTGGTAGACATCTTTACAAAACCTCTTGCAGCCGAAAGATTCTGCTTTATAAGAAGAAAATTAGGGCTTTGTACAATAAAAGATATTCAAAATTAATAAGTTGATTGCTATGGAACTTGTTTGGATTTATAAAAATCTCTGAGGGTCTCACTGCAATTTACCCACATTTTTCTTAAAAAGGAAAAGGGGTAAGCTGTAATATTTGCATATGTCTGGAAATATTAGGGTGATGTTTACAATATGATTACTTAACTTAGGTTGTTGACTACATTATTTTTCAACACCTAAGTTGTCAATTTCATTTCCTTCAACCACTTAAGTGGTCATGTGACTAGCACATGACCCATCCCGTATAAAAGAGGCCAAGTGCAAACGCTTACCTCATTTTGTCACTTGCAAACCTTAGCCCTCTTCACAAGAGCCTCTTCAAGCCCTAGCTAAGAAGAGATAGACTATCTCCAAGCCTCAACTCTAGGTACACTTTTATCTTCTCATCATTTCGTGCTTCTTTGAGCCATCTTGCATCTTGTTTTTTTTTCTCTCAAAACCTTTTCTACTGTTGCACTCCATTCATGTCGAGTACCAGGTGGTACCAGTACTCATCACTGGTACCAGTATTAGCTTGGCGTAGTAGTGCCTGCTTTAGTGAGCAGGTACCAGTACTAGCTTAAATTTCTGGTTGGAACAGAAACCAACTAGTACTGGTACATGTAGGCTTAAATGTATTTTTCTTTATACAAACACATGAAAGGAAGTTGTCTATATTTCTAATTATTTTCCTGTTCCTTGTTATTGCATGTTTACATATGGCACCTAAATCAAAAAGTAAGGGAAAAGCACCTCAAGATGCTTTTCATAAGTTCTGCATTAATGAGGATGCTAAGTCAAAATTTGATTAGTATAAAGGATTAAAACTCCATCATTGTAAGCCAGTTGAGTGGAAAGATTTCTCTCTTCAACTCTTTAGTTTTACCACTCACCTTTCAAAACAAAAACTTATGCATTTCTTTGATGAATCATTCTTTGCTGATATTCCTGGAGTATATCCTAATGTTAATTGTTTATTCTTTGCTAATCTCCAAGAACAAGAAAACCGAGGTCATTTTGTCGTAACAACAAATGTTTTTGGTCAAAAAATCACCATCACACCTAAATTCTTGTCAACCATCACCGAATGTCCTAATGAAGGTCATGCATTTAGCACACTTAAGGAGCAATTTCCTACTCATAAAATCCATGAAACTCTTTTGCTCCCTAATTGTTAGGGCAAAGCATTGGTTACCCCAAATATGACCCTTTTTGCTTGCGTCCTCTTTTGTATCTTAGCATGGAATTTAAGGGCTAAAAATTCAGGGTTTCACAAAATACCTGTTGATATTTTACCCTTAATTTATGCTATCATTACTAGTTTTCCATTAAATTGAAACACAGTTTTCATTCAATTTCTTAGACCCCATTACCGTGCATCAGCTTTACCATTGGATATTTTGGTGTCACACATCCTTCATAAAAATAAAATTGACCTCTCCAATTTTACTCCTCTCAGAAAAGTGGCCTCTTTTAAATGGTCCACTCTCCGAAAAATGGGAGTGAAACCTGCTAAGGAGGAATCCTCCAGTGATGACGAAGAAGAAGTTGATCCAAATGCTCAATCTTCTTCTCATCCACCTTTTGAATCATCCTCCACTTTCATTCCTATAACCTACCCATATCCAGAAGCAAAAACAGCTTGGGTGAATCTATCTAATGTGTCTGGAACTGATCCCAATTTGATAAATACCTTCAACTACATTGGTAAAAATTTAACCAATCTAAATTTTTCCTTCTGTCACATGGAATGCAAATTCCATGATCTTTCTCTTTCTATTAAGTCCTCCCTTGTCACTTCTTCCACTCAACAACCTAAACAAAGGAAGCAGGCTCAACCAAAAGCACCTCAAGAGTACAGTGAAACAAGGCAGAAGCATTTTCAAGATCCATCCATGTATCAATGGCGGAAGAACCTGTTCTTCATGATGAAGAAGAAGAAGACACAGAAGAAGAAGTTTCTTATGAAGAAAGTGATGTTGATGATGAAGATGAAGACGACAACGATAATGATGAAGACAATGATGATGACGACAACAATGATGATGATGGTGGTGGACATGTGCAAAAGCTAATTAGAAAATGTCCTAGAAATTAGCTTAATTTTTTCATTTTGATGCTTGTTAAATCTGTATGACTTTTCAGACAATTATATGTCAAGTTTGTTTCAAGACTTATCTTTATGAACTTTATCGTGTTTTGATTCATGCTTGGTTGTTTATGAAAAATTGTTGCTTATTCATGTATCATGTTGTTAAGACCCGAGGCATCAAAACACTTTAAGATGTCTAGGAGTTGGTTCAGATGTCTGGATGCCTTCCTAGATGTCTGGAAATAAATTTTTGCATGCGTACGATCGCGAGTTTGCGCACGTGCCGCGCGCAGACTGAAACCCGCCACCCTCTTCTTTTTCTTTCCCCTCGCCGACCTGCAGATGCCTTCCCCCAAGTCTACAAATACTCCTCTCCCCTCTCCCTCATTCACCACATCCACTTGTCTCCTTCCTCCAGTGCTAGCGCGAGAGCGAGAGTGAGAGTGAGCCGCCACTGCTGCCAGGTGCAGTGGCAAGGAGAGGTGCAGCGAGAAGGAAGAGGAGAGAGCACGCGTGCCATGAGGGAGAGAGCTCGCTGGAGCAGCTCGAGGCCAGCCGGCGGGCGCGTGGAGGAGCGTTGTGCTAGGGCGGTTCCCTGGTGCTGCTGCAGCTCAGGCAGCGGGCGGACGAGCACGATATGGCCGCGCGCAGTGGGAAGAAGACGAAGGAGGTTCTGATTCTGGGAATTTTTCCGAGAATCAGACATTTGGACCTACATCCAGACGACGTCGGCGACATTTGGAGGGAGCTCCAGACGATTGAGAGGTACGTATTTCCTCCTATACCTCCTTTTGCGGATACGACCATGCAGGCCGTTCTGCCGAGGTTCTAAGACGTGTCGTGTTGAGGAAATTTTCATTGTGCGTGCAGGATTCATTTCGGGAAGGCGCGGGGACACGCCCTCCCACATAGTTCAGACATCTGGGCAAGGCATCAGACGGCGGAGAGCGTCTCTAGACGTCTGGAGAGGTGGTCGGACATCTGAAACTGGGTCCAGACAATTCAGCTGGATCCTTGGACGTCTGAGGAGTAGCGCAGAGTGAGGTATGACCTGGAGCACTTTTTAAGACATCTGGAAGGTGTTCTAGATGTCTGATTTGAGTCAAAGATATCATTTTTGACCCATTTAGGGTCCGTTCGAAGTCTGATTTCCACGTTTAAGATTCCGTTCTTCTCAGAATTAGTTCCTCTACTTGTTTGAAATACTTTTATTATGTTTTGAGTGGTTCCTTGTGATTGATCCTTGTGTTAGGACCTCATTCTGTTGCAGCTTTGGGGGTTGCGGAGGCACGTGGACCTACCGATCACGCCCCCATTACTCCCGATTTTGCGGGTAGAGTGGCTTCCCTTACTTAATTACAAACATCAATGCATATCTGAAATAAATGATAGATCCTAGGGTGTGGCATGAATCCTAGGACCTGAAAAACTAGATTGAATGATAGATCCTAGGGTATGGCATGAATCCTAGGACCTGAAAACTAGATTGAATAATAGATCCTAGGGTGTGGCATGAATCCTAGGAACAGAAACACTGAAATGAATGTCTTGAATGCCTGAATTACAGTGTTGGATAAGTAGATAGAATAATGATAATTGCCTGTAATTGGATAACAGCTACCTGTAACTTGTAGAGTACTGTTGCTAGTAACTATTACATGTAATTTCTGTTGATTAAAATTAAATACGAGCTTCTTGTATATAAATTGGAAAGGAAAAGAAGTTTGAATGTTGGAAACATGTACTATATGCGACTAAACCTGCAATGATGAAACCTAGTATGGCTTGACCTGAGAAACATGAGCATGAACCCTACGGGGAATTAGGAGTAGAACTCCTGGAAATAAATGGAATGGAACTGGAAAAGTGAATGGGGAAGTGAGCTGGCCCTTTGAGTATGGAGTACCAAGGAGAGCGACTGTCCCCCTCTTTAGTGCAGAGCGGAGCTAGCTGCCCTAGGGTTAGGACCCGGGGTTAGGATTGGCCACTTTGTACCGACTCTGTGGCCCTCGCATACACAGTACTGGGGAGAGCTACTAGTGTAGGGAGAGCGCTAGCCACCCCACAGGGCCCGGGGTTTAGTTAGCCGTCCTACACCGAATTGTTAGGCCCACTGGGCAAACCAGGGTAGTCAGCCGAGGGTGCGCGGACTGTGGAGGTGCAAGACCCCTGTTTGGTTACTGTGGAGGGGCTGGACCCCTGTTACTGAGAGGGCTCTGCCCTATACTGGTTCCGTGCTGTGCTTTGAGCGCACCCGTTAATGGAAATGACTGACCGTGTGCCAGTGCAAGGTAGCTACCCATGCGTTTATCGCGCGTGCTGTAGTCACCGTTATGTCTGTCAGCAACCTTGGGGTGGTTGACTGAGGGTAGGACCACCACGGGGGACTCTCCCGGTCAGGAGAGCACCACGTGCGACATCTACTTTTCGGAAAAGACTTCAATCAAGATCGTTCCCACAAGGAACATTCGAGATCAAGAGAAAAACTTGAGAAATAAACAAAGAAAGGGTAAAATAAAGAAAGAAATTAAAACAACAGCTACTTGTTTACCTTTACTGTTTTCTTAGCTAGCTGGTTGCCACTCTACTCAACGTTTCGCTGACGTGTCATACTTGTCACCTTTTTCAGGACCAGGTGTTGAGCAGCCAAAGCCTATGGCTGCGGAGGGTGTTGGGCCTAGTAGAGCCCAGTAGTTGTACTTTTGTTGTACCTATTTTCCTGTAGTAGTGAGTATTCTGTTACACCTTTGTACTCTTTTATTGTAAACTTCATATTTCTGTACCTGTTTTTAATTCTCTACTATTGTGGTGGTGTGTACTGTAGTAGTTCTTTTCTTTACTGCTGTACTTTTGTTACTGTTAGTTACTTGCATGGTGAATGTGGTTTATTTTACTGCTTTTTGGTTACTTTCTCGTTGGACGACTGGGTCTTAGGATCAGTCGAGTCGGTTTGATTCTCGTGTCCTGTAGGGATTCGGGAACCAGGTCGTAACAAGATGGTATCAAAGCAAGGTCATCCCGAGAAGTGAACCAACTGGCTGGAAAATAACCAATTCACGTGCTTGTAACTAGAGTAGCCACCACAACGTACCTTTTGACATCTGTTTTAAGGTTACTTCATTGAATATCGATTAGTATTGATGTCTTTTATGTTCCGTGTTCGCGTCTCCTTGCAGGAGATGCCTCAACTAGGAGGTAGCGAGGTGGGTCGCGGACGTGGCCGAGGACGAGGTCGGAGGGGTAGGCACATTGATCCCGACTCCTCAGTGGACCAGCCACTGCTCCCGGGCATTCAGGCCGAGGACCTCGCCTAGCTGATACAGGACATCGTGTGAGAGGAGCTTCACCCGCCGCCACGAACGCCTCTCCCTGGGGCTATGGAGGGGGAGTCCTCTGTGGGACCACGAGACGGACACAGCGCTAGATGTGGGGCAGAGGGTGGGCCTCCACCACCCCCACCTTCCTCCAGCACTTCCGAGCACGAGGCTTCTTTACCTGGAGGCGTACCAGCTTCTTCACTTCAGCGCCACTATGAGCTTTTTGGACAGTTCTGGAAGCTGAAGCCCCCCTCCTTCAAGGGGGATGAGGACCCGACCGAGGCGGAGGACTGGCTTGAGCAGATCGAGAAGGTATTTGACACCCTTCGCCCCCCTGTGGAGTTCCGCGTGGCCTTTGCCACGTACTAGCTAGAGAGCGTGACACACAGGTGGTGGAGGGCGGTCAGAGGTCAGGAGAGGGATGAGCTGACTTGGGACCAATTCGTCACCCTCTTCTGTGAGCAATACTTCCCCCAGACGTGGCAGAACCAGAGGAGGAGGGAGTTCCACACTCTTCGCCAGGGGAAGATGACCGTGAGCGCGTACCGCACGCATTTCCTGGAGCTATCTCGTTTCGCAGCGACAGCCATGGCTACCGAGGAGGAGCGCCTTTGGAGGTTCACGTAGGGGCTCCGGCCTACTATACGGGGGTATGTCAAACCCCTGAAGCTACCTACATTCTCGAGGGTGGTGGAGGCAGCTATGACATATGAAGAAGCCAACCTGTTCGCATGTGACACTAACAGCGGGCGGAAGAGGCCCTACCAGCCAGACTTCTCACAGGGTCGATGAGAGAGGAGGCATGTGGCACCTGCGAGAGAGCCGTCACGCTTTGCGGGGCCATCAGTGGCCTTTGGGGGCCCCCGACAGGGGCCAACTACCAGCACCAGACCCCCACCCAGCCGTCAGCAGGGACCCACTGAGGGCGGGAGTAGGGTCCCCCATTGCTACCAGTGTGGCCAGTTGGGCCACATCAGGAGGGACTGCCCGTCTAGGGCTGGAGGTTAGCAGATGCTTCCAACGCCGAGCACTGGAGGGCGAGCAGGAGGCCGCGGTTTCCAGGCGCGAGGAGGAGGACAACAGTCGTAGGGAGGTACCGGCCGGCGGCTACCCGTCCAACTCAGAGTGTGGCTGCTTCGTCCGCACCTAGGGCTGAGGGGCGTATCAACGCCCTAACACACAGGGATGCCAGAGCTTCAGGATTAGTGGTGGCAGGTATGGTTTCATTTTCCGGCAGACTTGTTTACATGCTTTTCGATTCTGATGCTACGCACTCATTTGTCTCTGCCAGTTTTGCTGTTAGCTTGGGGCAGGACTATATGTTGTTAGAGGATCCATTCGTGATTAGAGGTCCGGGTGGTCAGCTGTTTGTGGCTGAGGAGGTTTACACAGGTTGTGAGGTCAGTGTTGGGGGACACAGCCTTCCCGCTGACCTGATTATGATACAAATGGAGGACTTTGGCGTAATTCTGGGGATGGACTGGCTGTCTGCTTACCATGCCTTGGTGGACTGCTTTGAGAGAAAGATCGTCTTCTCCATACCGGAGTTGCCTTCTTTCGAGTTCCACGGGCAGCCAGTGGACGGAGGCTTCAGGTGCATTTCTGCACTTTGGGCAGCGAGGCTTTTGGGCCAGGGGTGTGAGGGCTTCCTAGCTTGTGTGGTGGCGGAGCCCAGCCCTGTGGCAGACTTCCAGAGTATCCCGGTGGTCAGAGAGTACCCTGACATGTTCCCAGATGAGTTGCCAAGACTACCGCCCAAACGTGAGATCGAGTTTGAGATCTCACTGGTACCGGGGACCAGCTCCATTTCTATAGCACCATACAGGATGCCACCACTTGAGCTGCGAGAGCTCAAGTCTCAATTGTAGGATCTTCTGGAGAAGGGCTTTGTGAGGCCCAGTGTGTCTCCATGGGGAGCCCCGGTATTGTTCGTAAAGAAGGATGGTACCCTACACCTTTGGGTGGACTACAGACAGTTGAATAGGGTTACCATCAAGAACAGGTATCCGCTGCCAAGGATTGATGACTTGTTTGACCAGCTGCAAGGTGCCACGATATTCTCCAAGATAGACTTGAGGTCTGGATACCACCAGTTGAGGATCAAGGAGGTAGACGTCTCCAAGACAGCTTTCCGCACTCGGTATGGACACTACGAGTTTTTGGTCATGTCGTTTGGGCTAACCAATGCCCCTGCTGCCTTCATGGACTTGATGAACCGGGTGTTCAGACCGTACTTCGACCAGTTCATGGTGGTATTCATTGATGATGTGCTCATCTATTCTCGAGATCAGGCACAGCACGGACAGCACTTGCGGATGGTTTTGGACACACTGAGATGACGTAGGCTGTACGCCAAATACAGCAAGTGCGAGTTCTGGTTGAGGGAGGTGACCTTCTTGGGTCATGTGATCTCCGGGGATGGCTTGGCTGTGGACCCAGCCAAGGTTGAGGCAGTACTCAAGTGGGAGAGACCACGTACAGTTACTGAGATCCGTAGTTTCTTGGGACTGGCAGGCTACTACAGGCGATTTATCAGGGGCTTCTCACAGATTGCACGTCCTATGACACAACTGACTCGGAAGGACGTGCCCTTTACTTGGACAGACGCTTGTGTGGCATGTTTTCAGGAGCTGAAGGAGAGGCTGACTTCGACTCTCGTGCTCACCATCCCAGAAAGTAGTGGTGGGTTCGTTGTGTACACGGACGCCTCTTTGCAGGGATTAGGGGGTGTGCTCATGAAGAGGGGTCACGTTGTTGCTTACTCTTCGCGGCAACTAAAGCCCCATGAGCATAGCTACCCCACCCATGACCTGGAGCTGGCAGCTGTCGTCTTCACGTTGAAGACTTGGAGGCACTACTTGTACGGTGAGACCTTTGAGATTTTCACAGATCATAAGAGCCTTAGATACTTATTCGATCAGAAGGAGCTCAACATGAGACAGAGGTGTTTGTTGGAGCTCCTGAAGGACTTTGACTGCAGCATTTCCTACCACCCAGGAAAGGCCAACGTGGTGGCTGATGCCTTGAGCTGGAAGGCGCCTGCCTACTTGGCCAGTTTACAAGCACGGAGTTGGAGCCACATGGAATAGATGGGCAGCTGGCGGCCCTTAGAGTTACTGGGGCACTGTGGGGCAGTGACTGTGACACGACAGACAAGGCCAGACTGATAGACCGCATCATCACTGGACAATTGGCCGACCCATACTTGCAGTCGTTGCATGACAGAGTACTGTCAGGAGACCCTGGGGACTTCTCCTTTACAGATGAGGTGCTACGCATGAGGGGACGGTTGTGCATTCCCAGAGATGAGGAGCTGTTAAGAGAGCTCTTGACTGAGGCACACGGTTCCAAGTTCACCATACATCCCGGAAACACAAAGATGTACCATGATTTGAGAAGTGACTTTTGGTGGAGGGGAATGAAGCAGGATGTAGGTGAATTTGTACAGCAGTGTTTAGTGTGCCAGCAGGTGAAGGCCGAGCATCAGAGGCCTGTGGGGCCGTTGCAGCCACTTCCAGTGCCAGAGTGGAAGTGAGAGGGAATCACCATGGACTTGGTGGTGGGCTTGCCCATTACCCAGCGAGGACACGATGCAATCTGGGTGATCGTTGACAGATTGATGAAGACGACACGTTTCTTGCCGATCCGAGTCACCTTGGGACCAGCATAGTTGGCAGAGAGGTATATCCACGACGTGGTACATCTACACGGAGTTTCGCGGGAGATCGTATCCGACCAAGGTACCTGTTTTACGTCCCAGTTTTGGGCTGAGTTTCAGCAGGCCTTGGGGATGCAGTTGAGGTTCAGTCCAGCATACCACCCCCAGACGGACGGACAGTCTGAGCGCACGATACAGACACTTGAGGACCTTTTGCGTGCTTGTGTACTGGACTGGAGGGGCTCTTGGGAGGAGCCCTTGCCCCTGGCGGAGTTTTCATATAATAACAGTTATCACTCGAGCATCGGCATGGCACCCTACGAGGCTCTGTACGGACGGAGGTGTACGGCACCCTTGAGTTCGGTTGAGGTGGGGACCAAGTCGGAGGTTGGCCCTAGGCTGATCCGGCAGAGTCAGGAGGTGATCGAGCAGATTCACAGGCGACTCCGCACTGTCAGGAGCAGACATAAGAGCTATGCAGATTAGAAATGCAAAGAGGTGCAGTTTGAGGTTGGGGACCACGTCTTCCTTCGCGTTTCTCCCATGAAGGGCCTGTAGTGGTTTGGGGTGAGAGGGAAGCTCGCGCCGAGGTTTGTGGGACCCTTTGAGGTCCTGGAGCGGGTTAGACCTGTTGCTTACAGGCTAGCCCTTCCTCCCCAGCTTTCTGGTGTGCACGACGTGTTCCACGTGTCCAACCTCAGGAGGTACATCACCGATCCCAGTCATGTTCTGAGCCATGAGAGCGTCGAGGTGGGTGACGACCTGACCTACCCCGAGCGGCCAGTGCATATTCTCGACAGAGCCATCTGGAGTCTGAGACGGAAGCAAGTACCCCTGGTGAAGGTTTTGTGGAGGAGCCAGTGGTATGAGGAGGCTACCTGGGAGCCTGAGGCGGCGATGGGGGAGCGGTACCTGGAGCTCTTTGAGGGTACGACTTTTCAGACCGGCTTCAGTCCTCTTTGAGTTTGTTATGCGTTTATTGTTCTTTTTCTGCACCCTAGTTAGCGCAAGTTTCGGGGATGAAACTTCCTTTGAGTTTGTTATGTTGTTAAGACCCGAGGCATCAAAACACTTTAAGACGTCTGGGAGTTGGTCCAGACGTCTGGACGCCTTCCCAGACGTCTGGAAATAAATTTTTGCGTGCATACGATCGCGAGTTTGCGTGCGTGCCACACACAGACTGAAACCTGCTGCCCTCTTCTTTTTCTCTCCCCTCGCTGACCTACAGACGCCTTCCCCCACGCCTACAAATACTCCTCTCCCCTCTCCCTCGTTCACCACATCCACCCGTCTCCTCCTTCCTCCAGTGCAAGCGCGAGAGCGAGAGTGAGAGTGAACCGCTGCTGCTGCTGGGTGCAGTGGCGGAGAGGTGTAGTGAGAAGGAAGAGGAGAGAGCACGCATGCCGTGAGGGAGAGAGAGCTCGCCGGAGCAGCTCGAGGCCGACTGACGGGTGCGCGAAGGAGCATTATGCTGGGGAGGTTCCCTCGGTGCTGCTGCAACTTAGGTAGCGGGCGGACGAGCGCGGCGCAGCCGCGCGCAGCCAATAGAAGATGAAGGAGGTTCTGATTCTGGGAATTTTTCCCAGAATCAGATGTCTAGACCTACATCCAGATGACGTAGGCAATGTTTGGAGGGAGCTCCAGACGACTTAGAGGTAAGTATTTCCTCATATACCTCCTTTTGCGGATACGACCATGCAGGTCGTTCCACCGAGGTTCTGAGACGTGTCGTGTTGAGGAAGTTTTCGTTGCGTGTGCAAGATTCATTTTGGGAAGGCGTGGGGACACGCCCTCCCACGCAGTTCAAACGTCTGGGCAAGGCACCAGACGGTGGAGAGCGTCTCCAGACGTCCGGAGAGGTGGTCGGACGTCTGGAACTGGGACCAGACGGTTCAGCAGGATCCCTAGACGTTTGAGGAGCAGCGCAGAGTGAGGTATGACCTAGACCACTTTTTAAGACGTCTGGAAGGTGTTCCAGACGTCTGATTTGAGTTAGAGTTGTCATTTTTGACCCGTTTAGGGTCCGTTCGAGGTTCGATTTCAGCGTTTAAGATTTCGTTCTTCTCAGAATTAGTTCATCTACTTGTTTGAAATACTTTTATCCTATTCTGAGTGATTTCTTGTGATTGATCCTTGTGTTAGGACCTCGTTCTGTTGCGGCTTTGGAGGTTGCAGAGGCACATGGACCTGCCGATCACGCCCCCATTACTCCCGATTTTGCGGGTAGAGTGGCTTCCTTTAATTACAAACACCAATGCATATCCGAAATAAATGATAGATCCTAAGGTATGGCATGAATCCTAGGACCTGAAAAACTAGATTGAATGATAGATCCTAGGGTATGTCATGAATCCTAAGACCTGAAAACTAGATTGAATAATAGATCCTAGGGTGTGGCATGAATCCTAGGAATAGAAACACTGAAACTAATGTCTTGAATGCCTGAATTGCAGTCTTGGATAAGTAGATAGAATAATGATAATTGCCTGTAATTGGATAACAGCTGCCTGTAACATGTAGAGTACTGTTGCTAGTAACTGTTACATGTAATTTCTGTTGATTGAAATTAAATTCGAGCTGCTTGTATATAAATTGGAAAGGAAAAGAAGTTTGAATGTTGGAAACACGTACTATATGCTACTAAACCTGCAATGATGAAACCTAGTATGACTTGGCCTGAGAAACATGAGCATGAACCCTACGGGGAATTAGGAGCAGAACCCCTGGAAATAAATGGAACGGAACTGAAAATGTGAATGGGGAAGTGAGCTGGCCCTTTGAGTACGGAGTACCAAGGAGAGCGACTGTCCCCTATTTAGTGTAGAGTGAGCTAGCCGCCCTAGGGTTGGGACTCGGGGTTAGGACTGGCCACTTTGTACCGACTCTGTGGCCCTCATGTACATAGTACCGGGGAGAGCTACTAGTGTAGGGAGAGAGCTAGCCACCCCACGAGGCCCGGGGTTCAGCTAGCCGTCCTACACAGACTTATTAGGCCCACTGGGCAAACCAGGGTAGTAAGGCAAGGGTGCACGGACTATGGAGGGGCAAGACCCTTGTTTGGTTACTGTGGAGGGGCTGGATCCCTGTTATTGAGAGGGCTCTGCCCTATACTGGTTTCGTGTTGTGCTTTGGGTGCACCCGTTAACGGAAACGAGTAACTGCGTGCCAGTGCGGGATAGCTACCCATGCGTTTATTGCGCGTGCCGTAGTATCGTTACGTTTGTCAGTGTCCTTGGGGTGGTTGATTGAGGGTAGGACCACCACGGGGGACTCTCTCAGCCAGGAGAGCACCACGTGCGACTTCTACTTTTTGGAAAAGACTGCAATCAAGATCGTTCCCATGAGGAACATTCGAGATCAAGAGAAAAACCTGAGAAATAAACCAAGAAAGTGTAAAATAAAGAAAGAAATTAAAACAACAGCTACTTGTTTACCTTTACTATTTTCTTAGCTAGCTGGTTGTCACTCTACTCAGCGTTTCGCTGACGTGTCATACTTGTCCCCTTTTTCAGGACCAGGTGTTGAGCAGCCAGAGCCTATGGCTGCGAAGGGTGCTGGGTCTAATAGAGCCCAGTAGTTGTACTTTTGTTATACCTGTTTTTCTATAGTAGTGAGTATTCTGTTACACCTTTATACTCTTTTATTGTAAACTTCATATTTCTATACCTATTTTTAATTCTCTACTGTTGTGGTGGTGTGTACTGTAGTAGTTCTTTTCTTTATTGCTGTACTTTTGTTACTGTTAGTTACTTCCATGGTGAATGTGGTTTATTTTACTACTTTTGGGTTACTTTCTCGTTGGACGACTGGGTCTTGGGATCAGTCAAGTCGGTCCGATTCTCGTGTCCTGTAGGGATTCGGGAATCGGGTCGTAACACATGTTATGTTTTATTCTTATTATTTGCTCATCTTTTTGCTTGCTTGTCAAAAAAGGGGAGAAATGATTGATAATTCATATTTAAAATAGGGAGAGCTTAGTTTAAGGGTTTAAAGTAGAGATAATTAGGGTTCAGAAAATTGTTCATTCAATTGTTTCAAAACTCAAAATCGATTTTTTTTCAAAATCAAGTCGCTTAGAGTAAGTTGGATTTCTCTAAAACTGACTTAAACGTACAAAATGTGGTACTTGTAGCAAGTACCAGTACTAGTCATAAGTACTGGTACATGCTAGGCATAGGTTTAGGCCCAAGTTCCAAACTGTGAACAACAAGTACCGATACTCATCATGAGTGCCGGTACCAAGTGGTCATAGTTTGTGCACTTGGTTTTTGCTTGGACCTTACAAGTACCGGTACTAATCACTAATATCGGTACATGTAGGTCACTGGATTTAAATCTGTGAGTCACAAGTACCAGTATTCATCATGAGTACCGGTACCTGGTGACTTGGTTGGGCTGACTGTAAGCAATCAGTACCTGTACCAACTAACCGTTGTGACCAATCTGAATGGCTATTTTGTAATTAAATCTATCCTTAATCTTCCCAAATTACCCTTAATTGCTAGTAAGCGTAGGGAAGGTGCTTAGTAGGTTATATAAGCATCCTTGAGTGTCTTTTGCACACAACCATGAAGCAAAAAAATCCTAGCCTCACATACACCTTCATTTCTCAAATTACTAGCTGCAAAAGAGCTTGTCTTATTGCAATTCTCTCAAGTCCATTCTCCGCTTGCAACAAGTTTTCAAGGCGATCGTATTCTTCTCTGAAAAATTCATTTGTTTTATGCCTTAATTTTCTCATTAGATTAATTTACATACTCTAATTAAGCAATATAATTGTTGGAGACTTAGGAATTAGTTGTAAGCTTTTATTTATTTTTTTCTTACACCTATATCTTTATTTCTTTTCAATATCTTGTAATTGGGTTGAGGTAACCCGTTAATTACCTCAAGTGTTAGTAAATTGATTCCCTCCGGATTGAGGGAATCGGGTTAAAAATCCTAAGTCGGGAGACTTAGGTAGTGGAGTACCCAAGTGAGGGGAACCACTATATATCTTGTGCATTTTGTGGTTTGTTTTATCTTGCAAATTATTTTTTACCACAATATTCATCCCCCTTCTAGTTTGCTTGTGATTTACATATCCTATAAGCATGTCCTGGGAAAATCACCAGGGGCTTGTGTAAACCCACACCCGTCATTTGACTTTCCTTCAAGTCTATCGTTGCATTTTCAAAAAGGAATTAGAAGCACTTAATGATTCTTAGATACCGGATATCAAGCCTAGTTTTGGTGATGTCCTTAAGTGGTCAAATGACTACTTATTTTAAGGCTTGGGTGTCTAATTGTGCACAGGAATGTGGAGGGCATTAATTGAGGTAATGCCCTGTTATTTCAATTTTTTTAAGTGTGTGCAAATTGGAAGGAGTGATTCCAATGCCAATTCAAGCTACAAAAAATTTTGCTGTATTTCTGCATTTAGGATTTGATTTAGATTAATGTCTTTTAGGGTTTTATTTTGATGTTTTCAAATAATTTTGAGTTCCACAATAATAAACAAATCAGGTTATATTGGTGAAGGTAGATTTCCTTTATAATGGGGACTAAAATAAAGAGAAACCCTAATTTAATTGAATCCTAAGCAGAAATTTTAACTACTTAAGTAGTGGTTCAAACAAAGCAAATAACACCATTACTAAAAGGTAAATCAAACAAGGATTTCAGAAAATATTTTTTTATGATTTTAGGAATTCGTTTCATATTTTTTTAAGATTTTTCTTTGTGCTGGTGTCAAAGTCCAAAAATGATACTAAAGGGTATTTTGGACTTTTAGTACCACCACCGGCCACCAAAAAATTTTGTGATTTTATATGTTGTGTAGAATTTCACAAGGATTCTAGAATGATAAATTTAAAGAAATTTGATAAGTATAAAAATTCCTAAAATTCACGGACAGTAACAAAATGATGAAATCAGAGGAGATGACTCCCTGTGGTCCATGAATTTTTAAAAATTCTCTACAAGTTTAAATGCTCTGAAATTTGGAACAAATGTTCCTGACGTGATTTGAAATCTTTGTTTGAAATTTCAGGATTTTAGGAGGCTTGTGGTATCAGAAATTAATTTTTGAAATCCAAATAGAAGTCTGGACCCGAAAATCAGAACACCAACACTTAGGGCAAGGTGGTGTTAAATGATTCAAACAAACAACCAATGGTTTTTATGAATCACCACTTTTCCAAATTTAATTGTTCTTGATTCTAAAAGCCTGATTTAGTATTTGTTTGATAGTTGTTAGGTTTAATGTGATAAGCAAGAATACACTAACCACGATTCCATTGGAAGAAAAGGGACTTTAAGCTTTCACTTCAAAATTCCCGCCTTCTTCCTAAAGTGCCGCACACATGAGAGAAACAAAAAAAAGGGGATGAAATCCGCGTATCAAGTAAAAGAAAAATGAATGCAAAGCCGTGCCTCCCTGGCAATGGTGCTAAAAAGTGATACGAGAAAAGCACAATTTGTAATTAGGGTTTTTATCATTGTAACGCACAAATCCGATCGCTTTTAAAATTTATAAGATCGAGTACTTGGGAAAGTATTCGGATTGTACCAAGGGAGGTAGGAATGCACTTTAAATACTCCTACTTCATATTAGGAAATCAAGTTTCTTTTTGGGATTTTTTAAATATAAGATTTTTTTGGATTTTGAAATAACGGGCAACAATGAAATAGTAAGCTAGAAAAAGCTACTCCTAACTGCTAAGCTAAAACTTAAGTGACAAGAACTTCCGCTTTCTAAGCTCACCCTAGGTATGTGAAGACCTAGAGTAATTAGAAAGAGGGTGTGAGTGCAGTATGGTAAAAGCAAGAAAATGTGACAAAACTTAAAAGAAAAGTTACTTTGATTAAGGAGAAAAGTGTTTTACAAGAAGACAAGTAGAGGAATGCTTCTACTCTAAAAATGAAAATACAAACAAATAAAACACAAATTCTCCTATGATGATGGTGAAGAGAAGATTCTTCCTCCAAGCTCAGCTGCTCCTGGGCTTGAAAAGAATCTCTCTAACTCCTTTGTAGTTCTCTTCAAGAGGTGCTGCTTTCTCCATGGCAAGCCCTAGATGGGTGTGACCTTTCTCCTCCAAGGGTGGAAGAATTCCATCCAAAAGAACTCCTCCTAGGGTGGGCGTGCACCACCCTCTAGACCTCCTCGTAGATGTCCTCATGCCTGGCTTGTCCTTTGGTTGGTGTGGGCACAAGAGAGAAAGGAAGAGGGGAAGGCACCAAGGGGATAGATTGTTCCCTTAATGTTCTTCTCCTTCTTCTCTTGGCCATGGAGATAATGGAATGAAGGTGGAAATATGAGTAGATTAATGTTGCCAAAGGTGATTTTAGTGGTGGTAGGATGTGGGGTATTTATAGGGCTAATGAAGGGAAGGGTTGGCATGGAAAAAAGAGAAGGTTAGGGTGGCTTTTGGAGGTGGTTATGGAGATCCAAGGGCCAAGGTTTAATGGCACCAAATCAAAGGATGTGAAGTGGATTTGGTGGCTTTAGGATAGATGGATAGGATGGCTAGAAGGGGTGGTGATGTGGATCCTAGGGTGGAGAACTAATGGTGCCATATGAAGGGGTGGTAAGCTTGGTGGTTAGTGGTTGGAAGGGACACCAAAGGTGGCGCCAACCATGGAAGGATACCATGGTTTGGAGCCAACTTTGAGGGCTTCTAGAAGGGAGGTGAGGTGGATGTTGGAGATGAGTTTAAAAGGAGATGGATGGTGGTCATGTGAAGGGATTTTGGAGGGAAAGTTGGCACCACTTTTGTGGTGGCTCTTGGAGGTGGTGGTGTGAAGGGATGCATGGATGTGGCGCCAACTATAGTTGGAGTTTGGTAGCTAGCTTAGGTGGTGGACTTGGAGTAGAGTTAAGGTGGAGTTAGGTTAGGGTTTAAGTTGGTGGTAGATGGCCAAGGGATGGATATTTCAACTGAGCTAGCTAAGCTAGCTAGCTAGTATGTGAGTAGACGAGGAGGTAGGAGGAACTAGGGTTTTGGCTAGAGGGGCTGAGGAAGAGCTGCCTGGAGCTATACTAGAGCCGGTGGCTACTGAAAAGAATAGCATGGAGTTACCTTAGCTAGCTTAGCTTGCTAGTTCTTTGCTAGCTACTAAGCCAAGCTAAAGTGAGCTGGCTTCTGCTGAATTATGTTGAGGTGAGCTAGGTCTGATCTTCTCGGAGATAACCTAGCTAGCAGGAGTAGCTAGCTTAGGTTAAATAGCTGAGCTCAACTAGGTTGAGCTGAGTGGAGTCTCCGAGAGCTAGACTTGAGCTGGCCTAAGCTAGTTGAGGTCATCTTCAGTTGACTTGAGTTGCGTAGAGTTGGAAGTAGTTGGACTTGAGCTGAGGTGTACTCCTGTCAACTTAGTTGAGCTAGCTAGAGCTCCCAGTGAACTGCTTGGAGCTAAGAGGAGCTAGACTCAACTAAGTTGAGCTGGATCTGAGCTAACTTGAGCTAGGTTGAGCTACTTTGAGCTACCATTCAGCTAAGATGAGCTGCATGGAGCTTAAGAGAGCTAACCCTAATTCAAGTGAACTGGTTTCTAGCTATGATGAGTTGGATTTAGCTGGGGTTCAAGTGAATTGAGCTTCCTCTTCACCTATTGCCTTCTTGAATGCTAGGGTTTTAGGGATCTGACTATCTGTTCATCCCTAACACTCAAATAAACATGTCAGAAATATAGAAAATCATGTAATGCATACCTAATCTAATTGATGCCTAAATGCAGCCTAGAAACCCATTTACAGAGTTAAAATCCTAAGAGCTAGGTTTGTTTTAGGGCATAAGAATGATGGTAAACTGGCATTTATCAACTACCCTAGGAAGTTCATTAGCTATCCAATTTTTTTAAAACTGCTGAAAAGTGAGTCGGTGCAAATAGTGTGTAGATGCTTAGACTGTAAGTCCCCAAAAATCAGAGGACGGGTTAATAAGTTGTGTACTTATCACCCCAACTTATTTAACCAATTAGAAATGAAATTTTCAAAAAGCGAGGACTCAAGAATCAAGTCCACATTTTAGTGGACATCCAGGTTGATTAAGCCGAAGACCTGAAGGGTCTAAATGTTCAGGTCCTATTGTATCATTCTCTAAAGTTGAAAAACTCTAATGCCCAAGTTCTCTTTTCCTAATTCTTTTTTTTTTTCAAAAATAAAGAGAAAATAAATAGAATCTACGAGGCTAACAAAATAATACAGATAGGGATATCCACCCCCCCATGTCTATCTAATGCAATGTCCTCTTTGTATTAAAAAGACATGAAAAAGAGCAGAGTAGAGAAGAAAGCACCTGGATTTCATGATTAACAGGCCAGCTCTGAGATAAAAATAGATTGTATACGTGCCAAGTTTAGTGCCTTCAGCTAGGCACACTATACAAACAAAGAAGAAATCAAGAATTCATAGGTGAAAGTCAAGATCAAAATAAGATCGATTTTATGACCCGCAAGGAGAAGATGTCCACAGATGCGGACAAGATTGTGATGCAGACCCATGCCCCATGGCCGAGTGGTTCTAAGGTTCTGGATAAAAATTACCTAGAACCAGAGATCATTATGCCTATGGGGTCGAGCTTGCGATTTGTGAGGATGCAACCCAATTCCAAAAAATCAAACAATAGGAAAATTTGTATAAAAAAAGATAATCATTTAAAATGTTCTTACGTTGGATACCCTTGGAGTTGAAAATGTCATAAGGGCCCTGGTAGAAGGTTGGTGGTTTCAGGTTTATAAGAACCCTTATACTTAAATTTCCGCTTCACCCTGAATTGGCTTCCTAGATGTTCATTTCCCAGCTCCTATCCTCCATAATCATAATTTTGGATTCCGGGACCTCATGCATGTTATTTACCCTATCTAAAGTATCCAAGTCCAAAATTTGTGGCTTAATCAGAATTGACATAGGTTTGGTAATTGTAAGAAGATAATCATCATTATGCTCAATAGGGTGTGATTGAGGAATGGGGCTATGAATTGAATCCTTTATGAAATCAGGATCTGAACCCTCCATGATAGCCCTAGTTAGATCAAAATCCTCAATTATCGCGCTATCGAATGATTCATCATACTCCTCAAGCCCGTATGTCTCACTAAAATTATCTTCCTCAAACTCATGTGAGACTTCACATAAAGATTCTTCACCTTCAGAATCAAAAAATTTTGGATCTACATTTATTTGTCTCAAAATCATCTATCATTTCCTGGTCCATGGAGACATACTTTTCATTGTAGCTTGGTTTAGAGATCGTGGGTGAAGAAATCAATTCATCCTCAATTGGTTGCTAGCTCTAGACCAACCTAGTCATTCCCTATCTTGTAAAATGTGTCCCCCTTACAGGTGCCTGAGCAGATTCTGACATTGGCTCTCCTAAAGGGGGTTCATCATGGGAATCATCCCAAGATTGGATTAAAGCAATCACAAATCTCATCCTCAATTTTGACAATTTCCCAAGTAAAAACTCACTCGGGTCCTTACCCTTAACATCTTGGAGCCAATCCAATAAATACTTGTTAAGATCATCAATCATTTGAATCAAAGGCTCCAATTCTTCAGTGCAGGGCATTAGCTGAGCTTCTAAAGATTGAATGGTGTTCCTTAAGTTAGCCAACACCCTATCTTGAACCTGGTTCACCTGAACCAAATGATTTGATTCAAGGTTGGGTGGGTTTGGGTTTAGTCCAGGGGAGTCAAGAAATTGAGCTTCTTCGGGCCCTCCCTGATAGTAGGTCATTTTAGGTTGTTCATAGAGGGGTAGTGACCTATATGCGGTGTAATCCTGGGGAGGGTAGGAGTCATATCCTTCTTGATTGTAAATCGTATGGGGTTGTTCATATGGAAGCGAAGATCTATAATCATTATAGCTATGAGAAGGATAAAAATCAAAATCATGGTGTCTAGGGTTAGACCCTGAACATGGAAGTCCGGAATTGTATCTTCAATCCAAGTTATCCCAACTAGTAGATGGTTGAGTACAGCACGGATCAAAATAATAATCATAATATTGGGGATAAGAAGTGTTAAGAGGGTAGGAGTGGAAATGTGTGTAAGATGTGGAAGGATCCATGACAAAATGAGAGGAAAAAGAGAAAAGAAAGGTGCCCTACAGTACAAACAATCAAATCTGCCCTTAGGTGGGGTAGCCTAAAGATATACAGACTTCTAGAACCCATCTTGAGATGAAAGAAATGATTTGGTCTACTTCTTTCCAATCAATCCAACCAATTAGAGGGAGGGATTGGGGAGAAGGTTCTTCCTTGGCTTTCGCCTCAAGTTCCTTTGATACCCCCCAATCGCGGTCGTTTGATACTGCTCCCCTAGCTAGACATTAGATGGACTGGTAGAAGTAGATTAGTCGAAAATAATCTCGATCTGGGCCCCAAAGAACAAGTCCAATCCTTAAGGCCAATGTCTACTTGATTTTAGTTAGGCTTAGGTTTGATTGTGCTCTTGAATGTGATGGACCCTTTTAATGGGTTGTGCCCTTAAATATTGATTAATATGTGTGTGCGTGCACAACCAATGGTTTTCAAGCAAGATTATTTTTGGATGCAGTGAATTTTAGGGTTTGAATCTTGCTTAGTAGATTTTAGGATTCAAATTTTAGGTATATTTAGACAACGTTTTGTGAGGCACACCAAGTTTTGAAAGCACAAGTGAAGATATATTCCTTGACAAATAAAAAAAAAATGTGGTGTGCCTAGTTCAGCCTTAAAATTTGAATCTTATGAGGCAATCTACTGATGTATCACTTTTATGTTTATATTCCTTAACAAATCAAAAATAATGTGGTGTGCCTGGTTCAACCCTAAAATTTGAATCTTATGAGGCAATCTACTGATGTATCACTTCTATGTTTTTTTTTTTGAAACAATAAGGAAAGCTATCATGCAATGATAGCAATTTGGGAGAGCATTTTATTGATCAAGATAAGGAGAGGGTTACAAAATAGATCCCCACAGATGTATGAGAGACCAGCATACATTTACAATTTGCTCCACACATACTGGTCTCTCCTTAACCAAAAAATCATTTCTCGCTCTCCACACACGCCACATAACTGCCGCCATATGACAAGGCAATTTGTCATGCAGTAAAATTTTTTTCCACAAATCATCCCAAATGGGGAGCGGTTCCCTGCAAACTCTTCTCCAGACAACATCAGTGACCACGCACGAAGAAAAGATATGAGTGGAGCTATCAGTGGGCAAACCACATAATAAGCACGATTGTATGGTAGCACCCATTCTTCTATGTCTAAGATCACCTGTCACCAATCCATCTTTCCTGCATAGCCATAGAAAAGTCTAGACTTTAATTGGGATCTTTAATAGCCATAATTTTTTCCCTACCGCATCTACCTCCATAGAATTGGAATGCCTCATGATCTTTTCATATGCTCTAGCGGGAGTGAAAATTCCATCCCACCTATATTTTTCTTCAGTACCAGGCACAGGCCTAAAGGCCATCAGATCCTGCTCCAGGCTTGTCCTTTCCTCCCATGTTCTGGTGCCTTCTCTATGATAGTTGCCTCCATCAAGCCACCAAGCATCTTCCCCATCAGACCAAAACCTGCATATCAGGTCCCCTTTATTCATGTCAGCCGCATAAGCTCTTGGGTAGACTTCCTTCAGTTGGCCCAACGATGACCACTCCTCCAACCAGAACTTCAAGGGATGTCCATCACCTAAGATAGGTTGAAACATTTGCCAGTTGTTCTTCATGGCTTGAATCACTGATTTCCAGAAGGGGGACGGTTTAAGTGGTTGGAGCCGGTTCAAAGAGCTATGTGAGATGCCATAGTTCTCTTTAATAAGAGCAACCCAATTCTTATTCTCATCATTAAGCAATTTGATGACCCACTTAAGCAACAAGGCATCATTGAACTCTTTAAGAGATTTTATTCCCATACCACCCTGTTCCTTTAGCATAAATAGACTATCCCACTTCAAGGGTTGTAAAAATTTACATTCATGAGTTGCTCCCTTCTAGAAGAATCGCTTTCGCATCACATAAATGCATTTCCAGATGGACTTGGGTGCTTTAAACATAGAAAAAAAAGAATATAGGGATGGAAGTTATCACCGAATTCAGGAGAATAAGTCTACCTCCTTTGGATAGATATCTACTGCTCCACCCTTGTAACTTGACAGAGATTTTATCAAACAGAGCATTCCAGTCACTCTTCTTTAATTTAGTACATTTCAGTGGTAGACCTAAATATCTAATTGGAAGAGTAACTAGGGGAGTACCTAACATGGAGGAGATGGTCATTTGTTTGTCACCAGTTAGACCAAAACACACCAACGAAGATTTATCACCATTCAATTTCAAGTCAGATATTTCCCCAAATATCTCTACCATATGGAGCAATGCTTGTGCTTCTTGTTCATTCCCCTCTACAAAAAAAAATGTATCGTCAGCATATTGCAAGACAGGAGCCAAGGCACTCCTGTTGGAGATGGAATATCCTCTGATGATACTAGCCTTCGACAATATGCAAGCATACCTCACCAAAGTGTCCACCGCAAGGTTAAATACAAGTGGTGCAAGTGGGCATCCCTGTCTAACACCACATTGTGGTTGGATCCACATCCCACGAGGCCTACCATTAATCAAGGGTGAGAAAGAAGTGGTGGTGATGCATCTTTTCATCCATTGTAGCCATATAGGTGGAAACCCCCTTCTCTTGAATACTTCCCATAGGTACTTCTACGACACCGAATCGTATGCCTTCCGGAAATCTACCTTCCAAAGGAAAGCTTTACACTTTCTCCTGTGCCAACCCATCACCATCTCCTATGCTATAATGAAGGATTCTTGCAATGATCTGTTGGGTAGGAAAGCAGATTGCACTGGGAGTATGTGGTCTTGTAGAATCTTCCTTATTCTGTTCGCCAGAACTTTACTCACCAACAAGTATATGGAATTTGACAATGCGATTGGTCTAAAATCCAGGAAGCTATCTGCACCTGGCTTTTTTTTGGGAGTAAAAAAAGGTATGATCTGTTTATTTTATCAAAGTCATAATTGCCCATTTGAAATTCCCCAATTACCTCCATCACCTCCCCTTTCAGTACAGTCTAGAACTCTTTGTAGAAGAAGACTTGTATGCCATCTGGACATGGAGATCCTTCATTATTCAGATCATTAAGAGCTTCCAGCACTTCTTTTTCAGAGATGGGAGTCACCAAATTGCCAGCCTGCTGTATGGAAATTCGAGGAAAGACTGCTCCTACCATCTTCCACACCCCCTTCCTGTAGCCCGAGAAGTGTCCCTAAAGTATCTGTCAACAGTAGTTTTGATTTCATGTAGATCTAATGTTTCCTGACCGTCCACAACATTGGAGGATATAAGATTATGTCTACTTCGTGCGCTGGCTGCTAACTGGAAATATTTGGTATTGGCGTCCCCCTCTTTGAGCCAAAGTTGATGTGAACACTCACTCCAATCCATTTCCCTTTTAAGTCTTCCTCAGCCATGATCTCCTGCCATTTTTTTCTATCTAACAACTTCTACTCAGTCAGAGTGGTAGACTCCTTAATGTCCAGCTGTTGTAATGCCGTAAGAGCTTCACTACACTTTTGGTCTCTCAGCACAGCCACTACAGATCCATATTCTTTCAGCATGGTGTGCATTAATGCAAGCTTTGTAGCCAGCTTGATAGTTGCAGTGCCCTCGGCCTGATTGGACCTCCACCAAGTTTTTCCATCAAATCCTCATTCCCAAAGAATCTGTCCAATTTCGAGCATGAACCGTTCCCACTTCTCCAAGTAAACTCCACCCTAGCAATAGGAAACTCATTCAGCCCCAGCTCTTGTATTGTTAGTTGGAACCCGAGGGAAGCATTATCCATAAGCCCACTTAGTCTGTCTGTCTCTGTAAAGGTGCAGTTGAAGTCACCCCTTATCAACCATGGCAGCCCCTGTGGGTGTCTAGCAAGTTCTGACAAATCCTCCCAAAGTTCTGATCGGCTACTAGCAACGCACGACTTATAGACATTTGTGATTAGCCATTCCATCTCCCCTTGGATCTTCTTACACTGACAGGAGATAGCATACCTAGATTTGATAACTTCAAGCACTTCTAAGCATGTCTTCTTCCACCAAAAGGCCACCCTTTCAGCTCTCCCATGTGCCTTTAGAGCCACACAGCTAGCGTACCCATTCTTCTTCAAATCAGTGCACACGGGGTTGTTTTAACATTCAATATGCATTTCTTGAATGAGTGCACATTCAATATCCCATTCCCTTAAGTATCTCATAAGTGAGGCTCTTTGAATTTTATCGCGCAACCCACGCATGTTCTAGGAGAGAACTCTCATCTCCCCTTTTTTGACCCCCCCGTGCTTCCTTAAGGCATGCACTCAGCTCTAATTATCATTGCAATGGAATTTTCATCCACCTTCTTGGACACCACACTCTTTCTTCTTTGCCTTAATTTATAGGGAGATCTCCCCAAGGCTGGCTTTGACAAAGCTCCAGCCCCAAATGTTAGGTCCTCATTAACAATGAAAGGGGAAAGTTGTATCATAGACTTCACTGGAATCTCTTGTAGCACACCTACAGGCTGATCTTCATCTTGTGTAGCTTGGTCATCCCCCATCACAACCATCTCCACTTCTTCCATCTCCCTGTAATGATGGTCTTTCGTCTTCTTTGGCTCAGGAACCTCCTCAGGTGTGCCTCGCCCTACTTGCTCCAAAGTAGGCTCCTCTCTAGCAACCTTCGCAAAAGTTCAATACACCTTCTGCTCATATAAATCATTCACCACCTCACCCAGCTTCAGCCGCAAGAGCCATGAACTTCCACCACACCGGAGGATGATCTTCTCTGGTATTGAACCTCCTGTAAAAACCACCACATTAACACATAGCACCCTGCCATCCCCTTCCATCAATCCTATTATGTGTATCACTTTTATGTTAAGTGGTGTGGCCCAGACAACTCAATCAATTGGCCTTTTCACCACTTGATTAAGGCACACGAGATGATTAGCCTAATCAGATTTCTACTCACTTATGTGTATTAAGTTAGAGTGTACCTATCCCACAAGTCAGATCTTAGCTAAGTGGTAGAATCAGATCAAGGAGAGGTGCCTTGTGTGTGTGGGGGTGTATAAAATGTGTAAATTTCAGTTAATCCCACATTCAAATTTTCTTTTATATATGTGGGGGTGAGGTGGGTGGAGGTGGCAAACAAACAACCAGAACTAACCTTAGGGTTTATGCAAGCTCCTAGGTTAATAAGGGTTTGCGCTATTAGGTGGTGGAATGAAATCTACAGGGTGGGTGGTAGGGATATACTTACAAACCCTTCAACTACACTTTGCTCCAATCTATCGCTTTTTCCCACCTCGAGAGAGTACCTGTAATCACAATAAGAAAGGAGAGAAGTGAGGTAAAAGATAAGTAAGGTAGAAAACACGGGAAATCAAAGAGCGCTACTTCCCCGGCAATGGCACCAAAATGATGAGCGAGATTTCATTGTGAAATGTTGAGTTTTGGAAAACCTGAGTCGTTGTAAAATTTGCAAGAAAATCCACTACCAAATAATATTTATAACCAAAAGTCTGGTGAATCCCAGGTCGAACACAAGGAGGCGACCATTTGATTAAAAATCGCATTTAGAAGTATTGTTACAAAGTAGAATAGCTGGTTGAAATTAATCTACACAAGATAAACTACTTAAAGAATAAACAGTAGAAGACAGAGGGAGAATAATACAAAGAGAGAAAATAGGGAGAGTGAACAAATATTTTATAACCATAGAAGCATGTTCATTATATCTACTTGCTACAACTATAAAGCTGAAAATCTAAACTAGAAAGTGGTAAAAGGATAGGGATGAGAAAATCTTCTTCGATGACTGCTTGGAGGATGAGTCGCGTTGACGAAGTGCCCAAAAGAGGGTGGTGAGATGCTGGACGAGGGAGAAAGGGGTTGGATGGCGGAGGATGAAGCAGGGTGGTGTCACAGCGAGATCTACTTCTTGAATGCCGGCCAGAGGATAGCCATGGGTGCTCCACGAATGGGGATGAGAAGATGGAAAAATTACTTTTACAACTCTAGTGGACCATCCCGGGGATGGGACTAGATCTTTAGAGCTTTGGAGAGGGTGAGAGGAGAAGAGATGGGATGAAGAATGAGGAGGGTGTAAGGTCCTTTTTATAGGCAAGGAGAAAAAGGTAGAATGGTCATTTCAAAGGCTAGAAAATGAATGCAAGGCTTTTAGTGACGCATGCAAACATTACTAAAAACCCCACCTCGCTGAAGCACTATGCAAGGAGAGCCATTAGATCTCGAATGAATGGCTCAAATCTAGTCTCGTATGCAACACTTGAGCTTCAACTGTTGAGACGTCAGATCGCTCCTCATCTAGATCAAACGACTAAGAAGGTCTTCAGTCGTCTTAAGATCGCGCCCGCATACAATGGCACATCTAATGGAGCATCATCCCGTGCGTTTAGGTCGATTGTCCATTCGACGCACAAGATTGTTCCTCGTGGAAGCTTGGCGACCACCCAATCTCGATTGCTCAGCCAAAGTGCGCTTCGCTCTTCGCGGATTAAATTCCCCTCATTGCAGCTTGATCGTGCACTGCACGGTTTGGATAGGGTGCTATCCCGATGCGCTACGAGCTCGAATGTGCCACGTTTGTGTTTTAACACTCACGCGCCTGTGACCATCAGATCTCGATCCAATGATCGAGATCTGATGGCGCAGATGATGGAGTCCTACGGGCTGTCTTGGGCGGCTAAGATGGCGCTATGTGGTGCCGTCTAGGCTATCCATCTTCTATTACTCAGATGGTGCCATGGATGTCGAATTGAATCGATTTTTGTGCTGTTGGGCTGCGATCGTCGATTCGAACTGATCCGTGCGGTTGGATTTGTCACCTAAGGTATAAAATTTTCACCACCTTGCCCCTTGGCCTCTGATATTCCTCAGACTACATCTGATGATACGGAGATCCTATTGGGGCGATCTTGGAGGTGTTGAAATCCAATCATTACCCTGATCAGATCCGTATAGCTAGATCTTCAATCCAAGGCCCAAATAAATATTGCCCTGTCCCCTAACCGCAAGAAGGGCAAATTAACCTATAATTTGTACAAACTAATCAAAATGCATGATGATGCATGTTATGCAATATTGATAATACATATTGCTTCTATGTCATTAGGAACATGCATAAATAGATATTTTAGTCCAATTAGATGTGTGCACATCAATTCATAATGGGGGAATGCCACCCATTAGCTACTAGTATAGTTTTGTTTTATGGGATTTGTTTAAGAGTGGAAAACTTCTTTCATCACCACAGATATGTCAGGACACACCTGAGTTGACTAACTATTCTTCTTCTTCTATCTGAGATTGGCAAGCAATCCTTGCCTAAGATGCTTCATAATAACTAATTCTTTTGATCGATGCCTCATACTCACTTCTAGGAATGGCCACATTATCTTGTACTAATCCTGGTACTAAGTCCTCCATAGCTACAATGCACATCTCTGGCTTCAATTTAATGTTTCCACATTCCTTAACCCTGTGAGAAAATGATTGTGATTGTAACACATAGTTGGATCCCTTGAGCTCTACACTCAGGTCTAATATGGATTTTTGACACTCCCCAGTATTCGTCTCTTCCAAGTCAGGTAAATAAATTGTCATAGAGGTCATATCACATAAATTGGAGTCCAAGATGACCAATCCACAATCTTGACTCTCAACACTCTAAGATCATTGAGAGCTTAATGTGACACCACAGATAAAAAGAATGTAGGAAATATTACTTGATAGAGAAATACGCGTGATTTGTAAAAGCAGGTTTTTAATGTCGTTGCAACACGTGAATCCGCTTTCGCTTTTAAATTTATACCCTAGATAGGGGAAGTATCTAGGGTCATCCAAGGAGGATAAATGGTTGCAAAATTAATCCTCTTGCTTACAAATAGATCTCAACTTTCTTTTTGGTATTTTAAATATGTAAATTTTTTTTGTGTTTTGAAAAGACGAGGGCAAAATGCGAATTGTAACGAAAAGTCCTAACACCTACAATTGCTTAACTAAAACTTAAAAGATAGAAATATCTTCTTCCTAAGCTCACTTTGGGCAAGTGGAGGCCTAGAGTAATTTGGAAGAAGAGGTGAAACAAGTGCTAGAACCAAAAGTAACAATTGTAATAAAAAGCTAAAAGAAGGCAATTTAATTAACTAGAATTAGTGTTCTTTTCAAGGACAAGTAGAGGAATGCTTCTACTAGAACTAAACAAATTTAAAAGAAAATAAAGAAACACTAATCCTCTTGCAAAATTTGGTGAAGAAGGGAGTCTTCTTGCTCCAAGCCTAGCTGCTCCTTAACTTGAAAAGAGGGCCTCCTTCTTCTCCTTCCTTGAGAGCTCCTCCAAGGTGGAAGCTACCACCTTCAATGCTCTCTCCAAGGGATGGGCGTGCACCACCCTCAAAAGCTCCTCCAAGGTGGCGTGGACCACCTTCAAGATCTCCTCCAAAGATCTTCCTTGCCTGGCTTCTCCTTTGGCCGGCGTGACTCAAGAGAGAAGGGAAGAGGGGAAGGCACCAAGGGGACAGAATATCCCCTTAATCTTCTTCTTCTTCTTCTCTCTTGGACGTGGGCTTCTAGGTGGAATATGAGAGTGAATTTTCTAGCCAAGGATGCCTTGAATGGTGGTGGGTAGTGGTCTTTTTATAGGGTAGGATGGGGGGTTTAGCTGCCCCTTGGAATGGAGGGCTAGGATGGAAGGATGAAGGTGGTTGGTGATCCTATGGCCAAGGGTATTTGGCGCCAACCCAAGGGGTGTTAAAGGGGGTGGTTATGGTGGTGTTGGTGCCTTTTAGTGGTGGAGAGACACCACCATTTTGGCGCCAACCTAGGGTCTTCTAGAAGGGGGGTTAGATGGATGGTGGAGATGGATTTAAGGAGAATTGTGTGGTGGAGATGAAGGGGATTTTTGGAGGGAAAAGTGGCGCCAACAAGGGGGTACTTAGGGTGGTTTTTGACGCCACTTTTAGGTGTCCTTTGGAGGTGGTGGGTAGGCTAGGTTGGCGCCAAGTAGGTTAGCTTATGTGGAGCTTAGGTGGAGCTAGTTGGGTGGAGTTGTCAGGTGGGTTTTTGGGGTGGTACAAGCCAATAAAGTTAGAGCATAGCTAAGCTAAGCTAAGCTAGCTTAGCTATTGGAGGAGTAGAGGAGAAGGTATTGGAGCTAGGGTTTGGAGGGAGGAGCTGAGGTGGAGAAGTCTGGAGTTGAAACTGGAGCTGGCTGATGCTGAAGAGGCTGGCATGGAGCTACTCTAGCTGGCTTAGCTTGCTAGTTCTTTGCTAGCTGCTAAGCCAAGCTAAAGTGAGCTAGCTTCTACCATAATGAGCTGAGGTGAGCTAGGTTTGGTGCTCCTGGGGAGGATCAAGCTGGTTGAGGCAGCTAAGGTAACTTAGCTCAACTGAGTTGAGCTAAGCTGAGTCCCTGGGAGCTGGGCTTGAGTTTCCTGAGCTAGGATGAGTTCTTCTTCAACTAGCTGGAGTTGAGTGGAGTTGGATGTAGCTAGATCTGAGCTGGGGTGAACTCCCGTCAACTCAGCTGAGCTAGCTAGAGCTCCCTATGGACTAGTGAGAGTTGAGATGAGCTAGACTCAGCTAAGTTGAGCTGGATTTGAGCTGACTTGAGCTAGGTTGAGCTAAGATGAACTCTCTTGAGCTGCCATTCAGTTGAGATTAGCTGAATGGACCTGGGATGAGCTAACCCTAGTTCAAGTGAGCTAGGTTCCAGCTGTGGTGAGCAGGATCAAGCTGAGTTCCAGCTAGTCTGAGCTTCTCCTTCACCATTTGCCTTCTTGAGTGCTAGGGTTTTGGGGATCTGATTGCATCGCAAAAATACGGCTGCAATTGTGCCATCTTGTGCTATTTCCTAGCATTACCAATGCATATTAGGTCTCCATAGTTGCATTGTAAAAATACATGCATGTATGCATTTAATTAAGAGGAGAGGAGAATAAATAAATGACCTCGCAATTTACTTTTTTCCTCTGCCAAATCACCATCTTTTTATTTCACTTGATTTTCCCGCGGCTGCATGCATCTTCTCCTCGCACCATGCTTCTTGCAGCTGCAACTTGCCATTCCCTGCTCTCCATCCCTCTCCCTGCCAGCCCTTCCCTGCAGCTGCCATTCCCTGCATGAGCCATGCACGGCCATGCCTTCCTCTTCTATTTAAAGGCCACGGCTCCATCCTTTGCAACAAGCCTGGTCCTTCCACGAAAAAGACCCAACACAGCAGCTCTCCAGGCCACCACCGTCCTCTCCTCCATTCCCCTCCATACGTCGGCCCTCCTCCTCGGAGACACCCGGCGGGCAGGAGCTCTCACTGTGGTGCACACCACCACAGTGAGACCACCACCGCCCAGCTCTTCAAAGAGCTGGTGGGCGTGGTGGCCCTTTTGTATTTTTTTTTACGTTCCCGCACCTTCAGCCATGGCCGCAAGCTTTAAGGTCTGAAGCTTGCAGCTTGGTAGCAGTAGCAGCAAGAAGGCAGCAGCAGCAGCAAGAAGGTAGCAGCAGCACACAGCAGCCGCCCAACCTCCTTCCGTGCGTGCCTGCAGGCGCCCTCACCCTCCGCGTGCGCCTGCAGGCCCTCTCCGCCTCCCGCTTCTCCACCCTGTCTCACCCTCTTCCGCCCACAACCGGCTGCTGCGCGCATCTGCAGCGGCTGGCCAATCGCTTCCTGCCCCCCTGCCAGCACCTGCAAGCTCCCGCGCGTGTCTGCAGACACCTCGCCTCCCGCTTCTCCGCTCTGTCGAGAGCCCTCCCACTCGCAACCGGCCGACGCAGGCCTTCTCCCTCGCACGCCAGCCCATGAGCGCCAGCCGCAAGGCGGCCTCACTCACAGCATCGCCACCTACCGGTTGAGCGGCGTGGACGACCACTGTACCACTGTTCACGCGAGTCTTCGCAACACTGTGGCTATAGTGGGGTGACCGGAAAGCTTCTCACTTTCCTGGTCACCTGGGTGCCGCGACCGCCGTTCGCCCGTGCGCACGCTCGCCCGCACGTCTCCGCTTGCATCGCCCGCACCAGCCCACGCGTCTGCTTCGCCCACTCCTCTCGCCCGCACCTGTTTGCGTCGCGCACTCCCTTCGCCCACGCCTGCGAGTGCTCGTTCCAGCCACTCCACGCAACGCTGGGAGCTGGGTCCTCTCTGTGCCATCACTCCCTCCAGTGCACTCTTCTCTACGCAACGCTGGAATTCTTCAGACGTCGACCCTGCAGCTCAGATGCCTTAACTCCACCCCTCAGCAGTGCGGCAGCTCTCTTTCCCTCCCGCTCACTCTCTCTCTCTCACTCTCTCTTTACACCGATGCTCACACACACCTACACTAACACTTCCACACACCCACACACACCTACACACTATTATATACATATATACGTATACATATATGTATTGATATATATATACATATATTTATATACATATATATATATATATACGTATATATACTTATATATACTTATATTTATACATATAATAGTACCTATATACTTATGTATTAGTATATATACATACATATATATATACATATATACATATATCTATACACATATATATATATTAATATACATATATCTATATATATATTACCTATATAACTAAGTATACATACATATATATATATATATACATCTATACATATATATATTTATAACTATATATACATACACACATATATATATATATATACACTCAGCTACATATATCTATATATACATATATTACTATATACTTATACATACATATATATATACCTCTATATAGTTATATATACAAACACACACACACACACACACACACACATATATATACATATACACTTATATATACATATATATCTACATATATACCAATATATTAATAACCATATATATATATACATATAGATATATTTACATATATACATATATATATATTTTCACATTATTTACCATACACTGTATCGCAGGAACATCTGCACCAGTTGCTGATATTCCCCGATACACGCTTACAAAAAGCGTGGTTACATACATCTTCCACCATCCATCCCATACTCCACACGACATCTAGTCCTGTTGGTTGCGTCTCTCTAGATGACGACCGACTCGACACCGTGCTACACTCCATCTCCACCTCCACCCCCACCCCTTTATACATATATATATACACTATATTTACTTTATTTCTATTTCACTTTCCTATTAGTAAAAAGATATAAAATATATATAAAAGGGAAAAGATAATCCTTGACTTGTAGGTACTCCGTCTTGTGAATAGCAAGACTCGTTTTGAAACTCTGTTTTGGCTCAAAGCCAAGAACCCAATTTTGAGGGTGTGCCTTAAGGACAAAGATTACCAGAAAAAAATCTAAATAAGAAAAACACCAAAAACACAATAAATGAACGGAAGAGACTCGTTGTAGGAAAGGCGTAGAAACTCGACTTGTAACCCCACTTCCCTTAGTTCAACCTTGGGCCTAAAAGTGACCAAGATAAAATCAATTAGGCCAGGTTAAAAATTTTTGTAAAGAGATGGTTAGGTCTGATTTAGGTTAACCACTATACACACTTCAACGATAAAATTGTCATATTAACAACCTATTCAGGTCCGACATCACATCTTTTCTGGCGCCGTTACCAGGGAAGTGCGCCTTCAAGTAAGTTTCTATTCAATTCCTTTCAATTTTTCTCTTCTCTCTTCACGGGTATCTCTATTTTTGGTGTGCAGGTGAACCTGGTGCAAGGAGAAGGCAGGCAGACGAAGTCGAAGATGTAAGCAGATCCAAGGAGGAAACGAGAGCATGAAGACACCGACACCGCATTGGAGCTTCGCACACGTTGCCGAACAAGTAGGTCTTCTTTTCTTAGCAACTAGGGTTAACTTGTCACCTTAATAAAAAAAATTAAAAACTAAAAGCTAGAAAAACTTCTTGGGATCTCTTTGGACAAGTGGATTAAAATTCACTTGTTTGATTGATTGTCTTCACTCCCACCGCCCCAGGATTTCCCACCCTACTTTGCATAGCGAAAATCCGAGAATCTTGATTCTTGAATTTTTCATCATGGGAAGTATTCTTTGAGGCAAACAAAAGGATTGATTGCACCCCTCTTTGCCTCATTTACCTGCAAATTCGGGATCACATTTTGGTAGGGAGACTTGGAATTGAGTTGATTCCAACCCCACCACGACTTTTCAACTTATCTCAGATTCGATCCCGAATGCTTCAACCCCAACTATTTGATTTTCTTTATCTGTTGGTTGAGCTTTGTGTGTGGAAATCATTCTGGTGATTGGAAGCACTTGAATTGAAGTGCTTTGGCTCCCTTTCACATAAATCTAAAACTGATTCGTGCATCCACACATAGAAATCTCCATTTAGGGTAGCCCATTGCATTTTAGCATGCATTAACTAATTGATATTGAAGAAGGGTTTGTTGGGCTTAGAAAGAAAACCTGTATTCTTGCAAAACCTAGAGATTGGTTGAATTGGTAATTTAGAGAAATTCTAAAATTCATACTACTTAAAGCTGAACTCTAAAAACCATTCACCAATAAAAACTTCAATTCGGGAAACTTTTCCCGTTGCATGCTTGTTTTACATACTCTGAAAATCAATCACTTGGGCATTACCTGTAAACAATGCCCTTCACATTCCAAGAGCACTTGACCCTAAGCCTCTAACTAAAATTGGTAGTAACTTGACCCTTCTTAAGGATTGGAGGTCTAACTACCTGTGTGTAGCGTCTACGTGCTGGTGAGAGTTCCCGCATGCTATCAGGTGCCTAAGACTGGGGCAAACGGCCTTTCAATCTGGCCCAATGGTTCCACGGTGCTCGCATTCGGTTTCGTAGTTCGTGATAGTAGGTAACTTAGATCTTTACATCTAAGGTCACACTGTAGAGGCTAGGAACTTGACTATATTGATTTGTAATCAAGTGTACCTTTGCGACATCATTTCTCTCATCTCTTTTCCCTTCTCATCTCCCTAATTCTTCCTGCGGTAGTGCATGTTTGGGAGGAGATCTCAAAACCCTGAACTGTTTGAATTACCTGATAAATCTAGAAAAGAAGCCGAATCGTCCTCCTCCTCGACAAACATGGCTGCATGCCCACCCCCAAATCCCGAGGGAGGAAACTGCCCTCAAAACCCACCAAGTGGTGGAGTCGTAGATCCCATAACCCGCCTCCAAGCCTAAATGGAAATGTATAATGAGCAAATCAAAGCCATTCGGGAAACATTGGAGGAAATGAAGAACCTTCCCAAACAGGAGGAGACTAGGTCTCTTAGCTCCTATCAGAATCCCGCTGCTACGGAGACCATAGGACAAATTCGGGTCCCCATGGGCGGGGATGACTTTGAACTAAAATCGAACATAATTGGCCTAATAAATTTTCACTTTCATGGTCTTGCAAGTGAAGACCCGTTTCTCCACTTGGAAGACCTAACCCGACTGGCTAAAAATGTTAAACCAAGAAATGTCGGGTTACCTATAGTCCTCATGAAGATGTTCCCGTTTTCATTGTGGGATAAAGCGTCGCAATGGTTACACGCCCTTGGGAGAACCATCCACTCTTGGGAAGAGATGCAAACAGCGTTTCTCAAGAAGTTCTTCCCAATCGGGCAAACCAATGAGCTTCGTCGTGCTATCACCTCTTTTACGCAACAAAATGGCGAACAATTTCATGAGGCATGGGAGAGGTATAACGACCTCCTCAGGAAGTGTCCGCACCACGGTCTGCCTAAGTGGCATATAGCCCAGATTTTCTACTATGGGCTAAATGAGACTTTGAAGCAAATTGCAGATGCTTCCTGCGGAGGGAACTTTATGAATAAAGACAAGAATGGAGCATTTAAATTGTTTGAAAATATGAGTGAAAACTCAATGAACAATGCTTCCATTGTCGCCTTTAATCGTACCAGCCAGCCCCGAAATGTCCACGAAGTTGACACGGGACTCTCCCATTCATCCACTGATCTCAGCCTTATAGCACAAAAACTGGATGAAGTCTCTGTCATGAACAAGAAGCTGGATGAGCTTCTGGCCAACCCCGCCTGATCTCTGGCAAACACCCCCTCTTCACCACTTCATCACAATCCAAATTCTTCCAACACCAGGCTTATCCTGAGAAACCCCGTAAGACCTTCCTCATCGAGTGTCGCGCCGAGCGACTCGGTAAGTCATGTGGAACTGGCTTCTGCGAGCCAGTATTTTGACACGGAGGACCAAGCCTCCATGTGCTCGGACGCATACTTACATGCTTGCATAGAAGATGCTTGCACCCTAGGGAACAACCCGTTTTCTACCACTTATAACCCAGGGTGGCACAATCATCCGAACTTCGCATGGTCCAACAACCCGCAGCTCCAAAACCCCACGGGTGAACCAAATGCGACCGTCCGCACCCATCATCCCAAGGGCCCAGTCTAATCCTATGGCGAATCCGCCATCAGGCCCTTGTGTATCACAAACAGAACACACATCAAGTTCTCTTGACAAATTGATGCGAATGATGACGGAAATGTCAAAGCTCCATGAAGAGAACATGACCTCTCTTCAGCACCAATTGGCGCAGCAGAATGCTGAGATCAGTCAACTTCGCATGGTGACTCGATCTTAGGGCATTCTACCCGCCCAACCTGTTCCAAACCCGCGAAACTTCGTACCCCGTGGTCCTCAACCACTTGTATGACCTTCTTAGGGGCAGGTTAATCAAATTCTGCAAACTCCGAGCATTCCTCCAGGATTTCAGGCTAATCCTGCTGCTGCACCGCACTCTTATGTCCCTATTGCGAACCCTCCTCCACCGTATGATCCCACTGGACCCGCATCGTCCAATGCTATCACTACGAGGAGCGATAAGCAGACCATCGATCCGCCTCGGCCTGATCCTGGCTCGTCTTCTTCTTCATCGCCCTCTCATTCAGGATGCGCACCGCATTCGCGTGAGGGCGATACACCCAAATTCGTGCCAGAATCAATCCCATTCCCTGAGGCTCTACTGAGGGAGCCAAAAGGAAAAAGGAAAGATACGCAGGCCTTTGATAACCTGCGTAATTTGTTCAAGGATGTAGAAATCAAGGTACCCCTGCTCGAGGCTATCGACCACGTACCTACTGTCGCCCGATTTTTCAAAGACTACACAACACCCAGGCGACAGTCAAAGAAAACTAAGAATCCGATGGTTCTCTCGCCTCATGCGAGTTGTGCTATACTGTCAAACCTACCACCGAAGCAGAAAGATCCAGGCACACCGCTTATTTCCTGTAGCATCCAAGGATGCAATTTTAACCGTGCCCTGCTTGATCTAGGATCTTCCATAAATCTCATACCGACCACCATGCTCGAAAAATTTTCCTTAGGAAATCTGAAACCCACCCCTATCACGTTACAGTTGGCAGATCGTTCTGTCAAAATCCCGAAGGGTGTGGTGGAAGACGTGGTGGTTAGGGTCAACAGTCTCTGTTTTCCTGTTGACTTTCTCGTTTTAGATATGGAAGTTCCTAGCTCACTTTCTAATTGTTTGATCATCCTTGGTCGACCTTTCTTTGCCACAGCCCGTGCCCATATCGATTATGAGTCAGGTTGTATTGAGATTGCCGTTGGATCTGAGAAGCTCAAGCTTAACATCTTCAAGGCAGCCAGGAACTTTGATTTTGATTGCATCGAGGATGACACGTCTGACGAGGACATGGCCATCAGTGCGTGTATCAGACTAATTAGGACCTATTTGGACTGCGCGGATTACCTATAAACACTGGTGACTGCCTGACCAACACATATTGTGACATTCCCCCATCCCGACCTTGTCCCGTACCTTCTCCTGACTAGACTTCTAACGTGGTTTTCTCCACTTCCCATACCTCATGGTCTGAGTCATATCCGGGCTACTCACCGCTGGTCCACACTCTTGAAGATTGGATTGCCCTTTCTTCCTTGCCAAATCAAGCGGATTTGCAAATCCACACTGGGACCTTGAGCCCATATACTTCTCACTATGGCTATTCCTTTTTGGATCCATCTATCCAAGAAGCCCGCCAATTTCTTCCTCCTGACTTGTTCTCCAACCTTCCTGGGACACTCTCGTCCCAAGAAATGCCAGATCTTTCACCATCCACTCCCAAGCTGAAAGAGCTGCCTAGTACAATTAAGTATGTTTTCCTAGGACCAAATGAAACGCTCCCTGTAATCATCAGTTCAAAATTGACCAGGGAGCAAGAGTGCAAACTAACTAAGGTCCTCATAGAACACAAGGCAGCTATTGGATGGTCCTTTTCAGACTTATCTAGCATTATCCCCTCCTACTGCACTCACAGTTTATATACGGAGGAGGAGGCTCGACCTTCCTGCGAGATGCAGCGACATCTCAACCCTAACATGCGGTAGGTCGTTAAGAAAGAAATCATTAAGTGGCTGGATGCGGGTATAATCTACCCGATCAGCGATAGCCCCTGGGTGAGTCCGATTCACGTTGTGCCCAAAAAGGCAGGACTCACCATCCGTGTTAATGACAGGGGCGAATCCATCCCTACACACACTCCTACATCTTGGAGAGTGTGTGTAGTTTATAGGAAACTCAATGCGGCAACCAAGAAAGATCACTTTCCGCTACCATTCATTGACCAAATCCTGGAGCAGTTAGCGGGAAATAAATTTTTCTGTTTCCTGGATGGATTCTCAGGATATAACCAGGTGGCAATTGACCCCCGAGACCAAGAGAAAACCACTTTTACCTGCCCTTTTGACACCTTCTCATGTAGAAGGATGCCGTTCGGACTTTGCAACGTGCCATCAACTTTCCAGAGATGCATGCTGGTGATATTTCATGACATGGTGGGTGACTTTCTTGAGGTCTTCATGGATGACTTTCGGTCTTTGGACCATCTTTCGATGAATGTCTTGCCAACCTGACTCGTATCCTTAGGAGATGTATTGATGTAAACCTCATGCTTTCCTGGGAAAAAAGTCATTTTATGGTGCACGAGGGAATTGTTCTCGGACATATCATCTCCGATAGGGGTATCGAAGTTGATAGAGCTAAGCTCGATGTCATTGCTGATTTACTTGTGCTTGGCTCTGTCAAACAAATCTGCTCCTTTCTGGGACACGTCGGTTTCTATAGGAGATTCATCAAAGACTTCTCCAAAATTTCTCGACCCTTAACTCATCTCCTATCAACCGACGTACCCTTCGATATGGGCCCCGACTGTATACAAGCATTCACGCAGCTGCGTAATGCTGTCACCAAGGCCCCTGTTCTCCAGCCGCCTGATTGGTCCCTCGACTTTGAACTTATGTGTGACACTTCCGACCTTGCAGTCAGAGCCATCCTGGGACAAAGACTCAATAGACACCCCTTCGTGGTGTACTACGCCAGTAAGACGTTGGATGAGGCCCAGCGTAATTATACTACCACTGAAAAAGAACTACTAGCGGTCGTCTTTGGGCTAGAGAAATTCCACTCTTACCTTCTGGGCTCTCACGTTATTGTTTTCACTGATCACACGGCCATTTGCCATCTCATGCACAAGAAGGATGCCAACCCTAGACTAATTTGTTGGATCCTTCTGCTCCAGGAATTTGACATTGAGATTTGCGATAAGGCCGGAGCCCAGAATGTTGTGGCTGATCACCCTTCTAGATTGGACCCTGACCATATTGGACTTACTCTGTCGATCAATGACATTTTTCCTGATGAGCACCTATTGGCAATAAATGTGGCAAGTGGACCATGGTATGCCGACATTGCCAATTACCTTGCTTCTGGATCCCTTCCACGTGGCTGGCCTAAAAACCAGCGCTAGCGTCTCATGGCAGAAGCAAAGTATTATTTCTGGGATAATCCACTTCTTTTTCGGATAGGTGCTGATCAAATCATCCATCGCTGTATTCCTGACAGCGAGTTCCCCAGTGTGCTATCCTTCTGCCACGATCAGGCCTGCGGAGGCCATTTCTCTGGGAGGAAAACTGCAGCCAAGGTGTTGCAGTGTGGTTTCTTTTGGCCCTCCCTTCATCAGGATGCACACAAGTATTCCAAGCATTGCACTAGGTGCCAATCATTAGGGTCAATGTCACGTAGTGACATGATGCCCTTGCAACCCATCCTAGCTGCGGAAATCTTCGACATCTGGGGAATTGACTTCATGGGTCCCTTTCCTCCTTCCAACAGCTTCAAATTCATCCTCGTCGCCATTGACTATGTTTCGAAATGGATCGAGGCTATTCCCGCGCGCCGTGCTGACCATATTATATCCACCCGCTTTGTCAAAGACCACATCTTTGCATGCTTTGGGATCCCTCGAGCCATTATCTTGGATGGAGGAAGCCACTTTACCCATGCTTCTTTTTGGGCACTTCTGAGGAAATACGGAGTCCACCATCGTATCGCATCCCCGTATCATCCTCAGACGAACGGCCAGGCAGAGGTGTCGAACCGGCAAATCAAGCAAATTCTCCAGAAAACGGTTCGGCCTGACTGTAAGGATTGGTCCGACAAGTTGATTGACGCACTTTGGGCGTATCGGATCACCTTCAAGGCTCCCCTTGGTATGTCTCCGTATAGAATCGTTTATGGGAAGCCTTGTCATTTGCCCATGGAGTTGGAGCACCGCGCTTATTGGGCAGTTCTCTAATGTAACCTTGACCCAGACCTATGTGGTCGAGAAAGGAAACTCCAACTCCAAGAACTGGAAGAGCTCCGTCTTGAAGCCTATGATTCTGCTTTAACCTTCAAACAACGCACTAAGGCTTTTCATGACAACCGTATTTGGCGGAAAGAATTTGAGCCATCTCAGCAAGTTTACCTTTATAATGCCCGACTCAAATTCTTTCCTGGGAAATTGAAGTCCAAATGGAGTGGTCCTTTCCTGGTCTCAAGACCATTCCCCAACGGGGCCGTCGAGATCAAAGATCCCAAATCTGGGAGTAAATTTACGGTCAATGGGCAGCGTTTGAAACCCTATCTGACTCATGAACCTGCCCCCATTGGAGAAACCATTGCCCTGCTGGAGGGTTACTAATTCTTTGCCTCATTCTGAGTCCAGCTAGGGACGTTAAATTCAGTGCTCGTTGGGAGGCACCCCAACAACACTCACCATCCACCATCACTTTTCACTTCTCTGTCACGATCACTTCACTTTTCACTTCACCACCCACCATCCACCCACCCTACCACCCTGCTGTATATCCTGCACCTCAACTTTCGTTACTTGATCTTTCGTCCTTTCTCTACCTTTCCCTACATGCATATGAGGACATAGCATTGTTTGGCATGGGGGGTGGATAGGCATCCATAGGATCTGGGTATTTTGTGGTATCATGCAGTTTCCACCTATTTATAAATATTCAAGAAAAAGAAAAAAAATATATATATAAATAAATAAATGGTGTTTAGTAATGATCTGATAATTGAAACAAAAAAAAAATACAATAAGTGTTTGTGGATATTCAACCTCTGTTTTGAAGACTTTCTAGGCCACAGAAGCTTGATTCGCTCAGGCTCAGCTTAATTCACTTGAGCATTGACAAAATAGATTGGAATCTCTCCTAACTAAGGATGTATTCTTGTACCTGAGACACCAGTACAAGATCCGTTGGTTTGCTTTTACTTGAGAGCTTAAGTAAACTGGTTCACACTACACATATCAGGAAAGACCAGGTGAACATAAGATCCAACCCTAGTGTTCATTAGGGAAGGTGGAGTCCTTACCTATGCATGCAGGTAGACTTTTTATCCCAGGCTTTAGTCTTGTGTTTAGGAGCGACTCTTTCCACCAAAAAGAAACTCTCCCACCAAAAAGAAAAAAAGTGTGCTCCTTCAAAAAATGTTGTAAGAGATATACTGACACGTGTTTAAAAAGAAAAAATGCAAATAAGTCAGTATATCTCACAAATGTCTATAAAGTCTTTGCCCTACAAGAAGTTCTTTAGGGCAGATTACAAATACCTTCTTTTCCTTTGAGCCACAAAAATCAGAAAATGGGAGTTGGGTTTTTCGTCATCTTCTTAAGGGTCAATCCGAAAACTCGAGCTAAAATTGGGACCAACCTGTACTTAAAGATTCGTGAAACCCTGGGCTTGAGTCTTAATGATCATCTGGTCAGTCTTGATCCTTCACTATGCACAAGCCATAACCTCTTGAGCTCTCAAGTACGGCAAAAACCTCCTGGGTCCTGGAAATCGTACTTAAGGTTTAAATATCAAGAGTCCTGGTTAGTTGAGAGATGATCTATGTCATGTGAGACTTAAAGTACTGGAAGTCTTCTCTACAATTGGTTCTCACAATATCCAACAATAAACACCCCTATATTGCCTCAGAAGAAAATCTTCAGCTAAAGATCATTTCTAAATATTGTTTTGCTAGGGACTAGCAAAAGATAGGCATGGGGGTATGATTTCATCGCAAAAATACACCTGCAATTGTGCCATCTTGTGCTATTTCGTAGCATTACCAATGCATAATAGGTCTCCATAGTTGCATTGTAAAAATATATGCATGTATGCATTTAATTGAGAGGAGAGGAGAATAAATAAATGGCCTCGCAATTTACTTTTTTCCTCAAGTGCATCTCTGCTAAATCACCATCTTTTTATTTCACTTGATTTTCCTGCGGCTGCATGCATCTTCTCCTCGCGCCATGCTTCCTGCAGCTGCAACTTGCCATTCCCTGCTCTCCATCCCTCTCCCTGCCAGCCCTTCCCTGCAGCTGCCATTCCCTGCATAAGCCATGCACGACCATGCCTTCCTCTTCTATTTAAAGACCACGGCTCCATCCTTTGCAACAAGCCTGGTCCTTCCACGAAAAAGACCCAACACAGCAACTCTCCAGGCCACCACCGTCCTCTCCTCCATTCCCCTCCATACGCCGGCCCTCCTCCTCAGAGACACCCGGCGAGCAGGAGCTCTCACTGCGGTGCACACCACCACAGTGAGACCACCACCGCCCAGCTCTTCAAAGAGTCGGTGGCGTGGTGGCTCTTTTCTATTTTTTTTTACGTTCCCGCACCTTCAGCCATGGTCGCAAGCTTCAAGGTCTGAAGCTCGCAGCTTGGCAGCAGCAGCAGCACGCAGCAGCCACCCAACCTCCTTCCACGCGTGCCTGCAGGCACCCTCGCCCTCTGTGCGTGCCTGCAGGCCCTCTCCACCTCCCGCTTCTCCGCCCTGTCGCGCCCTCTTCTGCCTGCAACCAGCTGCTGCCCGCCTCTGCAGCGGCCGGCCAAGCGCTTCCCAACCCCCTGCCAGCACCTGCAAGCTCCCACGTGCATCTGCAGACACCTCGCCTCCCACTTCTCCACTCTATCGCGAGCTCTCCATACTCGCAACCGGCCGGTGCAGGCCTTCTCCCTTGCGCGCCAGCCCACGCGCGCCAGCCGCAAGCCGGCCTCACTCATAGCACCGCCCACTGCCGATTGCGCGGCGCGGATGACCACTGTAGCCACTGTTCACGCGAGTCTTCGCGACACTGTGGCTACAGCGGGGTGACCAGAAAGCTTCTCACTTTCCCGGTCACCTGACACGCCGCGACCGCCATTCGCCCGTGCATGCACCCGCCAGCGCATTTCCGCCCGCGTCATCCGCACCAGCCAGTGCATCTGCTTCGCCCACTCCCCTCGCCCGCACCTATCTGCGTCGCGCACTCCATTCGCTCGCGCTTGCGAGCGCCCGTTCCAGCCTCTCCGCGCAACGCTGGGAGCTGGGTCCTCTCCGAGCCAACACTCCCTCCAGCGCACACTTCTCTACGTGCATACGCGCTTGCATGTGCATGCGTGGAAGCCTTCAGACGTCGACCTTGCAGCTCAGACGCCTTAACTCCATCCCTCAGCAGTGCGGAAGCTCTCTTTCTCTCCCGCTCTCTCTCTCTCACTCTCTCTTTACACTGATGCTCACACACACCTACACTAACACTTCCACACACCCACACACACCTATACACTATTATATACATATATACGTATACATATATATATTGATATATATATATATTTATATACATATATATATATACATATATATACTTATATATACTTATATTTATACATATAATAGTACCTATATACTTATGTATTAGTATATATACATACATATATATATATATATACATATATATATATACACTTATATCTACATATATAGTAGTATTAATATACTTACATATATACATATATCTATACACACATATATATATATATATTAATATACATATATCTATATATATATTACCTATATAACTAAGTATAGATACATATATATATATATATACACACATCTATACATATATATATTTATAACTATATATATATTACCTATATAACTAAGTATAGATACATATATATATATATATACACACATCTATACATATATATATTTATAACTATATATACATACATACATATATATATATATATATATGCATATATATACTCAGCTACATATATCTATATATACATATATTACTATATGCTTATACATACATATATATATACCTCTTTATAGTTATATATACATACACACATATATTACTATATACTTATACATACATATATATATACCTCTATATAGTTATATATACATACACACATATATATATATACATATACACTTATATATACATATATATCTACATATATACCTATATATTTATAACCATATATATATACATATAGATATATTTACATATATACATATATATATATATTTTTTCACATTATTTACCATACGCTGTATCGCGGGAACATCTGCACCAGTTGCTAATATTCCCTGATACACGCGTACAAAAAGCGTGGTTACATACATCTTCCACCATCCATCCCATACTCCACAGGGCACCTAGTCCTGTTGGTTGCGTCTCTCTAGACGACGATTGACTCAACACCATGCTACACTCCATCTCCGCCTCCACCCCCACCCCTTTATACATATATAATATATACATATATATATATACACTATATTTACTTTATTTCTGTTTCGCTTTCCTGTTAGTAAAAAGATAAAAAAAATATATAAAAGAGAAAAGATAATCCTTGACTTGTAGGTACTCCGTCTTGCGAATAACAAGACTCATTTTGAAACTCTGTTTTGGCTCAAAGCCAAGAACCCAATTTTGAGGGTGTGCCTCAAGGACAAAGATTACCAGAAAAAAATCTAAATAAGGAAAACACCAAAAACACAATAAACGAACGGAAGAGACTCATTGTAGGAAAGGTGTAGAAACTCGACTTGTAACCCCACTTCCTTGAGTTCGACCCTGGGCCTAAAAGTGACCAAGATAAAATCAATTAGGCTAGGTTAAAAATTTTTGTAAAGAGATGATTAGGTCCGATTTAGGTTAACCACTATACACACTTCAACGATAAAATCATCATATTAACAACCTATTCGTGTCCGACATCAGGATCTGTATATCTGTTCATCCCTAACACTCACAAAAACATATCAAAAAGATAATAAAAAAATGCAATGCATGCCTAACCTAATTTATGCCTAAATGCAGGCCAAAAACCCATTTGCGGAGTAAAATCCTAAGAGCTAGGTTTGTTTTAATGCATAAGAATGATGATAAACTGGCGTTTATCATTACTATCCATAGATTAGACTTCATCCAATTTGTAATCTCAACAGAACATCTTTAGATATTTGATAATGGAAGATGATTGAGACAAATGTGTTACTAGAGGCTTGAAGTAGTAGTGGTAGTAGGAACGGAGTGATAGCCAACATAAGGTGACTAGAATAGGCAATACTCCTTCCTCTTGACAACCACCATCAACTATCTTCCCTTCTTTTAGAATGTCCTAAAAAGTACGAGAGACTAGGTTAAATATTGCTTGCCAATTTAGGTTCTTTGTAATTTTACTAATGGATAATGGACCAATATGAAAATCCAGAACATATAATGCATCCATCAATCACATATTGGGGATAACTAGAACCTCCCCTTGGCCAATGATGAATGAGTGATGCTCATCAACTTGAACTATTCAACCCTCAAGAACATGTTGAAGTCACATGAATCAACACTGATTATTACATAAGTGGTGAGATGCTCTTGATTCAACTAGACAATATGAAGCACACATATTAGTAGTTTGAGTCGAGAGTGTGACTTAACCTTTCTTTGAATAAATCCTTGAAAGGTTAGCCGAGCAGAAGTACTTTTGTTTCTTGGACGATAATTCTGGATATAACCAAGTCCCTATCCATCTCGAAGACCAAGAAAAGATGACTTTCACCTGTCCCTACAGAACCTTTACATTTAAAATGCCATTTGGACTTTGCAATGCACCTGCGACTTTTCAAAGTTGCATGATGGCCATTTTTTTATATGGTGGGAGATTGTCTTGAGGTATTCATGGATGATTTCTCCATTTTTGGAGATTCTTTCGAGTCTTTCTTGGCTAACTTGGAATTGATCCTTAAGAGATGTATCCAAATGTGACTGGTCCTTAGCTGGGAAAATAGTCACTTCGTGACACAAGAAGGCATCATCTTGGGTGATGTAGTCTCTAAGCAGGGAATTGAAGTTGACAAAGCTAAGGTGGATGCTATCTCCAAGCTTTCCTCACGCACATCTGTTAAGCAAATACGATCATTTTTGGGTCATGTGGGTTTCTATCGGAGGTTCATCAAGGACTTCCCAAAGGTTGCTCAACCCTTGAGTAACCTTCTGGCCAAAGACAAGCCGTTCGAGTTTGATGAATCATGCCATAAGGTATTTGATTTATTAAAAATGGCCGTCACCTATGCTCCGATGTTGCAACCATCGGTCTGGATAGCCCCATTTGAGATTATGACCGACACTTCTAGTTATGCTGTTAGGGCTATCTTGGGTCAGAAGATTGATAGAAAGCCCTCTATCATCTACTACGCTAGCAAGACTCTAGACGAGGTCCAGAGGAATTATATTGTCACTAAAAAAGAATTGCTAGCTATAGTCTTTTCTCTTGAGAAGTTTAGGGCTTATCTGATAGGTTCTCATGTCATTATCTATATCTACACTCAACCTTGAGAAATCTCTTGGCTAAAAAGGATACCAGGCCTCGACTCATTCGTTGGATCTTATTGGTTCAAGAATTTAATCTTGAAATTAAGGACAAAGCTGGGGCACAAAATTTAGTTGTGAATCATCTTTTGAGAATCCTAATTGATTCTCCTCGTCTAGATATTCTGATTACTGGCACTTTTTCGGATGAGACTATCCTTATAGTCTCGAGTGTCTGACCCCCTTGTTTGTGAACCTTGTCAATTATTTGGCCGTTGATAAAGTCCCCCATGATTGGAACAAACAACAACAGGATAGACTTGTATCTAAGGCCAAATACAATTTTGAGACTATCTCGAGTTGTACAGCATCGGCAGTGGCCAGGCTATTCATCAATGTGTTCCGAAAAATGAATTTCAAAGTATACTTAAGTTCTACCATGCATCTGCATGTGGTGGACATTTTTCTAGGAAGAAGACGGTCGTAAAGATTCTACAGTCTGGGTTTTATTAGCCATCTTTATTCAAAGATACCCAAGATTTCTCGAAGTCATGTTCCCGATGCCAGGCACTCAGGAGTATAGCCAAGAGAGGTATGACACCACTAAACCCAATCCTTCCTATTGAAATTTTCAATGTTTAGGGCATTGACTTCATGGGACCCTTCCTACCTTCATTTAGACACCAATATATTCTAGTTTCTATTGATTACGTGTCCAAATGGATTGAGGCTATTCCTACCTGAACTAATGACCACAAGGTGGTCATCGACTTCGTAAAGAAGAATATATTTAGTCGATTTGGGATCCCAAGAGCCATCGTCAGTGATGGGGGCACTCATTTAACCAATTCTTAGTTCAGAAATTTACTGCCTAACTATGGGGGAATCATTGAATTTCTACATCTTACCACCCACCAGACGAACAAACAAGCCGAGGTCACCAATCGAGAGATCAAGAATATCTTGCAGAAGACGGTTATGCCTGATAAGAAAGATTAGACTCAGAGGCTTGATGATGCTCTTTGGGCCTACCGTACAGTGTACAAGATGCCTATTGGCATGAATCCGTTCCATCTGGTGTATGGCAAAGCACGTCATCTACCTGTAGAAGTTGAACACCGGGCATTTTGGGCAATAAAGAAATGTAATTTTGACCTAGACTTAACTGGGAAGACCAAGAAACTCCAACTATCTAAGTTGGAGGAACTTATAAATGATGCCTATGAGAATGCTAGGATCTATAAGGCAAGGACCAAAGCTTTTCATGAGCAGATGATTTCCCATAAGAGCTTTGAGCCGAACCAAGGGTCTGGTCTTTTTATTCTTGACTTAAGCTCTTTTTTAGCAAGCTTGGGTCCAAATGTAACGACCCATTCATTATTGATCGGATATTTCCAAATGGAGTTGAAATCGCTGACCCTAAGATGGGTAATTCTTTCAAGGTCAACAGCCAACGACTTAAACCTTATGTTGACCGTGTTATTCTAGAACATGTCTTAGACAAGGTTGCCTTGACCTTGATTTGAATATTTTTGGATAGACCACGCCTAGCATGGCAATAAACTCAACATTTGTATCATCTGTCTCAGAGTTGACTAGAGCTTCACGGAATGCAAGTATTATTTTGCTTATTCTGCCCTTTATCATGCCTTTATTTTACAATGAGGACATTGCATAAGCTAAGCATATGGGGGTGATTGTAACACCATCATTCACCATAACTAGCTTGAATTAGTTGGAATTAAGAGATAAATGATCTTGAATGATCATCTAAGAATCGTAATTCCACTCAGATCTATTTTAAGAAGAAAACATTAAAACATGGCTATATCTATAGTTTTAACATCACATTACAAATGTAGAGTAACCACAGGGTCACCTAGGGGTTAATTAGAGGTCAATTGAGCATTAAAGATTAAGAAATGGGTCCAACACTAATAGAAACGGGGTTTCACGCATTTCGAGGGTGAAAACAAGCACCAAAACCCTAATTATCAACCTACTTAAATTGAAGAGGTTCTGGTCAGGATAAAATTAATTTAAACCTCTTAAAATTCATAGAAAAATATTCTAAGAGGTTTGGCACCCTTGATTTGACCATCTGAACCTATTTTGACTTAGAATAGAGTTTCAGACGAAATTTTACCTTGATTTGGGCTTCTGAGCAAATTGCCTAGTCAAACGTCGTCAAAACTCAAATCTAAGTTCACCCTTAGATTCCTTGGGTCCAAATTAGGTTAGCACCAAAATTTGGGCCCAATCAGAGTCCATCTTGATCTAGTTTGCATTTTAGCTCTTAAAAACTTTATTTCTTACATTTAGCCCCTCTGGTTTCAAGTTTATTGCATTGGGACCCCTAACTTCTCGTCATTTCTTCACTTAGGTCCCTACCACCATTAGTGTGAACCAAGCTTTATAGCTGAAATTCGAGGGAGGATTCCTCCCTCAAATCAAAGCCAAATCTCTCCAAAATTAGAGAGATTGATCCTCAGATGATCCCCAATTAGTTGAGCCAACTCAAGAGCCCTGAATTAGCCCATGGAGATCAGGAGAGTGTGAGAAAATTTAGGGATTGTTTCCCCTGAAATCGCAGCCAAATTTGGCTCTATCCTTGCTTTAGAACTCATTCTCGATCTCTATAAATAGCCCTTGAGTCCAAGCCTTCTTCCTTAGCTCGATTTAAGGCCAAAAGCCCTCTTCTTCTTCTTCCCTGGCCGCCTTCGATCGAAGCTTTGGAGGCTCTCTCATCCCTCCTCCTCTATGCCTCCAATGACAAGATTGGATGCACCAAGCTCCTTCTCTCTTCTTCGCAACCAAACCCAATCATAGTTTGGCTACTCTAAGCCCTTTTTTCACCGCTGTCCCCCTCGCCGGAGGATTCGTCTTCCTCACAATCGGTAAGACATGCAAGCACGAGACTCTCTCCCCTTCATCCAATAGATAAGGCCTCTTACTCTTTCTCTTCCCCTAGATTCAACTCAACCTCTTCTCTTCTCAATTCAACCTCCATTCACCTCTCTCCCCTCCATCTTCCCTAGCTCCGGTGAACTTGCGCCGGTGCTACGCCACACCAATCACCTCAGCACCACCTCCAAAAGCCTTGTTGTAACTTTATGAACAAAAGCCCTCAATAAATTGAGGGTTTTGATTCGCCGTTCACCTGGTCGGACAACCCACGGCTTTATTGACCGCCATGCCACCGTCTGGCCACCAAACGAACACCGTTGTTGCACTCCATGTTCCTCGACAAAGGTTCTGAGCTATTTTGATTGGGGTCTAGAACCTGTTCTCATGTGTTCAGGTCAACACCGGAGCTCCATTTGCCGCCACTGCCACAGTTCATCGTGCATCAACCTCAGGACCTGAATCCACAACCTAGATATGAGGAATCCATCAACAAGGCCTCTTGCTACCTCAATTGGACGAGATGGTGCGTCCAGTAGAAAAAATTGAAGACTTTAATCCTCAGCTGCACGCATAGGAGGAGGCCAATCATTTAGTCCCACATCATGGGTACCAAAATCAGAAACATGAATAAAAGGAATTTGTTCCCTCAGCTATTTGCCTCCAAATGCACGGAGTGAGGTCCCTCCTCTCCTTACGTGCCCTGCACACTACACACGTAGATCTAGGCTCTGACTCGATTACTCACTACTGTTCTTACCCGTATACTCGGCTTAGAGGAGAAGAGATCCTGAGGAGGGTTGGGGGTGGTTTTACATCGGGTTTCATGCCCTGTTGCATCGAGATGCATGCCCATATGCTCTATACTTAGGCATTTTAGAGGTTTATGCTTGGTGTGCCTTAGGCTTTCAGCTATGGCTTGTGTTAAGACTTTGAGGACTTAAGGCATCTATAGCATCTTACCGACATCTGCCCTAGTGTTACTGCGGAAATATTTGAGGATGAATCATATGTTTATTTGACATGGATTAGTGGTTGAGAAACATTGTGGTAAAATTGAGTTAATTAGATATTTTGGGATATATGCTTAATTGAAGGATCTAAGTGTTGATTCAAATAACCATTTTTAGGATTTTGATCTTCTTTTTATCCCATCAACTTTTGTGATACAATTGCTATTATTGAACATTATTTTGAGTAAATCTTTATTTTTCATTGAATATCTTATTGCGCTCATTGTTTAATATTGTGATTAGTGTTGTGAATTTCACATTTGCTCCTTGTGAATGACCTCAGACTCATTTTCAATTTTCGAGTACTTATAAATTTAAATGTTTTTGTGATTTTTGTCACTATATTGCAACACAATCATTTTTGAAACACGATGATTTCGCGACTCAACAGGGGTGGATTTGTTTCTGAATTATGTTTTCAGCTTTGTAGATTACTTTTATTTATTTTCTCTTTATTTTAAAAAAAAAAATTTAGAACTTGGGAAAGAGAAACTTAGGCATTAGGAGTTTTTGAACATTAGGAAATGATACAAAGGACCTGAACACTTAGACTCTTCAGGTCTTCAGGCTTAATTATCCTGGGTGTCCACTAAAATGTAGACCTGTTTCTCGAGTCCTCACCATCTTTAATTTGTTTCTAATTGGTTAATAAGTTGTGATAAGTACACAACTTATCAACTCACCCTCTGATTTGAAGGGACTTATAGTTTAAGCATCTACACACTTTTTGCACTGACTCACTTCTTAGTGGTTTTAACGGAAATTAGGTAGCTAATGAATTTTCTAGGGTGGTATGACTGACATGTTGTCGTGGGTTTGACACCCCATTGGCCAGGTACCTAGTGCTTAGCCATGCGATGCATTCTTTTTTGACTGTTGCCTTTAAGTAAATATTAGATCAGAAAAGCCACTACTTAGAAAGAAAATAGAGAGAAAAAAATAACCAAAAAGAAAAAAATTGAAAAATTGAAAAATGAGAAAAAATGCCACACTTTACCTCACGAGTATGGCTGGCAAGTTGTCGTGGGTTTGATGCCCCATTGGCCAGTTGTCCAGAGCTCAGCTCATAAAATGCACAAATAATTCCTAACACTTAGGAAGAAGCGGGGAAGTTAAATAAACCAGGGAGATATACACTAGATTCACCCTTATGTTGACCCCATAAAATTAAAAGTAGGGAGAAAGCTATTGATTGAAAAGATAAACCTTTAGGCAAAATTTTTCGTTAAGGCTCACCTAGGGTTTTTACAAACCTGAAGTCTGTTCTGATTACTATTTAATGAGTCTATCACAATTTTCACAAAAAGATACTTAGAACTTGAGTCTTTTCGAGTCTTTGGTGGATTGAGTTGTCGTAGAAAGCTGCCCCGAAATCCTAAACTCAAAATCCAAAAAAACAATAGAAAAGAAAAAAAGAAAATAAAAAAAAGTATTTACTTTTGTATGGAATAAGGTGAGGATTTGGGCAGTCTACATTTTGGCAGATACTCGGGCACTGTTGAGCCTTTGTAGCTTAGGTCTGTAGTAGAATTTTCTTATTGTTGAGAAATTACAAATGCCTAACTAATCATATCCTAATTCTGTTTATACATAGCATTTAGTTTAGTTTTGCTAGGGAGTAGCAAAAGATAGGCATGGGGGTATAATGAATACATATTTATATAGGGTAAAATGCCTATTTATGAGAGTTCTTAGGTTTGTAGATGCATTCATTATTATAAATAGTGCATAGCATGCATCATATTTCATATAGATTAGATTATGTAAATTATGTATTAATTTGCTTATTTTGGTGACTAGGGAAGGTGACACATTTATGGGCATCAGATTGAAGATCCAACTGTACGGATCTGATCAAGACAATGTTAGGAGTCCAACATCTCTAAGATCGCCTTGATCAGACTTCCATAGTATTCTATGTAGTTCGAGGAAGATCAATGGCCAAGGGGCAAGGTGGTGCAAATCCAGATCTCAAACAACAAATCCAACAGCACAGATGGATTCTGATCGATGATCACAGCCCAACAGCGTGAAAATGCATGCATCAATCCCTGCATGGATGGTTATGTTATTCTGCATTTTGTGTTATTTGCCAAGACTTAGTTTAATGCATGTATCAAGGCTAATAGAATAGATAACACATTGGAGTTTTACACCAAGTAGTTGGCAGTTGTCGAGTTTGATTTACACGAAATAAATTAGATAAAGTTCTCGTACAATCACATAATCAAACCTAAACAAAATAATAACAAAACTCATGATGAGTCCCGGTTGATCTTTGTGAGGTGATAATGATGAAAATGATTCTGCTTTCTTTTCATCCTTACATTCCTTTGCTTGAAAATCTAACCTAACTAACCTAAATTCGCAACCTAGTTTTAAGATTATATAAATACATCTCGCCAATGATGTTGTGCACTCTAATAACATGGGTGTGCATGAGGAAGGAAATAAATGTGAGTGTGTGTATTGGTGCGCACAACCTCGACTATACAAACACTACCGATGGAATTCACGTTAATTGCCATTTCATTTATGTGATTTAGTGCTGCCATATTTTGTTACGTTTTTTGGTTTTTTGATTTTTTCGTTGTTTTCAAATAAGACTACTAATAATGAATGATGCAAAATAAAGATATTAACTTGCATTTCATTGAATCGTCCATAATTACAAAAGGACTATAGAGGAAAGATTGTACACATGAAATAAAATCTACTACTAACAAAACAAAACTAACAGAATTCCATCCTGTCGGGATTGCTCGTAGAGCCGTCGACACTAGAGGATGGTGCTGGGTAGACCATGGGAATGGGGGCCCGTCTACATGCCACGAGAGAGCAAGGCACTCCTAGAACTCATGGAGAGTTTAGGAGTGCAAATAAAAGAGAATATAAACTAGCTACTTGCAGAAATTAAATGTGAAATAAAGCAATAGAAGAACACTAAGGCTATGAGAACCAAGGTCACCAAGGGTTGTCCTTGGTGGTTGTGTGGTTGGTGGTGGAAAGGAGGGTGGCCGACCATTAATGGTTATATGGATGTCCCTTGGAGGGTGGTAGAGGAGGCTTGAGATGAAGGTGCTATGGATGGTTATTGGAGGGTGGAGGAAGATGGGTTTAAGTGGCCATGGGTGGTGTTTATCTAGGAGAGAGGAGGCTTAGGTTGGCGTATAGGGATTAGGGTTAGGGTTTAGGTGGTGCCATCTTGAAGTGGTCTTTGGTCACCACCTTTGGAGGGGAGGGGGGGTGAGGTGGCGTAGACTAGGTTTAGGTGGAGTTGAGGGGCTTTTGGTAAGGGTTTTCATAGGTGGGGTTGTGTTGTGTTGGGTCCTAATTAGGCTAGGTTATCCTAGTGATGGGAACACCATCATGAGCCATAACTAGCTCAGTTTGATCAGATTAAGTCAATAAAAGCTCCTACATATCCATCAGAAGGTCTTCAGGGCACAAAAATTGAGAAGAAAATAAGAATACAGGGTTATTTATGCAAATTTACCATTCTATCACAAAAACAGAATAACCACAGGTTCTCTCAGGGGTCGAACAATGGTCAAATGGTCTTAAGAGTCTAATAAGTGGGTTAGAACAGATAGAAAAGGGTTTTCATGCGTTACAGGAATTAATGGACATCTGAAACCCTAAAAATAGACCCACTTAATCTATTGAGGTTCTGTTCAGGATAAAATTCACTTAAACCCTATAAAAATTATAGAAAAATATTCTCTAGGGCTTGGTACCTTTAATTTGACCATTGGAACCCATCTTGATTTAAAACAAAGTCTCAAATAGACATTTGCCCTAATTTGGGTAATTATGCAAATTACCTAGTCAAACTATGTTAAAACCAAAATCCAAGTTCACCATTGGGTTTCTTAGGTCCAAATTAGGTTTGTACCAAAATTTGGGCCCAATCTGGGATTGTTTCAACCTAATTTGTACTTTGGTCCAAGTCTGATTTTCTTTATTTCACATGGCCCCTTAGCTTTTGAATTTATTACAAAAAGGTCCCTATCTTTATCATCATTTTCTTTAAATAGGTCCTTACTGCCATGAAATCCTAATCCTACAACTCCAATGAGCTTGTTTTGGCATGTTCTCCTTGATTCCTTGACGAATCCCTCTTATATTTGAAAGGGAAGTTCATCAAAGAATTCCCTTCCTTTTGAGCCAAATGCTAAGCCCTAAAACCTTCCCAATCTCTCATGTGAACGCATGAGAGATTCGGGTATATTTCAACTTCTATCTCTAGCGAACCTTCCAAGCTTGGGAAGCTTTCTTCCCAAGCTCAAAACATCCTCCAGAAACCTACAAAAGACGCCTCAGATCAGACCGAAGATCCCACACTCGAATTCGGCCGAATTTCCCTTTGATTTCATCTCTCCTCATCGGACCAAAGCTCCTCGATGTCAGGCGAGCTCCTCTGACTCCTTCCTTCATCTAATCGCAATACCGGCAGCTGATCCTCCTTCCTTGCCTTCCTCCGCATCCCGCCATACCAGCGGGTGCTTATATCTCTTTCATCCTCGCCGTCCAACCCCCACCGGAGTCACCTTCTTCCTCGGCACCGACCACACCGCAATCGGCACCGCCTTTCACCCCTTCATCCGCTAAGTACCTAAATAAGTTCCCTAACTCCCCTACTTCATTCACACACCAACCACACTTCATTTTGACTATTGTATCACCCTGACCACCTTCACCTTCTTCCGCTCCGGCCACATCTCAAGCGAAGTGCCTCCACCTCTCCACATGTCCATCCGCTTCACCACCGACTCCAAAAGCTTCATCGTGTCCCAGAGAGCAAAAGGCCTCTGGTTATTGAGGCTATTGGCCTCTCCTCAGTGCCACCAAACAATACCACCTACGCACCACCTTCTCTAGGTCGTCAGGCCTCCACCCTCACTAGCACCACACGTTGCACCCACCACCACAGTCACCACTCCACGATGAACCTTTTGACCCATTTTGACGAGGCTGTGAGGTCGTGTTGTGGTTTTCAGGTGCTTCATTGGAGCTCCGCCACCGCGACGACTTCTTCGGCTTCATTCATCATGTTCTAGCCATGTTCTTCATCGACAACACCTCCACATCGTGTGGAGAAGCTCCAAGCAGGTCTCCAGGCCTGCAATTGAGCGTTACGCCCTCAGCTACAGCTGCAATTGATTGGGAGTCCATCTACGGGCGCTTGTGCTGAGGTGTAGGTGGGATAGTCCTACCTCGGAAACCACTGGACCGCTTACGCAATGAAAATTGTTTTTGTGCTTACGGCTTATCACTTCAGCACACACAGGTGGTGAAGTTACCGCTCACCCTTCACACGCACCTCGCCTATGACCTGTCCTATATAAGCCTAGTGCTGACCCGACCTGCCTAACCCGCCTTCACTCCTCAGCTGCAATATCATGCCAGCAGCCCTAGTCCTGGGTATGCTTAGATCCGAATCTGATTGCCTGAGGCTTTGGGAGAGCGGATACCAGAGAGAGAAAGAGAGAGTGTGTGCAGGGGTAGGGGGTTTTGCTCTAGAGACCAACGGCTGACACTTAGCCATTTGAAGAAGGAAACCCTTCCCCTTGTGCGAGAAGAGGAGGAAGAAGGAGAGGAAGCCAGAGAAGAGAGAGAAGAAAAGAAGGTACAAAAGAAGAAGAGAAGAGGAGCTGAAGCAACATAGGAAGAAGAGCAGAAGAAGTGCATTGTGCACTTATCCTACGTGGATTTAGATTACTTGATACTATTGCAATATTTGATATTATTATGAGGGGTAATTGGTGATTCAAATCACCATTTTACCCCATTCTTTTTGCACTATTTGACATTCACTTTCATGTATATATCATTACTGCTTAGAATTCTATTATAAATTGCTTATATTGTGCTTGAATCATGATCTTGAGATTCATATTTGCCACTTATTCCCTGTGTTCGACCTCGAACTTCCATTCGAGTATAAAGTCTATTTGTTTTTCACGCTGATTCCATCTATACTGCAATGCATTAACTAAGTCTAGTACTTATGGGAAACCTAGTAGTTACACAGAACCACGCACATACCAACCACAGCCTATTCAAGAAACCCAGCATTCTGATCTGAGTTTAGTCCTCAAGGAAATGTGGGAAATGAATCAATTGAGGACAAAATTGACGAGATGACTAGACCAACTGGTAGATGCTAGAAAACATGGGATGCTGCCATCCCGACCCATCCCCAACCCAAGAAACTTCAATAGGGTTAACCAAAACAACACACGAAAGCAACAAGCACATATAGTTCAACTTGCTGCCTAGCACCCACCTGGCTTTGCTAACCCTAATCCTAACCAGGCTCAACCTATCTTGCAAAACCCACCTCAACCTTCCAACTATAACGCCTTTGCCAGTGCTGTAACTTTGAGAAGTGGGAGACAAATCCAAGATCCTTACCCTTCCAAATTTAAATCTAATCAAGATCTTGAGGAGCTCGAATCTGACCTGGGAGACTAAGCTAATCAAGAAGGCAAGGATTAGGACCCGAACACTCATGATTTCTCTCAAGCACCCTTTCCTGAAGCCTTGAACAAACCTAAGAAAACGAAAACCAATCCATCTGAGGAGTGGCTTGATATTTTTAAACAAGTCCAAGTGAACATACCACTCCTTGAAGCAATTGAGGATATCCCAGCCTGTGCGAAATTTTTGAAAGAAATGTGCACACCTAAACATCAGGCCAAATCATCTAAAAGGGTAGTGTTATTTGAACAAGCTAGTGCAATTATCCTTAAAAAGCTATGCTGAAAATGAAAAGATCCTGGAGCCCCTCTGATTTCCTATTGTATTGGAGATACTACCTTTGATAGGGCTCTTTTAGATTTAGGTGCCTCCATCAATTTAATCCCCACAATGCTACATGAAAAATTTAACTTTGGAGGGTTAAAACCTACTGAGGTCACACTGCAGCTAGCTGATCGATCTGTGACCACACCATGGGGAATTATTGAAGATATAATTGTCAAGGTTTGTGTTTTTATTTCCCTATGGATTTCTTGGTCCTTAACATGGAGGTACCAGAGAATTTGAAGAACACCGCAATAATTTTGGGAAGACCATTTTTAGCTACTGCCAAGGCTAATATTGACTATGAATCTAGCAGTGTGGAAGTCAAATTTGGGGATAAGAAGACAAAGATTAACATTTTTAAGGTCATCAAACAATTTGAGGATTGTGGAATGATAGAAGATTTTGAGGATGTGGATCATACTGTTGAATATTGTATGAAGTTAGGAGTGTCCCAATCCGATCCTACAGGCCTTGATCCCCAAACCAATCAAGAGGTCAGTCACCCAATCACTAACTTGATTCCAAGACCTCTTGAGGATAACTGTGATCCACCTTTGGATTTTTCATCCCAAGGACCCAAACCTTTGCTAATACCTCTTCATGATTATCTAACCCAAACTCATTAGCTCTTATCTAACCCAAACTCAGGAAAATCAATTAATTCAACTTTTGGGAAGAAATAGTAGAGCAATTGGTTGGACATTGGATGATCTGAAGGGAATTAGTTCTACTTATTGCACCCATAAAATCTATATTTAGGATGGATCTAAACTCTCCTAGGAAATGTAGAGACGTTTGAATCCTACTATGCAGGAGGTTGTGAAAGAGGAGATGATTAAGTGGTTAAATGCGGGAATAATCTACCCAATCTCTGACAGCCCATGGATCAATCCTGTACAAGTGGTTCCTAAGAAAGCTGGACTAACTGTGATTACTAATGATAAAGGGGAGTTGATTCCAACCTTCATAGCTTCCTCTTGGAGAGTCTATATCGATTACAGGAAGCTGAACAATGCAACTAAGAATGACCACTTTCCACTTCCCTTCTTTGATCAAATTCTTGAAAGACTAACCAGCCAAAAGTTCTTCTATTTCTTGGATGGCTACTCCAGCTACAATCAATTAGCCATCCACCCCGACATTCAAGAGAAAGCCACCTTCACATGTCCCTATGGAACACTTGCATGCCGAAGAATGCCTTTTGAATTGTGCAATGCGCCAGCGACTTTTCAAAGGTGCATGCTTGCACTCTTTTCAGACATGGTGGGTGACTTTATGAAAATCTTTATGGATGATTTTTCTGTGTTCAGGGACTCTTTTGAATCATGTTTGATCAATTTAGAGAAAACTTTACAAAAATGTATAGAGGTAAACCTTGTCCTATCTTGGGAAAAGAGCTATTTCATGGTTAGGGAAGGCATAGTCCTTGGCCATGTTGTGTCTGAAAGAGGAATTGAAGTGGATAAGGCCAAGGTGGACACTATCATTAAACTACTGCCTCCTTCAATAGTTAAACAAGTATGATCATTTCTTGGACCTATGGGATTTTACCATTGATTCATTAAGGATTTTTCTAAGATGGCGAGACCCTTAAGTAATTTACTGGTGAAAGATCAAACCTTTGACTTTGATTCAAGTTGCTTAAGGGATTTCAATCTACTGAAGGAGGCCATTACACAATCACCAATCTTACAACCTCCTAATGGGATCACCCATTTGAAATCATGACTGACGCTTCTAATTTTGCTATTGGCACAGTCTTGGGACAAAAGATTGACAAGAAACCTTCCGTGATTTATGATGAGTCTATTTTAATGGACTATTGTTATGCCTAAGTACTTCAATTCTAACATAGTATGTTTGTTAATAATCACATTAGGTCATTAAATAAGTGCATGCATCATTACTTGAGTTTTTATCTATTTTATCGTATTTTATAACTTAGTATGTAAGTACTTTATGTTGCAGGAATGATATTGGGAAAGAACAAGGAGGGGGGAATAAATGCAACACCTTCCTCACAAATATCTAATCTCCCACCACCCTCCCTCAACAAATGAAGCCATATTTAGAAAAGGATTTTGAAAATCACTTGAAGGGCGGAACAGAGGAGTTAAGAGGAGGCGAAGCAAAGGAGAGGGGGGATCTTCAGGTCATCTTCTTCCCCCCCCGGCAGGGACCCAACGATGAAGGGAGCATGCACTGTGGGAAGACTACTTGCACTGTGCACCATCACCGCCCCCCACCGCCTACATTGCAAACACTACATCAGCCTACACCAAGCACCATCCCTGTGCTACTGCTCGGCGGCCGTAGGCACAGCACCCTCCAACGCCCTCATGCGCCCACACCTCACCTTTCCAGCCTCACTGCCCTTTAAACCTGCGTCCAACCAACGCCTCCAACCAACGCCTGCAGGCGCTCGCACCTCTAGCCAGGCGTTCGCAGGCACAACCCCCTTCAGCGCCTTCGCATGCCCACAAACTAGCTTGTCCACCGCGCGCACGCCCTTGCAACACCAACCAATGCTCGCAGGCATCGCACCGTTGCAGCCACGCGCAGCGCGCACAGTGCAAGCACGCAACCTCGCAGTGCGTATAGTCGCCATGCGCAGCGTGCCTCACATCGCACTATTCATCTTCTTCCCTGAAGGAACCCATCACCGACCATCCACCTCCAAGTGCAGCCACCTCCACGTGCCACAAAGCTTCGCTCCAACAACGCCATTGACTTCGCCTTGCCCTCACAAGGTCGCCCATGCCCGCGGCAGAACTTCCGACCGTCCATACACACCCGCACGCAAGCCGCCGCTGACAGCATCCAAAGCTCCGACCGACCGCTGCCGGCCACCTCCGTCGACGCCACGACCACCAACGCGAAGCCCGCATCCTAGCTGATCTACTCCGAGCATAGCACATCCAACCGTGCCTTCTCCTCCGCGTGCGCACGAGGGGAACAAAATCCCCTGTTTTGCTATAGTAACACCTCAATTAGTATTTACGATAAATGCCATTGTGGATGTTCCTATTCATTTATTTAAGGCATTATATTATTGAGGTGAATTTGCATAGCCCTCCATCTACTTCATCTAAATTATTTGCATATGCATATCTCACATGAATGATTTAATGCATGTCATAGATATTATGGTAAACAAGTTATATTCTAGAAATTAGTATTTACAGTGTTTACCACTATCAAGATTATTATTTTACATGATATTATATAGTGGCGATTTTGCATATGCACACCTGTATTCTTGGTTAATTATTTAAAGCAAGAAATCATGTTGAAAACACGTGAACTAGTTAGTATGCATACACATTGAGATTCTTGAATAAACGAAGCACAACTCACTAGTTTAAATAGGCTAATTCCTCCCTATGGAGATGACCTAACTATTCGTTGTTAGATTCTGAAAATTAAAATGTTTTGAAAAGTGATTTTCAACCACGCGATTAAATATGACACATCATTTTATGTTAAAGTTTTCAACGAAAACGAAGATCGCGCTTTCAAATGGCACCGTTGCCGTAGAGGAAACACACCTATTAATTTTTTCAGAAATTTTATATTATTTTGATGCTATTTTAAACTCTTTTCTGAATTATTGACATTGGTTCTCTTTGTGTGCACGAATCAAACGACGAACACGATGGGCACGCACGGCGGAGACGATCTTTTTGGTGGACCTTAACGCCACCTGGAGGCCAGCAACAGGAACACATGGGTCTTGATCCCATGCGCATAGGCGTACGGAGAAGCCTGGTTCTAATTTAGTCAGTAGATCTTAGTTAGATTTAGTTTAGATAGACATTAGAATTTAATTTCTATCTTTTGGACCCTTGTCGGGTATTTTTGGGAACATGTTCCTAGTGCCTCTTTATTTCTTATTGCTCTTGTATGTGGGAGCGTATTTTCGGGAGCGTGTTCCCATTTATTTAGATTATAGGACTATTCGAATTATTTGAACTGCATGTTTGTTAGTTAGTTAGATTGGGTTTATTTGCTTATTATTATTATTAAAAGAAAAATCGAATTGCCTGCTAGAAGCTGCATATCTATAGGACGACCATCTAGGACTGAATGAGCAGCATCTAGTTTATTTTACTACATTGCATTCATTATTGCACAAAGAAAGCGGGAGTAAGGACGTCTTCTCTTGAGCATCAATCACCTGTCATGCATCAGCATTGAACCTAAATCTAAGGCCACTAAAGTTCTTGAAACAAATTAATTCAGTGGTCACTTTAAAAATTGGGATTGCTAAGAGGTTGGACCTTAAAATCTGTGACTTAAAATTGTGTGCAAAAGGATCTTGTTTGAGAAATTTCAAAACTCAAAACACGATCGTATGTTTGCACACCTGAGACACTGTGCACCTCACACATAAGGTCACTAGATAAATTTCTATCTCTCCTCTTTTGCACCACAAGGGAAGTTAGTTGGAAATCAACAAGCCTGTCCACCAAGTTACTTCAGTTCCTCGTGTGTGGGCTCGATTCAAGACTTCCATCCCTTACGAGTAGGTTATAGGCACCAGCGAAGGTTGGCCTAGGAAGCGTAATTTGTGCAAAACTTGTTTGGCCACCAACTGAACATTTAATTCTAAGACCTACAATCTACTAAAAACCGATCCCACTGAATTTGCGTTTGCTTTGACAGTAGAACTCTCTAGGAAATTTCTGCTCGTGTTCTGAATTCTTCTAAACCCTAAGAGAGTTAAAAATTATTTTTCTTAAAGAAATGGATCACCCTTACTCCTATCATTTTGATTATCAGAGTCAATACTTCCCATCTTTTAATCAGGATCCCATGCCCCGAGCGTATCCATCCTTTGATGGGTACATTGATAATTCATGGGATCATTCTTATTCTTATCCTGGGAGTACTGGCTCGATAACTCTTACTTTTGAGCAGAGCCTAGGAGTGGGATTTTCCAACCTTGAAATCCCTACTTCTATGAAAACACCCAACCCTACCACCCTTCATGATTTTTCGTATCGAGGTTGGACCGATGCCCCTAGGAAACCAAAGCCTAAAATTGACTATCCTCCCCAACCTGAGAATAGTAGCCTCTCATCTTTTATGATAGAAATGCAAAAATAGCAAAAGAAATTGATGGAATCCATGGGAGAGATGTTGAGGAATAGTCAATAGTTAAATGAAGAAATAAGATAGCTTAGCTACACGCTTCCTAGTAATTCTGATCCCTACCCAGACGACCATGATCATGCAAATAATTCTAAGGAAACCAATGATAATATGGATCCAGTTTTATGTAGCTATCACTTAGACTCTCCCAATGAGACACTTCCATTAGAGGAAAACAATCATAGTGATTATCCACCGGAGCTATATTGGAGTCAAAAGCAAGGGAAGATGGTACCTCTTGAGGACATTGACCCCAAAGACAGTATTCTCCTTACCCCTACAAACTCGGGTCAAGGTTATATTGTTCCTATCACTTCCCCTATTGATTATTTGGTGGAATCCCATTCTACCCTTAGTGAACCTACTCCTGACCCTCCTCTTAGGGAATCAACACCTACCATTCAGCATCCTGAGGATTTAAATGCATCTAATGAAGGTGACCCTAAGGGAATGGAGGATGAATTAGATCAATTTTGGTCTCAGGGATATGAAGAGTCTATTTCAGAGGATGAGGAGGCCCCAATAGAGGAACTTGGACTGAAAATCTGGAGTGAATCACAAGGGCATTATTTATTATTTGAGGATTTACCTCTAGAGGATTTAAATACTATGGTGAAATCCAGATTCCTCCCTTCTTTTGAGAGTCATCCTCCATCAAAACAGGAGTTGCTATTAGAGGAGGAAAAACAAAATAGTGAGAAGTCTATGGGAGACTCTCGGGGACAAAACACGTCAATTGAGGATTTATACCCCGAGAAGAATAACAAATTCAGTGATATAGGCTTGCTCCAAAACATTAAGACTGATCCTCCTTTGGGAATAATTAAGGATGCTGATCCAACTCTTAATGAATCACATATACACCCTGACAAAAATTTGAGTGAACCAAACGAATCCGGGGATGAGCTGAATGATAATGATTCTGACATTTTGACCTTGACATCAAAGAGTTGTAATTTGAAGTCTACCCTTGATTCAAATATGACTCCGATCATTAATGCTAGGCAGGGTAACGTGCAATTGTCTACAACTGTTAGGGAGTGTACACAATCTGAATCATTGTTGGAATTTTACCTGACACCGACTAAGCCCTCATTGGACTTGAGCATTACCTTCCAACACTACAAACAACCCTTATACTCCCTAACTGATCCTTAGCTCAGATCTCTGCTCATGTACATTCTTTCTGGAGAACATATCAGGCCAGTACATCCTCGGGTAGAATGGCGAGTGTGGATTGATGCTTGTACTTTTACTCTAGCCATTCAAGGGTCTGAACTATTAATGTTTATATCTTTTAAAACCTGTCCTACTTTGGAGGATCCTTATTATCCTCCACTTATTCCATTTTGGGAGGTCCCTTTTCATATTCCTTTTATTATTCCTAGACCTCCCAAGGTAGCCAACGGGGTTCTTCGCTTTCATATCTTTTGGAGAGCATTTGGTATTACGTTGCATCATCAGCTCTCCAACATCCGTGGCTACTTGTTTTCTAGGCCCACACTATTACGCATATTTTTAGGGCTTAACTTTTTCTGTCTGGAACCAGACTTATAGGTTCCTTCTAAGTATGGCTGCTGACAGAAAATGTAGCGCTTGTTGGGAGGTAACCCAGCGGTCAGAATAACACCGTCATCAGGTGATTTCTTTCTTTCTCCTCCTGTTTTAATTTTGCAATGGGGACATTGTAGGATTTAGGCGTGGGGTGGTGCATTTTGCATCTTAGGAAGTATTCATGCATTTAGGTTAGCATATAAAAAAAATATATTTTCTTGAGCTGAATGGGTTAGTCCCTAGCAAAATATCTTTATCATTGGAGGTTTTTTTTCCTGAATTATTTCTTAAGTTTAGAATCCAATACATTTATTTCACGTGCACGTAGACTTGGTAATGGATCCTTGAGGAAAACCAATAAGCATTTGTAGTCTACTGAACCCTTGGATAGTTAATAGGGAGTCAGGCATACTATCTTCTAGTAGATCCACCTCATATTTGTAAGAAGAAAGTAGAGAGATTATTTGTGCGCTAAGTCTAGTGCAAGGACTCTTAAGTTTTTGGATAATTAGATGATGATACTTCAGAGTTAGGCATAGTTTTCTCTCTTTGTTCCTATGCGCGTACTTTGTGTGAATTCCTGAGAGTCACCAAATAAGGCAGATACATAGAGATTGAGTCTTAATAAAGCTATGACTATGGTGGATGGTTATGACCGTCCTTCATAAAGTCCTCGGCTGAAGGAGGGTAATAGTGTCAAAGGTCAGATATACGCCTGTCCTATCCATTCCTTCCCAGTGCCAAGAATAGGCACTTCCACCAAATAAGCCACACAATATCCTCTTGACCATCATCATCCCTAATAATGCCTCATAAATAAAAGTCCGTATCGTGTTGTGTTGATTAATAAATAAAGAAAGAGAAAAAGAACAAGAAAAAGAAAGAGAAGAAGAAACAAAAAGGAAAAAAAGTGAAAAAAAAAGAAGAAAAGAGAGAGAAAAGAAAAATAAAAGATTCCATGATTATAATTATATCGTTGTAACATTGTTTCTAAAGCAACAAAACACTTATCGCGTTCCACCAAATATGACCCATACCTACCTTTCAGTATTTATGATCACCCGAATACTGGTTGAGGACTCTAACTTGGTTCTAGAGTTATTAGGACTTTAATTGAAGTGTGGATGCCATGTGAGGCTACCAAATAGTGAGTACAATTACTAAATCTGGCAAGATTTGTGATCTCAGAAAGAAAAGAAAGAAAAGAGTGAGTGCCAAGGAACATCAAGAGAGCACAGTTGTTTAGCCTCTCTTCGAGTTGACTTGTCTAATAATCTAGAAATCTAGAGTCTATAGTATTAGATTACATGTAGCACTAGATGAGTCTGTGCTACCAAATACAAATCCATTCAACTCGATATCTCCTACCTACACCTAAAGCTGGGGTCAAATTCCAGATTATCTTCTGCTTTATCCCCAACAGAAGTAGTTGCCTATCCCGACAGCAATATTTACCAAGGGTGAAGTATAAACTCCCAATGCGAATTAGCTTTTTCACTTGGATCTGTTACTAAGGCTATTCTCACATCACATTTGTCTGGATCTCTAAGTTTTGAAATAAGAAAAGAAGAAATCTTCTGATTATTTCTATTATTTTTCATTTTTGCTAGGGACTAGCAAATCTTAGGTATGGGGGTATTTGATGAGTCCATTTTAATGGACTATTGTTACGCCTAAGTACTTCAATTCTAACATAGTATGTTTGTTAATAATAACATTAGGTCATTAAAAAAGTGCATGCATCATTACTTGAATTTTTATCTATTTTATCGTATTTTATAACTTAGTATGTAATTATTTTATGTTGCAGGAATGATATTGGGAAAGAACGAGGGGGGAATAAATTTCCCTAATAAACAGCTGGCTCAATCCCTTCCTCATCCTCTGGCCAGCCGCAACACCTCCCTAAAACATATCTAATCTCCTGCCGCCCTCCATCAACAAATGAAGCCATATTTAGAAAAGGATTTTGAAAATCCCTTGAACGGTAGAAGAGATGAGTTAAGAGGAGGCGGAGCAAAGGAGAGGGGGGGATCTTCGGGTCATCTTCTTCCTCCCCCTGGTGGGGACCCAATGGTGAAGGGAGCATGCATTGTGGGAAGACTGCTTGCACTGTGCACCATCACCGCCCCCACCGCCTACACTGTAAATGCTACATCATCCTGCACCAAGCGCCCATCTCCGCGCTACTGCTAGGCATTCGCAGGCACTGCACCCTCCAGCGCCCTCATGCGCCCACACCTCACCTTTCCAGCCTCACCGCCCTTCAAGCCTGCGTCCAACCAACACCTCCAACCAACACCTGCAGGCGCTCACACCTCCAGCCAGGCGCCCACAGGCATAGCCCCCTCCAGCGCCTTCGTACACCCACACGCCAGCTTGTCCACCACGCGTGCGCGTGCCCTTGCAACACCAACCAACGCCCACAGGCGTCGCGCCCTTGCAGCCACGCGCAACGCGCAACCACGTAGCGCGCACAGCGCAAGTGTGTAACCTCGCAGTGCGCATAGCCGCCATGCGCAGCATGCACAGCCACCACGCGCAGTGCGCCTCACACCGCACTGTTCATCTTCTTCCCCGAAGGAACCCATCGTCGGCCATCCACCTCCAAGTGCAGCCACCTCCATGCACCACGAAGCTTCGCTCCAATAGCGCCATCGACTTCTCCTTACCCTCACAAGGCTACCCATGCCCACAGCAGACCTTCCTGTCGTCCATACACACCTGCGCGCAAGCTGCCGCCGGTAGCATCCAAAGCTCCGACCAGCCGCTGCCGGCCACCTCCGTCGACGCCACAACCACCAACACAAAGCCCGCATCCCGGTCGATCTATTCTGAGCACAATGCATCCAGCCACGCCTTCTCCTCCGAGTGCACACGAGGGAAACAAAATCCCCGGTTTTGCTACAGTAACACCTCAATTAGTATTTACGGTAAATGCCATTGCAGATGTTCCTATTCATTTATTTAAGGCATTATATTATAAAGGTGAATTTGCATAGCCCTCCTTCTACTTCATCTAAATTATTTGCATATGCATATCTCACATGAATGATTTAATGCATGTCATAGATATTATGGTAAACAAGTTATATTCTAGAAGTTAGTATTTACAGTGTTTACCAGTATCAAGATCATTATTTTACATGATATTATATAGTGGTGATTTTGCATATGCACACCTATATTCTTGATTAATTATTTGAAGTAAGAAATCATGTTGAAAACACGTAAACCAGTTAGTATGCATACACATTGAGATTCCTGAATAAATGAAGCACAACACACTATTTTAAATAGGCTAATTCCTCCCTATGGAGATGACCTAACTATTCGTGGTTAGATTCTGAAAATTAAAATGTTTTGAAAAGCAATTTTCGACCACGTGATTAAATACAACGACATATCATTTTATGTTAAAGTTTTCAACGAAAATGAAGATCGCACTTTCAATTTACTACACTAGTAAAACTCTTGATGAGGCTCAAAGGAATTACACAACTATAGAAAAAGAGTTGCTAGCCATAGTTTTTGCTTTAGAGAAGTTTCGACCATATCTACTTGGATCTCATGCCACAATTTTCACAGATCATACTACATTAAGGCACTTGATGTCCAAGAAGGATGCAAAATCCAAACTAATCAGATGGATCCTTCTACTATAAGAATTTGATTTAGAAATCAAAGGCAAAACTGGTGCCTAAAATGAAGTAGCAGATCATCTCTCCAGAATCCTTGTAGAATCTACAACTCCTCAATTTTCTGATTCATTCCTTGATGAGACTCTTTTGACTATTTGCAAATTACCTTGGTTTGCAGACATTGTTAACTATTTGGCAATCAGGAAATTACCCATGGACTGGCCTAAGCATAGGCGTGATAAGTTGATTTCCGATGCTAAATACTACTTTTGGGAAGATCCAGAACTATTCAAAATTTGCATGGATCAGGTTATCCGCCGTTGTGTTCCAGATGAGGAGATCACAAGTGTGCTAGAATTTTTCCATACTTTTGCTTGTGGAGGTCACCTCTCAGAAAAAAAGATGCCAGCTAAAGCACTGTAAAGTGGATTATTTTGGCCATCTTTATTCCACGACTCTTACATTTTCTGTAGGTCATATATTAATTGCCAAACTCTAGGAAACATGACTAGGAAGGATATGATGCCCCTAAATCCAATCCTTAAAGTTGAGATCTTTGATGTTTGAGGCATTGATTTTATGGGACCTTTTACCAATTCGTTTGGGTACCTGTACATTCTAGTTGCAGTCAACTATGTATCCAAATGGATTGAGGCCATCCTGACCTAAACCAATGACCATAAGGTGGTCATGGACTTTGTAAAGAAAAACATCTTTAGCCAATTCGGTGTACCAAAGGCTTTGATTAGTGATGGCAGGTCCCATTTCACTCACAATCAATTTAGGACCTTACTGACTAAGTATGGAGTTACTCACAAAATCTCTACTCCATACCATCTGCAGACCAATGGACAAGTTGAAATTTCTAATCGGGAAATTAAAAAAATCCTTCAAAAGACGGTTCGCCTAGATCGGAAGGATTGGTCTACTAAATTAGATGACACTCTCTAGCCCTACTAGACTGCGTATAAAACTTCGATTGGAATGTTTCCATTCTGTTTGGTCTCTGGAAAATCTTGTCATCTTCTAGTTGAACTTGAACATAAAGCTTATTGGGCAATCCGAACTTTTAACCTAAATCTGGGTCAATCTGGACGATAAAGAAAACTCCAATTGACTGAATTGGAGGAAATCTAGAATGACACTTATGATAGCGTGAGAATTTATAAGAATAGGACAAAAGCTTTACATGATAAGTATTTCTCTCAAAAAAGCTTTGTGCCTAATCAAAAGGTTTGGTTATTTGATGCATGCTTGAAGCTCTTTCCAGGAAAATTAAGATCAAAATGGACAAGTCCTTTTATTATAAGAAAAATGTTCCCTCATGGAGATGTTCTCATTTTGGATCCCAAGACTGGCCATGAAACAAAGGTAAATGGTCAAAGGATGAAGCCTTAAATTACTCAGAATCTTGATCCCATTTTTGATAGTCACATTAACCTTCTGGAATCATCTTAGAGCTGAACTAAGTTTGGCAAATGATGTTAAACTTAGCATTGGTTGGGAGGCAACCCGGTATTCTGTACAGGTATTTTTCTACCCAAGTTGACCTATATTAACAAGCTTAGTCAGGTGATATCCCTTCTCTTGCATATTACATTTTGATTTCTCTACATACATTTCAATGAGGACATTGTAATGAATAAGCATCTTTAGTTTGTCGAGAAGAAGCAATGCTTCTTCTCCTAAACCCTTGGATAGTAATTAGAGAGTCAAGAAATCCATCTTCTAATAGATCCACCAAACAATTACGAGGTGAGAGTAGGGAGTCTACTGGTGCTCTAAGGCTAGTATGAGAAATCCTAGTTTTTGGGTAATTAGATAATGATACTCGGAGTTAGGCATAGTTTTTGCTTTTGGTTCCTACGTATAAATTCTTTGTGTGAATTTTTGGAGAGCCACCAAATAAGGCAAATACACAAAGAGAGGGTTCTAATAAAACTAGGACTAAGGTGGATGGTTATGACTGTCCTTTATGAAATCCTCGGCTGAAGGAGGGTATTAATATCAAGGTCAGAAATACATTATCCCATCCATTCCTTTCCTAGCTTTGAGAGTAGGCACTTCCACTAAATAAGCTACCTGATATCCTCTTAAACACCCCCCATCCTGAAAAATGCCTCGTGAATAAAAATGTGCATGGGTGTTGCATTACGTTGTGTTGGTAATATGTATATATATAAATATATATATATATATAGAAGAAAAAGGTATGTTAATTGTGTTGTGTTTACTTCATGTCAAGCACATTAAGGCAACTATACCCATTCCCTTGACAATCCACCAAATACAGTTTTATCCTACTTTTCTATATTTCTGACTGCCTGAATACTAGCTGAGGATTGCTGACTTAGTCATAGGGTTATCAAAACTTAATCAAAGTGTTAATGCCATTGACAAATCTGGTGAGATTGTGAGCTCTAAAAAAAAAAATAGAGAGAGAGAGAGAGAGAGAATGAGTACAAAGGAAGTAAAGGAAGCATAGTTTTTTCGCCTCTCTTTGAGTTGATTTATTTAATAGTCTAGAAATCTAGGTTTTGTAGTACTAGTTTATGTATAACACTAGACGAGTATGAGCCACCAAATACAAACCCACTTGACTCAGACAACTTCTACGTAAGCCAAAAGTCAGGGATGAAATTACAAATTATTTTGCAACCCCAAGGGAAGAACTTTGTCTATCCCAATAGAATTTTACTAGGGGTCAAGTACGAGCTTTAGATGTGGATTGACTTTTCACTTGGATCCATTGCATAGGCTACAACAATACTTTCATGACTGTCTGGATTTTTAAATTTTGGATGAAAACAAAAGAAATAAAACTTTAGTCAAACTCTTGATAGAAATTAGGCATTTAGGACCACCTTGCATTTAGTCTTGCATTTGCTATGGACTAGCAAGATTCAGGCATGGGGGTGTGATTGCATGGAAATCATAAGACCTAATCTACTTGAATTAAGTTAGATTTTAGTATAACTTGGTAACAATGCATGCATAAGCATCATAATTTGCATCATAGATGATTGGTTAGTTTTATAGATAATAATGTTATTTTATGCTCTGGAAGGGAGACAATATTAATTTCATATGATCTGGTCCCATAGATGATAGATCAGACTATATGGATCTGATCAGGATGACGATAGGAGTTCAACACTTTCGGAATCGTCTTGATTGGACGTCTGTAGCATCACATACAGCCCCTAGAAGATCAAAGGCCAAGGAACAAGCTAGCACACATCCAAGCCTCAGATGTCAAATCTGACCCCACTGATGGATCTGGATCAACAATCGTAGTCCAATGGTGCAAATATCAACTTGATCAAAGCCCTATTACAACAACTACAAAGGTGGAAAGATGAATGGCCAGGATGGTGCCACATGGCACCATCCCAGCACCTCATCGTTGTGCCCAAGCATTGAAGGAAAAATCATGGGCCATTGGATCATCATCCAACGGCCATGATGAGGCCACATCGCCCCTATCACGCCTTCATCTACTGAGAGAGAGCATCTCAGTCGTTGGATCTTCATCCAACGGTTGAGAATAGTTGCACACAAATTCCAAACATGACACAAGTAAGCGCATAGTGCGTTGGCCACAACCCTCGTTCGAGAGCAGCCGACACGCATTTGACTCACGCGTAGTTCCAAATCAGAGAGGCGGCAACGCTCGCATGAAATTGGGCCTTTGGATTGGGGTAAAGGGCGAGGATGTAGTCACGTGGAGGCGCGTTGGATGAGGTGGTGCAGTAGATGCTCGGATGGATGCACAATCAGATGCTCCGATATACGTGCGATTGGGTGGGTTAGAAGAGGCGGTGCTTTGCTCATTTTAAATGGTCTGATCTCGATCGAACGATTGAAAATGAAAGTGCACACACACGCACGTGAAGGGCACGAGGTGGCAGATCCAGTGGTCGAGCAGCTGCCACATGTCAGCATATAAGGCAATCCACGCATTTATGGTGCATGGAAGGTTATTTTGAGGCATGATTTGGTCCATTGATCTTCCAATCGATGGATCTGATCGCACCTAAGTTGTTGCATGAGTTGGGAGGCCTAAATACCTACTTTACCCCTCAATGATTCTATAAAAAGAGCCCCAGAGCCCCCAGTTGAGTGGAAACTTCCACTAGACACATCTCTAGCCTCTCGCTCTCTCTGTAACTTCTCTCTGGTCTTCTTCCCGGTGCTCTGGATCTGAAGTGCTACTGCACTCACACAAGCATCCCATAAGCAGCGCCATCCTTCATCTATTTTCTCTCTCTCTATTGTTTATCATAGTTGATTTAATTCCTACTTTGAAAACTATTTCCAAGTAGTAATAGAAATCTAATTCTTTAAATAATTGGTCTCTACTTCGATGCTTTCATTAGATTAGATTAGTTAGTATGAAGATCTTTAAAAATCATGTTTTGGCTCCCTGCGAACGACTTGGTACTTACTGAAATATTTATAAATTTATTTGTTTCAACGTGATTCTTATTACGACAATAGAAATAATATTTTACACGTTTCGCGGTGAACACCACCCTATTAAACCTATTTTAAAATATGAACTAAACTAAATTTAAACCCACCTTGTTTACAATGAGGGCAATGCAAAACATAGGCATGAAGGGGTATTAAAGTGCAAAATGACTGGAAATTCAATTCTCTTAAAGTGTTCTCTCAAAAGGAAAATGGATGATTGGAGAGGGAATCTATTGAGCTAAATTGCAAATCTGTAATGAGAAGGAAGAAGTGAGAAATACAGAAAGGAAAAGGACCAAAGAAAAAAAAATTGTGTTAGTCCCAGTAGTTGATTGTGGAATAGTTTACCTAAGTTCTAAACTGGATCGAATGGTGAATTAAGACTTGAAGTGTTAAACCTTGGGAGATAAGTGAGAGATATTGACTTTAGGTCTCTAAGGCTTGTTTGGGCTTAAAAATTCGAGTATTTGTTAAGATATGGACTATTCCTCAAGAGGTTGAGGAAGTTGAGAAGCTGATGTATTAAGTCTAAGACTTAGAGAGTATCTGGCCTCTTTATCTACCCTTTGATTTACGGGACTTGTAGCCTAAGCATCCACATCTCACACACTAGTCTAGTTTAGTGAGCTTAATGAAGAATAATGCCAAAAAGTCTTCTGTTTTGAAAAAAAATGGTTTCTCAAAAATCAGACTTAGGAGACACTTGAAAACACAAGTTTAGAGGAGTTCCTATTGCATGAGAGGAGTAAATACTCCACTTAAGGACACGTTATAACATATCATCTCCTCGGTGCTTGTCTCCTAGGATATTTAAATATCATACCAGGAGCATATAAGCTCCTTGTGTTGTTCAAGTGCCATAGGTGACATTATCTCGAAATGTCGATTGCCAGGGCCAGAATTAGCTATAGAATGTCATGGGCGGCATTATCACAAAGTGTTGATTGCCAGGGTTTTGGGGGTTGCCATACGCGGTGCTATCTCGAAGCATCGATTGCCAAGGACCCTTTGAGTATCGATGATGGGAACAAGGAATCTAACACAAATCATCTTGAGGGCCAATTTGATGCTGGATTTAGAGGAGTCACAAAAAAAAATTATAAAAAGAGAAGATCTCAAAAATATCCCCTTCTCTATTCTGAAAAATACATTGGCAAGTTGAACCTGGACCTTTCTACACGAACGCACGAGTGCTTTAACCGGTAGGGTCAATGAACCCTCGAACAGGCTTTGGGGCCTTAGAAACCTTTGTTGCAGACCCAAGGCTGAAGCCGATTAGATCTGTATCTTGGCCGATACTTGAGTACCTTAAGGCCTAGGGTTTGTATTTCAACCGAGTCTCTAGAAGTGTGACACGATACGGCATTCTGGCAACAAATTCTGGTTTAGAGATTTGGTTATGTTCTGAAGGATTTTGCTGGGGATTAGAAAAATTTAGGCATAGGGGTGTGATGGTAACACCATCATCTTCCATAACTGACCTAATTTAGTTAAATTCTAAGGATAAATGCTCCTTACTAATCAGAAAAAAGGAATAATTCAATTCTGTCTTGAATTTGAGAAGAAAAATTAATTTAATTCTATCATTTTAATGAGTATTCACAAATGCAAATTAACTAAGGGGTGAGATTGTGCCTAATCTAAGGTTAAATGAGCTTAAAATCCTAAGAAGTAGGCTCGAACTGACTAAATCAAGGTTTTCTGAGAATTGAAGATTAATTTAATAATAAAAACCCTAATTACAACCTCACTTTAATTGAAAAGGTTATTGTGGAAATAAATGTAATCTAAATCATATAAAAATCATTAACAAATATCTATGCGGTTTGGAACATTCACTTTGACCAAATGAACTCATTTTGACCAAAAAGAGAGACTAAGGTGGGAAATTGCTACATTTTGGGATAAAGTGTAAATTACCTAGTCAAACTCTGTCAAAACTCAAATTTGAGATCACTATTAGATTCCTTTGGTCCAAATTAGGTTACCTTTAAATTTTGACCAAGTTTGCATTTAACCCCATCAATCTCTGTTTATTATAAAACTCCCCGTGAATTGAATAATCTCGCATCTAAGTCCTTGGTTGGCGTCACGATGACATTGATTACACAACAATCATGCAACCTAAATCACCTAAATTAAGCTAGAACCTAGCATAACTTAGGATTAATGCATTCATAGGCATCGTAATTTGCATAATAGCTAATTTGTTAGTCATATAGATAAAATCGTCATTTTATGACCTAAAATGAAGATGATTTAATCGCAGATGATTCAAAGCTGCAGATGTCAGATCAAACCGGATAAATCTGATCAGTATGATGACGGGAGTCCAATGCTTCCGAAACCAGGGCACCTTGTGCAATCCATAAAAGAACGAAGATCGTAAAGCCAAAGGACAAAGATCTGAGCTTCATATGAAGAATCTAACCACATGGAAGAATCCAAATCAACAATCTCAGTCCAACGATGCAAAAATCAACTCAAACGGAGGCCTACATCATCAAATACAAGGAAAAGAAGATGGACGGCCATGATGGTGCCACGTGGAGCCATCACAGCTGCTCCCTCACCACCGCCCCATCTAGGAAGGTCGCACTACACGCTATGGGCCATTGGATCTTCATCCAATGGCCACGAGCATGCCACGTTGCCCACCCAAACCGGATAAGCATAAATAGAAACAATCAAGTATATATAACAGAAGGTTCACGCAATGCATTGGCTCACGCTTGCATGCCGAAGCGCATGACTCACGTTCGAGCCGTGCACTGTGTGAAAATGAAGCGATGTTGGGCACAGGCGCGAGCGTAATTACGCGATTAGAAGGTGAAGGCACGCCCATGTGGCACGATGAGAGTGCACCGTGGGAGGATGCGCGATCTCATGTGCTTGCTTCGATGCTAAGGCAACGACTCTCGTTTTAAGCCATCTGATCTTAAGGGCACGCAATTTGAAATTGGAAGCACGCAGACGTGAATCTAAGCCGTTCGATCATACGATCGAATGGTTGAGGATTGGGTGCTAAAACGAGGCATGAGAACACGCGCAAAGAGAGTGGAAGCAAGCGAGCACGCGTGAGGAAGCAGGGGGGTCGTGCGATCATCATCCAAACATCCAGAAGCCGCCACGTGTCAGCACCAGAGTGAATCCGCATGATGAGAAGCCTTTTGAAGGATTTTTGAGGCCTAATAAGAGTCGTTGATCTCCCGATCGACGGATCTGATTAGCCAAGAGGTTGTTGCATGAGATAGAGGGCCAAAATACCCTTTTTTCCCTCCACAAAAGCTATAAAGGAAGGCCCAGGGCCTCGCCAGTTGATCTATTGCTCTCTCTTCCATCAACTCCAGACATCTTCCACCTTCTCTGCAACTCTTCGTCCCTCTGCAACTCTGCTCCAACCTTCGTATCGGCACTCTAGATCTGAGGTGCTGCTGCATCTTACACAAGCATCCCACAAGCGACGTCATTTCTCTGCCACAATCTTCTCTCTCTCTCTCCCTATCTCTCTCTATCTCTCTATTTAATTATAGTAGCTTTCTCTATTGTAAAAACTCTATTTAATTGAAATTAAAATTATGATCTTCTGAATGCCTGATTATACATCTGATTCCTATACATATATACATATATAAATACCTGTTAGAACTAGTTTTATTGAAAAGCTTTTGCAAAAATCGAGATTGCTTCCCTACGAATGACCCGGTATTCACCGGAGTTTTATAAATTTATTTGTCGACGTGCTTTCAAGCTATACTACAACTAATTAACTCTTAAAACACGATTTACATGCCGAATAGACATCAACCTTCTTCTCCTTCCTAATCGAGCAAAAGCAATAGTAGCTTGAACCCATTGCCACCAAGATTTGGTAGGAGATTTGAGCCATTGAACCTTAATCAAATCCCACCAAATTTGGTGGGATTGATCACAAGAGCAATCTCTATCAGGCATCCTTGATCTCAAGCTCCAATTTGGAGCAAATCACTGCCAGCGAGATAATATTTGCAAGGCTCAAAGCTAACCAAAATTGCATGCAAAACTTGGGATTCTTGGCTGAATTGTTGTGGAATTCTCTCCTATATAAAGGCCTCAATATTTCCAAGCCCAACTCATGCAAAATTGAACCGACAATACCCTCTTCTTCTTCCTCGCTGGCGACGTCGAGCACCTTGGAGCCTCCTCTCCCTGCTTCCTCACCCTCTAGCATGTACAATAGGTGGAGGGCATTCCTTCCTCATCCTCCCACAGAGCTTCTTGCAAAGCGTCATGCCTTAATTCATCTTCCTCGGCTCTGACAAATCCATTGTCTTCCTCCTCTCTAGCGCACCATCAGTGAGCCTCTCCTCTCTTGCTCTCTTCAAATTACCATAGGGCTTCTCTTCCTTACTCTCTCGATTAGGTTTCTGTAGCTCTAAAGCTTCTTCTATTACCTCTAGGTCCCTCTCTGAAAATTGTTGACAACCTTCACCACCACCTTCACTGTCTCATCCCCTTCGCCTTTCCCTTCCCCTCACCTAATTGATTTAGGCAAAAGCTCCTCCTCACCCTTGTCGAGCTTTTTCCCAAACCAATTTGTTCCTATATCCACTCCAACGTCATCCACCATTCACTGCCAGTGAGCTTCTTTGAAGCTCCATGGCCATACCCATCCACTCACCCCTACACCCAATTACTTTAGGGCTTTGCTCTAGCATCATACAACGGAGATTTTGGTGTAATTAATAGGGGCTAAAAAGCCGTGTTATTACATGTTGGTGGTTGGTCAAATTTGTGTTCTTCTCTAGTGACTTCAGGAGCGTCCAGCAACTCAAAGAGAAAGGCACCACCTTCAATACCTATGGAATCATCTTGGCTTCACATCTGGGCCATGGATCTGAGATCCCACAACCAATTGCTCGATCAATTAACCAGCAACATCTTGCGAACGAAGACGAAGGAGAAGGTGGGATGTATAGTCCCACCTCATGGAGGAGAGGCTCCTAAAACGTGCACAAAAATGAAATCGCATCCTTTAACATTACTCAAGATATAGGGGGTCTGGTCCCCATATACCTCACGTGCACACACACGGGGGAGCTTGGGCCTGGTTTTGGGCCAATTTTGGGTTGACTTTGGTTGTCTTTTGATAGGTTTTGGCTGTCTTTGGGCTAAGAATTTGGGCTGATTTTGGCTAAGTGTTGAGGCTGAGGCTTTGGTTTAAAAACACTTTTTTTTTTGCCTTGATTCATCTTTCATATTGAGTTTTGATTGTGACATGATTTGAGTAATTACATTCTTTTTGCATCAAACTCCTATGCTTCATTTTCTATTCATTCGATTAGTGGTTATTTGCGATTTCTTGCTCCTTGAGATGACCTCAGAACTCACATTTCGAGATATAAATTTTAATATTTCTGTCACTATAGTCGCTATACTACAACTTGAATTTAATCTCGACGAAAGAGAAGAACACGTATCAATCAATTGGATTAATTGATGTGTTCCTGAGGTTCCTCGTGACCTCAGTAAGTTTTTGATTCATTTCTTGATAGTTTTCGTGGAGAATTGATCTCCAATGATCAATGTCATCCTTCACCAGAGCTCCGGTGAGCTCCAGCAACATTAATCTTGAGACACAGATAGTGAAACACTCTAAGAAGCTCCAGATCCCTTATTTGGGATATTCTGATCTCAATGCACTCTTTGATCCTTTGTTTTATTGACTTAATCTTCCATATCAATATTGTCTTCTTCAGCTTCGGCTGAGTTGAGGAGCTTAACACAATGGATCTTAGAGCTTAGAGATAGGTCAGTAAGCATCACTAGGGCCTATAGATTTTATTCCAGGCCTTAGATTTGCGATTGATTCACTATCCTGACCTGCGGAATGGATCCACTTTGGATCTCAGACGAAAAGATTGGAGCTATATGCTCCAGGTGTCAAAACATTAAATTTGAAGTTCCATTGAGTTTCTAAGGATCATTTGAGTCAATCTAAGCTTTTAATTAAGTTTGTAGCCCTTTAGAACTTAAAGTCAACCTTTGAGCACAATTAGTCAACTCAGAGGTGATCTTAGAGTTTTGAAACTCAGATTTAATGGGTTGTTTGAGTTCTGACGGCGTTTGTGACGTTATTGGAATTGATTCAAATGCGATTTATTAAGGATTTTAGAAGATTTCATCTCCTGCTCAATTTGGGTTCAAACTGAACCTCAAATGAGTTCAATGTCATTTTGAAAATATTTGATCTTGAATTACAACCAGATTAGTTCCATTTGAGTCTCTAAATCGATCTGGGTTGATAGTTGAGGCTTTGATCCATCTGTTAGGTTGTTTAAATTTGAGGTCAGTTGTTCTATGCTCCAGAGTTAGAGTTCCAAAGATCTGGAACTATCCTTGGCTTCCCAGACCATTAAACTTTCCCATTTACATGCAGAATGGTACCTAATATTGTTCTAGATTCTCAACTGACAAAATATTTGAGTCTACAGATCATTTGACCTATTTCACCTTCTACTGGAACACAGTAAAGACTTGGTTTTAGGCCAAGTTTAGGCCTTTAATTAGCGGATCAAATCATATCCAAAGATCAAATAGGCACCGTCAATCGATAGTAGAATCTTAGGGCTTTCGATAGTAGAATCCTTTTCATGTAATTTCTTTTTAATTCATTGTAATATCATTTCTTTTCATATATGGAACGATTGCTATGTTATAATGATCAATTTTTATGCAATTATTCATGTGGATAACATATTAAGTAACTAATAGATGATTAAGCTACTAATTATGTAGTTAGTTTAATTAAAGTAAATATTAGTGTAAAACTCTATAGTATAGTAATGTAAACTATTTAGTTAAGTAGTAGTTAGATAGTAAGTAAATAAGTTATGTAGAGTAGTAATTAACTTAAGTAATTAAGAATAAAAGTTAACTTAGAATAAATGATGAATAATTAAGCTAATTAAACCTCCCAGTAAATGACTTGGACTCAACTTGTTAAAAGTATAATTTCTAAATGTTAGGTTATCTTACAACCTATACTATAATTAACAATGAAAAATTAATTAAGATAGCTTAAGCATCATTTTTTGTGCGATTAATTAAGAGTAATAACCTTAATTAAATGTGTTGAGAATTTGCATATCACTATCCATGAACTAGCTCAACACTAGTATATCTGAGCTCAAAAGCCAAAAACATGAATAGCATTATCCATGTACTTTTCCACCTTATCCATAGTCCAATCCTATTATCCATAACCCTGATCCACTTATCCAACACCCAATTCCTAACCCAAAAACCTATTTAGGTCCATACCACACCTAATTGACTCAGTCTGAGTCAATTGGGTCAGCCATATGTCAATTCGATCCATTGGATGTAATTGGACTAACCCTAAGTTGATAAACTCATGTGAGTCTAATCTGACCCAACCTAAACTTAATAGACCTAGCCACATCCAATCAAGTGCAGTATAACCTAATTAGGTTCACCCAACTCTGATTAGGTTCAAATGGAACCTAATTGGTTTAGATTAACCAGACTCTATCCTAGACTCTTTGAGTCTAATTAGACCTAGTCCTTACCCAATTGGGTATGCACCCACTTGATTGGGTGCAACTACTTTCAATCAGGTTTAGCCAGAACTTGATTGACTAAATCCCAACTGACACAAGTTTAATTGGGTTCAGTTGGAATCCAATTAAGCTCACCTATGACCCAATTAAACTTACCTTAACCTATTTAGGACTCCCTTAACCCAATTACATACACACACACAATTAGATTTAGACTTAACCTATTTAGGATACCCCTATCCTAATTAGACATCCATACACCTAATTAGACTAGAGCCTATTTAATTAGACTCAAGCCATTACCTACTAGGCTAACCAAACCCATTAGAACCTATTCCTACAATACTTTTTAGAAAACCTATTCCTAAACCTACACCTAAACAAATCCTACCAACCTAATCCCACTAAAGATGGCACCACTAACAACTTCTATCCTCCGTTTGGTGTGCCACCTAGGTGCCTCCCTCCTCATTAAAAAAGCCACCATATGGCTGGCCATAGCCTCTACTTTTTAGTCCATCCTCCTTCCTCCTTCCACCTTAGAACTGCCACCTTCATAGCGTCCTCCCTCCCCTTCAAGGTCGTCCACCACCACCATAGGTGGCTGGCTGCCACCTTCTTCCTCAAGCCCTTCCAAGGCCATCGAAAGCTTCCTTCTGGAAGCACCTTTGGTGCCCCCTTCCTAAGTTCTAGTAGAATAGTTCTTCTATTTAATTTCTAGATGAAGATGTTCTCCTTTAGCCTTAAGGATAAGGCTACCTATTGGTATCGAACTATTGCACGACCTATCATGACTTGGGCTAAACTCAAATCTGCTTTCCTAAAGAAACTCTTTCCTATAGGTTGCACGAATGCCATAAGAAAGAAATCATGACTTTCTCGCAGAATCAAGGAGAACCAATTCATGAAGAGTGGGAATGCTTTCATGAATTGCAAAGGAAATGCCCACATCACGATATCCCTCACCGATAACTAATGCATCACTTTTACTATGGATTGCAAGAGAGCATTCACAATTTGGTTGACGCCTCTTGTGGAGGAAACTTCCTGAACTACGAGGAATAATCCACCTTAGAAATTTTCGAAGAATCCATGTCACAATTCACTCGAGGAAACCTACATCAGAATCTGCATCATAAAGGCATTCATGAAATTGAGAGCCAATCCAGTTCACGAGATGTTGAGATTATTGCAGAGAAACTAGATAAGGTAGACATCGTAGCCATGCATCTTGACGAGGTCAGAAACACAGTGAAATATTTTATACCTCTACTTGCTACAAATCTCGTGCCTCGAATTGTTTCTTAAATTTCCACAGGGAGAGAATTTATGAATAATCTGGATTTGTAAGATCCGTCTTCCTTAGATTATCTCCCGACTCCTTCACCAACTCAAGGAAGGACCTTTGTCCCATCTTTTCCTCCTCTTTCCCCACTTCTTTCCTACCATGTAGTGGAAAACATGATGTATTCTAATGATCAACACACCATCTAGGGGTACAACACAAGATCAAATTCATACTCCAACACCTACAACCCTAGATGGAGAAACCATCATACCCACCTAAATTTCTATTGCGTTGATCACAATCAAAGACCTAATTATCCAAATCAGACCCATCAAAACCTGCCTACGTTGCCTTCTCAGCAACCAAAAGTGAGGCCTACCCAGTTGTATACGTAGAATTATTCGAGGACAAATAGAGACTTACAACTCAAGCAAAATTTGAGAGCTGTGAATGAGAGCCAATGATGTAATGTTGAGGCTTTAGTTGAGATCCAAATGCAATTTACGGTTGAAGAAACTAATTTATGAAATCAAATCACACAATTGGTTGGGTCTTGTTAGCCAGGTACTCTTCCATCCCAGCTAATTTTGAATCCTAAGAATCTGCCACATCCTAGGTATTAGGGCCAAGCACATGTAGTTAATTACATAATTGATTTGAATCAAAACCCGCCCTTTGCACCTCCCGAGAGTGAGTTACCAAATTCGATTTAGCAACTACCTTTGTTATACCAAAATGATTTGCCTATCATTCAAAATCAAAATTGATTAGTTGCTGAGCCTATGCCATTGTTTGAACTCACTTGCTTTTGCCTCATTCTTTAGTTTCTTTACCTTGAACTAAATCATATCTATTTTTAACGAATCAACTCTTATCTTCTTGAGATTTTTATGTGAATTTGATTTTGGTCCTATGAGATTTGTTAAGGAAATTCAGGGAGAGACTCTTTTTTTCTTTCTGTGAGTGGTTATTCTATTATTCTGATTTGTGCTAATTCTTCCCTGACTCCCTCATTCTGTATATCATATCTATTCTGTTCGAGGAGTTTATTTCATTAGAGTTTACACCTAGCTGAAGGCATAAAACTTAGCACCTATTGATGGTAACTCCATCATTGGTCATAACTAACTTAAATTAGTTAGTTTCAAATGATAAATGCTCCTAAATGATCACTTGAGGGTCACAATTTCGTACTGATCCAATTTGAGAAGATAAGAAAATAGGGTTCGTTCTATTGTTCTAACAGCACATCACAAATGTAGATTAACTATGGGTTACTTAAGGGTTAATTAAAGGTTAAATGAACTTTAAAGATCGAGAAGTGGGCTCACATTGACTGAATGAGGGTTTCACGCATTTCGAGGACTAAAATAGGAGCAAAAACCTTAATTATCAACCATACTTGAATTAAAAGGGTTTTTGTCGAGATAAATTCAATATAAACATCCTAAAATTCATGGAAAAATATCCTAAGAGGTTTGGTACCTTCACTTTGACCATCTGAACTCATTTTGACCAAGAATAGAGATTTAGACGGGAATCTACCTTGATTTGAGATTTTATGCAATGTACCTAATCAAACGTGGTCAAAACTCAAATCCAAGTTCACCATTAGATTCCTTTAGTCTAAATTAGGTTAACATCAAAATTTGGGCTCAATCAGAGCCCATCTTGACCTAGTTTGCATTTTGGCCCCTAAAATCTATATCCTTCACATTTAGACCCCTAGGTTTCAAGTTTATTAGAGAAACCACCTATCTTTGTTGTCTCCTTCATGAAAACACCCCTTCTGCTTGAACAGTGTGAATAGCATCAACAAACCCACTGGCCGAATCAGGATCAAATCCCTCTAAACTTGCAGGAATTGATCTTGAGTTGATCCCCTTCCAATTGCACCAAACCTTATGCCCTGATTTGGAGTAAGGAGCTTCAATCAAACTTGCAAAATTAGCAATTTTTAGGTTTCCAAAATCATAAACAAACTCTCCAAATCCTCCAATTGGAACTCACATTTGATCTCTACTTAAGCTCCTCGAAGTTTCTAGGTCCAAACTAGTCGATTCTACGCCAGAAACTACCCTCTTCCCTCCTCTCCGGCTATGATCTCCAACAACTCTGGAGACCCCCTTCTTCCCCATCGTCTGACCACCCAATGACCAAATTGGGTGTCCCAATAGCTCCCTCATCTTCTAACGCTCCTTGTCGGACCAAGCAAAAGCCCCTATCTTAGTCGTCATCACCGCTTCTCATCACCAGAGGCTTCGTCTTTCTCGCATTCGGTAAGACATGTCAGTGCGAGATCCTTCCCCTTTGTACAAGTAATTAGGTTCTCTCTCTTCCTCTCCCTCTCCCTCTCCCTCTCTAGATTAGGATTCAGACCTTAGATCCTAGATTCGACCATGAAATCACTGACTCGCCCCTCGTTTGCTTTACCTCTGGCCACGCCTTCGGCCAATTTGCATGGCCACTACATGCACCCAAACTGCACATCACCACAACCAAAAGTTTCGCCTCTTCACATAGGCAAAAAACCCTCAAGAAATTGAGGGCACCACACCTTGCTGCCACCCTCACCGACTTCGGCCGATCACCGCACGCCAAAGTGAACCCACAACCACATTTGCCATGTCACGATGAAGCTACTGAACCTATTGATAAGGCCCAAGGGCCCTATTTTCTATGCAGGTTTCTCCATCACCGCTGTTGTCTTCTTCGGTACCAACCACCATCCTTTGGCCATCAAGCAACCCCGCTAGCACTCCCAATCAATGCGGATTCAAGTTAGGAAAGGGTTCATGTCTTTAATTTCACGAAGCAACGACATTAACAGCTCCAACTGATTGGAACTTTCACAGTAGCAAGAGAAGGAGGGGGCTCAGTATTAGTCCCACATCGTGGGAAGATAAAAATAATTTTGATGCTTATTGGTTTTTGTGTGATACCCCACCGCCCTATTCACAAGGGGTCGAGTCCCTCCACATGAGCATTGCACGATCGATCCGCTCGCCCATGCCCATGTGAGCCGGACCAGACCCCCTTATGCTGAATCGATCTAGGTCTGAGGAGAGAGAAAGGAGGGAATTTCTAAGGGAAGGAGAGGGTTTTGCACTATGCATCATTGGGATTCGTTCCTAACACTTAGGCTCATTCTTAAGCTGCTTTAAACCTTGACACTTAAGTCATTTGAGGTTCTCTTAGGACATTTGATTTCTGAGGGAAATTGGTTCTGACTACTGTTGAGAAATTGACTCTGATATTGGTTTGAGGCTACTATTGATTTGAGTTAGGAATTGTCCCTACTATTAGGGATAATTGGTGGTTTCAACCACCATTCTTTATTCTCTTTTATTTTTACTTTTAGATACAATTTTGAGCATTATTTGATTATTCTCATATTGTGATTAAATATTGTGCTTATTGCTATATTGTTTGATTAATGGATTGAATTGCTATACTTGCTCCCTGGGAATAACCTCGAAACTCACGATTTTTCGAGCTTTATAAATTTAAATGTCAATGAGATTTTCGTCACTATACTATGATGCATTTTTATAAACTACGGTGATGACAGGAACACCATCATGAGCCCTAACTAGCCACATTTAGTCAGGTTTGATTGTTAAAAGCTCTTACCTAATCATCTGAGGGTCGTAACTCCGTTTTATTCTGCTTTGAGAGAAGAACGGGAAATCAGGGTAAATTATGTAATTTTAACAGCACATCACAAACATGGATTAACCACGAGGTCACTCAGGGGTTAAATGAAGGTTAAATGAGCTCAAAAGTCCAAGAAGTGGGTCAACATAGACAGAAACGGGGTTTCACATATTTTGAGAACCATAACTGCACACAAAACCATAATTTCTAACTTTCTTAAATTGAAGTAGTTATGGTCAGATTAAAATTCATCTAAACCTCCTAAAATTCATAGAAAAATATTTTAAGAGGTTTGGTACCCTTGGTTTGACCATCTGAACTCATTTTGACCTAGCATAGAGTTTCAGACGGGATTCTGCCTTGATTTGGGCTTTTGTATAAATTACCTAGTCAAACATGGTCAAAACTCAAATCCAACTTCACCATTAGATTCCTTGGGTCTAAATTAGGTTAAGGCCAAAATTTGGGCCCAATCAGAGTCCATCTTGACCTAGTTTGCAATTTAGTCCCTAAGATCTTTATTTCTCTCACTTAAACCCCTAACTTTCTATTTTATTGCAAATTGGTCCCCAACTTTGTCACCTTCTTCGTAGTTATGCCCCTTCTACCATTGGAGGTGGGAACACACCTCAGGTCGAGATTCTTTGAGAGATTTTTCTCTCAAATTAAGACCAAATCCCTCCAAATTTGGAGGGATTGATCTTGAGAGATTTCCCAATCAATTGGACCAGATCATGGATCCTGACTCGCATCCTAGAGCTTAGATGAGCACGATGATTTTGGAGATATTTTTTTGCAAGAACAATGGCTAAATTAGGCCATCTTCCTAGTGTGGAGCTCATTCTAGAGCTCTATAAAGGGCCTTCTACCCTCGACCATCCTCCTTAGTTAGGTTTTAAGGCCAAACGACCTCTTCTCCTCCTCCAGCTAGCTCCAACCTCAGCTCTGGCGAGCTCTCCTATTCCTTTTCGTCACCCTTTGCCATATACAATAGACAGAGGGAACCTCCTCCCCAACGTCTTCCGCTTCTCGCCAGACCAAGAAGAAGCTACCTCGACCCTTCCTCCTAGCTGTTCTCATCATCGGAGCGTTCACCCTCTCCGACGTTGGCCTATCATAGCTGGTGCCACATTCTCCCTCCCTTGATCCAAGATTACTCTCTCTCTCTTCCTCTCACCTCCCTGAGTCTTTCTACACCTTTAGACCTTAGGTTCGAGCACCACAACACCCACTCCACCTCCATCTTCCATCGCGTCGGCGAAGCTCCGGTGAAGTCACGCGACCGCTACACTGCATGAAACCACAAACCACCGAGTCCATGAGCTCTACCTCACCTCCCCTCACAAAAGCCCTCTGCCTATTTTCACATTCACTCACTCCATGACTCCCCCGAACATCTCCTCCTCCGATCACCTTCCCCGTCACTGCTCGAGCACCACACGTCGCCATACACCTCAAGACTACCACCATCGTGTTCCTTAGAACACGTTGAACTCCTGAGCATATTGATTGGGGCATTTAGCCCATGTTTTGAATTTCAAGTACATCATCAGAGTCCCACCCTCGTCGTTGCCTTCGATTTCACCCGTAGTTCTCTGAACATCTCCATCAACGCTGCAACTTCCAGGACCCGCAGAATACATCCAGGAATCCTTCTAGGTCCTCATTTGACCTCAGCCACAGCAGTTGCAGCTCCAACTGTCATAGGTTCTTCGACTGCAGCATGAGAGCTTCGCGTGAAGGAAAGGAAGGGACTTTAATCCCACCTCGAAGACATGTAGGCTCGCAAAGGTGTATAATACACAAAGGTATCATCTGTTGCTTGCCTCCGAGCACACGAGGGTGAGGTCCTCCCATGCACACACCAACGCACGTACCCTCACCCACGGTTCACACCACGAAGGTCTGGGCTTGGGTCTGATTACCCAGATCTGATTTGGTTCTGAAGAAAGGAAAGCTGAGAGGGAGAAAGGGGGTTTTTGCACTATTCATACCTTGAGAATTGTGCCCCTCTCCCATGCTTGCAAGGCCGTTGTGCCTTATGTTTGTGAGACCGTCGCATTGCTACTGCTGTGCTGTTCCTTGGCTTCTACTGAGGCCTGTGGTTAAGGCATCTGAGCCTTTAACCCGACGTCTAACTGGCTGGTTTTGATTCTGATATTGCTATGGATATTGGATTTCATTTACTGTTGAGATATTTGAGTTAGTTGAGAGCTCAGACATTAGGGTTAAATTGGTGGTTCAAACCACCATTTTAACCTCATATTTTTGCACTTTGACTCCTGATTATTCTTGAGATATTATTCTGATATATATTGAGCCTTGTTTTGATTCTAATTGCATCTTATTCTTGATATTGTGATTAGTTGATTGAAATTTCCAATTTGGCTGCGAATGACCTCAAACTCACATTGATTTTGAGTTTATAAATTTAAGTGTTGTCACGATTTTTGTCCTATACTACGATGCTATACTTTAAAACGATGATTTTCACGTTAACAACAGATGATTTTTAAGCCAACACCTATATATAGTTGTTTTCTATTTTTCCCATCTTTGTCTACTTCTACACTTGAGTCTGAGCTTTACTAGATCACTTTCCTTATTACCGATTTTTCACTTAGTCCGACCGACCCCTCTTACTTTCGTCAAAGTAGAAATTGTCTGCTTGAAATCTGTTAACCTCCTCTATACGACTCCTTCCGTCACCCTATACTAAGTGAGATGTAGAGTTTTTTCACCCTTTCTTTACAATGAAGATATTGTAAGATTTTGGCATGGGGGGATGTAAAGTGAATCTTAATACTTTACGTGTAAAAATAGAAAAAGAAGAAAAATATTGAAAACCCCTAAAAATTTTAAAGTTTGAAAACACATTCAAATATGAAAATTTGATAAACCATAAAAATATAAAAAGAAAAATAACAAAAATATTTTCCTTTTTTTGGGGGATTACAATCATTTTAAGAGGAATTCTTTCATGAGAAGAAGAATTTTGAAAAAAATCATTAAAGGACCGTATTTAATATTTATATGTATATAAACAAGTTTAAAGAGTTATGAATTTCTTAAGGTTAGAAATTTTAAAAAATATATTTATATTTATATTGTTGATAGTGTACATAAGTAATAGCATGGAATCCCTACTTTGGACTTTTGTCTTGAATATTTTTCAAAACAAGTACTTGTTTTTGACTTTTGACATGGGATTTTTTCGAGTCGACAATCTGAAACCTAAGTATGTGATTTGTATTCCTGCTCTTCACTCTGAAAACAAAGTAACTAAGATGTCATTAATTCTTATACAAGACTTAATTTTTGGAATTACATTGTAACTTTCTTGGTCAATAAGACTAGGTTATGTCCTTTTGACTTTGAAAGTCTACTTTTATCACTACGTTGAGTACAAAGACTAGATACTCAGAGTTAATCAACTAAAGAAGTTAGTTGAATCTTTAACCATAAGGTCTAATGGGCTATAGGTAGCTTAATCAATCGAGGATGTTTGGCTAGACTTGGCGAGTTGCGTCTTGACAGATTCTGTGGGCTGATACTACTGGTTTAAGGGACCTAAAAGTAAAAGGCTTTGCTGTCCACTCTTGGTTTGCAAGCTAAGTAACTTAAGTGTCCAAACATCACACACTTTAGAATTGTCTTACAAGCATCTGAGGTCATGAAAACATAGAGACCAAGTGTAACGACCCGGTTCCCGAGTCCCTACGAGACACGAGAACCGGACCGACTCGACTAATCCCAAGACCTAGTCGTCCAACGAGGAAGTAACCAAAAGACAGTAAAATAAATCACATTCAGCATGAATATAACTAACAGTAAGGAAATACAGCAGTAAGGAAAGAAACTACTACAGTAGACACCACCACAACAGTAGAACAACATTTATCATATAACAAGAACTGCAGGTAAAGAAAGTACAGCGGAAACAAAAACTACTCACTAGAACAGAAACAAAAGAGGTACAAAAGACTGTGGTAAACTCTACTGGACCCTACTCGGCCCAGCGTCCTCTGCAGCCGCCGACCCTGGCTGCTCAACTCCTGGTCCTGAAAAAGGTAACGAGTGTAACACGTCAGCAAAACGCTGAGTAGAGTGGCAAACTAACTAAAGACAACGGTAGAGTGTACAGTAGCTGTTATGTTCTATTACTTCCTTTATTCACATCTTTCAATTTTCTCACTATTTCATTTATTTCTCAGATCCTTTACTTGATCTCGAATGTCCTCGTGGGAACGATCTTGATTGCAGTCTTTTCCAAAAGTAGAAGTAGCACGTGGTGCTCTCCTGGCCGGGAGAGTCCCCCGTGGTGATCCTACCCTCAGTCAACCACCCCAAGGTCACTGACAGACGTAACGGTGACTACGGCACGTGCGATAAACTCACAGGTAGCTAGCCCGCACTGGCACGCGGTCAGTCGTTTCCGTTAACGGGTGCGCCCAAAGCACAGCACGGAACCAGGGCAGAGCCCTCTCAGTAACAGGGGTCCAACCCCTCCACAGTAACCAAACCAGGGCCTTGCCCCTCCACAGTCCGCGCACCCTCGCCTGACTACCCTGGTTTGCCCTAGTGGGCCTAACAAGTCGGTGAAGGAGGCTAGCAGAACCCCGGGGCCTGTGGGGTAGCTAGTACTCTCCTAACACTAGTAGCTCTCCTCGGTACTACGTACACGAGGGCCAACAAGTTGGTACAGAGCGGCCAATCCTAACCCCGGGTCCCTGGGGTGGCTGGCCCCACTCTGCACTAAACAGGTACAGGTACTTCCCTTGGTACTGCGTACCCAAGAGACAGTACAAACTACATCTTAGTTCCATTCCTCTTTCTTTCTAGGAGTTCCACTCCTAATTCCCCGTAGGGTTCCAGCTCTTTATCTCAGAACATCATATGTTTCACTTTCCAGTTTCACGTTCTCACAATCCAGGATCTCAATCATGTTTCTTTATTCATAACAAGCAGCTGTTAATTCAATTTACAGGCAGCTTTATATTCCTTTCCATTTTTCCAAGACTGCAGTATTATACATTCCACTAGTTTTTCCATCCTAAGGTTCATGCCACATCCTAGGATCTAGCATACAACTAGTTTTCCAGCCCTAGGATTCATGCATCACCTAGGAGCTATCATTCCATACATTTCTCATTCCTAGGATTCATGCAATGTCCTAGATTCTAGTTATGGTTCCATACTTTAACAGATTTTAATAATAAACTTAAGCCACTCTACCAGGTACAACGGGAGTAATGGGGGCGTGATCGGGAATCCCACGGCCTCCGCGACTCTCAAGACTGCAACTGAACGAGGTCCTATCACAAGGATCAAACACAAGGAGTGTCTCAAAATAGTGTATAGCTACTGTAGATGGGTAGAGGAATTAATTCTGAAAAGAGTGCAACTCGAATCGCGGAAAACGGAGCCCGAACGGGCCCTAAACGGGTCGAAAAAGACGATACTGTGCAAAATCAGACGTCTGGAACTTCTTCCAGACGTCTTAAACAGTGGATCAGAGGATTACCTGTTCAGCGTGGTTTCCCAAATGTCCAGAAGTCTGCGGGGACGTCTGTCCTAGCTCCCAGACGTCTGATGGTCACCCCGGACGTCTGGAGGTCACTCCCGCCGTCTGGTACAACTTCCAGACGTCTGATTCGCAAAGGATGGCGAATCAGCGAACCTGCGCACAGCCAACTGCCTTCCTCAGTATGGTCAGTCGATAGGAAGGAAGAACAAAGCGGAAAACACACCTTTCAGACGTCTGTATGAGCTACCAGACGTCGTCCTCGCCGTCTGCCTATCAACCCAGACGTCTGATTCTGGAAATTTTTCCAGAATCAGGGCGCTACTCGGCCTTCGCTCGCGACGCCGCCCGCGTCGTACCTCGCGCGTCTGCTTCTCAGACCGCAGCAGGTCCCTCTCCGCGTCGCTCCGCGCCCCCTGCACCCTCCGTCGGCCGGCCAAGCCGCTCCGGCGAGCTCTCCCTCATGGCAGAGCTCCGCTCTCGCACGCCGCACCTCCTCCGCGCTCACTGCGGCCGCCACTACCGCCCTCGCGCTCACGCTCACGCTCACGCTCACTGGCTGAAGGAGAAGAAGGAGGAGACGGTGGAGACGGGAGGGGAGGCATGGCCTTTTAAGGCCGCACGAGGAGGGAGAGAGAGCGCGGCAGGTCTGCAGCCACAGAGAGAGAGGGAAAAAGAGAGAGAGAGGAATCGTGGGTCTGCGCGCACAGGCGTGCAGACGAATCTTTCGTGCGAAAAAAGACTGTTTTCCAGATGTCTGGAAACGATCCCAGACGTCTGGTTAGACGTCTGGATTTGATCCGAGATGTCTGGTCCGACATCTGGGTCACCTCCCCGACGTCTTAAAATACGTCTGGGGCACGCGTTCGTAGCACCAAGAGATCGATCCTGTATCCTTTTTACCCCAAGGATTTTCGCAGGGTGGCTCTTGAAAAGGTGATGAATGCACTTGTTTGGGACGCTTGATCGAGTTTTAAAAAAGTCACATTGTAGTACAGTCGGAAAAGCGTTCAAAACAAATATAATTTATTACTCGAAGTTTAAGTCCGAGGTCGAACACATGGAACAAATTAGGGTTTAGAAAGCAAGATCACAACTTTAGAATTTGAATATAATATGTAATGAAAATCAATGTTATAGTGCAAAAAGATAAATGTAAGCATGGAAGATATTAAGGAAATCAATGTATGTGAAGAAGCACAAAATTGGACGTCTGATTTGTGAATCAGATGCTTTCAATAGGTGGATGCTATAGTGCTTGATCTTCTTTCTTCTCCTTTTCTTCTCTTCTCTGGTAGCTGCTTTCTTTCTTCTTCTTCTTTCTCTTCTGCTGATTCCTTGCCTTAGCCTTTCTTCTTCCTTTGCCTTCTTCTCTGTCTCAGGCTTTAGTCTTCTTCTTCCTTGAGCTTCTACTTCTTTTGTCTTCAGTTCCTTCTTTCTCTTTCTTTCTCTATCTCTGGCAACTCATTCTTCTTCTGCCTTCAGTTATTCCTTCTCTTTCTTTCTCTTTCTTCTCTTCAGTCCTTCTTCTTCCTTGTCTTCAACCCTTAGCTTCCTCTTCTTCTCCTTTCCTTGCATAGCAAAACCTACTCCTACCCGCATGCACTCTCTTCTCCTCTTTCTCTCTTAGGTTCACTCTCCCAGAGCCACTGTCTCGGGTAGTTGGGTCGAGTACGTGCCTGGTGTTGGTGCTAGAGCACCACGATCATTTGTTTTGATGATAACAAAACACGTGTCATCTAACATTTGCACTTGGTGTCCTAGATTTCAGGCAAATTGCAAATGGAGACGTGACCAGACGGAGTTCGAGCTCGCATCCAGGATGGATTGGAGGAGCTTGACGGAAAACAGAGGAGATTCGCGAGGAGCGATAGATTGAAGAAGGAAGGAGATGAAGAATAGGATAGATTTCCTTCTCTTGTACTCCTTGTATTTTTCATTTCTTTTGTTGCTCTTTATTTTTGTTACTTAGATTCTTGTTAAAGAGCCTCAAAGTACCCTAATAGTAGTCCTAGGAACACCGGCACAACCCTAGGATACTTAGGTTTTCTGTAGAAAACTTAGAAAACTAATATAGGATTCAAACAGCACTTCCAGTCGTCTAATTCCAAAATCAGACGTCTGATAATATGTTTTAAGACGTCTGACTGTTGATTCAGACGTCTGATAACATTTAGGCTGGACTTGTTATTCTGTCTGATGAAATCAGACGTCCAGACCTTAGACCAGACGTCTTAGAAGACGTCTGATGCTTTGCCAGACATCCAATTAGTGGACCGTTGGCTGGCTTAGCAAACACTCAAGGATATGACCGTTAGAGCCTTATCAGACGTCCTTAGGCCTTTCCAGATGTTTGATAAATGACCGTTTTGCCTCGGCTGACCCAAAATCTCTTCTCAGAGATTTTCTAGCCGTTGCACTCTCTTGGAAATCCATTCCCACGAAAAAGTAGGTTTCCAGACGTCCAGACATAGTGCCTGACATCCTATATGTCGTCTGATGGACTTGCACTAGAATCCTGTTTAGATATGATCCAAGTTAGGAAGAGACCCGCCTAAAATCAGACATCTGACCTTATTTTCAGACGTCTTAAAGTGATCTTCCAGACGTCTGATGCCAGGATCAGACGTCTGATAACCCTGTCAGTGCAATCATTGTTCCTGATTTCAGCCTGATTCTCTTGGGCTTTGCTCCCAACGGCTATGGAAGCTTTCCTAAGCCTTCCAAAGCTTTCCTAAGGCCTCTATAAATAGAGAGGAACCTCTTGCACATCAAGACACACCTAGAGACACCAAAAAGACACCTAGATACACTTTCACACTCTTTTGTGTCCAAGAGAAGCCCTTGCTCTCCAAGCTCAAGCTCTACATCTTGAGAGCATCAAGTCTTTGCGCACCCGCTCTCCCACCGTAGTTCACGAGAGCGACATTGCGCCGTCGCGTGGCTCACGCACCCGCGTCATCGATTCGACGCACTCCTTGCAAAGGGGAGTTTTCCTAATTCCTATAGAAGCTAGGTTTAAATCTTTGTTAGCTCTATAGGACTATATTTGTTATTTTTACTTTGTTATTTGGTTGGGTATTCGCTTTGCGAATTCCCATCTCCTTCGTGGGACAAAATCCTTCTCGTGAAGAGAAGGGGTTGAGGAACACTACCCTCGCACTTGTAGCGTGGTTGTAATTGAGGTTGAATCACCCTCGTTTAAAGTGATTCGTTTAGTGGATTTGATCAACTTGGTTGATCGGAAACTCCTAACTTGAGAGGGTTAGGTGGTGGTTTTCACCCGGTTTGGGTTTCCACCTAAAAATTATTGTGTACATTGTGCGATTGATTTTTTGTGAGATTTTTTATATTTTATTTCCGCATTTTATTACGTCACCCCCTCCTAGTAGGGCCTCCATTTCCTACACCCGGGACCAGGCCCACCGACGTGCGGTGGTGGGCGAGGTGTGCTGGGTCAGGTCAGATCAAGCCAGGCCTGCGGAGGCAAGGTCACAGATGAGGTCGGTGAAGGGTGAGTGGGACCTCACCTCGTAGTAACTAAGGTGATAAGGCCTATGCAACTTTTCATTTTATTTGGGTGCGGGTGTCCCCTCGTTTCCGAGGTAGGACTATCCGTGCCCAATCTTCTCATGTGCGCCTGTGTCAGGGAACTTCGTTCGATTGCAGCTGCAGCTTCAGCCTTCGATGCGAATTAGCTGCCTGGAGTTGTGTGCGAGTGTATCCCGCACAACCTGGGACTATTGGCCTGGAGCGGGCAAACCTGAAGAAGCTTGCAAGCAAGCTCCTTATTGTTCATCAATGGCGGCGACCCTCCGGACCTACAATCACGCAAACGACCTCGCGGCCATGTCAGAATGTTCAAGAGGCTTTGTCGAGGCATGACGAGTGTGTTGTGGTGGTTGGCGTGGCATGGGACTGCCTGAGTGCACATGCCTAGGGCAACCTGTGGTAGTGTGTGTGGGTGTGTTCGAAGGGTGGTTTGGGTGCGTGGCATGGTGAGTGAAGTGAGGAGAAATGATCAGTGAGGTGAGGCGGAGGTTGTGGGCTTGTTGGCGAGGGTTTTGGTGGCCTATGGAGGTGGATGGCCTCGTAGGAGTTGGTGGTCGAAGATGAAGGAGATGAAGGTGCGACAGGCGTCAGTGGTTGATTTGAAGTGGAATAAATGCGGAAAGAAAGTAGAGGTGAGTGGGAACTTAGCTGGGAGTTCAAGAGACAAAGGGGGTGTTGGGATGGCATCTGTGCGTATCACTGACGTTGGAAACGAAGGTGCTTGTTGAATGTGTTTTGCGAATCGCTACGCTTACGAGATTGGTTTTGGAAAACCTTTCGTTGTAGTTCAAAAAGCGAAGAATTCGTGTTCAACAAATAAAATTTATACCGAAAAGAATTCCGAGTCGAACACAGGGAGGCTATGTTGATCTATATTCGTAATTATATTTTTTTAGGATTTTTTTATAAGCAGGGCGATATAATTACAATGGAGCTATCAAACTATGAGAGAGAGAGAGAAAGAGAGAGAGAGAAAGAAAGAGAGAGAGAGAGAAAAAGAACATGCATTCAATATTTTAATTGTTTATAAAAGTTACACTAGAAAGCGAAAAATCAATTACACTATAAAGAAGGAAAATTCTACACTAGAAAAGCTGTAAATAAGAATGGGAGAGAGAAGTTATCCTCCTCGACGATTGCTTGGAGGATGAGCCAGACAGGACGACGCCTGGATGAAGGAGAATGAAGCAGGACGAAGGAGGACGAAGCAAAAGAACAGGAACGGAGCAGCACGCCGTTGTCGTCGCGGGATCCACTTCCGAAGGGGAACGAAAATTGGACTTTATCTCGTAAGAAGCATCCCGGGTGTGGGACAAGCTTCTTTTGAGCTTTGGACGGGTAGAGAGGAGAAAGAAGGGATGTGAATTTCGTATGGAGGGGGTCTCTTTTTATAGTTGCAAGGAGTGGGGGCAAAATGGACATTACAACTTCAAAATAGTAAATGAGGGGTCTTTAGTGACGGATAAATCCGTCACTAAAGCTCACTCCGTGGACGACGTGGGCGGCTCGTGTGCACTTGCTCGGCTGCTCTCGTACGCAACGCCTGCGCACATCCATTGATTTTCAGCCGTCCGATCTCGAGATCGGACGGCTTAGATCGCGTCCGCACCCGCTGCGTTCGCGCCCCCCGTGTGTCTAATTACGCGTTCGATTACGCGTCCAATCGCGCGTCGACGCTATCGGGCGCGCGCGGCCGTCCGATCTCCATCCGACGCTCCACCCGCGGCCAATCACTCGCGCCCGCCGCTCCTCACCAAGGCTCGAACCCGTGCCCCGCGCTCGCGATAGCGCGCTCGACCGCTGCGCTATGGGGTGCGGATGGTCAAGCGGGCGTTTTTAAATGCGAGCGCCCACAGCCGTTGGATTAAGATCCAACGGTAGAGAGCGATCGGGCGTGGGGCCTTCACAAGATGAAGCGGCCGCTTGGGCGGCTGAGATGGCACCATCTTCTGGAAGTTGTAGATGGTGCCACGGATGTCGAATTGACTTGATTTTTGTGTCGTTGGGCTGCGATCGTCAATCCGAATTCATCCGTGCGGTCGGATTTATCATCTGAAGTGGGGATTTACACCATCCTGGCCCTTGATCTTTTAGGGTTCCCGGGTCACTATCTGATGCTACGGATGCCTGATTAGGGCGATCTTGGAGTCGTTGAACTCCAATCGTCGCCCTGATCACATCCATACGGTTGGATCTTTGATCCGAGGCCATGATAAAATATTTGCCCTGTCCAAGCACATAAAAGGAGACAATTAACCTCCATTTTATTCAAACTATTCTAAATGCAAGATGATGCATGTAATGCAATATTTATATCATGAAATGCAATCCTATGCTTAAGAACATGCATAAATAGACATCTTAAGTAGTGTAAATGTGTTTACATCAGTGCTCAGTAGGGGAGATCGACGAGGATGAAGGGGATACAGAGGCGTCAACAGGTACAGCGCGACATGGACAAGCTGGGGGAAGAAGAACTTGCCACTGGTATTGTTGCTAGGCAACGAGGGAGAGTGAGGGAAGTCGCTGGAGCTTGATGAGTGAACTGGCTGGAGGGGGAGAGACGAATTTGAAGGATTTTTCCGGTCAATTTCAAGCTTAAGAGATGCGAGGTGATTTGGGTTTGCTTAAATAGGCCTCTGAGGATGGATTTGTGCTTGGAAGCCAAGCTTCCAAGCAAGGGAAGTTCACCGGAGATGGAAACTCGAAAGAGATCCGAATCTCTCATGCGTTCGCATGAGAGATTGGGTACTAAATAGGGCCTCAAATTAGGTTCACACTGGAGGAGATTTCTCAAAGAATCTCCCTTTCAATTTTGAAGGGGATTCTCTGAGAGATCAGGGAGAACTTGCCCTTGCAATCTCACCGGAGTTGGATTCCCTCCTCTATAATGGCAGAGGGACCTAATTATAAAGAATGAAGAAGAAGCTAGGGGGTTTTTGCAGAGGTTTTTGAAAGATAGGGGTAGAAATGTAATAGGGTTGAACCTATTTGCAAAGTGGGTCAAGATGATATGCTTTTAGGTCCAAATTTTAGAAGAAACCTAATTTGGACCTAAGGAATCCAATGGTGTAGTTGGATTTTGGGTTTGACCACGTTTGAATAGGAAATTTACGTAAAAGCCTAATTTAGGGTAAATATTTGTCTGAGACCCCATTCTAGGTTAAAATAGGTTCCAAGGGTCAAATTGAAGGTTCTAAATCCTAGAGAATATTTTTATATGATTTCTAGAGGATTTAGGTGAATTTCATCTTGACCAAAACCTTGTTAAATCAAGTGGGTCTCTTTTAGGGTTACAAGAAGTCAGTTAATTCCCAAAATTCACATGAACCCTTTTCTGTTTGAACCAACCCACTTTTTATCTTGTTAAGACCATTTGACCCGTGTTTAGCTCATGAGAAAACCCATTGTTGCACTGCATGGTAAAATTGCAGTTTTACCCCTTATTTCTTATTTTTCTCTAAGAATGGTTATTCATTGAATTAGGACCTCCAGTTGGTTATGTAGGAGCTTTTGTTCTCTTCTTTAGGTCAAAATGAGCTAGTTAGGGCTCATGATGGTGTTCCCATCATACCCCCATGCCTAGCTTTTGCTAGTCCCTTAGCAAAATTTTAAGAGACTGAGTTCCTTGATGTTCCTCCAGTTGGTTTTAACTTTGATTCTAGACTATGAGTTCCTTGATGTTCAGAAATTATGATGAGTGCTTTTTTTTCTTTTTGATTAGGTTAGAATGCCGATAGTAGGCCTAGAGGTACTCAAGTACCACCGAAGATCCGAACCTAACTAGCTCTAGCCTCAGTCCTCCGCGAAGATTTTTAAGGCCCACAGGAACTATCCTAAGGTTCGTTGGACTTCGCGGTTAAAGCACCCGTGCTTATACATATTTTTGCCTCAGTTTAGTTTACAGTGCATTTTTTGTAAGAGAGAGATAGAGGATTTTCTTTATTTGGAGAGTTTTCTTTCTCTTTTCTTTTTATTTCTAGCTTCGAATTGGCTTCTCAACACGGTATATATCAGATTCCTAGTCCCCATCATCAATCCTTGAAGGGTCCCTGGCAATCAATGCTTCATGATAGCACTGTCCATGGCAACCCCTAGAACCCTAGCTTTCGAGATTTTGATATAATCCCGCCCATGGTGTTCTGTAGCTAAATCCAGACCCTGGCAATCGACATTTCATGATAATGCTGCTCATGGCATTTGAACTAGCACAGGGTGCTTATGTACCCCTAGTAGGATATGTAAATATCCTAGGAGACAAGCACCGAGGAGACGATATGTTATTGCGCATCTTCGAGGGGAATTTCCTACCTCTCCACGTCGGGAACTCGCCCAAATCAAGTTGTGTTGATTGGCCGCTCCTAATCTAGGAAACTTTTTTAAAACAATTAAACACTTTTGTGTGATTTTGATATTTATGCGCACTGAACCAGAGTGTGTGTGGATTGGGGTGCTTAGGTTACCAAGTCTCGCAAACCAGAGGTCAGTAAAAGAGGTCGAATACTCCCTAAGCCTTAGACCTAATACTCAAGCTTCGTATTTTCCCCAACCTCTTGAGGACTATCCAGATCTTAGCGGATACTTGACTTTTTAAGCCTAGGAGTCTAGCCCAAGAGGCCTAAGATCAACGTTCCTACTAATCTCTTTTGTGTCTAATTAGCACTTTTTTCCTTTCATTTTCTTTTTCTTGATATGGTCTAGAACTTTGTTAATCTCTTAATTTCTTACTAATGACTATCTGTTCTTTTCATTTTGTGCTCCTTTTTTGACTCTTTTTTTTCACTTTTCCCCTTTTTCTCCCCATGATTTGTATGGACTCAAAATTTTCTCTCCCCTTAGAAATTTTTTGTTCTTTCTCAAGAATTTTTTTCATTTTTTTTGGTGTTTTTGTTATATGTGATTTTTTTGTTGAAACCTTTTCTTGTGAGATGAGTTTTCATGGTGTTTTGCACTTTCATAACTCCCCATGCCTAGGATTTGCAATGTCCCCATTGTAAATTAGGTGGGTTCAAGTTCAACTTAGATCATTCATTAGAACAGGTTTTGGGTGGGTGAACGGGTCGAGGTGACTGTTGCGAACGATTTCAAAACTCAGGTACGGGTACCTGAGTTGGGGTCGACTGTTCTAATGGATGAACCCTAAAGTGCAATATGAATTCAACATAGGAATGTCAAGAAAGGTTTCGGGTTTTTCAAAAATGATGGGTTGCCTCCCGTTAAGCGCTGAGTTTTACGCCATCGGCTGGGCACAATTAGCTCAAGGAGAATGGAGGGTAAAGGATATCTCAGCCAATTTTGTATCGGTCAAGTCAATGAACAGTTTGAGTCTCTGACCGTTCATGATGAAAGGTTCTAAATCGTGGCTGAGTGGACTAATCTCGATGGCTCCATTTTTGAAGATTCATCGGACGAGGTAAGGTCTGATCCATTTTGATCGTAGTTTTCCTGGGAACAGTTTAAGCTTGGCATCAAAGAGTAGGAATTTTTGACCAGGATGAAAGATCTTTCTGGATATGTGCTTGTCATGAAAGGTGTTAACCCACTCTTTGTAAATTCGCGAGTTCTCATATGCGTTGTGGCGTAATTCATCAATCTCACTCATTTGAAGCTTTCTGTAGGTTCCTGCCTTAGAAAGATCTAGGTTGCAGTTCCATACTACCCAATAGTCCTTGTGCTCCAATTCGATGGGGAGGTGACATGCCTTCCCATACACCAATATGAAGGGCGACATACCTAATTAGGTTTTTTCGGTGGTCCTAAAAGCCCACAAAGCTTCTGGAAGTCGAGATGACCAATCCTTCCTGTCAGGTCGAACAGTAACCTGGAGGATTTTCCTGATCTCCTGATTTGATAGCTCAGCTAGATCATTAGTTTAGGGGTGGTAAGGAGTAGAGATTCGATGTGACACCCCATATTTGGTCATCAGTGACCTGAACTGAGCATTAGTGAAATAGGTCCCTCCATCAGAGATTATAGCACGTGGAATCCCGAACTGCGAAAAGATGTTCTGATGAATGAATTTGATAATCACCTTATGATCATTGGTTCGGGTCGGAATGGCTTCGATCCATTTGGACACATAGTCAATAGTGAGTAGAATGTACTCGAAGACATCCGAAATAGGAAAGGGTCCAATAAAATCAATCCCCCACACGTCGAAGATTTCTCATACGAGAATCGGCTGTAAGGGCATCATGTCACGATGGCTCATGTTGCCTAAGGTCTGACAACGAGTGCATGCCCTGCAGTGATTGTATGCGTCCTTGAAGATCGTGGGCCAATAGAAGCCGCACTGGAGGACTTTCACTGCGGTTTTATGACCTGAGAAATGTCCACCGCATGCCTAGTCATGGCAGAAGGACAATATGTCCTAAATTTTCGCTTCCGCAACACATCGTTGAATGATTTGATCAGCATCAATGCAGAAAAGATACGGGTCTTCCGAGAAGTAATACTTGGCATAGGAAAGCAATTTCTTTTTCTTGGCCTTCGACCAATCCGACGGGATCTGATGTGATGCCAGGTAGTTTACTATATCAGCAAACCATGGAAGCCCAGTATTGATAGTCAGGAGGTGCTCATCAGGAAAATGTTCCGTGATGGGTCCGGAAGGGTCGATGATCTCAGAAGGAAGGTGAGACAAGTGATTAGCTACCACGTTATGTTTTCCTGCTTTGTCTCGAATCTCGAGGTCAAACTCTTGCAACAGCAAGATCTAGTGGATTAATCAAGGTTTCGCATCCTTCTTCGCAAGGAGATGCTTCACAGTTGTGTGATCCGAGTAAATGATAACACGGAAACCCAAGAGATAAGATCTGAATTTTTTCAGGGCAAATACTACGGCTAGCAGCTTTTTCTCAGTAACTGTGTAATTACGTTGAGCCTCGTCAAGTGTCTTGATAGCGTAGAAGATGACCATGGGTTTCCTGTCAATTTTTTGCTCGAGTACTGCTCCTATAGCGAAATCAGATGCATCGACATGATCTCAAAAGGTTGAGACCAATCAAGGGACTGTAGGATTGGAGCTTGGCTAACTCGATCACGGAGGATTTCAAATGCTTGAGTGCATTCCTTGGAGATTTCGAAAGGTACGTCCTTAGAAAGCAGAGTGGTCAGGGGGCACGCGATCTTTGAGAAATCAGGAATGAATCGACTGTAAAAATTGACGTGCCCCAGAAAAGATCGGATGTCCTTGATCGAGCTAGGCATAGGGAGTTTGGAAATCAAGTTCACCTTGGCTCGATCGACCTGGATGCCTTTTTCTGATATGAGATGTCCCAGGATAATTCCTTTAGTCACCATGAAATGGCTCTTTTCCCAGGAAAGAACCAGATTCACGTCAATGCATCGCCTGAGGATTTGGACCAAGTGCAGGAGGCAATCGTCAAATGATTCTCTTGATACTGAAAAGTCATCCATGAAGACTTCCAGATAATCACCTACCATATCTGAGAATATGGCAAGCATGCACTACTAAAGAGTAGTGGGTGCATTGCAGAGACCGAACGTCATCCTTCGAAACACGTACGTCCCGAAAGGGCAGGTGAAAGTGGTCTTTTTTTGGTCCTCAGGATGGATTGCCACCTGGTTATAATCGGAGTACCCATTTAAAAAGCAGAAGAACCTATTTCCCGCTAGTTTCTTGAGGATCAGATCAATAAACGGTAGTGGGAAATGATCCTTCTTCGTGGAGGAATTGAGTCTTCTGTAATCAATGCAGACTCTACACGAGTTCGCCACACGGGTCGATATGATTTCTCCAGTTTTAGTCATAATCACGGTGAGTCCTGCCTTTTTAGGCACAACCCGGATTGGACTCACCTACCGACTGTCGGAGATTGGGTAGATGATCCCTATGTCTAACCACTTGATGATCTCCTTTTTCAAGATCTCTTGCAGATTAGGATTCAAATGTCTCTGCATTTCATGGGAAGGTCGTGTGCCCTCTTCGGTGTAGATACGGTGTCTGTAGTAAGAGGGGCTGATACCAGTCAAATCATCGAGAGTCCATCCAATGGCTCTTCGATGTTGCTAGAGAACAGCAATCAGATGGGATTCCTGGTCAGGTGTGAGTCTGGAGTTGATAATCACAGGAAACGTCTGATTGGAACCCAAAAAGACGTACTACATATGGTCGAGAAGAGGCTTGAGTTCTAGAACAGGGTTATCAGCAGCAGCGAGCTGCTCGGGGTATTTTTCAGGAGCAAGGGAAGGAGTTATGGGTGTATCTAGGTCAGGTTCGGACTCCTCTGATTTTGGGTTTGATCCTCTTGTGGTTGATCGAACGTAGTTAGGTTGTCCTTAATATATGGATCATCAACCACAACCTTGATATCATATATCTATTCTATAACACCGCAATTAATCCCTTGTTGGGCCTTAAAGATGTCAATCTTTAGTGTTTGGCTCCCGAATTTTTGTTCAATTTGGCCCTCCTCGCAATTTATATTGGCCTTAGTAGTGGCCAGAAAGGGTCTCCCTAGTATAATTGGTGTATCCCTCAAGTTTTCTAGAGCATCCATATCCAAGACTACAAAGTCCACCGGGAAATAGAAATCTCGCACCCTAACAATGACATCCTCAAGAACTCCTTTAGGTGACTTAATAGATCGGTCAGCCAACTGCAATGTCACCTCTGTCGATTTGAGCTCAGATTCCTCAAGGTGGTCAAGGAGGGATGTAGGTATTAGGTTTATGGAGGCTTCTAGATCTAATAAAGCTTTGTCAAATTGGGTACCACCAATGGTACAGGAAATTAGGGGAGTACCTGGGTCTTTGGTCTTAGGTGGGAGTTTACTCAAAATTACAGAGTTGGCTTGCTCTGACAGTACAATCGGACTCCTACTTTTGGTGGGCGGCTTATGCTTGGGTGTACACACGTCTTTCAGAAATCATGCGTAAGCTAGTACGTTGCGTATTGCATCCATCAAGGGAATGTTTATATGGAACTGTTCAAAGAGCTTGACCAGATCCTCCTCAGGAGCCACGGGTTTGCTTGTCCTCTTTCCCTTGGTCACGGCCTCAGGAAATGGAACCTTGGATGGTTCCTCTAGAATAGGTCTAGGTTCTTGATCTGGGATAGGGGTATCCTGGATAACTATCCTAGGGATTGGGTTACTACCAGGCTGGAAGTGGCTTGGATAAGGTGGGTCTTGCGTTACTTTGCCACTATGGGTTGTTACAGAATTCAGTCTTGCTTGGTTTTGGTTTGGAGTTGGTAAAATAGGTGGCAGCTGCTGAAATCCCGCATACGATGTCGAAGCTTTCATCCCGTCGGGTGATGGAACAGAAAGGGTCTGATAAATCATGTGGGCTTGGCCCAGATTTGGGTTCATAACGCGCCTCTGGTTCGGCATGTTATTTGGATTTTGTAGAGGTTGCGAAGGGAGTGTGCCAGGTTGGCAGAAATTCACCATCTGGGCAAGTTGATTTCGTACCTCTGTGATCTCGTCCTTGTGTATTTTTTTATAGCCGCATTCATCTTCTGAATGTTAGCCAAAGTCTAAAGGATAAGAGTCATTTGATTTGTTTGAGTTGGCCCAGATTGATAAGTAGGGTTGGGTCGAGGCTGAGGCGGCTAATATGGACGAGGAGCTTGTGGATGGGGTTGATATGGTGGTCTTTGATTCTGATTATTTCCCACCCACAGGAAGTTGGGATGATTCCGCCATCTAGGGTTATAGGTATTAGAAAATGGGTCATTCTGGAAGATGTTGAGGTCGTCGCAGGTTTGAGGAACCTTAGGAAAGTCAGAGTACGAGGGTTCAGAGTTCCCCCAACTAGAGTAGGTCAGATCAGAGTTTCCTCTAGTCCTAGAGTCAGACGGGGTTGGATATGCGTCCATCCCCTGAGAAGATCTATGATAGATGTTATGCACAGCTTCCCTCCCAGAAGGCGGCTGTGCAAATGGGTTTTGCGCAGAGGTGGCTCACTGCAGATGTTGAGTCAGCTCATCCACCTTCTTCTCAATGATAGAGGCCTTGTCCAACCAACTGGCCATCAATTCCAAGTCGACGAATGCAGATAGGCCCTGCATCTCATGTGCTCCCCTTGGATTCATGGATGCGCGGGCATTCATCTGGTCAAATAAGCCCATGGAGTCATTATTGATGGAGTTCTTGCACATATTTTCGAGAATCTCCTACACAGTGTCTTCATGCTGACCCATGATATTTCCTCCGCAGGTTGCATTGACGAATAAGCGGATGTCTTCATGGAGTCCCTAGTAAAAAGACTGGACTTGTTCCCATTTAGGAACTCCGTGATGGGGGCACTTTCGCATGAGATCTAGGAAGTGGTCCCATGCTTCATGAAGGGGTTCTCCAGATTGCTGGGTGAAGTGTGTGATCTGGTGTCATAAGGCATTCATCTGACCAACTGGGAAGAACTTTTTCAAGAATTCGGATTGTAGTTCAACCCATGTGTTGATTGGACATGTTTGAGTCTGATACTAGTGAGTTGCTTTGTCCATGGGAGAGACGGAGAACATCTTCATAAGAAGAATATCCTGATTTTGGACATTTGACCTGAAGGTCTGGGCCAGATGTTTGAGTTGTTTGATGTGCTGGAAGGGATCTTCGGAATTAAGCCCATGAACCTTTGGAATAGCCTGAATCATGTTGGGCTTGAGTTCAGAATCAGGACCTCCAGCCAGGATTTGGACTCGAGGTTCGATGCCATTGCAGCGGGATTATAGTGATCTCGCATCATAGGACGCTGTGGCAGGTTTACAAAGGCTTGAAATAAATCATTAAGGCACTGAAGTTGGTTCTCAAGGTTATTCTCTTCTTCTACTGGTTGTGCCATGATGATAGAAGAAGGAGAATTTGGTTCAGATGAATCAGAGAAGATGTCTATGTGGTGGGGTTGCTACACAAACACAGACGTCGAGGCCTGGCCTCAGCGGGAGTGAATCACTAAAGGAGGTCTCAAGGATGGTCCTAAGGACCTCCTACCAAACATTCACCGATGGTTTGGGCGAGAGTAGAATGTGCTGGACCCAATCAAGACACCCAAAAATTTGGATGACTATAGAGGTTCGGGCCGGATGATACCCCTTAGTCAGAAAGCCATCCACCTGAGAAATACCTGGGTAGCCAGAAAGGGAGAGTCCCACAACGACCCCTACATGGTAGAGCATCCCCATGAGTTACAGGGTTTCCCCTACCCGACCTCTCTTGTCACTGATGTTCCAGGTAGACCAGAATGGGGACTTTGACCTCTTAAGTCTACCAGTTTTATTTAAGAGAAAAGGTGCTTAAAATTTCACTTGAACTTTAGATGTATTGAGTGCAAAAAGTGACCTAATTTCAAGGTTGGTTGACCCAACAAAGGGGTCAACCTCACCTATTTGTCCTTGGAGAAGTTTTAGGTCCTTTCTTTTAGGATTCAAGTGACATTAAGAGCCTGAATTTTTAGGGTTTTCTTGAATAAGTCTCTTCAACCAAGGCTTAAGCACACCTCTTTTTGGAGAGTTGATTCTTGCTTATGAAGGTGTGTCTCTAAGACCTTAAATTGAAATCCTTAATTTGGCTCTAATTTTGGTCTAATTTAGTTGCAAAAATATGGTATCTAGGGCTCAATCAAGAAGGTGGCAGCCCTAGTTACCTTTAATGGGTGCGCAAATCAATATTCGTTGTTGAAACCAAATCATGCAACTTTGTTGAATTAGCTAGAGATGGAAAGTAGGTAGCCCTAATTGATTTTATCTTGTTCTTTCCTTTTCAGAATGAGGGGCTTAAGAGAAAGGGATTAATCAGAAATTACCTGCCCCAGGCATGTTTGTTGTGCAACCGTCTTCCTTTGAATCTTCTCCCATGAATCAATCACAACAAACTAGATATGTCAAGTTAGTACCAAATCATTAATTGTAATCAGGATTTCTAAATTGCTCATTGCTCCTCGGCAATGGCGCCAAAATGTTTGGGATGCTTGATCGAGTTTTAAAAAAGTCGCATTGTAGTACAGTCAAAAAAGTGTTCGAAAAAAATATAATTTATTACTCAAAGTTTAAGTCCGAGGTCGAACACAGGGAGCAAATTAGGGTTTAGAAAGCAAGATCACAATTTGAGAATTTGAATATAATATGTAATGCAAATCAATGTTATAGTGCAAAAAGATAAATGTAAGCACAAAAGATATTAAAGAAATCAATGTATGCGAAGAAGCACAAAATTGGACATCTGATTTGTGAATCAGACACTTTAAATAGGTGGATGCTATAGTGCTTGATCTTCTTTCTTCTCCTTCTTTTCTTCTCTTCTTTGGCAGCTGCTTTCTTTCTTCTTCTTCTTTCTCTTCTGCTAATTCCTTGCCTTAGCCTTTCTTCTTCCTCTGCCTTCTTCTCTGTCTCGAGCTTTAGTCTTCTTCTTCCTTCAGCTTCTACTTCTTCTATCTTCAGTTCCTTCTTTCTCTTTCTTTCTCTGTCTCTGGCGACTCCTTCTTCTTCCTTGGCTTCAGCCCTTAGCCTCCTCTTCTTCTGCTTTCCATGCAGAGCAAAACTACCCTTACCCGCGTGTGCTCTCTTCTCCTCTTTCTCTCTTAGGTTTGCTCTCCCAGAGCCACCATCTCGGGTAATCCGGTCGGGTACACGCCTGGGACCAGGCCCACTGGCGTGCGGTGGTGGGCGAGGTGTGTTGCATTGGGTCAGATCAAACCAGGTCCACAGAGGCAAGGTCACGGATGAGGCCAATGAAGGGTGAGTGGGACCTCACCCCGTGGTAACTTAGGCGATAAGGCCTATGCAACATTTCAATTATTTGGGTGTGGGTGTCCCTTTGTTTCCGAGGTGGGACTATCTGCGCCCAATCTTCTCGCGTATGCCTGCGTCAAGGGACTTCATTCAATTGCAGTTGCGGCTTCAACCTTCGATGCGAATTAGCTGCCTGAAGTTGTGAGCGAGTGTATCCCATGCAACCTGGGACTATTGGCCTGGAGCGGGCGGACTTGAAGAAGCTTGCAAGCAAGCTCCTTGTTGTTCATCAATGGCAGCGACCCTCTGGACTTGCAATCACGCAAACAGCCTCGTGGCCATGTTAGAATGTTCAGGAGGCTTCGTCGAGGCACGGCGAGTGTGCTGCAGTGGTCGGCATGGTGTGGAACTGCCTAAGTGCGCATGCTTAGGGCAACCTGTGGCAGTGTGTGTGGGTGTGTTTGGGGGGTTGTTTGGGTGTGTGGTGCGGTGAGTGAAGTGAGGGGAAATGCTCAGTGAGGTGAGGCGGAGATTGTGGGCTTGTTGGCGAGGGTTTTGGTGGCCTGTTGAGGTGGGATGGCCTCGCCGGAGTTGGTGGTCGGAGATGAAGGAGATGAAGGTGCAACGGGCGTCAGTGGTTGATTTGAAGTGGAATAAATGAGGAAAGAAAGTAGAGGTGAGTGGGAAATTAGTTGGGAGTTCAAGGGACGAAGGGTGTGTTGGGATGGCGTCTGTGCGTATCACTGACATTGGAGACAAAGGTGCTCAGTGGGGGAGATCGGTGAGGACGAAGGCGATACAGAGGAGTCAGCAGGTGTGGCACGATGCAAACGAGCAGGAGGAAGAGGAACCTACCACTAGTATTGTGGCTAGGCGACAAGGGAGAGTGAGGGAAGTCGTCGGAGCTTGATGAGTGAACTGGCCAGAGGGGGAGAGACGAATTTGAGGGGTTTTTTCGATCAAGTTCAAGCTTGAGAGATGCAGGGTGATTTGGGTTTGCTTAAATAGGCCTCTGAGGATGGATTTGTGCTTAGAAGCTGGCTTCCAAGCAAGGGAAGTTCACCAGAGATGGCAACTTGAAAGAGACCCGAATCTCTCATGCGTTCGCATGAGAGATTGGGTACCAAACACAGCCTTAAATTAGGTTCACACTGAAGGAGATTTCTCAGAGAATCTCCCTTTCAATTTTGAAGGGGATTCTCTGCGAGATCAGGGAGAACTTGCCCTTGCAATCTCGCTGGAGTAGGATTCCCTCTACTATAATGGCAGAGGAACCTAATTGTAAAGAACGAAGAAGCTAGGAGGGTTTCTATAGAGGTTTTCGAAAGATAAGGGCAGAAATGTAATAGGGTTGGACCTATTTGCAAAGTGGGTCAAGATGAATTCCTCTTAGGTCTAAATTTTGGTACATTTGGACCTAAGGAATCCAATCTTCGAGTTGAACTTTGGGTTTGACCACGTTTGACTGAGCAATTTATGTAAAAGTCCAATTTAGGGTAAATATTTGTCTGATACGCCATTCTAGGTCAAAATAGGTTCCAAGGGTCAAATTGAAGGTTATAAACCCTAGAGAATATTTTTCTATGATTTCTAGAGGATTTAGATGAATTTTATCCTGACTAGAACCTTGTTAAATCAAGTGGGCCTCTTTTAGAGTTACAAGAAGTCATTTACTTCCCAGAATTCACATGAACCCTCTTTTATTTCAACCAACCCATTTTTTATCTTGTTAAGACCATTTGACCTGTGTTTAGCTCATGAGAAAACCCATTGTTGCACTGTAATGGTAAAATTACAATTTTACCCCTTGTTTCTTATCTTTCTCTCAGAATGGTTATTCATTGAATTAGGACCTCCAGTTGGTTATGTAGGAGCTTTTGTTCTCTTTTTTGTGTCAAAATGAGCTAGTTAGGACTCATGATGGTGTTCCCATCAGTGCCACTCACCTAGACAAAAGATTTGGAGATTTTACTTAGTAGTAAGAAAAATGAGAAGGCATATATATATATATATATATATGAGAAAAAAAAATTTTTACAACTTGCAATAATGCACCTCAGAACAAATGGGTGCTTATTCATGTACCCACCAAATAAGGCATCTCACTATAAATAGATGCTACCCTCCTCCATCAATAAAAACACCTCAATATAAATGGGTGTTTTAACCTATAGAATATGGATTAGAAAAATATGGAGATAAAAATTAGGAATAAGAGACCTAGTGGTCCAACCGAGGAAATATACGCCTTGAGTGTTGACCTTGGGATAAAAATGGGTGATGAGAAAGCAACCAAATCTGAGTAAGGCTAAGCCAAAAGCTTGAATTGGGATGACCTAGATTGGGATCTTGATGTCTTGAGGTCTGAATTTTTGCAACTTTGGATGCCTATAGGACGAGTTTACTTCACTTGCACGGACATTTTAACCTCATAGCTAATTAAATCTTGAGTGGGTAGTGAAGCCTGAGAAATAGGGTTTTGGAGACTAGCAATTGAGGCTTAAAGGAGATAGATTGATAAGGCCTAGGTCTAGAAGTCTGTCCTTAATGCTATGGGCTGGTTGGTTTAGGGATTCTACTTATTCTCTGAATGTGATTGATAACGGGTGTTTAGTTAATTTACAAAATCTAAGGTTGATAAGAATTAGAATTCATAATCTTAAGGACTGACTTGTGTCTGTTGAATTTTTGAGTTAGAATTTGATTTCCAGTCTTTAAGTCTTGTTACATTACCTATCTTGACCTATTTTTTTTTTAGGGTTTACAGTGGTATATAGATAACAAAATGGGTATTAAATGATTTGATTCAGATTTGAATTCCTGTCAAGAGGTTGTTTTTCATGAATATCTATTTTGAAAGGATATTTAGGATTTTGAGTCCTTAATAAGAGGATTTCCATCTAATGCTCTATTTTATTTATGGATACTTATTTATAAAAATATATAAACATAAAAAGATAAAAATTTAAAAAATCTTCTAACCTAATCATTCTTCTATTTAATAATTAATTGTATCACCCTTGTATTTAATTCATCATATTCACTAGTTATTTTGCTAGGGAATAATAAAACTTTGGCATGGGGGTATTATGAGGAACTCATCATGGCTTCTAATTTACCTTTATTAGCTAGTTTCCCTAGTTAATTAATTGTGAATAGCATTAATTTAGGGTTAGTTATATTTAGGGTAATAATAGCAAGGACCTTATTTATATGCTAAAAATCACTTAATTAAGGTTTAATTAATGTTTACTTAAGTTTAATTAATAATTAGGGCTCAAACCTAATCATTTAGCTATATATAAAGCGCTTAATGTAACTTACATTAATTATAACTTAAGGTTATTAATTAACTTAATAATGTAAGTACTTAAATAAATATAGCTAAAAAGGGTAAAAATGCAATGTCAAGCCATAAATGTGTCAATTACTATTATATATAAAAAGTTGAAAAATAAATAATTAAAATAAGCTCTAAAAGTTACTATTTGCATTTAAGTCCTTATCTTTCATGACATTTGAATCCTTTTCGTTACACACAAGTCCTTCTAAATTTATGAATAGGTCCCTCTGCAATCTTGTTCTTCCTTCTTCATTTTCAATGGCTGACATCCACCGATTTCCAAACCTCTGGATCATAGCTCGTCTAGCAATGAACACCTTTGCCATGGCTATTAAGCTTCGCCTTGCCACCTACTTTCTATCCAATGATGAAGATGGACCTTAAATCCTATTTTCTCAAGGTGAGTAACCTCTCTGGCATCAGAGACCACACTGAAGGTTATGATAAACCTAGCCTATCTCCTGTCTAGATTCCTTGAACCCTACCTCTCTCTCCACATATAAATAGCCCCTCTACCCTCCGATTAAAAGGGTTGACTCTCTTTCCCCTTCCCCCACCATAGTTGATAATAGGATATTCTTCTCGGCCTCCGATGACCTCTCACCATCTCTTTGGAGCATCTTCAGTGGAGAAGCTCACCACCCTCACCTCCTCTTCCTCTCCAGGAGCTGCGACAGGGCTCAGGAGCTCCATCTCCTCTATCTTAACGCCTTCCTTTCTAGCTAGAAGACCTTCTTCTTTCTTCTTGTTCTCACCCTGTCATAGGCGAGTTCCATCAATCCCCTTCTCAGGTAAGTAGCTCTAGATCTCTAGTTTAATCTCTGGTTTAGATTTAGGTACTTAATTCTTAGGAGTAGGTTGTAGGTGGATCAAATTTCTCACCTCCTTCTCCAACTCCATTGAGTCAATTTCGACTCACTAGAGCTCAATCCATCACATGATCACTAGATCAACTTCCTTGCCACTCTACGACTATGTTTCACCTTCTAATTCACCTAATTAGCCACCTAATCTCCTAATACACATCACATTCACCTAGGCAACTCCACTGTCTATGGCGGAGGCTTAGAGGTTATTCCACACCCAATTGGGGCCCTCTGCTACTTCTACTCATCACTAAGGCCTCATTCATGCCACTAATTAGAGCTATTATCTCCTATTCATGAAACACCCAAATCCCTTCAACCTCCTTTGCTCGCTATCAATGGTGGCTCGAGAGGAGTTTGTCCACTGATTCGCTTGTCGTACACCTTCGCATGCACATTCTAAGCATTTTGCCTCACTCAATTGAGTAAGGTGAAGCTTTCTGAGTTCTAGAGAACTCAGGAGGTTGTTCTTAAGGAATTTCAAGCTCATTCCTTAATCCAAGTGTTAATTTGAGCAAGTGATGAGTCTCTGAGGTTCTGCAAAACCTCAGGAATCTGTTAAGACAGTTCCTAATTTGTTTCATGGAGATTTGATCTCCGAAGACTTATTTCATCCTTCACCAGAGCTTTGGTGAGCTTCGACAAGTCTAATCTTGAGTAAAGGACCTTGCAAGCCTCTGCAAAGCTCCAGATTACCTTATAATGATTTTCTGAGTGCAATCCACTTGTTAGACTTGTGTGCTAATGTTTATATCATATTGTGAGCCTCTGTCTTCCTTAGCTCCAGCAGAGCTGAGGAGACTTATCCATTAGGTCTCAGACCTAAGTAATGAGTCAAGAACCTTAAGTAGGGCTTAGGGAGTCTGGAACTACCTTTAGTTTTGTCTAAGAATCTTTGAGTTGATCTGACGAACACATCACCTTTTGATCTTAAGTGAAAGAGTCTGAGATCCTATCTTGAGAAATCAAAGCTTGATTTTGAGGTATTAAATGGATTCCTGAGGTTGATTACAATCAAATTGGTTAGTTTCTTTGATCTGAGAATCTCTAAATCACAAAGTCCACTTTCAAGTTGAAATGGTCAACCCAGGCTTGTTCTTGAGGTTGTTGATCTCAAGACTAAGATTTAATGGATGATTTAGGTTCCTACATTTATTGCAAATCTTTTGGAACCAATTTGGATATGTTTTATTAAGGTTTACAGTGTTTTTAATTTCTATCACAGTTTGGGTTCCAAATGAACCTCAATGGAGTTTAGTAGCTTTTTGGTGAGATTTAAAGTCAAAATTTGCCTAGATCTATTTGATCCACTAAGTTGATCCAAATCATTTTTTGAGGCTACAATCTATCTGTCAAGTTATATATAAACCTGAGGTTTGTCTGCTCTTGCCTTTGAACAAAAGCTCCAAAGATTTGGAGCATTTCCATACATTCCCAAACCTTCAAACCTTCTTTATTCAACGTGGAATACTCTGTAGTAGTTGTTTAAGCCTTCAATTGAGATATATATCAAAGTTACATAGTTTTATTGTAGACTCCTCTTATGTTAAACTGTACTAGAAAATGCTTAACTTCAGGCCATTTTGAGACCCTAATTTGAGGGATCAATTGCGATCCTTTGATCCAATTAACACTCACAATCGAAATTCAACTAAGGGTTTTGATTAAGCCTTTAATTGTTAGATTTAGAGTTTTGTAGCTGAAGATATTCACATTTGAAGTTGGAGCTAGAATAGATGTTATGTAAAGAAGAACTGGGGCTTTATTAATCCCACATCGTTAATGGAGGAGCTGTTGCTTTGATATATAACGAATAGCGCACAACTGTCGAGTAGTCGTCAACGCAGGGTGCACGTATACGAGCATGTGTGTGTGTGTGTTTGCATGTGATGATGTGTCTCTAGGAGAGCGGCCTTCAAGGGCAAGGTGGAGGGGCGTGATGATGACACGTGTCCTAGTAGTGGTTGATCTGACCCATCTGGGCTGTCGATTCTGTGATGAGACATGTAGATGAACTTGATCCCTTTTAAACTCGAGAACACTCTGCACTTGTGTTGTTGAAATATGACTAAGTGTTGAGGCCCTCTGTTGTGTTAAGTTTTAAGGCTTAATAAGCCTAAGCTATGCTGTGAAGGCTGAGGTGAGGAACGACACGAGGTCTAAGTGATTAATTGAGATGTGCCTAAGTATTAAATAAACATTGAGTGTTAAACATTGTTGTTATAAAATAACAATTTGATGTATTTATTTTTGCTTATCAGTGTCAAATCATTTCTTTTTGCTTATGGAATGATTGCCTTGCATCTAATGTTCAATTCCAAGCAATTTTTCATGTGGTTACATACTAATAGTTATGTAATCTATTAGTATAGTAACTTATACTATAGTAAGCTATAATATTAGTTAAGTAAACTTAAGTTAAGTATAATCTAAGTAGTATAATGTAAGTAAAAATCTAAGTACTTAGTAATTAGTATAGTAATTAAGTATTAAGTATTAGTTTAATTAAGTAACCTAGTATCTATAAGTAAGTAGTTAGTAATTTTAACCAAGTACATATGTAGTATATAAGTAACTTAAGTACTGATAGTTAGTCTAGTAAGTTTTGTTATTTAATAACTATAGTAAGATCTATATAGTAATTATGTATATAAATTAAGTATAGAATAGTTAATTAATTACACTGATTAGAAATAAAGAGTAACTTAAAATAATTGGTGAATGATATGCTTAATTTAGCCTCCTAGTGAACGACCTACACTTAACCAGTAAAAATTTATAAAATATGGTGATTACCTTACTCCCTATACTATAACTTAATAACAACTAATTAATTATGTAAGGTAGTTGTACAACACACCACATCACTTTCAGCATTACAATCTTTTTTTTTTTTGGAAAAGAAAGGAATGTTATCGAGGATGATAGCAATCCAGAGGGGATTTTATTGAAATATCTGAAAAAAAAAGAGCCTTACAAATTGGACCCCCACACTTGTATGAGAGACCGATAGTAATTCACAATTTGCTCCACATAAATCGGTCTCCCTTGAAAAAGACTCATTTCTCACCCTCCACATAGACCACAAAACCGTCACCATACAAATTCCCGGTTTTTTACAACACAAAAAATTCTACCACAAGACATCTCACGTGGGGAGAGACTCCCTACAAATCGATCTCCATACAGATTTTGTCACTAAGCACGATGAGAAAATATGTTTGGTGCTATTCGATGGTAAACCACAAAGCTGACAGAATTAGGCAAGTGTATCCATTCTTTTGTGTCTTAAGTCACCTGTGATTAAGCCATCTCTTCTACACAACCAAAATAAGATCTGCACCATCAATGGGATCTTCAGCTTTCACATGCCCCTACATACATAATTTTCCTCCTCTGATCTCCCCTGTATGATGATTTTATCGCATGCTTTGGCCAGTGTGAAAAGATTAGTCCAAGCATATCTATCAGACTCCCCTGCCTTTGGTTTGAATGCTTCTAGCATTTGTTGCATCCTTTCATACTCCTCACAAGTACGACTACCCTCCCTATAGTGAGCATTAGTTAGCCACCTACTACCATCATCATCCCAATTGGCATCCACCGTGCATTCTTTATTCACAGCTACACCAAAGGCTCTTGGAAATAATTCTTGCATCTGTTCTTTTTGCATCCAATCTTCTGTCCAAAACATGAATGACAAGCCATCCCCCAGCTCAAGATGAAATAACGCCCAGTTATTAGCAAGGGCTCTAGTGATCGAATGCCAGGAGAGGGACGATCTATTGGGCTTCAATTTGTTCACCATAGAATTGGAGTGGCCATAGTTCTCCTAAACAATCTCTATCTACACTTTGTTCTCCCCATTAAACAATTTGATGGCCCATTTGAGTAATAAGTCATCATTGAACTCCTTCAAGGACTTAATGCCCAGGCCCACTCTGTTCTTAGGCACACATAGCTTGTCCCACTTTAGAGGTTGAAAGAAACCACCCTCATGTGAAGCTCATTTCTAGAAAAAATGCTTGCATAATATATATAATCTCTTCCAAATTGACTTTGGTGCTCTGAATAAAGAGAAATAAAAGATCAGGATAAAGGTGATCACCGAGTTGAGCAAAATTAATCGACCACCCTTAAACAAATATCGGCTGCTCCACTTTTGCAACTTCATGGATACCTTCTCAAATAACACATTCCAATCTAATTTTTTCAATTTGGACCCCTTTAAGGGGAGGCCCAAATATCTAATCGACAAAGAGACCAGAAGGGTACCAAGAAACTTAAAGATGGTTACCTTCTCTTCACCATTCATCCCAAAGCACACCAAGGATGATTTAGCACCATTTAATTTTAGCCCCGATAGTTCACAAAAATATTCACAAGATGCAAGGCCTCCAGAGCGTTTTATCTATTCCCCTCAACAAGGAAGACTATATCGTCAGCATATTGGAGTATAGGAGCCAATGCACAACCATTGGCTACAAAAAATCCTCATAACATACCTGCCTCAGAGAGCTTGCACGCACATCTAGCTAGGGTGTCAACAGCTAAGTTAAATACCAATGGGGCAAGGGGGAAACCTTGTTGAACCCCACATTGGGGTTGAATCCATGTACCACACAGCTTGCCATTTATCAACAGTGAGAAAGGATGCCGTTATAATGCACCTTTTCATCCATTGTAGCCATTTAGATCGGACTCCGCTTCTTTTGAATACCTCCCATAGGTAGCTCCAAGATACAGAGTTGTAAGCCTTGGAGAAATCAACTTTCCACAAAACAGCTCTACACTTTCGTTTCTCCCACCCCATCACCATTTCTTAGGCGACAATAAATGATTCTTGTAGTGATCAGTTAGGGAGGAAGGTTGATTGTACCGTGTGAATAAGGCCTTGAAACACCACTCTCAATCTATTTTCCAGTACTTTACTAATAATCAAATAGATGGAGTTAGAAAGAGCTATGGGTCTAAAATCTGTAAATCATTTTGCCCAAGGTTTCTTAGGAAGTAAAAACATGTATGATCTATTAACTCTATCAAAGTCACTGTTACCCTCTTCAAATTCACGAATGACCGCCATTACCTCTTCCTTTAGCAAATACCATAGCTCTTTGTACATAAGCATCGGAAACCCATCTGGTCCTGGAGAGCCCTCCCCATTTAGATCATTAATGGCCTCATAAACCTCCTTTTCAATGATAGGTTCAATCAATCTTTCATCCTGGCTTTCACTGACTTTAGGGAAGGAGGAAGTGGCCATCCTCCAAGTCCCTTTAGCCGCTACCCTTTCACTCTTAATAAAGTATTGACTCGCTACAAATTTTATATCTTGAATGGATGTCAAATGTTGATCACCTACCCAAATAGATGATATCAGATTGCTTCAATGCCTTGAGCTAGATGCAAGATGGAAGAACTTGGTATTGGCATCTCCTTCTTTAAGCCAGAGTTGCCTTAAACACTCACGACAATCCATTTTCCTCTTCAGGTCTTCCTCAACAATTATCTCTTTCCATATCTTACGCTGCTCTAGCTCCTCTATTGTCAATAGCGCTTGATTTTCTTTCGCATCAAGAACATCCATCGCTGACAAAGCTTCAAGCCTTCTTTGCTGCCGTAGGTCACTATTTTCCCATATTCTCTCATTAGACCACGCAAAGCAGTAAGCATAGTAGCCAACTTGACTGTGGTAGAACCATTAACATGTTTCAATCTCCACCATGTCTCAATCATCTCCTTGCAGCCTTCTTCTCTGAGCCACGATCTTTTAAATTTGAAATAAGTTCCCACCTTCGAACTCTCTCCACTATCCCAGACAAGAGGTGTATGGTCGGAGAATGTCCTTTCTAGGCCTGCTACCATGGAAAGATGCTACCTCTCCAACAATTCTATGTTGCCAAAGAATCGATCAAGCTTGGAAACCAAGCCAAAGTTGTTTCTCCAAGTGTATGCAGTCCTTGACAATGTAAATTCATACAAGCCTAGATTCTGAACCGTGATTTGGAAGCCAATTGATGCTCCATTCGTCTACCCACTACCTCTATGCTCAGCTGTTAGGACACAATTGAAATCTCTTCCAATGAGCCACGACACATCTTGAGCCCATTCCACAGCAGTGGATAAATCTTCCCATAACTCCAATCTTCTGCTGTCAACACATGGACCATAGACACAAGTGATCACCCAAAATTCATTCCTCTGCCCAATTTGAACTTTGCAGCTAATTAGATCTTGCCATCCACGTGTCCACAACTTGAATGAATGTCTTCCTCCACCAAATCGCTAAGCCACCCGCCCTGGCCACTGAACCTTTAGCTGCCACTTCAGCACTCCCAGCCATTAGTGTGTCCTTCCAAGCATCAGTCATTGTCTCCTCTAGATGTGTTTCTATCTAAAGCACACAATCAATGTCCCATTCTCTCAGATATCTTGCGAGCGAAGCTCTTCACACTTTGTCACGCAACCCATGCACATTCCAAGTAAGGAACCTCATTGGCTCCTCTGAAGCACCATACTCTTAGAATTCTGGGATCTCTTAGCACCAATCACTGCCACAATGGTGTTTTCATCAGTACAGACTGAATTCTCCTTCCTCTTTCTCCTGAGTACATAAGGGGATCGACTAGTCGCATGTTTTGAAGATGACCCAACTCTAAACTTCATCTTTTTAGGGGGCCTAAATGGCTCATATTCATGTCCCCCTGTCACAACAAGGGCTCTGCAACCATCTTCTTTAATCCTTGAGTTAGAACATCAAATTTGGTAGCTCCCAGCTCTTCCATCTATTCATCCCTCTTGTTCACATCCCTGGCTTCAATCGGTTCAGAGCAGTCTACATCCTTTATCTTCATGGATTGAGGAACATCATCTGGGGTGAGCCTACCCTCTTGTACCTGATCATTGATCTCTCTGATCACTTCAACATGTCTTTGCATTAGGCTGTTCTTGCATGAAAAAATCACAAGAAGCCAACCGCAGCTTCACCAGCCACGAGCTTCCACCACATCGAAGAATAATCCTCTCCGAAATGGAACCACCGTAAAAAACATTGATGTCCACCTTAAGAACATGCTCATCTCCTTCCCAAAGACCCACTTTAGCATTCTCAGACACCCTTGCAAACCTCACAATCATGGAAGCCACCACCTCTTTCAATCTTAAATGCAACAGCAATTGACATATCTCCAATTGGCTTGCCCTTTGGGGAGGACGATCAGGGAAGGCACCATCAAACAGAGAGACTTACCTCCAAACCACCGTCAAATTCTTAAACATACTTTTTTCGAAGTCGAAGTTGTTCAACATCCAAAAAATCCAAACAAAAAATGAGAAACCACGAAGGAGATAGGGTTGCAACCTTCCATGCCGTCGCTGACAAGGATAGAGAGGTTACCAATTTGTGAATCCGATCAAGAGAGGGATTCCCATTCATCACCTCCCCTACCAATGCTCCTTGTAGAACCACCTCTGAAGCATGAATCTCCTTTGACATGGGTACCTTAACGTCCACCGTGTACCCTAGATGTGCAGGTAATGGTGGCAGCTGGTGTGGTTTGGGATGATTCCCCCTCAAACGAGAAGCGTTCCCCTCCATGACTTTCTTCCCGACCTTAGGGCAAACATCACACTTATGACCTTCCCATCCACACTCAAGGCAAATAAGTGGATACCTACACACTGTTGCCATATGCCCCCTTCTTCTACACCTAAACCACAAAACCTCACCATTAACACTCCACGCTCTCCATCCCAACCCTCCACCATAACTCTCTCTACCCATTCAATGTGTATTACTCCTTCAATCCCATCTACGCTCCAATTGAGACCTCCATGTTGATCATCCTCCCTCCTCTCGTCGACCTTTGAACTTCCCTTCTAATCGCTAGAATCCCTCCCCCACCAATACTTTTGATTATCGCCACATTACAATCATAGGATTTCATTTTGATTAGATTAGAATCTAAGTACCATAGTAAATTAGTTATGTTATCTTTCTATTTTCAAAAATAAAAAATCATAAAAAATTTTGAAAAATAAAAAAATACAAAAATATGGTGCATGGCTACTGATGCGAAAAATTACGTGATTTGAAATTAGGGTTTTTATCATTGTAACGTGCAATTCTAATCGCTTTTAAAATTTAAAAAATTGAGTACTTGGGAAAGTATTCGGGTCATTTCTAGGGAGGCAGAAATGCAATTTAAGCACTCTCACTTGATATCAAGAAATCAACTTTCTTTTTATAATTTTTGAATATGAAGTTTTTTTGGGATTTTGAAATAACTGGCAATGAAAAAATAGTGAGCAGGAAAAGACTACACCTAAATTACTAAAGCTAACACCTAAGTGAAAAAAGTAACCTCTTTCTAAGCTCACCCTAGGTACGTGGAGACCTAGGGTAATTAGAGAGAGGGAGTGAAAAGTGCTAGAATAAAAACAATCAATTAAGATGCAACAAAATCATGGAATGGCAACTTTTATAAAAGAAGAAATGTTGTTTTACATGAATGGTAGAGGAATGCTTCTACTACAAAAATTAAGAAAAGCAAGTAAAGCAACATTTCTCCCAAAGATGATGGCAAAGATAGAAGAATTCTTGGTCCAAGCTCAGCTGTTCCTGGGCTTAGAAAGAACCTTTAAGTCCTTCCTTAGAGTGCTCTTCCAGTAAATGAAGACTCTCCTTCCTGGAAAAACCTAAATAGGGTGTGCCCTAGCTCCTCTAAAGGTGGAAGAATTCCACCTTAGATTCTCCTCCAAGGGTGGGCGTACACCACCCTAAAAACCTCCTCCTGGACACCCTCCTCGCTTGGTTGGACCTTTGGCCGACGTGGGCTCAAGAGAGAAAGGAAGAAGGGAAGGCACCAAGGGGACAAAGTGTCCCCTTAATCTTCTTCTTCTCCTTCTTCTCTTGGCCATGGGTATGGTGGAATTGAAGGTGGGAATATGTGAAAATAATGGAGCCAAAGGTAAAGGTAATGGTGGTGGTTATTGGTCTTTTTATAGAAGAGCTAAGGGGGTAGGTATGGCTATGGAAAGGATGGCTAAGATGGCTCATAGGGGGTGGTTAGGAGATCCTATGGCTAGGATTGATGGCACCAAAATGAAGGGTTACTTGGTGGTTGGTGCCATCCTTAGAGGTAATTAGGGTTAAGGGGTTTGGTATGGTGTGTTGTAGGGATGAGATGAAGTTGTAGGGTGGAAGTTATGGGATGGAGGGCTAGGGTTTATTGGTGCCAAGGGAAGGGGTGTATGGAGGTTGGGTTAAGGATGCTTGACATCAATTTAGGTGGGTTTAGGTGGGTCAGTAGGGTTAAGGGATGCCTCAATTTGGTGCCAATTTGAATGGGTGCATGGAGTTATGTTTTGGCACCAACTTGAGTGGATTAGGGTTAGGTTAAGTTGGGGTTAAGGAGGAGGATGGACGGCTATGGAGTGGAGAGCCTAGGTGGAGCTAAGCTAAGCTATCTTTGCTAGGTTCACTAGTAGGGTAGTAGTGGAGGGATCTAGGGTTTAGGGAATAGGAGCTGAGGAAGAATTGTTTGGAGCTGCAATGGAGTTAGTGGCTGTTGAAGAGAACAGCAAGGAGCTACCTTAGCTAGCTTAGCTTGCTAGTTCTTTACTAGCTGCTAAGCCAAGCTAAAGTGAGCTGGCTTCTGCTGAATTAAGCTGACGTGAGCTGGGTCTGATCTTCCCAGAGATAACCTAGCTTACTGGAGTAGCTAGCTTAGGTTAAATAGCTTAGCCCAACTAGGTTGAGCTAAGTGGAGTCCCCAGGAGTTGGACTTGAGCTGGCCTGAGCTAGTTGAGGTCATCTTCAGCTGACTTGAGTTGAGTGGAGCTGAAGTAGCTAGACCTGAGCTAAGGTGGACTCCTATCAACTTAGTTGAGCTAGTGATGGGAACACCATCATGATCCCTAACTAGCTCATTTTGACCAATGAAGAGAATAAAAGCTCCTACATAACCAATTGGAGGTCCTAATTCACTGAATAACCTTTCTGAGAGAAAAGCAAGAAATAAGGGGTAAAACTATAATTTTACCATTGCAGTAAAATAATGGGTTTTCTCAAGGACTAAACACAGGTCAAAAGATCTTAACAAGATAAAAAGTGGGTTGGATCAGACAGAAAAGGATTCGTGTGAGTTCTGGGATTTAAATGACTTCTTGTAACCCTAAAACAGACCCACTTGATTAAACAAGGTTCTGGTCAGGATAAAATTCACCTAAATCCTCTAAAAATCATATAAAAATATTCTCTAAGATTTAGAACTTTCAAATTGGGCATTGGAACCCATTTTGACCTAGAATGGGGTCTCAGACATATATTTGCCCTAAATTAGGTTTTTGCATAAATTTCCCAATCAAACGTGGTCAAACCCAAAATCCAACTTCACCATTGGATTCCTTAGGTCCAAATTATGTTTGTACCAAAATTTGGACCTAAGGGAACTCATCTTGACCCACTTTGCACATAGGTCCAGCCTGATTACATTTCTACCTCTTTCTTCCCAAAACCCTTGCATTTGACCCCCTACCTTCTTCTTCTTTCTTTGCAATTAAGTCCCTCCACCATTATAGCGGAGGAATCCTACTCCGGTGAACTTTAGATGGTGATTTCTCCCTGATTTCTCAGAGAATCCCTTTCAAAATTGGAAGGGAGATTCTCTGAGAAAATCCCTCCAATTTGAACCCATCCATGATCCAAGATTCTTTCCCAATCTCTCATGCGAACGCATGAGAGATTTTGGTCTCTTTCGAGTTGCCAACTCCGGTGACCCTGCCTTGCTTGGAAGCTTGGCTTCCAAGTACAAAACCGACCTCCAGGGCTCTATTTAAAGGAGCCCAGTTCGCCCCGACTCTCCTAAGCTTGAAATCGACCGGAGATCCCCTCAATTTCTTCTCTCCTCCAGTCGACTCGCTCATCAAGCTCCAGCAACCATCCCTGATCTCCTCCATCGCTTGACCACAATATCGGTGGCAGGTTCTTCTTCCTCACATTCGTCCACGTTGTGCAGCACCTGCCGATGCCCCTGCCTCCCCTTCATCCTCGCCAACCGTCCTCTCCGAGCATCTTCATCTCCGGCGTCGGTGATGAGACCGCATTTATGGGCTAATCGAACACATAAATACCTAGATGTTAGAAGGATTTCTACTTGTACATAGCATACTTAGATTTATAAATAGATTAGTTTATAAATATGATGGCATGCTTGTTTTATACATTACATTCACATGTAATAGAAGGTAATATAAATTATGGTGGCATGTATGCATTACATGCATCATTTTGGAATAACTCTGTAAATAACCCATTTTCTTTTTATTTTATTTTTCCCCACAGACCAAACCATCGACGCCTGCACCGCTTCACATCCAACAGCAGCACCTCATCACGTGGGCATTGTTGGAGATCTCGCAAGGCTGGAAAGTTGGGGGAGATTTGTTAAACCAAACGCCCGCGCGTTGGGTTCAAAAACAAGGAGAACTATGGTGGTGGAGAAAAAAGCATCATACCCCTGGTAGAGACTTCTTCTCCATCTCCACCACCGTGACAGAAGCTTACACCGTGCAACATGCACGCACTGTTGCCATCAAAAGAGAGCTTCAACATTGCAGCCACCTCTTCATCCTCCTAGGCGATAGCGAACGTGGTGACAACCGCTCGTCGATGCCTTCACCGTGCCATCCCGCCACAGCCGTGCACGTGTGCGCCCCCTCACTGCGTAGCCACACCACGTAGCCTCACCGCATGTAGCCAGACCGTGCATGCTACTCCCTCACACACCTGTAGACCATGCGTGCTACGTCACTCCACGCGCACCAGCGAAGCCGTGCTCCAGCCGCGTGCGTGCGGCTTCTTCTTCTTCTTCCTCTTCTTCTTTCCACCATTGCCTACAACCTCCTGAAAGAACCCAAAGCCGTCGTGCCCCCCTCCACGCAGCCACCACCGTCAACCACCATATTCACTGCCAACACCGTCGAGGACCTCCACGCAACACACCAACCCCTTCCACGCTTCCACGCAGGCCACAATAGCCCACGTGCGTGCACACAACGCCCATTGTTGGTGTTCTCTTCCTCCTTTGTCTGGCCACTGCGTCACCACCATCGCGAAGGCTGCATCTCAAAGACCCACCACTGACGACCACACCGTCCGTCATCTCGTCCTCTTCGCGTGAGCACGAAGGGAAGTAATCCCCTAGTTTGCTACAGTGAAGGTTGAAATTAGTAATTACGAATAATGCTATTGTGGAAACACTATTAACTTATTTATCTTATTATTATATTAAGGTAGAATTGCATGGACATCCCTGTAGTTTATCCGAATTACAGATGATTGCAATTGTGCATGATTCAGATATTGTTTGCAATGAACAAGGTCCCTTTTACGGGAAATTAGTAGTTATGTTGATTATCATTACCAAGATCACTAGTTAACAAAATATTATATTGTGGTAATTTTGCATATAAACTCCTACAATTTTAATCAATTGCTTCGAATGAGATTCATGAGGCTAACAAGTTGCACTAAAGAATAGACGCACCCATTGAGATTCCCGAATTAACAAGTCACCACTCACTAATTTGGTAGGCTAATTCCTCCCTGTGGAGACGACCTGACTATTTTCATGGTTAGATTCTGAGAATTAAAATGTTTTGAAAAGTAATTTTCTACCACGCGATCACATACAATGACACGTCATTTCATGCTAAAGTTTTTATCGAAAACGAAGATCGCTCTTCCAAATGGCACCGTTGCCGGGGTGGAAACACGCCTATTAATTTTTTCAGGAATTTTATGTTATTTTTATGCTATTTTGAAAGCTTTTCTAAATTACTAACTATGGTTCTTCTTCTATGCAAAAACACGCAACGAACGCGACGGGCGTGCACGACGGAGGTGATATTTTTGGTGGACCTTGATGCCACCTGGAGGCCAGCAACGGGTGCTTGTGGGCCTTGATCCCATGCACGTAGGCGTACGTAGGAACCTTTTTCTGATTTAGTCATTAGATCTTAGTTTAGATTTAGTTTAGATAGACATTAGAACTTAATTTCTATCTTGTGGATCCTTGTTGGGCATTTTTGGGAATGTGTTTCCAGTGTTTCTTTATTTCTTATCGCTCTTGTATGCCGGAGCGTATTTTCGGGAGTGTGTTCCCATTTTATTTAGATTATAGGATTATTCGAATTGTTTGAACTGCATGTTGGTTAGTTAGTTAGATTAGGTTTATTTGCTTATTATTATTAAAAATAAAAATAAAAAAAAAATTTGAACTACCTGCTAGAAGCTGCATATCTATAGGGCGACCATCTAGGATTGAATGAGCAGCATCTAGCTTTTCTTTTTTCATTTAAAACATCCTGCATTGAAGAAAGCTGGAGTAAGGTACGTCTTTTTCTTGAGCATCAATTACCTATCATGCATTTGCATTGAACCTAAATCTAAGACCACTAAAGTGCTTGAATTGAATTAATTCAGTGGTCACTTTAAAAAATTATGACTGCGAAGAGGTTGGAACTTAAAATCTGTGACTTAAAATTGTGTGCAAAAGGATCTTGTTTGCGAGATTTCAAAACTCAAAACACAAATGTATGATTGCACACCTGAGACACTGTGCACCTCACACATAAGGTCACTAGATAAATTTCTATCTCTCCTCGCACCACAAGGGAAGTTAGTCGGAAATCAATAAGCCTATCCACCACGTTACTTCGGTTCCTCGTGTGTGGGCTCGATTCAAGACTTCCATCCCTTGCGAGTGGGTTGTATGCACCAACGAAGGTTGGCCTAGGAAACGTAATTCTTGCAAAACTTGTTTGGCCACCAACTGAACACCTAAGACCTAGAATCTACTAAAAATAGATCCCAATGTATTTGCATTGATTTTGACAGTGGTAGAACTCTCTAGGAAGTCTGTTTGTGTTCTAATCCTAAGAGAGTTAAACCTGTTTGGCTTAAAGAAATGAATCATCCTTACTCCTATCATTTAGATTATCAGAGTCAATACTTCCCATCTTTTAACCAGGATCCCATGCCCCGAGCGTATCCATCCTTTGATGGGTACATTGACAATTCATGGGATCATTCATATTCCTATCCTGGGAATATTGGCCCAATAACTAGCACCTTTGAGCAGAGCCTAGGAGCAGGATTTTCCAACCTTGGAATCCCTACTACTATGCAAACACCCAACCCCCCCACACTTTATGATTTTCCCTATCGAGGTTGGACCGATACCCCTAAGCAATCAAAGCCTGCGATTGACTATCCTCCCCAATCTGATAGTAGTAGTCTCTCCTCTTTTATGATAGAAATGCAAAAGCAACAAAAGGAAATGTTGGAATCTATGGGAGAGATGTTGAGGAATAGTCAACAATTGAACACAGAAATTAGACAGCTTAGCTACGCTTTTCTTCGTAATTCTAATCCTACCCATATGACCGTGGTCATGAAAATAATGCAGAGGAAACCAATGACAATAGGGATCCTGTTTTATGTAGCTATCTGATGTAAACACATTTACACTACTTAAGATGTCTATTTATTCATGTTCTTAAGCATAGGATTGCATTGCATGCTATAAATGTTGCATAACATGCATCATCTTGCATTTAGAGTATTTTGAATAAAATGGAGGTTAATTGTCTCCTTTTATGTGCTTGGACAGGGCAAACTTTTTATCGGGGCCTTAGATCGAAGATCCAACCATACGGATGTGATCAGGGCGACGATTGGAGTTCAATGACTCCAAGATTACCCTAATCAAACATCTATAGCATTTGATAGTGACTGGGGAACCCTAAAAGATCAAGGGCCAAGATGGTGTAAATCCACACTTCAACCGACAAATCCGACCGCACGGATGGATTCGGATCGACGATCTTAGCCTAACGACGCAAAAATCGAGTCAATCCGACACCCGTGGCACCATCTACAACATCCAGAAGATGGACGGCTAAGATGGCACCACGTGATGCCATCTCAGCCACCCAAACCCCCGCACACAATCACTGAAGCTCCTGCATCCGCCCCTCCCCGTCGTTGGATCAAGATCCAACAGCTGTGGATGTGGCACCTTGAAATCGACCACACGACCATTTGGGCGAGGCAGCGCAGTGGTCTAGCACCTGAACGTGAAGCACGGACGTGAGTTCAAGCCGCAACAAGCAGGTGAAGGGCGCGGGCGAGCATCGGATCTTGATCGGGTGGCCGTCCGGGCTCAATAGCGTCGACGCACTATTGCATGCCTGCACCTCACGCGGCATTGCACGCGGGCGGGCGCGTGTTGAGGAGCGGGGGAGGCGCATCTTAAGCCCATGTGTGATGAGCGTTAGGCGCGAGCAGACGAGCAGGAGCGCACAAGCAGCGCCCACTACGCCCACATTGGGGCTTTAGGGACGGTTTTATCCATCACTAAAGATCCCTTATTTAATGTTTTAAAGATGTAATGTCCAATTTGCCCCCACTCCTTGCAACCATAAAAGGAGAACCCTCCACACGAAATTCTCATCCCTTCCTTCTCTTCTCTACCTCTCTAAAGCTCAAGAGAAGCTTGTCCCACACCTGGGATGCTTCTCGCGAGATAAAGTCGAAATTTTCGTCCCCCTTCGGAAGTGGATCCCGCTACGATGACGACGTGCTGCCCCATTCCCGTTCTTCTGCTTCATCCTGCTTCGTCCTACTTCATCCTCCTTCGTCCAGGCGTCGTCCAGTCCGGCTCATCCTCCAAGCGACGGTCGAGGAGGATATTTCTCCCTCTATTCTTTTAATGCTTTCTAGAGTAGATTTATTGCTTTCTAGTGTAATCATTTTCCCGCTTTCTAGTGTAATGAACAATCGTTCTAATGATGAAATTCTATGTTTATTCTACATCTCATTTTGATTTCTGTTTGTAATATTCTCTCTCTCTCTCTCTTACTCTCTCTCTTCTATTTATTGTAAGTAGTTAGATAGTTTTAAATTGAATTACTTCGTGACAAATAAAAACAAACACATAGTTTTTAAATCAAACGTCCGCCTCCCTGTATTCGACCCGAAATTTTCATTTAGGTATAAATTTTATTTGTTGAACACGAGTTCTTCGCTTTCAAACTACAACGACAGGTTTTCCAAAACCAAAAATGTTAGCGTAGCAATTCGTACGTTCAACATTTTGGCGCCATTGCCAGGGACACCAATTAGGTCATCACCACCTTTTGAACAATCTGAAATGACCTATTATCAGGAAGGGTATAACGAATCTCAATTCATTAATTCCCCTGCATTAACCCCAAGCCCGCCCAACTCTGAACCAACTCATTTGGTTCAGGTTAACCAAGTTCAAGATAAGGTTCTGGTTAACTTGAGGAATATCATTCAATCTTTAGAAGTTCAACCAATACCTTGCATTGAGAGATTGGAGCCCTTGATTGAAATGATTGATGATTTGAACAAGTCGTTGTTGGATTGGCTCCACGATGTTAAGGATAAGAACCCAGGTGAGTTTCTACTTGGGAAATTAGCGAAATTGAGGATGAGATTCGTGGTCGCTTTGATTCAATCATGGGATGATTCCCAGGATGAACTCCCTTCAGGAAAGCCAATGACAGAACCCGCTCAGGCACCTGTTGGGGGGACACGTGTTACAAGACTAACCAGATCGAATTAAAGCAACCAATTAAGGATTATTTGATTCCTTCACCTGAGATCCCTGAGCCGGGGTATGAGGAAACGTATGTCTCCATGGATCAGAAAGTGACAGATGATTTTGGGACATACATTGATACGGATTCTGATTTCTTTGATGGTGAAGATTCAAGTTGCAAAGTCTCACACAAGTTTTCAGAACATGATTTTTGTGAGACGATTGGCCCTGAGGAATTTGATAGATCATTTGATAGCCTAATAATTGAGGAAACTGATCTTATTAGGGCACACATTACGGATCCAGAATCGCATTTTCTGGAGGATTCAATTCAATGCCCTGATTATTAGTTACACCCCATTGAGCTTATTGATGATTCTATTTCTGAGATAATTAGACCCAAGTCAATTTTGATTCTGTCACATCATTTAGACTTGGAGATTTCAGATGGGGTGATTAATATACAAGAGGTCCTGGAATTTGACATGCTGAATGAGGAGGATAGGAGTTGGGAAGTTCTGATTTGGGAAGTTAACTTTGGAGGAAATAGAAGATTAAGTCGAAGGGTGCCTATTAAGCTGAAACCATCAAACCAGGACCCTTACGACATTTGTTTTGAGGATGTCAAACCCAAGCACACATTCAACGATTATCCTTTTGAGTTTAATTTCTCTGTAACTCGACTTTTTGGTCTTGGGTTGCATCCTCATAAATCGCAGGCCCGACCCCGCTTGCATACTGATTTTAGATTTTGGATAATTTTTATCCAGAACCTAAGATATTCTTGATTATGGGGTATGGGTCTGCACCACAATCTGGTCCACATCTGTGGACATCTACTGACAGGTCAAAGGTTTCTTCTGTTTATTCTGATTTTGACCTGCACCTGTGAATTCTTCATTTCTCTTCTTTGTATAGTGTGCCTAGCTGAAGGCACTAAATTCAGCACATATACAGTTCTTTGTAGTTTTCATCTCGGAGCGGACCTGACATTCACGTAATTCAGGTGCTTTCTATGCTTTTCCACTCTATTTTATGTCTTTTTAATACAATGAGGGCATTGCATTAGATAGGCATGGGGGGGTGGATATTCATCTCTGAATTCATTCGTCAGCTCCGTAGATTTGTTTTATTTTCTTTTATTAAAAAAATATTTTGGAATTAGGAAAGAAAACTTGGGTTAAAGAAAAGTTTCAATCTTAGGAAATACTATATTATGATTTGAACACAAAGACCCTTCAGGTCTTTGGACTTAATCAGCCCGTGTATCCACTAAAATGTGGATTTATCTTTCGAGTCCTCGCCATCTTAATTCTATCGTAATTGGAGTAAATAAGTTTGGGTGATAAGTACACAACTTATCAACCCGCCCTCTGATTTGAGGGAACTTTGAGTTTTTAGCATCTACACACTTTCTTTGCACTAACTCGTTGTTCGGCGATTTTAATGGAAATTAGGTAGCTAATGAACCTTCTAGGGTGATATGGCTGGCAAGTTATCGTGGGTAACAGCCCATAGGTAGGTTGTCCAGAGCCCAGTCACTGGACCTTTCTCTTTTTCCTGCCGTTAGGTAAATCGTAGACCAGGGAAGCCACCTAGTTAAAAAAGAAAAAAAAATCAAAAAGAAAAGGAGAAAAGAAAAAAAAGAAATAAACCACACTTCACCGCACTAGTATGGCTGGGAAGTTGTCAGTGGTAATAGCTCATCGACCGGTTGTCCAGAACCCAGCTCAATAAATGCACTAAAAATTTCCAAAACACTTAGGAAGAAGCAGAGAAGTAGAATAAATCGGGGAGATATACACTGGATTCACCCTTGTGTTGACCTCGTAAAAAAATAAAAGTAGGGAGAAAGCTACTGGTTGTAAAGATACACCTTTAGGCAGAATTCTTTTTGAGGTCACCTAGAGGTGTAGAAATCCAAAGTCCGTTTTAATTGCCGGTCAACGAGTCTATCACATTCACAATAAGATGCTTAGAACTTAGAGTTCTCGTCAAATCTTGGGTGAGTTGAATGGCCGTAGAAAGCCACTCTTTAACCATAAAACTTGAAAATCCAAAAAAATTAGAAAAGAGGAAAAAGAGAAAAAGAAAATTTTCTTTGAATAAGGCGAGGGCTTGAGGCAGTCTGCATTTTGGCTGATACTCGGGCACTATTGTGTCTTTGAAAGTTTTGATTCTAAGTAGACAATTTCTTAATGATTGAAAATAACTCATGCCCAAATAATCCAACCTAATTATTTTATAAATAGCATATAGTTTTTGCTAGGGACTAGCAAAAGATAGGCATGGGGGTATGATGTAAACACATTTACACTACTTAAGATGTCTATTTATGCATGTTCTTAAGCATAGGATTGCATTGCATGCTATAAATATCGCATAACATACATCATCTTGCATTTAGAGTAGTTTGAATAAAATGGAGGTTAATTGTCTCCTTTTATGTGCTTGGACAGGGCAAACATTTTATCAGAGCCTCGGATCGAAGATCCAACCGTACAAATGTGATCAGGGCGATGATTAGAGTTCAACGACTCCAAGATTGCCCTAATCAAGCATCTGTAGCATCTGATAGTGACCGAGGAACCCTAGAAGATCAAGGGCCAAGATGGTGTAAATCCGCACTTTAAACGACAAATCCGACCGCACAGATGGATTCGGATCGATGATCGCAGCCAAACGACGTAAAAATTGAGTCAATCTAACACTCTTGGCACCATCTACAACATCCAGAAGATGGACGGCCAAGATGGTGCCACGTGGCGCCATCTCGGCCGCCCAAACACCCGCACACAACCGCTGAAGCTCCCGCATCTGCCCCTCCCCGCCGCTGGATCAAGTTCCAACGGCTGTGGATGTGGTGCCTTGAAATCGACCGCACGACCATTTGGGCGAGGCAGCGTAGTGGTCCAGCGCCTTAACGCGAAGCGCGGACGCTAGTTCGAGCCACAGCGAGTAGGCGAAGGGCACGGGCGAGTGTCGGATCTTGATTGGGCGGCCGTCAGCGCTCAATAGCGTCGACGAGCTATCGCACGCCCGCGCCTCACGCGGTATCGCACACGGGAGGGCACGCGTTGAGAGCTGGGGAGGCGCATCTTAAGCTGTCTGATCTTGCGATCGGATGGCTGGGATTCGTTGAACATGCGGTGAGCGTTAGGTGCGAGCAGATGACCAGGCGCACGCGGGCAACGCCCACTACGCCCACGTTGGGGCTTTAGCGACGGTTTTATCCATCACTAAAGACCCCTTATTTAATGTTTTAAAGATGTAATGTCCAATTTGCCCCCACTCCTTGCAACTATAAAAGGAGACCCCCTCCACGCAAAATTCTCATCCCTTCCTTCTCTTCTTTACCTCTCCAAAGCTCAAGAGAAGCTTGTCCCTCACCCGGGATGCTTCTCGCGAGATAAAGTCTAAATTTTCGTCCCCCTTCGGAAGTGAATCCCATGACGACGACGACGACGTGCTGCCCCGTTCCCATTCTTCTGCTTCATCCTCCTTCGTCCAGGCATCATCCTGTCCGACTCGTCCTCCAAGCGACCATTGAGGAGGATATCACTCTCCCTATTCTTTTTACTGCTTTCTAGTATAGATTTACTACTTTCTAGAGTAGTTCTGCTCGTCCTCCAAGTGACCGTCGAGGAGGATATTTCTCCCTCTATTCTTTTAATGCTTTCTAGAGTAGATTTATTACTTTCTAGTGTAATCATTTTCCCACTTTCTAGTGTAATGAACAATCGTTCTAATGATGAAATTCTATGTTTATTCTACATCTCATTTTGATTTCTGTTTGTAATATTCTCTCTCTCTCTTACTCTCTCTCTCTTCTATTTATTGTAAGTAGTTAGATAGTTTTAAATTTAATTACTTCGTGACAAATAAAAATAAACGCGTAGTTTTTAAATCAAACGTCTGCCTCCCTGTGTTCGACCAGGAATTTTCATTTTGGTATAAATTTTATTTATTGAACACGAGTTCTTCGCTTTCAAACTACAACGATAGGTTTGGAGCAATTCGTACGTTCAACACTATCGCTTAGACTCTCCCAATGAGACACGGCCACTAGAAGAGAAAGGTCCTAGTAATTATCCACCTGAGCTATGTTAGAGTCAAAAGAAAGGGAAGATGGCACCTCTTGAGGACCTCGACCCCAATGACAGTATTTTCCTTACCTCTGATAACCCGGGTCAAGGTCATATTCTTCATATCACTTCCCCTATTAATTATTCGGTTGCATCCCATTCTACCCTTAGTGAGCCTGATCCTGACACTCCACTTAGGTAATCGACACCTACCATTCAGCATTTTGAGGATTTAAATGCACCCAATCAAAGTGACCTTAAGGGAATGGAGGATGAATTGGATCAAGTTTGGTCTCAGGGATATAAAGAGTCTATTTCAGAGAACGAGTATGAACCCGGACTAAAAATCTGGAGTGAATCACAGGGGGATTATTTGTTATTTGTGGACTTACCCTCAGAGGATATAAATAACTTGGTGAAATCCAGATTCCTCCTTTTGAGAGTCATCCTCCATCAAACCAGGAGTTGATATTAGAGGAGGACAAACACAATAGTGAGAAGCTTAGGGGAGACTCTCGGGGACAAAACATGTCAATTGAGGATTTATGCCCCGAGAATAACAAAGAATTACATGATATAGGCTTACTCCAAAACATTAAGATGGATCCTCCGTCAGAAATAATTGATGATACTGAAGCAACTCCTTTCTTTACTAATGAATCACATATACACCCCGAAAAAAATTTGAGTGAACCAAAAGAATTCGGGGATGAGATTAATGATAATGATTATGTTGCTTTGACCCAGCCATCTAAGGAATTTAATTTGGAGTCCACCATTGATTCACATATACTGGAAGGTGAAAATATGACTCTGATCACTAATGTTAGGCAGGGTGACATGAATTTTTCTCCAATTGTTAGGGAGAATACACAATCTGAATCATTGTTGGAATTGGACCTGACACCAACTAAGCCCTCACTGGACTTAATCATTACCTTCCAAAACCACAAACAATCCTTACACTCCCTAACCGATCCTTGGCTCAGGTCTCTTCTCACTTACATTCTTTCTGGGGAGAATATTAGGCTAGTACATCCTCGGGTAGAATGGCGAGTTTGGATTGATGCATGTACTTTTAGTCTCGCCATTCAAGGGTTTGAAATAATAATGTTTATATCTTCTAAAACCCATCCTACTTTGGAGGATCCTTGTTATCCTCCATTTATTCCGTTTGGGAGGTCCCTTTTCATATTCCTTTTGTTATTCCTAGACCTCCCAAGGTAGCCAACGAGGTTCTCTGCTTTCATATCTTCTGGCGAGCATTTGGAATCACGCTGCATCATCAGCTCACCAACCTCTGTGGCTACCTGTTTTCTAGGCCTATGCTGTTACGCATATTTTTAGGGCCAAGCTTTTTCTGTCTAGAACCAGACTTGCAAGTTCCCTCTAAGTCTGGCTACTGACAGAAAATGCAGCGTTTGTTGGGAGGCAACCCAGCATCTAGAATAACATCATCATCTGGTGATTTCCTTCCTTTCTCCCCCTGTTTCAATTTTACAATGAGGACATTGTAGGATTTAGGCATGGGGGGGTGCATTTTGCATTTTAGGAAGTATTCATGCATTTAGATTAGCACATATATAGATAAGAAAAACTCTTATTTTCTTGAGTTGAATTGGTTAGTCCCTAGCAAAACATCTTTGTCATGGAGGTGTCATTAAAGTTTTTTCTTCTTAAATTGTTTCTTAAGTTTAGAATCCAGTACATTTACTTCACTTGCATGTAGATTGGGTAATGGATCTTTGAAAAAAAACTAATAAGCATTTTTAGTCTACTGAACCCTTTGACAGTTAATAGGGAGTCGAGCATACTATCTTCTAGTAGATCCATCTCATATTTGTGAGAAGAAAGTAGAGAGATTACTGGTGCACTAAGTCTAGTGCAAGGGCTCTTAAGTTTTGGACAATTAGATGATGATACTTCAGAATTAGGCATAGTTTTCGCTCTTTGTTCATGTGTGCATATATTGTGTGAATTCCTGAGAGTCACCAAATAAGGCAGATACACAAAGATTATCTTAATAAAGCTATGACTATGGTGGATGGTTACGACCATCCTTCATAGAGTCCTCGGTTGAAGGAGGGTAATAGCATCAAAGGTCAGAAATACACTTGTCCTATCCATTCCTTCCCAGTGCCGAGAGTAGACACTTCCACCAAATAAGCCACACAATATCCTCTTGACCATCATCATCATCTCTAATAATACCTCATAAATAAAAGTCTGCATCGTGTTATGTTGATTTATAAAGAAAGAAAAAGAAGAAAAAAAAAGAAACAATTATATTTAATAAAAAAAAGAAAAAAGACTGAGAAAAGAAAAGAAAAAAAGAGTCCAAATTTATAATTTTATCTTCATGACATTGTTTCTGAGGCATCAAAAACACCCATCGCGATCCACCAAATATGACCCATACCTACCTTTCAGTGTTTCTGATTGCTCGAATACTGGCTGAGGACTCTAACTTAGTTGTAGAGTTATTAGGACTTTAGCTGAGGTGTGAATGCCATGTGAGGCCACCACATATTGAGTGCATTTATTAAATCTAGTGAGATTTATGATCTCAGAAAGAAAAGAAGAAAAAGAGTGAGCACAAAGAAATATCGAGAGAGAACAGTTATTTAGCCTCTCTTCAAGTTGACTTGTTTAATAGTCTAAAGATCTAGAGTCTATAGTACTAGATTACATGTAGCACCAAATGAGTGTGTGCCACCAAATACAAATCCATTCAACTCGATATCTCCTACCTAAGCCAAAAAGCCAGGGTCAAATTACAGATTATCTTCTGCTTCATCCCCGAGGGAAGTAGTTACCTATCCCGATAGAAATATTTACCAAGGGATAAGTACGAACTACAAATGTAAGTTGATTATTTCATTTGGATCCGTTACCTAGGCTATTATTATTATCACTTCACATTTGTCTGGATCTCTAAATTTGTGGAATAAAGAAAGAATAATTCCCTTGATTACTTCCATTATTTTCACATTTGCTCGGAACTAGCAAAAACTAGGCATGAGGGTATTTGATGAGATCGCATTTGTGGGATAATCAAACGCATAAATACCTAGATATTAGAAGGATTTTTACTTGTACATAGCATACTTAGATTTATAAATAGATTAGTTTATAAATATGATGGCATGCTTGTTTTATACATCACATTCACATGTAATAGAAGGTAATATAAATTATGGTGGCATGTATGCATTACATGCATCATTTTGGAATAACTCTGTAAATAACCCATTTTCTTTTTATTTTATTTTTCCCCGCAGAGCAAACCATCAATGCCTGCACCGCTCCGCATGCAACAGTAGCACCTCATCGCGTGGGTGTTGTTGGAGGAGATCTTGCAAGGTTGGAAAGTCGGGGGAGATTTGTTAAACTAAACGCCCACGCGTTGGGTTCAAAAACGAGGAGAACTACGGTGGTGGAGAAAAAAAAGCATCATCCCCCTGGAGGCGACTTCTCCATCTCCACAATCGTGACAGAAGCTTACACCGTGCAACATGCGCGCACTGTGGCCATCAAAAGAGAGCTTCAACATTGCGGCCACCTATTCATCCTCCTAGGCGGCAACGAGAGTGGTGACAGCCGCTTGCCGCTGCCTTCATCGTGCCATCCTGCCACAGCTGCACACCCGTGCGCCCCCTCACCGGGCAACCTCACCGTGTGCGCTACTCCCTTACGCACTTGCAAACCACGTGCGCTGCATCGCTCCACGCACACTAGCGAAGCCGTGCTCCAGCCGTGTGCATGCGGCTTCTTCTTCTTCTTCTTCTTCTTCTTCTTTCTCTTCTTTCCACCACCGCCTACAACCTCCCGAAAGAACCCAAAGCCGCCGCACCCCCCCTCCACGTAGCCACCACCGTCGACCACCATCTTCATCGCCAATGCCGTCGGGGACCTCCACGCAGCACGCCAGCCCCTTCCACCCTTCCACTCAGGCCACAATAGCCCACGAGCATGTGCACAACGCCCGTCGCCGGTGTTCTCTTCCTCCTCTGTCCGGCCGCCGCGTCACCACCATCGTGAAGGTCGCACCTTAGAGACCTACCACCAGCAACCACACCATCCGCCGTCTCCTCTTCGTGCGAGCACGAGGGGAAGTAATCCCCTATTTTGCTACAGTGAAGGTTGCAATTAGTAATTACGAATAATGCCATTTTGGAAACACTATTAACTTATTTATCTTATTATTATATTAAGGTAGAATTGCATGGACATCCCTTTAGTTTATCCGAATTACAGATGATTATAATTGTGCATGATTAAGATATTGTTTGCAATGAACAAGGTTTCTTTTATGAGAAATTAGTAGTTACGTTGATTATCATTTCCAAGATCATTAGTTAACAAAATATTATATTTTGGTAATTTTGCATATAGATCCCTACAATTTTAATCAATTGCTTATAATGAGATTCATGAGGCTAACAAGTTGCACTAAAGAATAGATGCACCCATTGAGATTCCTGAATTAACGAGTCACCACTCACTAATTTGATAGGCTAAATATTCCTTGTGGAGATGACTTAACTATTTTCATGGTTAGATTCTAAGAATTAAAATGCTTTGAAAAGTGATTTTCTACCATGTGATCACATATAAGGATATGTCATTTCATGCTAAAGTTTTTATCGAAAACGAAGATCACTCTTTCAGTCGGCAATACCCGCCAGACGCCAATTCTGTCTCCCTTTCATCTCTTCACCTCCTAGATAAGTTCCTCTCACCCTCTACTTCCTTTCCCCTTCTTTATTTCCTAAATCGACTACTGCCGCACTCCACCATCATCATCTCCTTCACCTCCGACCACCAACTCCGACAAGATTGCTCCACCACCACAGACCACCCCCCTCCTCGCCGACAAGTCCATAAGCTCCGCGTCGACCCCTTAATCACAACCCCACTCCATTCACTCCACCACTCACCCAAACACATCCCCGAACACACCCACACATCCACACACAGTGTGCCCTAGGCACGCTCACTCAGGCGTTCCCACGCCACGCCGACCACCGTAGCACACTCGCCGTGCCTTGACGAAGCTTTCTGAACATTATGACTTGGCTGCAAGGCTGTCTTGGTGCTTTTAGGTACAAACGTTCATCCGCCATTGGAGCAAAGCTTGAAGCAAGCTTGCAACTGCTCCAGGTTTCGTCAGCTCCAGGCTTGTGTCCCAAGTTGCATGGAATACACTCGCGCACAACTCTAGGCATCCAATTGAAGCCAAAGACAGTTGTAGCTGCTGCAATCGAAGAAGGTGGGAAGATAGTCCCACCTCGGAACTGGAAGAGGCGCAGCGCCCACATAAGTTAATTTCCTACTAGTGGCTTATCGCCTCCAACTCACGAGGCGAGGTCCCTCTCACCCGACCGACTGGCCTCGTCCGCGACCACGCATCACGGACTTGGTCTTGACCCGACCCAACTAGCACACCTCGCCCACCACGCACGTCGGTGGGCCTGGTCTCGAGCGTGTACTCGACCCGATTACCCAAGAAACACGTGGCTCTAGTAGAGCAGAACCTAAGAGAGAAAGGAGAGGAGAGTTTACGTTGGTAGGGGGTAGGTTTTGCTCTGCAGGCTAAGAAGAGGAGAAGCAAAGCTGAAGAAGAGGAAGGAGAAGACAAAGGCACAGAGAGGCTAAGGCAGAGAAAGGAGGAGGAAGAAGAAGCTGAAGGAAGAAAAGGCAGCAAGGCAAAGGAAAAGAAGAAGGCAACCGACAGAGAGAGAGAAAGAAGAAGAGAAAAGCCAAAGGAAGAGAAGAAGGCAGAGGAAGCTAAAGGAAAGGCTAAGGCAGAGAAGCTAAAGAAGAGAGAAGCCAAAATAAGAAGAAGAAGGAAGGAGAAGACAGAGAAAAGAGGAGCTCGCCAAGGAAAAATCAGAAAGAAGAAGAGAAGAGAATCAGAGAAAGAGAAGAAATAGCATAACCATTCTAATTTTTTTATTCATATTCACATACATTGGATTCTTGAGTATTTTTTATCTACATTGTCAATTACTCTTATTTTTGCCCTGTGATCTTTGATAGTATTGCATATTCTTTTAAATTGTGATCTTGATTTCTAAAACACAAATTTGCTCTCTGTATTCGACCTCGAACTTCAAAATTCAAGTAATAAAATCATATTTGTTTTGAACGCTTTTTCAACTATACTACAATGCGATATTCTTAAAAAACCTGATCCAACATCATAAACAGCTAGCTAGAGCTCCTAGTGAATTGATTGGAGCTAAGATGAACTAGACTCAACTAAGTTAAGCTTGATCTGAGTTGACTTGAGCTAGGTTGAGCTAAGTTGAGCTACCATCCAGCTGAGCTAAGCCAAATGGAACTTAAGAGAGATAACCTTAACACAAGTGAGCTGGTATCCAACTATGATGAACTAGATTTAGCTGTGGTTCAGTTGGATTGAGCTTCCTCTTCACTGTTGCCTTTTGAATGCTAAAGTTTTAGAGATCTGACTATCTGCTCATCCCTAACACTCAAATAAACGTGTCAAAAAAATAACAAAATTATGCAATGCATGCTTAACCTAAGTGGTGCCTAAATGCAGCCTAGAAACCTGTTTGCGGAGTTAAACTCCTAAGAGCTAGGCTTGTTTTAGGGCATAAGAATAATGATAAACTGGCATTTATTAATTGCTTCTGCATGGGTTAACAATGCTATAATTCATCAAAACTCTCTCGATAGCATTTACATACTTAGAGAACTCCATGACGAATGCTACTCATACACTTGCTATATCTATTTGCTATATACCATGGTTGTGTACTTCGAGATTACAATTGGGGAATTTGTCGTGCAAGACATTTGCCACGACCAATAGATATTAGATAGTTAGTAACTATGATTTAGATTAGATTTAGGTTAGTAATTAATTGGAAATAGTTTCAAAACTTGCATTACCATGCCTCCTAGAGTTTGACCAAGACTCATCTTGAGTTTCGTTATTTAGTTTTGTTGGGATCGATTTCACGCACTATACTACAACCAAAATACATTTTCGCATGATTTTAAGCAACCAACAATTGGTCACTACATCAGCTGGATGTGAAGAACAACTTTGATAAAAATGCATAAATTTATGATAAAATTCCTATTTATGATAGTTCCTAAGCCTAGCATTGCATTCCATAAGTATAAATAGTGCATAACATGCATTACATTGCATTTAGGATAATTTGTGTATATTATAAAGTAATTCTGAAATTTTATGGCCAGGAGGCAATGTGACATCTTTACAAGCTTCGAATGAAGAATCTAGACGTATGGATGGATCTAGAGCAATGATCGCAGTCCGATAGCGTGTAAATCACCTCGATCCGAGCACCGTGGCATCCTTTGCAAGAAAGGAAAGGTGGACGGTCTAGATAGTGCCACGTGGCACCATATGGAGCACCCAAAATTGCTCGGTGTCCTTCCAAAGGCCATCCAACAAGCAATCATAGTCGTTGGATGCAAATCCAACGGTTGAGAGCCCTCCTCCACCGCGCTCCCACAACACATCATCTCGACACTTCGGTTAGCTTGGCGCATCGGTTAAAGACCCAGTCTCCAAGGGAGGGGCATGGGTTCGAGACCCGCAGAGCCCCCCAATTCACTAATTGTGTGCACACCAGCGCACCCATCGCGTTCCAGCACACACCAGTAACGTGCACAAATGCGAACCGCACACATGATGGAGGGTCAGCACAGCTTGCGCGTAAGTGGGTGTGAGGTGGCTACAACGACACTTGAGATGGACCTATAGCAATGTCCTAGAGTTCACTTATTACCCTATGTCCATTTTTAGTCCCCTCCCATCCACTATATAAAGACCTACACACCTCCCTTGCCTAGGCATCACTTCCTATGCTACTCACACCCCCTCTAGAGTTCCAAAGAGCCCCTTAAGCTTCCAAGAGCTCCCTCTCAAGCCCTAGGCCACCTAATAGTACAGAAACCCTTTCCTTCCACCAAATATTCATCCTATTCCTCATCACCTTCATAGGAGACCTAGAGGTTGTCTCCTCACCTCCGTTCAGGAAGTCGATCACCTCCACCTCCTTATCCCCATTCCATGCCTTGGTGAAGCATTCCTCTACCTGACGTCCTCCTGCATGTCACCCCCATCATCCAGCTTCTCACCTCCTCCGTTCAAGCTACCTCTAAGCACCATCGTCACGCCAAATAGCTAGTTTGGGGGATTTCCTCTCACCTTTATCTCTGTTATTTTTGTCATACTTCCATTTATTATAATAAACGACATTGCATTATATCAGATTTGCTTCTCTCCACTTTGTATGCTATCTTGTGTATTTCTTTACCACAAAAAGACAAAAAAATAACAAAACCTAAAAACCCCAAAAACAAAGAAAGTGAAGCATGGATTTTAATGAAAGCAAACATCACCTCCCTATGTTTGACCTGGGACTCCCTTGGAGTTTTGCTGAAAAATTATATTTGATAACATGCTTTGCGACTACAGCGACTGGTTTCTCCTAACCCCAACTTTCCGTTCGCAAAAACCCATTCATCATTTTGGCACCGTTGCTGGGGAGGCAACAGAATTTGCTTTCTTGTTTTCCGTGTTTCTTTGCATTTAGTTATTACTAACCCCGCTTGCCTCTGATTTATTGTCTTGTAGGTACCCTAGCAAGGAGATCCAAGTACGGTAGATCGGAGTACAGTGCGGGTAGAGTGGTTTGTAACTGCCCCTACATTCCCCCCCACTAGTTTCACTTTCGCCACATTAATAACCAAGACTTAATCTACTTAAGTGTTTGCATAAACCCTTGGATAGAATTTGTTTGTCTTGTTTGACACCTACACTCATCTCACCCCCTCATATAAAAAAAAATTTATCGTCAGATTGTGGGACGAATCAACATACACAATACGAACACCCATATTTGAGGCACATAACCTATCTTAATTTTATATACTCAATCGGGATTCCAACCTATGGAACCGGTGCATGCAAATCAACACATAAAAGAGTAGAAATCAGACTAGGTTAATCACCTTTTGTGTGCCTTAATCAAGTGGTGCAACAGGCCAATTGATTAAGTTGTTTGGATCGTACCACTCAAGATAAAAGTGATTCATCAGTAGCTTTCCACTTAGGGTTGATTTTTAGGGCTGAACAGGCACTCCACATTTTTTTTTATGATTTCTAAAGGAATATATCATCACAAGTGCTTTTAAAACCTGGAGTGTTCTATTGAACCCTGATTGAACGAACCTAAAAATTAAACCCTAAAAGCTACTAAATAAGGTTAAACCCTAAAAGACACATCATCAAATGACCTTGTTTGCAAACTCTGGTTGTGCACACACACACATTTGAATTGATCATTAAGGGCAAAACCCATCTAAAGGGACCATCACATTCCAAAAGCACAAATATCCCAAGCTTAACTAAAATAAATTAGACATTAGCCTTAAGGATTGATTCGCTTTTCAGGGCCTAGCTTGAGATTATTCTCGATTAACTTGCTTATATTGGTCCATCTGATGTATAGCTAGGGGAGTAGCATCAAACAACCATGGTTGGGGGGTATCAAAGGAACCCGAGGCACAAGCCCAAGGAAGAACCTTCTCCCCAACCCCACCTTCTAACTGGTTGGATTGACCGGATAAAAGTAGAGTAAATCATTTCTAATCTCAAGATGGATTTTGAGAGTCTGTAGGTCTTTAGGTTACCGAACCTAAGGATAGGCTTGTATTTTTTATGCTACAGGGCTCCTTTTTCCCGTCTTTCCAACTTCCTTCCAGTGTATGCTTGGAAGGAGGTCATTGAACCCTTGCTTGGAAGGACCTATAGACCATTCCCGAAGGCAGAGATTGAGTTATAGCCAAGCAGATCCCATGGCTGATCAACAACAACCTCCCCCACCCCCGAACCAGTAGGAGCTGATTCAAAGACAATTAACCAATTGCAGCAGGTGCAGCAATGGTTCCAATGAATGATTGGTCAAGGTGCTCGACCCTTGAAGGATTTTTATGATCCTTCAAAATATGAGGATCGTCCCGGCGATGTGATCCCCACCGGTGATGCTGAGATCAAGCCCCAGGTTTTGAGTTTAATTAAACACTTTCACGGGCTTGACTCAGAGGACCCATTCCGACATTTGGAGGACTTGATCACTCTGGCTAAGACCACCAAATTGCAGAATGTGGATGAAGAACAGATGCTCATGAGGCTTTTCCCCCATTCACTCAAGGATAAGGTTGCACATTGGTATCGTACCATTGGATGACCGATTGCTACCTGGACAGCCTTTAAATTGGCCTCCCTGAAGAAATTCTTCCTAATTAGGCAAACAAATGCGTTGCGACAGGCAATTACCACTTTTTCCCAGCGGCCAGGGCAACTGTTTCATGGGACTTGGTGATAAATGCCAATTTATCATCATTCTTATGCATTAAAACAAACCTAGCTCTTAGGATTTTGATCTGCAAATGGGTTTTTAGGCTGCATTTAGGCATTAATTAGGCTAGGCATGCATTGCATTTCCTATTATGTTTTTGATATGTTTTTGTGAGTGTTAAGGATAAGTAGATTGCCAGATCCTTAGAACCCTAGCACTCAGGAAGGTAACTGGTGAAGGAGAAGCTCTCACCAGCTGGAACTCAGCTTGATCTAGCTCATCATATCTAGAATCCAGCTCACCTGAACTAGGGTTAGCTCATCCTTGGTCCATTCAGCTCATCTCAGCTGAGTGGAAGCTCAAGAGAGCTCATCTTATCTCACCCTAGCTCAGGTCAGCTCAGATCCAGCTCAACTTAGTTGAGTCTAGCTCATCTTAGCTCCCATTAGTTCACAGGGAGCTCTAGCTAGCTCAGCTGAGTTGACTGGAGTTCACCTCAGTTTAGGACCAGCTTGATCCAGCTCCACTCAACTCCATCTAGCTGAAGATGACTTCATTTTAGCTAATGAAGCTCAAGTCCAGCTCCTGGGGACTTTGCTCCAACTAGCTTGATTCCCCCGGGAGCACCAGACCCAGCTCACCTTAGCTCCTTATGGTAGAAGCTAGCTTACTCTAGCTTGGCTTAGTAGCTAGCAAAGAACTAGCAAGCTAAGCCAGCTAGAGTAGCTCCATGCCACCCTCTTCAACAGCTGCCTACTCCATTTCAGTTCCAAACTTCTTTTGTCCAGCTCCTCTCCTCAAACCCTAACTCCCATTGCCTACTCCTCTACTCCATATTTAGCTAAGCTTAGCTTAGCTTAGCTATGCTCCAGCTCCCTTTGCATTTACCACCTTAAAACCCCACCTAACTAGCTCCACCAATCAACCCTAACCCTAAGTCCACCTAGCTAACCTAGTCCACCCCTAAGTTGGTGCCAACCCTAGCCACCTTTTCACCCCTCACCTCCTTCCAAGAGATACCTATTTTGGCACCAACTAACCTTGCTATAACCCCCTCCTTTTGGTGTGAAAATGACCTCCCATCTACACCCTACACCTACCCCTTCCAAGCCCTATCCACCCTACACCTCACCCTCCTTCTAGAAGCCTTCAAGTTGGAGCCAACCCATGGCAAACTTCCATGGTTGGTGCCACTTTTAGGTGCCCCTTGGCCAACCCTAACTACCCACCTTAGCACCCCTTAGGTGGAGCCACTTAACCCTAGCTGTAGGATTAACTTAACCACCCCTAACCACCACCAAACTCCATCCTAGCCCCCCACCTATTCACGCCAACCCTACCCCCATCCTACTCTATAAAAAATCATCACCTACCACCATTTTCATCTTCCTCCCATTAGTATAAGTCAACCATAAATCCACCTACACCCTAAGACCAAGAGAAGAAGGGAGGAAGAAGATTAAGGGAGCACATCACCTGCCCCCTCGGTGCCTTCTTCCTTCCCACTCGTCTTCTTGTGCCACACCAAGGAGGAGCAATTCTTCATCAAGGAGGACGGCTAAGCAAGGGAGAAGCACCTAGGGTGGACATCCACCGTTGAGGAGAAGCTTAGGGCACGCTCCCTTAGAGTTTATCTTGGAGGACATCGTCTTGGAGTAGCTTTCAAAGAGGAGTTGGAAGATTTCTTTTCAAGCCCGGGAGCTACCAGGCTTGGAGCAAGAAGCTCCTCTTCTTCACCAATTTTAAGAGGATTTGTGTTTTACTTTCTTGTAGTTTCAAGTTAGAATAGAAGCATTCCTCTACATGTGCTTTTTGTAAAACATATTTCCATTAATTCAAGTTTCCTTCTTTTATCTTTTTGTTGCATAGTTTTGTAGAATTTTTTGTCTAGCATTTTCTCACTCCCTCTCCTTAATTACTCTAGGCCTCCTCGTGCCTAGAGTGAGCTTAGGGAGAGGCTCTACTTGTCACTTTAATAGTAGTGTAGTGGATTAGTGTAGACGATTTTCTTGCTATCAACAAACCCACATTGTTCCTGTTATTTCAAAACCTATAAAAATCATATATGTAAAACACCAAAAAGAAAGCTGAGTACGATTTCCAAGCAAGAGACATAATTTTGCAAACATTTGGCCTCCTTGGACGACCCTAGATACTCCATTATCTAAGTTATAAATTTTAAAAGCGTATACGATTTCGCGTGTTACAACGACTCTAAAAGCCCTAATTACAAATCATGCTAAATCTTGCATTACTTTTTGGCGCCGTTGCCGAGGAGACATGGCTTTGCGTAATCAATTTTTCTCTTGCTTGAAGTGGATCTTATCCCCTTCTCTTTCTTTTATCTTGTGTGTGCAGGTATTGCAGGAAGGAAGCAGGAATTTGGGAGCGAGAGCTCAAAAGTTCCTTTTCTTCCCATGATTTCAAGTTGGTCCTCCCTTTCTTGTCCAATTCATCCTTAAAAACTATCAAAAAAATATTAAACTTGGCTTTAATGATATTAAATATCTTAATTAAGTGGAGTGGTGCAATTTAAAATCCATTGTTTGCTTGTATGCTTCATGAAACACCACTTTACTTCAAGTGTTGGTGTTCTGATTTTCAGGTCCAAACTTCTATCCAGATTTCAAAAATCCATTTCGAACAACAAAAGTCTCTTAAAATATTGAAATTTCACCCAAAGATTCCAAATCAAGTTGAGAACATCTGTTCCAAATTTCAAAGTAATTGGATTTGTAATTAATTTTTAAAAATTCATAGACTGCATAGGGGTCACACCCTCTAATCTTCTTATTTTGCTACTATTCGTGAATTTTTAGAATTTTTGTACACATCAAATTTTTGTGAAATTAGCTTTCTGGAATCTTTGTAAAATTCTACACATCATATAAAATCACCAAAATTTTCTAAGGTCGGTGGTGATACTGAAAAGTCCAAAATAGCCATAGGTATCATTATTATTGACTTTGACACAAGTACAAATAAAAATTCAAAAAAAATATCAAAAAAATCCCTAAAATATTAGAAAAATATTTTCTAGAATCCTTGTTTGGTTTTCCATAAAGTAGTGGTGTTGTTTGATCTGTTTGGACCACTACTTAATACAGAAAGCCTAAAAAAGATAAATTGGTAGTTAAATTTCTATCCTAGGATCAATTGGATTAGGATTTCTTTTTCATTTTTAGAGACAAACCACTAAAAGGAAATTGATCTCAACCCATACAACTTGATTTCCTTTTGTTTGTGGAATCTCAAAACTTGTTTGAAGTCTTAAGAAAGGAAACCCTAAAATGCATTAATTTAAAGCAAATCCTAAAAGATAGAAATACTTAAAATTGTGTGACAACTTACTTTTCATTGGAATCAACTCCCAATTCCTACACACACACAAACACAAAATTGAAATAATAAGGCAATAATCCAATCAACTCTCTCCACATTCCATGTGCACTTTAGTATCCTAGACCTAATTAAAATCTGTAGCAATTTGAGCCCTAAGGTTTCATCAACTTAGGTTTGCTATCTAGGTCTTAAGTTTTCTTTAGTTAATATCAATTCTGTCATCTATATCTGGTGTTTAGGCTGAGGGGCCGTGTCAAACGACTAGGCACAGGTTTGTACAAGCACCTGGGGATTTTCCTAGGAAACGCTTGGGCCCAAACCTCCCCTTAAACAATTTGGCTAGATTTGTTGATAAAATGAATATTTATTATTGATTACTTATTTCCTAGATAGACTAAGTCTTAGGTTAATTTTTTAGGGAGTCACACTTAAGCTAGGTTTAGATTTTTGATTGATTGTTTGCACACTTTCTCTCATCTCCATCTCTTCTCCTCCCCTCCCGTTTCTTCCATTTTGCACGGACGGCGGTCCAAAACTCCATACTTGGAGGGACCACTTGATTTTTTCCTCCCCAAAAAGACTTTTCCTACATTTTTCCTCTTCTTTAAAAATATAAAATCAAAATTGGTCCTCTAACCTACATGCTAATTATTCTTTCCCCAATCTTTCCACCCACAAGCTTCTTAATCAGCCCCCCCACCTAATTTCTACTCCATTATGGCTCAGCTACAAGTTAAGCAAGAACAGTTGCATAAGAATTTAACAAACCTAGCCAACCAAGGGAGTCCTGCCACACCTACCCAAGCTCCACACATTCCACATCTCACCCCTTCTCACATCCCAAAGAGACAAAATGCATACGACCCATGCTGAGTATAATCATTATTTTGAGGCTTTCTATGGTTCAATAGGGAATTATACTTATCCAAATCATTATCCCACTCAAAATGTCTCCACCTTCCAGGAGCAATTGCACAATTCCTCTAATTAGAGGAATTATCCAACTCACTCCTGGACCAATCCAGTTCCTCATCAACAACAAAACCCATTTGGAGGGTATGGTTCAAATCAAACTTATCAATCTGGGCCATCTCAAGAAGACATTAATGACCAGATGATGAAAACCCTACAGGAGATGCAAAGGAAAACAATGGAAATAACCCGTGCTATTAATAATCTCAATGATCAATTTGGGGTCATTTCAAACCAAAGACTTACAGGATGCTCACCATCCCAGCCCAAACCAAACTTTGTCAATCATAGGAACCAACATCCGGAAGGACACCAACATTAGAACCACATTGTTCAGCCTCTTATTAACCCAATATCTCAATACCAACCTGGTTTCTATCAGCAATAGGCCCCCCACCTCCTCCCAGTGATAACCAAACTGCATATGCAGATATGTTGAGGAGTGGGAACACCACCACTGATTTAGGGCCTTCAAATCAAATTGATGAAACCCACTCTTAGCCTATGCAAATCAACTCTCCTAACCCCACTCAGGAAGAAGAAAAAAGAAATCCCAAAAACACTTGATTAAAATTCTACTTCTTACTCTCAAACACTGCAATCCAATCTTTTTGATCAAACATTGGAGCCCTCTCACCAAGATCTTTGGACTTATTTGGGCAAGTCAAGAGGAATATCCCCCTCCTAGATGCCACCCCTGCCTTTGCTAAATCTTTGAAAGAAAAGTTTACTCCAACAGGGGAGGCTTAGAATCTAGGAAGGGTGGTCCTTTCTAAGACAGCAAGCTCAGTTGTTCAGAGCAAGCTGCTTCTCACAAAAAAGGACCCAGGCACATCTCTCATCTCGGTTGTCATAAATGACACCACCTTTTTTCGCTCCCCTCTCGACTTAGGTACCTCCATTAATATCATTCCCCTAGTCATATTCGAGGAATCTCGATTCGGTGATTTTAAACCTACTAAGGTTCAATTTCAATTAGGAGATCAATCTACCATTCAACCACGAGGAATCATTAAGGATCATATTGTCAAGGTTCGGAATTATCTAAATCTGGTAAATTTTCTAATCCTTAACATAGAGGTACTTGCAGCTCTCATTAACACCATTCTTGGAAGACCCCTTCTAATTACCGCAACAGCTAATATCAACTCTCATTCTGGGAAAATGAATATAAGTTGCGGTAACCAAATTTTCTCATCAGATTTATTTCAAGCTTCCAAGAGATCCATTGATCATAAAATTTTCGAGGACACTAATAATGCAATGGAAGCAATTTGTGAGAAATCTTTGTTGATCAAATCCTACTCAGCTTTGACCACCATGGATCTAGATTTTATTGATTCCTATTCTAAGGATGATTTTGTGGTTCGAGACTTTTCAGATCAACTAGGGTTTGACTTTTACTCTTTTAATCTTCCTGATTTTTCACCAAAAACTTCCACACTAACTTCACCCACCCTACATCTCATTGACTCCTTTCCCCCTCCCTTTCCATTTGACCTACCACCCGACACACCAAAGTTTGGCATTTTACATGCACTTAAACCATGGCCAGATCCGAGTCATTCTCCCATTTTTCCATTTCATTTTGATCCCGATTTCTTTACCATTCATCTTTTCAGGGATCTTGAGGAAAACACATTTCTTGTGGACATTCAAGTGCCCAATTATTGACATGATTTTTCGTCTTCCATGCATACCTTCACGCCCGACTGAATGGCATAAAAGATAGCACTGGATGGGAGGTAACCCATCATTCTTCCTGCTTTTGTTTTTCCTTTCTTTTTCCAGGTTTTAGCCATCCTACATCTGACCGCCTTTCACTAAGGTGATCCCTTTTCCCTCCTAATGCATGAGGACCCTGCATATCTTAAGCATGGGGGGGTGTTTTTAAATTTTGACGATTGATTTAGGATTTTCAAAACCTAAAAACATGCATTTTATTTAGTCATTTTTTATTTTCCTACTTGCATACAAAAAAAAATATTGAAAACTTTTTGAGGAAATTTTGAAATTGGGACTAAGGTTGAAAACTCACTTTTGGTACAATGGGATTTTATCTTTAACAAACTAGAGATGAGGATACGGATCTGATCATTAGAATTTCAGGGTCTATTTTTAGACTAGATCAGATTTCCTTCTCTAAAATTTCACCTGAACTCATGATAGTTCAGGTGACTTGATCCTCTTTTGTAGTATGGAAAGTATCTAGCTTAGTTTCTAATTCAAAAACTAGCATTTCATGCGAAACTTCCTGTGTCAAATTTCACACATAAGCCAACACCTAAAAACAAATAAAAATTAGAAAAACCCGCTTGTTTGAACTTAGTAAAAGTCTGAAGCAGATCATTGGTTTGAATTCCCACCACCGAGAAGGAGGAAAATGCCTCCTTTGAGGATGTGATGTCAACATGTTACCACCTCGATGCTACTCTATATCTATATTACATATCTTTAGACGGAGCATCAAAGCGCATTTTTGCAACTCGAGTGTCTTGGATGGTGCTTTAACTATAATGTCAGAGCAAGAGCTTGAGTTTGCTTGGGGTGCCCCTTTGCACCGCATTGTGTTTTGGGGTTGTGAGCTCCTGGGTGGTGTCTTGGATAGTGCTATCTCGAAGTACTGGCGCCAGAGCCCCCTTGAGGATTGGTAATGGGAACGATGATCCAGACACATCTGTTGTAAGATTAAGCCAAAAATAAGCATGGGGGAGAGGAAAAAAAAATTAACCAAAAACACACCCTTATAAATGTTGGCTTCTCACAAGCACGACACAAGGTTCTAAAGGTTTTTGCAAGTTGCAAATCAGATTCAAGAGCCAGAAAAATCTTAAAAACAAAAATTTCAAGTCATCTGAATTAACAAGGGGTTAATCTGTGAATTTTTGGAGGATATATTGATCCCATTTTTGTCTAATTTTTGGATTTGAAAATAAATCCCAATGTTTATCCTTAACAAATCTCGTACCTCCTATGTTTGGATCAACCTATGTCCCATAAACTTTTTCTCCTCAAAAGCCAAAAAAATTAGATTTCCCCAAAATTATGTTTTGTAAAAATTAAAGTTTTGCTAAGAGACTAGCAAAAGATATGCATGGGGGTGTGATAAATGCTAGTTTATCATCATTCTTATGCCTTAAAACAAACCTAGCTCTTAGGATTTTGCTCCGCAAATGGGTTTTTGGGCTGCATTTAGGCATTACTTAGACTAGGCATGCATTGCATTTCTTACTGTGTTTTTGTGGGTGTTAAGGATAAGCAGATTGCCAGATCCCTAGAACCCTAGCACTTAGGAAGGCAACTAGTGAAGGAGAAGCTCTCACCAGCTGGAACACAGCTTGATCCAGCTCACCATAGGTGGAATCCAGCTCAACTGAACTAGGGTTAGCCCATCCCAATTCCATTCAGCTCATCTTTGCTGAATGACAGCTCAAGAGAGCTCATCTTAGCTCACCCTAGCTCAAGTCAGCTCAAATCCAGCTCAACTTAGCTGAGTCTAGCTCATCTCAGCTCCCATTAATTCACAGGGAACTCTAGCTAGCTCAGCTGAGTTGACTGGAGTTCACCTCAGCTCAGGACCACCTTGGTCCAGCTCCACTCAACTCCAACCAACTGAAGAGGACTTCATTTCAACTAAGGAAGCTCAAGTCCAGCTCCCAGGGACTCAGCTTCGCTCAACTAAGTTGAGCTAAGCTACCTTAGCTGCTTCAACCAGCTTGATCCTCCCCGGGAGCACCAGACCCAACTTACCTTAGCTCCTTATGGTAGAAGCTAGCTTACTCTAGCTTGGCTTAACAGCTAGCAAAGGACTATCAAGCTAAGCCAGCTAGAGTAGCTCCATGCCACCCTCTTCAGCAGCTGCCAGCTCCATTTCAGCTCCAGACTTCTTCTATCCATCTCCTCTCCTCAAACCCTAGCTCCCATTGCCTACTCCTCTACTCCATTACTACCTAAGCTAGCTTAGCTTAGCTATGCTCCGACTCCCTTGGCATTTACCACCTTAAAACCCCACCTAACTAGCTCCACCAATCAACCCTAACCCTAAGTCCACCTAGCTAACCTAGTCCACCCCTAAGATAGTGCCAACCCTAGCCACCTTTTCACCCCTCACCTCCTTCCAAGAGACACCTATTTTGGCACCAACTAACCCTTCAAGAACCCCCTCCTTTTGACGCCAAAATGACCTCCCATCTACACCCTACACCAACCCCTTCCAAGCCCTATCCACCCTACATCTCACCCTCCTTCCAGAAGCTTTCAAGTTGGCACCAACCCATGGCAGCCTTCCATGGTTGGCACCACTTTTACGTGCCCCTTGGCCAACCCTAACTACCCCTCTTAGCACCCCTTAGGTGGCACCACTTAACCCTAGCCTTAGGATTAACTTAACCACCCATAACCACCACCAAACTCCATCCTAGCCCTCCACCTATTCACGCCAACCTTACCCCCATCCCACTCTATAAAAACCCATCACCCACCACAATTTTCATCATCCACCCATTAGTATAAGTCTACCATAAATCCACCTACACCCTACGGCCAAGAGAAGAAGGGAGGAAGAAGATTAAGGGAGCACATCACCTACCCCCATGGTGCCTTCTTCCTTCCCACTCTTCTTCTTGTGCCACACCAAGGAGGAGGAGCAATTCTTCATCAAGGAGGATGGCTAGGCAAGGGAGAAGCACCTTGGGTGGATGTCCACCCTTGAGGAGAAGCTTAGGGCACGCCCCCTTAGGGTTTATCTTGGAGGACATCGTCTTGGCGGAGTTTTCAAAGAGAAGGAGTTGGAAGATTTCTTTTCAAGCCCGGGAGATATCAGGCTTGGAGCAAGAAGCTCCTCTTCTTCACCAATTTTTAAGAGGATTTGTGTTTTACTTTCTTGTAGTTTCAAGTTAGAATAGAAGCATTCCTCTACATGTGCTTTTTGTAAAATAGGTTTTCGTTAATTCAAGTTACCTTTTATCTTTTTGTTGCATAGTTTTGTAGAATTTTTTGTCTAGCATTTTTTCACTCCCTCTCCTTAATTACTTTAGGCCTCCATGTGCCTAGAGTGAGATTAGGGAGAGGCTCTACTTGTCACTTAAGTAGTAGTGTAGTGGATTAGTGTAGACAATTTTCTTGCTATCAACAAACCCGCATTGTTCCCGTTATTTCCAAACCTATAAAAATCATATATGTAAAACACCAAAAGAAAGTTGAGTTCAATTTCCAAGCAAGAGGTGTAATTTTACAAACATTTGGCCTCCTTGAACAACCCTAGATACCCCACTATCTAGGTTATAAATTTTAAAAGTGTATGCGATTTCACGTGTTACGACTCTAAAAACCCTAATTACAAATCATGCTAAATCTCCCATCAATTGGGAGCGATACCAAGATCTATTACAGAAGTGTCCACACCACAAGGTGCCTAAATGGCAACTTGTGCAGATTTTTTATCATGGGTTGAATGATCAACTCCATAATCATGTGGTTGCTTCTTACAGAGGTAATTTCCTCAACAAAGACACAGATAGTGTGTATGATTTGTTTAAGGAAATGAGAGAAAACTCTTTAAGCCACACCACTATGGAAACCTTCAACCGATCCCAACAAACTAGATCAAATGCCAATGAGGTCCAAGATTCTCATACATTTGATATGGAATTGATCTGCAATAAATTAGATAAGGTGGATTTGGTTGCTAAATAAATGGAAGAGTGGATGTCTGAAAACTATAATTTTTCTAGATCCACTCAATCCTAGGGCTTGGGATTCCATTCTTCGCAAGCTCCTACGGGATAGGAGTTTGTGAACCAGCTGGAGTCGGCTCGACCTTCGAGCCAGCTCTTCTTGGAACCTTATGGGTTCCAAATTGGGGCCTTTGATCCTAATTTTTATGATCCCTCTTCATCCTCATCTTATGAGGATGTTCATGCTATACAAGAGAAAGTTAGGTCCAACCCTTACTCGAATTCCTACAATCCTGGTTGGAAAAATCACCCTAACTTCTCTTGGAAAGATCAGGGGCAGCAGACCCAATATCAACCCAACAATTATGTACCACAAAAACCATTGGATCAGGGTCATGTATATACTCGGTTGCCCTGGAATCAAGTTAATCAGTCCATGTGGAATGCTCAACAACCTGCCCGACAGGCTAATTTAAACTTGAAGATGGTAGAAATGCAAGGGTCAATGCTCCAACTCATGCAACAAATGAAAACTTCACTGGATGCCTTGCAATCCAGACTTAGTGCAAACAACTGACAGCCCGGATCTCTACCATCACAACCTATACCAAACCCAAGGAATGTATAGAACTGAAGCACTGGGCCTCAAGGGTTTGGTAATAGTGGGGAGCCACATGCTGAAGCTCATGCTATCTGTCAGGCTACCCCAGCCCCTCCTGGAGCAAACCAAGTTCCCACCATAATCAACCAGGAGCCTCCTGTTTTTCCCAACCCTCCCCAAGGCACTAACCAACAGCATTTTGCCACTGCAAATACCATCACCTTGAGGAGTGGTAGTAGACACAAGGGACCCACCCAACCCCATGTCAACACCATTAGGCCCCATAGTAAGAATTCTAGACTCCCAACTAAGAATGTGATCAACAAAACATCAGAGTCTGATTTGGGAGTATGTTGTTGTATGAGCAAACAAAAAAGGTCGGAGGAGAAATTGGAGGAAAGGACATCCTTACTTCAGGCTTCAAATTGACAATCATTTTACTCCTCATGGCTATCAGATCAATCCCCGCCTATGCCAAAGGTTTACTGAATTCATATAAAGAAAAGCATAAAGCAGAATCTTGAAACAATAGTAGAGTAGTCTTGTTTGATAACACAAGCACACTAATCTTAAATATGCTACCCCTAAGAAGCAGGACCTGGGAGCCCGCTGATTTCCTGCACAATAGGAAACATTACTTCTGACTGGGACCTCCTCAACTTGGGTGCTTCCATTAATGTGATCCCCACCTCACTGCATATGGAACTGGGTCTAGACTACCTAAAACACACTGACATAACCTTACAGTTAGCTGATAGATCCATTACAAAACCAAGGGATCTTTTGGAGGATGTTTTAGTCAAGGTTAATGATTTGCATTACCTTGCTGATTTCATGGTCCTGGACATGGAAGCACCAAAATATCTCAACCACACCCAGATTATTTTGGGAAGACTTTTCTTGGCTACCGCCAAGGCAATGATTGATTGTGAATCGGGAAATATAGAAATGGCCACTAGGAATAAAATAAATCGTATTCTCGAGGTCATAAAGAAGGATAAAATTAAGTGTGGTTTGATGGAGGAGCTTGGCAGAAAAGAGGAGGTAATGGTCATACATACCTTAGACAACTTTTTAAGGGCTAACTCAACCCAAACTCAGGAAGAAAATCACACGGTTGCAGGGATAATTGAGGACAATGAATACATACAACCAACTGTGGCAACCCGAGATGAGGAAGATGTTCGTGAAATTGGAAATTTGTTGGATGATTCACATGATCAAGTTCAAACCCAACAATGTCCTCATCCTGAATTTTTAGAGTTTGAGGTTCAACTTTTGGGTGGGAATCATGAGGATCAGGATGGTTGGATTAAGCATCCTGATTGTGAGGATGAGATTGAACTTTGGGGAGAAACTCTTGAAATGTTAGGTATTCTAGAGTATCCACAAACTCCCAACACATCACAAAACCCTCATCATCCTTATTCACCCAACCATTGCACAATTTATATATCCACCCACACCTCCCCTGTACTGAATAAAAAAAACTCCTATTGGAGACCATTTGGGCTCTCCCTGCACCACTAGCTTGCCACTTTTATTGATCATCTCTTTGGCAAGCCCATTTTCACTTTCCAGGACACATATCTACAGGCCCAGAAACTATGTTATTACAGCCTCAATGTTAGTTATTTTTTATTGAGGACATCACCTAGCTAAAGGCACTAAATTCAGCACGTGTAAAGACTATTTTGAGCTGACCAGAATCTCAGGGAAATCAGGTGCTATTCATCCAATTCTGCCCTCCTGTATGCATTCATTTTTACAATGAGGACATTGCATTAGCAAAGCATGGGGGGTGGATATTTTATCAAATATCATTTTGTCAGCCCGTAACAAGTAATTTCCTATCATTCAAAAAAAAAAAGAAAAAGAAAAAAACATAGAATCAGGAGAAGATAACTTAGGCATTAGGAGTTGTGAACTTTAAGAATTAATATTTTGGAACCTGAATACTTAGAATCTTCAGGTCTACGAGCTTAATTAGCCTGGGTGTCCACTTGAATGTGGACTTAGTCTCAAGTCCTCGCCAAGTAATTTTATTCTAATTAGGGTGATAAGTACATCACTTATCAACCTGCCCTCTGATTTGAGGAGATTTTAAGTCTAAGCATCTACACCCTATTTGCACTGACTCACTTTTCAATGGTTTTTATAGAAATTGGGTAGCTAGTGAACCATCTAGGGTAGTATGGTTGGTAAGTTGTTGTGGGTAACAACCCATTGGCCGGTTGTCCAGAGCCCAGCTACATGACCATACCCATTCTACTGCTTTTAAGTAAATCTTAGATAAGGGAAGTCACCTACTTAGAAAGAAAAATGATACTCAAAAATAAAAATAAAAAAAGAAAAAAATAGAAAAAAGAGAAAAAATAGAAAAATAAACCATACTTCACCGTATGAGTATGGCTGGCAAGTTGCCATGGGTAACAGCCCATTGGCCGGTTGTCCAGAGCCTAACTCACGAAAATGAACAAATAATTTCCAAAACACTTAAGGAAGAAGCGGGGAATTAGAAAAAACCAGGGAGATATACACTGGGTTCGCCCTTGTGTTGACCCCATAAAAGAATAAGAAAAAGTAGGGAGAAAGCTACCGATCGGAAAGATAAACCTTTAAGTAGAAACTCTTAAGGTCACTTAGGGTTGTAGAAACCTGAAGTTCGTTCTAACAACAGCCTAGTGAGTCTTTCACTCTTTTCACAAGATGCTTAGCACTTAAAGTCCTTTTTGAGTCTTGGGCAGGTCGAGTAGCCATAAAAAGTTATCTCAAAACTCTCAAACTTCAAAAGTCCAAAAAAAAAAATAGAAAAGAAGAAAAAAATAAAAAAATGTATCTTCCATTTTTGAATAAGGCGAGGGCTTGGGCAGTCTACATTTTGGCAGACACCTAGGCACTGTTGAATTTTTGTAATTAGGTCTTTGGTTAAAATCTTCTAAAACAACCAACAAATCGTGCCTAAGTGATCAAATCTTGATTCTACTCTTATACATAGCATTTAGGTTAATTTTGCTAGGGACTAGCAAAGATAAGCATGGGGATATGATAAAATGCTTATTTATAATAGTTCCTAAGCCTATCATTGCATTCCATAAGTATAAATAGCGCATAACATACATTACATTATATTTAGGATAATTTGTGTATATTGTATAGTAATTCTGACATTTTATGGCCAAGAGGCAATGAGACATCTTTACAGGCTTTAAATGAAGAATCCAACCATACGGATGGATCTGGAGTGACGATCGTAGTCCGACAACGTAGAAATCACCCGAATTTGAGCACTGTGGCATCCTCTACGAGCAAGGAAAGGTGGATAGTCTAGATGGTGCCACGTGGCACCATCTAGAGCACAAAAGGTTGCCCAGCATCCTTCCAAAGGCCATCCAACAAGCAATCTTAGGCGTTGGATGCAAATCCAACGGCTAAGAGCCTTCCTCCACCACGCGCCCACAGCACATCATCTCGACACTTCGGTCAGCTAAGGCGCATCGGTTGAAGACCCAGCCTCCAAGGGAGGGCGCAAGTTCGAGACTGATGGGAACACCATCATGAGCCATAACTAGCTCAATTTGGTCTGATAAAATCAATAAAAGCTCCTACATTACCTCAGGGGGTCCTAAGTGCTTAATATTCTATTTTGAGAAGAAAAGATGAAAATAGGGTTATTTCTGTAATTTTGCCATCTTATCACAAATACAAAATAACCACAGGGTATGCCATGGGTTTATTAAAGGTCATTTAGTCATTAATGTCTAATAAGTGTGTCCATGGAGATAGAAACGGGTTTTCACACATTTTAAGAATTAATGGACATCTGAAACCCTAAAAATAGACCAGATTAATTAACTGAGGTTTTGGTCAAAATAAAATTCATCTAAACCCTCTAAGAATCATATAAAAATATTCTCTAGGGTTTGGCATCCTCGATTTGACCATCTGAACCCATTTTGACTTAAAACAGAGTCTCAGATAGATAGTTGCCCTAATTTGGGTATCTGTGCAATTTACCCAATCAAACTTGGTAAAAATATAAATTCGACTTCACCATCAGATTACTTGGATCCAAATTAGGTTTGTACCAAAATTTGAGCTCAATCAGAGATCACCTTAACCTAGTTTGCATTCCAATCTAGACAGACTCTTCTTATCACACAATGTCCCTTAACTTTTTGAATTACTTACAAATAGGTCCCTAAATTTTTCATCATTCTCACATTTAGGTCCCTTCCACCATTGGTGTGAACACACCAAGCTTTGTCAAGATTCAAACGAGGATTTCTCACTCGATTCTCAAACAAACTCTCCCAAAATTGAAAGGGATATTCCTTGATGAATTCCCTTCCAATTAAACCCAGCCATGAATCATGATTCATTCCCGATCTTCCATGCGAATGCATGGAAGATGTGGGTATCAAGCTTGCGCGAACTTTTCGAGCTTCGCAAGCCTATTTCCAAGCTTGGAGGTCCTCTTTTTTGGCCTATAAAAGGATTAGGGGCAAGAACCCTTTCTCCTTAGCAAATTTTGGTCAAAGAAAATCCTCTCTTCCCTCTCCTGTCACCTCCGCAGTTTGCTTTGGTGACCTCTCTCCGACCTGCTCCTCCATACCTCCAACCATCAAATTGGAGGTGCCACCATCTCCTTTTCTTCCTCGTGCACCTCTCCAATCAAAGGGAGGGCGATCCTCTACCTCAATCGTCGTCGCCGCTTCGCCGTCCCTACCATCTTCTCCGACTTCGGTCAGCCACAACCAGAGCCCTTTGTCTATCTCCTCTCCTAAAACCCTCTACATCTTTCTCTTTCCCTTTACTTCTCTTTCCCACACTCACAACACATGCACGACCGCCAATCACTTATCTCCCCCTCCGTCTTCTCTGCCTCCGGCAGAACTCTAGTGAGTTCGCTCGTAGTCCACTAACCACCATCCACCTCGCTGCAACTCCCAAAAGCTTCGTCGTTCCACCACGACCAAAACCTCTCTCCTATTTCATCGATCCACCCACTAAATCACTCCATCGAACTCCACCTCCTTCGCACACCTTCTCCGACTCCGTCAACCCTCCACATGCAAGCATTCACCACACAACCACCACCGACGCACTTGCCCTTGCACGACGACCCTTTTGAGCTTATCTGACAAGGATAAGAGGCCGTGCTTTCCTTTTCAAGTGTTCGTCAAACATCCACTGCCGTGACCTTCTTCAATCGCGGCCATCTTGCTCGTGCTATGTTCTTCCTTGCTTCCACTCCCAGGTGAAGTAGCTTCGCTCCAGGTGTATGCTCAGGTCCTCAATTGGAGAAGCCAGCCGCCCTTTCATCCTCAATTCAGAAACTTCCTTATTTGCAGCTACAGGAAGAAGGGTATGGGACATAGTCCTACGTCGTAAACTTCAGAAGTCTCCACGTGGGTTATATTATTTTTGTGAAGAGAGCTCTTCACCTCAGTAAGCACGAGGGTGAGGCCCTCCCATGCATGTGCATACACACGCCCTCACCCGCACTCACACCTCACGGGTCTGGGCCTTGGTCCGTTTACCCAGTTACCCGGGTCTGATTTGGTTTGCGCAATCCTGAGAGATAAAGAAAGAATGAATGAAGAGAAAGAGAGAGAGATAGAGAGAGGAGGGGGGATTGCCCTCTATTTCTCTCTACAGTTAGTGAAATTTGAGAGGCCTTCGCCTCTGTTGGTGTTGTGATATGCTTGTGCCTTTCCTCTGAGGCCTGAAGGAAAAGGAGAGGCCTTTGCCTCTGTTGGTCGTTCTGAATCACTATTGCATTAATGAGACAATTAAGTTGATGTGGAAATTGTGTGGTTCATACTGTAGAATTATTTGAGTATATTGTTAATAGGGTAAATTGGTGATTTAAATCACCATTTTTTCCCTAACCTTTTTGCTACATTGATTCTGACTCTTCCATTTATATCAGTTGTGCCTAACAGTTTCTATTACATTGCTATATTGTGCTTAGAATTGCAATCTTCAGTACTAAATTGCTTATTGCTCCTTGCGTTCGATCTCGGACTTTTTTGAGTTATAAATTCAAGTGTTTAATGCAATCTTGTCCTATACTATAATTCATTCTTAAACACCAACAATTTCACATTAATATTTTGGCACTGTTGCCAAGGAGCAACGCATAGTTTGATATCTAGATTGCGATTTCTAATTTGATACTAACTTGCTCTATCTCTTTTGTTGTGATATGTGAAGGGGATTTAACCAAGGACAAGATCAACCTCACAATAGCCACTCCAGGGGCAGGTAATCTCATTTTACATCCTCATTAAGCCCCTGATTATGAAAAGCTAAAAGAAAAATCAATTAGAACCAACTTGCATTCTATATTTCAATATAATCACAACAAGTTGCCTAATTTGATTCACTTTTAGAAATATCCCAAACCTGATTTCTACACCTAGGGCTACCACTTTCTTGATTGAGCACTAGGTGCCAAATTTGGAATTAATTGATTGACCAATTAAGAGACAATTAAGGTTTCCATTCTAGGATTTAGACACACTTGCTTAAAACAGGAATCAATTCCCAAACTATGTGTGTCCTAAGCCTTGATTGAACTTACCTAAGAAGCAAACTCTAAGAATCAAGCTCTAAATCTCACTTGAATCCTAAAAGCGGGACCTAATAAGAAAGGACAAATCAAGTGAAATTGACCCACCTTGCAGGGTCAACCAATCTTCAAATTAGGTCGCCACTCACAAAAACATCTTAAAGGTCAAGTGAAATCCTAAGCACCCACGCTGTAAACTTAAAATTAGTAGACTTAAGAGGTCAAGTTATCCATTCTAGTCTACCTGGACCCTCAGTGACAAGGAAGGTCGGGTGAGGGAAACCCTGTAACCCGTGGGGATGCTCTACTGAGTAGGGGTCTTTGCGGAACTCTCCTTTCCTGGCTGCTCAGGTAATTCTCTGGTGGACAACTTTCTGATCTAAGGGTATCATCCGCCTCGAACCTCTATAGTCATCCAAAGATATTTGGGTGTCTTGATTGGGTCCATCACACCTTCTATCCCATGTTTGGGAGGAGGTCCCTAAGACCACCCTTGAGACCTCCATTAGCTATTCACTCTCGTTGAGGCCAAGCCTCGACTTCCCTATTAGTAAAACCACTCGACCATATTGACATATCTTCTTATTCATCTAAGCCTAGTTCTCCTTCATCCATACTCATGGAACAACCAACAGAAGAAGAAATCTCCAGAATTAGCTTCCGTGCCTCAACGATCTATTCCAGGCCTTTATGAATCCACCGCAACATCCTATGATGCAAGATCATTACAATCCCACTACGGTGGCGATCGAACCTTGAGTCCAAATCCCGGTTGGAGGTCCTGATAGTGAACTCAAGCCCAACATGATTCATGCTATTCCTAAATTTCACGAGCTTAATTCCGAAGATCCCTTGCAGCATATCTAACAACTCAAGCATCTAGCCTAGACCTTCGGGTCAGAAGCTCAAAATCGGGATATCTTGCTCATGAAAATGTTCTTATCTCTCGTGGACAAGGCCACTCACTGGTACCAAACCCTAACTCATCCAATCAACACATGGGCTGAACTACAATCTGAGTTTCTGAAAAAATTCTTCCCTGTTGGTCAGACAAATGCTCTGCGGCACCAGATCACACATTTCACGCAATAAGCTGGAGAACCGCTCATGAGGCATGGGATCGCTTTCTGGATCTCATGCGAAAGTGCCCCTACCACGGAGTTCCTAAATGGGAACAAGTCCAGTTTTTTTACTAGGGACTCCGTGCGAATATTCGACTATTTGTCAATGCGACCTGTGGAGGAAACATCATGGGTCAACGTGAAGACACCGTGTGGGAGATTCTCGAGAACATGTGCAAGAACTCAATCAATAATGAATCCATGGGCATGTTCAACCAGATGGATACCCATGCATTGACGAATCCACGAGGAGCACATGAGACGCAGGGCCTATCCTCTTCCGTCGACTTGGAGTTAATGGCCAGTCACCTGGACATGGTCTTGATCATTGAGAAGAAGGTGGATAAGCTGACTCGACATCTGCAGCGAGCCACCTCTACGCAAAACCCATTCACACAACCACCCTTTGAGTGGGAGGCTGTGCATAACATCTACCACCGATCTTCTCAGGGGATGGATCCATACCCACATCCATCTGATCTAGGGTTCGGAGGAAGCTCCGGATCTGCTTACTCTAGTTGGGGGAACTTTGAACCCTTGTATTCTAATTTCTCCGAGGTTCCGTAGACCTGTGAGCACCTCAACGCCATCCAAAATGATCCTTTCTCAAACACCTACAACCCTAGATGGCATAATCATCTTAATTTCACATGGTCAGGGAACAATCAAAATCAGAGACCTCAATATCAGCCCCGACCACAAGTTTCTCGTCCATATCAATCGCCTCAGCCTTGGCTCAACCTGACTTACCAAACCGGGCCAACTCGAGAAGATCAAATGACTCTTATCCTTCAGACTTTGGTTGACATTCAGAAGACGAATGTGGCTATGCAAAAACAACACAAAAATGAGATCACATAGGTTTGTAATCAACTCGCCCAGATGGCAAAACGTCGCCAACCTGGTGCACTCCCTTCGCAACCTCTGCCTAATCCGAATAACATGCCGAACAAGAGGCGTGTTATGAACCCGACTCAAGGCTAGGCTCACTGATATAGACACATCTATTTAGGTTAAAATGCCTAATCATGCATGTTCCTAGGCTTAGATTTGCATTTCAAGTTATAAATATTGCATAGCATGCATCATTTTGCATTTAGAGTAGTTGTATATATTTTAGGTTAATTAGGTCTTTTCTATGATCATGAGAGAAGAGTATTTATTTCAGGGCCTCAGTTGAACAATCGGACCATATGGATCTGATCAGGATGACGATTGGAGTCTAACGCCTCTGAAATCATCTAGATTGGAGTCCTGTAGCATCATATGAAGTCCGAGGAAGATCAACGGCTAGGAGGGCAATGCGACATCCTTATGGACTTCGAATGAAAAATCCAACCGTACGGATGGGTCCGGAGCGACAATCGCAATTCAACAACGCGGGAATCATCTTGATCTGAGCACCGTGGCACCCTCTGCAACAAACAAAAGGTGGAAAACCCAGATGGTGCCTTCCAGGTTGCCCAACACTGGCCAACAGAAACTGGAAGGCACCCTCATCATCTTCATCATCAATTCTCAGCCATTGGATCTTGATCCAACGGCTAAGGACTCTCCTCCACCACACTCCTTAAGACATCCGCGCGACCATCTGGACGACTTGGTGCAATGGTGGAGGCGTGGGCTTTCAATGGAGGGGTACGGGTTCGAATCCCCGTAGCCCCCCTAATTAGCCAATTGAGCGCATAGCAGCGCAAGCACAACACAGCGTGCGGAGGCATGCATGTGCAAACGCAGCATAGCACGCAGGGCAGCATCGTGCGGCTCCAGCAAGCGAGCATGCATGTGACAAGGAGCATGCAATGCACGTGCCATCTGGGCGTGAGCAGCGGGGACACGAACTTCAATGATAGTTGGGTAGATCTTCAGCGACGATTACACTATCACTAATTTCCCATGGATGATTTTGTCTCTCCTCCTCCACTATAAAAGGACCTACCCCCCCTCCATTCCAAAGCATCTCTTCCTTTCTTCCTCTCACCACCTCTAAGGCTCTAGAGAGAGCTTGTCCCAAGCCCTGGATGCTCCTCTAGAGTAGAAAAGAAAATAGTTTTCTCACCTCTCATCCCCATTCATGGAGTATCCCGTGGCCATCCTCTCATTGCCCTTCGGGAAGAATATCCTCGTCGCGACGCCGTCCTGTCCCATCCTCCATCCTCTAGCTACATCCTCCTTCGTCTTGCTCCTCACCACCTTCCTCCAAGCGACGTCTGAGTGAGTCATCCTCTGAGCAACCATTCAGGGGGATTCTCTCACCTCTTTTTATCTTTATTGCTTTCGTAGTGTAATCTTTATTGCTTTCGTCGTTGTAAAAAAAATTTGATTAGAAATCCATGATTGTTTCTCTCTCTTATATTTTCGCAAGTAGATTAGCAAGATAAAATTTCATCGACCTAATCTCTTGCTTGATAAAAAATACCAAAAAAATTAGAAAAGATAAAAACAACAAAAAGAAATAAAAGAGAAATGCAGATTTTCAAAACCAAACATTCGCCTCCCCATGTTCGACTCGGGACTCACTTTTCAAGTTTCGGTAATAAATTTTATCTGATAGACGCGTTTTGCGAGCTACAATGACGGGTCCTCCAAACCCTAATTTTTACCACGTGAAACACTCTCAATCACTCACTATGTCTATTAGGCCCCTTTTCCTCCATCACCCAACGGGATGAAGGCTTCGACATCATACGCAGGTTATCAGTAGCAACCACCTCTTTTTCCTACCCCAACCCAAAACCAGGCAAGACTAAATTCCGTTACCACCCATAGTGGCAAAACAACTCAAGGCCCACTTTACCCGAGCCACTCTCAGCCTGGTAGTTCAAACCCAAACCCCAGGTTGGTCATCCAGGATACCCCTGTCCCAGATCAAGAACCTGGACCAATTCTAGAGGAACCTGTAGAGGTTCCATTTTCGAAGGCCTTGACCAAAGGAAAGAGGAAACCCAAACCTGTGGCTCTCGAGGAGGACTTGGTCAAGCTCTTTGAGTAGGTCCAAATAAACATCCTGTTGATGGATGCAATTCGCCATGTACTGGCTTATGCGAGATTTATGAAGGATGTATGTACACCTAAGCGTAAGCCGCGAACCAAAGGTAGGAATCCAATCGTACTGTTGGAGCAAGCCAGCTCCATCATTTTGAGCAGATTCCCGTCTAAGGCAAAAGACCCTGGTACCCCTCTGATTTCACACAAAATCAGTGATTTAGAATTCGACTGAGCCCTTTTAGACTTAGGACTTCCATCAATTTGATCCCTACGTCCCTACTAGATCATTTCGAGGAGACTGAGCTAAAATCGACTGAGGTGACTTTGCAGTTAGTTGACCGATCAATCAAGTCACCTAGAGGAGTTCTCGAGGATGTTCTGGTTTGGATCTGCGATTTCTACTTTCCTATGGACTTCATTGTATTAGATATGGAGACTTCTGAGAATACGAAGAATACACCGATTATATTAAGTAGACCAATCTTAGCAATAGCTAGGGTGAACATTAATTGCGAAGAGGGCTAGATTGAATTGAAATTCAAGAACAAGACACTAAAAACTGATATATTTAAGTCCCAGAAAGGAATTAACTGTGGGGTAGTGGAACAAGTATGCAACATCAATTCTGTGGTTGAGGACATATTTCTCGAGGATGACCCGATTATTCTTGATCCTTAGCCCCAAGCAGATCATACCCAGCAAATAGAGGAGCCTAGCACCGATCTAGACCCACATACAGCTCTCACCTTTTCTTCTGAGGCCCATCCTGACCCACCTGGTACTGCTGGTAATCCCATTATGGAATTGAAGCCTCTTTCCAATCATCTAAAATATGTCTTTTTGGGTTCTGATCAGACATTTCCTGTGATTACAATTCCCACCTTACCTCTGATCAGGAAACACGTTTGATTTCTCTCCTCCAGCAACATCGGAGAGCCATTGGTTGGACTCTCGATGATCTAACTGGCATTAGCCCTTCATATTGCACACACCGCATTTATACCGAAGAGGGTGCACGACCATCCCATGAAATGCAGAGACGTCTAAATCCTAATCTGCAGGAGATCATGAAAAAGGAGATCATCAAGTGGTTAGATGCAGGGATCATCTACCTGATCTCCGACAGTCAATGGGTGAGTCCAATCCAGGTTGTGCCTAAGAAACTAGGACTCACCATGATCACAACTGATACCAGAGAAACCATACCAACCCGTATAGCAAACTCGTGGAGAGTCTGCATTGATTATAGAAGACTGAATGCCTCCACGAAGAAGGATCATTTCCCAGTTCCGTTCATTAATCAGATACTCGAGAAACTAGCAGAAAATCATTTCTTCTGCATTTTGGATAGGTACTCCGGTTATAACCAAGTGGCAATCCATCCTGAGGACCAAGAAAATACCACCTTCACCTGCCCCTATGGGACATACGCATTCCCTAAGATGCCTTTCGATCTCTACAATGCACCCGCTACCTTCCAGTGGTGCATGCTTCCCATATTCTCAGATATGGTAGGTGAATACCTTGAAGTCTTCATGGATGACTTCTTGGTATTTGGGGAATCTTTTGATGATTGCCTCCTACACTTCATTCAAATCCTCAAGCATTGTATCGATGTGAATTTGGTTCTTTCATAGGAAAAGAGCCACTTCATGGTACCTGAGGGAATTATCCTAGGTCACCTCGTCTCTGAAAAAGGCATCCAGGTTGATCGAGCCAAGGTTAATTTGATTTTCAAACTACCCATCCTAGCTCGATCAAGGACATCTGCTCTTTTCTACGGCACGTCAGTTTTTACCATTATTTCATTCTTGATTTCTCGAAAATAGCGTGCCCCCTAACTATTCTTCTCTCAAAGGATGTACCTTTCAAGATCACCTATGAATGCACTCACGCATTTGAAAGCCTACGTAATCGAGTTACTTAAGCACCAATCCTACAATCCCCTGACTGGTCTCTACCCTTTGAGATCATGTGTGATGCATCTGACTACGTAGTGGGGGCGATGCTTGGGCAGAAAGTTGATGGGAAACTTGTGGTCATCTACTACGCCAGCAAGATGCTGGACAAGGCTTAGCGTAACTACATGGTTACTGAGAAAGAGCTGTTGGCAGTAGTATTTGGCCTGGAGAAATTTAGATCTTATCTTTTGGGTTCTCTTGTCATCATTTACTCAGATCACACCGCTGTGAGGTACTTACGAAGAAGGACGTAAAACCTCGATTAATCCTTTGGATCTTGTTGTTGCAAGAATTTGATCTCGAGATTTGTTACAAAGCGGGAAAACAGAATGTGGTAGCTGACCATTTTTCCCATCTTCCTTCTTCAATCATCGACCATTCTGGTCCAATCACCGAGCATTTTCTGAATGAACATTTACTAGCCATTCACGATCTCCCTTGGTTTGCTGATAAAGTAAACTACTTGGTTATGGGGAAAGTCCCGCAGATTAGATGACTTCCAGGCGGGATAAGTTGATTTTCGAGGTCAAGTACTATATATGGGAGGAACCATATCTCTTCCACATGGGCAATGATCAGGTGATCTGGAGATGCATTCCTGATGATGAGGTTAATGACGTGATCTCATTCTGTCACGACCAGGCCTGCGGTGGCCATTTCTCTAGGCGTAAAACCGCAACGAAAATCCTCCAATGTGGGTTCTTCTGGCCCACGATGTTCAAAGATGCACAAACATATTGTAGGGCATGCACTCGTTGTTAGACCCTCAGAGCATGGGTCCGCGGGATATGATGCCCTTGAACCTGATAATTGTGTGCGAAATGTTTGACATATGGGGAATCGATTTCATGGGATCCTTTCCCGGATCTAACGGCTTCGAATACATCTTGCTCGCTATTGATTACGTCTCTAAATGGATCAAAGCTGTCCCCACAAGAACTAGCGATCATAAAGTTGTTCTCCGATTCATCCAGGAGAACATCTTTTCCAGATTTGGGGTTCCTAAGGCCACCATCAGCGATGGTGGGTCTCATTTCAACAATGTGCACCTCTAGTCCCTGCTGAAAAAGTATGGGGTGTCACATCATATCTCGACTCATTACCATCCCCAGACTAATGGACTGAAAGAACCGTAAAATCGAGAGATCAAAAAGATCCTTCAGGTCACTGTTCGACCTAATAGGAAGGACTGGTCTACACACCCTTCGGAAGCTTTGTGGGCCTATAGGACCGCCCACAAGACCCAATTAGGCATGTCTCCCTTCAAATTAGTGTACAGAAAGGCATGTCACCTTCCGTATAGATGGAGCATATGGCCTATTGGGTAGTACAGAAATGCAATCTGGATCTAATGAAGGCTAGAATACACCACCGGTTGCAAATAAGTGAGATTGAGGAACTACGCAATGACGCGTATGAGAACTCGTGTATCTACAAAGAGTGGGTCAAAGCCTTCCATGACAGGCACATTGTGTGAAAATCTTTCCACCCTGGTTAGAAAGTCTTACTCTTTGATGCCAAGCTCAAACTCTTCCTAGGAAAACTCAGATCTAAGTGGATTGGTCCTTTCTTGGTAAGAAAAATCTTTGGAAATGGAGCCAATGAAATTAGTGAACCTAGCCATGATTCTAAACCTTTTGTTGTGAACGGTCAGAGACCCAAACAGTTCGTCGAACTCACCAACCCCAATGTGGCTGAGTTATCTTTTGATCTCCATTCTCCTGAGCTTATTGCGTCTAGCTAATGGTGTTAAACTTAGCGCTTAACGGGAGGCAACCCGTCATCTCTTTGAAAAACCCAAAATCCTTTTGACATATCTCTTCGCTGAAATCACATTTGTACTTTAGGGTTCGTCCATTAGAACAGTCGACTCCACCTCTGGTACACGTACCAGAGCTTGAAATCATCCTTAACAGTCATCCCGGCCCGTCCACCCACCCTTTGAACCTGTTCTAATGTACGATCTAAGCTGAACTTGAACCCACCTAATTTACGATGAGGATATTGCAAATCATAGGCATGGGGGTATTAAAGTGCAAAATTTCATGAAAATCAATTCACAAAAAGGGTTTCATAAAAAGAAAAGGGAGGATTAAGGAAAGAGAAGGTCCATTTAAAAGAAAAATGAGAAAAAGGATGGAGGAAAAATTGAAAAGAGAAAAAGGTGCAAAAATATAAAGAAAGAAATTGAGCCCCTTCAAAGTAATATGGAGCTTACCTAACTTCTAGGTTGGATCGAATGATGAATTAAGACCTGGAAGGCTAAAACTTAAGGGATTAGTGGCAAATACCGACCTTAGGCCTCGTGGATCTGATTGGATTTAAACACTCATGTACTTGTCAAGATCCGGATTAGTCCTCAAGTGGTTGGGGGAAATGCAAAGCTTGTGTATTAGGTCTAAGGCTTAGGGAGTACTCGGCCTCATTAATTAACCTCTAGTTTGCGGGACTCGGTAACTTAAGCACCCAAAAATCACACAGTCTGGTTTAGTGCACTTAAATCTGAAATTCTGCCAAAAGCATTTATGCTGTTCTGAAAATAGTCCTAAGATCTAGATTAGGAGCAGCTCGAAAACACAAGTTGATTTGGACGAGTTCCTGATGCAAAGAGGTGGGAAATTCCCCTCGAAGATGCATAATAATATACCATCTCCTCGGTGCTTGTCTCCTAAGATATCTAAATATCCTACTGGGGGCATGTAAGCACCTTATGCTAGTTCAGATGCCATGGGCGGCATTATCATGAAATGTCGATTGCTAGGGTCTGGATTTAGCTTCAGAACGTCATGGGCGGCACGATCTCGAAGTGTCGAAAGCCAGGGTTCTGGGAGTTGCCATGGGTGGTGCTATCTCGAAGCATCGATTGCCAGGGACCCTACGAGGATTGATGGTGGAGACTAGGAATCCGATACAGAACGTGTTTAGGGCTAATCCAAGAATGGATCTAAGGAAAAATATAATGAAAAGAAAAAGAGAGAGAAAAGCTCTCCACAAATGAAAATTCTTCCATCTCTCTTACAAAAATGCGCTGGCAAACTGAACCTGGAGTAACCATGTTAAAAGCACGAGTGCTTTAACCGCTAGGTCCAACAAACCTTTGGTTAGTTCCTGCGGGCCTTAAAACCTTCGCGGCAGACTGAGGCAAAAGCTAGTCAGGTCTGGATCTGGGCTGGTACTTAAGTACCTCTAGGCCTATTGTTGGTATTAAGATCTTATTCCTAGAGATGCAGCTTAGTAGGGCATCCTAACGGTTGCATCCGACCTAGATATCTAGTTTGATACATAAAGATTTGCTAAGGGACTAGCAAAAGCTAGACATGGGGTATGATGGGAACTCCATCACGAGCCATAACTAGCTCAATTTTATTTGATAAAATCAATAAAAGTTCCTAGATAACCTTAAGGGGTCCTAAGTACTTGATATTCTATTTTAAGAAGAAAAGATGAAATAGGGTTATTTATGCAATTTTACCATCTTATCACAAATACAAAATAACCACGGGGTATGCCAGGGGTTTATTAAAGGTCATTTAGTCATTAATTTCTGATAAGTGGGTCCATGGAGACAGAAACGGGTTTTCACGCATTTCAAGAATTAATGGACATCTGAAACCCTAAAAACAGACCCGCTTAATTAACTGAGGTTCTGGTCAGAATAAAATTCATCTAAATTATCTAAAAATCATATAAAAATATTCTCTAGGGTTTGGCATCCTTGATTTGACCATCTGAACCCATTTTGACCTAAAATAGAGTCTTAGATAGACAATTGCCCTAATTGGGTCTCTATGCAATTTACCTAGTCAAAATTGGTCAAAACCTAAATCCGACTTCACCATCAGATTCCTTGGGTCCAAATTAGGTTTGTACCAAATTTTAGGCCCAATCAGAGATCACCTTTACCTAGTTTGCATTCTAGTCTAAACAGTCTCTTCTTATCAGACAATGGCCCCTAACATTTTGAATTACTTACAAATAGGTCCCTAACTTTTTCATCATCTTCACATTTAGGTCCTTCTTCCATTGGTGTGAACACACCAAGCTCTATCAAGATTCGAACGAGGATTTCTCGCTCGATTCTCAATTAAACTCTCCAAAAATTGGAAGGGATGTTCCTTGAGGAATTCCCTTCCAATTAAACCCAGCCATGAATCATGATTCATTCCCAATCTTCCATGCGAACACATGGAAGATGTGGGTATCAAGTTTGCATGAACTTTTCAAGCTTCACAAGCCTATTTCCAAGCTTGGAGCTCCTCTATTTTGGCCTATAAAAGGATCAGGGGCAAGAACCCTTACTCAGCAAATTTTGGTCAGAGAAAACCCTCTCTCTTCCCTCTTTGGCCACTTCCGCAGTTTGCTCTAGCAACACCTCTCCAACCTGCTCCTCCGCACGTCCAACCATCAAATTGGAGGTGCCACCATCTTCCTTTCTTCCTCGCGCACCTCTTCGGTCAAAGGGAGTGTGTTCCTCTGCCTCAATCGTCGTCGTCGCTTCGCCGTCCCTACCATCTTCTCTGGCTCTGATCAACCACAACCGGAGCCCTCCGCTTATCTCCTCCTCTCCTAAGACCCTCTACATCTTTCTCTTTCCCTCTACTTCTCTTTCCCACACTCACAACACACGCATGACTACCAATCACTTATCTCCCCCTCCGTCTTCTCCACCTCCGGCAGAACTCCAGCGAGTTCGCTCGCAGTCCATAGACCACCATCCCCCTCGCCGCAACTCCCAAAAGCTTCGTCATTCCACCATGACCAAAATCCCTTTCTTATTTCGCTGATCCACCCACTAAATCGCTCCTCCGAACTCCACCTCCTTCGCACCTTCTCTGACTCCATCAGCCCTCCACATGCATGCATTCACCATACAACCACTACCGATGCACTTGCCCTCGCTCGACAACCCTTCTGAGCTTATCTGACAAGGCTGAGAGGCCATGATTTTTTTTTAGGTGTTCATCGAACATCTGCTGCCACGACTGATAACACTACATTTTGGGGTAATAGTTCTGTCAATTGGGGTTTATCCTAAGGGTAACATGCACAAATAACACATCATAAATGGGCATGGGAGAATGACATGCATTGTACATTGAGATTGATTATTAAACAGTATCAATGGCCATTTCTATAAGTTCATGTCAAAACAGGCCTCAAATGAGCAATCAGACTGCACGGATGGATTCAGAACAACGAACGGAGTTCAACAGACTCAAAATCGACCAAATTTAGCATCCGGATCTCCCGCAACTTGCCCGAGAAGTTCTGACCATTGATCGGATGATCAACGGTCCACAGTGCTCCACGTGACACCCAATCGTCGCCTCCAAGCCACCACCCCACCTCTCCCATCACCACAGGACGAATCTCGGTCATCGATCTTCAATCGAACGGCTCTCACAGCTCCCTACGCCAGCATGCCCCGCCTCCTCTCTGCGACCATCCAATTTTGTAGCTCAGCGGGTCGTGCTTTGTCTGCAAAGGCAATGGTGGGTGTTCAAAACCCCGCACACTGCCAAATCATTTCTCACGTGGGCGTGGCCGCTTAAGGTCGTGGATCCACGCGTGAAGGGCGACAATCACGCCATGCGACACTCCCTCGAACGCAGATGCCAGGCACGCGTGATGACGCACGCGATCCGCGCCAGCGCTCCATGCGAAAGCTCAGCTGTCCGATCTTCGATCGAATGGCCTACAACGTGCACACACGGATCATGCGTGAAGAAGAACGGGCGCACGTGTGCGACCAGTGGGTAGGGGGCTACACCGACGCTTTTAGCATGGATTTAGCGACGTCCTGGACGTCACTAAAGGCCATACTTCCTATATAAACCCCTTCCAACCATCCATGTAAAGCATTGAATACCCTTAGCAAGTGTTGTATCTTCCTCCTAGCTTCCCTTAGCATCTCTTGTAATCAATGGAGTTGACGAGCCACCGATGGAGCCTTCGTCCACCGCATGGCCACTTCGCCATCTCCCCTCTCTCTCTTTCTCTCCCTTTACTCTAGCTTTACTATCCTTTGGTTTAAGCATTTAGCTATTGTTATATTTGTAAAACTTAAAGTTGCATGATTAAATGGCAATGTTCCTTCTCTAGCTATTGTCTCTCTTTTTCATGAGTTTTTCTTGACCTTGTATTGCTTGAATGTTGCGATAAAAAGAATTCTAACCCTACTCTCTCTCTCTCTTTTCTCCCACGTTTTCCTGAAAGCAAAAACCTGTCATTTCTGTGACACTAAGTGATAAGAAAAATCTGATTTTCACGCCTCCCTGAGTTCGACACTCGAACTCACATCCATTTCTTCATTTAAAACCGACGTTGCGAACATAAACTACAACGATCCTTTTAAACAAACGCGTCTGTAACACGTCAGTTTTTGGCGTCGTTGCCGGGGAGGCAACAGATTTATTTTTCCACTTCCATTTTGCATCCATGCTCACATCATCTAACGCATTTTCTCCGTCTACTTGATGGTTGCAGGAACTCGACGCTTGGATAGCGAAGTAGTGCAACTCATGATGGTGGAGATGGAGTAAGCACAGCAAGGACCGATTGTGAGTAGTTCTTTACCCGTGGTTATTTGCTTGCCTAAAAAAAATCTAAAAAAATTTTAAAATCAATAAAAATTGACGTAGTGAATGATTGTATGATCCACATCCTCAATGCATCACCCAACAAAAAAAATATACACTCTAACATTCTTAATGACCTAATCTTTTTGGAGTGTTTTTCTTTCTTTTTGAGTGGTGTTTACGAAGCTACCGTGAATTGACATGGGCCGTACCACTCACCCTTAAAATCAACTCATCTGGTAAAAATTGCATGAACACTAGGATGAGCACCTTATGGTTTTAGAGCCTCTTCACATTAAAGGAAATGTACTCTCACCAATTGTGTGCAAAACTTGGCTTGCGCACTTGAAACTTGCCTGAAAACATTAAGACACGTCAACCCTAAAAGGCACAAAAGTAAAGACAAACATTAAACGATACCACATCTTAAAATCCTTGCTTGAAAATCATGTTTTGATAGGAGCACACACACTGGAATTGGAGAACTAAGAGGCACCACCCCAATCAACACCTCATCACATAACCCAATCCCAGGCACTGTCCTAGCCCCATTAAAATATAGTAGACGTGCCCTAGGCAGGACTGGGTCAAGTCTCAAGAGGCATGGTTTTGTTCGCTGGGCACTTGACTTTCATTCCCTTGGTAGAATCTGGTGACTAGGCTACGAGGAGGTGTCAAATGACCGCGGTTGTGGGGTCTACGGAACCGGCGGCGCAAGCCAAAGGAAAAACCTTCCCTACAATCCCCTCGTAATCAACCTGGCCAGATTAGCTTTGGGAAGGGAAATCCCGTGCTTACGGACTTCATCGCTTTTTTGGAGATTTCTAGATCCCCTAAGGAATACACTATAAGGACTAGGCTTGCTTACTTGGTTGTGCACACATACTTCTCTCATCTGTCGCTCTCCGCATCCCCTCTTGTTCTTCTCTAGTGTATGCACGGGAGACGATCACTTCATCCTGAGTTGTTTGTTTTGGAACGGGAATCTAGGAGACCTGATCTTGCTAGAGACATGGCTGAACCTAGAGTAGATGAGGTTGAGGATCAACCCCTACCAGACACGATGGACATCATCTAGGCCTAGATCAATGCAAACCATTGGCTTCAGTAGCAACATATCCACACTATCATGCAAGCCATACACCAGTTGCAAAACCCACAGGGGCAACCACCACCACCTTTCCAGGGCCCGCAAGGACAACCACTACTTGATCCACCACCATTCCAAGACCTACCTAGGCCCCCCTGTGACTTCTACAATCCTTCGGCTGTTCAAATCGAACCACACCTTAGGATCTCTGAAGGGGGAGATGATTTTGACCTGAAACCGAACGTCATGAGTCTAATTCAGAGCCACTTCCATGGAAGCTCAAATGAGGACCCCTTCCAGCACCTAGAGGATCTTGACCGGATTACTCGGACTGTAAAACCTAGGAACATCAGCTTATACATTGTTTTGATTAAGATGTTCCCCTTCTAGCTAAGAGACAAAGCGTCTCACTAGCTTAGAACCCTAGGAAGACCCATCACCACTTGGGAAGAACTGAGGCATGCATTCTTAAAGAAATTCTTCCCCATAGGAAAAACCAATGCCCTTAGAAGAGCCATTACCACTTTTACACTCCAAGGTGGGGAATAGTTCCATGAGGCGTGGGAGAGATTTAATGAACTATTGAGGAAATGCCCACACTACGAAGTACCAAGGTGGCAATCGGCTCAGATCTTCTACCATGGGCTGGACAGCAACCTTCGGAACTTCGTCGATGCCTCATGCGGTGGAAACTTCCTGAAAAAAGATGAGGAGAGCACGTTTGAGCTCTTCGAGTCTATGATCAAAAATTCGCTCAACAATGTCTCCATGACCTAGTTTAGTCGATCCAGTCAACACCATGGTGGGATCTATGAGGTACAAGCAAATTCTGGAATGGTTGACATGGATATCATTGCTAAGAAATTAGATCGAGTGAATTAGTAGATAAAAAGATAGATAAACTACTGAACCATACCAGGAACCCACTACAGACCCTCTCCCTAGCAAAGGGAGCTCACAATGTTGACTTGATCTAGCCACTAAGCCAAATGAACCTGGAACAACCCCTAACCACGTTCCAGGGAGGGACCTTTGCTCCCTCAACCCTTGATTACTCTCTTCCCTCCCCCTCGATATCTTCTATCTTTGAAGATGTACATGCTATCCAAGGTTATTCCAAACCTAACCCTTTCTCCAACACTTACAACAGCGTCTGGCGTAATCACCCAAACTTTGCTTGGACAAACCAGAAACCACCTCAATTTCAGAACTAGCCTAGGCCAAACCTGTCCCCTATCAGCAAGGACCACCAGTTAGACCCCCCTATAATCCGAATAGGGCAGCCCCTCCCCCACAAAACCAAATGGACACCCTGATAAAAATGATGGCTGAAATGAACCAAAAACACCAGGAGGAAATGGCTTTAGTGAAGGGACAGTTAAGCCAGCTATTGGACTGTAAGCACAAGTATCCTTGTGTTCACGAGGCTAGATCGTGGTTTTAAAGAGATGTTACGTTGTAGTATAGATGAAATTGCCTCGAAAACAAATAAGACTTTATTACTCGAAAACATAAGTATCCGAGGTCAAACACAAGGAGTAAAAGGAATTTATTCACTAATCTCAATAATGTAATTGAACACCTAGAGTTACTCAAAACCTAATTCAGAGTACATATGCAAGAGTTTATGAATATTAAAATGTAGCAAAATAGATAAATTGGACGTCTGATTCTATAATCAGACATCTTAAACGATGGCTCTTATTTCCTTCTTTCTGCTTTCTCTTCTTTCTTTTCTTCTTCTTCTTTCTTTCTTTCTTTATATGACTTTCCTCTTCCTTAGCTCTTCTATTCTTCTCTGACTTTGGCTATCTGCAGCTCCTTTCTTTGGCCTTCTAGCCTTGCCTTACTTCTTTCTCTTTCTTCTCTTGCACAGTGCCTTTCTCCTTCTTCCTCTGCAGTCTTCTTCTTTCTTCTTCTTCTACTCTCTTTGATTTCTTTCTTTCTTCTTTCTTCTTCAGTCTCACCTCTGCTACAGTGCTCCTCCTTCCCTTGTCTTCTGCCTTCTTTTTCCTTCCTTGGCTTCTGCCTTTCTTCTTCTTCCTTTTCCTTCCTTCTTCTCCCTTTGCTACGGCTAAGTCCTTCCTTTTCCTTCATCTCTTCTTTCCTTCCTTCCTTCCTTCGTTTTCCTTAGCTTCCCTGTCTTCTTTCCCTTCTTCAGCTTTTACCTTTAGCCACACCTTCTTCTTCCTTTTCCTTCCTTACTGCGGCCAAGTCCTTCCTTCCCTTCTTCACTTCTTCCTTGCACACACTGAAGAGAAAAACCTATCCCCTACCCTCCCCCATGTCTCTCTCTCTCTATTTCTCTCTTAGGTATGCTCTCCCAGAGCTGGGTAATCGGGTCGGGTTTCGCATGCCCGAGTCTAGGTGCACCGACGTGGTGTAGTGCATAAGGAGTGTGTGGGATAATCGGGTCAGTCAGCCAGATCCGCGAGGCAAAGGTCGCGGATGAGGCGTGCATGTGGGCGAGGGACCTCACCCCATGTCGTTTGGAGGCAACCAACAGAAAGAACAAATTCAACTTATACTACGCACCACGCTCTTGCATTTACTAGGTGGGACTAAATGTCCCACCAGCTTCTGTGCTTGCACCCACAGAAAACCTTCTTCAATTGCTACTGAAAGGTCACTCGCCAAGCCAATTGCCTGGCTATATGAGTTCGCAAAACCAATGCGCTTCACCTGGGACCCTTATGCCTGGGGCACGTGACCTGGAGCGCTGCTGCAAGCTCCTTGCTCCGTGCATCAATGGCGGAATGGGAGCCTAACCTAAAACACACAAGTACGGCCTTGCGGCTCCATTAAAACACCTAAGGAGCTTCGCCGTGTCTTGGCGAAGGTGAGATGGTGGGTGGCAGGCCATGGGGTGGCCTAGGCGTGCATGCCTAGGTCACCCTGTGGCCGTGCTTATGGGTTAGGTCGGGGGGCATTTAGGGAGGTGTTGGCGGTCAATGGATGGGTGGAAGGTGATCAGTGGACGATGGCGGAGGTGGTGAGGTGTCTGGAGAGGCGTGTGGAGGTGCGGAGCGGTGGAAGCACCTCGCCAGTGGGCGGCCAGAGATGGAGAAGATGGAGGTGGACAGTGGCTGCAAGGGGTCGAAAGTGGAAATAGAAAGAGGGGAATTGAAGAGGGGATAGAGAGGAGTAATTCTAACCTAGCTAAGTGGACGAAGGGGGTGAGGACGCGACTGGCTGTACCTGCTGCTGCCGGAGAAGATGATGTCCAAGGGAGGGGTGACGGCGACGACGATGGGGCAAGAGGCACGTGAGAGAGTGTTGCACGACGTGGAGGAAGGTGGAGAAGGTGGCTCTGCCACTGGTAGTGTGGCAGAGCGACAAGAAAGAGGAGGAGGGCTCGCCGGAGCTTGCTGGATTACTGACCGGAGGAGACGAAATTGGGGTGATTCTCTAGCCAAGTCGAGCTAAATAGACGCGATCGGAGTTGAGGATCCTTTTATAGGCACTGGCAGGGTCTCTTGTGCTTGGAAGACAAGCTTCCAAGTGTGATAGTCCACACTGGAGAAGGAATCAGTTGGATATCCAAATCTCTCGAGCTTTCGCATGAGAGATTGGGTGCAAATCAGATCTTGTGATTGCGCTCAGATGGAAGGAAATTCCTCAGAGAATCTCCCTTCCAAATCTGGGAGGAGATCTCTGAGGAATCAGGGAGTAATCCCCCTCCATTCCTCGTCGGAGTAGGATTTCTCCCAATTAAGAGGAAGTTAAGGGGGTCTACGCAAGAGTTTTCAAAAGTTAGGAGCCAGAATGTAATTGGGTGGACTATTTTGCAAAGTAGGTCAAGATGACCTCTCCTTAGGTCCAAATTTTGGCACAAACCTAATTTGGACCTAAGGACTCCAATGGTGAAGTTTGATTTCAGGTTTTACTACGTTTGACTGGATATTTTACACAAAAACCCAAATTAGGTCAAATAATGAGCTAGGACCCTAATTTAGGTCAAAATAGGTTTCAAAGGCCAGATTGAAGGTTCTAAGCCCTAGGGGATATTTTTCCATGAATGTTAGAGGGTTTAGTTGATTTTTATCCTGACCAGAACCTTTTTGAATTAAGTGGGTCAGTTTTAGGGTTACAGAATATCATTTAATTCTTGGATTGCACAATAACCCATTTCTGACTGAACTAACCCACTTTTTATCTTATTCAGACCATTTAACCTATGCTTTGCCTCTGAGAAATCCCATATATGTTCTGCAATGGTAAAATTACAGTTTTAACCTTTATTTAATGTTTTCTTCTCAGAACATTAATTCCTTGAATTAGGCCCTTCTCTAGGTTATGTAGGAGCTCTTATTTTCTTTCTTACGTCAAAATGAGCTAGTTAGGGCTCATGATGAGGCTCTCATCATACCCCCATGCCTAGCTTTTGCTAGTCCCCTAGTAAAATTTCAAGGTTTTAACTTATGTTCTAGACCCTGAGTTTCTGTCACCAGTTATGATAAATGCTTTTGTTTTTCTGTTGATTAGGTTTAGAATGCTAACAATAGGCCTAGAGGTACTCAAGTATCAACCAAATCCGGACCTGACCAGCTTTACCCTCGGTCTTCCGCAAAGGTTTTTAAGGCCCGCAGAAACCATCCTAGGGTTTGTTGGTCTCCGCGGTTAAAGCACTCGTGCTTGAGACATTTTTAGCCTAGGTTCAGTTTGCAGTGCATTTTTGTAAGAGAGAGACAGGAGATTTATTTGTTTAGAGAATTTTATCTCTCTTATCTTTTTATTTCTAGCTTCGGATTAGCTTCTCAACATGGTCTGTATCGAATTCCTCGTCCCCATTATCAATCCTCAAAGGTCCCTGGCAATCGATGCTTCGTGATAGCATCACCCATGGCAACCCCCAGAACCCTAGCTTTCGAGATTTTGAGATAATCCCACCCATGGAGTTTCATGGCTGAATCTAGATCCTGGCAATCGACATTTCGTGATAATGCCGCCCATGGTATCTGAACCAGCAGAGTGCTTACATGCCCCCGGTAGGATATGTAAATATCCTAAGAGACAAGCACCGAGGAGAATATATATTGTTACACATCTTCGAGGGGAATTTCTCACCTCTCCACGCTAGGAACTCATCCAAATCAACTTGTGTTAATCGGTTGCTCCTAATCTAGGCAACTTTTTCAGAACATTAAAATGCTTTTGCGTGATTTTGATAGTTATGCGCACTGAACTAGACTATGTGTGGGTTGGGGTGGTTAGGTTACCAAATCCCACAAATCGAAGGTCAGTTAACTAGGTCGAATACTCCCTAAGCCTTAAACCTAATACTTAAGCTTCGCATTTTCCCCAACCTCTTGAGGATTATCTAGATCTTAGCAGGTACTTGAATTTTTAAGCCTAAGAGTCTAGCTCAAAAGGCTTAAGATCAACGTTCCTAGTAATCTCTTTTTATGTCTCATTAGCACTTTTCCCTTATTTTTTTCTCTTTTCTTGATGGGGTCTAGAACTTTGGTTATTACCTTAATCTCTTACTAATGACTATCTCTTTTTCTTTTTCAGTTTGTGCTCCATTTTGGCATTTTGCTCTTTTTCTCCTCATCATAATGTGGCTCACAAAATTTCCTCCCTCCATTTTTTTGTTCTTTTTCATAATTTTTCAATTTTTTTGTGTTTTTGACATATGTGAATTTTTTTTTGTGAGACTCCTTCTGACTTTTTCTTAGTTCTGTATGTATGCACTTTACCACCCCCCATGCCTAAGTTTTGCAATGTCCTCATTGTAAACGGAGGGTGTGAAATAGTATTGGGTTCAAGGGCTTAGAACAGGATACATCGGGTGGGTGAATGGGTCGAGAAGGGACTAATGTGGATGATTTCAAGCTCTGGTACGTGTACCAGAAGTGGGATCAACTGTTTAAGGCTGAACTCAAGGTGCAATAGACATGGAGTACTGACAGATAATTAGATGAATCTCGAGTTTTTGGAATAACGGGTTGCCTCTCGTTAAGCGCTAAATTCAACGCCTTCAGCCAAGCGGAACATGGGATGGAGAGGGAGTGGTTAAATCAGTAGATTTTTGTAAAACAAGCACCTTGATTAAGAGCCTGGTTGGTCCAACCAAGTGCTTGTTAAGATCAACAGACTGATGATGCAGCCCGAACCCAATCAGTCTGGTGGATTGATAGATGTAGATCAACAGATGTGGAACCCACCATATGCAATGTGGCTCGGATGGATATGGAAGTGAAAACTCGGGTTTAAGCTGAGTCGAATCAGCTTGGTCAGAGTAGGGTTCCGAAAAATGATCAGTGGATGATGTGGAAACCCTACAGGGGAGATCAGAGAATGATGGAGCATGATTTTCAGTTCGATTGATACCCAATGCCTGATATAGATGTGTAGTTGAATCATCTGTAAATGGCTCAATGAGAGGTGAATCAGAATAGAAATTGAGTCCGATTGCAGGTCAGGGTTGGAAACGGATTTTGATTGGTTCTATATGTTTGGAAAAGGTGGCTTCAATGAGAATTGTGTATGAGGGCTCTTCTAGAAAGGAATGGCAGGTGGTCTCATGTAGAGAGTCCTCATAGTAACTTTCAAAATCAAAAGTGAATGCCTGGAGAGTGTCTATGGGATACTGGAAATCGAAGTTGAGAAAAGATTTGTATTCTGGGTCGAAATCACTCTCGGCATTTTCTGGTTCTGATTCCTGAGGATCGAAAAGAAATGATTCCATGTCACTGGAACCCGAACTGAAATCAGTCAGCTCAGGAACCGGGACCTCAGAATTGGAGTCAGAGAATGAGCCATGTGAGCTGAGGTCGTAGATTGGCTTGTTATAATCAGGAAGCAGATTTTCTCTGATGTTATGGCCAGATTCGAAATCATCGGAGAGTTTGCAAAAATCGAAATCTGAATGAGATTCAAGATCATGAGTTCCACCATAGAATAAATCATATGCTGTAGATTCAGTAGCCTGACTAGGGTCTGTTTAGAAGTCGTAGAGTGCGCATTTTGATAGGAAAATGTCGTAGTATAGTGCGCAATACTATCCAACAAAGATATTTGTAAAAAGATAACGAGACTTGAGTCCCAGTCGTTCGTCTCTGGGAGTGATTGCACAGCAAAAATACACCAATAAATATGTCATCTTGTGTTATTTCCTGGCACTACCATTGCATCTTAGGTAGCTATAGTTGCATTTGTACATAGACACATGCATGCATTTATTTTAGAGGGGAGGAGAGTGAATAATTGGCCATTTAATTAACATCTTCTTCAAGTGCTGCCTCACAATTTCACCTTCTTCATTTTTTTTATTTTGACTTTGAAATCGTCTCCCTCGCGCGGTTCAGGGCATGGGGCTTTCATCTCTTCGCGCCATTCCTCTGCCAGTAGCATGCTCTGCCAGTGCATGGCTGGTCATGCACACCTGCAGCATGGCTGTGGCAGCCTCCTTCTTCTTTAAAAAGCCTTGCCCTCTCCCTTGCGCAAGAGGAGGTTGAACAAAGAGCACCCTCAAACACCTTCATCCAGGCCAACCTCCTCCGCTCTATACGTAGTATCTCTTCCCACTGAAGAGACACACTGCGGGCAGGAGCAGGCTCACAGTGGTCCCAGGACCACCACTATGAGTTCCACCATCGCCCAGCTCCTTCGTGAGCAGGTGGGCATGGTGGTTTCACCCTCTTTTTTCACCGCTCAACACCCTCGCTGCCACTGTCAAAGCTCCAAGGTCTGAAGCTCCAGCAGCAGTGACAGCCGCCTACAACAGCGCAAGCACCGTGCGCACGCCAGCAGACACCCCTGCAAGCCCTCCACAGGCTCTTTCTGCGCGCGCAAGTGCCTTCCAGCGCACCCGCACACGCAGAACCGGCCGCAATCGATTGTCCACTCCGCGCGGCACTGTAGCTACTATTCACGCCTCTCAGCGTGGAACTTTAGCTACAGTACGGTGACCGATTTATTTCACTTATCAGGTCACCACGTGCTCTCTCTCCTCGCCGCAACCCGCTCTAGCCGATCGCCTGCTCCAGCACCCACGCCCACGTCTGCACCTGCACCCGTTCCCGCCCGCAGCACAGTGCGCTGCGTTGCGCTCTCTCTCACACTCCTGCACCCACCTGCGCGCGACGACAAGCAGGCGTGTTCCCTTCAGCGCCCGCGTAGCCCTTCTGCGCATGCCTTGGCCATCAGACGTCGCCCGCTTCAGCCAGACGCCTTAAACTATCTCTCCCTCTCTCACACTCCTCTCCAGTACATGCACACACACACTCACTTGTACACACTCAAGTGTACTCCTTCACACACACTTGTACATACACACACACCCTTATAAACTCACATACGCACACATACATATTTATATATCCACTCACATCTATACATAAATATATATATCTACATATGTATATATTTATATATATATATATATACATATATACCAATGTATATCTATATACATAGATACTTATACAAATATATCTATATGCATATATACATATACATATCTATATACATATATTACTATATATATATATATATATAGTTATAAGTATATATATATCTATATATAAATATATATATACATACATACATATATATATATATACATAACTACATATATACCTATATAGTTATAACCCTATCAGTATATATACATATATATGTATATATTTACATACACATCACCTCACCGCATATCATATCGCGGGAATATCTGCACCAGTTGCTGATATTCCTCGATACCCGCATAAAGCAAGCGCCTCCGCACACACTCTCACACATTTGTCCACACTCTACGCAGCACGTCATCTTGTTGGTTGCGTCTTACTAGATGTGGACCAACTCGATACTGTGCTACACGCCATTTCCACTTCCACCCCCACCCCTACATATATAATATATATATATATATATAGAGAGAGAGAGAGAGAGACTGTATTTATTTCTCTACAGGCAACCTACCTTGTTTTTATTTCTCTTTTGTTTCCTGCTATTAAAAAGATTAAAAAAAAAGAGTAAAAGAGAAAAGATAATCCTTGTCTTGCAGGTACTCGGTCTTGCAAATAGCAGGGCCAGTTCTTCTGGAAACCCTAAGTTGGCTCAAAGCCAAGAACAATTTGTCTCAAAGCCAGGGACTTGATTTTGAGGGTGTGCCTCAAGGACAATATTATCAACAAAAAAAAATCTTAAATAGAAAAGAACCAGAAACATAATAAACGCACGGAAGAGATACGTTTTAGGAAAGGCGTAGAAACTTCTTCACCTTTAATCCCCGCCTCCTTGAGTTCGACCCTAGGCCTAAAAGTGACCAAGATAAAATTAAGTAGGCTAGGTTAAAAAAATTTTGTGAAAGATGGTTAGACTCAATTTAGGCTAACCACTATATTAACTTCAACGATAATTTCACCATATTAACACAACCTATTCGAGTTCGACCACATCTTTTTCTAGCGCCGTTGCCGGGGAAGTGCGCATTGAAGTAAGTTTCTACTCAATTCCTTTGATTTTCTCTTCTCACACCCTTCTCTTCACGGGTGTTTTTGTTTGCTAGTGTGCAAGTAAGCCAGCTGCAAGGAGGCAAGCAGAGGAAGTCGGAGACGTGGGTGGATCCAAGGTGGGAACGAGAGCGTGAAGTCACCGGAGCCGCACTAGAGCTTCGCCCACGTTGCTGAAAAGGTAGGTCTCTCTCTTAGTAACTTAGGTTAACTTGTTACCTAAATAAAAAAGAAAAACCTAAAAACACTTCTTGGGATTTCTTGGGTCAAGTGGATTAAAAATCAATTGTTTGATTGTCTGCTATCACCCCCACAGCCCTAGGATTTCCCACCAAACTTCGCATAGCGAAGATCCAAGAATCTTGATTCTTGAATCTTTCGTCATGTGAAGTATTCTTTGAGGCAAGATTAAATAGATTGATTGCCATCCCTCGCCTCATTTATCCGCAATTCGGGATCACATTTTTGGTGGGGAGACTTGGAATTGAGTTGATTCCAACCCCACCACGACCTTTCACGTGCCTTAGATTTGATCCCGAATATTTCAACCCCAACATTTTGATTTTCTCTACATTATCTTGTGGTTGAGCCTTGTGTGTGGAACATCATTTTGGTGATTGGGAGTACTTGAATTGAAGTGCTTTGGCTCCCTTTCACACTAACTTAAAATTGACTCATGCATCCACACATAGAAATTTCCACCTAGGGAATCCCAGTGCATTTTTAGCATGCATTAACCAACTCACATTGAAGAAGGGTTTGTTGGGCATAGAAGAACTTGTATTTTTTCAAAACCCGAAGATTGGTTGAATTGGTAACTCAGCGAAATCTTAAAATCCATACTATTTAAAGCTGAAATTCTAAAAATCATTCACCAACTAAAACTTCAATTCAGGGAGATTTCCCCATTGCATGCTTGGTTTACACACTTTCTAAAATCAACGCACTTGGGCATTACCCGTATACGACGCCCTTCACATTCCTGAAGCACTTGATCCTAAGACTCTAATTAAAACTGGTAGTAACTTGACCCTTATTAAGGATTGGAGGTCTAACTACCTACGTGTAGCGCCTACGTGCTGGTGCAGGTTCCCGCATGCTATCGAGTGTCTAAGACTAGGGCAAACGGCCTTTCAATCTGGCCCAGTGGTTCCGCAGTGCTCGCATTTGGTTCCGTAGGTTGCGATAGTAGGTAACTTAGATCTTTAGGTCTAAGGGCACATTGTAGAGGTTAGGACTTTGATTGCCTTGATTTGTCATCAAGTGTACCTTTGTGGCGTCATTTCTCTCATCCCCTTTTCCCTTCTTATCTCTCCAATTCTTCCTGCGGTAGTGCATGTTTGGGAGGAGGTCACAAAACCCTGAATTGTTTGAATTGTTTGATAATTTTAGAAGAACAGAAATCAAATTGTCATCCTCCTCCACAAACATGGCTACACGCCCACCCCCAAATCCCGAGGGAGGAAACTGCCCCCCTCAAATCGCACCAGGTGGTGGAGCCATGGACCCCATAACCCGCCTCCAAGCCCAAATGGAAATGTATAATGAACAAATTGAAGCCATTAGGGAAACCTTGGAGGAAATGCAAAACCCTCCCAAACGGGAGGAGACTAGGTCTCTTAGCTCTTATCAAAATCCCACTGCTACAGAGACCATAGGACAAATCCGGGTCCCCATGGGCGGGGACGATTTTGAACCGAAACCCAATATAATTGGCCTGATTAACTTTCACTTCCATGGTCTTGCAAGTGAAGATCCTTTTCTCCATTTGGAAGACCTAACCCGATTGGCTGAAACTGTTAAACCAAGAAACATCGGGTTACCAATTGTCCTCATGAAAATGTTCCCATTTTCGTTGAGGGATAAAGCGTCACAATGGTTACGCACCCTTGGGAGAACCATCCATTCTTGGGAAGAGATGCGAACAACATTTCTCAAGAAATTCTTCCCAATTGGGTGAACCAATGCACTTCGCCGTGCTATAACTTCCTTCACGCAACAAAACGGCGAACAGTTTCATGAGGCTGGGAGAGGTATAATGACCTCCTCCGGAAGTGTCCGCACCACGGTCTGCCTAAGTGGCATATAGCCCAGATTTTCTATTATGGGCTAAATGAGACTCTAAAGCAGATTGCAGATGCTTCCTACGGAGGGAATTTCATGAATAAAGGCGAGAATGGAGCATTCAAATTATTTAAAAACATGAGTGAAAACTCAATGAAAAATGCTTCCATTGTCGCCTTTAATCGTACCAGCCTGCCCCGTAATGTCCGCGAAGTTGACATGGGACCCTCCCATTCATCCACTGATCTTAACCTTATCGCACAGAAATTGGATGAAGTCTCCGTTGTGCACGAGAAGCTGGACGAGCTTCTGGCCAATCCTGCCCGTTCTATGGAAAACACCCCCACCTCACCACTTTGTCACAATCCTAATCCTTCCAACGCCAGGCTTATCCCCAAAAACCCCGTGAGATCGTCCTTAACGAGCATCGCCCTGAGCGATTCGATAAGTCATGTGGACCTGACTTCTGCAAGCCAGTATTTTGACACGGAGGACCAAGCCTCCGTGTGCTCGGATGCATATTTACATGCGGACTCGTCTTCTGGCTTAAAAGACGCTTGCACCCTGGGGAACAACCCGTTCTCTGCTACTTATAACCCAGGGTGACAAAATCATCCCAATTTCGCATGGTCTAATAACCCGCAGCTCCAAATCCCCACGGGTGAGCCAATGCGACCATCCGCACCCGTCATCCCAAGGGCCCAGTCTAATCCTGTGGCGAATCCGCCATCGGTTCCTTGCATACCGCAAACAGAACACGCATCGAGTCCTCTTGGTAAACTGATGCAAATGATGACGGAAATGTCCAAGCGCCATGAAGAGAACATGACCTCTCTTCAGCACCAATTGGCACAGCAGAATGCTGAGATTAGTCAACTACGCATGGCGACTCGATCTCAGGGCACTCTTCTAGCCCAACCTGTTCCAAACCCGCGAAATTTCATACCCCGTGGGCCTCAACCACAGGTACGACCTTCTCAAGGGTAGGTTCATCAGATTCTGCAGGCTCCGAGAATTCCACTGGGATTTCAGGCTAATCCCGCAGTAGTACGTCACCCTTATGTCCCAATTGTGAACCCTCCTCCGCCTTACGATCCCACTAGACCCGCAACGTCCAATGCGATTACTACAAGGAGCGGTAAGCAAACTGTCGATCCACATTGACCTGATCCTGGCCCATCTTTTTCATCGCCCTCTCATTCGGGATGCACACCGCATTCTCGTGAGGACAATACACCTAAACTAGTGACAGAATCAGTCCCATTCCCTGAGACTCTACTGAGGGAGCCAAAAGGCAAGAAAAAGGATATGCAGACCTTTGACAACCTGCGTAATTTATTCAGGGATGTTGAAATCAAGGTACCCTTGTTAGAGGCTATCGACCACATACCTACTGTCTCCCGATTTTTCAAAGACTACACTATACCCAGGCGACAGTCAAAGCAAACAAAGAATTCGGTGGTTCTCTCGCCTCATGCGAGTTGTGCTATACTGTCAAATCTACCACCGAAGCAGAATGATCCGGGCACATCGCTTATTTCTTGTAGCATCCAAGGCTGCAATTTTAACTGTGCTCTGCTTGATCTAGGATCTTCCATCAATCTTATACCAACCATCATGTTCAAGAAATTCATTTTAGGAAATTTGAAACCCACCCCTATCACATTACAGTTGGCAGATCGTTCTGTCAAAATACCAAAGGCTGTGGTGGAAGACGTGGTGGTTAGGGTTAACAGTCTCTGTTTTCCTGTTGACTTTCTTGTTTTGGATATGGAAGTTCCTAGCTCACTTTTTTATTGTTCGATCATCCTTGGTCGACCTTTCTTGGCCACAGCCCTTGCCCATATCAACTGCGAGTTAGGCTGTATTGAGATTGCCGTTGGATCTGAGAAGCTCAAGCTTAACATCTTCAAAGCAGCCAAGAACTTTGATTGCGATTGCATCGAGGATGACACGTCCGACGAGGACATGGCCGTCAGCACGTGTATCAAACTAATAGGGACCTATTCTGACTGCTGTGGATTGCCTTTAAACACAAATAATTTCCTGACTGACACATATTATAACGTTCCCCCATCCCTCCTTGTTCCCATACCTTCTCCTGACCAGACTTCTGACGAGGTTTTCTCCGCTTCCCATACCTCGTGGTCTGAGTCATATTCGGGCTACTCACCGTCGATCCACACTCTTGAAGATCAGATTGCCCTTTCTTTCCTGCCAAATCAGGCGGAATTGCAACTCCACACTGGGACCTGGAGCCCAAATACTGCTCACTGGGGCTATCCCTTTTTGGATCCATCAATCCAAGATGCCCCACTTCTTGGCCAATCTGAGAGCCAATTTCTTCCTCCTGCCTTGTTTTCTGCTGATCCGCTTGGGACGCTCTCGTTCCAAGATATGCCAGATCTTTTACCATCCACTCTCAAGCTGAAAGAGTTGCCTGATACGCTTAAGTATGTTTTCTTGGGACCAAATGAAATGCTCCCCGTAATCATTAGTTCAAAATTGACCAAGGAGTAAGAGTGCAAACTAATAAAGGTCCTTATGGAACACAAGGCAGCCATTGGATGGTCCTTATCAGACTTAACTAGCATTAGCCCCTCCTACTGCACTCACAGTATATATATGGAGGAGGAGGCTCGACCTTCCCGTGAGATGCAGCGACGTCTCAACCCTAACATGTGGGAGGTCATTAAAAAGGAAATTATTAAGTGGCTAGATGCGGGTATAATCTACCCGATCAGCGATAGCTCCTGGGTGAGCCCAATTCACGTCGTGCCCAAAAAGGTGGGACTCACCATCCGTGTCAATGACAGGGGCGAATCCATCCCTACACACACTCCTACATCTTGGAGAGTGTGCGTAGATTATAGGAAACTCAATGCTGCAACTAAGAAAGATCACTTTCCACTACCTTTTATTGACCAAATCCTGGAGCGGTTAGCGGGAAATAAATTTTTCTATTTCCTGGATGGATTCTCTGGATATAACCAGGTGGCAGTTGACCCCAGGGACCAAGAGAAAACCACCTTCTCCTGCCCCTTTAGCACCTTTGCATTTAGAAGGATGCCATTCAGACTTTGTAACGCACCAGCAACTTTCCAGAGATGTATGCTGGCGATATTCCATGACATGGTGGGTGACTTTCTGATGTAAACACATTTATACTACTTAAGATGTCGATTTATGCATGTTCTTAAGCGTAGGATTGCATTGCATGCTATAAATATTGCATAACATGCATCATCTTGCATTTAGAGTAGTTTGAATAAAATGGAGGTTAATTGTCTCCTTTTATGTGCTTGGACAGGGCAAACTTTTTATCGGGGCCTTGGATTGAAGATCCAACCATACGGATGTGATCAGGGCGACGATTGGAGTTCAACGACTCCAAGATCGCCCTAATCAGGCATCTGTAGCATCTGATACTAACCGGGGAACCTAGAAGATCAAGAGCCAAGATGGTGTAAATCCACACTTCAAACGACAAATTCAACCACACGGATGGATTCAAATCGACGATCGCAGCCTAACGACGCAAAAATCGAGTCAATCCGACACCTGTAGCACCATCTACAACATCCAGAAGATGGACGACCAAGATAGTGCCACGTGGTACCATCTCGACCGCCCAAACGCCCGCACACAACCACTAAAGCTCCCGCATCAACCCTTCCCTGCTGTTGGATCAAGATCCAACGGCTGTGGATGCGGCGACTTGAAATCGACCGCACGACCATTTGGGCGAGGCAACGTAGTGGTCTAGCGCCTTAACGCGAAGCGTGGACGCGAGTTCAAGCTGCAGCGAGCAGGCTAAGGGCGCGGGCGAGCGTTGGATCTTGGTCGGGCGGCCGTCCACGCTCAATAGCATCGACGTGCTATTGCACGCCCGCGCCTCACGCGGCATCGCACGTGGGTGGGCCCGCGTTAAGGAGCGGGGAGGCGCATCTTAAGCCGTCTGATCTCGCGATCGAACGGCTGAGATTCGTTGAACGTGCGGCGAGTGTTAGGCACGAGCAGACGAGCGGGCGCGCGCGGGCAGCACCCACTACGCCCACGTTGGGGCTTTAGCGACGGTTTTATCCATCACTAAAGACCCCTTATTTAATGTTTTAAAGATGTAATATCCAATTTGCCCCCACTCCTTGCAACTATAAAAGGAGACCTCCTCCACATGAAATTCTCATCCCTTCCTTCTCTTCTCTACCTCTCCAAAGCTCAAGAGAAGCTTGTCCCACATCGGGGATGCTTCTCGCGAGATAAAGTCCAATTTTCATCCCCCTTCGAAAGTGGATCCCGCGACGACGGTGACATGCTGCCCCATTCCCGTTCTTCTGCTTCGTCCTCTTCATCCTGCTTCATACTCCTTTGTCCAGGCATCGTCCCGTCCGGCTCGTCCTCCAAGCGACCGTCGAGGAGGATATCTCTCTCCCCATTCTTTTTACTGCTTTCTAGAGTAGATTTACCGCTTTCTAGTGTAATCATTTTCCCGCTTTCTAGTTGTAATATTTACTGTAATGAACAATCCCTTTTGATATTGAATTACTTGTTTATTCTACATCTCATTTTGATTTCTGTTTGTAATATTCTCTCTCTCTCTTACTCTCTCTCTCTTCTATTTATTGTAAATAGTTAGATAGTTTTAAATTGAATTACTTCATGACAAACAAAAACAAATGCGTAGTTTTTAAATCAAACATCCACCTCCCTGTGTTCGACCCGGAATTTTCATTTCGGTATAAATTTTATTTGTTGAACACGAGTTCTTCGCTTTCAAACTGCAACGACTAGTTTTCCAAAACCAAACACGTTAGCGTAGCAATTCGTACGTTCAACACTTTCTCGAGGTTTTCATGGATGACTTTTTGGTCTTTGGACCCTCTTTTGATGACTGTCTTGCCAACCTGATCCGTATCCTTCGGAGATGTATTGAAGTGAACCTCGTGCTCTCCTAGGAAAAAAGTCATTTTATGGTACACGAGGGAATTATTCTCGAGCATATCATCTCCGATAGGGGTATCGAGGTTGACAGAGCTAAGCTTTATGTAATTGCTGATTTACCTGTGCTTGGCTCTGTCAAACAAATCCGCTCCTTCCTGGGACACGTCGATTTCTATAGGAGATTCATCAAAGACTTCTCCAAGATTTCTAGACCTTTAACTCATCTCCTATCGGCCGATGTACCCTTTGATATGGGCCCCGACTGCATACGATCATTCACGCAGCTGCGTGAGGCTGTCACCAAGGCCCCTATTCTCCAGCCACCTGATTGGTCCCTCGACTTTGAACTCATGTGTGACGCTTCCGACCTTGCAGTCGGAGCCATTCTGGGACAAAGATGCGATAGACACCCCTTCGTGGTGTACTACGCCAGTAAGATGTTGGACGAGGCCCAGCGTAATTATACTACCACTGAGAAAGAACTACTGGTGGTCGTCTTTGGGCTGGAGAAATTCCACTCTTACCTTCTGGGCTCGCATGTTATTGTTTTCACTGACCACGCGGCCATTCACCATCTCATGCACAAGAAGGATGCTAAGCCTAGACTGATTCGTTGGATCCTTCTGCTCCAAGAATTTGACATTGAGATCCGCAATAAGGCTGGAGCCCAGAATGTTGTTGCTGATCATCTCTCGAGACTGGATCTTGACCACATTGGACTTACCCTACCAATCAATGAGGTTTTTCCCGATGAGCACCTATTGGCAATTAATGTGGCAAGTGGACCTTGGTATGCCAACATTGCCAATTACCTTGCTTCTTGTTCCCTTCCACGTGGCTGGCCTAAAAGCTAGCACGAGCGTCTCATTGCAGAACCAAAGTATTATTTTTGGGATAATCCACTATTTTTTCGAATAGGTGCTGACCAGATCATCCGTCACTATATTCCTGACAGCGATTTCCCCAGTGTGCTATCATTCTGCCACGATCAGGCCTGCGGAGGCCATTTCTCTGGGAGGAAAATTGCAGCCAAGGTGTTGCAGTGCGGTTTCTTTTGGCCCTCCCTTCATCAGGATGCACACAATTATGCCAAACATTACACTAGGTGCCAGTCGTTAGGGTCAATGTCACGTCATGACATGATGCCCTTGCAACCCATCCTAGCTGCTGAAATTTTCGACATTAGGGGAATCGATTTCATGGGTCCCTTTCCTCCTTCCAACGGCTTCGAATACATCATAGTTGTTGTCGATTATGTTTCGAAATGGATCGAGGCTATTCCCACGCGCCATGCTGACCATGTCATATCCACTCGATTTGTCAATAACCACATTTTTGCACGCTTTGGGATCCCTTGAGCCATTATCTTGGATGGAGGAAGCCATTTTACCCATGCTTCTTTTCGGGCACTTCTGAGGAAATATGGAGTCCACCATCGTATCGCATCTCCATATCATCCTCAGACGAACGACCAGGCTAAGGTGTCGAACCGGCAAATCAAGCAAATTCTCCAGAAAACAGTTCGGCCTGACCGTAAGGATTGGTCCGACAAACTGATTGATGCACTTTGGGCGTATCGGACCGCCTTCAAGGCTCCCATAGGTATGTCTCCTTATAGATTCATTTATGGGAAGCCTTGTCATTTTCCCATGGAGTTGGAGCATCGTGCTTATTGGGCGGTTCGCCAATGTAACCTCGACCCAGACCTGTGTGGTCGAGAAAGGAAAGTCCAACTCCAAGAGCTGGAAGAGCTCCGTCGTGAAGCCTATGATTTTGCTTTAACTTTCAAGCAACGCACTAAAGCTTTTCACGACAGCCGAATTCGGTAGAAGGAATTTGAGCCATCTCAGCAAGTTTGGCTTTACAATACCCGACTCAAATTCTTTCCTGGGAAATTGAAGTCCAAATGGACTGGTCCTTTCTTGGTCTTGAGACCATTTCCCAATGGGGCCATTGAAATTGAAGATCCCAAATCTGGGCATAAATTTACGGTCAATGGGCAGTGTTTAAAACCTTATCTTACTCATGAACCTGCCCCCGTTGGAGAAACTGTTGCCCTGCAGGAGGGTAACTAATTTCGTGCCTCATCCTAAGTCCAACTGGGGACGTTAAATTCAGTGCTCGTTGGGAGGCACCCCAGCAACACTCCTCCATTGGCACATACACTTCACTTCGCACCCTTTCACTGCACCACCTACCCTACCACCTTGCTATATACCTTGCACCTCAGCTCTCGTTTCCCGATCTTTGGACCTTCCTCTACCCTACCCTGCATGCATATGAGGACATAGCATCGTTTGGCATGGGGCGGTGGATAGGCATCTATAGGATTTGGGTATTATTTGGTATCATGCAGCTTCCATCCATCTATAAATATGTACATAGCAAAAAAAAAAAAAGTGTTTAGTAATGATCTGAAGGCTGAAACAAAAAAAAATACAATAAGTGTTTATGGATATTCAACCACTGTTTTAAAGACTTTCCAGGCCACAGAAGTTTGATTCTCTCAGGCTCGGCTTAATTCACTTGAGCATTGACAAGATAGATCAGAATCTCTCCTAACTAAGGACGTATTCTTGTACCTGTGACATCAATACAGGATCTGTTGGTTTGCTTCTACTCGAGAGCCTAAGTAATCTTGGTTCACACTACACATTTCAAGAAAGATCAGGTGAACATAAGATCCAACCCTAGTGTTCATTAGGGAAGGTGGAGTCCTTACCCGTGCACGTAGGTAGACTTTTTATCCCAGGCTTTAGTCTTGTGTTTAGGAGAAACTCTTTCCACCAAAAAGAAACTATCCCACCAAAAAAGTGTGCTCCTCCAAATAAAGTTGTAAGAGATATACTGACACCTGTTTCAAAAAAAAAAAAACTGTGCAAATAAGTCAGTATATCTCGCAAATGTTTGTAGATTCTTCTCCCTAAAAAGTTTTTCGGGGCAAGATACAAATACCCTGTTTCTACCATATATTCTTTGAGCCACAAATGTAATAAAATGGGAGTTGAGTTTTCCATCATCGTCTTAAGGGTCAATCCGAAGGCACGAGCTGAAACTGGGACTAACCTGCAGTTAAAGATTTGTGAAACCCTGGGCTTGAGTCTTAATGTTCATCTAGTCAATCTTGATCCTTCACTACGCACAAGCCATAATCTCTTGAGCTCTCGAGTACAGCAAAAACCTTCTGAGTCCTGGAAATCATACTTAAGGTTTAAATATCAAGAGTCCAGGTTAGTCGAGAGATGGTCTATGTCACATAAGACTTAAAGTACTAGTAGTCTTCTCTGCAATTGGTTCTCACAATATCCAACAAATAAACACACCCATGTCGCCTTAGAAGAAAATCTTCAGCTAAAGATCATTTCTAAATACAATACAAAATGTTTTGCTAAAGACTAGCAAAAGATAGGCATGGGGGTATGATTGCACAACAAAAATACACCAAAAAATATGCCATCTTGTGTTATTTCCTGGCACTGCCATTGCATCTTAGGTAGCTATAGTTGCATTTGTACATAGACACATGCATGCATTTATTTGAGAGGGGAGGAGAGTAAATAATTGGCCATTTAATTAACATCTTCTTCAACTGCTGCCTCGCAATTTCACCTTCTTCATTTTTTTTATTTTGACTTTGAAATCATCTCCCTCGCACGGTTCAGGGCATGGGGCTTGCATCTCTTCACGCCATTCCTCTGCCAGCAGCATGCTCTGCCAGTGCATGGCTAGTCATGCACACCTGCAGCATGGCTGTGGCAGCCTCCTTCTTCTTTAAAAAGCCCTGCCCTCTCCCTTGCGCAAGAGGAGGCTGAACAGAGAGCACCCTCAAACACCTTCATCCAAGCCAACCTCCTCCGCTCTATACGCAATATCTCTTCCCACTGAAGAGACACACTGCGGGCAGGAGCAGGCTCACAGAGGTCCCACGACCACCACTGTGAGTCCCACCACCGCCCAACTCCTTCGTGAGCAGGTGGGCATGGTGGTTTCACCCTCTGTTTTCACCGCTCAACACCCTCGCCGCCATTGTCAAAGCTCCAAGGTCTGAAGCTCCAGCAGCAGCGACGGCCGCCTGCAGCAGCGCAAGCACTGCGCACATGCCAGCAAACCCCCCTGCAAGCCCTCCGCAGGCTCTTTCCGCACGTGCAGGCGCCTTCCAGGGCACCCGCGCACGCAGAACCAGCTGCAACCGGTTGTCCACTCAGTGTGGCACTGTAGCTACTGTTCACGCCTCTCAGCGTGGAACTGTAGCTACAGTGCGGTGACCGGTTTGCTTCTCACTTATCATGTCACCGCGTGCTCTCTCTCCTCATCGCAACCCGCTCTAGCCGGTCCCCTTCTCCAGCACCTGCGTCCGCGTTTGCACCCGCACCCATTCCCGCCCGCAGCACAGTGCGCTGCACTACGCAGTGCTCTGCGTTGTGCTCTCTCTCACACTCCTACACCCACCTACGCATGACGACAAGCGCACGCGTTCCCTTCAGCGCCTGCGCAGCCCTTGTGCGCCTGCATGTGCCTTGGCCATCAGACGTCGCCCGCTTCAGCCAGACACCTTAAACTCTCTCTCCCTCTCTCACACTCCTCTCCAGTACACGCACACACACACTCACTTGTACACACTCAAGTGTACTCCCTCACGCACACTTGTACACACACACACACCCTTATAAACTAACGTACACACACATACATATTTATATATCCACTCACATCTATACATAAATATATATATATCTACATATATATATATATACATATATACCTATATATATCTATATACATAGATACTTATACAAATATATCTATATGCATATATACATATGCGTATCTATAGACATATATTACTATATATATGTATATATTTACATACACATCACTCCACCGTGCATCATATCATGGGAATATCTGCACCAATTGCGAATATTCTCCAATACTCGTGTAAAGCAAGAGCCTCCGCACACACTCTCACACATCCGTCCACACTCTACGTAGCACGTCATCTTGTTGGTTCCGTCTTACTAGACATGGACCAACTCGATACTGTGCTACACGCCATTTCCACTTCCACCCCCACTCCTATATATATAATATATATATACTGTATTTATTTCTCTACAGGCAACCTACCTTATTTTTATTTCTCTTTTGTTTCCTGCTATTAAAAAGATAAAAAAAAAGAGTAAAAGAGAAAATATAATCCTTGTCTTGCAGGTACTCGATCTTGCAAATAGCAGGGCCAGTTCTTCTGGAAACCCTAAGTTGGCTCAAAGCCAAGCACTTGATTTTGAGGGTGTGCCTCAAGGACAATATTATCAGTAAAAAAAAAATCTTAAATAGAAAAGAACCAGAAACATAATAAACGCATGGAAGAGATACATTTTAGGAAAGGCATAGAAACTTCTTCACCTTTAATCCCCACCTCCCTGAGTTCGACCCTGGACCTAAAAGTGACCAAGATAAAATTAAGTAGGCCAGGTAAAAAAATTTTGTGAAAGATGGTTAGACTCGATTTAGGTTAACCACTATATTAACCTCAACAATAATTTCACCATATTAACACAACCTATTTGATTTCGACCAGGGAGGCGTTTGTTTTACTTTTGAAATCGATCTTTTACCGCTCTACTCTATTTAAAATCACACACTGGTTTATGATTATTACGTATTGAAGTATGACATGCTTAGTTGCAAGTATACCAGGAATTAAAAACATGCAACATTAATCACTCAAAAGATATTGCAATAAGCTCATGGTGATTCTCAACATATAAACATATGTATAAAAATATACCTTCTATTCATTCAAGAGAGTGTTTGCAACATGGAAGGTAGAAGAAAGCTTGTACATGAATGCTTAAAAATGTAAATCTAGCTACCAGAAAATAATCGCATACAAGAATCTATGGGGGGATTTTGCAAGCATCATTGGGGGAGAATAAGGACTACACTACTAAGCAGAAAATGAAAACAGTAAAACTATGAAGAGCATAGACTACTAATCTAGATCTAGCATAACAGAAGGACATTCGGAGGTTGTCTCCAATGGCCTTGGAGTGGTGGAGAGGAGAAAGGGGGGTGGCCAATGGAGCTTAGGCTGGCCCTTGGAGAGAGGTTGGAGGAGTGATCCAGCATCCTGGCATGGTATCCTTCATGGTGGTGCTTAGCTCATGGAGATGGAGTGGAGACGGTGGTGGCTAGCCTAAGTGGAGGTGGATGGAGCCAAGCAAGTATGGCCAAAAAGTGGATGGGTGCAAATGGCCACCCCTTAGGTCTTTTTATAGACCTAAGGGAAGCTCTCTAGAGAATTATGGAATTCTCTAGAGAGGAAAATGGTGGGAGCTCGTGGGAGAGTGAGAGAGAGAGGATGGATGGTGGTTTTTAAATCCACCAAATGTGGATCTAAAAATTGAATGGCTCTTGGTTGCTAATTTTAGCAACCAAGGCAACCACACATGGTAGAGAGTTCTAGAGAACTCTAGGCTAGGTATTTTCGTGTGGATGGTGTGTGTGGGTGTGTGTGGGTCGAAACTTAGGTGGCTAGGCTGATTAGGTTAGGTTCTAGTGGGTTTAGGTGAAGGTATGTCTCAAATTAGGGTTATAAACCCTAATTCACTAAGGTAAAGTGTAATTAAACTTAATACAAGTTTAATTGGGTGTGTGGAAACTTAATTGAGAGTAAAACAACATAATTAATTTAGGTCTAGGTCAATTGGACTCTCACTGAGTCTAATTGGACAGTGTGTGCTCAGATCAAGGCTCAATTGGACTCAGTGAGTCCAATTGAATAGGCTGATGGAATTGACTAAGATCCAAGTCAATTAGGTTTAGTAAGGACCTAATTAGGTTCTTAGGGAGGTCTATAGGTGATGTCTTAGGGTTAGGGCACCTTAATTTAGGTTCCAATGGGGTTGGAATTGGGTTTAGGGACCTAGAGATCCAAGATCAAGGCTTGAATCTCAAAACAGGAACTGGAGAGCAGTATCAGACGTCTAATAATAGTGTCAGACGTCTTATACTCAAAAATCAGAAGTTCAGACTTGTTGTCTGGACGTCCAATCAGAGTCAGGAAGGATTCAAGGTTCTGTCTTGGGTATTCTGCAAAAATTGGACGTCTGACCAAGTGTCTGGACATCCAATAACACTGCAGAAGTGTGTTTATGGTGTGCAGGAGTTGGCTAAGGGTTTTGGATGTCCTATAATTCATCTGGACGTCCATATTAGGGTTGGAACTAGGGTTTTGGGCCTTCCTAGGGTGTTGTGACCTAATCTAAGGGTGGCTAACGCTTCGGGAAGTCTCTAGGCTATCCTAGGGCTAGGATGGACCTAAGCTCTTCACATTTTACTGCTTTATGCCTACTTAATAGAATAGCAAACCTTAACTACCTTACATCATTATTCCTACATCTTATCTAAGTCTTCTACTCCAGCTCTGCCGTAACACCCGTTATTCCTGATCCAGCTTTAGATCCTGCTCCAGATCCAGCTCCAGATCTTGCTCCTAATCAACTTATTGCCTGCAATCGACATAATGCACTTAATCAGTGGCACGTCATCTTTGTTGATGTGGTTATTATAGTCGTTGTGGCATATAACAAAAATGGTTACCAGTCTAATACAATTTATTACTCGGAATGAAAAGTTTCCCGAGGTCGAACTCAGGGAGCAAACCAAAATTCCAGAAGCATATAAATTCACAATATATATAAGGTTTTACAAAAAATTAAGAGAGAGAGAGAAAGAGAGAGAAGGTAATTGGCTTTTTCTTCTTCTCTTTCTTCAACTGGCTCTTCTCTTCAACTTGTTTTCTTCTTCATTCTTCTTTTCCTCATCTCTGCTTCTTCTTTCTTCTTCTTCAGCCTATCTTCTTCTTTCTTCTTCTTTCTTTTGCTCTGGCCCTCCTTCTTCTTTCTTTTCTTCTTCTCTTGCTGCTGACTCTCCTTTTTCACGGACGTCTGATTCATCGCTTAGACGACTTAACTGCTCGGTTGCTACAGTGTAGCTCCTCCTCTTTTCCTTCAACTTCTTTCCTTCCTTTCTTCTTCCTTCTCCTACTTCTTCCTTCTTCTTCCTTCTTCCCTACGGCTAAGTCCTGGCTGCTGCTTCTCTTTTTCTTTCTTCTCTCCTACGCACACATGCAAACATCAGCGCAAAACCCACCCTACCCCTTCCCCGCGTCTCTCTCTCTCTTTGGATCGCTCTTTGGTAAGCTCTTCCAGAGCCGGGTAATGGGGTCGGGTCGCGTGCCTAGGTCCAGGAGCACCGGCGTGGGTGGTGCGCGAGGAGTGCACAGGAGGGTGTCGGGTCGGGTCAGATCCACATGGGTGAGCCGTGGACGAGACCCAGTGATAGGTGAGGGACCTCACCCCATGTGTAATCGGAGGCGAAGAGCCTATACCAGTTTTTCAATTTAAGTGGTGGCGCTTGCTCCTACACTTACGAGGTGGGACTAAAGTCCCACCTCTGGTCCACTCGCCCGCAGGCGAGAAGCAGCTGTCAATTGGGCAGTAGTGAAGGCTTCGCGCTCCCAATTGAGAACCTGGGCACCTTTGCAGACTTGTCCCGCATTTCCTGGAGCCCTCGCCTGGCGTCGAAGAGGCCTGGAGCTGCCTACGAAGGAGCTCCTACAGCTCGTCAATGGTGGCGAGGAGGGTGAACCCTGAAATCACGAAGACGGCCTCATAGCCACATTAGACAACATAGGGAGCTTCGCCAGAGTGTGACGAAGGCGGTGAAAGGGGCGACGTGCTGTGAGAGTGCCTATGGTCGTGCACTTAGGGTAAACTGCGTGCGTGGAAGTGGGTGTGTTTGAGGGATGCTCAGAGTGTGCAGGGTGGTGAATGGAGTAGGGGAATCGCTAGAGTGGAGTGAGGGGGAGCTTCTGGGCTTGTCGGCGAGAGGTGGAAAGGTCTGTGGAAGTGGGGCGATCTCACCGGAGATGGTGGCCGGAGGCGGAGCAGATGAAGGTGGTCGTGGCAGTCGAGGGGTTTAAAAGACTAATTCAAGAAGGGAAAAGTGAGAGGAGAGTAAGGAGAAAGTTCCTACCTACTTAATCGACGAAGAGGGAGAGGAAGATTGCCAGACACGTGCCTGCTGGAGCTGAGGACGAAGGTGCCCAGAGGAGGAGTGACGGCGACAAGGAAGAGATCTGAGGATGCCAGCTGGTGCGGCCTGGCATGGGACGACGAGGCAGAGTGGGCTTTGCTGCAGGTATAGCAGCAGAGCGACGAGGAGGAGGAGGAGAGTTCGTCGGAAGCTAGGGCAGTCTGACTAGAGAGAGGGGAGACGAAAGAGAGGGATTTTCTTCGCCAGAAATAGCTTGGAGTGGACGGCAGCCCTTGCCGCTCCTTATAAAGGCGCTGGCGAGGAGAGTAGCCCGAGGGAGCGACGTGCGGAGCTCGCCGGAGATGGACGGAGATGGAGACCCATGCCTTTCGTGCATTAGCACGAGAGGCATGGGCGGTCGCAGGTCACAGGGGAGGGTTCCTGCGACAGAGGACGACACAGGGAACTCCCCGTTCATTCCTGAGAATGGGTGCCATAACCTGCGCGGCGCCATCCTCTGCGCAAGGTCGCCGGAGGTATGGCGCCTGCGCAGAGTGGCAGGGAGGACCGTTCTGCAAAGAACGACGAGAAAGATATGGGGCTATGTGTAAGGGTTTCAAAAGATAAGGGTCAAAAAGTAATTCAAGAGGACTAATTTGTAAAGTCGGTCAAGATGGTCTTTTTCTAGGCCCAAATTTTTATACCAACCTAATTTGAACCTAAGGATTTTAATGGTGAAATTTGATTTTAGGTTTGACCATGTTTGACAGGTCAATTTGCGTAAAAACCCAAATTAGATCATAAATTGGGCATGGTTCTTATTTTAGGTCAAAATAGGTTGCAAAGGACAAATTGAAGGTTTTAAACCCTAGGGAATATTTTTTCATGAATTTTAGAGGATTTAGTTGATTTTCATCCTAACTCAAACCTCATGAATTAAAGTGGGTTTGTTTTAGGGTTACAGAATGTCATTTAATTCCTAGAAGTTGCTATAACCCTTTTCAAATTAGATCATCCCACTTCCTTCCTCATTAAGCTTATTTGACTTGTGTTTAGACCCTTAAATACCCTGTTTGTGTACTGCATTGGTAAAATTACAGTTTTACCCCTCATGACTTGTTTTATTCTTCAATTCAGACTTCTCTGAGTTAGGCTTTTCTTTAGGTTTTGTAGGAGTTTCTTCACACTTATTTAGATTAAATTATGCTAGTTAGGGTTCATGATGAGGCTCTCATCATACCCCCATGCGTAGCTTTTGCTAGTCCCTTAGTAATATTTTAAGGTTTTATCCCTTGTTCTAGACCATGAGTTTCTTATCGATTTTAGATAAGTGCTTTTTCTCTCGTAACCTTGATTAGGTTAGAATGCCAACCATAGGCCTAAAAGGTACTCTGGTACCAACCAAGATCTAGATATGTCTAGCTTTAGCCTCAGTCCTTAGCAAAGGTTTTTAAGGCCTACAGGAACTGACCTAAGGTTCATTGGACTTTGTGGCTAAAGCACCCGTGCTTGGGATAATTTTAGCCCTAGTTCAGTTCGTAGTGCATTTTGTAAGAGGGAGAGGTAGAAGATTTATATGTTTGGAGAGTTTTCTCTCTCTTTTTCTTTTTCTTTTTTATTCTAGATTAGGCTTGGCTTCTCAACACGGTCTGTATCAGATTCCTTGTCCCCATCATCAATCCTCAAGGGTTCCTGGCAGTCGATGCTTCGAGATAGCACCGCCCATGGTAACCCCCAGAACCCTGGCTTTCAAGATTTCGAGATAATCCCATCCATGGTGTTCCGTGGCCGAATTCAGACCCTGGCAATTGACACTTCATGATAATGCCATCCATGGAATCTGAACTAGCAGAGTGCTTCCATGCCCCCAGTAGGATATGTAAATATCCTAAGAGACAAGCACCGAGGAGATGATATTTTGTTATGCATCTTCGAGGGGAATTTCCCACCTCTCCGCGCTGGGAACTCAACCAAATCAACTCGTGTTGATCGGCCACTCCTACTCTAGGTGACATTTTCAGAATTTTTGAAATGCTTCTGCGTGATTTTGATACTTTATGCTTACTGAACCAGGCTGTGTGTGAAATTTGGGTGCTTAGGTTACTGAGTCCCGTAAACCAAAAGTTAGTTAACGATGCCAAATACTTCCTAAGCCTTGGACCTAATACTTAAGCTTTTCATTTTCCTTAACCTCTTGACGAATATCTTGATCTTGATGGGTACTAAGAGTTTATTCGAGAATGCCTAAGGTTTACGTTCTTACTAATCTCACTGTGCACTTTCCATTTCTTTTCCTGAATGTGGTCTAGAACTTAGGTTAAACTCCTTAATTTCATACTAATGGCTATCTCTTTTCTTTCATTTTGTGCTCCTTTTCATCATTTTGTTCTTTTTCTCCTCCTTTGTAAAGTACTCAAAAATTTCTTTCCTCCTCTCATTTTATTATTATTATTTTTTTTTTTTTTAAAACCTTTTCCTGTGAGTTTTGCACTTTCATGCCCCCCATGCCTAAGATTTGCAATATCCTCATTGTAACTTACGAGGGTTTTTATTTAACTTAGTTCATACATTAGGACAGATGTTTTGGTGAGTGAATGGGTCAGGGTGACTGTTGCAGACGATTTCTAATCTCAGATGCAAGCACCTGAGGTGGAGTCAGCTGTCCTAAAGGGTGAACTTTAAGTGCGAAGAGGTGTCAGAAAAGGTTTCGGGTTTTTCCAAAAAGAATGACGGGCTGCCTCCTGTTGAGTGCTGAGTTTTACGCCATCGGCTGGGCGATATATGCTCAGGGAAAATGGAGGATAAATGATGACTCAACAAAATCTATAGAGGTTACATCAATGAACGGTTTGAGTCCCTGACCGTTCACGATGAAAGGTTCGGAATCATGGCTGAGCGGATTGATTTCTACGGCTCCATTTCCAAAAACTTGTCGGACAAGGTATGGTCCGACCCACTTGGATCGCAGTTTCCCAGGGAAGAGTTTGAGTCCGGCATCGAAGAGTAGGACCTTCTGACCAGGATGAAAGATCTTTCTAGATATGTGCTTGTCATGGAAGGCTTTAACCTGCTCTTTGTAGATTCGCGAGTTCTCGAACGCATGAAGGCATAATTCATTGATCTCTCTTATCTGAAGCTTTCTGTGGGTTCCAGCCTTAGAAAGATCTACGTTACAGCTCCGTACTGCTCAATAGGCTTTGTGCTCCAATTCGACAGGAAGGTGACACGTCTTCCCTTACACCAGTCTAAAAGGAGACATGCCTAATTAGGTTTTGTGGGTGGTCCGATAAGCCCACAAAGCTTCTGGAAGTCGAGACGACCAGTCCTTCTTGTCAGGCCGAACAGTGACCTGCAGGATTTTCTTGATCTCCCAATTTGATAGCTCAGCTAGACCATTAGTCTGGGGGTGGTAAGGAGTAGAGATTCAATGAGACACCCCGTATTTGGTTATCAGTGACCTGAACTGAGCATTGGTGAAATGGGTCCCCTTGTCAGAGATGATTGCATGAGGAATCCCGAACTGTGAGAAGATATTGTGATGAATGAATTTGATAACGATTTTATGATCACAGGTTCGGGTTGGTATGGCTTCGATCCATTTGGACATGTAGTCCACAGCCAGCAGAATGTACTCGAAGCCGTCCGAAACAAGAAAGGGGCCCATAAAATCAATCCCCCAAATGTTGAAGATTTCGCATACGAGAATCGGCTGCAAAGGCATCATGTTGCGATGGCTCATGTTGCCCAAAGTTTGGCAACGACTGCATGCCTTGCAGTGATTGTATGCATCCTTGAATAAAGTGGGCCAATAAAAGCCACACTGGAGGATTTTTGATGCGGTTTTGTGCCCAGAGAAGTGGCCACCGCATGCCTGGTCATGGCAGGAGAGAATATCATTGATTTCACCCTCCGGGACACATCGCCGGATGATTTGGTCAGCACCTATGCGGAAGAGGTATGGGTCTTCCCAGATGTAATACTTGGCATCAGAGCACAATTTGTCTTTCTTGGCCTTCGACCAATCAGACGAGATCTGATGAGATGCCAAGTAGTTTACTATATCAACAAACCATGAAAGCCTAGTACCAATAGTCAGTAGGTGCTCATCAGGAAAATGCTCCATGATGGGTCCAGAGGGGTTGATGATCTCAGAAGGAAGGCGAAACAAATGGTCAGCTACCACGTTTTGTCTTCCCGCCTTGTTGCGAATCTCGAGGTCGAATTCTTGCAATAGCAAGATCCATCGGATTAGTCGGGGCTTCGCGTCCTTCTTGGCAAGGAGATGCCTCACAGCTGTGTGATCCGAGTAGATGATGACGTGGGAACCCAAGCTATAGGATCGAAATTTTTTGAGGGCAAATACTACGGCTAGCAGCTCTTTCTCCATAACTATATAGTTATGCTAAGCCTCGTCAAGTGTCTTGCTAGCGTAATAGATGACCACGAGTTTCCCGTCAACTTTCTGCCCCAGAACTGCTCCTACAACGAAATCAGATGCATTGCACATAATCTCAAAGGGTTGAGACCAATTAGGGGACTGAAGGATCGGGGCCTGGGTGACTCAGTCACGAAGGTTCTCAAAGGCTTGAGTGCATTCCTTGGAGATCTCAAAGGGTACATCCTTGGAGAGAAGAGTAGTCAGGGGGCATGCGATTTTTGAGAAATCAGGAATGCAACGACGGTAAAAATCGACGTGCTCCAGAAAAGAATGGATGTCCCTGATCGAGCTAGGCATAGGAAGTCGAGAAATTAGATCAACCTTAGCTCGATCCACTTGGATGCCTTTCTCAGAAATTAGATGACCTAGGACGATCCCCTCAGGCACCATAAAGTGGCTCTTTTCCCAGGAAAGAACCAAATTTACATCGATGCAATGCCTGAGTATATGAACCAAGTGCTGGAGGCAATCGTCAAATGATGCCTCAAAAACTGAGAAGTCATCCATGAAGACTTCCAGATAATCACCTACCATATCATAGAATATGGCAAGCATACACCGCTGAAAAGTTGCAGGTGCATTGCAGAGACCGAAAGGCATCCATCAGAATGCGTATGTCCCGAAGGGGCAGGTGAACGTGGTCTTCTCTTGGTCCTCAGGATGAATAGCCACTTGGTTATAACCGGAGTACCAATAAAGAAAGCAGAAGAATCGATTTCCCGCTAATTTCTCGAGAATCTAATCAATGAAAGGTAGTGGGAAATGATCCTTCTTCGTGGAGGAATTAAGTCTTCGGTAACCTATGCAGACTCTCCACGAGTTGGCTATTCAGGTAGGTATGATCTCTCCGATTTCAGTCGTAATGGTGGTGAGCCCTGCCTTTTTAGGCACAACCTGGATTGGGCTCACCCAATGACTGTCGGAGATCAGGTAGATGATCCCTGCATCTAACCACTTAATGATCTCCTTTTTCACGGCCTCTAGTAGATTGGGATTCAAACGTCTCTACATCTCACGGGAAGGTCATGCACCCTCTTCAGAATAGATAGGGTGTGTGCAATAAGAGGGACTTATTCCAGTCAAGTCATCGAGAGTCCAACCAATGGCTCTGTGATGTTGCTGGAGAACAGCAATCAGACGGGATTCCTGATCAGGAGTGAGCTTGGAATTTATAATCACAGGAAAAGTTTGATTAGAACCCAAAAAGATGTATTTCAAATGGTCGGGAAGGGGTTTTAGTTCAAGAATGGGGTTATCAGCAGCAGCGGGTGGTTCAGGGTGAATGTAAGGTTCAAGGATAGGAGTTATGGGTTTGTCTAAATCAGGGTCTGACTCCTCTAATTGCGGTTCAAGATCTTCTTGTGGTTGATGAGGCATAATCAGGTTATTCTCAAATTGTGTTTCATTAACCAAAGCTCTAATATCACAGATTTGTTCAATGACACTTCAATTGATTCCTTGTTGGGCCTTAAAGATATCAGTTTTGAGGGTTTGATTCCCAAATTTCAGTTCTATTTGGCCCTCCTCACAACTAATGTTAGCTCTATCCGTGGCCAGGAAAGGTCTCCCTAGAATGATCAGTGTATCCCGTGGGTTTTCAGGTACATCCTTGTCTAAGACTATGAAGTCTACAGGGAAATAGAAATCTCGCACCCTTACAATAACATCCTCAAGAATCCCTTTAGGTGACTTTATGGATCGATCAGCTAACTGTAGTGTCACCTCAATCAGTTTTAGCTCAGATTCTTCTAGGTGGTTAAGTAAGGATGTGGGTTTCAAATTTATGAAAGCACCCAAGTCTAACAATGCTCTGTCGAACTGGGTTTCACCTATCTTGCATGAAATCAGGGGAGTGCCTGGGTCTTTTGCCTTGGGTGGGAGTCTGCTCAGGATTACAAAGCTGGCTTGCTCTAACAGTACAATTGGACTCCCACTCTTGGTTCGCGGCTTACGCTGAGGTGTACACACATTCTTCAAGAATCGTGCGTAAGCCGGTACGTGGCGAATCGCATCCATCAAGGGGATGTTTATTTGGACCTGCTCAAAGAGCTTGACCAGGTCCTCCTCAGGAGCCACAAATTTGGTTGTTTTCTTTCCCTTGGTCAAGGCCTCGGGAAATGGAACCTTGGTTGGTTCCTCTAGGATAGGTCCAGGTCTTTGATTAGGGATAGGAACGTCCTGGATTACTGTCCTAGGTTTTGGGTCACTACCAGGCTTGGAGTGGTCTGGATAAGGTGGATCTTGGGTCTCCTTACCACTATGGGTGGTCATAGAATTCAGTCCTGCCTGGTTCTGGTTAGGGGTTGATAGGATGTGTTGCTGCTGATAACTCGCATAAGAAGTTGAGGCCTCCATCCCGTCAGGTGAAGGAACAGAGGGGGCCTGATAAACCATGTGTGCTTGGCCTAGGTTTGGATTCATAACGCGCCGCTGGGTCGGCATGTTATTAGGGTTAGGAAGAGGTTGAGAAGGAAGTGTGCCTGGTTGGCAAGAATTTTCCAACTGGGCCAGTTGGTTTCGAACATCTATGATTTCATCCATGTGTTGCTTTTGAATAGCTGCATTCGTTCTCTGAATGTCAGCCAGAGTCTAAAGGATGAGGGACATTTGGTCTTGGTTTGGCCCGGATGGATAAATAGGGTTGGGCTAAGGCTGAGGTGGCTGGTAAGGATGAGGTGGTTGTGGACGGGGCTGAAAGGGTGGCCTTTGAGTTTGGGAATTTCTCGTCCACTGGAAGTTGGGATGGTTTTGCCATACAGGATTGTAGGTATTGGAAAATGGGTCATTCTAGATGGCATTGAGGTCCTCACAGGTCTGAGGAGCCTCAAACAAGTCAAAAAATGGGGGAGTGGAATTCCCTCGGCTAGTATGGAAAGGGTCGGAGGTTCCTCAGATCCGAGAGTCAGATGGGGGTGGATACGGGTCCATCCCAGGAGAAGGTCGGTGGAAAATGTTTTGCATAGTCTCCCGTGTGGAAGGAGGCTGTGCAAAAGAATTATGCGCAGAGGTGGCTCGCTGCAAGTGTTGAGTCAGCTCATCCACCTTCTTCTCAATAATAGAGAACTTGTCCAATCGATTGGCCATCAATTCCAAGTCGACTGATGTGGACAGGCCCTACGTCTCGTGTGCTCCCCTAAGGTTCGTTGATGCGTGGGTATTCGTCCTATCGAATAATCCCATGGAGTCATTATTGATGGAGTTCTCGCACATATTCTCGAGAATCTCCCACACAGTGTCTTCATGCTGACCCATGATATTCCCTCCACAAGTTGCATTGACGAACAGCCTAATATCCTCACGGAGTCCCTGGTAAAAAGACTGGACTTGTTCCCATTTAGGAACTCCGTGATGGGGGCACTTCCTCATGAGATCCTGAAAGCGATCCCATGCCTCATGGAGAGGTTCTCCCATCTGTTGTGTGAAGTGGGTAATCTGATGGCGCAAGGCATTGGTTCAACCAATGGGGAAGAACTTCTTCAAGAACTCGGACTGAAGTTCCTCCCAATTGTTGATCGGCTGGGTCTGTGTTTGGTACCAATGGGCGGCCTTGTCCATAAGGGAGAAGGAGAACATCTTCATGTGGAGAATATCTCGATTTTGTGCATCTGATCCGAAAGTCTGGGCCAGATGCTTTAGCTGTTTAATGTGCTGGAAGGGGTCTTCAGAATTAAGCCCATGGAATTTAGGTATGGCTTGAATCATGTTGGGCTTCAGTTTAGAATCAGGCCCTCCAGTTGGGATTCTGACTCGAGGCTCAATAGCCACCGCAGCAGGATTATAGTGATCCCACATCATGGGACGCTGCGGTGGGAGCATGAAGTTCTGGAAGAGGTCATTGAGTCGCTGGAGCTGGTGCTCCAGATTGTTCTCTTCCTCAACTGGCTGAGCCATTGTGGAAGAAGAAGGTGAGTTGGGTTCGGAATCGGAGGAGAGGTCTATGTGAAGTATTGGTTGCACACGCAAAGGCACCGAGGCTTGGCCTCGAGGCAAGTGAATTTCTAAAGGAGGTTTCAAGGACCTCCTACCAAACATACACTGATGGAAAGGATGAGTTTAACAGGTGCTGGACCCAATCATGACACCCAAAATGTTGGGTGACTATAGAGGTTCGGGGTGGATGGACCCCTTGATCAAAAGGTCGTCCACCTGAGAATTACTTGGGCAGCCAGAGAGGGTGAGTCCCGTGAAGACCCCTACACGGTAGAGCACTCCCACGGGTTACAGGGTTTCCCCCACCTGACCTCTCTTGTCACTGAGATTCCAGGTAGGCCAGAATGGGGACCTTGACCTCTGAAGTCTACCACTTTTAGTTATGATCAAGGTGCGTAGGTTTTCACTTGAACTTTAACCTTTTGAGTGTAAAGAGTGACCTAAGTTCAAAGTTGGTTGACCCAAGGGGTCAACTTCACCTACTAGTTCCTTTGAGAGCTTATTAGGTCTTGTCTTTTAGGGTTCAAGTGTTTTTAAGAGCCAAATTTCTTAGGGTTTCTCTTTAATAGGTGTTTTCAAACAATGGCTTGGGCATACTTTTTTTGGAAATTCTCAATTCTTGCGTAGAAAGTGTGGCTCTAAAACCCTAGTTTTGAATCTTATATTGGCTCTAATTGGCCCAGTTAGTTGCCTCTAGATTGGGTAATTAGGGCTTAAGCAAGAAGGCTTTAGCCCTAAATACCCTTAATGGATTCACAGATATATTGTGTTGAAATTGAAAACAGGCAGCTTTGGGGATTTAGTAAGTATGGAAGGCAGGTTATGCCTAAATTGCTTTTTCTTTCTTTTTCTTCCTCTTTAGAATTTAGGGGTTAAAATGAGAGGATAGAAAATTACCTGTCCTTGGTGTGGTTGTTGTGTGGCTTCTTGTTGTCCTCTTAATTTCCTGTGCCTACACAACAAAAGAGAAGAGATTAGTCAACAGAAACTCAAAAATTGTGAATTAATAGCTTCTATAATAGCCGTTGCTCCCCGGCAACGACGCCAAAAAACTGGCACGTCGTCTTTGTTGATGTGGTTATTATAATCGTTGTGGTATATAACAAAAATGATTACCAGTCTAATACAATTTATTACTCGGAATGAAAAGTTTCTCGAGGTCGAACTCAGGGAGCAAACCAAAATTCCAGAAGCATATAAATTCACAATCTATATAAGGTTTTACAAAACATTAAGAGAGAGAGAGAAAGAGAGAGAGGGTAATTGGCTTTTTCTTCTTCTCTTTCTTCAGCTGGCTCTTCTCTTCAACTTGTTTTCTTCTTCATTCTTCTTTTCTTCTTCTCTACTTCTTCTTTCTTCTTCTTCAGCCTGTCTTCTTCTTTGCGTCTTCTTTCTTCTTCTTCTTTCTTTTGCTGTGGCCCTCCTTCTTCTTTCTTTTCTTCTTCTCTTGCTGCTGACTCTCCTTCTTTTTCGCGGATGTCTGATTCAGTGCTTAGACGACTTAACTGCTCGATTGCTACAGTGTAGCTCCTCTTTTCCTTCAGCTTCTTTCCTTCCTTTCTTCGTCCTTCTCTTGTTTCTTCCTTCTTCTTCCTTCTTCCCTGCGGCTAAGTCCTGGCTACTGCTTCTCTTCTTCTTTCTTCTCTCCTGTGCACACATGCAAACATCAGCACAAAACCTACCCTACCCCTTCCCCGCGTCTCTCTCTCTCTCTTTGGATCTCTCTTTGGTAAGCTCTCCCAGAGTCAGGTAATCGGGTCGGGTCACGTGCCCAGGTCTAGGTGCACCGGCGTGGGTGGTGCGCGAGGAGTGCACAGGAGGGTATCGGGTCGGGTCAGATCCGCGTGGGTGAGCCACAGACAAGACCCGGTGATAGGTGAGGGACCTCACCCCATGTGTAATCGGAGGCGAAGAGCCTATACCACTTTTTCAATTTAAGTGGTGGCGCTCGCTCCTACACTTACAAGGTGGGACTAAAGTCCCACCTCCGCTCTGCTCGCTCGCAGGCGAGAAGCAGCTGTCAATTGGGCAGCAGCGAAGGCTTCGCGCTCCCAATTGAGAACCTGGGCACCTTTGCGGACTTGCCCCGCATTTCCTGGAGCCCTCGCCTGGAGTCGAAGAGACCTGGAGCTGCCTGCGAAGGAGCTCCTGCAGCTCGTCAATGGCGGCGAGGAGGGTGAACCCTGAAATCACGAAGATGGCCTCACGGCCATGTCAGACAACACAGGGAGCTTCACCAGAGTGTGGCGAATGCGGTGCAAGGTGCAGCGTGCTGTGAGAGTGCCTGTGGTCATGCACCTAGGGCAAACTGCGTGCGTGGAAGTGGGTGTGTTTAGGGGGTGCTCAGAGTGTGCATGGTGGTGAATGGAGTAGGGGAATCGCTAGAGTGGAGTGAGGGGGAGCTTCTAGGCTTGTCGGCGAGAGGTGGAAAGGTCTGTGGAAGTGGGGCGATCACGCCGGAGATGGTGGCCGGAGGCGGAGCAGATGAAGGTGGTCGTGGCAATCGAGGGGTTTAAAAGACTAATTCAAGAAGGGAAAAGTGAGAGGAGAGTAAGGAGAAAGTTCCTACCTACTTAATCGACGAAGAGGGAGAGGAAGACTACCCGGCGCGTGCCTGCCGAAGCTGAGGACAAAGGTGCCCAAAGGAGGAGTGATGGCGACGAGGAAGAGATCTGAGGATGCCAGCTGGTGCGGCCTGGCGTGGGACGACGAGGTAGAGTGGGCTCTGCTGCAGGTATGGCAGTAGAGCGACGAGGAGGAAGAGGAGAGTTCGCCGGAAGCTAGGGTAGTCTGACCGGAGAGAGGGGAGACGAAAGAGAGGGGTTTTCTCCGCCAGAAATAGGTTGGAGTGGACGGCAGCCCCTGTCGCTCCTTATAAAGGCGCTGGCGAGGAGAGTGGCCCGAGGGAGCGACATGCGGAGCTCGCCGGAGATGGCCGGAGATGGAGACCCATGCCTGTCGTGCGTTCACACGAGAGGCATGGGCGGTCGCAGGTCACAGTGGAGGGTCCTTGCGACAGAGGACGACGCAGGGAACCCCCCGTTCATTCCTGAGAACGGGTGCCATACCTTGTGTGGCGCCATCCTCCGTGCAAGGTCTCCGGAGGTATGGCGCTTACGTAGAGTGGCAGGGAGGACCGTTCTGCAAAGAACGATGAGAAAGATAGGGCTATGTGTAAAGGTTTCAAAAGATAAGGGTCAAAAAGTAATTCAAGAGGACCAATTTGTAAAGTCGGTCAAGATGGTATTTTCTTAGGCCCAAATTTTCATACCAGCCTAATTTGAACCTAAGGATTTTAATGGTGAAATTTGATTTTAGGTTTGACCATGTTTGACTGGTCAATTTGCGTAAAAACCCAAATTAGGTCATAAATTGGGCATGGTTCTTATTTTAAGTCAAAATTGGTTGCAAAGGCCAAATTGAAGGTTTCAAACCCTAGGGAATATTTTTCCATGAATTTTAGAGGGTTTAGTTGATTTTTATCCTACCTCGAACCTCGTGAATTAAAGTAGGTTTGTTTTAGGTTTATAGAATGTCATTTAATTCCTAGAAGTTGCTATAACCCTTTTCAAATCAGATCATCCCACTTTCTTCCTCATTAAGTTTATTTGACCTGTGATTAGACCCTTAAATACCCTATTTGTGTATTGCATTGGTAAAATTATAGTTTTACCCCTCATGACTAGTTTTATTCTTCAATTCAGATTTCTCTGAGTTAGGCTTTTCTTTAGGTTTTGTATGAGCTTCTTCACACTTATTTTGATTATATTGTGCTAGTTAAGGTTCATGATGAGGCTCTCATCAATCAACACATTATAACATTATTTTATGCATAGCTAAAGTAAAGCAATAAAGATGCAGATAATGCTTATGCATGCATGAATTACCCTAACTTATGCTAAGTCCTAGCCTAATTTAGGTCAATTAAGACCTATGATTGCTTCGCAATCATACCCCCATTCCTAAATCTTGCTAGTCCCTAGCAATTGAAAGACTAAATTATTTACAGCAAGGATCCCTAAGGGACTGATTATTTTATCAAATGTTTACCTAGAGATTTTTCTCCTTTTTGTTTTCATCCTATGCTCTAGAAATCTAGACAATCATTAAAGTGCAGCTATGTAGCTTTTGCAACAGATTCGAGTGAAAAACTGATACACCTCTAAAGCCTATACTTGACCATTAGTAAAAATTCTAGCAGGATAGGTGGACTTCTTCCCTCGAGGTATTCTAGATATTCTATGAATTTCACCCCAGCTTTAGGCTTAGGTAGAGAATCTCTGAGGGAAAAGATTATACATTTGGTGGCTCACTCTCATTTGGTGCTACATAGGGGCTAGTACTACAAAATCTAGATTCCCGGATTACTAAGTAACTCAACTCAGAGAAAGATGAGAAAAACTATGCTCTCTTTTGATTCCTTTGTATTCATTTTCTCTCTCTTTTTCTTTTTCTTTCTTTTTCTTAGAGCTCACAACCTCACCAGATTCACATATACGATCTGTATTTTGTGGTCTCACTTAGCATTAACACTTTAATTGAGTTCTCATAACCCTCACACTAAGTCGGAATTCCTCAGCTAGTATACGGGCGGTCAGAAACACAGAAAAATAGGTTAAGGTCATATTTGGTGGATCTCAAATTTATTTGGTGGTATTGCCTCAATGCAACTGAACTAAATATTCTCTTTTTTTTTCTTTACTTTTTCTTCTTTTTCTAATTTTTTCAGTTTTTCTTTCTTTTCTCCTTTTTTTTCATCATTTTCTTTTCAACATAACACATCCATGAACTTTATTGAGGAGGCATTATTAAGGATTGGTGGTACTCAAGAGACATTGGGTGGCTTATTTGGTGGAAGTGCCTACTCACGGCACCAGGAGAGACGGATAGGACGGTGTATTTCTGACCTTGGCATCAATACCCTCCTTCAGCCGAGGATTCCGTAAAGAATGGTTGTAACCATCCACCTTAGCCCTAGTTTTATGAAAACTTGCTCTTCGCGTATTTGCCTTATTTGGTGGCTCTCAATATTTTTCACAAAAATGTATACACAGGAACCGAGAGCGAAAACTATGCCTTATCTCAGAGTATCGTCACCTAATTATCTAGGATTCCAGATTCCTTGTACTAATCTTAGAGCACTAGTACACCATACTCTCATCTCACACTATTTGGTGGATTTTTGGAAGAAAATATGCCTGACTCCTAAAACACTGTCCAGGGGTTCAGGAAAAGAAGCACTGCTTCTTCTCGACAGACTAAAGACGTTTATCAGCCTTCACCGTGAATCCATTGCGAATTCTACATGTGTGTGAAAAGTTGTACTGGATTTCAGATTACAAGAATCAACTAGAGGATAACATCCCTAATGCATTCTCTTAACAAAATAATCTTATTCATGAATGCAATATGTATATATGCTATGAACAAGTAACCTCGTATAATTTGTACTTCGTGAAATTCCCATATCGGGTTACATTCAGCTTGACCCTAAATTTAGAACAATAGGTGAGCGGGTGGGTCAGAAATGGCTGTTGCGGAAGATTTCTAGCTCCAATACTAGCATTGGAGGTGTAGTCAGCTGTTCTTTTATTTAGGATCGTACAGTACGTTTTACATGCAGCTCCGAGGTTTTCCTAAATGTTGGCATACAAATTTTTCAGTTTTGTTGTATCTACCCCCATGCCTAAGTTCTTGCATGTCCTCATGCATGAATATAAAAGAAAATAAATTGACAAAGGATGAGTGGGTAGAAGTCACCTGGAATTGCTTCTAAAAATATACATTTAGCACTGGACAACCTAATAGTATGTAATATGCAGAAAGAAAACATGCTAAAAAAATATGCTATGTATAAAAATGGTTATGTACAAATGATGGTGGAATGTGAGATAGATGGTATCTATATATGTTGAGTTTAACGCCTCCAGCTGGGCGAGAATTCAGTCACACATCCTCAATAAGATGAATAGTCGCGTCAGGTGGAGGAGGTTCATGGGCCAAAAATGGCTTGAGGCGCTAGCCATTTACCGTGGATATATGCCCAAATTTTGGGTCCCTGATCTGGACTACCCTATTAGGATATGGATGAATCACAATATACGGGCTAGTCCATTTGGACTTAAGCTTCCCTGCGAATAGTTTCAGTCATGAATCAAAAAACCAGACTTGCTAGTTGGGCGTGAATGCTTTCCTTCGGATGTGGTGGTCATGAAAGGTCTTGGTCTTGTCCTTGTATATCAATGCATTCTCATAGGCCTCTCGCCGGATCTCTTCTAATTCACTGAGCTGGAGTTTCTGTTCTTGACCTCCTGCATCGAGGTCAAGGTTACATTTTCGCACCGCCCAAAAGGCACGGCATTCCAGCTCTACAGGAAGGTGACAGGCCTTGCCATATACCATGCGATATGGTGACATTCCGAGTGGGGCCTTGTATGCGGTCCGATATGCCCAGAGTGCATCAACTAATTTGTAAGACCAGTCCTTCCTGTCTGGTCTAACCATCTTTTGGAGAATCAGCTTGATCTTACGGTTAGACACTTCAACCTTCCCATTGGTCTGTGGGTGATATGGGGTGGCTATATGGTGATGTACCCCGTATTTCTTAAATAATGACCTGAAATGGGCATGAATGAAGTGGCTTCCGCCGTCGCTAATCAGAGTGTGGGGTATTCCGAATCTCGCAAAGACGTTCTGCCGTACGAAAGAAATGACGATCTTATGGTCAGCCCGTCTCGCTGGGATGGCCTCGACCCACTTCGAGACATAGTCAATGGCTAGTAATATGTACTTGAAGCCATGCGAGTTTGGGAAAGGGCCAATAAAATCGATGCCCCAGATGTCAAACACTTCTACAACCATAATGGGCTGGAGTGGCATCATGTCTCTCCTGGTCATAGAACCAATTGACTGGCATCGTTTGCAGTGTTGGGCATATTCATGTGTATCTCTAAAATAGTTGGCCAGAAAAATCCCGACTGCAAAATTTTTGCAGCGATTTTCCGTCTTGAAAAATGATCACCACAAGCATCATTGTGGCAAAAAGATAACACACTGGGGATCTCAGAATCTGGGATACATTTTCGAATAATCTGATCCACTCCAATGCGGAAGAGCAGTGGGTCATCCCAGGGGTAGTATTTATCTTCGGCAGTGAATTTGAGTTTCTGGTCCTTGGATAGGTTCCCGGGAATTTTTCCTGCAGCAAGGTAGTTCGTGATATTTGCATCCTAGGGGAATTAAATAGAATGAACTGCCAAAAGAGATTCATCCGAAAATTGCTCGTGGATAGGCAAGGAATACAGAATGTGGTCTGGGTCCAATCTGGATAGGTGATCCGCCACAACATTTTGCTTTCCGGCTTTGTCATGGATTTCGATATCAAATTCTCGCAATAGAAGGATCCATCTGATGAGCCGTGGTTTGGCATCCTTCTTTGCCAACAAATGCTGGAGGGCGGAGTGGTCAGTGAAAATGATGACCTTGGACCCTAATAGGTAAGATCTGAATTTTTCCAACCCGAATACTACTACTAGAAGTTCTTTTTCGATGACAGTGTAATTATGCTGAGCCTCATTCAGTGTCTTGCTAGCATAGTATATGACGAAGGGCTGTTTCTCCTGACGCTAGCCTAAAATAGCACCGACGGCAAAATCAGAAGCGTCGCACATCATTTCGAAATCAAGCGACTAGTCGAGTGGTTGGAGAATCGGGGAGTTGGAGACAGCACCTCATAAAGTCTCAAAGGCGCTGAGACACGAGGTATCAAATTCAAAAGGGACATCGGCAACCAAGAGATTCGTCAAGGGTCGTGCAATTTTTGAAAAATCGCGTATAAATCTTCGATAGAAGCCGACGTGACCCAAGAATGATCTAATTTGCTTGACCAAGCTAGGTGGCAGTAATTAGGAAATAATCTCCGATTTAGCTCGATCGACCTCAAGTCCATTTTTAGAGATCCTGTGCCCTAGTACTATGCCATCCCTCACCATGAAATGGCTTTTCTCCCAGGATAGCACTAGGTTTACCTTAATACACCGTTTCAAGATCTTGGTGAGGTTATCAAGACAAGATGCGAAATCATCTCCAAAAATGGAGAAGTCATCCATGCATACCTCCACATAGTCCCCAATCATGTCAGAGAAGATGGCCATCATACAACGCTGAAATGTTGCTAGTGCGTTGCAGAGGCCAAAGGGCATCTGCTTGAAAGCGAATGTTCCAAAGGGGCATGTGAATGTGGTCTTGTCTTGATCTTCCAGGCTAATCGCTACTTGATTATACCCGGAGTATCCATCCAGAAAGCAGAAGAAACTACGTCCGGCTAACCGTTCCAAGATCTGATCAATGAAAGGCAAAGGAAAGTGATCCTTCTGGGTAGCCGTGTTCAGTTTCCTATAGTCGATGCAGGCCCACCAAGATGTCACAGTGCGGGTCGGGATGGATTCGCCATGGTCATTTTTTACGACAGTGAGTCCTGCTTTCTTGGGCACTATCTGGATTGGACTCACCCACTGGCTATCAGAGATTGGATATACAATACCTGCATCTAGCCATTTGATGATCTCCTTTTTAAAAACCTCTAGCATATTCCGGTTAAGCCGTCTTTGAGGTTGTCTCGAAGGTTTCACCCCCTCATCTATGTAGATGTGATGAGTGCAATACGAGGGGCAAATACCGTGGAGATCAGCAATTCTCCACCCGATAGCAGCCCTATGGTCTTGCAGCGTAGAAATCAATTGATGCTCCTATTCTTGGGTTAAGTGGGAATTGATAATGACTGAGTATGTCATACTTTCGCCCAAGAACACATACTTGAGTGAGTCAGGTAAGGGCTTCAATTCAATCATGGGTGGGTCAGAGTCAGAAATGAGAGTGGGAGGAGCAAAATCGAGGGTGGGAATCTACTAATCCATGTGCACGTGAATTCCCGCTGAGTCATTCCCTGTGAAATAATCAGTTGTGACTACGTTAACGGGAAACCCGTTAGCTGTAGTCACATCTTCCTACAACAACAGGGGCAATTCAGTAATGTGTGGATCAGGATAGCTGGGTTCAGGGGTGCTGTGGTCAAAAGCACACCCTAAACAGTCAGATCCTCGGGGAGATATGTGTAGTGCAGTGGTCTCAGTCCCATGTGGATCGAGGTCCAAGAACCCTGATAGTGCAGACGAATGAGACATTGGGTTGTCACAAAGGAGCCCAATGTTAAGATAATATGCCGAATCTTCATCTTCACCATCCTCCTCTATTCGATCATAGATGAAGTTCTTTGTTTCCCTGAATATGTCCAGTCGAAGTCGCTCATTTCCTAGGGCTATCTCCATACACCGGATCCACAATCAATGTTCACTCGAGCTGTTGGCAGAAATGGGCGACCCAAAATAATTGGTGCATCTCGGAGTTTAGGAGGAACTTCCATATCGAGAACGAAAAAGTCTACGGGAAAGCAAAACCCGCGGACTTTCACGATCACTTTCTCAACCACCCCCCTCGGTGTTTTGACTGATCTGTCAGCTAGCTAAATTGTGATCGAGGTGGGCTTCAACTCCCCAAATCAAAATCGATCAAATACGACAGTGGGAGTTAGGTTGATGGACGAACCCATATCTAGAAGGGCCTGATCAAATGGAGAATCCTGTAAGAAGTAGGATATGAGTGGGGTACCAGGGTCTTTCTTCTTCAGTGATAAGTCAGCTAGAATCATGGCGCTAGCCTCTTTCGACAGTACAGCCTGTTGTCCAATTCTTGGCTGTTGCTTCGGGGTACAATAGTCCTTGAAGAACCTAGCGATAGTGGGAATGTGATCGATTGCCTCGAGGAGGGGAACCTGAATATGTACTTCCTTGAACATCGATTTCAGGTCCTCAAAATTCTGCGTGTCTTTTTTCCGTACTGCATTTTGTGTCAGAGCCTTAAGAAAAGGGACAGGAATCTCAAGGTTGAGTGGCCTCTTACCCTTATCTACCGCAGGTGGCTGCTAAGATGAGGAAGGAGTCGATCCCACCTACGGCAAAGGATGGGAAAAATCAGGACCCGCATGCCTAAGTGGTGGGTCGAATGTCTTCCTTCCGCTCCTTGAAGAGACAGCATGTGCATCAGCTTGCTGTCCATGAGGTGGTGGGGGAGCGGAGGGGGCAGAATATGTGGGGTTTTGCAAAGGCGGCTAGCCTTGTGCGTAACCGGGTGGTGCAGGAGGCGCCTGTAGTATGACACGTCCTATCCCTGCGGTGTTTGAAACCTAGGCGGGGCACCTTGGTTCTGCACATATCAAGGATTCGGGATGGGTTGGGAGGGCAAGGCTCCCTGAGTCCTATGCTCCTGCAACAGCTGGTTCTGCGTGTTCTGTATGGTCTGTATCTAATCAGCCATCGCCTTCATAATCTACAAGCTATCTTGTGTAGATTTCCTCATTGATTCTTGCAACTCCTCTTTCAGTGCCTCCAAAGGGTCAGCCCACTTTGGAGGGTGGCTAGCAGCTTGGTGCAGTGGCTGGTATAAAGAGCGGGGTTGCTGCTATTGAGAAGGGAATGGATGCTGACCTAGGGTACGTGTTTTGTGCATTCCCATATTGCCTGGTCTGGTAGTGTGGATCTTGATGTGGTCTCTGTGAACTACCAGACCAAGAGAAGTTCGGATGCTGGTGCCAACCAGGGTTATACGTCTCTGAATACAGGTTATTACGCCCGTATCCTTGGATAGCACCGACGTCCTCGTAGGCTGAAGATGTCTGAGATGTATATCCGTCAAGGGGATATGCATTATAATCTGCCGGTGGGGTGTAACCCTAGTCGTAAGGTGCAAGATCTGGATTATTTACGAGATCCTTATATGCGGGATCTCGTAAATACGGAGAAGATGCATCCCCAGTGAGTAGATTAACTCGAGCAGGAGGGGCTTGGGGTGCATAGGAGGGTCTTGAGGCGGCAGAGCTCAAATCAGATTGACCCTGACTAATCTGGTCAATCTTCTTCTCAATCAGGTTTATTCTATCCAGCTGCTTAACGATGATATCCATGTCAGCTCGAATAGACTCGGTGTGAGCCTCGTGGACACCAACCTGCTGCTGACCAGGCCGCTGGAATTGGTTCATGGATGTGTTATTCATCGAGCTCTCCGCTAAGGATTCAAACAACTCAAATGCGTTGTTCTCATCTTTTACGAGGAAATTCCCACCACTAGATGCATCGGCCAGATACCGATGTGTGTCATCCAGCCCATGGTAAAAGATCTGAGCCAGGTGCCATTTGGGTATACCATGATGCGGGCATTTCCGGAGAAGGTCGTGAAATCTATCCTAAGCTTCATGTAACTTCTCCCCAGCTCCCTGGGAGAAAGTTGTGATTGCGCGTCGCATTGCGTTTGTTCGACCGATTGGGAAGAACTTTTGCAGGAATTCACGTCGTAATTCCGGCCAGGTTCCAATTGGCTTCCCAATGGTCTTGAACCAGTATGAAGCTTTATCCCTCAGAGAAAATGGGAAAAGCTTCATTAGAACAATCCTGATATCGATATTCCTGGGTCGAATCATTTTAGCGAGTCGACTCAGGTCCTCAAGGTGCTGGAACTGATCTTCGCTTGAGTTCCTATAGAAGTGAGTGCTGATCAACCCAATCACATTAGGCTTGAGCTCAAACACGTCTTCGCCTACAGGAATTCTGACTAATGGTGCGATGATTTGTGCGGCTGGGTCGTAGAAATCCCGTAGTTGTTCTCCTCGCGGCGGGTGCTGCATCCTGTCAAGTGCTGTTAAGATGCGATCGATGCTCTGCCGATGCTGCTCCTCGGATTCGACTACCCGAGCTTCCAGACAAGCCATTGGGTCCAGATTCTCGATATCCTGACCCAGTCCAGGTCCAGGATTAGCCATGGTGGCTCTGGGAGTAGAAGAAGTGGGGGGAGAAGATGGTCCTAGCAAGGTGACTCGCCTCCTTGAGAGTGGCACCCAAGGTCCAACCAAGTGAGGTCTAAGTGACCTCTTTCCTTGTATACACCACCCAACCCCTGGGTTGGTGTAGCCAAGCAAGACAAGGCTAAGGCCCTATCAATCAAGTGGTCCTTATGAATCAGGTGACCGGAATGTTCGTTTTAGGTTTTAATTCCTGAAGAAATTTGTCGTACAACCTACTGAAAGTGATTCCCTCTTCTTCGCTAACCCAACCAAGAGGTTGAAACCACCCAGTAGTACGACAATGAATTCCGATTTTATTTTGTGTTTTAAAATTTGTTTTAGCCCATTTTCTTCAATGGGGTTTTCTCTTGGTGAGTGGCCCACAAGGTGACCAAGCTCACCGGCTAAGTACTAGACTTGATTAAGTCTAGGTTATCCCAAGTGTGGTCTCTTAATTGTAATCCTAAAGATTTACCCAAAGGTTCATGCACTTCTAGGGTTTGTTCTGTTTCAACAGACCACAAAAGTAAGGTTCATTCTCTAATAATAATTGGAATTCAATTAACTTGAAATTTTGCGAGTAGATTCCTTTTTCAATTAGCTTTCCATAGAATATTTTTTTGAAACTTTTACTATTTCAACCAAATTTTCAAGGATTTTTGAATGTTAGGGGGTCAGAACTAGAATTTTAACCCCTAGTCGATTTTTTGCTTTGAAATAGTGGCAAATGCCTTAAAAAATTTGGGAAAAATATGAAAAATAAAGCCAATAAGATCAGCTTTCAAACCCCACTATTTTTAGTCAAAAAAAATTCATGGATTGCTCGGAATTGCTCTTTGAAATTTGAAAAATCTCGAATCGGGGTCAGTCTGACCCCTGTGCACTTTGGGAATTTTTTAAAATTGTATACTTGGAATTTTCTCAAAAGAATGGTGGCGTTTGAAAGATGGTTTGAAAATGAAGGTTTGGCCTGAATTTCAGAATTTTCTGCTTACTAATTTTTTGACAATTGAATTTTTAATTCAAACTTGAAATTTGACCGAAAATCAGAAGATGGTAGAAAAGCTTTTAAAAGGGGTTTGGGTTTGAAATCCAAGCTTTCCACCAAAGAATGTTTTTTTTTTTTCAAAAAGAATTTTTCAAAGGGTTCAAAGAAAATATCTCTTTTTTTTTTCTTTTTCACACTAACCTAAGATTCAAAAAGAAACCAAATCTAGATTTTTTTTTTCAAATTTTTTTGATTTTTTTCTTTTTCACAAAAATGAGTAAAATCTCTTTTTTTTTCAAAAGAAATTGTAGGAAGTAGATCTAGTCCTAGAGTTCTGAAGAAACCTAATGTAAGAGAATGTGATGTGCACCTGATTCGTTTTCCGCACTCGTTGTGTGCGCGGATCCCGTTCTTCTTCTGTTCTTCCTGCACATCCAGAAACAAAGTAGAGACAAATTTGTCAGTGATGGTTTCAAAGATTGAAATCAAAGAAAATGACGTTGCCCCCTCGGCAACGGTGCCATTTGTTTGGAAGTCGTAGAGTGCGTATTTTATAGGAAAACGTCGTAGTATAGTGTGCAATATGATCCAATAAAGATATTTGTAAAAAGATAACAAGACTTGAGTCCCGATCGTTCGTCTCTGAAAGGCGTTTGTTTTACTTTTGAAATCAATCTTTTACTGCTCTACTCTATTTAAAATCACACGCCAGTTTATGATTATTACGTATTGATGTACGACATGCTTAGTTGCAAGTATATCAGGAATTAAAAACAGGCAACATTAATCACTCAAAAGATATTGTAATAAGCTCATGGTGATTCTCAACACATAGAAATATATATAAAAATATATCTTCTATTCATTCAAGAGAGTGCTTGCAACATGGAAGGTAGAAGAAAGCTTGTACATGAATGCTTAAAAATGTAAATCTAGCCACCAGAAAACGATTGCATACAAGAATCTATGGGGGGATTTTGCATGCATCATTGGGGGAGAATAAGGATTACACTACTAAGAAGTAAATGAAAGCAGTAAAACTATGAAGAGCTTAAACTACTAATCTAGATCTAGTAGAATAGAAGGGCATTCGGAGGTGGTCTCTGATGGCCTTGGAGTGGTGGAGAGGAGAAAGGGGAGCGGCCAATGGAGATTAGGTCGGCCCTTGGAGAGAGGTTGGAGGAGTGATCCAGCATCCTGGAATGGTATCCTTCTTGGTGGTGCTCAGCTCATGGAGATGGAGTGGAGATGGTGGTGGCTAGCCTAAGTGGAGGTGGATGGAGCCAAGCAAGTATGACCAAAAAGTGGATGGGTGCAAATGGCCACCCCTTAGGTCATTTTATAGACCTAAGGGAAGCTCTCTAGAGAATTATGGAATTCTCTAGAGAGGCATATGGTGGGAGCTCATGGGAGAGTGAGAGAGAGAGGATGGATGGTGGTTTTTAAATCCACCAAATGTGGATCTAAATATTGAATGGCTCTTGGTTGCTAATTTTAGCAACCAAGGCAACCACACATGGTAGAGAGTTCTAGAGAACTCTAGGCTAGGTATTTTCATGTGGATGGTGTGTGTGGGTGTTTGTGGGTGTGTGTGGGTCGAAACTTAGGTGGCTAGGTTGATTTGGTTAGGTTCTAGTGGGTTTAGGTGAAGGTATGTCTCAAATTAGGCTATAAACCCTAATTCACTAAGGTAAAGTGTAATTAAACTTAATACAAGTTTAATTGGGTGTGTGGAAACTTAATTGAGAGTAAAGAAACTCAATTAATTTAGGTCTAGGTCAATTGGACTCTCACTGAGTCCAATTGGATAGTTTATGCTGAGATCAGGGCTCAATTGGACTCAATGAGTCCAATTGTATAGGCTGATGGAATTGACTAAGATCCAAGTCAATTAGGTTTAGTGAGGACCTAATTAGGTCCTTAGGGAGGTCTAGAGGTGATGTACTAGGGTTATGGCACCTTAATTTAGGTTCCTATGGGGTTGGAATTGGGTTTAGGGACCTAGAGATCCAAGATCAAGGCTTGAATCTCAAAATAAGAACTAGAGAGCAGTATTAGACATCTAATAATAGTGTCAGACATCTTATACTCAAAAATCTGAAGTCCAAACTTGTTGTCTAGACGTCCAATCAGTGTCAGGAAGGTTTCAAGGTTCTGTCTTGGGTATTCTGCAGAAATTGAACGTCTGACCAAGTGTCTAGACGTCCAATAACACTGCAGAAGTGTGTTTAAGGTGTACGGGAGTTGGCTAAGGGTTATGGACATCGTATAATTCATCTGGACATCCAGATAAGGGTTGGAACTAGGGTTTTGGGCCTTCCTAGGGTACTGTGACCTAATCTAAGGGTGGCTAAGGCTTGGGGAAGTCTCTAGGCTATCTTAGGCTAGGATGGACCTAAGCTCTTCACATTTTACTGTTTTATTCCTACTTAATAGAATAGCAAACCTTAACTCCCTTACATCATTATTCCTACATTTAATCTAAGTCTTCTGCTCCACCTCTGCTGCAACATCCGTTATTCCTGATCCAGCTTCAGATCCTGCTCCAAATCCAACTCCAGATCTAGCTCCTGATCAGCTTATTGCCTGCAATTGACATAATGCACTTAATCAACACATTATAACATTATTTTATGCATAGCTAAAGTAAAGCAGTAAAGATGCAGATAATGCTTATGCATGCATGAATTACCCTAACTTATGCTAAGTCCTAGCCTAATTTAGGTCAATTAAGACCTATGATTGTTGTGCAAGCAGGGTCTAGCCTAGATGTCAATTCTAAGCTTAAAAAGGTGTCCTTATGTAGTAGAGGCTCAGGTTCTAAGTTGGTACGATAGACCCAATTGAAACCCCACTCGTCCAACTCCTCAGTTTCTGTATTGTAAATTGGCATGACTTCTAAAAAATCGATTGGTTTCTCTGAGGATGTTGGCGATGGATATTCATCAAATGGAGGCCCAAAATCATGTTCTTTATTGAAAAATTGATCTTCCTCATATGGGGCCTTGAAATCTTCCCAATAGGTTTCAGATCTAGATTTTGGGCTTAGGATGTGGGTTGAATCACTAGAATCTAGATCCGAATAACCCTCAAGGGTCACCTTATTAGAATAAGGGGCGGAATTTACACCCTCGAGAGGTTCAGTTCTACTCTCATCATTGCAGGAGTCTTGAATTCTAAGCTTGGTGATTCATGATCTAGGGTTGGCTCAACACTGTGTTCTCTTGCAATTTTCCAACCTAATTCAATATCAGCCATTTGTACTCTATCTGGGTTAGGCATTCACAACCTCTTTGTGCCACAAGCTCAAGATCTAGGAAATCAGATTGATCCTCGATATTGTTCCAAGATGGTTCGTCATCTGGCGTGTACGAGTATTTCTGATCGATAAGTTGTTTCAATAATCTCATCATTTCCTCCCATTTTTCAAGATCATCTTGGTGTTGTTCCCAAAGTACAGGATTTGTTATGCATTGAAGGTATTCAAGATTGTGCAATTTTTCTATCTCAATGTATCTTGTGATGAGCATGTCTTGGGTTGACCTTTTTGTGGCTTCTGCCAATAACACTTGGATACAGGTTATGATGAAGGTTGTGGTTGTTGGGACATCAACCTGAATGTTTTCTACTGGTGTTGAGGGTTTGTCTTCTTTTTCACAGAATTTCAGGGCATCCTCAATCATTCTCTCTCTCATGGATCTCCAGGATTCAGGTTTCTTGAATGATATTCCTAAGTGGTTTGGCTGCACATTTGGATTAGGTGGTGGAATCAAGATGTAGAATCAGAGTTTGAATCACGATGTAGAATCAAGTTGTGAAGCAAATAGATCTGAATAAAGAGTCCCACTAAAGTTTTATGTGTGTGCTCTAAAGAGGAAAGATGAGGGACTAGAGATGTTTTTGACCCAATCAAGGCACCCAAAGACATTTGGATGACTATGGAGGTTCAAGGCAGATGATACCCCTGGATTAGAAGGTCGTCACCTGAGAATTACCTGGGCAACTAGAGAGGGAGAGTCCCACAATGACCCCTACACGGTAGAGCGTCCCCACGGGTTACAGGGTTTCCCCCACCTGACCTCTCTTGTCACTGAGATTCCAAGTAGACCAGAATGGGGACCTTGACCTCTTAATTCTACAACTTTTAAGATTAAAGGTGCTTTTTAGGGTTTTCACTTGAACTTTAGATGTTTTGGTTTTGTGACCTAATTTGGAGATTGGTTGACCCAAGGGGTCAACTTCACCTGACCTGTCCTAAAGATGGCACAATGATTCTAGGCTTGAGACCTAGAGATCACCCTGATTTGATTCCCAGTTTATTAGGTCCAAGATTTTAAGATTCAAGTGATTTTAGAGCTCAATTTTTAGGGTTTATCTTGCTTAGATCTCTTGAATCAAGGGTTTGAGTAGCACACTGATGCGGGAGGGTTTATTTCCTTTTAAACAGGCATGTGTGACTAGCACTTCAAAAACCCTACTGTTGAAACCCTAATTTGGTTCTATTTCCAATCCTCTTTTTCACAAAAGTTCTCTTTAGACTCAAAAACAAGAAGTGTGTTGTCCGCAAAGATCAAGCGCAATTTCTAATAGGCACAGGAATTTTGTGGGATAGGATCTCTAAAAAAGTCGCTTCTACTTCAATAAGTTTTGAAAAATTTTCACAAAATCAGGAAACCTTTGCCTTAAATATGGTAATTACTATAGAAAGAAGGCAATTGATTCCTAAGTTGGTTTCTTCTTTTTATCTTTCAAGGATTAGGAGATGGATTTTAGAGAAGATGAGGAATTACCTACCTTGGAGTAGTTGACTTGTGCGGGAGATCTTCTCGTGAAATACCTTTCAAGATCACAACAAAAAAAATAGGGCAAGTTAGTGTTCAATGTAGTCAAAAAGAATGTAGAGACTAGTGATAAATTGTGTGTTGCTCTCCGACAATGGTGCCAAAATGTTGACAAGGCTAGATCGTGGTTTTAAAGAGATGTTACGTTGTAGTATAGATGAAATCACCTCGAAAACAAATAAGAATTTATTACTCGAAAACCTAAGTATCCGAGGTTGAACACAGGGAGAAAAAGGAAATTACTCACTAATCTCAATAATGTAATTGAACACCTAGAGTTACTCAAAACCTAATTTAGAGTATAAATGCAAGAGTTTATGAATATTAAAATGTAGCAAAATAGATGAATTGGATGTCTAATTCTATAATCAGACGTCTTAAATGATGGCTCTTATTTCCTTCTTTCTACTTTCTCTTCTTTCTTTTCTTCTTCTTCTTTCTTTCTTTCTCTAACTTTCCTCTTTCCATAGCTCTTCTATTCTTCTCTAACTTTGGCCATCTGCAGCTCCTTTCTCTGGCCTTCTAGCCTTGCCTTTCTTCTCTCTTTCTTCTCTTGCACAGTGCCTTTCTCCTTCTTCTTCCTCTGCAATCTTCTTTCTTCTTCTACTCTTTGGTTTCTTTCTTTCTTCTTTCTTCTTCAACCGCACCTCTGCTACAGTGCTTCTCCTTCCCTTGTCTTCTGCCTTCCATCTTCTTCTTTTTCCTTCCTTGGCTTCTGCCTTTCTTCTTCTTCCTTTTCCTTCCTTCTTCTCCCTTTGCTACGGCTAAGTCCTTCCATTTCCTTCTCTTATTTTCTTCCTTCCTTCCTTCTCTTTCCTTAGCTTCCCTACCTTGTTTTCCTTCTTCAGCTTTTACCTTCAGCCACACCTTCTTCTTCCTTTTCCTTCCTTGCTATGGCCAAGTCCTTCCTTCCCTTCTTCACTTCTTCTTCCCTACACACACTAAAGAGCAAAACCTATCCCCTACCCTCCCCCTCATCTCTCTCTCTATTTCTCTCTTAGGTACGCTCTCCCAAAGCTGGGTAATCAGGTTGGGTTTCACGCACCCGGGTCCAAGCGCACTGGCGTGGTGTAGTGCGCGAGGAGTGCGTGGGATAATTGGGTCGGTCAGCTAGATCCATGGGGCAAAGGTCGCGGAAGAGGCGTGCATGTGGGCAAGGGACCTCACCCCGTGTCGTTTGGAGGCGACCAACAGAAAGCACAAATTCAACTTATACTACGCACCGTGCTCTTGCATTTTCGAGGTGGGACTAAATGTCCAACCCGCTTCTGCGCTCGCACCCGCAGGAAACCTTCTTCAATTGCTGCTGATAGGTCACTCGCCAAGCCAATTACCTAGCTGTATGAGTTCACAAAACCAATTCGCTTCACCTGGGACCCTTATGCCTTGGGCACGTGACCCGGAGCACTGCTGCAAGCTCCTTGCTCCGTGCATCAATGGCAGAATGGGAGCCTAACCTGAAACACACAAGTACGGCCTTGCGGCCCCATTAAAACACCTAAGGAGCTTCACCATGTCTTGGCAAAGGTGAGACGGTGGGTGGCAGGCCGCGGGATGGCCTAGGCATGCATGCCTAGGTCACCCTGTGGCCGTGCTTATGGGTTAGGTCGGGGGGCGTTTAGGGAGGTGTTGGCAGTTGATGGATGGGCAAAAGGTGATCAGTGGACGATGGCTGAGGTGGTGAGTTGTTTGGCGAGGCGTGTGGAGGTGCGGAGCGGTGGAAGCACCTCGCCGGTGGGCGGCCGAAGATGGGGAAGATGGAGGTGGACAATGGTTGCAAGGGGCCGAAAGTGGAAATAGAAAGATGGGAATTGAAGAGGGGATAGAGAGGAGTAATTCTAACCTAGCTAAGTTGACGAAGGAGGAGAGGAGGCGGCTGGTTGTACCTGCTGCAGCCGGAGAAGACGATGTCCCAGGGAGGGGTGACGGTGACGACAACGAGGCTAGAGGCACGCGCGCGGGTGTTGCACAACGCGAAGGAAGGTGGTGAAGGCAGCTCTGCCACTGGTAGTGTGGCAGAGTGATGAGAAAGAGGAGGAGGGCTCGTCAGAGCTTGCTAGACTCTTGACCGGAGGAGAAGGAGACGAAATTTGGGTGATTCTCCGGCCAAGTCAAGCTAAATAGATGAGGCCGTAGTTGAGGATCCTTTTATAGGCACTGGCAGGGTCTCTTGTGCTTGGAAGACAAGCTTCCAAGCATGAGAGTCCTCACCAGAGAAGGAATCAGTTGGATACCCAAATCTCTCGAGCTTTCGCACGAGAGATTGGGTGCAAAACAGATCTTGTGATTGCGCTCAGATGGAAGGGAATTCCTCAGAGAATCTCCCTTCCAAATCTGGGAGGAGATCTCTGAGGAATCAGGGAGTAATCCCCTTCCATTCCTCACCGGAGTAGGATTTCTCCCCATTAATGGTCGAGGGACCTGATTGTAAGAGTGGCGAGGAAGTTAGGGGGTTTGCGCAAGAGCTTTCAAAAGTTAGGGGTCAGAATGTAATTAGGTGGACTATTTTGCAAAGTAGGTCAAGATGACCTCCCCTTAGGTCCAAATTTTGGTACAAACCTAATTTTGACCTGAGGACTCCAATGGTGAAGTTGGATTTTAGGTTTGACCACATTTGACTAGACATTTTACACAAAAATCCAAATTAGGTTAACTAATGAGCTAAGACCCCAATCTAGGTCAAAATAGGTTCCAAAGGCCAGATTGAAGGTTCTAAACCCTAAGGGATATTTTTCCATAAATTTTAGAGGGTTTAGTTGATTTTTATCCTGACCAGAACCTTGTTGAATTAAGCGGGTCTGTTTTAGGGTTACAGAATGTCATTTAATTCTTGGATTGCACAATAACCCATTTCTGACTGAACCAACCCACTTTTTATCTTATTTAGACCATTTGACCTATGTTTTGCCTCTGAGAAATCCCGTTTATGTACTGCAATGGTAAAATTGCACCTTTAACCTTTGTTTCATGTTTTCTTCTCAAAACATTAATTCCTTGAATTAGGCCCTTCTCTAGGTTATGTAGGAGCTCTTATTCTCTTTCTTAGGTCAAAATGAGCTAGTTAGGGCTCATGATGAGGCTCTCATCACCCTTTTTTCCTAGCCACAGCCGAACCCACGAAACATGATTAATAGATGCCCCAATTCGCAAGGGTTCCAAGGCAATCCCGAGTAGGCCCACATGGTCCAGCCAGCCCTACAAACACCCCCTGGGTTTGGTGCTTCTTCTTCCTCATCTTCTTAAGGATCAACCCATGGTATCAATGCCTCTACAAATGCGATAACCTTGAGAAGAGGCACCAAAACCCAGGATCCCAAATGGCCGACTCCTCCCTTGACTTCACCCCCTGAAATGCCCGACTCTGAAGAGGCACAGGAAAAACCCAAGGACCCAGAAATAGACCCTATTCACATTCAGACACCATATCCCGAGGCCTTGGAGACAATCAAGAAAAAGAAAAGTGTTATGGAGACTGAGAAGCTTTTAGAGATCTTTAAGCAGGTTCAGATTAATATTCCGCTCCTCGAAGCTTTCAAGCACATTCCGGCTTATGCTAAGTTCCTAAAGGATGCCTATACACCAAAGCATAAGCCAAGACCTCAACCACCTTGGAAGGTTGTGCTCTCAGAGCAAGCGAGTTCCGTGATATCAAGCAACCTTCCGCTCAAACGAACTAACCTAGAAGCACCCCTAATATCGTGTAATATCAGGGACATGACATTTGATAGAGCACTTCTGGACTTAGGTGCTTCCATCAATCTGATTCCGACAACCCTGTACCACCAATTTGGATTAGGAGAGTTGCCGCCCACACCTGTGACCATCTAGTTGGTCGATAGATTTGTGAAGACCCCGAAGGGGGTTGTCGAGGATGTGATTGTTCGGGTCAAGGACTTCTATTTCCCGGTCGACTTCTTGGTGCTCGACATGGAAGTCCCTGAACAAATACAGAACACACCCATCATCCTAGTCAAACCTTTCTTAGCTACAGCTAAGGGAAACATCGATTGTGACACGGGATGTATGGAAATTGCCTTCGGAGACAAGAAGATGCAGTTGGATATCTTCCGGGCGACCAAGTCTTTTGATTGCGACTGTATTGAGGAACACAATCCTGTGGATCCTTTGGTCAAGGAATGCCTCACCCTTAGTTCTGACTCGGACTACCCATCATGTAACGACTGTTCTGACCAATCACCATCTATGCACACGGACCTTTGTAGGGATGATTACCATCAACCAACACCATTCGAGGAGATCGATGTTGATCAACTCCCGCCTTTCCCCTTTCCGTCAAACATTGTTCCACCCACACCTGAACTAAAGCCGCTACCCGAGAATCTCAAATATGTCTTCCTGGGACCTGACCAGACCTTCATAGTAATTATCAACGCCAACCTAACCAAGGATCAGGAACTTAGATTGACAGCGACCCTATCAAATCATAGGGCTGCCATTGGCTGGACTATTTCAGACTTGAGAGGAATTAGCCCCACCTATTATACCCATAAGATCTACCTAGAAGATGGGGCGCGACCCTCTCGTCAGATGCAGAGACAGTTAAACCCAAATATGCAGGAGGTCGTTAAGAAGGAAATTATCAAATGGCTTGATGCTGACATCATCTATCCAATCTCTGATAGCCCCTAGGTGAGCCCCACTCAAGTGGTTCCGAAGAAAGTCGGGCTCACCGTTGTCACCATTGAGCTTGGCGAATCCATCCCCACCCGCACCGCCACCACATGGCGGGTGTGTATTGATTACAGGAAGCTCAATGAGGCAATCAAGAAAGATCATTTCCCCCTACCATTCATCGACCAGATTCTTGAGCGATTGGCAGAGCAGAAGTATTTTTGCTTCTTGGATGGATATTCAGGATATAACCAAGTCGCAATTTCTCTTGAAGGTCAAGAGAGGGCCACATTCACTTGCTCGTATGACACGTTTGCATTCTGTCATATGCCGTTTGGGTTATGCAATGCACCTGCTACCTTTCAGCGTTGCATGCTAGCCATCTTTTCAGAGATGGTGGGTAAATACCTGGAGGTCTTTATGGATGATTTCTCAATGTTTGGGAATTCATTCGATCACTGTTTGAGCAACTTGGAGAAAATCCTGAAATGATGTATCGAGGTTAATTTGGTGTTAAGTTGGGAAAAGATCCATTTCATGGTTCAAGAAGGAATAGTCCTCGATCACATCATATCACATAGAGGCATTGAGGTGGATCAAGCTAAAGTTGATTTGATTTCCAAACTTCCCCCACCTAGCTCAGTCCAGCAAATCCACTCATTCCTTGGACACGTTGGCTTCTACCGAAGGTTCATCAAAGACTTCTCCAAGCTCTCCAAACCCTTAACCGACCTTTTGGCCAATGACGCCCTATTCCAGATGACCTCTGATTGCATCCAGGCTTACCACACTTTCAGGGGCTTAGTCTCCACAACACCCGTACTTCAGCCCCCAGACTGGTCCTAGGATTTTGAGATCATGTGTGATGCATCAAACTTTGCCATAGGCGCAATCCTGAGACAGAGACAAGACAAGAAACCCATGGTGATCTACTATGAGAGCAAGACGTTGGACGAGGCCCAACGAAATTATACGGTCACAGAGAAAGAACTGCTCTTTGTAGTTTTTGGACTCGAAAAGTTTTGATCTTACCTTCTAGGATCCCACGTGACCATCTAAACGGACCACTCGACCATCCGGCATCAATTGACTAAAAAGGATGCGAAGCCTAGGTTCATCAGATGGATCCTACTCTTACAGGAATTTGACCTGGAATTTCGCGACAAAGCCGGGTCAAAGAATGTGGTGGCTGATCACCTATCCAGACTCCACCCATACCACATTAGGCCCTCCTTGCCTTTATCTAACACCTTTCCCGATGAGCAAATTCTGGTTGTGCAAGACAGGAAACTACCTTGGTATGCTGACTATGTCAACTACCTAGTTGTAGGACAAACCCTGCACAGCTGGTCCAGACAGCAATGGGATAAGTTCTTGGCTGAAGCCAGGCACTATTTTTGGGACGATCCCATGCTGTTTCGCCTCTGTGTCGACCAAATCATCAGGAGGTGTATCCTGGAAGATGAAGTTCAAAGTGTGCTATCCTTTTGTCACAACCAAGCTTATGGTGGCCACTTCTTATGAAAGAAAACAGCTACAAAGGTTCTACAGTCCGGCTTTTACCGACCTTCCTTATTTAAGGATGCACACAACTTTGCTAAGACTTTCTCTCGCTGCCAGACTCTGGGGACCATGACCAAAAAAGACATGATGCCCCTCCAACCCATTCTGATCGTCGAGATCTTTGACGTTTGGGGTATTGATTTTATGGGCCCCTTTCCACCATCCAATAGCTTTAAGTACATCTTAGTCTCTGTAGACTATGTCTCCAGATGGATTGAAGCCGTCGCCACCCGCCGATACGATCATAAGGTTGTCATGGACTTTTTTAAGAAAAACATCTTTTCTCAGTTTGGAATACCAAAGGCCATGATCAGTGATGGTGGAAGTCATTTTATCCACACCCAATTTCGTGCCCTACTCAGAAAATATGGGGTTACCCACCGCATTGCCACCCTGTATCATCTGCAAACAAATGGGAAAATCGAGGTCTCAAACAGGCAGATCAAGAACATTCTACAAAAGATGTGAGACCTGACAGGAAGGACTGGTCTGCATGACTAGATGATGCCCTGTGGCCATACCGGACCACTTTCAAGACCTCGATAGGCATGTCACCTTATCGCCTGGTCTTTGGCAAAGTTTGTCACCTTCCTATTGAGTTGGAACATCGGGCTTACTAGGCTGTTAAGTAATGTAACATGGATTCCCAGTTAGCCGGTGCGCAGAGGATGCTCCAACTCTCCGAGCTCGAGGAGATTCGTCAGGATGCTTTTGAGAATAGTCGGCTGTACAAGGAGAAAATGAAAGTCGTCCACGACAGACTCATCCATAGAATGACCTTTGAGCCTAACCAGCAAGTCTGGCTTTTTGACGCCCGACTAAAACTCTTTCCGGGAAAGCTCAAGTCCAAGTGGACAATACCATTTAGGGTAGTCAAGCCCTACTCCAATGGGGTGGTTGAAATCGTAGATCCAAACACTGGGCATACTTTCATAGTCAATGGTCAGAGATTGAAACACTTCCTCACCTAGCTTCCCCCAAAGGAGGTTGTCACCCTCATTAAGGGATGACATGAAGCACCGCCCAGCTGGAGGCATTAAACTCAGCGCTTCCTAGAAGGCAACCCAGAAGATTCAGACTGATCAGGTATTTTACTTCACTTAGGTAATATCTTTCTAAACCCCTATTGCATCCATGTATTTGTCAATGAGAACATTGTCCAACTTAAGCATGGGGGGTGGTAATTTGCATGTATTTGATCAGTCTGAATAAAATAAAATAAAATTTTAAAAAAAATTAAATTTAGGCAGAAAAAACTTAGGCATTAGGAACTTGTCAACAGTGAGAAATAATATGAAAAGAACCTAAACACTTAGACTTTTCTGGCCTTCAGGCTTAATCAGCCCTGGTGTCCGTTAAAATATGGATTTAGCTTCAAATCCTTGCAACCTTAATTTATTCTACGCCACCAATAAAATAAGGTGATAAGTATACGACTTATCAACTCTCTCTCTAACTCAGAGGGACTTTTAGTCTAAGCATCTGCACATATTTTTACACTAACTCACTCCTCGGAGATTCTGACAGAAATTGGGTAGCTAATGAACCTTCTAGGGTGGTATGGTTAGCAAGTTGTCATGGATAACAGCCCATTGGCCGATTGTCTAGAGCCTAGCCACAGGATCACCTTCTTTTTATTGCCTCTAGGTAAATTTGAGATCAGGGAAGCCACCTACTAAAAAAAATATAGAGAAGAAAAAAAAAGAAAAACAAAATACGCCACACTTCACTGCACGAGTATGGGTGGCAAGTGATCGTGGGTAACAGCCCATTGGTCGGTTGTCCAGAACCTAGCTCATTAAATACACAAAAAGACCCAAAACACTTAAGGAAGAAGCAGGGAAGTAGAGCAAGTCGGGGAGATATACACTGGAAAAATCCTTGTGTTGACCCCAAGTAGAATAAAAATAGGGAGAAAGCTAACGATCGGACAGATGCACCTTCAGGCAAAACACTTCCTTTCCCGATCACCAAGGGGCATAGAAACTCAAAGTCTGTCTGAATTACCATTGAGTGAGTCTATCATTATCTTCACACCAAGATGCTTAGCACTTAGAGTCTTTTCCTAGTTTTAGGTGGGTTGGGTAGCCGTAAAAAGTTACCAACACACTTTCAACTCCAAAGATCTAAAATGAGAAAAGATGAAAAAGAAAAAATATACATACATGCCTTAAAGCAAGGATTCAGGCGATTCATATTTTTGGCAGACACCCGAGCACTGTTTAGTCTCTGTAGATCAAGATCTTAGTATATTTCCTCCTGTTGACAAGTAACAAAATGTCTAAGTAATCACTTATTGGATTCTGACTAAGAATAACGGCTAGAATGAACCTTGCTAGGGACTAGCAAGGAGTAAGAATGGGGGTATGATAACACTACATTTTGGGGTAATAATTCTATCAATTGAGGTTTATCTTAAGGGTAACATGCACAAATAACACATCATAAATGGGCATGGGAGAATGACACGCATCGCACATTGAGACTGCTTATTAAACAATATTAATGGCCATTTCTATAAGTTCATGACAAAACAGGCCTTAGATGAGCAATCAAACCACACAAATGGATTCAGAATGACAAATGGAGTCCAACGGACTCAAAATCGACCAAATCCGACATCCGGAGCACCCGCAACTTACCCGAGAAGTTCTGACCATTGATCGAATGATCAACGGTCCACAGCGCACCATGTGGCACCCAATCGTCGCCTCTAGGCCACCGCCCCTCCTCTCCCATCACCACAAAACGAATCTCGACCATCGATCTTCAATCGAACGACTCTCACAGTGCCCCATGCCCGTGTGCCCTGTCTCCTCTCCGTGACCATCCACCTTCACAGCTCAGCAGGTTGCGCTTCGTTCGCAAAGGCAGCGGCGGGTGTTTGAAACCTGCGCGCTGCCAAATCATTTCTCACGTGGGCACAGCCGATTAAGGTCATGGATCCACGTGCGGAGGGTGACAATTAGGCCACGCAGCACTCCCTCGAATGCAGATGCCAGGTGCACGTGATGACACTCTCGATCCGCGCCAACGCTCCACGTGAAAGCTCAGCCATCCGATCTTTGATTGGACGGCCTACAACGTGCCCACATGGATCGTGCGTGAAGAAGAATGGGTGGACGTGTGAGACCAGTGGGCAGGGGGCTACACCGACGCTTGTAGCATGGATTTAGCGACGTACCAAACGTCGCTAAAGCCCATACTTAAATTAGAAACCCCTTCTTCCTATATAAACCCCTTCCAACCACCCATGTAAAGCATTGAATACGCTTAGCAAGTGTTGTATCTCCCTCCTAGCTTCCCTTAGCATCTCTTCTAATCAATGGAGTTGACGAGGCACTGACGGAGCCTTCTTCCACCGTCGTGGCCGCCTCGCCATCTCCCCTCTCTCTCTTTCTCTCCCTTTACTCTAGCTTTACTTTCCTTTTGTTTAAGCATTTAGCTATTGTTGTATTTGTAAAACTTAAAGTTGCATGATTAAATGGCAATGTTCCTTCTCTAGCTATTGTCTCTCTTTTTCATGAGTTTTCCTTAACCTTGTATTGCCTGAATGTTGCAATAAAAAGATTTCTAACCCTACTCTCTCTTTTCTCCCATGTTTTCTCGCAAGCAAAAACCCATCATTTCCATGACACTAAGTGATAAGAAAAATTTGATTTTCACACCTCCCTGAGTACGACACTCGGACTCACGTCCATTTCTTCATTTAAAATCGATGTTGCGAATGCAAACTACAACGATCCTTTTAAACAAATACGTCCATAGCACGTCAGCGACCTTCTCCGATTACGACTGTCTTGCTCGTGCTATGTTCTTCCTTGCTTCCATGCCCAGGTGAAGAAGCTTCACTCCAGGTGTATGCTCAAGTCCTCAATTGGAGAAGCCAACTGCCCTTTCATCCTCAATTTAGGAACTTTTTTATCCACAGCTACACGAAGAAAGGTGTAGGACATAGTCCCACATTGGAAACTTCAGAAGTCTCCACGCAGGTTATATTGTTCTTGTGAAGAGAGCTCTTCGCCTCAGTAAGCACAAGGGTGAGGCCCTCCCACGCACGTGCATGCGCAAGCCCTCGCCCGTGCTCATGCCTCGCGAATCTGGGCCTTGGTCCATTTACCCGGTTACCCGTGTCTGGTCTGGTTCACCCGATCCTGAGAGAGAAAGAAAGAAAGAAAGAAAGAAGAGAAAGAGAGAGAGAGGAGGGGGTGGGGGGGTTTTTCCCTCTGCTGCTCTCTACACTTATTGAAATCTAAAAGGCCTTCGCCTCTGTTGGTGTTGTGTTGTGCTTGTGACTTTCCTCTGAGGCCTAAAGGAAAAAGAGAGGCATTTGCCTCTATTGCTAGGTTAGAGTCACTGTTGCATTATTGAGACACTTAAGTTGATGTGGAAATTATGTGGTTGATACTGTAGCATTATTTGAGTATATTGTTAATAGGGTAAATTGGTGATTTAAATCACCATTTTTGCCCTAACCTTTTTCCAACATTGATTCTGACTCTTCCATTTATATCATTTGTGCTTAACAGTTTCTATTACATTGCTATATTGTGCTTAGAATTGCAATCTTGAGTACTAAATTGCTTATTGCTCCCTGCATTTGACCTCGAACTTTTCTGAGTTATAAATTTAAGTGTTTAACGTGATCTTGTCCTATACTATAACGCATTCTTAAACATCAATGATTTTACGTTAACAGAGACCTGCAAAGCCCCCCAAATTCGCTAATTGGCTGCACACCAGCGCACCAGCCACGCGCACGCTAGCGCACCAACCACGCGCACGCCAACGCGCATGACAATGTGCATGCCAGCGCACGCCAACGCACACCAGTGCTTACCAGCAACGCGCACAAGCGTGATCCGCATGTGTAATGGAGGGCCAGTGCAGCTCACGCATGAGCTGGCATAAGGTGGCTACAGCGATGCTTGACTAGACCTACAACGATGTCCTAGAGGTCGCTAATTACCCTGTGTCCATTTTTAGTCCCCTCCCATCCACTATATAAAGACCTACACACCTCCCTTTCCTAGGTATCACTTCCTATGCTACTCATACCCCCTCTAGAGTTCCAAAGAGCCCCCTAAGCTCCCAAGAGCTCCCTCTCAAGCCCTAGGCCACCTAATAGTGCAGAAACCCTTTCCTTCCACCAAATATTCATCCTAGTCCTCATCACCTTCATAGGAGACCTAAAGGTTGTCCCCTCACCTCTGTTCAAGAAGTTGATCACCTCCACCTCCTCATCCCCATTCCATGCCTTGGTGAAGCATTCCTCTACCCGGCATCCTCTTGCATCTCATCCCCGTCGTCCAGCTTCTCACCTCCTCCGTTCAAGCTGCCACCAAGAACCATCATCTCACCAAACAGCTGATTTGGGAAATTTCCTCTCACCTCTATCTCTATTATTTTGGTCATACTTCCATTTATTGTAATAAACAACATTGCATTATATCGGATTTGCTTCTCTCCACTTTGTGTTCTATCTTGTTTATTTCTTTACCACAAAAACACAAAAAAAGAATAAAACCTAAAAACCCCAAAATAAACAAAGCGAAGCGTGGATTTTAACAAAAGCAAACGTCGCCTCCCTATGTTCGAACCAGGACTCCCTTGGAGTTTCAATAAAAAATTGTATTTGATAACATGTTTTACGACTATAGCCACGGGTTTCTCCTAACCCCAACTTTTCGTTCGTGAAAACCTGTTCATCAGCCTTACTCTATGGAGATATTCAAGAGGAAGTATATATGCAGCAGCCGCCTAGCTTTAAGGTTCAGGGGCAGTGTGTTTGCAGGCTACGTAAGGCTATCTATGGCCTTAAGCAAAGCCCTAGAGCATGGTTCTGGCGCATGTTAGAGGCGTTGTTGGTTGTTCACCTGCATAGCACTTAAGCAGACCATTCTTTGTTTGTGAGGAAGACATGCCATGGTGTAGTAGCTTTACTTGTCTAGGTTGATGATCTTATACTCATAGGGGATGACATAGCTGGTATATCTTAGGTGAAGGAGTACTTGGCATGGCAGTTTGTTATGAAGGACCTTGGGAGGCTTTGATACTTCTTGGACAATGAGATTGCTACAAGTAAACAAGGTATAATTATGTCCCAAAGGAAGTATGCCTTGGACATTCTTCAGGAGGCAGGAATGCTTGGATCTAAAGGTACAAATATACCTATGGAACCTAAAGTTCACCTATTTGATGACTCAACTAAACTGATGGAGAAGATGGCCTACCAGCAATTGGTTGGGAAGCTACTATATCTAACCATCACCAAACCAGATATTAGCCTTATGATAAATGCCAGTTTATCATCATTCTTATGTCCTAAAACAGATCTAGCTCTTCTTAGGTTTTTAACTCCGTAAATGGGTTTTTGGGTTGCATTTAGGCATTTACTTAGGTTAGGCATGCATTGCATTTTAGTTGTATTTTTGATGTGTTTATTTGAGTGTCAGGATTAGGCAGAATGTTAGATCCCGCATACCTTGGCACTCAGGAAGGTAAAAAATGAAAAAGAAGCTCCTATCAGTTGGATTCTAGCTAGATCCAGCTCATCCCAACTGGATCCCAGCCCAATCTAGCTGGATCAATTCATCTTTAGCTCCATTCAGCTCATCTCAGCTGAATGGTAGATCAAGCTAGTTCACCTCAGCTCCATTCAGTTAACCTCAACTAGATGGCAGCTCAAACTAGTTCAAGATAGTTGACCCCAGCTCCTCCAACTCAAAACAGTTCACTGGAAATTCAACCTGACTAGGACTAGCTACTTCCATCAACTAGCTTGACCTAGTCAGCTAAAGATGACCTCAACTAGCTCAGGCTAACTCAAGTCCAGCTCCTGGAGGCTCAACTCAGCTCAACTTAATTGAGCTGAGCTACTTGACCTAAGCTAGCTACTCCAGCTTGCTAGGTATTCTCTGGGAAGATCAGACCCAACTCACCTTAGCTCATTTCAGCAAAAGCCAGCTCATCTTAGCTTGGCTTAGTAGTTAGCAAAGAATTAGCAAGCTAAGCTAGCTAAGGTAGCTCCCTGCAGTTCTCTTCAGTAGCCATCAACTCCAGTGTAGCTCCTTCCACCTACCTCCATCTCCTCTCCCTCAAAACCCTAGCTCCCTCTACCTCAACCCTACTCCTTGCTAGCTAAGCTAGCTTAGCTTAGCTAAGTCCACCTCCATGGCACCAAAAACCTAACCCTAACTCACCCAAGTTGACTCCACATCACCACCTAACTAGTCCACCAAGTAAGCTACCTACCAACACCTACTCCTACTCCAACTTGGTGCCATCACCACCACACCTCTTCACCCCATAACCTCCACCAAGAGTCACCAAAGTTGGCGCCAAAAACCACCCCTCAACCACCTTGATTTTGGCTCCAACCTCTCCCTCCATCTTAGCCATCCATCCACCACATAAACCATCTTCACCCTCCATTCTTGGCACCACCTATGATCCCTTCTAGAAAACCCATATTTAGTGCCAAAATGAAAGGTCATCAAGGATTGTAACCACCCATAACTACCACTTATGCAACCCTTGAAATGGCGCCAACACATCTCATCCATCCATCCCACAACCACCAAATCTCCACCCTTCAAAAAGTGGTGCCACCCTTAACCCAACCTAAAGTGGTGCCAAACCCATTTAACACCACCATAACCACCTCAAAACACCCTCTCATGTGGCATCAACAAATCCTAGCCCTCCATCCATTAACCACCATCCTAAGCCTTCATCCTAACCCTACACCTACACCACATACCACTTAACCCTAAGCCTACCATGGTTGACACCAACCATCACCCTCTCCACTTCTATAAATACCCTCCTAGCCACCACCAAAAAGATCATCTCTTTCATTAGTTAGGTCCACCATTACTCCACCATATCCCACGCCAAGGAAGAAGAAGAGAAGAACAAGGGGGCAACCTACCTACACCCTTGGTGCCTTCTTCCTTTCTTTCTTCTCCCTTGTGCCATGCCAAGGAGGAGGTCATCTACATAGAGGGGATGGCCAGGCAATGGAGGAACCTTAAGGTGGTTGACACCCACCTTGATGAGAGAGCTTGAATGAGGACTACTTCAAGAAGAAAAGGAGAACCCTTTTCAAGTGTGGGGCAACCATACTTGGAGCAAGGGCCAACCAGATCTTCAACCAGAGGATTTCCTCTTCTTTATCTTCCACTTTATCTCTTGTATTAGCCAGTAGTTTTATTATTTTTGCAAGAAGCATTCCTCTACATGTACTCCAAATTCTAGCAACACAAGATTTTCATTTACCTTCCAATTTATGTTGTTATCTTAGTGTGCTTTTCATGCTATTAGTAGTGTAGTGCACACCACACTCTCCTCTTCTAATTACCCTAGGCTCACTTGCCTAGGGTGAGCTTAGAAGAGAGGCTTTCATTCTTGTCACCTAGGTGTAGGTTTAGCATAGTTAATCTCTGCATCAAATACTCGATTGTTTCCAAAACCCTAAAAATAATATAAATCAAAATCACAAAAACATAACTATGGATTTGAGAGGTGACAGAGAGAATCAATTCTTGTGATTAAAAAATTAGCCTCCTTGGACAACCCTAGATATTCAAACTATCTAGGAATATAAATTTTAAAAATTGATTGCGGATTTATAAGTACAACAACACTATTTCACATAATTTACAAAACGTGTAAAATCCGTATCACCTTGCAGTTGGTAACCTGAGTCAATTCTTGGATAGGCCTATTGATGCTCATTGGCAGGCAGTTATTGAGGTGTTGAGGTATATCAAGAAAGCTTAAGGTCGAGGCATCTTGTTGCAGAAGAAGGCCCCTATAACTATTGTTGGCTACTCAGATGTTGATTATACAGGTGAGTTAGGGAACAAGAAATCTACTATAGTTTTTTATAGGTTTGTTGCAGGAAATCTAGTAACTTGGAGGAGTAAGAAGCAAAGTGTTGTATCATGTTCCAGTGTTGAGTCAAAGTACCGTGATATAGTACAAACAACTGTTGAGATGATCTGGATACGATCCTTGTTGAGAGATCCTCATGTCACCATTATTGCCCTATGGAAATGCACTGTGACAACAGGGCAGCTACCTACATTGCCAACAACCCCATGTTCCATGAAAGGACCAAGCATGTGGAGGTTGATTGCCACTACACTAGGAATCTTATCCAACTGGGTCTACCTCGTACTACTTGTGTAGCCTCTTCAGATCAAACTGCAAACATATTCACTAAGCTTTTACCATGTCCAATATTTAAGAACTATAGAAGCAAGCTAAGCATGATCGATACATATGCTCCAGCTTGAGGGGGAGTGTTATGATATGTCATTGTTATTTTTCTATTATGTTTTTCCTAATTTAGAAGATTTACCAAGAATAGCATTTACTATTCTTAGTGGAGAAGTGAGTTAAAAAAGGAGTGGGTTGTTCTCATTTTTCTAATGAATAGAAGAAACTTCATTTTCTTTAACTGTCTTCCTTATTTGTTATTTCCTTTTTATTGTTTCCTTGTATGGCAATTGCCCTTATAGAAGTTGCCTTATTTACTTCCCTTTGTCTTGTGAAACATTCCTCTCCACCTCTATATATTAAGGGGTTGGACAACGAAATAAGAGAACTTGCTCATTCTTTCTAACTTATATCTCCATACACAAATGAGTAACAACCTATATCCATGGTAAAAAGTTCCTCTTGGTGGGATACTCGCTAATGAACTCTAAAACCTCCTCTTTATCACTTTCTCATATCGGAATGGGAAAATTTGTTGGTGTCATTTTTAGGACTTTGAAGGGGCATTGTCGAAAAGATAATTGACAAAGCTAGTATTTCGAGTTGAGGTGGTTGGCTTGCTGCTTAAGCTTCATTGCCTAGATAGTGGAGGTTGCTCTTTAGATGTAATAATGTAGGGCTTATGGGGAGAACCTAAGAGGGTCTATTGCACCTTGGTTGAGGTGTTCAACATAGGTCATCCCAAAGGCTATCATTTTGAGGCATGGGTTTCTTCTTTCCCGCTGAAGATCTTTGTTATTGGTATCAATGGCTTGATCTCCATGGAAAATAAGGACAATGCTAGGCTTGACTAAGGGAGGAAGATGTTGGAGATAAAGAACAAAGATCTTGACAAGTGACTTGGAAGTTGAAGAGATGAGGGTTGTTGAGTTATATGTTCTGTTATGACTTTTAGTGGTTTTTTTATATTATGTAAGGGCATGCTTGTAAGTTACTCTTTGTGCCTCTTTATATAAAGGCACCTAGAGTTTCTAATAGAATACTATTTGCTCTTTCAACCTAACATGGTATCAGAGAAATGGACCTAGATCAGTGGTCTGGTATCCCACCAATCCCAGCCCTTCCCACACCCCCACCGAAATTCTAAACCCCTCTTCTCGACACAACCACCCATCGTTGGCGTGCCACCACTATTAGGTTGCCTCCAGTGGCCTTCCCTTCCTCTTAGGTACCCCTATCGGTATCCTCTCTTCCTACTGCGCTGCTTCTGGCAGCCGATGACCAGCCTCGAGCTATGGAGCATCATCACTAGGGCTCGAGAGGCTCCTTCACCGCCTCCTCAGGCACCATCCCAACCTAATGAGAGAGAAGCCCCATTTCCACCTGTTGAGTGACACTTTCGCTCTCTAAAGGCCTTCACCTACATCCTTTCCCTCCACAGCGTCGCCTCAAGGCCAGAGGAGCTTCTGTGCTGCCCTCCCAAGTGTTGCCTTGGCCCTCAAGCATCATCCCTCTTACTGCAACTCCATCTCAAGGTTGTGAGAGGGCCTGTGCTGCACCATCTTGGCCCTCAGACTCTATTCTTCTCGCTGCAGTTGTGCCCCATGATCTAGATTGAGTTGGTTTCATATCTATGATGAGTTTCTGAGCAAGATTATGATCTAAAGTTTTTTTTTCTTTTGACAAAGAGACTACTACCGTTCACAGTAGTTGTCCTGACTTATTAATGTTGGTAAAAAGGGAGTTACAAGTTGGCTAGCCATAGGTTGACACGCAACACTACATCACCACAAATGTCCTCAACCCACACATTTACACCATTAAAGGTTACATCATTTCTAGCTTTCCACAGAACCCATAGGACAGCAACCATATATACCTGTGGCTTGTCATCAAATATGAAGCTAGACCACAGGACATCCCATGTTGGAAGAGTAAAGGAGCAAAACTTGCTCCACACTTCATTTATCGCCAAGCATGCATTAAACAAATGTCGAGCATCATCCTCCTCAAATTTTGCAAAGTGGGCATAAGACTACAGTACCACCCAACATCCTCCTCCTAAAGGAATTGGCTATCAAATCTTCATGCCTAGTTAGCCAAAGAAAGATTTGGGCCTTCAACAGAATCTTTAACTTCCAAAGATGGGAGCATATACGTCGATGTGCATCATCTCCCTACACATCACATAGGATCTCATAGGCCTTGCTCAATGTGTACACTCCTTTCTTCCAATCAAATCTATCTAGACCCTCCTTTAGCTTGAAAGCCGCCAAGGCCACCCGTAGTCTACTAGACTCCTCTCTAGTTCTAGTGAAATGTGTCTCACTAGAGGGAGAGATCTTCCACTTCCTAACATCTTCCTGCCAAGAATCAGCCACCAAGGAACACTTCATGTCTGCCGCATCATACAAACGTGGATAAGAATCCATAAGTCATCCCATGCCACGCTAATCATCCTTCTAGAAACTCAAGTGCTCCCCACTTCCAAGCATAGGGGTAAATAAGTGCAAATGGTCCACCACAATTTTTGACACCGAGTTACAAAAGGGGGATGCTGACGGATGATGTAACATCTCCTTCAACATACTCGTGCCACCATATGAGTCCCTAACCACCTTCTTCCACAAGCCATCATCTCCCCTAAGAATAATCACGCCTCACTTGAGCAATAGTGAGTCCTCGAATTCCCTGAGAGACTGAACCCCCAAACCACCGTGCTTCTTTGGGGTGTAAACAATGCGACGCTTGATGGGTTGCATGAAATTCCCACTATGTGGAGGCCCCTTCCAAAAAAATCTTTTATGCATCACATCAATTTTCACCAATACAGATCCAAGCGGTCTGAACATGGAAAGGAAGAAAATCGAAATAGCAAATATTATCAAATTCAATAAAATCAATCTCCCACCTTTAAAAAGGATCCAACCACACCACCCAACCACTTGAAAGAAATCCTCTCAAATAGCTACATCCCATCTTTTTTCTTTATCTTCTTGGCATGAAAAGGTAAGCCAAGATAATGGATCGGAAGACTAGCAATAGGTGTTTGCAAAATCTAAGATAATTCTTCCCTTAAATTGCATGCGTCACCGAAACAAATAAGGGAAGATTTGGCACCATTTATTTGTAACCTAGACACCTCACTAAAGATGTCCACCACATACTTAAGGCCATCCACCTCGTACCCCCCTCCTTCGATAAAAAGAACAATGTCATCAACTATAGAATAGGCGTCAACGCTCGCTGAGAAGAAAGAGTATATCCATGCAAAAAACCCCTTGCACATGTCTTGAAAAGAAATCTTGCCAATGTGTCAACCGCCATAATAAAAATGAGGGGGACAACTGGACACCCCTGTTTGACCCCCTTCTGTGGTTGTATCTAATACCCTGTGGGTCGCCCATTGATTAACAGCGAGAATGAGAAGGTGGTGGCACATCTTTTATCCATTGTACCCATAACTTTGGAAAACCCCATCTCCTGAAGCTCTCCCAAAGATACACCCAAGAGTCTGAGTCATATGCTTTGAAAAAATCCACCTTCCACATAAAAAGTCTTCTTTTCCTCCTCACCCACTGTGACACCATCTCCTACACCAATATGAAAGACTCCTGCAATGACCTTCCCTTCAAAAAAGCAAATTGAATCTAACTAATAATTTTCTACATAATCCCTCATGCGGTTAGCTAGTACTTTTCCAATTATTAGATAAAAAGAATTGGAAAGAGCTATGGGCCGAAAATCAGAAAGTGACTTTGCCCCCGGCTTCTTTAGGAGAAAAAGAAGAGATCTATTAATCTTCTCCAGGCCAAAATTCCCCCTTTATAATTCATCAATCACCACCATGACATCATTTTTAACCACTAGACAAAATTCATTGTAAAACAAGACTGGGAAACCATCTTACCCTGGTGACCCCTCTGCCTTCAAACCCTTCAGCACCATGATCACCTCCTCCTCCCCAATTGCTCTACACAAAAGTTGCCCATCCTCCACTCCCAATCTTGGCATATCTGAATTGGACAACCTCCAACCTCCCCTAGGCCCCACATGTGTGGAATATGTAAAGTACTTATTTTCCATGTTGCATATATCTAACGGTGATGTAGCCACTTGGTTTCCACATCGAAGTGTAGAAATGAGGTTATATCTCCTCCTTGCACTCACTGTCGCATGAAAAAATTTAGTATTTGAATCCCCCTCCTTAAGCTGCAATTGACGAGAGCGTTGATGCCAATCAATCTCCCTCTACAAGTCTTCCTTGGCAATGACAGTCGGCAATGCTTTCCTCCTCAACTTTTCCTCCTCACTCAAAGCCACCCACTCCTTCTCATCTAGGCACTTCACCCCCCTCCATAGCCTCCTTCCTCTTCTGAGCCTTCATTTGTGCAAGGGTCTTCTTGAATTCAAATAACATAAGACACAAGCCCCTTAGCTTAGATGTCAAACATTGTGTAGCAGATCCCACTCCCCCATTGGATGCCCACCAAGATGAGACGATGTCTTTAAATCCATCTTCATTAAGACACGACTTCTGAAATTTAAAATAGGAACATGCCTTGACTCCCTCTCTGCTCTCCCACGCAAGTGGAATATGATTAGAAAAGGGCCTTCCCAGTGCCACCACCAAGGACATGTGAAATTCAGCCATCAATTCCACATTACAAAGAAAGCAATCAAGCTTTAACATTAGACCTCCACCATTCCTCCATGTATAACTCACCCCCAATGAAGAAATATCCACCAATTCCAAATCTGGCACCATATTCTAAAAACCAAAAGTAGATGAATCTGTCTTCCCATCTAGCCTATCATCTAAGGATAATGTAGCATTGAAATCACCTCCCAAGAGCCACACTGCACCCTAGACCCAGATTGACATATCTCTCAACTCATCCCATACGAGTGGCCTTTCACTCTAAACACATGGCCCATACATTGAGGTCACATTGAGATGAATGTTATCAACCACTCTAGAGAACCTACATGTAATAGAGAAACAACCCACCTTAATGTCTTCCAACTGTAGGACACCATGCTTCCACAACATGCATAAGCCCCTAAATCTCGCACACAACCATATGCACTTCAAATTCGCCTCCCCATTAGCTAACAACAGATGCCACAAACCTGTCTCCTCGTTATCAACCTGTGTCTCCAGTTACAATGCACAATCAATCCCCATTCCCTGAGGTATCTTACAAGAATTCCCCTTGTGCGATCCCTAAACCCATGCACATTCCATGCAAGAACCCTTAACATGAGGACTCCTGATTACCCACCTTCGCACCAGACAGAATCAAGATACTTACCACCTTATTCATATCCACACACACCAACCCACTACTTCAAAAGTTGTACCTTCCCTTACCAGATGTCCCTCCTCTAGAAGATGAAGAAGAACTTTCATTATACACCATACCTACTGGAGTAGAGAAGACAAAGGTGTTGTCCCCAGATTTGTCACTAAGCTGATTGCATGGTGAGTATCCACACCCTCCTTGTTGTCCAAGCCCGACCTCTTCTAATGGATCAAAATAGCCTTGTCATCCCCACAATCCATCATCCTATTGTCTACAGTCTCCCCCACCTCCATGTCATGCTTTGACATTTCCCCATCACTAACCTTGCATTTTTTCTGACTAGCACACACGGGTACATGCACTTCTTGCACCTTGTGCTACTTCATAGGAGTCTCTTTCACACCCTAATCACCCTGTTGTCCCTCTTCATCTTCGTTCCTTCTCTCTGGAGGGTAAACTTGCACACTAATAACAAGGAGCCATGATGAACCTCCACACCTCAAAATGACCTTCTCATGAAATGGGCCCCCGTGTCTAAGGTTAACACCAACCTTCAAGACACTGCCATCCCCTGCCAATAGCCCCACAACTGATTCTTCCTTTAAAGAAGCAAACCCAGCCACCACACTGCTAACCATAGCATTAGAATGTAGATGTAAAGGAAGTCCACGAATCTCCACAGAACCTTCTCTGACAAAGCTCTTTAAGGCGGTCTATCACTCAAGGCACCATCAAATGGGGAAACCAAGTGACAAATAATAGACACAAGATCGAAGCATGACGATCAAAACTTAAGCAATTACACATCAACATCTGACAAACCAAATACCAAGAACCTTGATGGGTTCAACATAGATATCTTCCACATCGATGAAGATAGGGAAAGAGATCTTACAAACCCTTGGAGATCCTCTAAGGAGGGTGCATCGGTATGACTTCTCTGATAAGGGTTCCCCGAAGAAGAGACTCAATGGCAAGGACCTCCAAAGAAAGGGGAACCTCCACATCAAGAGAGGGAACCACCGGTGGAGGAGGAAGCTAATTCCATGCATGACCACATCCATCATTCCCTTGACTCTCTCTTTAATGTGGTTCCCGAAGACCACTCTGCATGCAATCCACACGTTTATTAGCATTTACCACACCCCCATAAGGAAACGAGGACCCACCCCTCCCATCATTGGTTGGTTGTGATCTCTTCCTACATGTGTTTCATCGATGCCCCAGTCCCCCACATTCAAGGCACACAAGTGCATTACAACACACAACCACCATGTGCCCTCTCTCCCTACATCTATAGCAGATCACTCCATCACCGCCAACATGTCGGCCAAACCCTTCCACAAACCCCCTACCCCTAGCTCTGCCACCCCTACCACCCTCAAGCCACGAACCATCCAATGACCACCCTCTCACACCTTCCTTCTGTCACCTCTCAACCCTCTTCCACTAGCCCTTCTCCTCTTACGGTCGATCCGTCGATCAGAAATTGTTGTGAAGCATTTTTTGTGTGTGTGCGGAGCCTAAAGGATCAAGTATACACTAGAGGGGGGTAAATAGTGTAATATCTAATTCTATGATCAAATAAAAATCATTCACCACTGATCGAAAGACTTAAATGACCAAAAATGATAACACCTAATCTAGAGTGGAACCCTTGTAGGTAAAAACCACTACCTAAGCCTCCCAGCTTAAGATTTCTCTACCTAGTGATGCTAGCCAATCCACTAACGTACCATTTGAATGAGGGTGATACAACCTCTTACAAGACATCTTCTCTTTTACACCTGACTAAGAGAAGACCAACAACGAGACTTCCAAAATAATTTGGATCCCAAATCAAAAGCAACAGGAATATAAAGAATATAACATATATTCCTATGGAACCTCAGCAAGATTAGCAAAAACTAAGCTTTTGAGATTCACAAAAAATCATGCTTTGGATTGTAGTAATTGTTGGCACAAAGGCACGAAAGCACTTAATAGAATATGCATGTTTTACTCTTGAGGTGTGATTTTAAGAGGGGGGTTGAGGGTCTTATTTATATGTGTTTTTCGACATGTTTTGGAAATATTGAAAATACGGCTTTGATCTATCAGAACTTAGGGTTGGTCGATCAAAAATACTTTTGATCGATTAAATAAAAGGTTTGATCTATTCCATTTTGATCTATTAAGTTAGAATTTTGATCGACTTTATAAATTCAAAGAAAATATGACTGTTGGAATGCTTTGATCAATTAAACAAAAAGGATTGATCAATCAAAATGGAAATGTGACCGTTAGAGGTCTTTGATTGATTAAGCAAGAGAATTGGTTGATCATGTTTGGTCGATCAAAAACTAAGATTGGTCAGTCAACAATAGTAAAGACTTAGGTTCAAAAGGAATACATCTTTGCGAATTTGAAAACTCATCATTTGTTATTTTATTGAGGTTCCTTACATAGTTCTAGACTCATTAAAAAGTAAAAATAATCTTCAAGTCTTCTTCTCGAATTGATATCACTTGAAGAGTTTGGATTCACTTGATGAAGACACAACGTAACTTGATTTGACCTGTAATGGTTAGTCCTCAATAAAAACATAATTTTATTACATCAAAACAAGGGTATTAACATTCTCCCCCTTTTTGATAATGATAAAATTATAATTAAATATGCATAAGTATAAATATGCATGATTAATTTTTTCTACCCCTCTGTTATTAACAAAAAGATTAAAGTATTCAATTTACATAGTCAAATAATACTTGCTCCCCATTTCTCAAATTAAGAGCATAAGCTGTAATTTCTGAATTATAAGTAAGCTAAAGGAGCTACATCATATTTTGGAAAGAAGGGCTACAAAGAGAAATACTAAAAGCAGAAATCAACTACCAAATATCTAAAATACTACATGCCAGAAGATAGAAATATAAAGTACTACAGCCCAAATAAATACTACAGTCTAGAAAAGAGCAAGAGAAATCTAAAAGAAACTCTGAAATGCCTCGATATTTGATGGAAACTCAACGTCAATATCGAAGTCGTCCAAAGAAAATATAGTATTGGTGCTGGGTCTGGCAATGGAGGAAAAGCAAAGTCTGCATCTTGAAACTAGTGAAATCTAAATATCAAGGGATCTGCGGGACGACAGGACTGTCAGGCCGGTCAGCTGCTGTCATGGTGCTGCTGTAGCTTGAAGAGAGGTTGCTGCTGCTGCTACTGGAGGTGTACATTTGGTTATGGGGGTCACTAGTCTCTAACTGTGAATGAGTGGATCTGCTTTTCTAGGTGATCCGAAAACTAACCCTGTCTGCTCAGGTAGGTAGAAACCTGCATACCATGATCCATCGTAGCCTGGCTAGTCTCTCTCTGGCAGTGCATCATTAGAGAGATGCCATACGTTACATTATGTACTCCTAGTGAGTCATGTTTGGAGAACTGCCTATCAAGGTAAGGCCACTTGATGTCGAAAAAGGAGGGAGTGGGTCTCACTGGAGGAGGACAATAAGTATTAAACTGCTGGTAGGGATTATAAGGTGGTGGAGTAGAGGAAGGTCTAGCATGAGAAGGAGGAGGCTAGGAAAAGGAAGCTACTGCCTGAGGGGGATCTTAACAAGCCTGCTCATACTTCTATTCCATTTGGGAGTAGGTGAGCTCTCCAAAAATGGAAACATGAGAGATAAACTGCTTATAATTAATGTCCATGGGGACACTAAAGTACACAAAGATGTGGGAAAAAAGGTTACCAAAAGGAAAGATGCTCATGGGCTTCCTTTCCATGAAGGTGAGGATGGAGTGGTTCCAACTAAACACCTTATTGGTCATGAAGGCATAGAAGGCCACGAGCATTGGATCTAGATAGTTCTTAGAGGAGATGGATTTGGACATGAAATTCCAAAGAAATACGTAGTTTAGGAACCACGGAAGAGGACGAAAGTAAGGCAACTTGGTGGGCTTTCCCAAGTCAAAGGATTCCTTAGTCATCAAGGTCTCCCTGATGACCTTGGAGGAGGTGTCATGGTGGAGCTCTAGGTTGGTAGGACTAGAGGATGGGCAACCAAGAACCTAAAACAAAACATCGGCATTGATGAAAACCTTGATGCTGTTGACATTAGAAGTAAGCTGAATGTCAAATCCTTTACCTATATTGCAAAGGTTGGAATGAAATAGATGACATGCCATAGGGTCAACACCCTTCATGCGACTACCCTTCACACCCGCATAAAAAGTTTGATAAAAGAGGGGACCTATCCTATGGTACGTAAGCTGGTCTCTAAGGCCAAGAAAAATGTGCTCGAAGTAGTCGAGGTCTATAGGGCGACCCACATGAGGAGGCGGGAGTAGAGAGAAAAATTATGCCGCACCTCATCACTAATGAAAGATCAATCAACGATGTCATCACAAGGAGTGGAGGTGGAAGCACGAGAGTGTGGGTGCCATAATCACTGGTTTGTTACAGTTTTGGTCAATCAAAATAGATATTGGTCGATTAATCAAATGCATTTGATCGATCAGAAAGTTAATTTGGTCGATTAACAAATCAAATTTGATCGATTAAAAAGCGGATAGGAAGCAACTCAAAAGTTTAGAGCTGTTTTGGTCGATTAGGATTTATTTGGTTGATCACAATTGGTCGATCAAAGGATATTAATTGGTCAATCAACAACAGAACAAAAGTGATTGAATACGATAAATTTTGGCTGATTAAGACAAAAATTTTGATCGATCAAAAATAGATAATGGCGAAAAAAATAAGTGCAAAATGAATCAAACGACATGAACACAAAGAACATGTGATGAACAAAGATGAACATGGATGAACAGTGACCGAAAATCACAAGAATGACAACGGTCACATCAAAACAAGATCCAAACATCAAGATATAATCAAAATGACACAGAAAGGAGAGGGATATACCAAGGATCAACAAGGATCGATCCGCTCGGGCAATGCGAAAAGGAGGATGACGATGAATGGTGGTCGTCTAGCGGCTATGACAGCCGGCGAAGGGGGACGGCGATGAGGAGAGATTGCCAGAGAGGAGGTGCTACCATGGGTGGTTTACCAACGTGTGGTCAGAAATAGTGGCGGCGGCTTGGTCGGTGGAAGAATGAGGTGGTCGATGGAGGAAGGGGGGACCACATTTGTGGGACCTTTTGGGGTGATGTAAACATGTTTATATTACATAAAATGTCTATTTATGCATGTTCTTAAGCATAAAATTGCATTACATACTATAAATATTGCATAACATGCATCATCTTGCATTTAGATTAATCTGAATCAAATTGAGGTTAATTGTCTCTTTTTATGGTCAAGGACAAGGCGACTTTTTATCAGGGCCTCAGATCAAAGATCCAATCATACGGATCTGATCAGGGCAACGATTGGAGTTCAACGACTCCAAGATCGCCCTAATCAGATACCCGTAGCATCAAATAGAGATCAAAAAACCCTAGAAGATCAAGGGCCAAGATGGCTTTAATCCACACTTTAGACAACAAATCCGACCGCACGGATGAGTTCGGATCGACGATCGCAGCCTAATGGCACGAAAATCGACTCAATCCGATACCCGTGGCACCATCTAATCACCCAGAAGATGGATGGACAAGATGGCGCCACGTGACACCATCTCGACCGCCCAACCGGCCGCACACACCCGCTGAAGCACTTTGCGCCAGCACTTCTCCGCCGTTGGATCAAGATCAAATGGCTACGAGGTGTGCACGCTTGAGTTAAGCCCTCGACACAAACGCACCCGTAGCACGTTGGTTGAGCACCTTAATGAGGCGAGGAGGCGCGGGATCGAGCCCCAGCACGCCTCAAATTGGAGTGGGCACGTGGGCGTAATCGACCGCACGATGAAGATCCAATAGCTGCGTGAGGCCGATAGTGTCCATGTGCCATCTGACGCCTCCGTGTGACGTGGGATCTCACGTGCAAGGCGTGCGGTTGAGGCGCGGTGAGGAGCGCCCTCAGCCGTTCGATCTCACGATCGGACAGCCAAGATTTGATGGACGTGGACGCATGTTGAGGCATAGGGAGGCGAGCAGGCTCGAGTCCGCCACCCACAAAGGACACATTCAAGCCTTTAGTGATGGATTTATCCGTCACTAAAGGTCCTGAATTAATGATTTTCAACATGTAATGACCAAAATGCCCTCACTCCTTGCAACTATAAAAAGAGACCCCCTCCATATGAATTTCTCATCCCTTCTCTTCTCTCACCCTTTCCAAAGCTCTAAGAGCTTGTCCCAAACCCGGGATGCTCCTCTAGAGTAAAAATCTTAATTTTTCCACCTTCGACCCCCTTCGTGAAGCATCCTACAGTTGTCCTCTCTCTGCATTCGAGAGCAGATCCCACAATGACAACGACGTGCTACTTCATTCCCGTTCTTCCCGCTTCATCCTCGTTCTTCCTGCTCCGTTCTCCATCTTCCAGGCGTCGTCTCATCCAGCTAATCCTCCAAGCGATCGTCGAGGAGGATATCTCTCTCTCCATTCTTTTTACTTCTTCTAGAGTAGATTTACTGCTTTCTAGTGTAATTATTTCCCGCTTTCTAGTTGTAATGAGTAGTGTAATGAATAATTTTTGATAATGAAAGCCATGTTTATTCTACATCCCTTTTGCTTTTATTTGTAAAATTCTCTCTCACTCTTATATTTATTATTCATTAAAAATATAGCTAGTTTTTAACCAGCTGTTCTGTTTCGTGACAAATAAAACAAACGCGTATTTTTAATCAAACGTCCACCTCCCTGAGTTCGACCTGGGATTTCTATTCCGATATAAATTTTATTTGTTGAACCTGAGTTCTTCGCTATTCAAACTACAATGACAGGTTTTCAAAACCAAATCCGATAGCATAGTACTTCGCCGTTTCGACATTTTGGCACTGTTGCTGGGGAGGCGACGCTCTTTGATTTTTTTCGTGTTTTCCAACTTACGAATCATTTACCTCACTTCTCTCATTTCTTATTGTGATTGCAGGTACTCTTTTGAGACGAGCAAAAGTGATAGATTGGAGCAAAGTGCTGTTGAAGGTTCTGTAAGTTTTTCCCCACCTCCCACCCATTAGTTTTCATTCCACCACGTAATAACACAAACATAAATCAACCTAGGTGTTCTTATAAACTCTAAGGTTAGTTTTGTTTGTTTGTTTAACACCTACACCCACCTCAACCTCCACATTTAAAAAGAAAAATTAAAAAAAAAAATCTCACAGAGGTACACAACCTCATCTGATTTTCAAACTCAACTAGTAAACCGATCTTTGGAACCGGTACACACATCCAAACACATAATTGAATAGAAATCAGATTAAGTAATCACTTGTGTGCCTAATTAAGTGGTGCAACAGGCTAATTGTTTGAGTTGATTGGGCCGCACCACTTCAATTAAAATCAACTCATCAAGTAGCTGCCGCATAGGTTCAACTCTTAGGGATTTACCAGGCACTCCACATTCTTTTAAGTTTCAAAGGAAAACATCTTCACATGTGCTTTCAAAACCTGGTGTGCCAACAAAACTTGTTTGAAAATACCTAAAGTTGAATCCTAAAAGCTACTAAGCAAGATTTGAACCCTAAAATTCACCGCATCAAAAATAATCTTGCTTGAAAATCACTAGTTGTGCACGCACACATTAATCAATCATTAAGGGCACAACCCAGATAAAGGGCCCATCACATTACAAAGCACATTCAAACCTAACCCTAAATAAAATAGAGTAGACGTTGGCCTTAAGGATTCAACTCACTCTTCGGAGCCTAGAATGAGATTATTTTCTATTAGTTTGTTTCTGCTATGTTCAATCTGATGTCTAGCTAGGGGAGCAAAATCAAACAATCGCGGTTGGGGGGTACACTAGGAACCAGAGGCGCAAGCCAAAGGAAGAACCTTCTCCCCAGTCCCTCCTTCTAACTGGTTGGATTGAATAGACAGAAGTAGATCAAATCATTTCTTTATCTCAAGACGGGTTCTGGGAGTTTGTAGGTCTTTAGGCTAGCCCACTTAAGGACAGTTTGATTGTTTGTATTGCAGGGCACCTTTCTTCCTATCGTCTATCATGAATCCTTCCACATTTTATACGCATTCCCGCTCTTTCCCTCCTGTTATGAGTTATCCTCAACATGACGATTATCTCGACTCGTACTGTAATCAACCATTGGTTAGTTGGGATAACTCGGATTGGGGATATAGTTTCGGACCTCCATGTTTAGTGTCTAACCCTGAACACCATAATTTTGATTTCTATCCTTCTCAGAGCCACATCAATTATAGATCACCACCCTTTCATGGACAACCTAATACGATCTACAATCAAGGAGGATATATTGATCCTTACCCATCCTCTAAATACACTGCCTTTAGGTCATCACCACCTTTTGAACAATCCAAAATGACCTATTATCAGGAAGGGTATCACGAATTTCAATTTGTTAACTCCTCTGCACTGATACCAAATCTACCCAACCCTGAAACAAGTCATTTGGTTCAGGGTAACCAGGTTCAAGATAAGGTTTTGGCTAACTTGAGGAATGCCCTACAATCTTTAGAAGTTCAGCCAATACCTTGCATTGAAAAATTGGAGCCTCTAATTGAGATGATTGATGATTTGAACAAGTATTTGTTGGATTGGCTCCAGGATGTTAAGGATAAGAATCCAGGTGAGTTTCTACTTGGGAAGTTAGTGAAATTGAGAATGAGATTTATGGTTGCTTTAGTTCAATCGTGGGATGATTCCCAAGATGAACCCCCTTTAGGAGAGCCAATGTCAGAACCCATTCAGGCACCTATTTGGGGGGACATGTGTTACGGGCTGACCAAATTGATTTAGAGTAACCAATTAAGGATAATCTGATTTCTTCACCTAAGATCCCTGAGCCAAGGTACGAGGAAACGTATGTCTCCATGGACCAGAAAGTGATGGATGATTTTGGGACATACATCAATACTGATTTAGATTTCTTTGAGTCTGAGGGTGAAGAATCAAGTTGCAAAGTCTCACGTAAGTTTACAGAATATGATTTCTGTGAGACAATTGGGCCTGAGGAATCCGATAGATCGTATGATGGCCCAATAACTGAGGAAACTGATCTTATTGGGACTCACATGACGGATTTAGAATCACATTTTCTGAAGGATACAATTCAATGCCTTAATTGTCAGTTACACCCCATTGAGCTTATTGACGATTCTATTTCTGAGATAATTAGACCCAAGTCAATTCTGATTCAGTCACATCTTTTAGACTTGGATGGGGTGATTAATATGTAGGAGGTCCCGGAATTTGACATTCTGAATGAGGAGGATAGAAGCTGGGAAATTCTGATTTGGGAAGCAAACTCTAGAGGAAGTAGAAGACCGAGTTTAAGGGTTCCAATTAAGCTGAAACCATCAAACCAGGACCCTTACAACATCTGTACTAAGGATGACCAACCCAAGCACACATTCATTGATTATCCTTTGGAGCTTGATTTCTCTGTAACCCAACTTTTTGGTCTTGGGTTGCATCCTCATAAATTGCAGGCCCAACCCCCGCTTGTATATTGATTTTAGGTTTTGGGTAATTTTTATCTAGAACCTTAAATATTTTCGACCATGGGGTATGGGTTTGCATCACAATCTGGTCCACACCTGTGGACATCTGCTGGAAGGTCCTAAAATGAATCTTTTTGCTTTGATTCTGACTTGCATTTCTGAATTCTTTACTTCTCTTCTTTGTATAGTGTGCCTAGCTAAAGGCACTAAATTCAACACGTATACTATCTTTTTAATACGATGAGGACATTGCATTAGATAGGCATGGGGGGGTGGATATTCATCTCTGAATTATTTCGTTAGCTCTGTAGATTCATTTATTTTCTTTTATTTATTTTATTTATATATATTTTAAAATTTTTGAATTAGGAAGGAATATTTGGACATTAGGACTTTTCAATCTTAGGAAATATTACATTAGGATCTAAACACAAAGACCCTTCAGGTCTCTGGGCTTAATCAGCCTGCATATTCACTAAAATGTGGATTTGTTTTTTGACTCCTCGCCATATTAATTCTATGGTAATTTGATTAAATAAGTTTGGGTGATAAGTACACGACTTATCAACCCACCCTTTGATATGAGGGAACTTTAAGTCTAAAGCATCTACACACTATCTTTTCACTGACTTGTTGATCGGCAATTTTAATGGAAATTGGGTAGCTAATGAACCTTCTAGGGTGATATGGCTGGCAAGTTATCATGGGTAACAGCCCATAGGTAGGTTGTCTAGAGCCTAGTCACTGGATCATTCCCTTCTTGCTGCCTTTAGGTAAATCTTAGACCAGGGAAGCCACCTACTTAAAAAAAAAGAAAAAGAAAAAGAAAAAGAAAAGGAGAAAAGAAAAAAAAAAAGAAATAAATAAAAGAAATAAACCACACTTTGCCGCACGAGTATGGCTGGCAAGTTGTTGGTGGTAATAGCTCATCGACCGGTTGTCCAGAACCCAGCTCAGGAAATGCACTGAAAATTCCCAAAACACTTAGGAAGAAGCAGAGAAGTAGAACAAACCGAGGAGATATATACTAGATTCACCCTTGTGTTGACCCCATAAAAATAAAAGTAGGGAGAAAGCTACCGGTCGTAACGATACACCTTTAGGCAGAACTCTCTTTTTAGGGTCACCTAGAGGCGTAGAAACCCACAGTCTGTTCTAACTGCCAATCAATGAATCTATCACATTCACAATAAGATGATTAGAACTTAGAGTTCTTATCAAATCTTGGGCGGGTTGAATGGCCGTAGAAAGCCACTTTTAACCCTAAACTCAAAAATTCAAAAAAAAAATTAGAAAAAAAGAAAAAGTGAAAAAGAAATTTTTCTTTGAATAAGGCGAGGGTTTGAGGCGGTCTACATTTTGGCAAATACTCGGGCGCTGTTGTGTCTTTGAAAGTTCAGATCCAAAGTAAAAATTTTCTTAATGTTGAAAATAACTTATGCCCAAGTAATCCAACCTAATTCTTTTATAAATACCATGTAGTTTTTGCTAGGGACTAGCAAAAGATAGGCATGGGGGTGTGATGTAAACATGTTTATATTACATAAAATGTCTATTTATGCATGTTCTTAAGCATAGAATTGTATTACATACTATAAATATTGCATAACATGCATCATCTTGCACTTAGATTCGTCTGAATAAAATGGAGGTTAATTGTCTCCTTTTATGGTCAGGAATAGGGAGACTTTTTATCGGGGCCTCGAATCAAAGATCCCACCGTACGGATCTGATCAAGGCGACGATTGGAGTTCAACGACTCCAAGATTGCCTAATCGGATATTCGTAGCATCAGATAGAGATCAAGGAACCCTAGAAGATCAAGGGCCAAGATGGTGTTAATCCGCACTTTAGACAACAAATCTGATCGCACGGATGGGTTTGGATCAATGATCGTAGCCTAATGGCATGAAAATCGACTCAATCCGATACCCGTGGCACCATCTACATCACCCAGAAGATGGACGACCAAGATGGCACCACGTGGTGCCATCTCAGCCGCCCAACCGGCCGCACACACCCGCTGAAACACTTCGCACCAGTGCTTCTCAGCCGTTGGATCAAGACCAACGGTTGCGAGGTGCACGTGCTTGAGTTAAGCGCTTGACACAAACATGCCCGTAGTGCGTTGGTCGAGTGCCTTAACAAGGCGAGGAGGCATAGGATCGAGCCCCCACACACCTCAAATTGGAGCGGGCATGTGGGCGCGATCGACCACACGATGAAGATCCAACGGCTGCGCAAGACCGATAGCATCCACGCGCCACCTGACACCCCCGCGTGACGCGAGATCTCACACGCAAGGCTCACAGTTGAGGCACGACGAGGAGCACTCTCAACCGTTCGATCTCACGATCGGACGACCAAGATCTAATGGACATGGACACACGTTGAGGCACGGAGAGGCGAGCAGGCACGCATGTGCCACCCACGAAGGCCACGTTCAGGCCTTTAGTGACAGATTTATTCGTCACTAAAGGTCCTCAATTAATGATTTTCAACATGTAATGACCAAAATGCCCTCACTCCTTCCAACTATAAAAGGAGACCCCCTCCATATGAATTTCTCATCCCTTCTCTTCTCTCACCCCTTCCAAAGCTCTAAGAGCTTATCCCAAACCCAGGATACTCCTCTAGAGTAAAAATCTTAATTTTTCCACCTTCGACCCCCTTCGTGGAGCATCCTGCGATTGTCCTCTCTTTGCATTCGAGAAGCAGATCCCGCGATGACGACGACGTGCTGCTTCGTTCTCGTTCTTCCCGCCTCGTCCTCCTTCCCACTCCATTCCCCATCTTCTAGGCGTCGTCCCGTCTGACTCATCCTCCAAGCGATCGTCGAGGTGGATATCTCTCTCTCCATTCTTTTTACTGCTTCTAGAGTAGATTTATTGCTTTCTAGTGTAATCATTTCCCGCTTTCTAGTCATAATTTGCAGTGTAATGAATAATTTTTGATAATGAAATCCATGTTTATTCTACATCCCTTTTGCTTTCATTTGTAAAATTCTCTCTCTCTTCTATTTATTATTCGTTAAATAGATAGCTAGTTTTTAACCAGCTATTATGTTTCATGACAAATAAAACAAATGCTTATTTTTAATCAAATGTTCACCTCCCTGAGTTCGACCCGAGATTTCTATTCCGGTATAAATTTTATTTGTTGAACCTGAGTTCTTCGCCATTCAAACTACAACGACAGGTTTTCAAAACCAAATCCGATAACGTAGTACTCCGCCATTTCAACATGGGGTCTTTGGTTGAGGTGAGGTAGTTTTGGTTGATGGAAGGAGGTGGATGGTGTTTTATGTGGTAAAAATGTGCTTCTATAGGGAATGGGTAAAGCAAATAAGGTAAGGGGTAATAAATGACCAAAATAAGATATTAGTGAGAGATTAGTAATCAAATCAAGTGATTTGATTCACTAAGCAACAATCTCGGTGAGATGAAATCCACCTAGATTTGGTCGATCAAAGTAAGTTTTGGTAGACCAAATTCAATTTTGATCGATTAGAAAGAAGAGTTGATCAATAAAATTAAATTTCTAGTGGAGGAAAATTTCTTGCCCAAAATTTGATCGATCAAAAAGATTGTTTGGTCCATCAAAAGTTGAAAATTTTAGAGGGAATTTTCCCACCCAAACTTTCAAACCTTAAACGATCAAAGTGTATGTTTGATCGATCAACGGTTGATCGATCAAGGTAACTATTTGATAGACCAACAAGATGCAAGATAAAACAACAAACAACAATTATAGTTCAATAAGTCTTGTTAAGCCTCATTCTCTTATTGTTATAAATCTATCTTTTGCTAGAGCTTTTGTGAAGATATCAGCAAGTTGTTTCTTTGTTTAAATGAATTCTAGGGTTATTTCCTTCTTAAGTGAATAATCTCTAATGAAATGATATCTGATATCTATATGTTTTGTTCTAGAATGTTGAATAGGATTTTTAGATAGTTTATGGCACTAGTATTGTCATAGAGGATCCTAGTGTTTCCAAAGTTTAGTCCAAAATCTTTAAGTGTTTGCTTCATCCACAAAATCTACGAACATGTTAAAGAGCCAATAATGTATTCAGCTTCAGTTGTGGATAGAGAAACATTATTTTGTTTCTTACTAACCTAGGAGACTAGGGAATTTCTGAGAAATTGACAGGTTCCACTAGTACTATTCTAATATGTCTGACTACCCGCATAGTCAGCATCATAGTGGGAGAGTAAATCAAGTGTGGCTGATTTGTGATAGAACAGACAAAGATCTACTGTGTTAAGAAGGTACCTAAGTATCCGTTTTATGGCACTAAGGTGTGACTCCTTAGGGTTTACTTGAAATCTAGAATAAAGACAAGTATTGAAAAGTATATCAGGTCTACTAGCAGTCAAGTACAACAAAGATCCTATTATGCTTCTATATAGCTTTTGATCTACATACTTACCTGACTCATCTTCTTTGAGTTGTGCAGTGGTAGCCAATTGGTGTGTCTTTCCCTTTCGTTTTATCCATTCTGAACTTCTTCAGAATCTCCCTTGTGTACTTGGTTTGAGAAATGAAGATTCCATCTTTCATTTGATTAATCTGCAACCTTAGAAAGAACTCTAATTCTCCCATCAAGCTCATCTCGAATTGATCCTGCATAACCTTCGCAAACTCTTGGCATAGAAGATCATCAGTAACACCAAATATTATGTCGTCAACATAAATTTGGATTAAAATTAGTTGGTTATCTTTCCTTTTAGTGAATAAGGTTGGATCAATTAAGCCAATTTTGAACTCATTTTCTACTAAGTAGTTTTTTAGTCTTTCATACCAAGCTCAAGGAGCTTGCTTAAGTCCGTATAAAGCTTTATTTAGTTTGAAAACATGATCAGGATTTTCTGTGCTTTCAAAGCCATGAGGTTGTTTCACACAGACTTCATCTTTTAGAAATCCATTGAGAAATGTGTTTTTGACGTCCATCTAGGATAGCTTGAATCCCATATGAGCAGCAAAAGCTAGAAACATTCTAATGGATTCTAGTCCTACTACTGGTGCATAGGTTTCATCAAAATCGATTCCTTCTTCCTTATTGTAGCCTTAAGCCACAAGTCTAGCTTTGTTCCGTACTACTAATAGGTCCACTTTACTGGACTAAATTAAAGCCTAAGAACATTGTTACTGGAATGGGAATTTAATCTAAAGCATGCATTTTATTCATAAAATTGATTAAGCTTTAGATTATCATTCCCTGCATTTCGTTAAATTTTATATACCTTGTTATGTAATTTGATTAATTACAAATTTTTGATGCAGGGACATTTTAGGAAATACAATCTCAAATGGGATGTCATTTGGGCATGTTGATTCTTCACAAAGAAAAAGAAAAAAAATAAACAATGTTTGGAAAGTCAATATTACCTTTCTATTTGGATTTTGGGGACACATGCCCTTCCTAATTTCCTCTCAATCAATCAACACCCCATCTCTGATTCTTCTCAATTACCTTTCTTATTTTTTTCTCTCTAAAACCATCAAACAGGGACCACTCAACCAATCTCTTTGGAACACACGCATATGCATACACAAGACCAGAGCTCAGGGCCTTCTGCCTCTCCACTCTACTCCCTCAACACCGACCCCTTCACCTCCAACTCTCTCTCCAGAACGTAGACCACCCCCCCTCTGTTGTTCATCATCTTCCTCCTCAGAGGGAGAGCTTACTGATAAGTCCATGTCAGTGGATTAAATTAGAGCTTAAGTGCATTATCAATGAAATGAGAATTTAATTGAGTAAGCATTACATTGATAAAATTATTTAAGCTCATGAATTATCGTTCTCACATTTTTTGAATGGAAGTGTGTCATTATATTCATGCACTAATACATTTACATATATATCCTTTTGCAAGAATAAAGTGGGCATATAATTTTGGTATCTTGGGTTTTATTAGAAAAAAAAAGGAAGAAAGAGATTCTAAAATATTCATTTTTTCCTAGGATTACCTCCCATAATCATTTCTTTCCATCAGAGATTTTCCTTATTTGAGCCAAAAATACCCACCACTCTCTCTTATTTCCATGCATTCACGTTCCCTGATATTCCATGATTTTCCTTCCTTATTTTCTCTCTCCCTTGATAATCTCTCTCTCTCATTCTCTTTTCTCTCTTATATATAGGCACATGGAGAACAGATCGTCATCATCTTCCTCCCCACGGAGGGAGGACCTAACCTCAACCTTCATCTCCATCTCTCTCCCTCACACAAACCTCACAACCCTCTCGGCCATGCTCCATCTTCTCCAGTAATTGTGACAACTTCCATCACCGCACCATCGACATCACCACTACGACCTCCTGCAACTGCGAGCCTTTTCCTCCTCGCCTCAAACTACCACACATCCTCTCTGCATCCTCGACCTTGCACCGACAGCACCACCAGGGTCAAAGGTGATAGCTCCAACATCCACGACCGTGTTTGTGCCCTTGCTGCGACCTCCACTGCCACCACCTCGTTCCACTCATCTTCAGGACCGTCCACCACTGCGAGCCATCCATGACCTCCGCCACCATGACCGTGCATACCATTGACCAACCACCTGCAGCAACCAACCACGATCGTGCTGCTCTGCTCCACCACGCCCACTAAGGGGCCTTCGACTTCTTCTTCTCCATCTTCAACCTTTGGTGCAACCAAAGTAACCCATCACCGTGCTCCCCGAACGCACTTCTACCCTCGCCAACCATCAAAACGGCCTCACCACCCACGACCTCCGCCTCGAACCCTACTCCTCCTCGGCTTTAGCAGGCGGCCACCCACCGTCAACCACCAACGTGCGCGCAAGCAGCCACCTCTACGTGCCTCCACCCTCTCCTCCACGCGCTAATACCTCCACGCACCCATAGGTGCCACCTCGGCAACACATGCCCCCGACGCCCATAGCACACGCCTCTGGCACCACCACTGCACACGCACACCTCCTTCCCAGTAGACCGTGCGCCTCCTCTTCGACCGCGTGCGCCAACTTGTCTACATCGTCTTCTTCCTCTTCATCTTCAACCTATGCACACCGAAGGAACCCATAGCCACCACCGCGTGTAGCTACCTCCTCCTTGGTGTCAATGCCTCTCTGACGCCACCACAGTCGCGCGCACCCTCCCACACATAGCAGTCGACATCCCTGCGCAACCCACACCACCCACAATAGCTCTCAACAACGGCAATAGCCCATCGCTGCCGCAACTCCTCCTCATTGCCAGCGGCAGCTCCAACCACCACGCACTACCGCACCACCACAGGAGTGCTCCTCTCCTTTGACCCTACTCCTCCAACAAGCCATGCCTCCAATCGTTGCTCCACGTGTGTGCGACCAAGCAGGGGAAGAATCCCCTAATTTGCTATAGGAGGCATGGTATTAGTTGCAATGACACACGATTGAGAACTTTGTTTTTTTTTTAATATTCTGTTATATTGTGTGTGATTTGATTTCCAAGTCGCTACATTTGGTTATTTTTCCGCATCTCCACCTTCTGTCACGCCAAGTTCTCTAGCTCTCTCTCTCTCAATTATTGCATGAGACAATCTTCATCTTGGTGAAACATATAGTGGATGAACTACTCATTAGATAAAGGAGTTGTCTCCAATGAAGAGCACTGTTGAAATTTTTTTATGTTACCTTTTTAGGTGTTGAGTGCATGCAATACCCTTTAGCTTAAGAATAATCTTGATACACATTTTTCTTGAACCAAGATCTCAAGTGGAAGCATATGTGAGTCAATTGGCCTTATTCCTCCCTGTGGATACGACACCCTAACTTTTCATGGTTAGTTTTCACTGATAAATATTTTTGTTCAAGATTTTTCCACCATAATTTACATTACTACAGTGACATATTTTTCTGATATTATCTTTCAAGCGAAATCTCCCGTTCGCTTACTCTCCTCCATGTTCATCTCTCTCTCTCCCCAATGATCGTGCTCACCGCTACTGCACGTCTCAATCCTCACGATTGCACCATCACCACCGAGCCCGCTCGCAACCTACCAAAGATGGTGGGGGAGATAAGTCGTTCATCCGCTTCCTCAGACGTCCAGGTAGGCAGGCCCCCTCCTTCTCTCCTCAACCTCACCATACTCGACACAGCACAACTACAACTGCCTCTCCTCAATAGCAACCCTCCTCTCGACGTCCTCGACTGCAACTTCCATGCCATGAACCACCACCGTGGTTGATGGTGACAACGCCGACGCCACCACCATTCCCTTCCTCCATGCCGAGCACCAGCCGCCATGCCATCGACCGGCCACCATCACATCTCATCCTCCACCCTCTCACCGGCAATGACCTCCGTCCACGACCTTCACCGTGACTCCTCCACACAGCAGCTACCACCACCATGGCTCTCAGCTTCCCACACCTATCCTTCTCACCTTCTTCTCCATCTCCACCGACTGTAACTACACCCACTGATAAACACATATAAATTCATCATAAAAAGCTTATTTGTGATAGTTCCTAGGCTTAGCACTACATATCATGATATAAATATTGCATAGTAGGCATCATTCTGCATTTAGAGTAGTTGTTTATATTTTAGGTTAATTAGGTCCTTTTTATGGTCAGGAGAAATGAGGATTTATTTCAGGGCCTCGGATGGATGATCAAACCATACGAATCTGATCAGGACGACAATCAGAGACTAACGCCTCTGAAATCATCCAGATCGGAGTCCCGTAGCATCACATTAAGCCCAAGGAAGATCAACGGCTAGGGGGCCAATGCGACATCCATACAGGTTTCAGATGGAAAATCTGACTGTACGGATGGATCCGGAGCGACGATCGCAGTTCGGCATCGTGGGAATCATCTTGATCTGAGCACCGTAGCACCCTCTACAAGAAGAAGAAGATGGACGGCCCAAATGGCACCACGTGGCACCATCCAGACCGCCCAACACCAGCCAGCAGCACTGTCCAACTCCTTCATCCGCACCCTTCAATCCTAGCCGTTGGATCAAGATCCAACGGCTGGGAAGCAGATGCACCAAGTCGCTCCACACGACACAAGGGAAGGGTTGCCGCAATGGTGGGAGCGCTGGTTTGCAAAGGAGGGGCGCAGGTTCGAATCCTCGCAGCCCCCCCAATTTCCAATTTGGCCGGCCGCTCAGCAACAGCCGTGCAACTGCACAGCACGCAGCAGCAGCAGCCGTGCAACTGCACAGCATGCAGCAGCAGCAGCACAACGTACGCGCATGCGCATGCCAGCGCACACCAGTGAGCACGTGACACGAGTACGCGAAGCACGTAGTGCTAGCAGAGCGCACGCCAGTAGGGAGGCATGCAGATCTTCAACAACATTTATGAGGGCCTTTAGCGACACTTACAGCTGTCACTAAAGGCTCACACGTGCCAACAAGAGGAATTGAAGGGCGGATCTTCAGCAACAGCTGCAGCAACATTTGTGGACGTCAGTAAAGACCCAGATACAATTTTTGCCTCTCCTCCTCCACTATAAAAGGACCTACACCCCCTCTCTTCCAAGCCATCTCTACCTACTCTACTCCCACCTACTCCCAAGCTCTAGCAAGCCTACCAACACTCCATTAGAGCGTGTTCTCAAGCTCCCAAGGTGCCTATTAGTGTAGCGAACCTCTGCCCCACCAAACCCATCTCCCTTCATAGGTCACCTTGGAGCTGTCCTCCCACCTCCATTCCGGTAGCAGATCAACTCCATCTTCTCACCTCCATTCTGGAGCTACGCCGAAGCTTTCCTCAACCCGACGTTCTCTAGCATCTCACATCCATCGTCTCGCTCCTCACCTCCTTCATCTGAGCTTCCGCTAGGCACCGTCGTCTCACTGAACAGCCGATTCAGGAGATTTCCTCTCACCTCCCTTTCTTTTTATGCTTTCATAGTAGATTGTAATAGACATTGGATTGATAAATATACCATTTTCATTCCAAATCTCTACCTTGTGATTCATTTGCTTGTCTTTTATTTCAAAAACACAAAAAAAATAACAGAACCCTAAATTACCAAAAAGACGTCGCCTCCCTGTGTTCGACCCGAGACTCCCTTAGAGTTTCGATATAAATTTTATTTGATCGATGTGTTTTGCAACTACGACAATAGGTTACTTGTAACCTTGATTTCTAACATGTGAAACACGCTCGACCACCCACCGAAGAAGAACCCATCACCGTGCTTCTCCTCCATGCAGCAGTTACGTCCGGCCACCATTCTCAGCTTCATCAATGTCATCAGTCTCACCTCAACACCACATGCCTATCTACACTCTTAGATGCTTCTCCCATGACCCACCTATGAGAGTGGAAATACCCATCTCCACCGGTCTCACCACCGTCAAGCCACCACCTCTGGCCACCATCGTTTACTCCACCACCCTCAACGTGACATCTCCGATCCAGTCAACTCCTCCGCACAGCCGCCAGCCACCAAAGCACCCCCACACATGCACGCTGGCCGAAGAAGAATCTCCCTCATTTCCCTATGGTGAAGTACGAATTACTTTTTACATTTACTGCCATTGCCAAATAATTTCATTTAGGTTTAACAGTTAAATGTAATGGATGAAATTACAAGCTACTCCCTCTCCTTTTCTCTATTACTCATGCTCTTTCTTGTTCACTCTCTTTCTCTATTATTTCAATGAGTTTCTTCTTGAACTTCCACACATGATTGGGCAAATCTGATAGGAAATTATTCGTGAAGTTTATTGCATTTGTTCCTTCCTAAGGATACGACCTAACTCTTCTTGGTTAGTTTTCACTGATAAATATTTTTGTTCGAGATTTTTCCACCATGAGAATTACAATGATATATTTTTGCTACTAGCTGATTTAAGCGAAAAGGTCTCGTTCAACAACCTTTCCTAATTCATCAAGCTTATTTCTAAAAAGCCATTTTGTTCCAATGATTGATTAAGATTCTGACTTAGGAACTAATTCCCAAACATTACTTCTTTCAAATTGATTCAATTCTTCTTGCATTGCAATAATCCAACAATCATCAGTGAATGCTTCTTTGACAGATTTAGGTTCTAGTTGGGACACAAAAACACTAAGTGTAAGGTTATTTAGAGATGATCTAGTTTGAACTCCATTTGTGACTTCATCAATCACCAATTCTATAGGATGATCCTTGGTGTAGGTTAGATCTTTCAGTAGGTCACTAGTGATGGTTTCTTCAAGAATATTTGAGGGATCAACTAGTGTTTGATCATCACCTATGGTTGATGCTTTTTCTTCTTGTTCTATTTCATCGAAGGAAACTTGCAAAGTTTCTTCAACCACTAAAGTTTTCTTATTGAAAACTCTATAGGATTTACTCTTAGAGGAGTATCCTAGAAATATTTCTCCCTCACTTTTTGCATCAAACTTATCAAAGTTTTCTTTTGTATTCAATATGAAATATTTGGAACCAATACCTTGAAGTAAGAAATCTTGGGAGTCCTATCAAAGTAAAGTTCAAAGGATGTTTTCTTAAGGATAGGTGTGATGAATGCCCTATTTTGAATATAGCAAGCAGTGTTTACAACCTCATCCCAAAAATACCAAGGTAGTTTTGACTCACACACATGGTGTGGGCACACTCTTGCAAGGTTCTATTCTTCCTTTCTACAAAACCATTTTGAGGAGCTGCTCTTGGAAAGGCAAATTCTTATTTCATTTCATAAGTAGAGTAGAAATCTTGAAGTTTTGATTTTCAAATTCTCCTCCAGGATCACTCCTAATCCTAATGAAGGATAGGCTAATTTCAATTTGAACTCTTTTGGCTAATTTTCTAAATTCCTCAAATGTAGAATCTTTAGACCTTAAGAATAATACCCAAGTGAATCAAGAAAAGTCATCAATAATGACAAGACAATATCTGCACCCATTTAGCCTTTTAGACTTGATTAGTCCGAAGAGATCTAAGTAGATCAACTCAAGTGGCTTGGAAGTGCTGACCAAGTTTTTCATTTTGAAAGAAGTTTATGAAGTTTTCCAAGTTCACAGGATGTGCAGAGATTTTTCTTTCTAAAGGAAATCTTAGGCAAGCCTCGTACTAAGTTGTGTTTCACAAGCTTGTTTATATTCTATATGTGAACATGACCGAGTCGATAATGCCATAAGATTGACTCATCATTCGATGCAACTAAGCAATTAAGATCGTTGCATTTATCAAAGTCAATAGTGTAGATATCTTTTGATTTGTCTCCTATCAAACGGATTTCCTTTGATATCTTATCCTTAATTTTAAAACCTTTTGAGGTAAAAGTGACTTTATAACCTTTATCACAAATCTGACTTACACTAAGTAGGTTGTGTTTTAAGCCATTTACAAGATGAACATTGTTAAAGGAGGTTTTAGAGTTACAAATTTGGCCAGTACCAATAATATGGCGCTTGTGATTATTAACAAAAGTGACTGAACCACCTTCCTTGCCATTGAGGTTGAGAAACAAGTCTTCTTCTATCATGTGCTTCGAACAACCATTGTCCATAACCCATCTTCCTTTTCCTTGGACCTGTCATTGGTTTACGTCTCTGAGGTCCTATATTTCTTTTTATGGCTTCAAGATGTCCATCTTTATGTTGGTGGAAGGTCCATTCAAACAACTTTATTTGTCCTTCCTTAGAGTGTCCTATAAAATAAGATTCCAAAAGTCATTTTGGTACCCATTTTCTTTTGGGTCCAGATTTGTTAGCAAATGCCTATTTAGGTGTGGACCTATTCTTGCTCTTAGGACTAGAGGAAATTTGTGTGTCAATTTGTGAAGTGGATGCTTCATAATCGTTATTAGGAATATAACCTAACCCAAATTTGGTAGTGATTTGGGTTGGTGTGCCTAATAATTTAATTTTCTAGATTATCTCTATCTTTAGTAAATTTTGGTAGGTCATTTACAAGGGCAACAAACTTTTGTTTTAGATTTACTAACTCTATTTGAAGTGAATCTACATGAGCTTTAAGAGTAGTAATCTCTTGAGAAAGTTGTTGATTTAGAGGTTTAATATTGTCTTTTAATTCGATTTCTTCATCTAGATCTTTTGTTAGTTTCTTATTGGCTACTTTAAGTGCTTTAGCTAAATCATGTAACTCATAAAAGGCTTCTCACAGTTCATCAAAAGTGAAAGAAGATACCTCATCTTCGATTGCCATTAGATCGCAGAGTGCTTCTTCACTTGATGTGTCTTCACTTTCTTCTTCTGAGCTAGTGTCACTGTCATCCCAGGTGACTTGAAGGGCTTTCTTCTTTGCTTCAAACCTAGGAAGTTTTCAAACCTTCTTCTTCTCGTTCTCTTTCTTGAGTTGAGAGCATTCTTTTCTCATATGCCCTTTCTTCTTACAATTGTAGCAGATGACTTGACTTTCTTGTGGTTCTTTCTTTTCTTCTTCCATCTCTTCTTGTTCTTAAAGAACAGTTTGAATTTTTTAGAGAGTAAGGCTATATCTTCCTCATCTTCATCTTCTGATTCTTCGAAGTCAATATCAAATTTTAGAGAGAGTACTTTCTTCTTCTTGCCTTCTCCTTTGTGTTCCTTCATGTGCACAAGTTGAACTTCATAGGCCATTAGGTTTCCTATGAGATCATCAAGCTGGAGCACTAAGAGATCCTTTGATTCTTGGATCACAGTTGTCTTCGACTCCCAATCACTAGTAAGAGATCTGAGTATTTTGTTAACCAAGGCCTCATTTGTGATTGTCTAGTCTAGGTTTCTTAAGGGGTTGATGATGTTCGTAAATCTAGTATGCATCTCCTTGATGGTCTCTCCTTTCTTCATTCGGAACAACTCATATTTTTGTGTGAGGAGATTGACTCATGTCTCCTTCACCATGGAAGTCCCTTTATGAGTGACTTCAAGTATATTCAAGATGTCGTATGCAGTTTTGCAGGCAGAAACATGATTGAATTCTTCTTTTGAAAGACCATAGAAGATAGCTTTCATAGCTTGGGCATTGTGCGTGGCTGTCTTTTTTGATCTGATGTGATAGTGACACCTTTCTTTTTTGGTCAAGTGTACTTAAAGGCTATCACATCCCATACCTCATAGTCCATGGATTCCAGAAATATTTGGATTCGGATTTTTCAATATCCATAGTTGGTGCCATCGAACAATGGAGGTCTAACCATAGATTGTCCCTCAGCATATACTTTAGAAGATTTTGACATCCTAACTGATTTGAATGACTCTCTAATACCAGATGTGAGTGCATACGGAGCCTAAAGGATCAATATATACTACAAGGGGTGAATAGTGTAATATCGAATTCTATGATCAAATAAAAATCATTCACCAGAGATCGAAAGATTTAAATGAGCACAGAACAAAAATGATGACTCCTGATTTAGAGTGGAAACCCCTACGGGTAAAAACCACTACCTAAGCCTCCTAGCCTAGGATTTCTCCGACTAGTCGACTCTAGCCAATCCACTCATGTTCCACTTAAACAAGGGTGGCAAAACCTCTTACAAGACGTCTTCTCTTTTACACCTGACTAAGAAAAGAACAACGGGACTTCCAAATTAATTTGAATCCCAAATCAAAAGTAACAGGAATATAAAGAATATAACAAATATTCTTATGGAACCTTAGTAAGATTACAACAAATCGAGCTTTTGAGATTTGCAAAGAATTGTGCTTTGGATCGAAGTAATCATAGGTGTAGAGGTGCGAAAGCACTAAATAGAATATGCGTGTTTTACTCTTTGAAAGCTGTTGAGGCGTGTTTTTAAGAGGGGGTCCTATTTATAGGTTTTTTTGACCTATTTTGGAAATACTAGAAATATGACTTTGATCGATCAAAACTTGGGATTGGTCGATCAAAAATACTTTTGGTAGATTAAATAAAAGGTTTGATCAATTCCATGTTGATTGATTAAATTAGGATTTTGATCGACTTTATAAATTCAACGAAAATTTCACCGTTGGAATGCCTTGATTGATTAAACAAAAAAGGTTGATTAGTTAAAATGGAAATATGATTGTTAGAGATCTTTGATCGATTAAGCAAGACAATTAGCTGATCAATGTTTGGTCGATCAATAATAGTAGAGACTTAGGTTCAAAAGGAATACAACTTTTGCGAATTTGAAAACTCATCGTTTATTATTTTATTGAGGTTCCTTACATAGTTCTAGAATCAATAAAAAATAAAAGCAATCTTCAAGTCTTCTTCTGGAATTGATATCACTTGAAGAGTTTGGATTCACTTGATGAGAACACAACATAACTTGATTTGACCTGTAATGGTTAGTCCTCAATAAAAAATATAATTTTATTACATCAAACAAGGGTATTAACATTCTCCCCCTTTTTAATAATGATAAAATTATAATTAAATATGCATAAGCATAAAGATGCATAATTAATTTTTTTCTCCCCCTTTGTTATTAACAAAAAGATTAAAGCAGTCAATTTACATAGATAAATAATAGTTGGTCCCCATTTTTCAAATTTTTTTGCAATTCATGATATACTACTATGAATAATATTGCAAGAATATTAAGAGCATAAGCTGTAATCTATGAATTACAAGGTAAGGGAGTTATATCAGATTTTTGGAAAGAAGGGCTACAAAGGGAAATAATAAAAGCAGAAATCAACTACCAGAGATCTAAACTACTACATGCCAGAAGATATAAATATAAAGTACTACAGCCTAAATAAACACTACAGTCCAAAAAAGAGCAAGAGAAATCTAAATGAAACTCTGAAACACCTCGATATCTAATGGAAACTCAACATCAATATCGAAGTCATCTAGAGAAACTGGAGGAGTGCTGATGCTGGGTCTGATAGTGGAGGAAAAGCAAAGTCTGCATCCCAAAATTGGTGAAATTTGAATATCAATGGATCCACAAATGGTGGGACCATCAGGCCGGTCTATTGCTATCGTCGTACTATTGTAGTCTGAGGAGGAGCTGCTACTACTGCTAAAGGTGCACGTCTAGATCTGGGGGGTCTCTGGTCAATTGTAAGTGAGTGGATCTACTCTCCTGGCTGATCTAGAAACTAACCCTGTCTGCTCAAGTAGGAAGAAACCTGAGTACCATTCTCCATCATAACCTAGCTGGTCTTTCTCTAGTGGTGCATCATTAAAGAGATGCCATTTGTGACATCCTGTACTCCCAGCAAGTTGTGTCTGGAGAACTTCCTATCAAGGTAAGGCCACTCAATGTCAAAGGAGGGAGTGGGTCTCACTGGAGGAGGACAGTAAGCATCAAAGTGCTAGTAGGGAGTATAAGGTGGCAAAGAAGAGGAAGGTCCAGCCTTAGAAGTAGGAGGTGGGAAGAGGAAGTTGTTGCCTAAGGGGGATCCTAACAAGCCTACTGATACTCCTATTCCATTTTGGAGTAGGTGAGCTCTCCAAAAATGGAAACTCGAGAGATAAACGGTAAGTACCTCTATTTGAGGTACCAAAATTATGTTATTTGTCTAGAATAATCTTTCAAGACTCTCTCATTGATTCATGGAATGGAGCAAGAAGCTCACCGATATCTCTCATAGAGTCTTTTTATTTTTCTTGAGTCTAGAATATTTTGTAAGGAGCCTCAAATGAATTTCGTGCTAAACATAAATTCTCTAAAAATCAGGGTTTTAGGTTACTTGATCGACCAAATAAATTGATTGATCGACCAAAACTCATTGATCGACCAAAACATTAATTAATCAATCAAACTAGCACAAATTAGGAAGTTTATTAATATACCTTTGATCGACCAATTAGCTTAATTAATCAACCAAAACTCATTTTTATTGACCAAACTAACTTAATTGACCGACCAATTGGATTCGAATTACTTCCTATTCTGTTCGATTTTCTAGTATAAATAGAGGTCCAAGGCAGCCCTTTTTCAACACACATTCCAAGAAGAAATCTCTCTAGAAAAAGAGCTCTCATGCTTTCTCTCAAATGCTTCTGTGCTTCTGCTTCTACACTTTCAAAAGAACATTGATCAAATACCTCTGTGAAAAATTCGATTTGATTTCTTTTGAGGTTCCATAAGATTCTATTGTATTTATCTTTATCTACTGCTTTGATTTCGGGTCCCAAGTTGCTAGGAAGACCCATTGTTGTTGTGCTTCTCTTCAGGTTGAAAAGAGAAGGGATTTTTGCAAAAGGTTGTGCCACCCTCGTTCAAGTGGTACATTAGTGGATTGACTAGCATTGCGTAGTTGAAAAAATCCTAAGATAGGAGGCTTAGGTAGTGGTTTTTACCCAAAAGGTTTTCCACTAGAAATTCAGGTGTCATCTGTGCATGTTCTTTTGCGACTTGAATTTATTCCGTTATTATTATTTTTTTAATTTTCAAGCAATACTATTCACCCCTCCCCTCTAGTATATCTCTTAGATCTGTAGGACCTTCATAAACTGCTTATGATTAATGTTCGTGGGGACACTAAAGTGCAGGAAGATGTGGGAAAGAAGGGTCCCAAAAGGAAAGATGCTTGTGGGTTTCCTCTCCATGAAAGTGAGGATGAAGTGGTTCCAATTAAATGCCCTATTGATCATTGTTTCTTATAGGACCTCCTAACAATAAAGCAGATTGGTGGACTTGAGTAGGGTGACCTATATTATCTTGACCTCCCACCAAAGCATCATTCCATGGTTGCCACTTTTACCACTTCTACATTACAGTGCCATCTTAGACTGGGACATCCTAGTATTTCTGTTCTTTGTCATCAGTTTCCTAATATGCAGTTTCCAAATTCTTTTGCTTGTGATTCCTGCCAACTTGGCAAGCATCATAGAGTTTCCTTTCCTAGTAGTAATGATAGAACTGAGTTTATTTTTTCTCTTGTTCATGATGATTTGTGGGGCCCATGTTGAGTCAGGAGTCTTAAGGATTTTCAGCATTTTTTGGTCCTTGTGGATGATTTTACCCACGTCTATTGGGTGTTTATGTTGAAGGAAGAATCCGAAACTCCTGTATTGATTAAAAATTTTGTGAATGAAATAAATACTCAATTCTTTACTACTATTCACATGTTTTGAACTGACAATGGGCTTGAGTTTGTGAATTCTACTTTAATTCAAATTTTCTAGTCTCTTAATATTATACATCAGACCTCTTGTGTTCGTACATCCCAACAAAATGGGATGGCTAAATGTAAACTGAGAAACCTTCTTGATGTTACTCGTACTATTATATTTCAGATGCATGCTCTTTCCACCTTCTGGCTAGATGCTATTTTTATAGCTACTTTTTGATTAATTGAATATCATCTTCTGTTCTTGAAGGGAAGACTCCTTATTCTGTTTTGTTTCTTGATGTTACATCGAAAATCATCGTAGTTTAGGAAAACATCACATCGTAGAATAGCAACAAAAATCGATACAACATTTAAATTTGTAAAGCTCTAAAAATCGTGAGTTCCGAGGTCATTCGTAAGAAGCAAGTATAGCAATTCAACTCATTAATCATAACAACTAGAAATAATAATGAAATGAATATTTAATCACAATAGAATTATTAATTAATGCTTCAAAAATGTATCTCAGAGTAAAAATAAAAGAGATAAAAATTGGTGGTTGAAACCACCAAATATCCCCAACAATTAAGCACAATATCCCAAATTTCTCAACAACACTCAAACCAATATCTCAACCAAAGTCAGAACTAATTTTCCTTAGATCAGACGTCAAGAACAAGGCTTAGACGCCTTATCCAACCAAAGCACCTTCTGAATTTTTGCTAAGTGTGGGCACAGATCCCAAGTTTGAACAGTGCAAAACCCCCCCAATCCTCTCAGAATTTCCCCTCTCTCTCTCTTCAGAACCGAATCAAGGGGTATACGAGTAATCAGATCAGAGGTCCAAACCCGTGAGGCATGAACGTGAGCGAGGGCATGCATGAGCGCATGCGTGGGACCTCACCTCGTGATCACTTGGGGCGATAAGCTAACTGAGGTGAAACGTTATTAATCAAAATATTTTTTAGGCATGCCCGATGTAGGACTAATGTCCATCGTCTTCTTCACATGTTACAATAGGTCGATTGTTCATCAAATTGAAGCAGTTGTTGTTGCTTGTTGCTGCGATTGAGGGCCTGGAAAGCTTCACCAGTAGAGTCCTCGACTATTGGAAATGGTAGTAGGGTGGATGGCAACCAGAGTGTGGCGAACGACGTCAGGGAAGATGGTGGCAGTGGCGGAGCTCTGGTGAGGTACCTGAGACAAGAAAACGAGCGAGGAGCCCAAATTAAATAGCTTAGAACATTCTCCAGAGGACAGTGAGTACTATGGTGGTGTTGGTTGGGCGATTTGGTGCTCGTGGAGTTCTGTCGAGGTCGGAGTAGGTGTGCGAAGGAGATGTTGATCAATAGAAAGAGAGTCTAAAGCCCCAAATTTATTTAGGGCTTTTGCTCAGTGAGACACGACGTAGGTCGTGGAGATGGTGGAAGTGTGTTTTCATGCATGGTGTCACGGTTTGAGCTTGCTAGAGCTCTTCCCAGCTATGAAGAAGATGAAGTAGGAGAGGTGTGTGTGATGGCTAAACCTAGCGACTAAGGACCTAGAAATAATCTAGAGGGAGAGAGAGAGAGAGTTTGAGGGACTTAGGGAGGAGCAAGAGAGCGAGATGCCTCTGACATTGGCCGACTGGATGTGGAGACGATGATGTCGACGGTGAGGGAATCGGCATTGAAGAAGAGGCAAGAACCGCTCTTGCTTTGGCCAGCAAGATGCGCGACGAAGAGGGGAAGAAATCAGGCCTTTCGATTTAGTGGTTGATCGGCCGAAGGAGAGAGGCGAAGGAGGTCACCAAAGCTCAAGAAGACAGTGGCCGGAGGAAGAAGATGAGGGTAGTATCCAATCGTTTCTTTGCTGAAGAAGATGGGAAATTGATGTGGACTTAAATAGAGGGAAATCAGGCCTTCAATTGTGAGGAAATCATGAGATTGCTTCAAGATTTTAACAAAGGGAACCCATTGAAATTGTGGATTTTGCCTGATCTCCATGATCAATCATAGATCTCGAGAGAGGTCCAATCTGTAGAGGATTTTCTTAGTAACAATATCTCCAAGTTGAACTCCAGTTCAGGCTGAAAAAAAGACAAATACAGGGAAAAATGAGAGAGAGGAAGAGAGGGTGGATGGCATCGGGCGGTAGGCGGCGGCGGCGTGGAAGCGGCTAGGGCTGAGGAAGGGGGTGAATGGAAGACATGGAGGTCGAGGAACTGGAGGAGAAGGGAGAGGGTCTGGCAGGAGCATGTTGGTAGGACGATCGATAACTACCCAAGAAGGCCTTGGAGGAAAGCTAATGGCGACGTCTTGTGCTTCAAATGTTGACAAAGGGGGCATTTGGCTGCGATCTGCAGGAACCCTCTAATCTGCCTGGCATGCAGGGGTGAAGGACACAAACGTGACTCCTGCACTAGGATGAAGCCGCCACATACAAAGATGGCCTTTATGCGCCCCAGTTGGGTAACGATGAAAGAGCCCCGACTGCCACCACCGCCAGCGCTTGGCAGACATTCAATTGAAGTGGAGATCCTACTATTTGAGGAGATCTCTTCGGCGGAGATCATGTTGAGGGGTGCTCTGATTGGTGAGATTATGGCAGGAAAACCCTCGATCGAAAGATTTCAAAATCTAGTATGTTCCCTACAACCTTTGTCTGTGGGCTGGAAGGTTGCAATGCTATCTCAATCTTGCTTTCTAGTCTTTGGTTTAGGGATGATGGATGTGGAAAGGTTGAGATTTAGATCGAGTTCTTTTGAAGATATTAATGTGGTTTGGAGAATGGTGTCCCCCTTCGATGGGGCTCTCCCTGATCGACCTCCTCAAAGAATGGGTTCTAGGAGGGTGATTCTTGAGATCAAAGGACTGCCATTGCACTTAAGATCTAAGGGAGTTGTTGCCAAGATGGTTGCAGGATTTGCTTCCATCTATGAAGGATCTGAAGTCATGATTGAAGGGGACATCCGATCACTTAGAATTGAGGATGATGTCTTCAAGTCTGTCTCGGTTCCTGACAGGGTTACGATCAGATGTGGAGGCTCCTCATGGCTTATTCACCTAGCAGTGGCTAGACAAGTGTCTGTGCATCCAGAGCATGGGCAAGTTAAGACATCTGCGGATTTCTCTGAGGAGATGCAACAGGTTGAAAGGGTGGGCCGCATTTCACCAGATGAAGCCCCTGAGTCCAAAAAGAGGAAGGACTGTCATCAGGGCTACGCAAAGAAGGACTTGATGCATATGGAAGATGTTAGTGCCTTAGGAGGTTGCAGCCAAGTCTTGGTAGCCAAAGGTGTTGGTTCTATGGTTGATGCTGAAGCTTTCGAGGAAGACTCAGAGGTTCCTAGCAGTAAAGAGGAGGGGAAGACAAGCATGGAAATTGTGCTCAGCAGTGACAGCAAAGCCCTCAAGGAGGTGAATCAGGTGCAGTTCACTGCCCCTACTGATCTAAAATTTGGTAGTGGTTCTAATCAGAAAAGGGGGGCGAGTCGATCCCCTTACATGCTCAGAAGGAGAAGGAAGGAGAACCTGACCCCCATTGTGGAGCAAACCATTTCAAATTCAATCATGGTTGAGTATGTGGGCAATTTGTCTCAAGGGGATCAACCAAGCAAGGAATGAGAGTGTTAACTTGGAATGTGCGTGGGCTGCGCAATAAGGTAAGAAGGGCTTCCTTGTGTAAATACCTTTCCGAATGGGAAATTGATTGTGCTCTCATCCAAGAGACACATGTGGAGGAGGAGAATGGTCAGGTATGGGACTTTTTTAGGCAGTCTGGACATGCAGATGTTGTAGTGAAGGGTGAAGCTGGAAGGTCTAGTGGAATGGCTATTTGGTGGAGAAAATCTTGTCTCATGGTAACTGAAGTCTTTCGTGATAGGCATGTGCTTACTTGCAGATGCCTATCCCCTCAAGGAGACTTGGAATGGTTTGTCTCATGAATTTATGGCCCATGTGTTGCTGCAGACAGGGCAGGCCTATGGGAAGAATTATCTGCAGTGCATCAGAGGGTGCGTGAGGTAACTTGGCTTATAGGAGGTGACTTCAATTATCACCTATCAAGTGAGGACAGACCTGGGGGTAGGATGGACAGTTCAATGGCTGGCTTCCAGATGGTTGTGCAGAGTCTGGGTGTCACAAAGTATCCTATCAGTGGAGTTGATTTCACTTGGAGAAATGGCAATGGACAGTCATCTAGGTTGGACAGATTCTTTGGCAGTCCTATCCTACTGGTGAGGCATCAATTATCGACAATTATGAGCCTTGATAGGCCCTTTTCTGACCACACTCCACTAGTGTGGGACAGTGGGATGAATTCTGACATTGGGTCGTATTTCAAACTCAAGAAGTCTTGGTTTAGGGAGGAGGGCTTTGTGCAAATGGTAACTCATTGGTGGCAGAATAAGGCAGTGTAAGGATCTGCCACACAACAGCTGGCTTCAAAGCTGACAGGTTTGCGCTCCATGTTGAAAGAATATGGACATGCAGTGGCACTGATCAGGGAACAAAGGAGGGTGGAGGCTTTGGTAGTGATCAGAGAGCTGGACTTGAAGGAGTGCAGGCAGCCTTTGAGTCCTCAAGAACAACAGCAAAGACAGCAGATGCAATCAACAGTTGGGGAGGAAGATCTGAAAAAAGAAGTGGACTGGCGTGAAAGATCTAGACAACTGTGGCTCAAAGAAGGTGATGCTAACATGAAGTTTTTTCATCTCGCAGCCAGTGCTAGGAGAAGATTCAATCTTATCTCATCAATTAAAGTGGGTGAGAGAACTATTACTTCTATTAATGAAATTAGAAGTGAAGCCGGCAAGTATTTCAAAGAACTTGACAAGGCTACACCAAGGGGCTCTTGGAGGATGGCATCGGCTGATTTCCCAAGTGTCAATTGTGATCAGAGGGCCATGCTAGTTGCTTCTATTTCTGAACAAGAAACATTGAAAGTAATTAAAGACTTAAATAATGAGGGGGCTCCGGGTCCGGATGGGATTCAGATATTCTTCTACAGAGAAATGTGGAGTGTTGTCAAAATGGATGTAATGAAGGTTATTCATGAATTTGAATTGGGTAACTCTAGGTTTGAGAGATTGAATAAGTCCTATTTGTTCCTGTTACCAAAAAAGTCAAGTGCGGAGAATTTCTCTTATTATAGACCCATTACCTTATCAAATTCTATTTATCTTATTATCAGTAAGATTATAGCCAACAGAATGCAGGAGGTACTAAAGGATTTGATAATGCCGGTCCAGTCTGCTTTTCTTCCTGGGAGGTCACTACAAGAATCCATCATTATGGTGCAAGAGATGGTAATGGGATGGCACAGGCAAAAGACCAAGGCCTTTCTATGGAAAGTCGATTTCTCCAAAGCTTATGATTCAGTCTCCTGGCCGTACCTGTGGGAAATCCTCAAAAGGAGAAAATTTCCACCTCAATTGATACAGTGGGTAAAGAGGTGTATCACAACTGCCTCCTTTTCCCCATTGATAAATGGGAAACCATGCCGAACATGGATCCAACCCCAATGTGGGGTTAGGCAAGGGTGCCCACTTGCCCATTTGATTTTTAACCTTGCAATGGATACATTGGCAAGATATGCATGCAAACTAGCAGCTGATGGACTAATAAGGGGGTATTCAATGTCTAATAACAGGGCCTTAGCTCCCATTCTCCAATATGCAGATGACACTATTTTTTTTGTGGAAGGGGGGAAGAGGGAAGCGCAAGTGCTATTTTATATGGTAAAGTTTTTGGCGAGATTTCTGGTCTTAGACTTAATGGAAACAAATCTTCCTTAGTTTGTTTTGGTATGAATGGAATGATCTAGAATGACATTTCTACCATCTTGGGCATGCCTGTGGTCACACTGCCTATCAAATATCTGGGCTTGCCTCTGAAGTGCATTAAACTGAGGAAAGCAGACTGTTCCTTCCTATATGAAAAGGTGGCTACGAAATTAGAGGGTTGGAGTAGTCGCTACCTATCAAAAGGTGGGAGGTATATTTTACTGAACTCGGTCATTACATCGATTCCAGTTTTTTTTCTTTTCTGTTCTCAAAGCTCCAAAATCTATTTGGAAAAAACTTGATGTGATGAGTAAAAGATTCTTCTGGAAAGGGGCCTCTCACCAAGGGGTATTCCTCCAACCAATAAAATGGGATTCGATCTGTAAACCAAAAAAGATTGGTGGCATGTGTATTAGATCCCTCAAAGAATTTAATGATGCTTTGTTGTTGAAGTGGGTTGTTCAACTGCTGCAAGGGGAAAAAAAATGTGGACAGACATTGTTCAGGATAGCTATGGGGCTGCCAATGATGAGAAGAACCACCTAAATCCCCATAAACCCTCTCCTTTTTGGTCTTCTGTGATGCATGACTTGGCAGATAATTGGACTTTGTTCAAATCTATTTTAGGTGATAGGAAAAGCTTCAAATTCTAGCTGGAGAATTGGCTGCCTGGGGGGTGATCAAAGACAGGTACCCCCTTGCTTTTGCAGCTATTTCTGATAAGAATGCTGCGGTTTCTGATTATTGGGACATGGCTTCTGAAAAGTGGTCTTTGAACAATGCAATGTGGAATAACCATGAAACAAGAACACGAGTAGAAAACGAGCGCCTCATGCAAGAACTTGCAGCCTTCAAACCCACACTTGATGAATATGACACATACAAGTGGGAGGGTAATTTTTCTTCAGCAACTGCCTATGACAACCTGGTTAACTCATCCAGGATGGCAAAAGTTGATGAGGTGGGAAAAAAGTTATGGAAATTGAAGGTACCACTGAAGGTACAAATTTTCTTGTGGTTATGCAAAAGGGATGGTCTAATTACTGGAGATCTAAGTCACAGGAGAATGGGAACTCCTACCCAGTTTTGCCATTTATGTGGGATGCATAATGATTCTAGCACTCATATTTTTTCTTCGTGTGTGATCACAAATTATGTCTGGAGGAGAGTTTGTAGAGATTCTCTTCCCACATGGGAGAATCTTTGGAGTTCTCTTGTGAGGGTGAATAAGCCATGTTTATCTATGGTGTCTATTCTATGGTCTATCTGCAGGGCTAGGAATGAGTGTGTTTTTCAGGAGAGTCCAGTGAATGTGGATAAGATTGTCAATAGCTACTGGAATCTCATACATCAATGGGGTTTGATCATGTAATTGTTTAATTATTCTTTATTAATAAAACCTTTCCTGTTTGCTATCGGTGATTCGATAGCATTCCTTTCCTTCTCAAAAAAAAAATAATAATATCTCCAAGTTTGGAGAGATTTAAGTGAGAAACAAGTAAGAAATCCTCACTCAAAGTCGGTGGGTTTGGGTCTTAAGGTTTTTTTCACATGATAATGACGATAGGGACCTTTTTGTGAAGATGATGAGAATTTAGGGGAATTTTGGTAATGAAACACAGAACCTAAGGGTTTAAATGTGAAGAATAGAGTTTTTAGGGGCTAAAATGCAAACTAGGTCAAGATAGACTCTAATTGGGCCTAAATTTTGGTGTTAGCCTAATTTGGACCTAAGGAATCTAATAGTGAACTTGGATTTGAGTTTTGATTAAATTTGAATGGGAAAATTGCATAGGATCCCAAATCATGGCAAATTCCTGTCTGAATCTCTATTCTAGGTTAAAATGGGTTCAAATGGTCAAAGTGAAGGTGCCAAACCTCTTAGAATATTTTTCAATGATTTTTAGGATGTTTATATTGATTTTTTTTATCGAAACCTTTTCAATTTAAGTGGGGTTGATAATTAGGGTTTTCAACACTATTTTCACCCTTGAAATGTGTGAAACCCTGATTCAGTCAGTGTGAACCCACTTTTTAGTCTTTTATGTTCATTTAACCTTTAATTAACCCTTGAGTAACCCCATGGTTAACCTGCATTTGTGATGTGCTATTAAAACAACAGAATTAACCCTATTTTCTTTTTTTCGAAAAGATGAGGAATGCTATCGTTAACGATAGCAAACCGAGAGCAGTTTATTCAATAATCAAATCAATAAATAAAATTTACAAGTAATCTCCCCGCACTACAAATAATGCTCACAAGGAACTCCACGCTCCCACCAATTCCCAACATTCTCTTACAATATTCCCCACATTAATTATTTCCCCTCTAAATAATATTTTGTTGCAAGCACACCATACAAACCACAACATTCCAGCCAACAATGAATGCAGTTTACTTGCAATACTAAAGGACATCCATAGTTCATTCCAAGAGGGCAAGGCTTCGCATGAGACCTTTCTCCATACTTGGTCAGTTTCCAGTCACGTGGAGAAAATGTGCACGCTGCTATCTGTGGGGAAGTCACAAAGGGGGCAGTTTTGAGTTGGAACTTCCAACTTGGAATGTCTTAATTCACCAGTAATAAGTCCATTTATTCTACTCAGCCAAAGGAAGATCTTTATTTTCAGAGGGATTTTTAAATGCCATATTTGGCACAATCTTTATCCACCTGTATTGGTGTTAAATCATCTCCATCAATTAAAACTTTATATGCTTTTGCTGTAGTAAACAACCCATGGCACCAAATAAATTTGTCAAGTCTTCCAAGCTGGTGGAAGGCCTCCAGTTCATTTCTCAATTGTCCAATTTCTTCTTACAAATGGCCTCCTTCCCTCACTGAGTGGCTTACTGAACTCCAACGATTCTGAGTGGCTTCCCAACTGTCCTTTACTGAGATCATCTTGTTTGCTGCCGCATTAAACATGCACAGATATCGTTCTTTCAGAGGACCCAAGCTGGACCAGTGGTCGTGCCAAAAAGAGAAGTGCTCACCATCTCCTACCACTAATTTGAAGTTCTGCCAATTGTCATGCATGGCTGTCCAGACTAATTTCCAAAGAGGAGAAGGTCTGCTAGGAGCCGATGTGCACCAAGATACATGTGAATAGCCATATGCATCTTTGACAACCACGGACTAGCTTCTTTCATCATCTTCGAGGAGATTCACTACCCATTTAAGCAGCAGGGAGTTGTTGAACTCCTTTAAGAGTGGATGCCTAGGCCACCATTCTTTTTAGGAGAGTAGAGCTGCTGCCATCTAAGGGGATGTAAAAATCGGCCCTTAGATTTGACTCCCTTCCAAAAGAAGCACTTTCGCAACGTGTCAAATCTTTTTCAAATTGATTTTGGCACTTTGAAAATAGAGAAGTAAAACACTGGGATAGAGGTGATGACCTAGTTTAGGAGGATCAACCTACCTCATTTAGATAAATAGTGGCTACTCTAACTTTCAAGTTTAGCAGCTACCCTATCAAACAAGGGGTTCCAATCACTTCTCTTCAATTTGGTTCCACGCAGAGGTAGCCCCAGATACCTCACTGGCAAACTAACAATAAGCATGCGTAGATTGGTTGATAATGTCTCCCTTTCTTGGCTGTTCAGTCCAAAGCAAATCAGAGAAGACTTTTCCCCATTTAGCTTCAACCCAGAGATGTCTCCAAACATAGAGACCATAGTGTAGAGGGTTGCTGCTTCATTTCTTCTGCCTTCCACGAAAAAAATGGTGTCGTCCGCATATTGTAGAATTGGCGCCATTGCTCTAGACTTGATCGTGAATAGTCTTTGACAAGCCCTGCTGCTGAGAGCTTGCATGCAGAACATGCAAGGCTGTCTACAACCAAGTTGAAAATGAGAGGGGCTAAGGGGTAGCCCTACCTAACTCCATGTTGGGGTTGTATCCAAGCTCCATAAGGTTTGTCATTAATTAGAGGGGAGAAAGATGAAGTTACAATGCATCTCTTCATCCATTGAATCCACTTTGGCGGGAACCCTCTCCTTTTCATAATCTCCTAGAGGTACGACCATGAAATAGAATCGAAAGCCCTGCTGAAGTCTACTTTCCACATAAAGGCTTTGCACTTTCGCCTATGCCAACCACTTACCATCTCTTATGCTACGATAAATGACTCTTACAGAGAACAATTATGAAGAAAGGCTGATTGAACTTGATTTACTAATTGCGAAAGGACACCTCTTAATCTGTTCGCCAAAATTTTACCTATAATCAAGTATATGGAGTTCGTCAAGGCAATTGGCCTAAACTCCTATAAACTCTCTGCACCTTGCCTCTTTGGTAGTAGGAAGAGGTAGGATTTGTTGATTCTTTTAAAGCTCGAGTTGACCTCCTAAAACTCCTTAATGACTTCCATTATTTCCGTTTTCACCACCAGCCAGAGTTCTTTGTAGAAGACTTGAAAATCGTCCAGGACTGGGGAGCCTTCAGAGTTTAAACCAGCTATTGCACTCTCAACCTCTTTAATCATGATAGGCTTAATCAAATGTTCAGCTTCATATTCGTCAATCCAAGTGAAATTAGAATTTATTATTCTCCAAATCCCTCTTTCTGTTGCTTTAGAGGCCTCCTTATAAAATTTGATCGCATCTCTCTGAATGTCACCTGGAGAAGTCAACACCTGATCACCTGACCTCAAGGAAGAGATGTAATTAACTCTTCTTCTAGAACTAGCAGCCATGTGGAAGAACTTTGTGTTGGCATCTCCTTCTTTTAGCCAAAGTTGTCTCGATTTTTCTCTCCAATCAATTTCTCTTTTTAGGTCTACTTCTTGAATAGTCTCCTACCAGTTTTCGCATTGGAGTTACTCTTCTTCTGTCAGTTGCTCTCTATTCTCTTTTTCATCAAGCAAGTTTACATTCTTCAAAGGCTACATTCTCCTTTGGTCTCTCATGGCATCTATGATTTTTCTATATTCTTTCATAACAAATTTTAATTCTTTAAGCTTAGTTGCCAGCCTGAAAGTGACCGAGCCATCCACATGCTTAGATGTCCACTAGTTGCTGATCATCTCCTTACAACCTTCTTCCCTAAGCCAAGATTTTTTGAATTTAAAATAAGTACCTATTGAGGAATCTTCACCACTCACCCAAAGCAAAGGAGTATTGTCTGAAAATGGGCGATCCAGCCCCTTTACTGAGGATAGTTGATGTCTTTCTAGCAATTCCGCATTGACAAAGAAGCGATCTAGCTTCAATTTTTTACCACTCCCATTTCTCCATGTATATTTAGCCCCTAAGGAAGGGTAGACTGATAGACCCAATGTTGAGGCAGTCATTTGGAATCCTAAGGTGCCACCATACAGTCTGCCACTTCCCCTATCATCCTCAGTTAAGGTGCAGTTAAAGTCTCCCCCCACTAGCCAAGGCCTCCCTTTAACCACTTCTGCAGCTCGAGACAGTTCCTGCCAATGAGAATTTCTCTCATTGTCAAGTCATGGACCATAGATGCAAGTTATAATCAGCTCTTGATCAGTTTTCAGATGTCAAAATTTGTAGGTGATAATATATTGCTCTCTCCAAACATTTATTAGATGCATTTTTTTGCATTTCTACCAAATTACAATGCCACCAGATCTCCCCTGCACATCTATAGACCTGATGTCTGCCTCTCCTCCTTACATCAGAGTATGCCACAAATGCTTGCATTCCTATTCAATATGTGTCTCTTGGAGCAGAGCATAGTCTACTTCCCATTCTCAAAGATATCGAGTAAGCGAAGGTCACCGAACTCCACTGCACAACCCACGCACATTCCACGTGACGACTTTCATTTATGTGTCTGATCTACCCCCTTTGAACCCATCAACCTTCTCTCAAGGTTGAGAACTGCTGCTATAGATTTTTCATTGAGCCTTTGATCCCCACCTACTGTTCTTCCTCTGAGTTTATAGGGGGAGCAACCTAGGTTGATTCTTGAGGATGGTCCAACCCCATACTTTAGTCCTTCAAGTGCCTCAAAGGTGAATTCTACATCCTGACCCTTATCAGGTATTGGTGTGTCTACTAGAGATGCATCCGCTGGAACAATTTCCCTCCCTTTAGGGAATTCAAGCATCTCCTCACCACCATACTGATTTATAAGAGTCCCATCCATCTGCTCTTGCGAAACTAGATCATGGAATCCCTTTCTTTCCTTGGACTCAAGACATTCTTCCTGACTTGGTATGCTCTCAGTGTTTCCCCCTTATATCCTAACCACCTTTGCATAGGATCGCCCTCCCACTTGCTCTTGCTTCTCTTCCTGGTGATGGAGAAATCTGACATGAAGGAGCCAAGAACTTCCTCCATATCTAAGAATAATCTTGCTAGGGGCTTGCCCACCCCGGGTTAACTTTACTTCTACAGATACAAGCCTTCCGTCTCCCCCTTGTAGTCCCACACTTGCTCCTTTTACTGCCATAAAGCTCGATATAGTGTTCGACACTATACTGCTAACTCTTAAATGAAATGGAAGTCCCCAAATCTCTAGAGTTCCCTTTTGCTCCTGCGCCCTCTGAGGTGGACGTTCCTGTATCACCCCGTCAAATGGAAAGACAAGCCTCCACAATACATTCAGCCCTTTAGAGATACTCGTGAGGAAGTAGAGATACCCATGTGGAACGGTGATACATTAACCCTATTTCTTGTTTTCTTCTCAAATCAGTTTAACATGGAATTGTGACCCTCAGATGATCATTTAGGAGCATTTATCATTTGAATCTGAATAATTTTGGCTAGTTAGGACCCATGATAGTGTTACCATCACCTGATCAGAAGATTTTCTATCTTCCTCCAAAAATGTTTGGATATGCTTACTTTGTTCTTTTATTTAAAATGGACAAGATTGCTCCTAGATATGTTATGTGCATTTTTGTGGGTTATTCTAGAACCCAGAAGGGGTATAGATGTTTTGCTCCTCTTTCACATCGATTTTATGTTAGTAATAAGGATGTGACTTTTTTTTAGGACATACCATATTACTTTGCTACAGGGAGGTCTCCCATTGTCTCCTAGGATGTTCCATTACCTATGCCTACTGTTGCGCCTCCAAGTCCCTTTGAGCCTCATCCACCTCATGATATCCTAGACATCCTGAGGTGGCAGATATAGGTACCTTCCCTCAACACTTTCAGCATAGGCCTCTATTCACTACTATACCTATAGAGGAACCACTTTCTATTATTCTTGCTCAGTCCTTTTCTAATATTGCTGATTCAGATGGAGGTCCAGACACTACACCTCCAGAGGTACCTAATGAGGATCTTCCTATTGCCTAGAGGAAGCCACAACAATCTTGTGCTAAATATTATATTTCCAATTATATGTCTTTCAATCATTTACCTGCAACAAGGAGACTCTATCTCTCGCAATTAACGACAAAAATATTACCTTAAACCATATTGAGGCTTCTCAGGACCCTTCCTAGACCTTAACCATGGAGGAAAAGATGGCTGCTCTTTAGTCCAAGGTTACCTAGGAACTTCTTGACCTACCCCATGGTGCTACTATTGTGGGGTTGATGCACAAAAACCATCTACATGTTAAAAATGATGTTTTAAGTGTTGTTGTTGTAGTATAGTCGTTACAATGAAAACATATGTTGGGTCATTCTATTTATTTACTTAATTTTTACTGATTTATTCTAGGTCGTTCATTGAGAGGCAATTATTGATATACATCTCTCTATGTTCCAAAAATGTTCTTTTATTCTAAAAATATTAATTTTATTCACAAAATGAATCAATGAATCAAAGAATGAATGAATTAGTTAATTATGTACGAAAGATTCAATTAATATGCACTATAATGCCTTAAACATATTTACAACCAAACAAGCATAAAAAAACTAATTAATGCTACACTATGTTATGCACAACTATCCTAATCAATACCTAAGTATAGGTAAAAAAATTACTACCAATATACACTAGACCAAATATACTAACATATAATATTAACTTTAATAACATATATTATATATGTAGCCACGTATATACATGTCGCTATAGCCTAAGTAAAAGTATGTACAAAACAAAAGGCAAAAGACTATGTTTACTAACATAATTATATATCTATAGTGACGGATACAACTGCCACTAAAACCTTAAACAAAACTATATATATAGCATAAGGCTCAAACAATACACACTACTATATTTATATATATATAAATATATATATGTATTGTACATACATACTCGTATACCACATATATATACACATTATGGATTTATATTACATATATTATTATATTATACACTTATACTAAATACGTATACACATGCTAAACACACTCAAGCTTCAAAGCTTCCAACACTTAGCCACTCACATGCACACACATCACTATCCCAACACTTAGAATTTTTCAGATCTCTCTCTCGCACACACAGCAGGTCTTTACTGTTCACCTCAACAAAAATTGGTTTTTTTAGTGAGTGAACCGGCTTTTCATGGGATATACAGCACCCAAGAGGGAGCAATGCAAAAGTAGCTAGCAATTAGTTTCAAACATGATGTACAAGTTATTTCAAATCATATTTAAATCCACACTTGCACATACATGCTTATTAATGAAGTTCTAACAGTATATAGCAATAGAAACTCATTAGACTCTCAATTCCCAGTTCAAATCCAACCATACAGGGAGCAATGTAGCTACTACAAAATAATGGAGCTGCTGCAAAATTGTGTTGAAAGTTAGATGTTGCTACTACAGCAGCCATTACTGCAGCTACTCAATTTCAGTAGCTAAGAGCTGCTGCTATTGTTGTTTCAATAGCACATTAGTGGCAGAATCAGGCTTTGAAGCTTGATCATATACTCCAAAAGATCTCATAAATTCTTTTGAAATCAGAGGTTAAATACACTGCAAAATCAGTTGAAATTCTGCTTGAAAACTCTTCATTTAGATCAATGTTGGACTAATACATATTAGATCAATCCCTTTTGATTTTTCCATCTCTAAATTTAGATCTGATTAAATTCATTCATCGAAACCATGAATAATGTTAAACTCTGAAAATCTGGAAGTCTGACTTTTAGGAATGAACACCTCAAGATGAAGATAAAACTTTGTAAATCCATTTCAATCATTTCAAACAATCATAGAGATACCTGAAAATCTTTCAAACTGGCATTGAATCTCGAGAACACATTCAAAAACCTAACTCAACTCTTCCAATATCAGATTTAAATCATTGCTAGAGCCTCAAATCAGTGCAACTGATTTTCCTTGGCTCTAGCCTTCAATCAAGAACCAAAATTCATCATTTGAAATTGGGCATTTAAAACACAAACAACACAAATCTAATCAAATGACTGTAAGACAATCGCATTATATCCAATTCAACTCAAATTCATTCGATTTGCTCAATCAAACACAAATTGAATGCAGTTTTCTTATAAATCACTTGATCAACCATTAAATCTAGACCAGATGAAATCATCAATTAAACTCAATTTGAAATCATGGGAGGGTCATTTGTGACCAAGTGGAATGAGTGAAAAGACCCTCAAATTGGATTTGAGCGCAAATCCAAATCTAAGAGCTAGAAAGCTTCCAGATTTGAATTCAGCTCTAATGGAAGGGTGGAATGTGATTTAAAACTTTGAGGAAAGAATATGACAGTGATAATGAAGTGGTGAGGGAGTTGTATGAACATGTGAGTGCAATGGAAATGCCTCTCTAATCTGAATTGATCAGAGAGGTCAGATCCAGGGAATCTACAATCTATACCAATCTAAACCTAATCTAAAGCAATTCAACAGTGTAATTGTGATCTAAACTACCTAAATTATGGTAGAAAGCATTAACTCTATCTAGAAAGTAGTAAACCTAACTATGAAAGCAATAAATCTATCTACTCAGAAGAATGGAATTCCTAAATCCATTGCGCGTTATTGTGGCGATGAAGGGAGATGCGAGGGTCTCCAGCAAGTGAATGAGATCCCTGAGCTATAACTGGTCACTACAATGACGAATTGGAGGAGAAAACACTGCCCTGTCACAAGCTATTGAAGAAGATGGAAGGAGAATTAGAAATGTGGAGGAAATGATCATTGTCGTGCAAGCCTAGTGCAGTGCTTAAACTGCCTCTTCAGTGGATCAAATCACCGCAATGGCGAGATTAGTCTCATAGGGTTTCAACGATGGATATGAAAGAGATGGGTGCGTGGAAAGCTCGAAACCAAATGTGCACCATTGGATCAGATCTAGGTGAGGCTGTGATTCTTCGCACAAAGGGGTGCGCTCGGAGATGCGAGATCAGTCATCAGATCAAGGGATCAAAGGAACGATAGCCTAGATGGCCCATATTCTTGGCATGAACAGTAATCCACGGTGCATCAGGCATATTGGGACTTTTGCAAGAAAGCCTACAAAGGTTGAAATGGTATGACAATTATAACAAAACCCATTAGTGGTAAGAATAATTATAGTGTCGTCCCTGAATCTCTCAAAAAGGTCCTTGCAGGTTTTCAGAAATGCCCTTGGAGATTTTATGCATGAAGAAAATGTGAATGCCTAAGGACCAAAGTGTAAAGTCATTAATGAAAGGATGAAGTTTTTATTGGAGTATAATTGAACATTTAAGAACATGATTTCACTTTTAATTTGAACTTTTGAGCCAAAGATTGTTCAATTGGCAATTAGATCATCATTTTGCATTTCGTAATAAAATATCTCATTTAGTTGACCTAATTATGCATTTTTAACCTTAATTTGTTGTTTTAGGTCATTTCTACTATTTTCCACACCTAACCCTTTTCTTATGTTTATAATGTAGTGTTTAACCTAGTTTCTAGCTTAACTTGAGCATTTTAGCTATAATTAGCCACACCTCATCATGCCCCCATGCTTAGGCTTTGCTAGTCTCTTAGCAAACAACTCATTAAGTGCAAAGCAATCAACATCAGCTAAGTAAGTGCGATGAGATATATTTTTTTTTTCTTTTCTACATGTTAAGTGTTTAGAAATGATCGTTAAGCTGAAATTTTTTTTTCTGATAAACCCACTGTGTTTATGTCTGGACATTACGAGAACCAGCTGCTTAGGAAGGCTAACAAGAACTTAAACTGATATGATATAAGACCATCTCTCGACCAACAAGGACTCTTGATACTTAAACCTTAAGTGTGATTTCCAAGACTCAAGAAGGTTTTACACAGCTCAAAAGCTTAGTGGTTATGATTGTGCTTAGTGAAAGGTCAAGACTAACCAGGTGAACTTTAAAACTCAATCCTGGGGTTTCACAACTTTTTAAGTCTAAGTTGGCCCTAGCTTCAACTCCTATCTTTGGGTCGACTCTCAAACAGTGAGGAATACTCAAACCCAACTCTTATTGCATTGTGGCTCAAAGAATATTTAGTGGAAAAAGGGCATTTGTAATGCACCCTGAAAAATATTTTTGCTAGAAAGTATACATAGGACTTTGGAAAACATACTTGAATTATTCAAAAGAATACCTTTTTCTAAAAGTTCTTTTTGACTTTTGCTGATGATTTTTTTTATTTGAAAATTAATGTTAGTATGTCTCCATCAACTTTATTTGGTAGAGCACACTTATTTGGTGGGTGAGTACTTTGGTGGAAAGAGATTCTCCTAAATACAGGATAAAAGGCTAGGATAAAGAGTCTACCTGCACACATAGGTAAGAACTTCACCTTCCTTAGTGAACACCATAGTTGAATTTTAAGTTCACAAGGTCTTTCTCGACACTATGTAGTGTAAACCAAAGTTACTTTGTGTTTACGTGCGAAATCAATGTTATAAAAGATGTGTTGTAGTATAGATCGAAATCACTCGAAAAAAAATAAAATTTATAACTCAAAATCAAGAAACGAGTCCGAGGTCATTCACTGGTTGCAGTTAATCTCAAAGATCATAATATCACCACAAATATAACCAATTATAACAAGAAGAATAATCAGAAATGATATATCAGATAACTCAAGTTTGAAAGTGCAAAAAGATTAGAGTAAAATGATAATTTGAATCACTAAATCACTCTTTAAGCTTTACAAGCACTTAATATATGAATGTAAAGCTCAACCACAATATTAGAAGCAACTCCCTCAGAATATCAGACAACAAGAATAGGTGCTCAGACACCATAAATGACACCCAACTACTATGCTTTCACATTGTTCCCTTTAGTAGTTCTTCTTCAGGCCTTCGTGAACAAGGCCAAGCACAGCATAGAGTCATGAAAGCCTCTCAGAGACTAAGTGTTTAGAGAGCACAGCAGAGGGCAAACCCCCCCTTCTCTCTCTATTTCTTTTCTCTTCTTTCTCTCAGACCAAGGTTAGACGGGTAATAGGATCAAAGCTCAGACCCGCGTGGCATGGCCGCAGGCGAGGGTAGGTGTGTGCACACGTGGAGAGAGGGACCTCACCCTGTGCTCACTGAGGCAGACAACCAATAGAACAAAATCAATTTAAGTCACGCAGGCGTTTCTTGACTTTCCGCTGTGGGACTAAATCCCACTGCCATCCTTTGCACAATTCTACGTGAGCTGCAACTGAGAATTGGCCGAATCGAAGGTGTTGCAAGCGCCAAGTCCTTCGATTGGAATCCTAAAGAGCTTATTGGAGGCTTTTTGCAAAACCTGGGTGCATCGCTAAGGAAGAACACCATGAGAGCACGGTCCCCGAAGTCAAAGAAGGGGAAGGCGGCGGAAGTTGTCCGGGCGAGTACCTAAAATAGGAAATACAGGCTAAATTCCCCAATTAGTATGCTTAAAAGGTTTGTCTGAGGGTGGTGAATGTGATGGTGGTCATGGTGGTGCGTGTGAGTGAGTGAGGAGGTCGGGCAAGCTCGAAGGTGGCATACGTGGAGTGTTGTGTCCGAGGGGGTGTTTGAGTGCGTGAACCTCTCAATTTCTTGAGGGGTTTAGTTGAGCATGGAGTTGCGAAGCTTATGGAGTTGGTGTGAGGTGGTTTTGTGGTCTATGGAGGTCGGACAAACTCACCAGAGTTCAACCAGCTGTGAAGAAGATGAAGTGTAGGAGGGTGGTGCGGTGGTCGAGTTGAAGTGCGAGTGAAGGAGAATATTGTAGAGTGGGAGAGAAAGTGTTAGAGAATCTTAAGGACAAAGTAGAGGGGTGGAGAGCTCTGGTGTTGGTCGACTAGAGCTGAAGAAGATGGAGAGGGAGGCAAGACGACGATGAGGAAAGAGGCAAGGAAACGCCCTCTCTTTGACCGGAGAGACATGCAACAAGGAGAGGAAGGAAAAGGGCCGTCCGATTTTACTGTTGGATAGCCGAACGAGGAGAGCGGAGAAGGTCACTGGAGCAAGGTGTGGAGGTGGCCGGAGAAGGAGGAAGAGGGCATTTCTGAGGCCAAAACTTGCTAAGGAGGTAAGGCAGAGATGAGAGGTCTTTCATAGGGCTTAAAAGAGCTTGGAGAATAAGAAACAAGCTCCATAGCTTGCTTGGGATTCAAGAAGAACCACACTGATTTTGTGGGTTCACACACACGAATCAGAGAGAGTTAGGAGTCGAAATTGATCCCAATAGGTTTCCCTAGGTGTGATCAATCCAACCAAATTTGGTGGGATTTGATTGAGGTTTGAGTAGAATTTCGTTTGGTCAAAGCTCACCTAGAGGTCAACTGACTTCCAATGGTGGAAAGGACTAAATTGCGAAGAAGATGAAGAAGTTAGGGGCCATTTTGCAATGATTTTAAAAGCTGAGGGGCTATTTGAGAGAATAAGAGTTAGACTTGGACAAAAATGCAAACTAGGTCAGATGATCTCAGATTGGGCCCAAATTTTGGTACAAATCTAATTTGGACCCAAGGAATTTAATGGTGAAGTTGAATTTTGGTTTTGACCACGTTTGACTGGGAAAATCACGTAGAAGCCCAAATTAAGGCAACTTTCTATCTATGACTCTGTTTCAAGCTAAAATAGATTCTGATGGTCAAATCAAAGATACCAAACCCTATAGAATAGTTTTTCTATGAATTTTAGAGGGTTTAGGTGAATTTTATCCTGACCAGAACCTCAGTTAATTAAGCAGGACTATTTTTAGGATTTCAGATGTCCATTAATTCTTGAAACACGTGAAAACCCACTTTGTTCTACATAGACCCACTTATTAGACATTAAAGACAATATGACCTTTAATAAACCTCTGAAATACCCCATGGTTATTCTGTATTTGTGGAATGCTGTTAATTTTTCAAAAATAACCTTGTATTCTTCTCTTCTTTTTAAAACAGGACAATAAGCCCTTATGACCTTCTGATGGAAATGTAGGAGCATTTATCAACCTTTTTAGACCAAATTAAGCTAGTTATGGCTCAAGATGGTGTTCCCATCACTTAGATCCTAAGCCAAAGCATACTAGCAAATCCTATTGTTCGCACGCTGAATCGGTGTTTTAAAAGTAATGCGCATAGTATAATCTATAAATCGCGTAGAACACTTAAAATTTATAGCTCGAAAGAAATCCGAGATCGAACGTTGGGAGAAATATGGTAATTTATCTCAAGATCACAATTTTAAGGAAGAATATAATAATGTAATGGAAATTTCAAGCACAATGATGTAAATATAAATTCAAGAGTCAATGTGGCAAAAAGATTAAGGCAAAAATGGTGATTTAAATCACCATTTTACCCTATTAACAATATACTCAAATAATGCTACAGTATCAAACCACACAATTTCCACGTCAACTTAAGTGTCTCAATAATGCAACAGTGACTCAGAACCAACAACAGAGGCAAAGGCCTCTCTCTTTCCTTCAGGCCTCAAAAGAGAGGCACAAGCACAGCATAACACCAATAGAGGTGAAGGCCTCTCAAATTTCACTAAGTGTAGAGAGCAGCAATGGGCAAAACCTCCCTTCTCGCTTTCCTTTTCTTCTTTCTTTTCTCAAGATCAGGCGAACCAGACTAGACCCGGGTAAACGGGTAAACGGACCAAGGCCCAGACCCGCGAGGCATGAGTGCGGGTGAGGGCATGCGTATGCATGTGTGTGGGAGGACCTAACCCTCATGCTTACTGAGGCGAAGAGCTCTATTCACAAAAATTATATAACCCGCTTGGAGACTTCTAAAGTTTCCGATGTGGGACTATGTCCCACACCCTTCTTCGTGCAGCTGTGAATGAGGAAGTTCCTGAATTGAGGATCAAAGGGCGGCTGGCTTCTCCAATTGAGGAACTGAGCATACACCTGGAGCGAAGCTGCTTCACCTGGGCATGGAAGCAAGGAAGAACATAACACGAGCAAGACGATCGCGGTCGGAGAAGAAGGTTGCGACAGTGGGAGTTCAACGAACACCTGAAAAGGAAAGCATGGCCTCTCAACCATGTTAGATAAGATCAGAAGGGTGTTTGTCATGCTGGATCGGTATTTAAGAATATCGCGTTGTAATATAGCCAAAAGAGCGTTCAAAACAAATACAATTTTATTACTCAAATTTTAAAGTCTGAGGTTGAACACAGGGAGCAAATTGGTGTTTTAGAAATCAAGATCATAATTTAAAAGAATATGAAATACTATCAAAGATCACAGTGCAAAAATAAGAGTAATAGACAATGTAGATCAAAAGTACTCAAGAATCCAATGTATGTGAATATGAATAAAAAATTAGAATGGTTATGCTATTTCTTCTCTCTCTCTTATTCTCTTCTCTTCTTCTTCTTTCTGATTTTTCCTTGGCGAGCTCCTCTTCTCTCTATCTTCTCCTTCCTTCTTCTTCTTCTGATTTTGGCTTCTCTCTTCTTCAGCTTCTCTGCCTTAGCCTTTCCTTTATCTTCCTCTGCCTTCTTTTCTTCCTTTGGCTTTTCTCTTCTTCTTTCTCTCTCTCTCTGCCGGCTGCCTTCTTCTTTTCCTTTGCCTTGCTACCTTCAGCTTCTTCCTTCTCTTTCTCTCTACCGGCTACTTCCTTCTTTGGCTTTTGTCTTCTCTGCTGCAGCCCTTAGCCTTCTCCTTCCTCTTTTTCAACTTCGCTTCTCCTCCTCTTAGCCTGCAAAGCAAAACCTACCCCCTACCCATGCGAACTCTCCTCTCCTTTCTCTCTTAGGTTCTGCTCTCCCAGAGCCATGTGTTTCTTCGGTAATCGGGTAGGGTACACACCTGGGACCAGGCCCACCGGCGTGCAGTGGTTGGCGAGGTGTGCTAGTCGGGTCGGGTCAAGACCAGGTCCACGGGGCATGGTCGCGGACGAGGCCAGTCGGTCGAGTGAGAGGGACCTCGCCCCGTGAGTTGGAGGCGATAAGCCACAGGCAGGAAATCAACTTATGCAGGCGTTGCACGTCTTCCAATTCTGAGGTGGGACTATCTTCCCACCTTCTTCGCTCACTCCCGCAGTAGAGCTGCTCTCTTTGGTTGCAGCAGCTGCTTCGGCTCTTGACTTCAATTGACAGCCTGGAGTCATGCACGAGAGTGCCCCGCGTAGCCTAGGACACGAGCCTAGAGCTGGCACGGCTTGAAGCTTACTTCAAGCCCTAAGCCAATAGCGGAGCACACCTTCACCTGAAATCACCACAATGGCCTCGCGACCACGTCAGAACATTCAGGAAGCTTCACCGAGGCACGGTAAGTATGCTACGGTGGTCGACGTGGCGTGGGAACGCCTGAGTGAGCGTGCCTAGGGCACACTGCGTGCGGATGTGTGGGCATGTTGGAGGGTGCTTTTGGGTGAGTGGCTTAGTGAATGGAGTGAGGGGTTGTGATCAGGGGGTCGAGGCGGAGCTTATGGACCAGTCGGTGAGGACAGGGGTGGTCTGTGGTGGTGGAGCGATCTAGCAGGAGTTGGTGGCCAGAGGTGAAGGAATGATGATGGTGGAGTGCGGCAGTAGTCGATTTAGGAAATAAAGAAGGGGAAAGGAAGTAGAGGGTAAGAGGAACTTATCTAGGAGGTGAAGAGATGAAAGGGAGACGGAGATGGCATCTGGCATGTATTGCCGATGCCAGAGAAGAAGATGCTCAAAGAGGACGGTCGGCGAGGATGAAGGGGAGGCAGGGGCGTCGGCGGGGGCTAGGCGACGCGAACGAACATGAGGAAGAACCTGCCACTAGTATTGTGGTCAGGCGATGGAGGAGATCAGGGATGGCCGTCGGAGATTGATGAGTGAGTCAGCCAGAGAAGGAGAGAAGAAATTGAGGGGAATTCCAACCGATTTCAAGCTTAAAGGAGTCGGGGTGAACAGGGCTCCTTTAAATAGAGCCCTGGAGGTCGGTTTTGTGCTTGGAAGCCAAGCTTCTAAGCAAGGCAGGGTTGCTGGAGTTGGCAACTCGAAAGAGACCCAAATCTCTCATGCTTTCACATGAGAGATTGGGAAAGAATCTTGGATCATGGATGGGTTCAGATTGGAGGGATTTTCTCAGAGAATCTCCTTTCCAATTTTGAAGGGGATTCTCTGAGAAATCAGGGAGAAATCACCCTCTAAAGTTTGTCGAAGTAGGATTCCTCTGCTATAATAGCGAAGGAACCTAATTGCAAAGAATGATGAAGAAGATAGGGGGCCTTTTGTAAGGAATTTTGAAAGATAAGGGTACAAATGTAATTAAGTTGGACCTATTTGCAAAGTGGATCAAGATGAGTTTCCCTTAGGTCCAAATTTTGGTACAAACCTAATTTGGACCTAAGGAACCCAATGGTGAAGTTGGATTTTGGGTTTGACCACATTTGACTAGGCAATCTATGCAAAAACCAAATTTAGGGCAAATGTTTGTTTAAGACCCCATTCTAGGTCAAAATGGGTTCCAATGGCCAGATTGAAAGTTCTAAACCCTAGAGAATATTTTTCTATGATTTTTAGAGGATTTAGGTGAATTTTATTCTGACTAGAATCTTGTTTAATCAAGTGGGTCTGTTTTAGGGTTACAAGAAGTCATTTAATTCCTAGAACTCACACGAACCTTTTTCTGTCTGATCCAACCCACCCTTTATCTTGTTAAGACCTTTTAACCTGTATTTAGCCCTTGAGAAAACCCGTTGTTGCACTGCAATGGTAAAATTGCAATTTTACCCCTTGTTTCTTGCTTTTCTCTCAGAAAGGTTATTTAGTGTATTAGGACCTCCAGTTGGTTATGTAGGAGGTTTTATTCTCTTCATTGGGTCAAAATGAGCTAGTTAGGGCTCTTGATGGTGTTCCCATCATACCCACATGCCTAGCTTTTGCTAGTCCCTTAGCAAAATTTTAAGGTTTTAACTTTGATTCTAGACCATGTAATCTTTTGGATGCTCAACATTGGGATGTGTGCTTTCTTTTGTAGATTAGGTTAGAATGCCAATAGTAGGCCTAGAGGTACTCAAGTACCAACCAAGATCTGGACCTGACCAACTCTAGTCTCAGTCTACCACGAAGGTTTTTAAGGCCCACAGGAACTATCCTAAGGTTCGTTGGACTCCGCGATTAAAGCACCCATGCTTGTAACATATTTTAGCCTTGGTTCAGTTTGCAGTATGCTTTTGTAAGAGAGAGACAGCCGAATTTTCTTTGTTTGGAGAGTTTTCTCTCTCTTTTCCTTTTATTTCTAGCTTTAGATTGGCTTCTCAACACGGTCTGTATCAGATTCCTAGACCCCATCATCAATCCTCGATGGGTCCTTGGCAATCGATGCTTCGGGATAGCACCGCCCATGGCAACCCCCAGAACCCTAGCTTTTGAGATTTCAAGATAATCCCACCCATGGCATTCTATAGCTAAATCCTGACCCTAGTAATCGACATCCCGTGATAATGCCGCCCATGGCATCTGAACCAGCACAGGGTGCTTAAACCGCCCACCAAGGAGACGATATGTTATTATGCATCTTCGAGGAGAATTTCCTACCTCTCCACGTCGGGAACTCGTCTAAATCAACTTGTGTTGATCGGTCGCTCCTAATCTAGGCAACTTTTCTAGAACAATTTAAATGCATTTGCATGATTTTGACACTTATGCGCACTGAACCAAACTGTGTGTGGATTGGGGTGCTTAAGTTACTAAGTCTCGCAAACTAAAAGTCAGTTAATGAGGTCGAATACTCCCTAAGCCTTAGACCTAATACTTAAGCTTCGCATTTTCCCCAACCTCTTGAGGACTATCCAGATCTTAGCGGATACTTGAATTTTTAAGCCTAGGAGTATAGCCCAAGAGGCCTAAGATCAATGTTCCTTCTAATCTCTTCTATGTTTCATTAGCACTTCTTTCCTTTCATTTTCTCTTTCTTGATATGGCCTAAAACTCAGTTAATCCCTTAATTTCTTACTAATGACTATCTCTTTTCTTTTTCTTTTCAACTTGTGCTCCTTTTTTACATTTTTCACTTTTCCCCCTTTTTCTCCTCAAGATTTGTATGGCCTCAAAATTTTCTTCTCCCCTCAGAATGTTTTTGTTCTTTTTCAAGAATTTTTTTCATTTTTTTGGTATTTTTGGGATATGTGATTTTTTTATTGAAACATTTTCTTGTGAGATGATTTTCACGGCATTTTTTACTTTCATACCCCCCCATGCCTACAATTTGCAATGTCCCCATTGTAAATTAGGTGGGTTCGAGTTCATCTTAGATCATTCATTAGAATAGGTTCTGGGTGGGTGAACGGGTTGAGGTGACTATTGTAGATGATTTCAAAACTCGGGTACGGGTACCTGAGGTGGGGTCGGCTATTCTAATGGATGAACCCTAAAGTGCAATATGAATTCAACATAGGAATGTCAAGAAAGGTTTTGGGTTTTTCAAAAATGACAGGTTGCCTCCTGTTAAGCGCTGAGTTTTACGCCATCGACTGGGTGCAATGTGCTCAGGGAGAATAAAGGGTAAAGGATATCTCAGCCAAATTTGAGTCTCCGACCGTTCACGATGAAAGGTTCTGAATCGTGGCTGAGTGGACTAATCTCAATGGCTCCATTTCCAAAGATTCGTTGGATGAGGTAAGGTTCGATCCATTTTGATCTTAGTTTTCCAGGGAATAGCTTGACTTTGGTATCAATGAGTAGGACTTTTTGACCAGGGTGAAAGATCTTTTTGAATATGTGCTTGTCATGAAAGGCCTTAACCTGCTCTTTGTAAATTCACGAGTTCTCATATGCATCATGGTGCAATTCATCGATCTCGCTCATTTGAAGCTTTCTGTGGATTCCTACCTTAGAAAGATCTAGATTGCACTTCCATACTGTCCAATAGGCTTTGTACTCCAATTCGACGAGGAGGTGACATGCCTTCCCGTACACCAATCTAAAGGGAGACATACCTAATTGGGTTTTGTCAATAGTCCTATAAGCCCACAAAGCTTCCGGAAGTCGGGATGACCAGTCTTTCCTATCAGGTCGAACAGTAACCTAGAGGATTTTCTTGATCTCCTGATTTGATAGCTCATCTAGACCATTAGTTTGCGGGTGGTAAGGAGTGGAGATTCAGTGTGACACCCCATATTTGGTCATCAGTGACCTGAACTGAGCATTAGTGAAATGGGTCCCTCCATTAGAGATTATAGCACGTGGAATCCCGAACCGTGAAAAGATGTTCTAATGAATAAACTTGATAACCACCTTATGATCATTGGTTCGGGTCAGAATGGCTTCAATCCATTTAGACACATAGTCAACAGCGAGTAGAATTTACTCGAAGCCATCCGAAATAGGAAAGGGTCCCATGAAATCGATCCCCCAGACATCGAAGATTTCGCATACGAGAATCGGCTATAAGGGCATCATATCATGATGTCTCATGTTGCCTAAGGTCTAGCAACGAGTGCATGCCCTATAGCGATTGTATGCATCTTTGAAAATCGTGGGCCAATAAAAGCCACACTGGAGGACTTTCGTTGCTGTTTTGTGACCTGAGAAGTGTCCATCGCATGCCTGGTCATGGCAGAAGGACAAGATGTCCTGAATTTTCACTCCTGCGACACATCATCGAATGATTTGATCAGCATTGATGTGGAAAAGATACAAGTCTTCCCAGAAGTAATACTTGGCATCGAAAAGCAATTTGCCCTTCTTGGCCTTCAGCCAATCGAATGGGATCTGATGTAATGCCAGGTAGTTTACTATATCAGCAAACCATGGAAGCTCTGTACTAATAGTCAGGAGGTGCTCATCGGGAAAATGTTCCATAATGGGTCCGAAAGGGTCGATAATATCAGAAGGAAGGCGGGACAAGTGATCAGCTACCATGTTCTATTTTCCCACTTTGTCACAAATCTCGAGGTCAAACTCTTGCAATAGCAAGATCCAGTGGATTAATCAAGGTTTCACGTCCTTCTTCGCAAGGAGATGCCTCACAGTTGTGTGATCATAGTAAATGATAACACGGGAACCCAGAAGATATGATCTGAACTTTTTCAGGGCAAATACTACGGCTGCAGCTCTTTCTCAGTAACTGTGTAGTTACGCTAAGCCTCGTCAAGTGTTTTGCTAGCGTAGTAGATGACCACGGGTTTCCCGTCAATTTTCTGCCCAAGTACCGCTCCTACAACAAAGTCAGATGCATCGCACATGATCTCAAAGGGTTGAGACCAATCAGGGGACTGTAGGATCGGAGCTTGGGTAACTAGATCACGGAAGATTTCAAATGCTTGAGTTCATTCCTTGGAGATTTCGAAAGCAACATCCTTAGATAGTAGAGTGGTCAGGGGGCACACGATCTTGGAGAAATCAGGAATGAACCGACGATAAAAATTGACGTACCCCAGAAAAGATCGGATGTCCTTGATCGAGCTAGGCATAGGGAGTTTGGAAATCAGATTCACCTTGGCTCGAACGACCTAGATGCCCTTTTCTGAAATGAGATGTCCCAGGACAATTCCTTCAGGCACCATGAAGTGGCTCTTTTCCCAGGAAAGAACCAGATTCACGTCAATGCACCGCCAGAGGATCTAGACCAAGTGCAGGAGACAATCGTCAAATGATTCTTTGAATACTAAAAAGTCATCCATGAAGACTTTCAGATAATCACCTACCATATCTGAGAATATGACAAGCATGCACCGCTAAAAAGTAGCTGGTGCATTGCAGGGACCGAACGGCATCCTTCGAAACGCATACATCCCGAAGGGGCAAGTGAAAGTGGTCTTTTCTTGGTCTTCAAGATGGATTGCAACCTGGTTATAACCGGAGTACCGGTACAAAAAGCAGAAGAACCTATTTCCCACTAGTTTCTCGAGGATCTAATCAATAAATGGTAGTGGGAAATGATCCTTCTTTGTGGAGGTATTGAGTCTTCTATAATCAATGAAATCTCTCCACGAAGTCGCCACATAGGTCGGTATGATTTCTCCGATTTCAGTCATGATTACGGTAAGTCCTACCTTCTTAGGCACAACCTGGATTGGTCTCACCCACCGACTATCAAAGATCGGGTAGATGATCCCAGCATCTAACCACTTGATGATCTCCTTTTTCATGACCTCCTGCAGATTAGGATTTAGATGTCTGTGCATTTCACAGGAAGGTCGTGTTCCCTCTTCGGTGTAGATATGGTGTGTGTAGGAGGAGGGGCTGATACCAATCAAATCATCGAGAGTCCATCCAATGGCTCTTCGACATTGCTGGAGAACAATAATCAGACAAGATTTCTGATCAGGTGTAAGTCTAGAGTAAATCACAGGAAACATTTGATTGGAACCCAATAAGACGTACTTAAGATGGTCAGGAAGAGGCTTGAGTTCAAAAACAAGGTTATCAGCAGCAACAGGCGGTTCAGGTGTGTGTCAGGAGCAATGGAAAGAGTTACGAGTGTGAATAAGTCAAGTTCAGACTCCTTTGATTGTGGGTTTTGATCCTCTTGTGGTTGATCAGAAGTAGTCAACTTTTCCTCAATATATGGATCATCAACCACAGCCTTGATATCACATATCTGTTCTATAACACTGCAATTAATCCCTTGTTGGGCCTTAAAGATGTCAATCTTTAATGTTTGGTTCCCGAATTTCAGTTCAATTTGGCCCTCCTCACAATTTATGTTGGCCCTAGCAGTGGCCAGAAAGGATCTCCCTAGTATAATTGGTGTATCCCTCGGGTATTCTGGAGCATCCGTATCCAAGACTACAAAGTCCATTGGGAAATAGAAATCCTGAACCCTAACAATGACATCCTCAAGAACTCCTTTAGGTGACTTAATAGATCAATCAGCTAACTGTAATGTCACCTCTGTCGGTTTAAGCTCAGATTCCTCAAGGTGGTCAAGTAGGGATGTAGGTATTTGGTTGATGAGGCTCCTAGATCTAATAAAGCTCTATCAAATTGGGTATCACCAATGGTATAGGAAATCAGAGGAGTGCCTAGGTCTTTTGCCTTAGGTGGGTGTTTTCTTAAAATTATAGAGCTGGTTTGCTCTGACAGTACGATTGGACTCCCACTTTTGGTTCACGGCTTACGCTTAGGTGTACACACATCTTTCAGAAATCGTGCATAAGCCGGTACGTGGCAGATCACATCCATCAAGGGGATGTTTATATGGACCTGTTCAAAGAACTTGACCAGATCCTCCTCAGGTGCCACAGGTTTGTTTGTTCTCTTTCCCTTGGTCAAGGCCTCGGGAAATGGAACCTTGGATGGTTCCTCTAGAATAGGTCCAGGTTCTTAATCTGGGACAGGGGTGTCCTGGATAACTATCCTAGGGCTTGGGTTAGCACTACCAGGCTGAAAGTGGCTTGGGTAAGGTGGGTCTTGTGTTGTTTTGCCACTACAAGTTGTTATAGAATTCAATCCTGCCTGGTTCTGGTTTAGTGTCGATAAAATAGGTGGCTACTGCTGAAATCCCGAATATGATGTCGAAGCTTCCATCCTGTCGAGTGATGGAACAGAATGGGCCTGATAAATCATATGGGCTTGGCCCATATTTAGGTTCATAACGTGCCTCTGGTTCGGCACATTATTTGGATTTGGTAGAGGTTGCGAAGGGAGTGTGCCAGGTTGGCAGGAATTTGCCATCTGGGCGAGTTGATTGCGAACCTCTCTGATCTCATCCTTGTGCTGTTTTTGCATAGCCACATTCATCTTCTGAATGTCAGCCAGAGTCTGAACGATGAGAGCCATGTGAGTTGTCCCAGATTGATAGGTGGGGTTAGGCCGAGGCTGAGGCGGCTGATATGGACGAGGAGCTTGTGGAGAAGGTTGATATGCTGGTCTTTGATTCTGATTATTTCCCACCCACAGGAAATTGGGATGATTCCGCCATCCAGGGTTATAGGTATTAGAGAATGGGTCATTCTAGATGGCGTTGAGGTCCTCGCAGGTCTGAGGAACCTTAGAAAAGTCAGAGTATGAGAGTTCAGAGTTCCCCCAACTAGAGTAGGTAGGATCGGAGTTTCCTCTGGCCCTAGAGTCAGACGAGGGTGGATACGTGTCCATCCCCTGAGAAGATCGTTATAGATGTTATGCACAGCTTCCCTCTTAGAGGGCAGCTGTGCAAATGGGTTTTGCGCAGAGGTGGCTCGCTGCAGATGTCGAGTCAGCTCATCCACTTCTTCTCAATGATAGAGACCTTGTCCAAACGACTGGCCATCAATTCCAAGTCAACGGATGCGGACAGGCCCTGCGTCTCATGTGCTCCACTTGGATTCGTCGATGCACGGGCATTCGTCCGGTCGAATGAGCCCATGGAGTCATTATTGATGCAGTTCTCGCATATATTCTCGAGAATCTCCCACATAGTGTCTTCGTGTTGACCCATGATATTTCCTTCGCAGGTTGCATTGATGAATAAGAGGATATCTTCATGGAGTTCCTAGTAAAAAGATTGGACTTGTTCCCATTTAGGAACTCCGTGATGTGGGCACTTTTGCATGAGATCCAGGAAACGGTCCCATATGTCATGAAGTGGTTCTCCAGGATGCTACGTGAAGTGCATGATCTGGTGTCGTAAGCCATTCGTCCGATCAATTGGGAAGAACTTTTTCAAAAACTCAGATTGTAGTTCAACCCATGTGTTCATTGGACGTGTTTGAGTCTAATACCAGTGAGCTGCTTTGTCCATGAGAGAGAAGGAGAACATCTTCATGAAGGTCTGGGCCAAATGCTTGAGTTGTTTGATGTGCTGAAAGGGATCCTCGGAATTAAGCCCATGAAACTTTGGAATAACATGAATCATGTTGGGCTTGAGTTCAGAATTAGGACCTCCAACCAGGATTTGGACTCGAGGTTCGATCGCCACTACAGCGGGATTATAGTGATCTCGCATCATAGGACACTGTGGTGGGTTTACAAAGGCTTGAAATAAATCATTAAGGTGTTGGAGTTGGTTCTCAAGGTTATTCTCTTCTTCTATGGGTTGTGCCATGATGATGGAAGAAGGAGAATTGGGTTCAGATGAATCAGAGGAGATGTCTATGTGTTGGGGTTGCTGCACAAACACGGAACTCGAGGCCTAGCCTCGACGAGAGTGAATCACTAAAGGAGGCCTCAAGGATGGTTTTAAGGACCTCCTACCGAACATGCACCGATGGTCTGGATGAGAGTAGAATGTGACTGACCCAATCAAGACACCCAAAAATTTGGATGACTATAAAGGTTCAGGGCGGATGATACCCCTTAGTCAGAAAGTCGTCCACCTGAGAAATACCTGGCCAGCCAGAGAGGGAGAGTCCCGCAATGACCCCTACATGGTAGAGCACCCCCACAAGTTACAGGGTTTACCCCACCCGACCTCTCTTGTCACTGATGTTCCAGGTAGACCAGAATGGGGACTTTGACCTCTTAAGTCTACCAGTTTTATTAAAGAGCAAGGGTGCTTAAGATTTCACTTGAACTTTAGATGTATTGAGTGCAAAAAGTAAGCTAATTTCAAGATTGGTTGACCCAACAAGGTGGGTCAACTTCACCTATTTGTCCTTTCAGAAGTATTAGGTCCCTTCTTTTAGGATTCAAGTGAGATTAAGAGCCTGAATTTTAGGGTCTTCTTAAATAAATCTCTTCAATCAAGGCTTAAGCACACTTCTTTTTGGAGAGTTGATTCTTGCTTATGAAAGTGTGTCTCTAAAACCCTAAATTAAAATCCTTAATTTGGCTCTAATCTTGGTCCAATTTAGTTTGTCAAATGTGGTATCTAAGGCTCAATCAAGAATGTGGTAGCCCTAATTACCTTAAATGGGTGCACAAATCAATGTTGTTGTTGAAATCAAATCAGGAAACTTGGTGAATTAGCTAGAAATGGAAAGGCAGTAGCCCTAATTGATTTTATCTTTTTCTTCCTTTTCAAAATGAGGGGCTTAAGAGAAAGTATTCAGAAATTACCTACCCCTGGAGTGTTTGATGTGCGGCTATCTTTCTTTGAATCTTCTCCCCTGAAACAACCACAAAAAAGAGATATGGCAAGTTAGTACCAAATCAGCAATTGCAATCAAGAATTCTAAATCGCCCGTTGCTCCCCAACAACGGCGCCAAAATGTTTGTTGCGCTAAATCAGTATTTAAGAATATCGCATTGTAATATAGCCGAAAGAGCATTCAAAACAAATACAATTTTATTACTCAAATTTTAAAGTTCAAGGTCGAACATAGGGAGTAAATTGGTGTTTTAGAAATCAAGATCATAATTTAAAAGAATATGCAATACTATCAAAGATCACAGTGCAAAAATAAGAGTAATTGACAATGTAGATAAAAAATACTCAAGAATCTAATGTATGTGAATATGAATAAAAAATTAGAATGGTTATGCTATTTCTTCTTTCTCTCTGATTCTCTTCTCTTCTTTCTGATTTTTCCTTGGCGAGCTCCTCTTCTCTCTATCTTCTCCTTCCTTCTTCTTCTGATTTTAGCTTCTCTCTTCTTCAGCTTCTCTACCTTTGCCTTTCCTTTAGCTTCCTCTACCTTATTTTCTTCCTTTGGCTTTTCTCTTCTTCTTTCTCTCTCTCTACTGGCTGCCTTCTTCTTTTCCTTTGCCTTGCTACCTTCAGCTTCTTCTGCCTTCAGCTTCTTCCTTCTCTTTCTCTCTACCGACTGCTTCCTTCTTTGGCTTTTGTCTTCTCTGCTACAGCCCTTAGCCTTCTCCTTTCTCTTCTTCAGCTTCGCTTCTCCTCCTCTTAGCCTACAGAGCAAAACCTACCCCCTACCCGCGTGAACTCTCCTCTCCTCTTAGGTTCTGCTCTCCCAGAGCCACACGTTTCTTAGGTAATCAAGTCAGGTACTCGCCCGGGACCAGGCCCACTGGTGTGCGGTGGTTGGCGAGGTGTGCTAGTCGGGTCGAGTTAAGACCAGGTCCACGGGGCATGGTCGCGGACGAGGCCAGTCGGTCAGGTGAGAGGGACCTTACCTTGTGAGTTGGAGGCAATAAGCCACTGGCAGGAAATCAACTTATGCAGGCGCTACACCTCTTCCAGTTCTGAGGTAGGACTATCTTCCAGCCTTCTTCGCGCGTGCCTACAGCATAGGTGCCCTCTTCGATTGCAACAGCTGCTTTGGCTATTGAGTTCAATTGACAGCCTGGAGTCGTACGCGAGAGTGCCCGCGCAGCCTGGGACACGAGCCTGGAGTTGGCACGGCTTGAAGCTTGCTTCAAGCTTGCTTCAAGCCCTGCGCCAATGGCGGAGCACACCTACACCTAAAATCACCACAACGGCCTCGCGACCATGTCAGAACGTTCAAGAAGCTTCACCGAGGCACGGCGAGTGTGCTGTGGTGGTCAGCATGGCGTGGGAACACCTGTGTGAGCATGCCTAGGGCACACTATGTGCAGATGTGTGGGTGTGTTCGAGGGTGCTTTTGGGTGAGTGGCGGAGTGAATGGAGTGAGGGGTTGTGATCACGGGGTCGAGGCGAAGCCTATGGACCTGTCGGCAAGGAAGGGGATGGTCTATGGTGGTGGAGCGATCTCGCCGGAGTTGGTGGCCGGAGGTGAAGGAGATGATGATGGTGGAGTGCGACAGTAGTCGATTTAGGAAATAAAGAAGGGGAAAAGAAGTAGAGCGTGAGAGGAACTTATCTAGGAGGTGAAGAGATGAAAGGGAGGCGGAGATGGCGTCAGGCACGTATTGTCGACACCAGAGACGAAGATGCTCTGAGAGGAAGGTCGGCGAGGACGAAGGGGAGGCAGGGGCGTCGGCGGGTGCTACGGGACGCAAACGTGAGGAAGAAGAACTTGCCACGGGTATTGTGGTCAGGCGACAGAGGAGATCAAGGATGGTTGCTGGAGCTTGATGAGCGAGTCGGCCAGAGGAGGAGAGAAGAAATTGAGGGGAATTCCGGCTGATTTCAAGCTTAGAGGAGTTGGGGCGAACTTGGCTCCTTTAAATAGAGCCCTGGAGGTCGGTTTTGTGCTTGGATGCCAAGCTTCCAAGCAAGGCAAGGTCGCCGGAGTTGGCAACTCGAAAGAGACCCAAATCTCTCATGCATTCGCATGAGAGATTGGGAAAGAATCTCGAATCATGGATGGGTTCAGATTGGAGGGATTTTGGAAGGGAGATTCTCTAAGAAATCAAAGAGAAATCACCTTCTTAAATTCATCGGAGTAAGATTCCTCCGCTATAATGGTGGAGGGAACTAATTGCAAAGAATGATGAAGAAGCTAGGGGGCTTTTGTAAGGGTTTTTGAAAGATAGGGGTACAAATGTAATCAGGTTGGACCTATTTGCAAAGTGGGTCAAGATGAGTTCCCCTTAGGTCCAAATTTTGATACAAACCTAATTTGGACCTAAGCAATTTAATGGTAAAGTTAGATTTTGGGTTTGAATACGTTTGACTAGGAAATCTATGCAACAACCCAATTTAGGGCAAATGTTTGTCTGAGACCCCATTTTAGGTCAAAATGGGTTCCAATGGCCAAATTGAAAGTTCTAAACCCTAGAGAATATTTTTCTATGATTTTTAGAGGGTTTAGGTGAATTTTATCCTGACCAAAACCTTATTTAATCAAGTGGGTCTGTTTTAGAGTTACAAGAAGTCATTTAATTCCCAAAACTCACACGAACCCTTTTCTGTCTGGTCCAACCAACCTTTTATCTTGTTAAGACCTTTTGACCTGTGTTTAGCCCTTGAGAAAACCCATTGTTGCACTGCAATGGTAAAATTGTAGTTTTACCCCTTGTTTCTTGCTTTTCTCTCAGAAAGGTTATTCAGTGTATTAGGACCTCCAGTTGGTTATGTAGGAGCTTTTATTCTCTTCATTGGGTCAAAATGAGCTAATTAGGGCTCATGATGGTGTTCCCATCAAAGGGTCTTTATGCAAGGGCAAGTGCGTCGATGGTGGTTGTGTGGTGAATGCATGTGTGTGGAGGGCTGACGAAGTCTGAGAAGGTGTGCGAAGGAGGTGGAGTTTGGTGGAGCGATTCAGTGGGTGGATCGGTAAAATAGGAGAGGGGTTTTGGTCGTGGTGGAATGGCAAAACCTTTGGGAGTCGTGGCAGGGCGGATGGTGCTCTATGGAGTGCGAGCGAACTCATCAGAGTTCTGTCGAAGGCGGAGAAGACGGAGGGGAAGATAAGTGATTGGCGATCGTGCATGCGTTGTGAGTGTAGGAAAGAGAAGTAAAGAGAAAGATAAAGATGTAGAGGGTCTTCGGAGAGGAAGAGATAGGCGGAGGGTGGCTGACTAGAGCCAGAGAAGATGGTAGGGACGGCGAAGCGGCAACGACGATTGAGGTAGAGGAACGCCCTCCCTTTGATCGGAGAGGTGTGTAAGGAAAGGAAGATGGTGGCACCTCCAATTTGATGGTTGGAGGTGTGGAGGAGCAGGTCGGAGAGAGGTCACCAGAGCAAACTACCAAGGAGGCCGAAGAGGGAAGAGACAGGGTTTTCTCTAACCAAAATTTGCTATGGAGCAAGGGTTCTTGCCCTTGATCCATTTATAGGCCAAAAAATAGGAGCTCCAAGCTTGGAAACAAGCTTGCAAAGCTTGAAAAGTTCACGCAAACCTGATACCCAAATCTTCCATGCGTTCACACGGAAGATTAGGAATGAATCAAGATTCATGGCTGGGTTTAATTGGAAGGGAATTCCTCAAGGAATCTTTCTTTCAATTTTGGGAGAGTTTAATTGAGAATCGCGTGAGAAACCCTCACTCGAATCTCGATGGAGCTTGGTGTGTTCACACTAATGACAACGGGGACCTAAATGTGAAGATGATAAAAAAGTTAGGGACTTTTTTGTAAGTCATTCAAAAAGTTAAGGGCCATTGTGTGAGAAGAAGAGTCTATCTAGACTGGAATGCAAACTAGGTCAAGGTAATCTCTGATTGGGCCCAAATTTTAGTACAAATGTAATTTAGACCCAAAAAATATGATGGTGAAGTCGGATTTAGGTTTTAACCAATTTTGATTGGGTAAATTGCATAGAGACCCAAATTAGGGCAACTATCTGTCTAAGACTCTATTTTAGGTCAACATGGGTTCAGATGGTCAAATTAAGGATGCCAAATCCTAGAGAATATTTTTATATGATTTTTAAAGGGTTAAAATGAATTTTATCTTAACCAAAACCTCAAGTAATTAAGCAGGTCTATTTTTAGGGTTTCAGATGTCTGTTAATTCTTGAAATGTGTGAAAACCCGTTTCTATCTGCATGGACCTACTTATTTGACATTAATGACTAAATGACCTTTAATAAACCCTTGTCATACCCCGTGGTTATTTTGTATTTGTGATAAGATGGTAAAATTGCATAAATAACCCTATTTTCATCTTTTCTTCTCAAAATAGAATATCAAGCACTTAGGACCCCCTGAGGTTATGTAAGAGCTTTTATTGACTTTATTAAACCAAATTGAGCTAGTTATGGCTTATGATGGTGTTCCCATCATACCCCCATGCCTAGCTTTTGCTAGTCCCTTAGCAAAATCTTATGGACCAAACCAAATATCTAGGTCGGATGTAACCATCAGGATGCCCTTCTAGGCCGCATCTCTAGGAATCAGATCTTAATACCAATAATAGGCCTAGATGTACTCAAGTACCAGCCCAGATCCAGACCTGACTTGCTTTCACCTCAGTCTACCACGAAGGTTTCTAAGGCCCGCAGGAACTAACCTAAGGTTCGTTAAACCTAGTGGTTAAAGCACCCATGCTTGAAACATGGTCAGTCCAGGTTCAATTTGCTAGTGCATTTTGTAGGAGAGAGATATAGAAGGAGATCTTTATGTGTGGAGAGCTTTCTCTCTCTTTTTCTTTTCATTATATTTTTCCTTAGATCCATCTTCGAATTAGCCCTAAACATGGTCTGTATCGGATTCCTTGTCCCCACCATCAATCCTTGCAGGGTCCCTGGCAATCGATGCTACAGGATAGCACCGCGCATGGCAACCCCCAGAACCCTATCTTTTAACACTTCGGGATAGTGCTACTCGTGGAGTTTTGTAGCTAAATCCAGACCCTGGCAATCGAGATTTCGAGATAATCCCACCCATGGCATCTGAACCAGTATAAGGTGCTTACGTGCCCCTGGTAGGATATTTAGATATCTTAGGAGACAAGCACCGAGGAGATGATATGTTATATGCATCTTCGAGGGGAATTTCCCACCTCTCTACGCCGAGAACTCTTCCAAATCAACTTGTGTTTTCAAGCCACTCCTAATCTAGATATTAGGACCATTTTCATAACAGATTAAATGCCCTTTGGCATGATTTTATTATTTTAAATGCATTGGACCAGACTATGTGTGATTTAGGGTGCTTAAGTTATTGAGTCCCGCATATCAGAGGTTAGTTAATGAGGCGGAGTACTCCCTAAGCCTTAGACCTAATACACAAGCTTTGCATTTTTCCCAACCACTTGAGGACTAATCCAAATCTTGACAAGTACATGAGTGTTTAAATCCAATCAAATCCAAGAGGTCTAAGGTTAGTATTCACCACTAATCCCTTAAGTTTTAGCCTTCCAAGTCTTAATTCATCATTCGATCCAACCTAGAAGTTAGGTAAGTTCCATATTACTTTGAAGGGACTCATTTCATTCTTTATCTTTTTGCTCCTTTTTTCTTTTCAATTTTTCCTTCCTCCTTTTTCTCATTTTTCTCTCAAATGGACCTTCTCTTTCCTTAATCCTCTTTTTTTTTTGGAATATATAATTTTTTTTTGATGAAACCCTTTTTGTGAATTGATTCTCACGGCGTTTTGCACTTTAATACCCCCCCCATGCCTACGATTTGCAATGTCCTCATTGTAAATTAGGTGGGTTAGAGTTCAGCTTAGATTGTACATTAGAACATGTTCAAAGGGTGGGTGGACGGGTCGAGATGACTGTTGTGGACAATTTCAAGCTTTGGTACATGTACCAGAGGTGGAGTCGACTATTCTAATGGACAAACCCTAAAGTGCAATATGATTTCAGCGAAGAGATATGTCAAAAGGATTTCGGGTTTTTCAAAGAGATGACAGGTTGCCTCCCGTTAAGTGCTAAGTTTATCACCATCAGCTGAGCACAATAAGCTTAGTGAGAATGGAGATCAAAAGATAACTCAGCTACGTTTAGGTCGGCGAGTTCGATGAACGGTTTGAGTCTCTGACCGTTCACGACAAAAGGTTCAGAATCATGGCTAGGTTCACTAATTTCAATGGCTCCATTTCCGAAGATTTTTCTTACCAAGAAAGGTCTAATCCACTTAGATCTGAGTTTGCCCAGGAAGAGTTTGAGCGTGGCATCAAAGAGTAAGACTTTCTAACCAGGATGGAAAGATTTTCGCACAATGTGCCTATCATGGAAGGCTTTGACCCGCTCTTTGTAGATACGTGAGTTCTCGTACGCGTCATTGCGTAGTTCCTCGATCTCACTCATTTGCAACCGACGATGTATTCCAGCCTTCATTAGATCCAGATTGCATTTCTGTACTGCCCAAAAGGCCTTATGCTCCATCTCTACAGGAAGGTGACATGCCTTTCCATACACTAATCTGAAGGGAGGCATGCCTAATTGGGTCTTGTGGGTGGTCCTATAGGCTCACAAAGCTTTCGAAAGGCAAGTAGACCAGTCCTTCCTATCAGGCCGAACAGTGGCCTGAAGGATCTTCTTGATCTCTCAATTTGATAGTTCTGCCAGTCCATTAGTCTAGGGATGGTAAGGAGTCGAGATACGATGCGACACCCCATACTTTTTCATCAGGGACTCTAAGTGGACATTGTTGAAATGAGACCCGTCATAGCTGATGATGGCCTTAGGAACCCCAAATCTAGAAAAGATGTTCTCCTTGATGAATCAGAGAACAACTTTACGATTGCTAGTTCTCGTGGGGACAGCTTCAATCCATTTAGAGACGTAATCAACAACAAGCAAGATGTATTCAAAGTCGTTAGATCTGGGAAAGGGTCCCATGAAATCGATTCCCCATATGTCAAAGATTTCGCACACAATTATCAGGTTCAAGGGCATCATATCCTGCAGGCCCATGTTGCCGAGGGTCTGACAACAAGTGCATGCCCTACAATATGTTTGTGCATCTTTGAACATCACGGGCCAGAAGAACCCACACTGGAGGATTTTCGCTGCGGTTTTACGCCTAGAGAAACGGCCACCGCAGGCCTGGTCATGACAGAATGAGATCACGTCATTGACCTCGTCGTCAGGAATGCATCTCCAGATCACCTGATCATTGCCCATGTGGAAGAGATATGGTTCCTCCCATATATAGTACTTGGCCTCGAAAATCAACTTGTCCTGCCTGGAAGTCGCCCAATCTGGCGGGACTTTCCCCGTAACCAAGTAGTTTACTATATCAGCAAACCAAGAGAGACTGTGAATGGCTAGTAAATGTTCGTCCAGAAAATGCTCGGTGATTGGACCAGACGGGTCAATGACTGAAGAAGGAAGACAAGACAAATGGTCAGCTACCACATTCTGTTTTCCCACTTTGTTGCATATCTCGAGATCAAATTCTTGCAACAGCAAGAGCCAACGAATTAATCAAGGTTTCGCATTTTTCTTTGCAAGCAAGTGCCTCACAGCAGTGTGATCTGAGTAAATAATGACACAGGGAACCCAAAAGATAAGATCTGAATTTCTCTAGGCCAAATAGTACTACCAACAGCTCTTTCTCAGTAACCGTGTAGTTACGTTGAGCCTCGTCCAGCGTCTTGTTGGCGTAGTAGATGACCACAGGTTTCCCGTCAACTTTCTGCCCAAGCATCGCCCCCACTGCATAGTCAAACGCATCACACATGATCTCAAAGGGCAGAGACCAATTAGGGGATTGTAGGATTGGTGCTTGAGTAACTCGATCACATAGGCTTTCAAATTCGTGAGTCCACTCATCGGTGATCTCGAAAGGTACATCCTTTGAGAGAAGATTAGTTAGGGGATGCACGATTTTCAAGAAATCAGGAATGAAAGGACGGTAAAAATTGACGTGCCCTAAAAAAGATTGGATGTCCTTGATCAATCTAAGCATGGGTAGTTTGGAAATCAAATTAACCTTGGCTCGATCAACTTGGATGCCTTTTTCAAAGATGAGGTGACCTAGGACAATTCCCTCAGGTACCATGAAGTGGCTCTTTTCCCAGGAAAGAACCAGATTCACGTCGATACAATGCCTGAGGATTTGGACCAAGTGCAGGAGGCAATCATCAAAAGATTCCCCAAATACCGAGAAGTCGTCCATGAAGACTTCAAGGTATTCACCTACCACATCTGAGAATATGGCAAACATGCACCGCTGCAAGATAACGAGTGCATTGCAGAGACTGAAAGTCATCCTTTGGAATGCGTATGTTCCGTAAGGGCAGGTGAAGGTGGTCTTTTCTTGGTCCTCATGATGGATTGCCACCTGGTTATAACCAAAGTACCAGTCCAAGAAATAAAAGAATCGATTCCTTGCCAACTTCTCGAGTATCTGATCAATAAATGGCAAAGGGGTATGATGTAGACACAATTATTGAAGATAAAATTCCTATTCATGCATGTTCCTAGGCTTAGATTTACATTTCATGTTATAAATATTGCACAGCATGCATCATTATGCATTTAGAGTAGTTGTATATATTTTAGGTTAATTAGGTCCTTTTTATGGTCAAGAGAGAATGAGATTTATTTCAGGACCTCAGATGGACGATCCGACTATACGGATCTGATCAAGACGACGATTGGAGTCTAACGGCTCCGAAATCATCTAGATCGAAATCCCATAGCATCATATGAAGTCTATGGAAGATCAATGGCTAGGAGAGCAATGTAACATCCATACAGGTTTTGGATGGAAAATCCGACCATATGAGTGGATCTGGAGCGATGATTGTAGTCTGGCAATGCGAAAATCACCTCGATCCGAGCACCGTGGCACCCTTTGCAACAGAAAGAAGATGGATAGCCTAGATGGCACCATGTGGCTCCATCTAGACCGCCCAACACCAGCCAGCAGTGGTCGTTCCTCCTCAAAGGCATTCCCTCTCATGAGATCTGGGTCGTTGGATGCCCATCCAACGGTTCTTGTAAGGCCACGTCGCCCGCCCATCTTCAAAAGAGCCTCCATTGCACGATCTTAACCATTGGATGAAAATCCAATGGCTAGGATCGCTTGACCACCGACCTCGGATAATTCAAAACCACGACACCTTTTGACGTGTGGCACAGTGATCTCTAGAGGCATTCTCAATGCTTTGGTGCCGATTCGAGCTCTCCCACTCTTCTAATCTAGCCAGCTGTGAGGCGCGCTTGATTTCGACCGCCTGATCATACATGAGCGGCCGAGATGCGGATACGTGGATGCACAGATGACTGCTTATCTAGCGGAGGTGCTCACGCAGGCGTCGACGCACATCCCGACGGGCAATCCAACACACACCCAAGCTGCGCGATCTCCGCACAATTAGGACCGTCCATCTCCAATCAAACGGTCCTTTGACAACGCACACACATTGCAAGCGAGCATGAGCTGGAGGCTACAGTAACAGTTGCGCAGGCCCTTAGTGACGCTTGTAGCTGTCACTAATGGCCTGCGCTATGCGTGCCCCAGCAAAGGAATTGAAGGGCGTGGATCTTCAACGATAGTTGGGTGGATCTTCAGCGACGATTACAGCCATCACTAATTGCCCATGGATGATTTTGTCTCTTATCCTCCACTATAAAAGGACCTATCCCCCTCCATTCCAAACCATCTCTTCCTTTCTTCTTCTTACCACCTCCAAGGCTCTAGAGAGAGCTTGTCCCAAGCCTAGGATGCTCCTCTAGAGTAGAAAACAAATATTTGTTCCTGCCTCTCATCCCCCTTCGTGGAGCATCCCGTGGCCATTTTCTCACCTCCCTTCAGGAAGAAGATCCTCACCACGACGCCGTCTTGCCCCATCCTTCATCCTCCAGCTACGTCCTCCTTCGTCATGCTCCTCACCACCTTCCTCCAAGCGACATCAGAGAGAGTCGTCCTCCGAGCAACCGTCGAGGGGGATTCTCTCACCTCTTTCTATCTTTTTCACTTTCGTAGTGTAATCTTTCCCGCTTTCGTAGTTGTAAAAAATATTTGATTAGAAATCCATGATTGTTTCTCTCTCTCTCTTATATTTTTGTAAGTAGATTAGCTAGATAAGCATTTGTCGATCTAACCTCTTGCTTTCTAAAAAATTCCAAAAAAATTATAAAAGATAAAAATGACAAAAGCAAATAAAAGCGAAATGTGGATTTTTCAAACCAAACGTTCACCTCCCTGTGTTCGACCCAGGACTCACTTTTCGAGTTTCAGTTATAAATTTTATCCGATAGACGCGTTTTGTGAACTACGACGACGGGCTCTCCGAACCCTAATTTTAGTTCGCGAAACACACTCCATCAGAAATGATCCTTTTTCGTGGAGGTATTTAGTCTTCTGTAATCAATGGAGAATCTCCACGAGTTTGCTATACAAGTCGATATGGTTTCTCCAATCTTAATCGTGATCACGGTGAGTCCTTTCTTAGGCACAACTTGGATTGGACTCACCCACCGACTGTCGGAGATTGGGTAGATGATCCCTGCATCTAACCACTTGATGATCTCCTTTTTCACGACCTCCAGTAGATTAGGATTCAGACGTCTCTGCATTTCACGGGATGGTCGTGCGCCCTCTTCAGTATAAATGTGGTGTGTGCAATATGAAGGGCTAATGCCAGTCAGATCATCAAGAGTCCAACCAATGGATCTCTAATGCTGCTGAAGGACGGAAATCAAACATGTTTCCTAATCAAAGGTAAGGTGGGAATTGACAATCACAAGAAATGTCTTATCATAACCCAAAAAGACATATTTTAGATGACCAGAAAGAGGCTTCAATTCCATAATGGGATTATCAACAGCAATAGGTGGGTCGAGATGGGCCTCAGAAGAAAAGGTGGGAGCTGTATGTGGGTCTAGATCGGTGCTCGACTCTTCTATCTGCAGGTATGATCTGCTTGGGTCTGAGGATCAGGAATAATCAGGTCATCCTCGAGAAATGTGTCCTCAACCACAAAACTGATGTCACATACTTGTTCGATTGCCCCAAAGTTAATTCCTTTCTGGGCCTTAAATATATCAATTTTTAGTGTCTTATTCCTGAATTTCAATTCAATCTTGCCCTCTTCGCAATTAATGTTTGCCTTAGCTGTTGCTAAGAATGGTCTACCTAATATAATCGGTGTATTCTTCATATTCTCAGGAGTCTCCATATCCAACACAATGAAGTCCACAGGAAAGTAGAAATCGTGGATTTGAACCAAAACATCCTTGAGAACTCCTCTAGGTGACTTTATTGATCGGTCAGCTAACTGTAAAGTCACCTCAATTGATTTTAGCTTGGTTTCCTTGAAATGATCTAGTAGGGATGTAGGGATCAAATTGATGGAAGCTCCTAAGTCTAAAAGGGCTCTATCGAATTCTAAATCACTGATTTTGCATGAAATCAGAGGGGTACCGGGGTCTTTTGCCTTAGGTGGGAGTCTGCTCAATATGATAGAGCTGGCTTGCTTCAACAATACGATTGGATTCCCACCTTTGGTTCGCAGCTTACACTTAGGTGTACATGCATCCTTCAGAAATCTCGCATAAGACGATACGTGGCGAATTGTATCCATCAACTGGATGTTTATTTGGACCTGCTCAAAGAGCTTGACCAGGTCCTCGTTGAGAACCACGGGTTTGGGTTTCCTCTTTCCTTTGGTCAAGGCCTCCAGAAATGGAACTTCTACAGGTTCCTCTAGAATTGGTCCAGGTTCTTAATCTAGGACAGGGGTATCCTGGATGACCAACCTAGGGTTTGGGTTTCAACTACCAGGCTGAGAGTGGCTCGAGTAAAGTGGGTCCTGAGTTGTTTTGCCACTACGGGTGGTAACAGAATTCAGTCCTGCCTGGTTTTGGGTTGGGGTAGGCAAAAGAGGTGGTTGCTGCTGATAACCCACATATGATTTCGAAGACTCCATCAAGTCGAGTGATGGAGCAGAAGGGGCCTAATAGACATAGTGAGCCTAGCCCTGAATCGGGTTCATAACATGCGTCTGGTTTGGCACGTCATTTGGATTGGGCAAAGGTTGCAAAGGGAGTGCACCAGGTTGGTGGGGATTTGCCATCTGGGCAAGTTGATTGCGAACCTCTGTGATCTCATCTTTGTGTTACTTTTGCATAACCGTATTCATCTTCTGAATGTCAACCAGAGTCTGAAGGATAAAAGTAATTTGATCTTCTTGAGTTGGCCAGGTTTGGTAAGTTGGGTTGGGTCGAGGTTGAGGCGGCTGATACGGATGAGAAACTTATGATCGAGGCTGAAAGATCTGTAGGGCACAAGCACACTAGAAGGGGGGATGAATAGTGTGGTATATAAAAAATTGCAAGAATAATCAAACCACAAAAAGCACATGAGATGTATAGTGGTTCCCCTCACTTGGGTACTCCACTACCTAAGTCTACCGACTTAGAATTTTTTAACCCAATTCCCTCAACCTAGAGGGAATCAATTTACTAACAACCTGAGGTAATTAAAGGGTTACCTCAACCCAATTACAAGATGAACAAAGGAAATAAAGATAACAAGTGTAAGCAAGATACAAACAAAATCTTACAACAAATTCCTAAGTCTCCAACAAGTGTATTTCTTAATAGATGATATATAATTCTAACTAGAATGCGAAAGCAAAAATAGACAATTTACTAAGAACACAATCGCCTTGGGAACTTGTTGCAACCAGATAATAGTCTTGTGAAAAGAGCAACAAGACAAGCTCCTTTGCATCTAGAAAATTGGAAAAAGAAAGTGTAGGCAAAGAGAGTATTTTTAGCTTCTTGGTTATGTGCAAATGATACTCAAGGAGTGTATATATGAGCCACTAAACACCTCCCCTACAAATACTAGCCGTTAGGGGCAAAAAGGAAAGTGTAGGATTAAGATTAGTTGTAAAATAGTCGTTCAGATTAGGCACAACGGTTAGTTGATACCGGGACTAAACTTTCGGTACTAGTACTAACTACCTACAGTCAGTTCAACAGTGCTTGGGGTACCAGTACTAATCATTGGTACCAGTACTCAGTGCATTCTGTTGAGTACCAAAAAGCCACTTGGTACCAGTACTGATCATAAGTACCAATACTTGTGACTCACAGGCTATGGGGCTGTGACCTACATGTACTGATACTGATGATTAGTACCGGCACTTGTAAGGTCCAAGAAAAACCATGTGCACAAACTGTGACCACTTGGTACCGGTACTCACGATGAGTACCAGTACTTGTTCACAGTTTGGGACTTAGGCCCAAACCTGTGCCTAGCATGTACCGGTACTTATGACTAGTACTAGTGCTTACTACAAGTACCTAATATTATAAGTGTAAGTCAATTTTTAGAGTAAACCCATCTAATCTATACAACTTTATTTTGAAAGAATCGATTTTGAGTTGAAAAGATAAATGATTGACCATTAATATGAACCCTAATTATCTCTACTTTGATTTTAACTCCTAGATTATTTTTTACTTGTTAGGAGACATACAAAGATTCTAAAATAAAATAAATGAAACAAAATCTATAATCTTCTACCTTCATATCTTCAATGTTATCTTGTTGCTTGCTAGCATCCACAAATGTTATTTCCTGTATAGTCCTGTAACACTTCATAACCGCATTAGACTTTAAAATGGTTTTGTTAACACCAAAACACAAAAGAGAAGTGGAACTAGGTTCCGATAAGGGCTGATATTGAGGTCTCTGATTTTGATTGTTCCTTGACCATGTGAAATTAGGATGATTACGTCATCCAGAGTTGTAGGTGTTTGAGAAAGGATCGTTTTGGATGCCATTGAGGTCCTCGCAGGTCTGAGAAACCTCAAAGAAATCAGAAGGCAGGGATTCAAAGTTCCCCCAACTAGAGTAAGCAGATCTAGAGCTTCCTCCAAACCCTAGATCAGACAGGGTTGGGTATGGATCCATCCCCTAAGAAGATCGGTGGTAGATGTTGTGCACAGCCTCCCTCCCAGAGAATGGTTGTGCGAACAGGTTTTGTGCATAGGTGGCTCACTGTAGATGTCAAGTCAATTCATCCACCTTCTTCTCAATGATAGAGGCCTTGTCTAAGCAAGTAGCCATTAACTCCAAGTTGACGGAAGAGGATAGGCCCTGCATCTCATGTGCTCCCTACGGATTTGTCAATGCATGGGCATTCGCCCAGTCGAGCATGCCCATGGATTCATTATTGATGGAGTTCTCACACATGTTCTCGAGAATCTCCCAGACGGTGTCTTCGTGTTGACCCATCATGTTTCCTCCACAGGTCGCATTGACGAACAATCAAATATCCTCATGGAGTCCCTGGTAAAAAGACTGGACTTGTTCCCATTTAGGAACTCTATGGTGGGGGCACTTTTGCATGAGATCCAGAAAGTGATTCCATGACTCATGAAGCGGTTCTCCTGTTTGTTGCGTGAAATGTGTGATCTGGTGCCACAGAGCATTTTTCCGACCAACAGGGAAGAACTTTTTAGAAACTCGGATTGTAGTTCAGCCCATGTGTTGATTGGATGAGTTAGGGTTTGGTACCAGTGACCAGCCTTGTCCATGAGAGAGAAGGAGAACATTTTCATGAGCAAGATATCCTGATTTTGAGCTTCCGACCAGAAGGTCTGGGCCAGATGCTTGAGTTGCTTGATATCCAGGAAGGGGTCTTCGGAATTAAGCCCATGAAATTTTGGAATAGCATGAATCATGTTGGGCTTTAGTTCATTATCAGGACCTCCAGCTGGGATTTGAAATTGAGGTTCGATCGCCACCGCAGCGGGATTGTAATGCTCTCACATCATAGGATGCTGTGGTGGATTCATAAAGGCCTGGAATAGATCATTGAGGCATTGAAGCTGATTCTGGAGATTGTTTTCTTCTTTTTCTAGTTGTCCCATAAGTACGGATGAAGGAGATCTAGGCTCAGATGAATTAGAAGATATGTCAATATGGTCGGGTGGTTGCACAAACAGGGAAGTTGAGGCTTGGCCTCGATAAGAGTGAATAGCTAATGGAGGCCTCAAGGGTGGTCTTAGGGACCTCCTCCCAAACAAGCACTGATAGAGCAGATGAGGGATAGAAGGTGTGATGGACCCAATCAAGACACCCAAATATCTTTGGATGGGCTTTAGTTCATTATCAGGACCTCTAGCTGAGATTTGGACTTGAGGTTCGATCGCCACCACAGCGGGATTGTAACGCTCTCTCATCATAGGATGCTACGATGGATTCATAAAGGCTTGGAATAAATCATTGAGGCATTGAAGCTGATTCTGGAGATTGTTTTCTTCTTCTACTAGTTGTTCCATAAATATGGATGAAGGAGATCTAGGCTCAGATGAATCAAAAGATATGTCAATATGGTTAGGTGGTTGCACAAATAGGGAAGTCGAGGCTTGGCCTCGACGAGAGTGAATAGCTAATGGAGGCCTCAAGGGTGGTCTTAGGGACCTCCTCCCAAACATGCACTGATGGAGAAGACGAGGGATAGAAGGTGTGATGGACCCAATCAAGACACCCAAATATCTTTGGATGACAATAGAGGTTCAGGGCGGATGATACCCCTAGATCAGAAAGTTTTCCACCTGAGAATTACCTAGGTAGCTAGGAAAGGAGAGTCCCGCAAAGACCCCTACATAGTAAAGCATCTCCACGGGTTACAGGGTTTCCCCCACCCGACCTTCCTTGTCACTAAGGGTCAAGGTAGACCAAAATGGATAACTTGACCTCTTAAGTCTACCAATTTTAAGTTTAGAGAGTGGGTGCTTAGGATTTCACTTGAACTTTAAAATGTTTTTGTGAGTGGTGACCTAAATTGAAGATTGGTTGAACCTGCAAGCTGGGTCAACTTCACCTGATTTGTCCTTGCTTATAAGGTCCCTCTTTTAGGATTCAAGTGAGATTTACAGCTTGATTCTTAGGGTTTACTTCTTGGGTAAGTTCAATCAAGGCTTAGGACACACATAGTTTGGGAAGATTGATTCTTGTTTTAAGCAAGTGTGTCTCTAAAATCATAGAATGGAAACCCTAATTGGCTCTTAATTGGTCAATCAAGTAACTCTAAATCTTGCACCTAGGGCTCAATCAAGAAAGTGGTAGCACTAGGTGTCTTAAATCCCTTAATAGGTGCAGAAATCAGGTTTGGGATATTTCCAAAAATGAATCAAATCAGGCAACTTGTAGTGATTAAATCTAAATATAGAATGCAAGTTGGTCTTAATTGATTTTTTTTTCAGCTTTTCAGAATCAGGGGCTTAATGAGGATGGAAAATAAGATTACCTGTCCCTAGAGTGGTTGTTGTGAGGTTGATCTAGATCCTTTGTTAAACCCCTTTCACATATCACAACAAAAGAGATAGAGCAAGTTAGTATCAAATCAGAAATCGCAATCCAGAGATCAAACTACGTGTTGCTCCCCGGCAACGACGCCAAAATGTTCATGTGCTAAATCGGTGTTTTAAAAGTAATGCGCTGTAGTATAGTTGATAAATCACGTAGAATACTTAAAATTTATAGCTCGAAAGAAATCCGAGGTCGAAAGCAGGGAGCAATATGGCAATTTATCTCAAGATCAAAATTTTAAGCAAGAATATAACAATGTAATAGCAATTTCAAGCACAAATGATGTAAATATAAATTCAAGAGTCAATGTGGCAAAAAGATTAGGGCAAAAATGGTGATTTAAATCACCATTTTACTCTATTAATAATGTACTCAAATAATACTACAATATCAACCACACAATTTCCATGTCAACTTAAGTGTCTCAATAATGCAACAGTGACTCAAAACCAGCAACAGAGGCAAAGGCCTCTCTCTTTCCTTCAGGCCTGAGAGGAGAGGTGCAAGCACAACACAACACCAACAGAGGCGAAGGCCTCTCAGATTTCGCTAAGTGTAGAGAGCAGTAGAGGGCAAAACCCCCCTCTCTCTTTCCTTTTATTCTTTCTCTTCTCAGAATCGGGCGAACCAAACCAGACCTGAGTAAACGGGTAAACGGACCAAGGCCCAGACCCGCGAGGCGTGAGCACGAGCGAGGGCGTGCGTATGCACGTGAGTTGGAGGACCTCACCCTCGTGCTTACTGAGGCAAAGAGCGCTCTTCACAAAAATAATATAACCCACTTGGAGACTTCTGAAGTTTCCGATGTGGGACTATGACCCATACCCTTCTTCATGCAACTGCGGATGAGGAAGTTCCTGAATTGAGGATGAAAGGGCGGCTGGCTTCTCCAATTGAGGACCTGAGCATACACCTAAAGCGAAGCTGCTTCACCTAGGCATGGAAGCAAGGAAGAACATAGCATGAGCAAGAAGGTCACAGTCGGAGAACATGGTCGCAGCGACAGTCATCCGACAAACACCTGAAAAGGAAAGCACGACCTCTTGGCCTTGTCAGATAAGCTCAGAAGGGTTATCGTGCGAGGGCAACTGCGTCGATGGTGGCTGTGTGGTGAATGTGTGCGTGTGGAGGGCTGATGGAGTCTGAGAAGGTATGCCAAGAAGGTGGAGTTCGGTGGAGTGATTCAATGGGTGGATCGATGAAATAGGAGAGGGGTTTTGGTTGTGGTGGAATGGTGGAGCTTTTGGGATTTGTGGCAAGGTGGATAGTGGTCTATGGAGCGCAGGCGAACTCGTCGGAGTTCTGCCGGAGGCGGAGAAGATGGAGGGGGAGATAAGTGATTGGCGGTCGTGCATGTGTTGTGAGTGTAGGAAAGAGAAGTAGAGGGAAAGAGAAAGATGTAGAGGTTCTTAGGAGAGGAGGAGATAGGTGGAGGGCTCCGATTGTGGCTGACCAAGGTCGGAGAAGATGGTAGGGATGACGAAGAGGCGACGGCGATTACGACAGAGGAATGCCCTCCCTTTGACCGAAGAGGTGCATGAGGAAGAAAGGAAGATGGTGGCACCTCCAATTTGATGATGGAGGTGTGGAGGAGCAGGTCGAAGAGAGGTCACTGGAGCAAACTGCGGAGGTGGTCGGAGAGGGAAGAGAGAGGGTTTTCTCTGACCAAAATTTGCTAAAGGGCAAGGGTTCTTGTCCCTAATCCTTTTATAGGCTAAAAGAGGGAGCTCCAAGCTTGGAAACAAGCTTGTAAATCTCGAAATGTTCATGCAAACTTGATACCCACATCTTCCATGCATTTGCATGGAAGATTGAGAATAAATTAGAATTCATGGCCGGGTTTAATTGGAAGTGAATTCCTCAAGAAATCTCCCTTTCAATTTTGAGAGAGTTTGATTGAGAATCAAGCGAGAAATCCTCGCTCAAATCTCGACAGAGCTTGGTGTGTTCACACCAATGGTGGTAGGGACCTAAATTTGAATACGATGAAAAATTTAGGTACATTTTTGTAAGTAATTCAAAAAGTTAAGGGCCATTGTGTGATAAGAAGAGTCTGTCTGGATTGGAATGCAAACTAGTTCAAGGTGATCTCTGATTGGACCCAAATTTTGGTACAAACCTAATTTGGACTCAAGGAATCTGATGGTGAAGTTAGATTTAGGTTTTGACCAAGTTTGACTGGTTAAATTGCATAGAGACCCAAATTAGGGCAACTGTCTATCTTAGACTCTGTTTTAGGTCAAAATGGACTTAGATGGTCAAATCAAGGATGCCAAACCCTAGAGAATATTTTTATATGTTTTTTAGAGGGTTTAGATGAATTTTATCCTAACCAGAACCGCAGTTAATTAAGCAAGTCTATTTTTAGGATTTCAAATGTCCATTAATCCTTGAAATGCGTGAAAATCCATTTATGTCTCCATGGACCCACTTATTAAACATTAATGACTAAATGACATTTAATAAACCCTTAGCATACTCTGTGGTTATTCTGTATTTGTGATAAGATGGTAAAATTGCATAAATAACCCTATTTTCATCTTTTCTTCTCAAAATAGAATATCAACCACTTAGGACCCCCTGAGGTTATGTAGGAGCTTTTGTTGACTTTATCAGACCAAATTGAGCTAGTTATGGCTTATGATGGTGCTCCCATCACTTATACTAGTGACTCACATACAAGAATGCATCCTAAGTTAAAAGAGATCATGGTCTATTTTGTCAAGGCTTAAAGTGTATTAAGTTAAAGCCTGAACGAATCAAGCTACAGTGGCCCAAAAGGTCTAACCAGAAAAGATTGAATCTCCATAAACACTTATTCTATTTTTATTTTTAGCTACAGGATCATAATTAAACACTTAAATTCTTTTCAATGCTTTTCCTCTTAGAAATTTTATTTTTGGAGTTCTCCATCAACAATAAGTTCATTCAGTCCCTTATTGCATTTTTGAAATTTTTTATTTTTGACTTTTTTTTGTATTTTTGATTTTGTAGTATTTTTTTCAAATTTTCAAAATTTTTCAATTATTTTGGTATTTTCAATAATACTATACTATATACACTACAAGTGTGTCTATAATTGCATTTCATAAAATGATTTCACCATTTACAACCCCCATGCTGAAATATGTAATGTCTTCATTGTATGAATAGGGTGGATGCAAATGCATTCTCTGTTGTTCACTAACTTAGGCTAGGTGACGAAAGGAAGTCAGATTGAGGAGATAAAAATCTCTGTGCAAACGATTTCAAGTCTAATACAAGATCAGAGTGGGAAGTTGGGCTAAGTAGTGAAATGCATGACATATGTGACTATGAATGTATGCTAAAAATGCAAGGATAGACACCTAAGAAAGAAATGGAAAATAAGAAATATGAAAATAGCAATGTACAAAAGATAGGTTTGCTAAGTTTAACGCCTTCAACTAGGCGTAAACCCAGAAGATATGTCAAGAGTAAGTAGGTTCAAAATATCATAGCAAAATGATGGAATTGATAACTCTGAGATCATGTGGCTCAATGAAAGGTTTTAGTCTTTGTCCATTCATGATGAAAGGTTTAGATTTGTCAATCTCAGTGATCTCGATAGCTCCATTGACAATATGAATCAGGATCAAATACTTGGTACAAGGCCCAAGTAAAGAGTGGGTATCAAATCAGACAAACTTAGCTCAAGGTCGAAGTACACAGAATAGAGTCAACTCAGAATTACTTAGCTCAAAGTCAAAGTAGAAAAGCATAATGTCCAGAAAGATCAACAGCTTCCACCTCTTCAATCAATGAATGCAGATCAAGATGACAAAGATGAATTAGGGTTGGGAAGAAGAGGTGGTTGCTAATCTGAGTAAGGTGCGGATGGTTCAGGATTGTGCAAGGCTTGTGTTATGACATGTGCTTGGCCTTGGGGGGGATTAGGTTGAACATACCTCTGGGCAGGTATATTCCGAGGGTTGGGTTCTATCTTAGATGGAAGTGAATGTGGTTGTCGAGGTGTAGCTAAGTGTGAAAGCTAGGCTCTCATCTCGGCTAATGCCACGTCCTGTCTCTGTTGCATTGCAATGTTTTGTTGCTGCATGTCAGCAAGAGCTTTCATGATATTCCCCAACTGATCATCTCATGTAGGACCAGATTGAGAGTATTAGATAGGCCTGGGTTGGGGTTGCTGGTAGGAACGTGGTGGATACCCATGTTGTGGTGGAGGTGGTGCTCGGATCGGGTTCTGTAGTGGTGGTGCAGAAGGTTATTGAAAGTTAGGTCTTTGTGAATTTCCCGACCATGAGAAATTTGGAAGATTACACCATCCAGGGTTGTAGGTTTGTGAAAATGGGTCATTGTGAATGGCGTGGAGTTCTTCGAAGCTCTGGGAAGTGCAAGGAATTTAGTGTAAGGAGGAACAAAGGTTCCTCCAACCAGTGAAGGATATGGAAATGAATAGTCTGGAAATGGTGGTTGTGTCACAGATAGGTTGTTCACAGTTTCCCTTCCTGTGGGAAACTGAGAAGAAGTGTGAGGTGGAGGTGACCGAGAAGAAGATGAAGGTTTAGATAGGAATTTCCATACTTCATCCACTTTATTCTCGATTAAGCCCACCTTATCCAGCTGACTAACTACAATATCTAAGTCTCGTGTGTTGGATTAGGCTTCGTGTACCCCTGAATGTGAATGGGAATGTAAGGACTTTCTATTAAACATATTCATCGAAGCATCGTTAATAGAGTTTTTGGCCATGCCTTCGAAGAGCTTAAAGGTTGAGCCCTCATCCCGACCCAAGAAATTGCCTCCACATGTGGCATCTACAAAGTTCCTTGTGTCATCATGGAGCCCATGGTAAAACATCTAGACCTATTGCCAATGTGGGACACCATGGTGGGGACATTTACGTAGAAGCTCGTGGAAATGCTCCCAAGCCTCATGCATTTGTTCTCCTGAATTTTGGGTGAAAGTGGTGATAGCACACCTCAAAGCGTTGGTGTGACCTACAGGGAAGTACTTCTTTAGGAATTCATGTTCCAAAGAAGTCCACGTCTCTATTGGTGTAGTCCGGGAAAGTGTCCTAAACCTGAAGGCGGCTTTGTCCTTCAGTGAAAAGAACATCTTTATCAACAATGTGTGCAAATCATGGCCCTGTGAACCTAAGGTCTGGGAGAGATTTTTTAGCTCTTCTAAATGCTAAAAAGGGTCCTCAAAAGCAAGACCATGGAAGTGAGGGATAAGTGCAATGATGTTTAGCTTCAATTCAGCAGCACGGCCCCTAGCGGGATAACATACCGTAGGCATAGGTGGTGCAACTGCGAGATTATAGTAATCCAGTAGTTGAGGTCTACAAGCCTGGGGACGGGGGTTTGCTAGAAGATTAATAGCTTGAGTAAGTTGTTGCACCTGTTGGGTTAGGGTATTTATCTGAAGTTGTGTATCAAATAGATGTTGAAGGTTAGGTTGTGGACTAATAGATCCACTTTAGTGGACAAAATTAGAGCCTAAGTACATGGTCATTGAGATAAGAAGTGAATTTAGAATATCCATTATATTAACAAAATTATGTAAGATGTAAAATCATCATTTCATGCATTACATCATTATGAAAGGGAAATTTGGGTGGAATCCTACTCAATTTGGAATTTCCTTTAAAGAGAAAGAAGAATTCTTTACTTTCCATGGGTGCCTCTCTCCTAATTAGAATCATTTTCCATGAAAAGCTTTTTTGGAAGTGTCGTGCAAAAGAAAATGAAAGGAAAGGAAAAATACAACAAAAAGGGAAACAAAGAGACAGCCGCCTCTCTCTCTCTCCCTCACGAATCTCGCTTCATCAAATTTCTCTCTATCTCTCCTTTTGGCAACATAAAATGACAATTTTGTTTCTCTCTGTCTCGCTAATTCTCTCTCTCATTCTCTTTATATAACAGGAAAAAAAAGAGGCGTAGGGGATCTACGTCCTCTCTCATGAGAGGTGCCCCCTCTCCAGCATATTCCCTCTAGAGGGAGGAAGCCCTCCTTCTCCACCTCTCCTCCCCGCAGGCAACTACCTTCACTGTGCGCCAACACCACCATCGCGAGCCTCCATCGTCGACAACTGCAACCTCCCACCACCGCGTCTCGCCTATGCCTAATCATCACTGCGATCAGTGGTGACAGCATCGACATCTGCAACCGCTTCCACCACTGCATCTTCGACTTCATCACCGTGCTCCATATCCTTCTCTTGCAACCTGCACCATGTGCCCCCGATCGCTACTGCGAGCCACCACCAACACCTTCACCGTACGCCAACCTCTTCAGTTAAGATGTCCGGGAACCCATCCCGGACGTTTGAAAACTCACATCGACTCCTCTCCAAGCGTGGGCAACAACAGGCACCTCCACACCCTCAGCACCCACAGCCACGCACGACTAGCCAACGCCCGCAGCAACCATCGAGCGTGTCTCTCGCACGCAATAGTTCCCCGCAGCAAGCCGGTCACACCTCTTCTTCTTCCTCTCCTTCATCTTCTCCTTCTCAATAGAGCTGCACCTCTGCCCTCTCCTCCGTGTGCCAACTCCTCCAGTGCACTCTCATTAGGCACGACCACAGGCCACCATTCTCCTCGCGTGCCTTTGCCATGCATGGAGCTACCTCATAGCACAATGCCTGGAGAAGCCCCACGCATGGCCTCCTCTTCTTCTTCTTCCTCCTTCGCCACCTGCTACAAGGAACCCAAAAAATCGTCGGTCACCTCTCCACGCAACTGTCGAGTCCAACCACAAAGCTTCACATCGCCACCTCCATCAGACTCACCTCGACCCCCCAAGCACAACCACACCTCCGGCCGCACTAATCAACCACCCGACGGCTGACAGGAGAGCCTCATCACCGGCAGCATCTTCCACTCCGACCGGCAACCACCGACCATTGTTCAAAGCACCACCACCACCTTCGGAAAGCTCTCATCGCGCTCAACCTTCCTCGAGCTCCTCAGCCTCCGCCATCGCCTCCTCTTCGCGCGAGCACAAGGGGAAGTAATCCCCTATTTTAGGTTCTATTTAAATTTACCAATTATGCCATTATGGAACACTATTCAAATATTTTGTTGGCTTAAATTATTGTGATGAAATTGCAATGGTACACTTATGCTTTCTCGTATATAATTGGCTCTTGATATGCACATTAATTCTCATTGAAATTGGGTTCAGATTTGCATGCAACTTGAAATTACATACTCTGCCACTACACATGCATCATTTACAAATTTTTGAGAGCTTCATTTATGATGTGAAATTTATGTAAATTTCCCTCAACTTCTCATGAAATTGAAAGTTACATTTTGAGCTGCATATTCATTGAATTGATTTCATGAATGTTCTGTGAACATGATGGCTCCATATTCATGAATCTATTGATCTAGTCCTCCCTGTGGATACGACCTAATCCATCGTGGTTAGTTTTACTGATAATTATTTTGTTCAGGATTTTCCCACCACGCAATTTCACTGCGACAACATAGTTTTCTAACATTATATTTGAAAAGCGAAAATCCTACCGATCATGGACCTCTCTCCAATTTTCGTTGGTTGGGAAAGTTAGGGTTGGGAGGAGGTTGGAACCTATGAACTGGAGGTGGTGGTGGTGGAGGATGTGCAAAAATATGTGGAAGTTCTTCAAAATCCTTAAACTGTGTAGAATCATTGTCATCCTCTGGATGAATGGAGTGGTGAATGGGAGTTTGAGGCCTAGGAGGTACAGGATTAGATATGGAAGGCATAGAAGTGGAACTGGAAGCTTGAGCATCAGCACCCAAGGGACGTACAAGCTCGGGGTTTTGGGATCTCTTACCATCCATGAGTTGGTTTTTGAAAAATGAATTTGAAATATCAATCACAACTCACAGAAAGCAATCTTACTCAATCAAACTCAAATAAAACCAGAAATCCCAATATTCAATCTCACAATAATCAAGACCAATCAAGTCAATCAAGTGAGATGAAAACACGATCTTTACCTAGGGTCTGCTACACAAAAATAATAGTACATAAATAAATAGTATATCAATGCAATTGTACGCATCCTAAACAAGACCTAGCGAGGTGCAGACCTCTAAAATCCACCCAGAATCTGGATAAGACCGGTGTGCGAATCTAGACCCTGTGGTTGCTCAAGGAGATGAGATAGAAACCCTTGTGTTTGTGAACTTAAGTGATTGAGTAGTGTGTACACAATAATCAAGCAATAGAATAGCGATGAAAAGCTCAACCAGGGTTTCAAACAAGTTATTTCACCTCCTTTTGAATTTGATTTGATATTTAGAAATGTATTTTAGGCAATTGGTCTCGCTTTTTAATTCTTTTCACATAGAAGATGATCATTTTAAGATTAAGTCAAATGCAAAAGATGGCAAGAGCTAAGGATAGAAATGCATACCTGACTCCAGCAATTCTTCAAAATGCAATTTAACTGAATTGAAATCTAGCAGGAAGAATGCAACCTACATATGGATGCCTAAGAGATGCTGCTGCTAAATAAGGGATGAAGTATTTTTGATCTTTTTGATTTTATAATTTTTTTGGATTTTTGATAATGCAGCAAGCAAAATCAAATAGAAAAAGAAATCGATACAGAAAATCGAGTCAATGAGAGATGAGTAGAGAGAGAATAAAAAGAGAGCCTAGAGAGTCCAAGTTATTACGCAAATGTGTGAGAACAAACTCTCACAACTTATGCCTAACAAAATATCCTAAGTATAAACCTAGGTCTAAACTACTACTATACTACTCTATACTACTCTACTAAAAATTGGAAAATCTGCAACACCTAAAGAAACTCCTCCTAGAAGTCGGGTCTGAAGCACAGTAGATCCACCAAGAAGAACGCCACCTAGAAGGACACTACTCCTACTCCTCAAGTGTTGCAAAAACACCAAATTGATTAGTAAGACAATTATATACAACAATCAATCAAAGAATAAAATGAATAAAAGAATCTATATATAACAAGGAATATGAATGAAAAAATGATTATTTACAAAGAAATCAAAAATATATACAAATGAAGAATAAAAGAAAAATTTTGGCATATAAAGAATTACCTCCCTAGCAACAGTGCCAAAAATTGGCACAACCAACATCATCAATCATAATAAATCACTATTATCAGATTTTTGTCTCGACAACAATGCCAAAAATATGATGCACAAAAATCATATGCATGTTAAAAATGATGTTTAAATGTCATTGTTATAGTATAGTCGTCACAATGCAAATAGATGTCGCATCATTTTATTTATTCACTTAATTTTTACTAGTTTATTCCAGGTCATTCATTAGGAGGCAGTTATTGATATACATCCTCTTTATGTTTCAAAAATGTTCTTTTATTCCAAAAATGTTAATTTTATTCACAAAATGAATCAATGAATCAAATAATGAATGAATTAGTCAATTATGTACAAAAGATTCAATTAATATGCACTACAATACATTAAACATATTTACAACCAAACAAACATAAAAAACTAATTAATACTACACTATGTTAGTTATGTACAACTATCCTAATTAATACCTAAGTATAGGTACAAAAATTACTACCAATATACACTAGACTAAATATACTAACATATAATATTAACTTTAATAACATATATTATATATACAATCACATATATACATGTCGCTATAGCCTTAGTAAAAATATGTACAAAACATAAGGCAAAAGACTATGTTTACTAACATAATTATATATCTACAATGACGGATACAACTATCACTAAAGCCTTAAACAACAAACTATATATACAACATAAGGCTCAAACAGTACACACTACTCTATTTATGTATATATATATATATATATGTGTGTGTGTGTATTGTACATACATACTCGTATACCACATATATATATAATGTATTTATATTACATATATTATTATATTATACACTATACTATATACATATACACATACTACACACACTCACAGGCTTCAAAGCCTTCCAACACTTAGCTGCTCACACACACACACATCACCATCCCAACACTTAGAATTTTTCAGATCTCTCTCTCGCACACACAGCAGCTCTTTATTGTTCACCTCAACAAATTAAAATTGGTTTTTTTTTAGTGGGCGAACCAGCTTTTCGTAGGATACACAACACCCAAGAGGGTGGGACCATACCACTACTAAGCCAACCCTAGTTAAATTAGGATGCATTTTCATTTGTTTCACTTCAGGCCCATAATAGGTCCAATATAAGGCCCAGCACAGTGCACGGCCCCTAGCCAACACACTGTTCAAATATGCTCATTCATATATGCTCGAGAGAGTAATGGGTAGAGAGAGGTATATGTGCCCAGCACTGTCAACTGAAGTGGCTACGGTGCCAATTCAACTTATATCACTACAGCAGCCCTTCAGCGCACGATGTGGTGCTTTCCTTGGTGCTCAACTGAGCGCTACAGCCTATGCAATGTGTTCTATTTGGCTAGATTTGGCCCTCTATTCGAGGGCCATAATTAATTCCAATTTTTAATTAATTTACATTTTTAGAAAGCCCCTATATAGGGCTATTTAATTGTACAATTAATTTAATATTATAAGTTATTTAAATATATATTAAAATTATTTAAATTTAGGAAATTATACACGTTAAATTAAGGTTTAATTTCTTAAATAAAGTACAAATTGATAAATTAATCATGAAATTGACTTTATAAATAGTTAATTTATATACTAAATTATTTATTACACATTTTTAATTTATTTTAAAGCCTTTATTTTAATTTATGTACATTTAAATACATGTTTTAAATAGTTATATACATATTTAAGTTATAAATCCTACTATACAGTATAATTATATTATAAATAAGTTGAAAATATTTAAAATTAATATATATAAATGTACAATAGAGATTACTTCAATAATAACTTAATTTACTAATTTATTTTATTTTAAGTTAATAATACACCTAATTAACTTAATAACTTAATTACCTACAATAATTACCTAAATAAATTAATATACAGATATGGTACAGTATATAATAATTAGTTAAATATGTATGTACATTATTAGATATGCTTATAGGCATATACATAGGTATTTAAAATTACTTAGTATTATACACATTTATTCTACTGTAAATTAATATATAATTATATAATAAAGTTATGTACATAATAAATCATCCTAAATACTTATTTAAATAAATATAATACAATTATAAGTTATTTATGTACATTCTCTACATATAGTACAATATCTACATGTAACTTAATGTTAAATTATATTTACAAGTATAAATGCATTATACAAGGTATTTTTGAATATTTTCTGATTTTATGATTTTTATATTTATAATAGAGATAGGAGATGAGAGAGAAAGGGTGAGATGAGAGAGAGAAGAACTTTTCTGTATTTTTGAATTTGGTTTCCTATATTGAGTTTCAAAGTATACTGAACTGTCTACTAGTATGTTCTACCAACTAAAGAGTTCAGAATACTTTGTAACTTTGCACACACTTAAAGAAATACCTAACCTTACTCAAGATAAGTTTATTTTTTTTATGATTTTTTTATAATTTTTATTTATTTCCAAGTCTAGAACAAATTAGGCTTAAATGAGATATTCAAATAAGAACCTAAGGCCTAAAAATAGATTTTATGTGCTGAACGTGAAGTTTATACATTCACAAGCATTCAACAAAGCACATGAAAGATATTGAAGCATTTCAACACAATTTATAATTTGAATTTCCTTCAATTTTCATAATGGACAAATTGAACAGTTAAGTACATGCAAAAGTAGCTGGCAATTAGTTTCAAACATTATGTACAAGTTATTTCAAATCAGATTTAAATCCACACTTGTACATACATGCTTGTTAATGAAGTTCTAACAGTATATAGCAATAGAAACTCATCAGACTCTCAATTCCCAATTCCAATCCAGCCATACAGGGAGCAATGCAACTACTACAAAATGATTCAACTGCTGCAAAATAGTGTAGCAAATTAGATGTTGCTGCTGCAGCAACCATTACTGCAACTGCTCAATTTCAACAACTAAGAGTTGCTACTATTGCTATTTCAATAGCCACATCAGTGGCAGAATCAGGCTTTGAAGCTTGATCATATACTCCAAAAGATCTCCTCATAAATTCTTTTGAAATCAGAGGTTAAATACACTACAAAATCACTAGAAATTCTACTTGAATACTCTTCATTCAGATCAATGTTGGACTGATACATATTAGATCAATTCCTTTTGATTTTTCCATCTCTAAATTTAGATCTGATTAAATCCATTCATTGAAACCATGACTAGTGTTAAACTCTGAAAATCTAGAAGTCTAACTTTTAGGAATGAACACCTCAAGATGAAGATAAAACTTTGTAAATCCATTTCAATCATTTCAAAAAATCATAGAGATATCTGAAAATCTTTCAAACTCTCATTGAATCTCGAGAACACATTCAAAAACCTAACTCAACTCTTCCAATATCAGATTTAAATCATTGCTAGAGCCTCAAATCAATGCAACTGATTTTTGATAAACACGTATAAATTCATCATAAAATGCTTATTTGTGATAGCTCCTAGGCTTAGCACTGCATATCATGATATAAACATCGCATAGCATGCATCATTCTGCATTTAGAGTAGTTGTTTATATTTTATGTTAATTAGGCCATTTTTATGGTCAGGAGAAAAGAGGATTTATTTCAGGGCCTCGGATGGATGATCAGAATATATGGATCTAATTGGATGACGATCGAAGACTAAGGCCTTCAAAATCGTCCAGATCAGAGTCCCGTAGCATCACATTAAGCTCGAGGAAGATCAATGGCCAGGGGGCAATGCGACATCCATACATATTTCAGATGGAAAATCTAACTATACGGATGGATCCGGAGTGACGATCGCAGTTCGGCATCGCGGGAATCATCTTGATCTGAGCACCGTAGCACCCTCTACAAGAAGAAGAAGATGGATGGACCAAATGGCACCACGTGGTGCCATCCAGACCGCCCAACACCAGCCAGCAGCACCACCCAACTCCTTCATCTGCGCCCTTCAATCCTAGTTGTTGGATCAAGATCCAACGGCTGGGAAGCGACGCACCAAGTCGCTCCACACGACACAAGGGAGGGGTTGCCGCAATGGTGGTAACGCTGGTTTGCAAAGGAGGGGTGTGGGTTCGAATCCCCGCAGCCCCCCCAATTTCCAATTTGGCCGGTCGCTCAGCAGTAGCCGCGTAGCGCGCAGCAGCAGCAGTACAGCGTACACGCACGCGAATGCCAGGGCACGCCAGCGCACGCGCGACACGGGTGCACGATGTGCGCAGCTCCAGCGAAGCGCACACCAACAGGGAGGCGTGCGGATCTTCAGCAACATTTATGAGGGCCTTTAGTGACACTTGCAACTATTACTAAAGGCCCGCACGTGCCAGCAAGAGGAATTGAAGGGTAGATCTTCAGCGACAGCTGCAGCGACATTTGTGGATGTCAGTAAAGACCCAAATACGATTTTTGCCTCTTCACCACTATAAAAGGACCTACACCCCCTCCATTCCAAGCCATCTCTACCTACTCTACTCCCACCTACTCCCAAGCTCTAGCAAGCCTACCAACACTCCATTAGAGCTTGTTCTCAAGCTCCCAAGGTGCCTATTAGTATAGCGAACCTCTGCCCCACTAAATACTCCTCCAACTTCCCATCTCCCTTCATAGGTCACCTTGGAGCCATCCTCTCACCTCCATTCTGGGAGCAGATCAACTCCGTCTTCTCACCTCCATTCTAGAGCAACGCCGAAGCTTTCCTCAACCCGACGTCCTCCAGCATCTCACCTTCGTCGTCCTACTCCTCACCTCCTTCGTCTGAGCTTTCGTCAAGCACCATTGTCTTGCCAAACAGCCAATTCGGGAGATTTCCTCTCACCTCCCTCTCCTTATATGCTTTCATAGTTTCTTGTAATTGACATTAGAAGTAATATATATCAGATTTGTTCCAGATCTCTATCTTGTGATACATTTGCTTGTTTTCTTTTATTTCAAAAATACAAAAAAATATCAAAATCCTAAAATACCAAAAGGAAACGAAATGAAGCGCGGTTTTCACGTAAAGCAAACGTCGCCTCCCTGTGTTCGACCCGGGACTCCCTTGGAGTTTCGGTATAAATTTTATCTGATCAACGTGTTTTGCAACTACGACGACAGGTTACTTGTAACCTTGATTTCTAACACGCGAAACACGCGCGAACATTTTGGCACCGTTGCCGGGGAGGCAACGGAATTTACTTTATTGTTTATTGCACTTCTTTGAATTTACATAATACTAACCCTACTTGTCTTTGATCTACTGTCTTGCAAGTACGCTAGCATGGAGATCCAAGTGTAGTAGATCGGAGTTAAGTGCTGGTAGAGTACTCTGTAAGTGTCCCCCACATCCCCCCCACTAGTTCATTTCGCCACACTCATAACCAAGACCTAATCTACTTAGGTGTTTGCATAAACCCTAGGATAGAATTGTTTGTCTTGTTTGCCACCTTTATCCACCTCACCCCCACATTTAAAAAAAAAAAAAAGAGATACTTGCTATGGGACAAATCAATATACATACTCTATACACCCACATTTGAGGCACATAATCGGACTTGATTTTCATCTACTCAACCGGGCTTCCGACCTGTGGACTCGGTACACGAATTCAACACATAAAAGAGTAGAAATCATATTAGGTTAACCACCTTTTTGTGTGCCTTAATTGGTGGTGCATTTGAGCCAATTGAGTGAATTGTTTGGGCCGCACCACCTAATCTAAAAGAGGTTCATTTTCCAGCTGCCCCATAGGATTCAATAATTAGGTGAAGCCAGGCACTCCATATTTTTATTAATTTCTAAAGGAAAATATTTGAACATGTGCTTTCAACAACAAACTTGGTTTGCCTCACAAAACTCGGTTGAAAACACCTAATATTTGAATCCTAAAAGCTATTAAGTAAGATTTGAATCCTAAAACTCACTTCATCATTAATAATCTTGCTTGAAAACCTATTAATTGTGCACATTCACATGTTCTCAAACAAATCATTAGGGGCACAACCCATTAAGGGCCCATCACATTCCAGAGCACCAATATCCCAAGCCTAACTAAAATTGAGTAGACATTGGCCATAAGGACTGGTTCGCTCTACGGGATCCAAATTGAGATTATTCATGATTAACCTACTTAAACTAGACAATCTGATGTCTACCTAGGGGAGTAGCGTCAAACGACCGCAGCTGGGGGGTACACTAGGAACCGGAGGTGCAAGCCAAAGGAAGAACCTTCTCCCCAGTCCCTCCTTCTAACTGGTTGGATTGCCTGGACATAAGTAGGGTAAATCGTCCATAATCTTAGGATGGATTCTGAGAGTCTGTAGACCTTTAGGCTACCTAACCTAAGGACAGGCCTGTATTTTTTGTGCTGCAGGGTCCCTTCTCCTCCTCGTCCTTCCGACTTCCTTCCAGTGTATGCTTGGAAGGAGGTCATTGAACCCTCGTTTGGAAGGATCTTTAGACCATTCTTGGAGGCAGAGGTTGAGCTTTAGCCAAGTAGATCCCATGGCTGATCAATGACCACCTCCCCCACCTCCGAACCAGCAAGAGCTGATTCAGAGGTAGTTGGAAGAATTGTAGCAAATGCAGCAATGGTTCCGACAAATGAATGGTCAGGGCACTCGGCCCTTGAAGGATTTTTATGATCCTTCAAATTATGAGGATCGTCCCGGCATTGTAATCCCGCCAGAGATGTTGAGATCAAGCCCCAGGTTTTGAGTCTAATTAAACACTTTCACAGGCTTCGCTCAGATGACCCATTCCAACATTTGGAAGACCTGATCACTCTGGTTCATACTACTAAATCGCGGAATGTGGATGAAGAATCGATGCTCATGAGGTTTTTCCCCCATTCACTCAGGGATAAGGTCGCACATTGGTATCGTACCATTAGAAGACTGATTACTATTTGGACAGCTTTGAAATCATCCTTCCTGAAGAAATTCTTCCCAATTGGGTGAACCAATGCATTGCGACGGGCAATTACCACTTTTTCCCAGCGGCAGGGGGAACTGTTTCATGAGTCCTGGGAGAGATTCCAGGATCTATTGCAGAAGTGTCCACACCATGAGGTGCCTAAATGGCAGCTTATGCAGATTTTTTATCACGGGTTGAATGATCAACTCCATAATCATGTGGATGCTTCTTGCAGAGGCAATTTCCTCAAAAGGAAGCAGATAGCGTGTATGATTTGTTTGAGGAAATGAGCAAAAATTCTTTAAACCACGCCTCCACGGAAACCTTCAACCGATCCCAACAAATTAGATCAAATGCCAATGAGGTCCAAGATTCTCATACATTTGATATGGAATTGATCCTCAATAGATTAGATAAGATGGATCTGGTTACTAGACGAATGGAAGAGTGGATGTCCGAAAACTCTAATTTTTCTAGATCCGCTCAATCCCAGGGATCGGGATTCCATTCTTCACAAACTCCTATGGGACGGGAGTTTGTGAACCAACTAGAGATGGCTCGACCTTCGAGCCAACTTTTCTCAGAACCTTATAGGTTCCAAATTGGGGCCTTTGATCCCAGTCTTTCTGATCCTTCTTCATCCTCATCTTATGAGGATGTTCATGCTGTGCAAGAGAATGTTAGGTCCAACCCTTATTCGAATTCCTACAATTCTGATTGGAAAAATCATCCTAACTTCTCTTGGAAAGATCAAGGGCAGCAGACCCAATATCGACCCAACAACTATATACCGCAAAAACCAATGGGTCAGGGTCATGTATATACTCAGTTGCCCCTGAATCAGGTTAATCAGCCCATGTGGAATGCTCAACAACCCACCGAGTAGGCTGACTTGAACTTGAAAATGGTAGAAATGTAAGGGTCAATGATCCATCTCATGCAATAGATGAAAACTTCGCTGGACACCTTGCAATCCGGACTTAGTACAAACAACCGGCAGCCTGGATCTCTACCATCACATTCTATACCAAACCCAAGGAATGTTCAGCACCGAGGCGTTGGGCCTCAAGGGTTTGGTAATGATGGGGAGTCGCATGCTCAAGCTCATGCTATCTATCAGGCTACCCCAGCCCCTCCCGGAGCTAACCAAGTTCCTACCATAATCAACCGGGAGCCTCCTGTTTTGCCCAACACTCCCCAAGGCACTAACCAACAGCATTTTGCCATGGCAAACACCATCACCTTGAGGAGTGGTAGTAAACGCAAGGGACCTACCCAACCCCATGTCAACCCCATTAGGCCCCGTAGCAAGAATTCCAAACTCCCAACTAAGAATGTGATCAACAAAACATTAGGGTCTAATTCTGGAGTATGTTGTTGTTGTATGGGCAAACAGAAAAAGTCGAAGGAGAAATTGGAGGAAAGGATGTCCTTACTTCAGGCTTTCAAATTAACAATCATTTTACTCATCACGGCTATCGAATCAATCCCTACCTACGCCATAGGTTTACTGAATGCATATAAAGAAAGGCGTAGAGCAAAATCTGAAATCAATAGGAGAGTAGTTTTATCCGATAACACAAGCACATTGATCATAAACAAGCTACCTCCTAAGAAGCAGGACCCAGGAGCCCTAGTGATTTCCTGCACAATAGGAAACGTTACTTCTGACCAAGCCCTCCTCGACTTAGGCGCTTCCATTAATGTGATCCCTACCTCACTGCACATGGAATTGGGTCTAGGCTACCTAAAACACACTGACATAACCTTGCAGTTAGCCGATAGATCCATTACAAAACCAAGGGGTATTTTGGAGGATGTTTTATTCGAGGTTAATGATTTACATTACCTTGCTGATTTCATGGTCCTGGACATGGAAGCCCCAAAACAGCTCAACCACCCCTAATTATTTTGGGAAGACCTTTCCTGGCTATTGCCAAGGTGAGGATTGATTGTGAATCGGGAAATATAGAAATGGCCTCAGGGGATAAGACAAATCGATTCAATATTTTTGAGGTCTCAAAGAAGAATAAAACTAAGTGTGGTTTGATGGAGGAGCTTGGTGGAATAGAGGAAGTAATGGCTATACATACCTTAGACAACCTTTTAATGGCCAACTCAACCCAAATTTGGGAAGAAGATCACACAGTTGCTGAAATAATTGAGGACAAAGCAAAAATGAGACCAATTGTAGCAACACAGGATGAAGAAGATATACATGAAATCAAAAAATTGTTGGATGATTCACGTGATCAAGATAAAATCCAATAATATCCTTATCCTGAATGCTTAGAGTTTGAGGTCCAACTTGTGGGTGGGAATTCTAAGGATCAGGATGGTTGGTTTAAGAACCTAGAGTGTGAGGATGAAATTGAGCATTGGGGAAGAACTCTTCAAACATTAGGTATTCTAGAGTACCCACAAATCCCCAGCACATCATAAAACCCTCATCGTCCTTTTTCACCCAACCACTGCATAAATTCTATACCCAACTACACTTCCTCTGTAATAAATCAACAAAACTCCTATTAGAGACCATTTGGGCTCTCCCTGCACCACCAGCTTACCACTTTCATTGTTCATCTCTTTAGTAAGCCCATTTTCACTCTCCGGGACCCATACCTGGGGACCCGAAAACTGTGTTGTTGTGGCCTCAATGTTTAGTTATTGTTGATTGAGAACCTCGCCTAGCTAGAGGCATTAAAATTAGCACATGTAAAGACTGTTCCAAGCTGACCAGTGTCTCACGGAAACCAGGTGCTATTCTTCCAGTTCTACTCTCTTGCATGCTTTCATTTTTTTTTCACAATGAGGACATTGCAAAAGCTAAGCATGGGGGGGTAGGCATATTTTATAACCTTTTTGTCAGCTGTAACAATAATTTCCTGTTATTTGATTCTTGTTAAAAAAAAATTAGAATTAGGAGATGAGAACTTAGGCATTAGGAGTTGTAAACTTTAGGAATTGATTCTTTGAGACCTGAATAGTTAGACTCTTCAGGTCTTCGGGCTTAATTAGCCCGGGTGTCCACTCGAATGTGGATTTAGTCTCGAGTCCTCACCAATTAAAATTTACTTTAATTTGGTAAATAATTTGGGATGATACGTATGCAACTTATCAACTCGCCCTCTGATTTGGGGGGACTTTAAGCCTAAGCATCTACACACATTATTTTGCATTGACTCACTTTCTGATGGTTTTTACGGAAATTGGGTAGCTAATGGACTGACTTGGGTGGTATGGCTGGCAAGTTGTCAGTAGTAACAGCTCATCGGCCGGTTGTCCAGAGCCCAGCCACAAGACCATTTTCATTATACTGCCTTTAGGTAAATCTTAGATCAGGAAGCCACCTACTTAGAAAATAAAAATAAAAAAATAAAAAAACAAAAAAAGAAGAAACACTAAAAAAAAAGGAGAAAATAAAGGAGAAAATAAAAAATAAATAAAACCATACTTCACCGCACGAGTATGGCTAGCAAGTTGTCGGTGGTAACAGCTCATCGACCGGTTGTCCAGAACCTAACTCACAAAAAAATGCACAATAATTCCCAAAACACTTAGGAAAGAAGCGGGGAAGTAGAATAAACCGGGGAGATATACACTGGATTCACCCTTGTGTTGACCCCATAAATAAAAGAAGTAGGGAGAAAGCTACCAATCATAAAGATAAACCTTTAGCAAGGTCACCTAGGGTCGTAGAAACCCGAAGTCCGTCTTAACGGTCGTTTTGTGAGTCTATCACTTTTTCACAAAGATGCTTAGCACTTAAAGTCCTTTCGAGTCTTGGGCAGGTCGGGTAGCCGTAAAAAGTTATCCCGTAACTCTCAAACTCCAAAAGTACAAAAAAATTTTAAAAAAAAATTACCTTCTCAAATATGGCGAGGACTCGGACGATCTGCATTCTAGCAGACACCCAGTCACTGTTGAGTTTTCGTAATTAGGTCTTGGGGATGAGACCTTCTAAAGCAATCAATGAATTTTGCCTAAATACTCGAACCCTGTTACGAACGCGTGCCCCAGACGTCTTTTAAGACGTCTGGGAGGTGGCCCAGACGTCGGACCAGACGTCTGGGATCACATCTAGACCTCTGACCAGACGTCTGGGATCGTTTCCAGACGTCTGGAAATCAGTTATTTTTGACACACGCGGGTCGTCTGCGCGCCTGAGCGTGCAGACCGCATATTTGCTTATTCTTCTCTCTGCGGCTGCAGACGCCGCTGCCGTGCTCCCTCTCTCTCCTCCTCGCGCGGCCTTAAAAAGACCACACCTCTCCTCGTTTCCGTCGTCTCCACCCCTTTCCTCTTCTTCTTCCAGTGAGCGAGCGCGAGAGCGGGCGCGGGGTTGCTGCGGTGGTGACGGCCGCAGTGAGCGCGGAGGGGGTGCTGTGTGCGAGAGCGGCGCTCAGCCATGAGGTCGAGCTCGCCGGGGCTGCCAGGGCCGGCCGGTGGGGAGCGCAGCGGGCGCGGAACGATGCGGGAGGCCTGCTGCGGCTCGAGCAGAAGGCGCACGAGGTGCGACGCGGGCGGCATCGCGAGCGGAGGGTGAGTTGTGCCCTGGTTTTGGAAAAATTTCCAGAATCAGACGTCTGTGCTTATAGCCAGACGACGGGGTCGATGTCTGGAAGACTGTCCAGACGTCTGAAAGGTGAGTTTTCCATCTTCTTCTTCCTTCCTGTCGACTGACCGTACTGAGGGAGAGAGATGGGTGTGCGCAGGCTCGGTGATTCGCCATCCAACGTGAATTAGACGTCTGGCTGTAGTACCAGACGGCGGGAGCGACCTCCAGATGTCCGGGGTGACAATCGGACGTCTGGGAGCTAGGCCAGACGTCCCTGCAGACTTCTGGATGTCTGGGAAACCACGCTGAACAAGGTAATTCTCTGATCCACTTTTTAAGACGTCTGGAAGAAGTTCCAGACGTCTGATTTTACACAGTTTCGTCATTTTCGACCCGTTTAGGGCCCATTCGGGTTCCGTTTTCCGCGTTCCGAGTTGCGTTCTTTTCGGAATTAATTCCTCTACCCGTCTACAGTAGCTATACACTATTTTGAGACACTCCTTGTGTTTGATCCTTGTGATAGGACCCCATTCCATTGCAGTCTCGGGGGTCGCGGAGGCACGCGGGATTCCCGACCACGCCCCCATTACTCCCGTTGTACCTGGTAGAGTGGCTTTAAGTTATTAATAAAATCTATTAAATTATGGAACCATAAATAGAACCTAGGACATTGCATGAATCCTAGGAATGAGAAATAGATGGAATGATAGCTCCTAGGTGTTGCATGAATCCTAGGGCTGGAAAACTAGATTGTATGATAGATCCTAGGATATGGCATGAATCCTAGGATGGGAAAACTAGTGGAATGTATAATACTGCAGTCTTGGAAAATGGAAAGAGATATAAAGCTACCTGTTGTGAATAAATAACGTGGTTGAGAACATGGATTATAAGAATGTGAAACTGGAAAGTGAAACCTGGATGTTTGAGTAAAAAGGTTGGAACCCTACGGGGGAATTAGGAGTGGAACTCCTGGAAAGAGAAAGGAATGGAACTGAGATGTAGTTGTGTACTGTCTCTTGGGTACGTAGTACCAAGGGAAGTACCTGTACCTGTTTAGTGCAGAGCGGAGCCAGCCGCCCCAGGGACCCGGGGTTAGGACTGGCCACTCTGTACCGGCTTGCTGGCCCTCGCGTACGTAGTACCGAGGAGAGTTACTAGTGTAGGGCGGTACTAGCTACCCCACGGGCCCCGGGGTTCTGCTAGCCTCCTACACCGACTTGTTTTGGCCCACTGGGGCAAACCAGGGTAGTCAGGCGAGGGTGCGCGGACTGTGGAGTGGTAAGGCCCCAGTTTGGTTACTGTGGAGGGGTTGGACCCCTGTTACTGAGAGGGCTCTGCCCTGGACTGGTTCCGTGCTGTGCTTTGGGCGCACCCGTTAACGGAAACGACTGACCGCATGCCAGTACGGGTTAGCTACCTGTGCGTTTATCGCGCGTGCCGTAGTCACCGTTACGTCTGTCAGTGACCTTGGGGTGGTTGACTGAGGGTAGGATCACCACGGGGGACTCTCCCGGCCAGGAGAGCACCACCTGCTACTTCTACTTTTTGGAAAAGACTGCAATCAAGATCGTTCCCACGAGGAACATTCGAGATCAAGAAAAAGATCTGAGGAATAAATGAAATAGTGAGACAATTGAAAGATGTGAATAAAGAAAGTAATCGAACATAACAGCTACTGTACACTCTACTGTTGTCTTTAGTTTAGTTGCCACTCTACTCAGCGTTTTGCTGACGTGTTACACTCGTTACCTTTTTCATGACCAGGTGTTGAGCAGCCAGGGTCAGCGGCTGCAGAGGACGCTGGGCCGAGTAGGGTCCAGTAGTGTTACCACTATCTCTTGTACCTCTTTTTGTTACGTTGTAGTGAGTAGTTCTTGTTTCCGCTGTACTTTCTTTACCTGCAGTTCAAATTATATTATGAATGTTGTTCTACTGTTGTGGTGGTATATACTGTGGTAGTTTCTTTCCTTACTGCTGTACTTTCTTACTGTTAGTTATATTCATGCTGAATGTGGTTTATTTTACTGCTCTTTTGGTTACTTCCTCGTTGGACGACTAGGTCTTGGGATTAGTTGAGTCGGTCCGATTCTCGTGTCTCCTAGGGACTCGGGAACCGAGTCGTTACAAACCCTGATTCTACTAATATACACAGCATCTAGTTTAATTTTGCTAGGGACTAGCAAAAAGTAAGCATGGGGGTATGATAAACACATATAAATTCATCGTAAAATGCTTATTTGTGATAGTTCCTAGGCTTAGCACTGCATATCGTGATATAAATATCGCATAGCATGCATCATTCTGCATTTAGAGTAGTTGTTTATATTTTAGGTTAATTAGGTCCTTTTTATGGTCAAGAGAAAAGAGGATTTATCTCCGGGCCTCTGATGGACGATCAGACCATACGGATCTGATCGGGACGACGATCGAAGACTAACGCCTCTAAAATCGTCCAGTTCGGAGTCCCGTAGCATCACATTAAGCCTGAGGAAGATCAATGGCCAGGGGGCAATGCGACATCCATACAAGTTTTGGATGGAAAATCCGACCGTACGGATGGATCTGGAGCGACGATCGCAGTTCGGCATCGCGGGAATCATCTTGATTTGAGCACCGTAGCACCCTCTACAAGAAGAAGATGGACAGCCCAGATGGTGCCATGTGGCACCATCCAGACCGCCCAACACTGGCCAGCAGCACCGCCCAACTCCATCTTCATTCGCGCCCTTCAATCCTAGCCGTTGGATCAAGATCCAACGACTGGGAAGCGGACACACCAAGCCGCTCCACACGACACAAGGGAGGGGTTGCCGCAATGGTGGTAACGCTGGTTTGCAAAGGAGGGGCGCGGGTTCGAATCCCCGCAGCCCCCCCAATTTCCAATTTGGCCGGCCGCTTAGCAGTAGCCGGCAGCATGCAGCAGCAGCAGCGCAACGTACGCTCACGCGCATGCCAGCACACGCCAGCGCGCGCATGACACAGTTGCCGATGCACGTAGTGCCAGCAGAGTGCACGCCAACAGGGAGGCGCGCGGATCTTCAGCAACATTTATGAGGGCCTTTAGCGACACTTGTAGCTGTCACTAAAGGCCCACACGTGCCAGCAAGAGGAATTGAAGGGTGAATCTTCAGCGACAGCTGCAGCGACGTTTGTGGATGTCAGTAAAGACCCAGATACGATTTTTGCCTCTTCACCACTATAAAAGGACCTACACCCCCTCCATTCCAAGCCATCTATACCTACTCTACTCCTACCTACTCCCAAGCTCTAGCAAGCCTACCAACGCTCCATTAGAGCTTGTTCTCAAGCTCCAAGGTGCCTATTAATGTAGCAAGCCTCTGCCCCACCAAATACTCCTCCAACTTCCCATCTCCCTTCATAGGTCACCTTGGAGTCATCCTCTCACCTCCATTCCGATAGCAGATCAACTCTATCTTCTCATCTCCATTCCGGAGCTACACCGAAGCTTTCCTCAACCCAACATCCCCAGTATCTCACCTCCGTCCTCCCGCTCCTCACCTCCTTCATCCGAGCCTTCGCCAGGCGCTGTCATCTCGCCGAACAGCCGATTCAGGAGATTTCCTCTCACCTCCCTCTCTTGATATGCTTTCATAGTTTCTTGTAATTGACATTAGAAGTAATATATATCAAATTTTTTCCAGATCTCTATCTTGTGATACTTTTGCTTGATTTCTTTTATTTCAAAAATACAAAAAAATATCAAAACCCTAAAATACCAAAAAGAAGCGAAACGAAGCGTGGTTTTCACGTAAAGTAAACGTCGCCTCCCTGTGTTCGACGTAGGACTCCTTTGGAGTTTCGATATAAATTTTATCTGGTCGACATGTTTTGCAACTACGACGACAGGTTACTTGTAACCTCGATTTCTAACACGCGAAACACGCGCGAACAATTTTCCTTGGCTCTAACTTTCAATCAAGAACCAAAATTCAACATTTGAAATGGAAATTGGGCATTTACAGCACAAACAACACAGATCTAATCAAATGACTGCAAGACAATCGCATTATATCCAATTCAACTCAAATTCATTCAATTTACTCAATCAAACCCAAATTGAATGCAATTTTCTTATAAATCACTTGATCAGCCATTAAATCTAGATTAGATGAAATCATCAATTAAACTCAATTTGAAATCATGGGAGGGTCATTTGTGACTAACGGGGACACCATCATGAGCCATAACTAGCTCATTTTGACCCAATTAAGTTAGTAAATGCTCCTACATTACTGCCAGAGAGTCATAAGTCACTGCATAATCATTTTAAGGGAAAAATAAGAAACTAGGGTTAAAACTATAATTTTTCCAGCATATTGTGAATGCAGTACAACCACGGGTTTCCTCAGGGGTTGAATAAAGGTCAAATGATCTTAGAAAGTTAACAAGTGGGTTAAAATAATCAGAAAAGGATTTGCACGTGTTCTGAGAATTAAATGACTTGTTAAAATCCTAAAAAAAGACCTGCTTAATTAGCTGAGGTTCTGATCAAGATAAAAATTCATATAAACCCTCTAAAATTCATAAAAAAATATTCTCTAGGGTTTGAAACTTTCAATTTGCCTATCAGAACCCATTTTGACCTAGAATAGAGTTACAGATAAACATTTGCCCTAAGTTAGATTTTTGCATAAATTACTCAATCAAATAAAGTCAAAACCAAAATCCAACTTCACCATTAGATTCCTTAGGTCTAAATTAGGTTTGTACCAAAATTTGGACCCAACATGAGTTTGTCTTGACCTAGTTTGCAAATTGGTCCTATCTAATTACATTTCTACCCTTAACTTTCAAAATCTTTTCAAATAGACCCCTAACTTTGTCATCATTCTCACAAAAAGGTCCCTACCGCCATTAAACCTATTCCTACTTGCTCTAGCGACCTTAAATTGGAAAAAACTCCCTGATTTCTTGACAAATCCCTTTCAAATTTGAAAGGAAAGTTCATCAAGAAATTCCCTTTCTTTTGAACCTAATCCTAAGCCCTAAACTTACCCAATCTCTCATGCGAACGCATGAGAGATTTGGGTCTCAAGGGATTTCCCAATCTGGCAAGCCTCCAAGCTTGTAAAGCTTGCTTCCCAATCTCTAACCGCCCTCTAATGACCTATAAAAGAAAGACCAGGGCAGGCCAAACTCGCCAAGCTTGCCTTCTCTCGTCGTCTAACAGCAATACCAGCGGCAGATTCTCCTTCCTTGCCTTCTTCCGTGTCGAGCAGTACCTGCCGACGTCCCTATCTCCTTCATCCTCGCTGTCCACCCCTTATCAGAGTAGCTTCGTCTTCGGTGCTAGCCATATCTCAACCGGCGCCAACTCCTCTCCCCATCGTATGCTACCTTTCCTAAACAACTCCTATCTTCCACTCTTCATTTTCAGACACTCGCCACTCTGTTTCGACTACCGATTCGCCCCACCATCCTTCGTCTTCCACCTCACTGGCGTACCGCCGGTGAGCTTGCACGGCCACTACGCTCCACCAACCTGGCCGCCGTTCATCCCTACACCTTCGCCGTGCCCCATAGAGCAAAAGCCCTCTGGTATTCGAGGCTATTAGCCTCTCCAACGCTCCACTGAACACACCCACTATTGCGTTCCTCCTCCGACCTCTGTAGCCCACCATACACCTCCACGAACCACAAGACCATCCCCTGTGCATTCGGCGTGGTCTAGCAAAGCTCATGAACTATTTTAACTGGGGCTTTTATCCCATATTTTTGCTTTCAGGTACCTAGGTCTCCGCCGCCATTACCGAAGCTTCGAGCAAAGCTCGAAGCTCGCTTCAGCATCTACAGACCCCAGGCGAAGTCCCAACCATTGCGGAGCAGTTCCAGGATCACATCCCAGGAGTCAATTTGGCTCTTTGACTGCAATCACAAAGAGCACCAACTACAACTGCACGCAGAGGAAAGGAGGTGGGATAGTCCCACCTCAAAAGTTGACAGTGCCCGCGCCTACATAAATTGAAAATGTCTCTTAGGCTTATCGCCTCCAAACACGGGGTGAGGTCCCACTCACACCTGCGCCTCGTCCGCGACACCTCACCTGCGGACCTGGTGCGCTTAACCTGCCTAAGCCCTTCACTCCTCAGCTGCAACCACGCCTACAGCCTTGGACCCAGGTTTGTGCCTACCCGATTACCTGATTACCCACTGAGAGGCCCTGGGAGGGTGGAGCCTAAGAGAGAAAGAGAAGAAGAGATTGCACAGGGTAGGGGGAGGGTTTTGCTGCAGAGAGAATTGGCTGACACTTAGCCAATTCAAGAAGCTTCCCCCTCTGTGTGAAGTAGCTGAACAGAGAAAGAAGCAGAAGGCTTGAGCAGCAGAAGAAGAAAGAAAGAGGAAGAAGAAAAGAAGAAGAAGAAGAAGAAGAAGAGAAGGAGTTGCACAAGAAGAAGAAGAAAACCTTAGCACTGTAGCACAGGGCTACTTAAGACATCTGCTACTTTAATTGCATATATTTGAGACTTGATTTAAGTGTTATTTGTGAGGACTAATTGGTGATTTAAATCACCATTTTACTTCATTCTTTTTGCATATTGATCCTGACATTATTTTTATTTCAATCTTTATTCTTGATTTAAATTGTGATCTTGAGCTTTAAATTCCATATTGCTCCCTATGTTCGACCTGGAAACCTTTTCGAGTAATAAAATTTATTTGTTTGAGCGCTATTTTGGCTATACTACAACACGACAATCTTAAAACACCGACCTAACGCTTAAACAGTGACCAAGTGGAATGAGTGAAAAGACCCTCAAATGGATTTGAGTGCCAATCCAAATCTAAGAGGTAGAAAGATTCTAGATTTGAATTCAGCTCTAATGGAAGGGTGGAATGTGATTTAAAACTTCAAGGAAAGAATATGATAGTGATAATGAAGTGGTGAGGGAGTTGCATGAACATGTGAGTGCAAGGGAAATGCCTCTCTAATCTGAATTGATCAGAGAGGTAAAATCCAGGGAATCTACAATCTATACCAATCTAAGCCTAATCTAAAGCAATTCAACAGTGTAATTGTGATCTAAAGTACCTAAATTACACTAGAAAGCATTAACTCTATGTAGAAAGCAGTAATCCTAACTATGAAAGCAATAAATCTATCTACTCAGTAGAATGGGATTCCTAGATCCACAACGAGTTTCTATGGCGATGAAGGGAGATGAGAGGGTCTCCAGCGAGTGAATGAGATCCCTGGGCTGCAGCTAGTCACTACAACAATGAGTTGGAGGAGGAAACATCGCCCCTGTCATAGGTGGTCAAAGAAGAAGGAAGGAGAACTAGAAATGTGGAGGAAATGATCAGCTCAAGGTGGTAGGGAGTCGATCGTTGTCGTATAAGCCCAAGGCAATGCTTAATAGCCACTTTAGTGGATCAAATCATCGCAATGGTGAGATTCGTCTCATACGATTTCAACGATGGATATGAAAGAGATGGGTGTGCGGGAAGCTCGAAACCAAATGTGTGTCATTGGATCAGATCTAGGTGAGGTTCTGATTCTTTGCGCAAAGGTGCGTGCTCGGAGATGCAAGATCAACCGTCAGATTACGGGATCAAAGAAATGACAGCCTAGATGGGCCCTATTCTTGGCATGAACAGTAGTCCGCAGCGCATCAGGCATATTAGGACTTTTGCAAGAAAGCCCACGAAGGGCGAAATAGTATGACAATTGTAACAAAACCCATTAGTGGTAGGAATAATTACAACGCCGTCCCTGACATCTCTCAGAAAGGTCCCTTCAAGTTTGCAAAAATGCCCCTGGAGGTTTTATACATGAGGAAAATGTGAATGCCTAAGGACCTAAGTGTAAAGTCATTAATACAAGGTCCTAATGATGTCCAAATGCAATGAAGTTTTTATTCAAGTATAATTAAACATTTAAGAACATGATTTCACTTTTAATTCAAACTTTTGAGCCCAAAGATGTGTTCAATTGCCAACTGGATCATCATTTTGCATTTAGTAATATAATATGTCATTTAGTTGACCTAATTATGTGTTAACCTTAATTTGCTGGTTTAGGTCATTTCTGCTATTTTCCACACGTAACCCTTTTCTTGTGTTAATAATGTAGTGTTTAACCTAATTTCTAGCTTAACTTGAGCATCTTAGCTATGATGAGCCGCACCTCATCAAGGGTGTAGGTGGGTGTTCACCGTAAAATGCCGCCTGACTGGTACAGTGCAAAGATTCAAAGCATGATTAGTTTTCAAAGGTTAAACACAAACCTATAGAGTTGATTATTTTGAGACCTTTTAACCTGTAGCGAAACTCAATTCAATGCAGATACTTCTCTCTGTGGTAGTCAATAGTGGTTGCTCAGTATCTCAACTTGATATTAAAAACGTCTTTCTCTATGCTGATTTAGAGGAAGAAGTTTACATGCAGCAACCCCCTGGTTTTGTGGTCGTGGGGGAGTGCCAAAAAGTTTGCAAGTTGAAGAAGGTCATTTATGGTCTTAAGCAAAGTCCTAAGGCCTAGTTTGAGAGATTTAGTAAAGTTGTGCAAGAATTTGGCTTTACTAAATCCACTGTCGATCATTCTATCTATCCCTTCTGCTTCTTTTTCTGCATTTGATTCCATGGTAGATTAACCACAAATTCTTGAAAACCCGTTGGGTCAAGAGGAGATGCCGCCTTTTGATATCCATCAAGCTCTCCTAGCCTAGAATCTCTAGATAATTGAGTAGAACCGTCAAATTAATCTGTTGACAGTTGTTCTTCAAAACCTTCAAGCTTGTCCACCTGGGGCGGATCCTGAAATTAGTCCACATCCTCCATTTAGGCCACCTCTCTGAGACTATTACAATCCTTCCACTACCCAAGTGGAGTCAAATGTTAGGATTCCTGTAAGGAAAAATGACCTTGAGCTTAAACTGAGTGTCATTCTTATCCCCTACTATCATGGCCATAGCACCGAGAATCCATTTCAACACGTTGAGGATCTTAAGAATCTGAGTCAGACTTTAGGTCCAAGGAACCAAAATCGGGAAATCCTTCTAATGGAGATGTTCTCCTTTAGCTTAAAGGATAAAACTGCCTACTAATATCGCACCATCACACAACCTATTACATCTTAAGCCGAACTTGAATCCACTTTCCTGAAGACATTCTTCCCTATAGGTCTTACTAATGCACTTAGGCGAGCCATTACTACTTTCACTCAAAATCAAGGAGAACCTATACACGAATCAGTGGAATACTTTAACGATCTACAGAGAAAATGCCTACATCACAATATCCCACATTAGCAATTAATGCATATCTTCTACTACAGTTTACACAAGATCGTGCAAAATCTCGTGAACCCTTCCTGTGGAGGCAAGTTTTTTAATCGAGATGAGGAATCCTCTCATGAACTCTTTGAGGGAATGGCAGAGAACTCCATCAATAATGCCTCCATGTTCCAGTTTAGCAAAGGAAGCACAAATCTGAAGGACACCCATGAAATCGAAGGCCAATCCAGTTCACGAGACTTAAAGATTATAGCAAAAAAGCTGGATAAGGTCGATATCATAGCAAAACACCTGGATGAGGTTCGCAACTCAATGAAAAATCTTTCACCTCTACTCGCTACGAATCCCACGCATCAATCTATTTCGCAAATTTCCATGGGGAGGGAATTTATGAATAATCTGGATATACGAGATTCGTCTGCCTTGAGTTATCTTCATACTCCTGCTCCAACCCAAGGAGGGACATTTGTCCCCATCTTTTCCTTCTCTGTCCCCACCTTTTGTTGCGGAAAACACAATGAATCATTACAATCTTTATGCTATCCAAGAGAATGATTCAAAATCAAACCCATATTCAAATACCTATAACTCTGGATGGAGAAACCACCCAAATTTCTCTTGGGCTGAACACAATCAAAGACCTTATTATTAAAATTAGACCCAACCAAACCAGCTGATGTTGCCTTTTCAACAACCAAATATGAGGCCCACTAAGTCGAATATGCAGAATTATTCAGGGCCACATAGGGATAATCAACTCAAGCAAATTTTGCAAGTTGTGAATGAGAACCAGCAAGGAAATGCTGAGGCTCTAGCTGAGATCCAAAGGCAATGCACGATTAAGCTGGCTAATTTACAGAGCCAAATTATGTAGTTGACTGAATCTCGTCAGCTAGGTACTCTACCATCGCAGCTAGTTCTGAATCTTAGGAATTGGCCACATCCTAGGTATGTTCCACTGAATCAAGGCCAAGCACACGTAGTTAATTAGGCCAATGATTTAAATCAAAACCCACGCTCTGCACCTCCCAAGATTGAGTTATCAAATCTGACTCAGCAACCACCTTTACTATATAAAGAAGATTTACCTATCATTTCAAATCAGAATTGATTGGTTGTTGACCCTATGCCTAATTGAACTCAATTTCTATTTTTGCCTCATGCTTTGACTTGTTTACCTTGAACCAAATTGGATTTATCCTTTTTGAAATCAAGTTCTATCTTTCTGAGATCTTCACTTGAATCTGATTTTGGTCCTGTGGGATCTTTTAAGGCAATCAAGGCAGGATCTTTCTGTTACTCTTATTTTGTGGGCGGTTATTTTGTGTTCTGATTACTCTTGACTCCCTCATTTCGTATTCACATTTATTCCATTATGGGAGTTTTATCTTCACTGAGTTTATGCCTAGCTGAAGGCATAAAACTTAGCACTTGTATATAGCTATTTTCGATTCTTTAATTTCTATTTTTCCCGTCATTGTCTGATTCTACATTTAAGTATGAGCTTATCAGATCACTTCCTTATAATTTCTTATCCGTCACTTAGTCCGACTGACCCCTCTAACATTTGTCAGAGTAGAAATCCTCCGCCTAAGATCTGTTGATCTCCTCTATCCGACTCCTTTTGTCACCCTGTACTAAGAGAAGCGTAGAGTATTTTTCACCATTTCTTTTATAATGAAGACATTGTAGGATTTTGGAATGGGGGGGTGAGAAGTGAATCTTAATACTTGAAGTGTAGTATTAGACAAAAGAAGAAAAATTTTGAAAAACCTAAAAATTTAAAAATTTGAAAACACATAAAATAGAAACTTGTAAAAGCCATAAAAATATAAAAAAACAAATATAACAAAAACATTTCCTTTTTATTGAGGGTTTCCATTCATTTATTCATTAGAGAATTCATTTTAAAAGGAGAAGAATTGTTGGAAATAATCCTTTTAGGGACCATAATTAATATTTATAAGTAATTTAAAAGCTTAAAGAGTGTGAATATCTTAAGTGATCTTTTAAAGGTCAGAAATCAAAAATATATTTATATTTGTATAGTGTATATGGTGTACATATGTAATAGCATTGAAGCCCTATTTTGGACTGTCTTGAATATTTTCAAAACAAGTACTTGTTTTTGAAACTTGACAAAGGATTTTTCGGGCCAGAGTATGAAACCTAGGTATGCGATTTGTATTTCCACTCTTTACTTTGAAAACAGTGTAAATAAGGTGTTCTTAATTCATATACAAATCTTAATTTTTGGGATTAAATTGTAACTTTCTTGGTCAATAAGACTAGGTTATGCCCTTTTGACTTTGAATTTCCATTTTTATCATTAAGTTGAGTAAAAAGATTAAATAGTTAGAGTAAATCAAATAAAAGAGTTAGTTTGGAACCTTAACCATAAGGTCTAATGGGCTATAAGTAACCTAATCAATCAAGGACGTTCTGCTAGACTTGGTGGTCTACATCTTAACAGATCCTGCGGGCAGATACTAATGGATTAAGGGTTTTGAAAGTATAAGGCATTGTTGTCCACTCTCTGGTTTGTGAGCTAAGTAACCTAAGTGTCCAAACTTCACACATAATAGAGTTGACTTACATGCATCTAAGACCGCAAAAACATAGAAATCAAAGAGATCGATCTTGTATCCTTTTTACCCAAGGATTTTCGCAGGGCAACTCTTGAAAGGATAAAGGATGTGCCACTCACCTAGAAAAAAGATTTGAAGTTTTTACTTAGTAGTAAGAAAAATGAGAAGGAGATAAAAATATATATATTACACCCTACAATAATGCACCTCGGTACAAATGGATGCTACCCTCCTTCATTCAATGAAAGAACACCTCTATACAAATGGGTGTTTTGACCTATAGAAAATGGATTAGAAATATATGGAGATAAAAACTAGGAATAAGAAACCCAGTGGTCCAACAGAGGAAATATATGCCTTGAATGTTGACCTTGTGATAAAAACAGGTGAGGAGAAAGCAACCAAGTCTGAGTAAGGCCAAGCCAACTAAACCTTAAGTTAGGATGATTTGGATTGAAATTTTGATGTCTTGAGGTATGGATCTTTACAACTTCAGATGCCTATAGGATGAATCTTCTTCACCTGCACGGACATTTTAACCTCATAGCTACTAAACCTTATGTAGGTAGTGAAGCCTAAGAAATCAGATTTTGAAAACTAGCGGTTGAGTCTTAAAGGAGATAGATTGACAAAGTCTTGGGTCTAGAAGTCTATCCTTGATACTATGGGCTAGTTGGATTAAGGGTCCTACTCATTTTCTGAGTTTGGGTAATAAAGGGTGTTTAGTTGATTTTCGAAAATTTAAGTCAATAGAAATTATAATTCACAACCTTAATGATTGACCCGTGTCTGTTGAATTTTTGAGAGAATTTGATTTCCAATCTTTGAGTCTTGTTACATTCTCCATCTTGACCTCTCTAATTTTAGGCTTTTGAGTGGTGTATAAATTACAAGAATAGGTATCAAATGTTCTGATTCAGTTTAGAATTCCTATCAAGAGTCAGTTTTTCACAAGTATCTATTTTAAGAAGTACTCTGGAGCTTTGAGTCCTTAGTATAAGGATTCATGTCTAATGCTCTGTTCTATTTATGGATACTTATTTATAAAAGTATAAAAAAAAATTCAAAAATCTTCTAACCTAATCATTCCTATACTTAAGAATTCACTATACTATATTACATTATATTATTCACCCTGGTGTTTCATTTCATCATATTCACAAGTAATTTTGCTAGGAACTAGTAAAACTTTGGCATGGGGGTATGATGAGGGACTCACCATGGCTCCTAAGTCACCATAATTAACTAGTTTTCCTAGTTAAATCACTAATGAATAACATTTAAATAGGGTTAGTAATATACTTAGGAAATAATAGCAAGGACCTTATTTATATGATAAAACACTTAAATTAAGGGTTGATAAACATTTATTTATGTCTAATTAATAAATGGGACTTAATTCCAATCATTTAGCTATCAATAAGTATTATATATAAATTTATAGTATTTATAGTACCTAAGTTTTTTTTTTTTTTGAAAGAAAGAAAGGATCACTACTATTAATAGTAGCCGTCCCAATTTATTGATAGGAAATCAAATTACATAGTTGAAAACCACAAATTGGCGAAAGAGATTACATCACTACAAATATTCTCCACCCATCCCCTCCCACCATTTAAAATAACATCATTTCTGGCTCTCCAACTTGCCCATAAAATTGCTGCCATTAGGACCCAAGGTTGAGTAGTGACCAAAAGCTGCATCCACAATTTGTCCCACGCTGGCATAAAGGAGGAGAGCATTCGGCTCCAAACCTCATTTGAAATAAGGCAAGAGCCGAATAGATGTCTGACACCATCTTCCCCAAACCCACATAACAGACAAACCACATATGGCATGCCCATAGTACGGCTCTAAATGCACTAGTGACCAGACCATCCCTTCTAGTCAACCATAGGAGAATCTACACCTTCAGGGGGATCCTCAGTTTCCACACCATCGAACACATATGTTGATGCCCATCACTCCCACCACCTCCAATCAAGCAAGCGTAAACCTTGGAAGGTGTATAGATACCTTCCCTCCAAGTGAATCCATCCACTCCACCACACGAGCAAAAGTCCTCCAGCATCTCCATCATTCTTCTTGTCTCCTCCGCAAATCTCCTTTCATAATGATCCACCTGTGTTGGAATATGCCACACGCCACTCTCCTCCTCCCAATACCTTGCTACCTTCGCATCCTTGTCAACCACTCGACCAAAGGATCATGGGTACAAGTCCTCCAAACTCCCTCTTCCAAACCAATCATCCTTCTAGAAGAGGAACAGATTCCCATCGCCAAGATGTTGGGAGAGGCAAGCCCAATGATCCTATATCACCACAGAGATAGAGGACCAAAAAGGGGATGGCTTGCTCGGGTGCAAAAAACCCATTGGCGACTCTATATCATTGTACGAATCTTTAACTACATCCTGCCACATGCCATCTTCGCCTTTGAGGATGATAATCCCCCACTTAAGGAGAAGCGAGTCACCAAACTCCTTGAGAGAGTGTACGCCCAACCCCCCTCCTTCTTCGGCCTATAAATGGTGCTCCACTTTATTGGCTACATAAAATGCCCCTCATGACCCGCACCCTTCCAAAAGAACCATTTTCTCATCACCTTCATCTTCTTGAGAATCGTCCCTAATGCCCTGAACATGGATAAGAAGACAGGCATAGCAAATAGGAAAAAATTCAGAAGTACAAGTTGTCCCCCATTGGAAAGCAGCTTGCCACACCACCTAGACAAGCGTACTAACATCTTTTCTAAGAGATCCCTCCAATCACCACACTTCATTTTTTTGGCCCACAAGGGAAGACCCAAATATCTAATAGGGAGGGTCACCACCGACAACTATAAAAGTTGCGATATGGACTCTTGCAAGGTGGACACGCCTCCAAAGTAGATCAGAGAAGACTTGGCCCCATTAATCTTCAACCTGGATATTTCCCCAAAGATGTCCACTAGATACTTGAGGCACTCTACCTTCCTGACACCCCCTTCAATGAAGAATGCTGTATCATCTACATACTGCAGTATAGGTGTCAGCGCATGATTATTCTTCAAGGTGTAACTGTGTAGGAGACCTCCGTCACATGCTTTAAACATGAGGCATGCCAACATATCCACAGCAAGAATAAAAGCAAGAGGTGCCAACGGACAACCCTGTTTCACCCCCTTCTGAGGCTGGATCCACTGCCCCGTAGATCGGCCATTCACCAAGGGGGAGAAGGAGGACGTAGTAATGCAACACTTCATCCACTGTACCCAGACTTTCAGGAAACCTCTCCTCCAAAAGATCTCCCAAAGGTATGACCAGGACATGGAGTTATACGCTTTGGAGAAACTAACCTTCCACATGAATGCAGCCTTTTTTCTTAGCACCCACCTAGAGACCATCTCTTGTGCCAAAATAAAGGATTCCTGCAATGACTGATAAACACCAGTTTATCATCATTCTTATGCATTAAAACAAACCTATCTCTTAGGATTTTGCTCCGCAAATTGATTTTTGGGTTGCATTTAGGCATCAATTAGGTTAGGCATGCATTGCATTTTTTATTGTATTTTTAATGTGTTTCTTGGAGTGTTAGGGACAAACAAATTGACAGGTCCCTAAAACCCTAGCCCTCTTGAAGGCAACTGGTAAAGAGGAAGCTCAATCAGGTTGGGACTCAACTAATTCCAGCTCATCATGGCTAGATACCAGCTCCCTTGGACTAGGGTTAGCTCCATTCAACTCCATTCAACTCATCTTAGTTGAATGGTAGATCAAGGCAGCTCATCTCAGCTCAACCCTGCTCAAGCCAGCTCAGATCCAACTCAACTTAATTGAGTCTAGCTCATCTCAGCTCCCATCAGTTCACTGGAAGCTCTAGCTAGCTCAACTAAGTTGACAGGAGTCTATCTCAGCTCAGCCCCAGCTCATTCTAGCTCCACTTAGCTCATGGCAGTTGGACTCTATGCTAGCTAAGCTATTACTTGTCAACTAGTAGCTTAGCTAGCTTTAGAGTTCTCATCAGAGGCAATTCCAGATCAACTTAGATACAGCTAGGTTGAGGCCAGCTCAACTTAGCTCAACTACCCAAGCCTAGCTACTAGCATAAGAACTAGGTAGCTTAGCTAAGTAGTTGAGCTCCCCCTGAAGCTACCTTAGCAGATTCAGCTCCAATTACAGTATCCACTAGCTCCAGCTCATTTTCTCCAACTCCTCCTTCATGAAACCCTAGCTCCACCACCTCTATTCTACTAGCTAAGCTCCCAACAAGCTCCACCTATATGGCCGTCCACTCCTTCCCACATTAACCATAACTAACCCTAACCTAACCCATCCCTTTTGGCACCAACCCACACCAACCACAACCACTCACACCCCTTCATGTTGGCGCCAAAAACACCCTAGGCACCCCTTCATTTTGGCGCCAACATGTGCCTAAATCCTAGCCCTACACATCACCACCTTAAGCCATCCCTACCACCTACCTAACCCGCTCTAGAAACCCTCCTTTGGTGCCAACCTTAACCCCCCTTAACTACCCTAAACTATGCCCTAGTTGGTGCCAAAATACACCACCCACACCCCCTCATTTTGGCACCACCTATATCTACCCTTAATCCCATAACCACCACCACATGGAGCCATCCTAACCCTTCCTAAAATCCACACCACTTAACCCACATAAACCCTCCTATAGTTGGCACCCAAAGCACCTAACCACACCTCCACATATCCCTTAAGTTGGCACCAACTAACCCTAGCCATCCATCTCCTAACTATCACCCTATGACCTAATCCTAGCCTTACAACACACTAACCTATCCCTTAACCCTACCCTACATACAATTGGTGCCAACTCTTCCACCCACCATAACCACCACCTCATACACCTCTCTACCTCCACGCCAACCTTCACCCACCATCCATCAACCAACTTCCACATCCTAGCCTTCCATCACACCACCTTTCCTTTAATCCTAGTTAACCATCCTTACCCCTTACCACTCCTATATATACCCATACCTACCACCATTAACAAGCACCTTTGGCTACATTTTTTCTACCTAAACTTCCACCTACATAGACGGCCAAGAGAAGAAAAGGAAGAAGAAGATTAAGGGGACACTCTGTCCCCTTAGTGCCTTCCCCTCTTCTCTTCTCTCTTGAGCCCACACCAGCCAAGGGAAGAAACCAGGCAAAGGAAGGAGACCTAGGGTACACGTCTAGCCTAGGAGGAGGATTTTGGGGGTGGTACACACCACCTTTGGAGGAGCATTTGAAGGTAGAATTCCATCCACCTTGGAGGAGCTTCGCAAGGAGAAGGACAAGAAGGAGCTCTTTTTGACTGCGGGAACAGCCGCAGTTGGAGCAAGAGCCTTGCCATCTTCTCCCTCATCAATTAAAGGATTTTGTGTTTTCTTTATTTATCTTTTCAAATTTTAGTAGAAGCTTTCCTCTACTTATAGACAATTTCCTTTAATAGCGAAAAAGTTGCCTTCTTTTCAATTTCTCTTGTCGCATTTGTTTTTATTTTGTTCTAACACTTTTTCACTCCCTCTCCCTAATTACTCTAGGCCTCCACATGCCTAGAGTGAGCTTAGGGAGAGGTCTTTCTTGTTACACTAGGTTTAGTTCTTAAGTGTTAGTTCTTCACTGACTTTTTATTTCAAAACCTAAAAAAAATTATATATCCAAAAATCAAAAAGAAAGTTGATTTCCGATTTCAAGTGAGAGGCATATTTTTGCAAACAAATTGCCTCCTTAGACGACCCTAGATACCCCACTATCTAGGTTTAGAAATTTAAAAGCATTTGCGAATTTGCATGTTATAATGATTTAAAAACCCTAATTACAAATCATGCGTATATTAGCATCAGTGACCAACCCTTCAAGAAGGTCGACTGAAAAGGGCTTATCAAACAAGGCAAAATCTCCCTCATGCGGTTAGCAAGAATATTCCCAATGATCAAATAGATGGAGTTAGAAAGGGCAATAGGCCAAAAGCCCGAACATGCCACCGCACCCTGCTTTTTAGGAAACAAGGATAGAAGCGACTTATTGATTCTTTCAAGCCCAAAGTTTCCTTGCTGAAATTCCTCAACCACCTTCATCACATCCCTTACAACTACAGACCAAAACTCCTTATAGAATAGAATAGAAAAACCATCCAGCCACGGGGATCCCTCGACCTTAAGGCCCTTCAATGCACCAATCACCTCCTCCTCCACAGTCAGTCTATATAGTAGCCTGCCATCATCCTCCCCTAGCACAGTATGTCAAAGGAACATAGCCACCTTCCCCCCTTGGCCCTACACATGACATATCAAAAAAATATTTATTTGCCAATTCACATAGCTCATGTAATGTCTCTGCCATGTACCCATCATAACTCAAGGCCGAAATAAGATTGCTCCTTCTTCTTGCACTGGCAACCCCATGAAAAATCTTCATATTTGCATCCCCTTTACTGAGCCACAATTGCCTTGAATGCTAGCGCCAATCAATCTCCCACTTTAAATCTTCTTAGGCTAAAACATTCTAAAACACCTTCCTATCCTAGATGTCCTCTTCAAAAAAAGGCTCTACCTCCTCCTTATCATCAAGTCACTTCACACCATCCAGAGCGTTTGTCCTCTTCTGTGCTCTAGAGATAGCAACAGACCTTCTATATTCAAATAAAAGATGGCGCAAACCTTTCAACTTGGACACAAGACTCTGTGTAGCCGAACCCATGTCCAACTTAGAGCTCTACCCCGAGGACACCATCTCTCTAAACCCTTACAACTTCAACCACGATCTCTAGAACTTAAGGTAGGTGAGAGTATTGGCACCCTCCTCGCACTCCCTCAGTATGGGCGTGTGATTTGAAAAATGGTGCTTCAATGCCACCACCAAGGTGAACTGAAAAAAGCCTAACACCTCCACATTTCACACAAATCTATCCATCTTGGACATCAAACCACTACCATTCTGCCATATGTACATAGTCCCCGACACAGGGAGATCAACCAAATCTAAATCCACCACTAAGGACTGAAAAGCGAATGTAGATGAATTCATACGCCCATTTGGTCTATTTGTAGAGGATAACGTAGCATTGAAATCCCCCTATCAACCATGCACCCCCTATACATAGACAGTAGCCTCCCTTATCTCCTCCCACAGTTGAAGCCTATGTCTCTGTAAGCAAGGATCATACACGCATGTGACGAAAATATCACTGTCATCCTATACTCAACTAAACTTGCACGTAATAATATAGGAACCAGGCCACATATCAACAAGCTTCAGCGAGTCCCTTTTCCACCAAATGCCAAATCCCCCCAACCTCCCCGCTGCTCTAACGCATCTGACATCTACTTAACCACCCATCAGCAATGGCTACCAATCTGCGGCCTCCTCCTTATCTACATGGGTCTCCTGCAACAAGCAACAATCGACCCTCCATTCCTTCAGGTACCTGGCCAAAGACCCACGTCTAGCCCTGTCGCGTAGCCTATGCACATTCCACAACAAAATCCTTAGCATGATAAGGCATGATTCCCCAAATTTCCACCTTGAACACAAGCCACATTAATTGCCTTGGCAACAATATGCTTATCCACCCTTGAGGCCTTCACCAGACCATGACTTCTCAAATTATATCTTCCCCAGCTTCCAGATCCGCCACACCCACGTGATGATCACCCCACATCATATGCCATACCCTTAACAGCTTTAACGGTGAATTCTCCTGTATCTTCCACGCTCCCACCTCACCCCCTACTACACACTACTAAGGTTTCCCTCCTCCCTCAGAACAATGGCATCCAACTCCCTCACACCCTCCATGTCGTCCCGTGAAGTAGCCACGCGTTCTCCATTTCACTCCACCCTCTGCACATTGTTTAGCATTCATCTCTACTGGTTCAACAGGATGGACCTGCTGGACATTTACCTTGACCCGTAATAGCTAGGACGACCACACCTCAATATGACTCTATCAGGAAAAGAGCCACTATGCCTCATTGTAACCCCCACTTTCACCTCACTGCCATCTCTCTCAACCAAGCCCACCATAGCATCATCCTTCAAGATCCCAAAGCTGGACACCACATGAACCACCACTACTATCGACCAAAGGTGTAGAGGCAAACCATGGATAGACACAGTCCCGCTCCTAACAACTACTCTCTAGGGAGGACAGTCTGGAAGTGCACCATCAAATGGAGATATGAGTCTCCAAAGAATAGGCAAATCACCCATGCATGAAGTTCTGAATTTCAACTTCTCCACATCCCCCTCACCCAAGCCAAATGCCAGGAAATGCGATGCAGACAACATTGAAATCCTCTACATAGATAGAGAGAGATAAAGAATTTACTACCTCCCAGAGCTTTTCAATCGAAAACGAGCCACACATAACCTCGCCTATCACCACCCCTCATAGCAAGGTCTCTGCAACCATCACCTCCGAAGTCATTGGCACCTCCACATCAAGCGAGGGAGGAAAGGGAGGCGACGGTGGTTGTCTCCATGCATATGTTTGATCACCGCCAGCTTCCTACCCACGTCCTCTTCGTGCCTCCTCATGTTGCACTTCTTCATCAGACCTCCGTGCAACAAAACCCATGTTAGGGTTCCTCCATGCCCCTTGTGCACCTCCTGGGTTTCTATGCCTACCCTCATCATCGGCCATTATCTTCTTGCATTTGTCATGTTTGTGCCCTAGACCTTCACATGCAAGGCAAGCCACCACATTTTTGCACTCCATAGCCATGTGACCCCTCTCCCTGCACCTATAACACAAGATGCTCGATCTCCCTCCTCCATAACCTCTCCAACACTGGAGATCATCATAGCCTCTTCACCCACCACCAATGCTCCAACCCCACGCCCACCGATCGTCTCCTCTCCTCATGTCGCCCTCATGTCTCCTCTCTCGTCGCAACTCATAGCCTCCAGTCTACTTATTTACGTTTTCAGTACCTAAGTTATTAATTAAGTTAATAATGTTAATCACTCAAATAAATAAAGCTAAAATGGACAAAATGTAATTTCATGGCATAAATAGATTATTTATCATATTTATAATAATATATAAAAAGTTGATAAAGAAATAATTTAATTTAATCAATAAAACTCATATTTACATTTTAGTCCCTATATTTCATGCCAATTAAGTCCTTTTATGTCATTTAGATCCTTCTACATTTACAAAGAAGTCCCTCCAGCACCCTTCTTCCTCTCATCTTCTTCTCTTTGGATGTTCGGCGATGGCTAGTCACCAGACTATTTGATCACCGCCTATCCAACATCCTAACAGCTCCGCCTCAGTCGTTGAGTTTCCGTTCACCACCCTCTCTTCATCTAACGGCTCGAATGAGCCGTCAACCGACTTTTGTAAGGTGAATAACCTTGTCATCATCGAAGACAACAACGGTGGTTTTGATGTACCTAAACACATTCACGACCACATTTAAACTCCCAGACCTTCCTCTCAGCCTATAAATAGCCCCCTTACCCTCCGATGTCAAGGGTTGACTCCCTAACATCCTTCGCCAAACTGAGTAACAATAGGTTATTCGTCCAAGCTCCAGCGTCTCCTCCCTCCTTTCTCAGGCATTTTCTACCGAGGAGCACCACCTCTCTCACCTCTTCCTCTTCTTCGCCCTGCCAACGACGAAGAAGCACTCCACCTTCTTCTACTCTTTCAGTCAGAGTTGTTTCTCTCACCCAAGCTAATTTCCTCCCATCTTCACATGCCAAAGTCGGAGTCCCTCACCTCTTTCGTCCAAGTAAATAGTATATTAGCATTAGGTGTAGCTTATAAGATAGATTTAGGTGAGTAATTATTGGAGTAGGCTTAAGATAGATCCAAGCTTCTCACCTCCTTCTCCAACTCCAACAAGTCATTTCTGGCCTCATCGGACTTCAATTCACTTTTTCCACACCTCGAACAACTTCCTAATCCCTCCATAATCAGTCTCCACTTCTTAATCTGATTAATTAGACATATATTTGCCTAATCCATCATTCACCTTCACCTGAAGTTGTCGTTGTCTATGGTGGAGTTTCAATGCCTCTTACACACTCAAATAGGCCCTCCATCACCTTCTCCACATTCTAAGGGCCATTTTCCATCTTAACTCGACCTTGATTAGTCTGTATACTTAAAATGCCCAATTCCTCCAACTTTTGAGCTCCACTGTCAATGGTAGAGGTTTGGAGAGTTTCTTCACCTAATTCAACTACATCACTACCTTCATAATCACTCATTGAGTGATTCGCATCACTCAATCGAGTGATTTATTCGCTTTACTATTCTAATGAACTCAGATTTCAATTTTAAGCATTTCGAGTTTCAACATCTAATCTAAGCAATGATTAATTTAATTAAAGTGTTCTTGAGACTCCTGATGGTCTCAAGAAACTCCTAATCTAATTCTTGAGTTGATTCATGGAGATTTTAGCTCTAATGTCTAAGTTCGGCGATCACCGGAGCTCCATTGAGCTCCAATGACTTTGACCTTGAGAATAATTGATTCAAACGATTTTCAATGATTATATATCACTTAAGAAACATTCAGCAATCTATTTCCACTACTCTAATCTAAATTTTAGTGATCACATCATCATCTTTCTTAGCTCTGACGGGATCATGTAGAGCTAATCTCTCATCATATGAGCTCTTAAATAGGTCCATAAGCTTCAGCAAACCTTCCTGAGTCTTGAACAAACCTTAATTTGGTTGTTAGAGTTTTGATTTGTTCTATCGATCAACCCATCCTTTGTGCTCAAACAGTGGATCTGAGAACCTTAAAAATTACGTCAATTTCACATATTTTTGTTTTTGACAAATTCCTAAGGTTATTTGAAGTCGATTTGGGTTATTAATTGGATTGGATTTACTCTGAAGTGCAAAGTCATCTCTCACTCTGATTGGTCAACATGTAAATGCTATTGGAGGTCAGAGTTCTTAAGCTTAGTTTTAGGAGCTTCTTAACACTCTCTAGGCTATTACGAATCTATTAGAGTCAATTCTAGGAATTTTGAAGTTGATTCGTATCTAAAGGCATTTCTGAGTATTTTGGGTTCACATAGCCTACAAATGAGCCTCTTTGAGCTCAAGGTAAATTTCTGAGCCTTCTATAGCTTGAATAGGTGTTTCAACTTTCTAGAAGTGTTGCGAATGAACTTGGAAGCTTAGAATTAGGATTGGAACCGATGCAAATCTTAATATCTTGCCTCTTTCTACCTGCTTTTGAAAAGAAGCTTCCAGGTGGTTTTGAAGATTGGGAAGCATTACTCTAGGCTTCCACATCTCTGAAGTTGAGTCTTAGGCACTGAGCAACATATTTAGGAACGAGAGAGAGAGAGAGAGAGAGAGAGTAGGTGTATATTAAAGATTACATGTGAGGAGCTATTGCTGCAGCACTACCATGGCGTGGAGCTAACTTTGAGACTTGATTTGGAGCAGCGCCTGTGCTCCGAACAAGCAATTGATGGAAAGAATTAAAAGATCTATGATAGCTCTATAGATCTAGAGTGTTAATCAAAGAAGAGGTGTTGTGGATTGATCAAAATCTACAATTGAATCTAGCGCTGGAGTCAGGTGCACACATGAAGAAATGGGGACAACATAGTCCCACATCGAGTATTGACAACCACTTACAGCAGTATTTAAACAAATGCCACCATAGCCTTGCCAAGCGACTTGGACGCAGGCCTTCAGGTCTCTTATGTGTTATCTAAAATCCTATGCGCTGCACGTTAATGATAATGTCATCATCAGCCATAACTAGCTTTATTTAGTCAGAATTAATTGACAACTGCTCCTACATAACCGCCAGAGAGTCATAATTCATTACATATCCATTCTGAGAAGAATACATTAAATCAAGGATAAATCTACAGTTTTAACATCATATCCTAAATGCAGAATAACCATGAGTTTTCTCAAGGGTTAATTACAGGTCAAATGGTCATAAATGTTTAATAAGAGCATCCGTGCAGACAGAAACGATTTTTCACGCATTTCAAGAATTAATGAACGTCTGAAACCCTAATTTCAAACCCACTTAATTAACTGAGGTTCTGGTCAGGATAAAATTCACCTAAACCTTATAAAAATCATATAAAAATATTCTATAAGATTTGGTATCCTTGATTTGACCATTGGAACCCATTTTAACCTAAAGTAGTCTCAGATGAAAAGTTGCCCTAATTTAGGTTTCTATTCAAATTACCTAGCCAAACTTGGTCAAAACCAAAATCAGACTTGACCATCAGATTCCTTGAGTTTAAATTAGGTTTGTACCAAAATTTGGGCCCAATCAGAGATCATCTTGACCTAATTTGTATTTTGATCCAATCTAACTCTTCTTCTCTCAAACAGCCCTTTAGCTTTCGAAATCTATTGTGAACAACACCCTAACTTTGTCATCTTCTTCGCATTTAGATCCCTGCCACCATTTCCATGTGAACACACCTGTAACTGACCTTCAATCAAGGAGTTCTCCCTGATTTTGTGTCTAATCTCTTCCAAAATTGGAAGGAGGACTCCTGAGAAGATCCTCTACACTCTGAGCTGCATCTTGGGCTCTAATTGTTGCCCAAAACCTAATGCGAACCCTTTGAAATTAAGGGTTTCCTATTTCATGAAAGCTCCAAGCTTCCAAGCTTGGTTTCCAAGCTTGGAATGCCTTCCTAATGCCCTATAAAAGACCCCTAGTGCATAGTCATTCTCTTTAGCTTGGTTTGGAGGTCGAAATCCCCTTCTTCCCTTCTCCCCAACCTTCGTCTCCACCAACTCCAGCGACCCTCTTCGACTACCTTCTTCGCTCATTGTCACAGACAATAGTTGGCAGGTTCTCCTTCCTCTCGCTCTTCCACTTCTCGCAATACCAGCGAGCGCCACCCACCTTCCCTCGTCATCGTCGCTTCTCCCACCAGAGAATTCATCTTCCCCACGTCCAGCCATCACACCTGCATGGGAATCCTCCCCTTTCTCTTGGTTAGATTAGGCTAGTTAGGTTCCCCTTTCCCTCTACTCTCCTTCCCTCTCTTTTAAACCTTGTTTCGACCCCTCATGTCCACCATACACCGCCTTTGTCCCTACGTCTGACCACATCTCCAGCGAGGCCTTTACACCTCCACAATCCACCAAACGCCTCACCATCGACTCCATAACCTCCACCTCTTCAACCTGCATCAAACCCCTCAAGAAATTGAGGGGATTATCACCTCCATCACGCCCCCGAACACCCCACTGTCGCACCACCAAATCTACCTTCGCTAGCCACCTACAACTATCCTTGCAGCATGCCACTGCCACCAACACCCTTGCCGCAATCTTACGACGCTTCTGAGCTTTTTAATGAGGGCTTGTATCCCATATTTCGTGTTTCAAGTCCCTAGCTGGAGCTCCGTCGCCGCGCCATCTTCTCCTACTTGTTCTTCCAGTTCGAATCTTGCTCTTCATCAAGACTCACTCCAGGTGACGTGGGTGCATTCCAGGAAGACCGCCAGGTCCTCAATTGAGGATCTCAGTAGCAACAGCATCCCAATTCGACGAAATGACTTAAAAACTCCTCGATGGCCCAATCAACATTTTGGCATCGTTGCCGGGGAAAAAGCTTGATCTAACATTTTGGAACCGCTGCGAGGGAACAATCCGAAATTCACTGCTATTCTTATTTTAATTGATTCTATTTGAGCACTAACTTGCCCTTTTTGTTTTCTTATGATTTTGCGTCGTACATCACGAGGCGATCTTCCGTGCAAATCAGCCACTCCTAGGGCAGGTAATCTCTTTTCTTTCCTAATTAATCTCTTAATCTTGGGAAGATAAAAAAGGAAACAAATCAATTAGGAACCACCTACCTTATTTTCATAGTAATCATCACTTAAAAGGCAAGTTCCTGATTTGCAAACGAAAAATTCATATCTGATTGAAGTCAAGAAGATTTTGATTAGAGATCCCTATCCTATTTCCTGTACCTATTAGGGATTACACTTAATTTCTGATCGCCTTGGACCATGCACTTCTTGTTTGAAGTCCAAGGTGAACATTTTTAAGATCAAATTGGACTTGAAATAGAGCCAATTAGGGTTTCTACATTAGGGTTTTGAAGTGTAAGTTCATACTTTCCTAGATTAAAGGAAATTAACCCTCCCGCATTTGTGAGCTACCCAAGCCCTTGATTCAAAAGATCTAATCAAGAGGAACCCTAAAATCAGGCTCTAAATTTCACTTGAACCCAAAAATTATGGACCTAATAACTTGAGAGTCAATTCAGGGTGATCTTTGGGTCTTAACTCAAATTTCATTCAGCATCTTTTAGGGCAGGTCAAGTGAAGTTGGTCTACTTTGTAGGCCAGTCAACCTCCAAATTAGATCTCAAACTGAATCAACTCCTAATAAAGTGAAATCCAATGCACAAATTAGGAATAAAATTGGCAGATTTAAGGTCTCAATTCGCACATATAGGTCTACTTGGAACTGCAGTGACAAGGAAGGTTAGGTGGGGGAAACCCTGTAACTCGTGGGGATGCTTTACCATATAGGGATCTTTCCTGGCTACCGAGGTAATTCTCAGGTGTGCGGAATTCTGATTCAGAGGTATCATCCGCCTCAAAACAAGCCTTAGTCATCCAAAAATCTTTGGGTGCCTTGATTGGGTCCAATTCACATCCAATCCCTCATCCTTTCTATAGAGCACACACATAGGAAGGTCATTAGGTTTTTAACCTAAGATACCTCATTAGATCTTCTACAGGGATTTCTAATCTGATATGATTACTTCAATCTGAACCTGAGTTTGATTCTACATCCTGATCCACCACCTAATTTGAAAATGCAACCTGGCAACTTAGGAAGACCAATTAGGAAACCTGAACCCCAAGTGATCATAAAAGACAAAATGATTGAGGTTGCCCTTAAATATTTTGAAGATTATCCAGCCAGGTACGAGAAACAACAAAATTCATTTTGAACCGTGTTAGTCTACTGCTTACTCAACAAAGAAATGGTTCAACCCAGGATACCCTCATGCCAAAATTCAATGAAGTTTGCAAATTACATAGAATGGAGGGTTTACATTGCTTTGCAAATACATCACTCTAGCAGATACACCAAGATATCATTGACAAACATGCAGATATTTTAAATCTATTACAACAAGCCATTTATGAGACATCTTGGAGTGATTCTAGAGCTTTTCCAAAGCCTGGGTTAGATACTAAGAATTGTTGTCGACCCCCAACCCAAATGGAGTTAGACACAAATTATATACAGAATGACACACCCAATCTTGAAATGGGTTGGAAGGATCCGATTGCAGGTGTTCCCGATTGCGAACTAGCCCTAGAAAATCATGAACCTAGCCTTGAATTCCCAGACACCCTAATGATGAGTGATGGGGGCGTGTTTCGCGAATTAAAATTGGGGTTTGGAGGACCCATCGTCGTAGATCGCAAGATGCATCTATCAGACAAAATTTATAACCGAAACTTGAAAAGTGAGTCCCGAGTCGAACACGGGGAGGTAAACGTTTGATTTTATAAAAATCCGTGCTTCACTTTTATTTATTTTTGGTCATTTTTATCTTTTCTAAATTTTTTTTGTATTTTTATCAAGCAAGAGATTAGATCGATAAAAACTTTGTCTACTTGCAAAAATATATGAGAGAGAGGGAGAAAGAGAGAGAGAGAGAGAAGCAATCATCTATTCATGAAGAATTGTTTGTTACAACTATGAAAGCAAAAAAACTACACTATGAAAGCGAAAATGATAGAAAGAGATGAGAGAATCCCCCTCGATGGTTGCTCGGAGGATGACTCACTCTAACATCGCCTGGAGGAAGGTGGTGAGGAGAGGGATGAAGGAGGATGGAGGATGGGGTAGGACAGCGTCACGGCGAGGATCTTCATCTTGAAGGGAGGTGAGAGGACGGCCAGGGGATGCTCCACGAATGGGGATGAGGGGAGGGAAAACTATTTTATGTTCTACTCTAGAGGAGCATCTCAGGCTTGAAACAAGCTCTCTCTAGAGCCTTGGAGGTGGTGAGAGGAAGAAAGGAAGAGATGAAGAAAAATGGGAGGGGTAGGGGTCCTTTTATAGTGGAGGAAAGAATCAAATTCGTATATAGGACATTTAGTGACGGTCATAAACGTCACTGAAGACAGCCCACGCGCCCACCCACCACCGTGCTAGCGCACGCTTCGCTCACCCACACTGCTGTGCACGTCCAGTGGCTCATGTGTACGCATGGGTGGCCTAGGTTGTGCCACGTGGCACGATCTGGGTCGTCCATCTTCTTTATGTTGTAGGGGCTACTATAGAGGTCGGATTGAGTCGATTTTTAAGCCGTTGGGATGCGATCATTGACCTGAATCCATCCATGCGGTCACATTTGTCATTTGAAGCTCTGAATTACATCATCTAGTCCCTTGGCCGTTGATCTTCCTTGGACTGCATATGGTGCTACGGGACTCCGATCAAGGCAATTTCTGAGGCGTTGGACTCCAATCATCATCCTTATCAGATCCGTACGGTCAGATCATCAATCTGAGGCTCCAAAATAAATCTCCTTCTCTCCTAACCACAAAAAGGATGCAATTAACCTAAAATATACACAACTACTCTAAATGCAGAATGATGCATGTTATGCAATATTTATAATATGGAATGCAAATTTAAGCCTAGGAACATGCATAAATAAGCATTTTAACATAAATGGATGTGTCTACATCATACCCCCATGCCTATTTTTTTCTAGTCCCTAGCAAAATTAAACTACATGCTATGTATAAAAACAGAATTAGGACTTGATCGCTTAGGCCTAAGTCATTTACTAACAATAGAAAATTTCAATTAAGGTCCTAAACTACGAAAACTCAACAGTACCCGAGTGTCTGGCAAAATGCAGACCCCCTAAGTCCTCGCCTTATTTGAAAAGGGAAGATAAATTTTTTTTGTTTTTCTTCTTTTCTATTTTCTTTTGGACTTTTGGAGTTTAAGAGTTCTGGGATAACTTTTTACGGCTACCCGACCCGCCCAAGACTCAAAAAGGACTCTAAGTGCTAAGCATCTAGTGAAAAGAGTGAAAGACTCACTTGGCAGCCATTAAAACGGACTTCGAGTTTCTACGACCCTAGGTAACTGACAGGTCAATTGTTCGCTTTAAAGTCGTTTGCAGTTTTATGTGGTGGAAAAATTGACTAATCAATATTTAGAAAGAAATAACCACTCGCAGAGGAGGGGGTCGTATCCACAGGGAGTCAATGACATATTTAAATTTGCACCAGTTAAAAACGTTTGTTCGTAGTTAGTTTAGACGAGAATCAAGCCAAATTTTCCTTCAGATTAAGGTTGAAACAAGAAATAATGCTGAAATAGCAATTATGAGTAACTAGAGGATATTTGTCGCAATGCAGAATCAATAAAATATTAATAAAAATTGACAATGGAAGAAAAGGTAATTTTTAATGGCCCGGTTACTGTAGCAAAATAGGGGATTTTTTCCCCTTTGGCGTACGTGACGAGGAGTGGACGGCCGGACGTGGGAAGCTCGGAGGAAGTTCCTTGGACCGAGGGCTTCGAAACGGTGGTGGTGGCGTGTCGCGCTACGGCCGGACGACCTCCAGCGGAGGTGGCTGCAGCTGCTGTTGGCTGGCGTGGCGCGCACTGGCTGGAGGCGTGTGCGAACTGCTGCGCGCTCTGTTGGCGGTGAGAGCGGGTGTTGCAGGCGTGGGAGGAGGGTGTGCTCGGTTGTGCGGGCGGCTGCTGCAGCTGGTTTGGCTCTGTTGCAGGCGTGCGGGCAATTGCGCGCTCTGTTGGAGTGGGTGCATAGGCTGGAGGGTGTGGAGATGGCGAACACTGCAGGCACGGGAGGATGGCGTGCGTGGAAGGTGGAGTGAGCAGGCGTGAGCAGTGAGGTGCTGCTGGAATGGTGGGGGTAGCTTCAGACGTGTGCGCAGGCTGGTGCGCGCGGGTGAGCGGTGAGGTGCAGGCTAAAGGTGAGCGGGTGGCTTCAGACGGGTGCGCAGGCTGTAGGCCATGGAGATGGGGTTGGAGGTGAAGTGGGAGGATGTGGTTGTGTGGGTGCGGGTGGACTTCAGACGGGTGCGCAGGAGGGGGGTCGCGATGAGGTTGCAGGCGGAAGGTAAGCGGGTGGCTTCAGACGTCCGAGAAATTTCCCGAACGTCTTAACTGACTGAGAGGGTGATTGCAGAGTGGCTGCGGCGGTGGTTGTTGGTGACGACGGCGAGGGAGATGCACGCTAAGGTGCTCACGGTAATGCGAACGAGCTCCGGATGGCGGTGTGGTCTGTCACACCACACGCCCACGGTGGTGGAGACTCGCCGCCACGGTTAAGGCCGGCGGTGTGGAATGGAAGAGAGGAGATCTCTCTGCACAGTGGTGGGTCGGTGGTGGAGGCCTCCCGAGCTCGGCTGCCTCCCTCCTTTTGTAGTGGCCTGCACAAATTTGAAATCAGCTGCCCGACCAGATCCAACACATCCGCTCCTCCTTGAATGGGTTCTTAACTGCGGCAGCTAGTGGCGTTGGAGCGGCAGCCAGCCGTTCCTGCAAGAAGAATAATAAAGAAAATAATTTTAAAATATTATGGTCATTTATATACAGACCCTCAACTTTTATGTTAATGAAAACAATGTACCTAATTAGTTAACTAATTAGATGAATGTCATTCTAAGCTAATTCTAAATGCACTTAAAATATGAATGCAATGCATGGATTATGTAATTAAATTAAAAATATGAAGTAATCTATTTACATCTTAATTTATGCTAAATAAATGTTATAATTAACCTAATGTCTAGGCACTTAAATACTTAAATAGCCCACAACTATGGGCTAATCAAATACCCCCATGCCTAGTTTTTGCTAGTCCCTAGCAAAATTAAGCGAAACCTAGCACTCCAAGTAGACTAGTCAACCCACTTGGTCTTCCTTCAGAAGCATATTAAGTTCAGACTCTGGATCCAAGGTTCCTAAGTAGTTGCTAAGTTACAGACTAGGTCGGCTAAAGACGAGTTGCAGGCACAAGTTTCCCTGATTTCTGACTCTACCCTAAAGTTTATTGATCCCTGAGATTAAAGCATCCGTGCCTGTGCATTGATCTGAGTTATTTGAGTTAAAGGAAATTTTTTCTTTTATTATATATATATATATACATATATATTTTTTTTTTATTCTTCTAAGTCTAACCTCAGATTAGCTATCAACACGGTCTATGTCGGATTCATTGTCCCCATTACCATACCTCGAAGGGTGCCTGGCTTTCGATGCTTCGAGATAGCACCACCCATAACGACCCCAAGAACTCCTGCCAATCGACACTTCGAGATAGTATCGCCCATGGATTTCTTAAGCGAATTCAGGCCTATGGCAATTGGCACTTCGAGATAGGGCCGCCCATGGTACCTAAACCGCACAATGCGCTTACATGCCCCCAATAGGATGGATATCCTAAGAGACAAGCGCCGAGGAGGTAATATGTTATCAACGCATCCTCAAGGTGAGTATATACTCCCCTCTCCTGCGGCAGGAACTCTTCCAATCAAAATGTATTTTCAAGCCTCTCCTAAGTCAAAACTAAGAGAACCAAATCTCTTTTCAGAAAGACAGAAATTAAGTTAATTACCAGACCAAGCGTGTGAAATTTGGATGCTTGGGTTACAAGGACCCGTAAACCAAAAGGTAGAATAAGACTCCAGGTACTACCCTACCTTTTAACTCAAACCCTAGCTTCCCTTCCTCAACCTCTTGAGGAATGGTCCGCAACTTAACTCCTACTTAAGTTTTTAAGTCCACAAAGGACCCTAAAGGTCTAAAGGTAGTAGCTCATTTAGCTTCTAAAGTTTGACCCTAGAATTAACTTAGTATACCCTAGAGTTCTGATTTGCTTAAGACTACAGAACTTAGCCAGTTAAGCTCAAAACTTTTATTTTTCATTTTCTTTTTTCTTTTTTTTATATGCATGCTATAAACAAAATGCCTCAGGTCCTCTCCCCCATGCCTGGTTCAAATAATGTCCTCATTGAAAACAAAAATAGCTAAAGGAAGATATTACCTGAGGTGGAGAATGGTAGGAGCTAAGGCTCCTCAAGAGTGACTTCGCCAACCAAATGGCCATCTAAAGTTATGTACGATTTTAGCCGTTGACCATTGACGATAAAGGGAGTTGCTAAAGAGGAAGGATTTTTTATCTCCACAGCTCCATGCGGAAATACTTTGGTGATTATGTATGGCCCATCCCAACAAGATTTTAACTTCCCAAGAAAAAGCTTAAGTCTGGAATTTAAATGCCAGACTTGTTGGTTGGGCTCAAAGGTCTTTCGAAGAATAAACTTATCATGCAAGACCTTAGTTCTTTCTTTATAAGCTTGAGAGGTGTCATAAGCATCATTCCTCAGCTCCTCAAGCTCACTTAATTCTAGAAGTCGTGCCTTACCTGCCTTCTCTAAATCCATGTTAACACTTCGAATAGCCCAAAGTGCTTTATGTTCCAACTCAACAGGTAAATGGCACGCTTTTCCATACATAATCCGAAAGGGAGAAGTACCCAAAGGGGTCTTATAGGCCGTTCGATAAGCCCACAAAGCATCATCGAGCTTTTGGGACCAGTCTTTCCTATCAGGTCTACCGGTCTTTTCCAAAATATTTTTTATCTCCCTATTTGATACTTCAACCTAGCCACTTGTCTGAGGGTGGTAAGGGGTAGCAACCTTGTGAGTCACTCCCAAACTCTTGATTAACCGATTGAAGTGGTGGTTTCGGAAATGAGGTCCCCAATCACTTATAATAGTCTTGGGGCAGCCGAAACGGGATATGATATTGGCCTTCACAAATTTCAAAACCACAGATTGGTCATTTGTGCATGTAGGAATGGCCTCTATCCATTTAGAGACATAATCAACTGCCACCAAGATATATTCAAAACCATGGGACAACGGGAAGGGGCCCATAAAGTCAATTCCCCACACATCAAAAATTTCAACAGATTGAATAGGATGTTGAGGCATTTCATTCTTCTTCCCAATCGTTCCAGTCCGTTGACATCTAATACAGGCCTTAACAAAATTATGAGAATCCTTAAATAAGGAAGGCCACCAAAAATCGGACTGGAGAACCTTAAAAGCAGTTTTCTTAGCACCAAAGTGTCCTCCACAATGAAGTTCATGGCAGAAACTCAGCACACTTTGTTGTTCCTCTTCAGGCACACAACGTCTCAATACTTGGTCTTGTCCAATTCTAAATAATTCTGGCTCTTCCCAATGAAAATATCTTGCTTGAGAAATGAATCTCTTTCTTTTCTGCTCATCCCAAGAGCCAAGAGTTTGTCCAGTGACCAAGTAATTTACAGTGTCTGCATACCAAGGTAAAGTTGGTGTTACCGCCATCAGAGTTTCATCGGGAAATGTCTCGCGAATGTCTCCAGAAAGAGAGTCATTAAGAGGAAGGCGAGACAGGTGATCAGCCACAACATTTTCTACTCCTTTCTTTTCACGTATTTCCAAGTCAAATTCTTGAAGGAGTAGGATCCACCTAATCAGACGTGGCTTAGAATCTTTCTTAGCAATGAGATGTTTCACTGCTGCATGATCAGTAAAAATAACCACCTTAGACCCAAGTAGATAAGACCTAAACTTCTCTAGAGCAAAAACTACAGCAAGTAATTCTTTTTCAATGACGGTGTAGTTTTGTTGAGGTTCGGTTAAAGTCTTGCTTGCATAATGCAGCACATGAGGTCTTCCCTCAACCCTTTGTCCAAGGACAGCTTTCACTGCATAATCCGAAGCATCACACATAAGCTCAAATGGGAGTGTCCAATCAGGAGCTTGGAGAATAGGCGTAGAGATCAAGGCCTCCTTTAGAGTTTGAAAGGCCTCGGCACACTTTGAATCAAAACTGAAGGAAGATTCCTTCGCCAACAAGTCACAAAGTGGCCTAGAAATCTTACTAAAATTTTTAATAAAGCACCTATAAAAGCCAGCATGGCCCAGAAAGGATCTAATCTGTTTGACATTCGTAGGCAATGGAAGTTTGGAAATAGAATCAATCTTGGCTTTATCTACTTCCAAACCTTGCTCGGATACAACATGCCCAAGTACAATTCCTTTTTGTACCATGAAGTGACTTTTCTCCCAGCTGAGGACTAAGCCAGTCTCCTTACATCATTTCAACACATTCTCTAGGTGCAGGAGACACTGGTCGAAAGACAAGCCATAAATAGAGAAGTCGTCCATAAATACTTCAACACACTCGTCAATCATGTCCGAAAAGATAGACATCATACACCGTTGGAAAGTTGCAAGGGCATTACATAATCCAAACGGCATACGCCTGAATGCAAAAGTACCGTAAGGACTCGTGAATGTCGTCTTTTCCTGGTCATCAGGAAAGACTGCCACCTGATTGTACCCAGAATATCCATCGAGAAAGCAATAGTACTTATTCCCTGCCAATTTTTCGAGAATTTGATCAATAAAAGGCAAAGGAAAGTGATCCTTTTGGGTAGTGGTGTTTAGCTTGCGGTAATCAATACAGACCCTCCATCCAGTTGAGGGTCTAGTGACAACTTGTTCACCTTGGTCGTTGAGTTCCACAGTAAAGCCTGCCTTCTTTAGCACCACATGAATGGGATTGACCCATTTACTGTCAACAATGGGATATATGATCCCGGCATCCAACCACTTCAGGATTTCCTTTTTTACAACCTCCCTCATATTAGGGTTCAGACGTCTCTGCATGTCCCTAAAAGGCTTGATGGAATCATCAGTATAAATGTGGTGCATGCAGAGTGTAGAGTCTATACCCTTAATGTCAGCAATGCTCCAAGCAATAGCTTCCTTGTGCCTAGACAAGCATTCTCCCTCCTGTGCCTTAGATAGCACAGCCGAAATGATAACGGGGAGCGTATCATTGGCACCTAGGAAAACATACTTGAGAGTGTCAAGGAGGGGTTTCAACTCAAGGTCGGGGGCTTGTATGGTTGAGGGTTTCATAATAGATGTCCCCATCTCAGGTAGCAAATCTACCTTCGGCGGAAATGATGGGGGAAGAGACTCAGCAGAAACTCCTAGCAATTCCTCTAGTTCTAGTATATCCCCTTCACATTCCTCCAAGAGATGGGAATGCTCATTTAGCATGACATGTTGAAGGGGGTCATCACATAACATTGCAGGAGTTGCCTCTTCAATTAGGTCTTCTATTACCTCAACTTGAGAACAATCCTCAAGTCTGGCTTATTTGTAAGCATCAAACACATTAAGCCGGATTTTCCTATTCCCAAAGTCCATTTTCAATGCCCCAGTATTGCAATTGATTGAAGCATGCAAAGTTGCAAGGAAGGGGTGGCCCAAAATGATAGAGGGTTTGGTTGGCTTGTTTGTAGGGTCAGCGTCCAAAACTAAGAAGTCAACGGGAAAGAAGAAATCCTCCACTCTTATGAGGACATCTTCCAAAATTCCTCGTGGTGTCTTAAGTGACCGATCAGCAACTTGAAGGATTACAAGGCTAGGCTTCAGATTGCCTCCCCCAAGTTGTTCATACACGTAGCTCAGAAGGATGTTCACCCCCGCACCCAGATCAAGTAGAGCCTTATCAATTTGTAAGTCACCAATAACTACAGAGATGTATGGGGCTCCTGGGTCCTTAAGTTTCGGGGGTGTGCCATGTTGAACAATTGAGCTAACAGAATCAGGCAGGACAACTTTTGATTGGACCTGTTTTCTAGATTGCCACTTTTTTGTGCACAGGTCCTTTAAGAAGCGGGCATAAGACGGAATCTGCCTGATGGCTTCAAGCAAAGGCAGGTTAATCTGCACTTGCTTGAAAGTTTCCATAATTTCATCCATCTTATCTTTGGCTCCAGATGAGCCAGCAGAAGTCTGCCCAGAGGTGGATAAGCACTCTGGAAAAGGAACTCTCAATCTCTGGGTGGAAGGGTTGTCATGTCGAGTAAGGGGTGGAACAGGGGCAACTTCTTCCGGTGAGGTGATTTCAAGCGGAGAAGATTTGGGCAAGTCTTCTCCGATGGGGGTGAAAGTCGGGGTGGATGGATTTTTAGGGGGTGAGACAATAGGAGCATCGGGTTTGGAAATTTCTTTCCCACTCCTCAGAATAGTCATCGCCTGAGCATGATCCCTAAAAATAATCCCTTTTCCTTTAGGATTTTCCTCAGCAGCACTGGGGACCTTCCCAGTCTCCCTCTGCCTAACGGCCTCAACAAGGTGTCCAATTTGTGATTTCATCTCATGTATAGCCTTGTCATGAGATTGGATGATGGCACTTTGACTTTCTTGCATAGTTTTCAACATCGCCTTCAATTCATCCATCTCAGAGGTTTTAGGTTGGGCAAAGGTCTGAGGTTGGTTCATTTGATGGTTTTGAAAGGATTGTGGTTTGTAATTCCCTGAATTTGAGACATTTCCTTGTCTCCATGAAAAGTTTGGGTGATTCCTCCATCCCTCATTATAAGTGTTAGAGAAAGGATCATTACGAGGTCTTGGACGGAACCCTTGAGCGGTGATAACACCACGCAAGGGGGTAGTAATTAGGTTGAATATGGACCATCTTTAGAATAAAAGGCACAACATAAAGTAGAATAGGAGCATTGCATGCATCAAGTACCAAGATTGCTTATAAACTGTATTAATGGCCATTTGTGTAAAGCATTTGTCAAAGCAGGCCTCAGATGAGCAATCGGACCGCACGGATGGATTCAGGACGACGAACGGAGTCTAACGGACTCAAGATCGGCCAAATCCGACATCCGGAGCTCCCACAATGGGCCCAAGAAATCCTGACCGTTGATCTAGAGATCAACGGCCTAGAACGCGCCACGTCGCCCCGCCCCCGCCGCTCGCACGCCCCCAAGCCAGCCAAGGACGCATCTCGGCCGTTGATCTTCGATCGAACGGCCGAGATCCGCGCGCTCGCCCGCGGTCGCCGCGACAAAGCGCGGGCGTGGCGCAAAAACTGACGTGCCTTCGTGCGTGTGTGTTAAGAGGTGTCGTTATAGTTGCACTTGATACGTCGGTTTTAAAAGAAATAAACGGAGGTGAGTCTGAGTGTCGATCTCAGGGAGGCGTGGAAATCGGATTTTGTTTACCACTTGTTGTCACGAAAAAGGCGGAGTTTTGCTTGCGAAAGAGACGGTTTTGAAAAGCGAGAGTAGAGAGAGTTTAGGGTTAGAAAGCTCTTGGTTTTGATCATGCACTTTAAACAGAATTAAAATGGCAACTAAATGGAAAATAATTTCATTAAACATGCATTCATAGTTCATGGTTTACAACATTAAATACATGCTTCAACAAAAGTAAATGAAAGCTTAAAAGAGAGAGAGAGAGGTAGAGAGAGAGTGGAGAGCGACGAGGCAGCCACGGCGGTGGAGGAGGCTCCGTCGGCGGCTCGTCGTCTCCGACGATTACAAGAGTGCCTAAGACTAGCTAGGAGAGGAGTGGAGTAGTTGCAAGTGGGAGAGGATGCCTTGAATGGTGGTAGAAGCGGGTTTAAATAGAGTTAAGGGCTTCCTAAAAGAAGAATGTGCTTTAGCGACATCCAGAACGTCGCTAAAACCGCTTCCAGATACGTCGGTGAAGGCCTTCTGCCGCCGGTCAGCCGCCCGCCCCTCTCTCTCTTCAGGCGCGATCCATGGATGTCGAACGAGAGCCGTCCAATTGATGATCGGACGGCTGAGATCCTCCCGCGCCTGCGCTAGGATCGCGCTTCGGGCGCGCGTGCGCACGTGCGTTTTCGCCCGGCGTGCGCGCGCGCGTGGGAAGTGGGGCGCTGTCGTCGCGCCGCGTGGCGCAATCCTAGCCGCTCGATTCTGATCGCGCGGCTCAATTTTGCCACGCCCTTCGCCCGCAAGTGATTTCCGCTCCGCGCGATTCGAACGCGCGTCGCCGCGACGCGGGCGTGCGCGCTAACCGTTGCGCCACGCCCGCGCTTTGTCGCGGCGACCGCGGGCGAGCGCGCGGATCTCGGCCGTTCGATCGAAGATCAACGGCCAAGATGCGTCCTTGGCTGGCTTGGGGGCGTGCAAGCGGCGGGGGCGGGGCGACATGGCGCGTTCTAGGCCGTTGATCTCCAGATCAACGGTCAGGATTTCTTGGGCCCATTGTGGGAGCTCCGGATGTCGGATTTGGCCGATCTTGAGTCCGTTAGACTCCGTTCGTCGTCCTGAATCCATCCGTGCGGTCCGATTGCTCATCTGAGGCCTGCTTTGACAAATGCTTTACACAAATGGCCATTAATACAGTTTATAAGCAATCTTGGTACTTGATGCATGCAATGCTCCTATTCTACTTTATGTTGTGCCTTTCATTCTAAAGATGGTCCATATTCAACCTAATTACTACCCCCTTGCGTGGTGTTATCAAGCGGCATTCAAATCCGCTTGTACAAGCTCAAGGAATTGGGAGGCCAAGTGGCAATCCACAGTGGCGTTTGTATTACCTTGACAAATTAGGCATTCGGAAGCTTGGAATGTGGAGGTGTTAGGTATGAATGAACTCGGGTTCGACATAAGCCTTTCCATGTTTTGATTCAATAATTGAATTTGATAGGCTAAATTCTGGGTGTCCCTTGCCTCATTCGCCTCCAACTTTCTTTGCATGAGAGTGGGCTTTCTATCCATGTAGGCAGAATTCAAGTGAATAGAATTCTCACTCAAAGTATCAAATAAGTTCCAAGCTTCATCCTCAGTCTTAGATAGAAAGGTTCCTGCACAGGCACCATCCACAGTTTGCCTATGCAAATCATTAAGTCCAGTGTAGAACCTTTCAACCAGTTGCCATTTAGGCACCTGATGATGTGGGCAAAGTCTCAGCAAATCGTTAAAGCGCTCCCACGCATCATGGAAAGCTTCCCCATCCTTTTGAACAAAACTCATAATTTCCCTCCTAAAGTGATTTGTTTTGCTCATGGGGAAGTACTTCTTCAAAAACTCCTTCTTCAGGGCATCCCAAGTATTTATATTATCAAGGGTGTGATACCAATACTTGGCTTTGTCCTTTAGGGAGAAGGGAAAGAGGGTCCATATTTGAGCATCATCAGTAACACCCTGCAGCTTCACCGTGGAACAGACCACGGTGAATTCCTCAATATGCCTGTAAGGGTCTTCCCTAGTAGTACCATAAAAGGAGGGTAACAAGGATATGGTACTACTTTTGATCTCATACGGATTGTCCCCTCCAGGTCTACGTAGTGCTGGGCCAGCTTGATTGGTTGGGATGAAATATTCCTTAAGGCTCCTTTAACCGGCCATTTCTATCCTTGGAAGGTCTCTTCTTAGGATTCTTTCAGGTTCAGGATCAAATACAAGTTGTCTCCTAAGAGAACACCTACCAAGCATGCACTACAAACACAATTCAAAAGGACTTGTTTGGTCTTTACAGATTAGGCTTTTGACTTTAGTTCAAATTGTAGGTGACAAAACAAGTTGCCCAATCAATTACGCGCCTATTGTCAACCTTCAAAATGCCTAAAAAGACCTAGTTGGAGCTTAGGTATTCTTCCCTAAATCTCAAATGGTCAAGTAAATCCAAAGACGGAAGATCGAGGGATGTAAGTAGGCTTAAGCCTTCCTTTGAAGCTGTGCTTTCGCGGTGCTTGTCAACTACCCCCAAAAATCCGTGACAGGGTATCCCCCTCTTTGGATTTACAAAACCTTTGATCTCAAGTTCCGAACACTTCAGAATCAAACAGTAGGAGGGCTCTTGTCCTAGTCGTTTCAAGACTTAGGAGTGTCTAAATGAGTGCTATGGTGCAACAGATATAAGTGTGCATTCACCGCAAAAGGATTTTGAATTTTGAATCGCACACCACGTTTTACAATCAAGTCCTTGATTTTTAGATGTCCCTCCTTTAATTAATCCTTTTTTTTTCGAATATATGTGACCACTTGTTAAATGGCTTCAAGACAAACTTTGTGGTCTTTGAATTAAATCCCAAATGCAATGCGTGATCAGGAATAGGATGCAAAGTAAGAGAATGCGTACCTTGCTTCCAGCAATCAACGATGCAAGAATGCACACAATGCAGAGAAATAAATCTAGAGGCTGCTCATACAGACCTAAATAGTTCATCCTAGGGCAGGTAGCTTCTAGCAGGTAGCTCTTTTTTTTTTAAATTTTTTAACTACTTATGCACAAGCAAATAAAAGTAATCAATAAACTAAAAGCCTAAATCTAAATAAAAGGGAACAGGCTCCCAAAAATTACCCAACACGGGCCCAAAACAAAATTGGGGAACAAACCCCTCAAAATATACCCCAGAACAAGGGTTTCAAACCAAATGCAATGAAAAATTAAATCTAAAGTCTTGATTCTATCAAACTAGCAACTAAATATACAATGATGTCCATCGCATCCTCGTCCTTCTCCTCCTTTCAAAATTGCTCGTCCAATTCTCCTCTAGCGACGTCAAGGGTCGCTTCTCACACTGGCTGATTCTTGCACAAATTTTCTCACACAGAAGAGAAAATAATTAATGGTCAAATCATTGTGCAATTGACAAATAATCAAAATAAAATCAGGTGAAATTATTGCTTCTGTTGCCTCCCTGGCAACGGCGCCATTTGACTGGTCGATTGTTCGCTTTAAAGTCATTTGCAGTTTTATGTGGTGGAAAAATCGACTAATCAATATTTAGAAAGAAATAACCACTCGCAGAGGAGCGGGTTGTATCCACAGGGAGGCAATGACATCTTTAAATTCGCACCAGTTAAAAATTTTTGTTCGTAGTTAGTTTGGACAAGAATCAAGCCAAATTTGCCTTCAGATTAAGGTTGAAACAAGAAACAATGCTGAAATAGAAATTATGAGTAACTAGAGGATATTTGTCGCAATGCAGAATCAATAAAATATTAATAAAAATTGACAATGGCAGTAAATGTAATTTTTAATGGCCCGGTTACTATAGCAAAACAGGGGATTTTTTCCCCTTTGGCGTGCGCGACGAGGAGTGGACGGCTGGATGCAGGAAGCTCGGAGGAAGTTCGTTGGACCGAGCGCTTCGAAACGGTGGTGGCGGCGTGTCGCGCGGCGGCTGGAGGCGGCCGAACGACCTCCGGCGGAGGTGGCTGCAGCCGGTGCTGCAGCTGCTGTTGGCGGGTGTGGCGCGCGCTGGCTGGAGGCGTGGGCGGACTGCCGCGCGCTCTGTTGGCGGTGAGAGTGGGTGCTGCAGGTGTAGGAGGAGGGTGTGCGCGGTTGTGCGGGCAGTTGCTGCAGCTGGTTTGGCTCTGCTGCAGGCGTACGGGCAATTGCACGCTCTGTTGGAGTGGGTGCGCAGGCTAGAGGGCGTGGAGATGGCGAAGGCTGTAGGTACGGGAGGAGGGCATGCGCGGAAGGTGGAGTGAGCGGGCGTGAGGGGTGAGGCGCTGCTGGAATGGTGGGGGTAGCTTCAGACGTGTGCGCAGGCTGGTGCGCATGGGTGAGTGGTGAGGTGCAGGCTGAAGGTGAGCGGGTGGCTTCAGACGAGTGCGCAGGCTGTAGGGCGTGGAGATGGCACTGGAGGTGAAGTGGGCGGATGTGGTTGTGCGGGTGCGGGTGGACTTCAGACGGGTGGGAAGGCGGGGGGTCGCGATGAGGTTGCAGGCGGAAGGTGAGCGGGAGGCTTCAGACGTCCGGGAAATTTCCCAGACGTCTTACTGACTGAGAGGGTGATTGCAGAGTGGCTGTGGCGGTGGTTGTTGGTGACGATGGCAAGGGAGATGCACGCTAAGGTGCTCACGGTAATGCGAACGAGCTCCAGATGGCAGTGTGGCCTATCACACCACACGCCCACGGTGGTGGAGACTCGCTGCCACGGTTGAGGTCGGCGGTGTGGAATGGAAGAGAGGAGATCTCTCTGCACAGTGGTGGGTCGGTGGTGGAGGCCTCCCGAGCTCGGCTGCCTCCCTCCTCCTTTTGTAGTAGCCTGCACAAATTTGAAATCAGCTACCCGACCAGATCCAACACATCCGCTTCTCCTTGAATGGGTTCTTAACTGCAGCAGCTGGTGGCGTTGGAGCGACAGCCAGCCGTTCCTGCAAGAAGAAGAATAAAGAAAATAATGTTAAAATATTATGGTCATTTATATACAGACCCTCAACTTTTATGTTAATGAAAACAATGTACCTAATTGGTTAAATAATTAGATGAATGTCATTCTAAGCTAATTCTAAATGCATTTAAAATATGAATGCAATGCATGGATTATGTAATTAAATTAAAAATATGAATTAATCTATTTACATCTTAATTTATGATAAATAAATGTTAGAATTAACCTAATGTCTAGGCACTTAAATACTTAAATAGCCCACAACTATGGGCTAATCAGTAACCTTGTGATTACACAGCAATCATAGGCCTTAATTAACCTCATTTAGGTTAGGACTTAGCGTAAGTTAAGGTAATTCATGCATGCATAAGCATTACTAGCACCTTTATTGCTTTCTTTTAGCTATGCATAAAATAATGCTATAATGTACTAATTAAGTGCATTATGTCAATTACAAGTAATAAGTTGATCAGAAGCTAGATCTGAAGCTGGATCTAAAGCTGGATCTGAAGAATAAAGAATAACTGGTGTTGCAGTAGAGTTGGAGTGGAAGACCTAGATTAGATGTAGTAGATAATAATGTAAGGGAGTTGTAACGACCCGGTTCCCGAGTCCCTACGAGACACGAGAACCGGACCGACTCGACTAATCCCAAGACCTAGTCGTCCAACGAGGAAGTAACCAAAAGACAGTAAAATAAACCACATTCAGCATGAATATAACTAACAGTAAGAAAGTACAGCAGTAAGGAAAGAAACTACTACAGTAGGTACCACCACAACAGTAAAACAGCATTTATCATATGACAAGAACTGCAGGTAAAGAAGGTACAGCGGAAACAAAAACTACTCACTAGAACAGAAACAAAAGGGGTACAAAAGCTGTGGTAACTCTACTGGACCCTACTCGGCCCAGCGTCCTCTGCAGCCGCCGACCCTGGCTGCTCAACACCTGGTCCTGAAAAAGGTAACGAGTGTAACACGTCAGCAAAACGCTGAGTAGAGTGGCAAACTAACTAAAGGCAACAGTAGAGTGTACAGTAGCTGTTATGTTCTATTACTTCCTTTATTCACATCTTTCAATTTTTCTCACTATTTCATTTATTTCTCAGATCCTTTACTTGATCTCGAATGTCCTCGTGGGAATGATCTTGATTGCAGTCTTTTCCAAAAGTAGAAGTAGCACGTGGTGCTCTCCTGGCCGGGAGAGTCCCCCATGGTGATCCTACCCTCAGTCAACCACCCCAAGGTCACTGACAGACGTAACGGTGACTACGGCACGCGCGATAAACGCACAGGTAGCTAGCCCGCACTGGCACGCAGTCAGTCGTTTCCGTTAACGGGTGCGCCCAAAGCACAGCACGGAACCAGGGCAGAGCCCTCTCAGTAACAGGGGTCCAACCCCTCCACAGTAACCAAACCGGGGCCTTGCCCCTCCACAGTCCGCGCACCCTCGCCTGACTACCCTGGTTTGCCCTAATGGGCCTAACAAGTCGGTGAAGGAGGCTAGCAGAACCCCGGGGCCCGTGGGGTAGCTAGTACTCTCCTAACACTAGTAGCTCTCCTCGGTACTACGTACACGAGGGCCAACAAGTCGGTACAGAGCGGCCAATCCTAACCCCGGGTCCCTGGGGCGGCTGGCCCCACTCTGCACTAGACAGGTACAGGTACTTCCCTTGGTACTGCGTACCCAAGAGACAGTACAAACTACATCTCAGTTCCATTCCTTTTTCTTTCCAGGAGTTCCACTCCTAATTCCCCGTAGGGTTCCAGCTCTTTATCTCAGAACATCATATGTTTCACTTTCCAGATTCATGTTCTCAAAATCCATGATCTCAAACATGTTTCTTTATTCATAACAGGCAGCTGTTAATTAAATTTACAGGCGACTTTATATATTCCTTTCCATTTTTCCAAGACTGCAGTAATATACATTCCACTAGTTTTTCCACCCTAGGATTCATGCCATATCCTAGGATCTATCATACAATCTAGTTTTCCGGCCCTAGGATTCATGCAACACCTAGGAGCTATCATTCCATATATTTCTCATTCCTAGGATTCATGCAATGCCCTAGGTTCTAGTTATGGTTCCATACTTTAACAGATTTTATTAATACTTAAAGCCACTCTACCAGGTACAACGGGAGTAGTGGGGGCGTGATCGGGAATCCCGCGTGCCTCCGCGACTCTCAAGACTGCAACCGAACGAGGTCCTATCACAAGGATCAAACACAAGGAGTGTCTCAGAACAGTGTATAGCTACAGTAGACGAGTAGAGGAATTAATTCTGAAAAGAACGCAACTCGAATCGCGGAAAACGGAGCCCAAACAGGCCCTAAACGGGTCGAAAAAGACGATACTGTGCAAAATCAGACGTCTGGAACTCCTTCCAGACGTCTTAAACGGTGGATCAAAGAATTACCTGTTCAGCTTGGTTCCCCGGACGTCCAGAAGTCTGCGGGGACATCTGTCCTATACCCCAGACGTCCGATGGTCCACACGGACGTCTGTAGGTCACTCCCGCCGTCTGGTACAACTTACAGACGTCTGACTCGCAAAGGATGGCGAATCAGCGAACCTGCGCATGGCCAACCCCCCTCCCTCAGTACGATCAGTCGACAAGAAGGAAGAAGAAAGCGGAAACTCACCTTTCAGACGTCTGTATGATCTTACAGACGTCGACCTTGCCATCTGGCTATCAACCCAGACGTCTGATTCTGGAAATTTTTCCAGAATCAGAACCCTGCTTGGCCTCCGCTCGCGACGCCGCCCGCGTCACACCTCGCGCGTCCGCTGCTCCGACCGCAGCAGGTCCCTCTCCACGACGCTCCGCGCCCCCTGCGCCCTCCGCCGGCCGGCCAAGCCGCTCCGGCGAGCTCGCCCTCACGGCAGAGCCCCGCCCTCGCACGCTGCACCTCCTCCGCGCTCACTGCGGCTGCCGCTGCCGCCCTCGCGTCCGCTCGCTCTCGCGCACAGGAAGGAGAAGAAGGAGGAGACGGTGGAGACGGGAGGGGAGGCGCGCCCTTTTAAGGCCGCGCGAGGAGGAGAGAGAAGGTGGTCGCAGCGCGCCTACAGCCGCAGAGAGAGAGAGAGAGGAATCGCAGGTCTGCGCGCACAGGCGTGCAGACGAATCTCCCGTGCGAACATAACTGTTCTCCAGACGTCTGTAAACGATCCCGGACGTCTGGTCAGACGTCTGGATGTGATCCCAGACGTCTGGTCCGACGTCTGGGCCACCTCCCAGACGTCTTAAAAGGCGTCTGGGGCACGCGTTCGTTACAGGAGTTAAGGTATGATATTTTATTAAGTAGGAATAAAGCAATAAATTGTGAAGAACTTAGGTCCATCCTAGCCCTAGGATAGCCTATAAGCCTCCCCAAGCCTTACCCACCCTTAGATTAGGTCACCGTACCCTAAGAAACCCTAAAACATTAATTCTAGCCTCTATTTGGACGTCCAGATGAGTTATAGGACGTCCAGAACCCTTAGCCAACTCCCGCATACCTTAAACCCACTTCTGCAATGTTATTGGATGTCCAGACACTTGGTCAGACGTCTAATTCTGTAGAATACCCAAGATAGTGATAAAGGATCTGAAGATATGTAATATATGGCTATCTACACGCACACAAACTTAATCAAAATGTTAGTAATACAAAAAGATTTGCACAAAATACAATCACAGAAATTGGCACAATATGTATAGAAGTTCCCCTCCCTTGGGTACTCCACTACCTAAGCCTCCCAGCTTAGGATTTTTAACCCGATTCTCTCAACCCCGAGAGAATCAATTTACTAACCAAGGTAATTAATGGGTTACCTCAACCCAAGTACAATAACGAGTTTGTTACAACCCAACGAGCAACAAGCTCAAAAACAAATGAAATACAGGTGTAAGACAAAAAGAATCTTACAACTAGAACCTAAGCCTCTCAACAATAATTAAAAGATGATACAAATTTGAGAGCCTAGAATGAGTGTGAATCGCTTCATAGATGCATAAAAAAACACGTCATTGAAGTGTTTGCAAAAGCGTAGAGAGATTGAGAGCATCAAACTATTCCTTCTCTTGAATATGTGGTGGAAAAATGTAATATAGCTCTAGAATTTTTCTTCTCTATTTCTTGTGTTTCTTTTGTGCAAACAAAGAGTCCTAGGGTCATTTTATAGAGTTTAGGACCTAGGATACTCATTTACTAGACGTTGGAAATTAATTCCCAATGTTCATATTGTTGGAATTAATTTTCTAGCCATTCAGTTTTGACCCAACGGCTACCTAGTAGTAGCAAACTATTTCTTCTCTTGAATATGTGGTAGAAATTTGAAATATAGCTCTAGAATTTTTCTTCTCTATTTCTTGTGTCTCTTGTGCGTAAACAAAGGGTCCTAGGGTCATTTTATAGAGTTTAGGACCTAGGATATTCGTCTACTAGACGTTGGGATTTAATTCCCAACGTTCACATAGCCTAAATAAATTTTCTAGCCGTTCAGCTTTGAGCCAACGGCTACCTGGTACCGGTACTAAAGTACCTGTGCCGGTACTAGCAGCTCACTGCCACCAGTACATGAGTCCTGGTACTGGTACTCATCATGGGTACCGGTACCTGTGACTTCCAAGTTTGGAATTCCTTGAGGACAATAACCTACCTGTACCGGTACTCATCATGGGTACCGGTACTTGTAAGGTTCAGGCCAGAATTAAGCCTTCAACCTATGGCCAACATGTATCGATACTCATGGTTAGTATCGGTACTTGTTCACAGTTTGAGACGAATTCTCAAACCTATGCCTTGCAAATACCAATACTGATGAACAGTACCAGTACTTGCTTACAAGTACCTGTTTTAAGTGTTTTAATTCATTACGTACTTTGAAAATGTTTGCAATATAAATCCTAATTTATCTCTAATTGATTTTACAATCTAAGTTATAATTCTTTGTTAAGAGGCATATACAATCTATAAAAATAAAATCTAAACTACAGAAACTAAGGTCGAAGAAGATCTCCTCCTCCTCGACTCTTCCTTGTCATCTTGCCTCCTTCTTATCATGATCTTCTCCTTTTCATCAAGCCTCCATCATTTCCTGGTTTCCTTGCTTCTTCACCTAAATCTAAAAAACACTTAATGCAAACATTCATTCATAATAATTTTGTTAACACCAAAACAAGATATGGAACAAGGTTCCAACATACAGAACCTAAAAACCCTCCTGACTCTGATTAGACGTCCAGACAACAAGTCTAGACTTTTGATTTTTCACTATAAGACGTCTAACAACTTTATTAGATGTCTGATACTGTCCTCCAGTTCCTGTCTTGAGATTCAAGCCTTGATCTTGGATCTCTAGCTCCCTAAACCCAATTTCAACCCCATAGGAACCTAAATTAAGGTGCCCTAACCCTAGTACATCACCTCTATACCTCCCTAAGGACCTAATTAGGTCCTCACTAAACCTAATTGATTTGGATCTTAGTCAATTCCATCAGCCTATTCAATTGGACTCATTGAGTCCAATTAAGCCTTGATCTCAGCATACACTGTCCAATTGGACTCAGTGAGAGTCCAATTGACCTAGACCTGACTTAATTGAGTTATTTTACTCTCAATTAAGTTTTCATACACCCAATTAAACTTGTATTAAGTTTAATTGCACTTTACCTTAGTGAATTAGGGTTTGCAACCCTAATTTGAGACCTACCTTGACCTAAACTCACTAGAACCTAACCTAATCAACTTAGCTACCTAAGTTTCGACCCACACACACCCACACACACCATACACACGAAAATACCTAGCCTAGAGTTCTCTAGAACTCTCTACCATGTGTTGTTGCCTTGGTTGCTAAAATTAGCAACAAAGAGCCATTCAATTTTTAGATCCACATTTGGTGGATCTAAAAACCACCATCCATCCTCTCTCTCTCACTCTCCCACAAGCTCCCACCATAGGCCTCTCTAGAGAATTCCATAATTCTCTAGAGAGCTTCCCTTAGGTCTATAAAAAGACCTAAGGGTTGGCCATTTGCACCCATTCACTCTTGGCTTCCATTTAGCTTAGCTACATTCCACCTTCACTAGTTGCTTCACCATGGCCACCACCATCTCCACGCCAAGATGTTGGATCACATCCTCAACCTCTCTCCAAGGGCCAGCCTAAGCACCATTGGCTGCCCCTCCTCCTCTCAACCACTCAAAGGCCATCGGAGAACACCTCTGAATGCCCTTATTTCTGCTAGATTAGTAGCTTAGTTCTTCATAGTTACACACTTTTATTACTGCTTAGTAGTGTATCTCTTTATTCTCTCCCAATGATGCATGCAAAATCCCCCCATAGATTCATGTATGCGATCATTTTCTATTAGTTATATTTATGTTTTCAAGCTTTCCTCTATAAGCTTTCCTCTAGTTCCATGTTGCAAACACCCTCCTAAATGAATGAAATAAATTATATATATATATATATATATATATATATATATATATATATATATATATATATATATATATATATATATATATATATATATATATATATATATATATATATATATATATATATATATATATATATATATATCTGTGTTGGGAATCACCATGAGCTTATTGATTGCAATATATTTTATGTGATTAAAGTTGCCTGCTTTTAATTATTATCTATTGCAACTAGCATGTCGGTACCAAAAAATATTGAGGAATAAACTATTAGTGCATTTTCCATAAACAGCCACCACATAGCTAGAATTGTGCATACTGAAACTCACACTTTCACATTTTTCATCTATCTAACACATGTGCACGTAATCAGGGTTCATAATGAAAGTGGCAAAACATTGATCCGACGATTAGAAACCGGTGTGCGATTTTAAATAAGTAGAGAGAAAAAGATCGATTTCAAATTTGCATAAATGCCTCCCAGAGGCAAACGACTGGGACTTAAGTCTCGTTATCTTTACAAAATCATTTTTTTTACGAATGTTTTAGCGCGACTATACTACGATTTCCAACGATTTTAAAATACGTGAAAATAGCTTCTGTCACCTAGCTTAGAGTTTTATCTTTTCGAACGGTAGCTTTCTCCCTACTTTTATTTATGGGGTCAACACAAGGGTGAACCCAGTGTGTATCTCCCCAGTTTATTCTACTTCCCTGCTTCTTCCCTAAGTGTTTTGGGAACTATTGTGCATTTTTGTGAGCTGGGCTCTAAACAACCAGCCAATGGGCTGTTACCCACGGTAACTTACCAACCATAATCATGCGGTGAAGTGTGGTTTTATTTATTTATATTTTTTATTTTCTCCTTTTTCTATTTTTTCTATATTTTTTTCTTTTTCTTTTTCTTTTTTTTTCTAAGTAGGTGGCTTCCCTAATCTAAGATTTACCTAAAGGCAATATGACGAAAATGGTCTTGTGGCTGGGCTCTGGACAACCGACCAATGAGCTGTTACCACTGACAACTTGCCAGCCAAACCACCCTAGATAGTTCATTAGCTATCCAATTTTTGAAAAAATTGTTGAAAAGTGAGTTAGTGCAAATAGTGTGTAGATGCTTAGACTTAAAATCCCCTCAAATCAGAAGATAGGTTGATAAGTCACATACTTATCATCCTAATTTATTAGCCAAATTAAAATGAATTTGAATTGGCGAGGACTCAAAACTAAGTTCACATTCGAGTGGACACCTAGGCTAATTTAGCCCGAAGACCTGAAGAGTCTAAGTGTTTAGGTCCTCTCGTGTCATTTCCTAAAGTTAATAATGCTTAAAAGCCTAAGTTCTCTTCTCCTAATTTTATTTTCCTTTTTTTTGTCTTTTTGATTTTTTTTTTTAAAGAAACTAAAAGAAATTCTATGGAGTTAACAAAATGATTTCAGGATAAAGTATCCACCCCCCCATGCCTAGATGATGCAATGTTCTCATTATAAAAATAGAAACATGAAAAGGGTAAAGTAAACATAATATCACCCGAATTTCGTGACAACCCAATCAGCTCCATGGAGAGAAGTGAGTATACACATGCACTAAGTTTAATGCCTTCATCTAGATATAACATACATACAAAGAAGAAGTTGAGAATTCACAAGTGCGGATCAGAATCAAAATCATAAGGTTGATCCTGAAACCCTTCAGCAGAAGATGTCCACAGACGTGGACCAAATTATGATGCTGACCCATGCCCTAGGGTCGAGTGGTTCTATGGTTTTGGATGAAAATCACCCAGAACCTAAGATTATTCTATTTGCGAGGCTAGGCCTGCGGTTTTGTGGTGTGCAACCCAAAACCAAAGTGTTGAACAATGGGTAAATCGAGTGTCCACCTATAGTTCAGCTCAGGAAGATAGTCTATTATTCAAACCTTGGGTCGCACATGAAAGATATCATAAGGGTCTGATAGAAGGTAAGTGGTTTCAAGTCAATAGGTACCCTTAGATTCAAAATCGTAATTCCCTCATAATTAACCTCCTCAATTTTTTTTTCAACGATTCTATCCTCCAACATCAAGAGCTCAGGCTCCGGGACCTCTAGCATATCATTCACCCCATATGATTCTCCCAAGTCCAGAAATCATGGCTGAATCAAGATTGACTTGGGCACAATGACCTCAGAAATCAACTCTTCGGGGTGTAGATGAGGAATGGGGCTATTGATTGAATCTTCTAGTAAATGAGGATTCGAATCCTCCAAGTTAGCCCCAATCGAATCCAAATCTTCAATAATTGGGCTATCAACTGGTTCGTCAAATTCCTCAAGCCCATTTGTCTTACTAAAATCCTCTTCCTTAAGTTCAAGTGAGACTTCACCAAAAGATTCTTAACCCTTAGAGTCAAAGAATTCATGATCCTCATTTATATATGTCTCAAAATCGATTGTCATTTCTTGGTTCAAAGAGACATATTTTTCCTCGCTCCCTGGCTTGGGGATCTCGAGTGAATCAATTGGTTCATCCTCAATGGGTTGCTCTAGCCCAACCTGGTCATCTCCAATCTCAGAATATGTATCCCACCCGACAGGCGCCTGAGCGGGTTCTGACATTGGCTCTCCTGAAGGGGGTTCATCTTAAGAATCATCCCAAGATTTGACTAGGGCAACTACAAATTTCATCCTCAACCTCGATAATTTCCCAAGAAGAAACTCACCCTGGTCCCTATCCCTAACATTTTGGAGCAAATCCAATAGAGAACTATTAAGTTCATTAATCATTTTTATCATAGGCTCCAATGCTTCAGTGCATGGTGTTGGTTGGGTTTCTAAAGATTGTATGGTGTTCCTTAAGTTAGCCAACACCCTGTCATGTATCTGGTTCACCTAAACTGACTGGTTTGATTCAGGTTTGGGTGGGTTTGGGTTAAATCTAGGGGAGTCAAGATGTCCAGGTTCTCGGGTCCCTCCCTGATAGTAAGTCATTTCAAGTTGTTTAAAGGATGGTGACGACCTATATTCAGTGGAATACTGGGGAGGGTAGGTGTTATAATCATTATATCCTTCCTGATTGTAGATCGGGTTGGTTTGGTGATCAAAGGATGAAGATCTATAATCATTGTAGCTCTTGGAAGGATAGTAATCATAGTCTTGTTGTCCAGGGTTAGGCCCTAGACATTGAGGTCTGTATTCATATCTCTAATCAAAGTCATCTCAGCTAGTGGATGGGTAATTACAAGTCAAGTCGAAATAGTAATCATCTTGAGGATAAGTGGTGGTAGGAGGATAGGATTGGAAATGTGTAAAAGATGTGGAAGGATACATTGTGGAGTAGGAGGGAAAATAGAAGAGAGAAAGGTGCCTTGCAGTACAATCAACCAAACCTGTCCTTATGTGGGTAGCCTAAAGACCTACAGACTCCTAGGACCCGTCTTGAGATTATAAACGATTTAGTCTACTTTTATCCGGTCAATCCAACCAGTTAGAAGAAGGGACTGAAGAGAAGGTTCTTCCTTTGGCTTGCACCTCCGGTTCCTAGTGTAACCCCCAACCACGGTCATTTGATGCTACTCCCCTAGATAGACAGCAGAAGCAGATTAATCGAAAAGAATCTCAGTCTAAGCCCCAAAGAGCGAATCAATCCTTAAGGCCAACGTCTACTCAGTTTTAGTTATGCTTGAGATGATCATGCTCTTGAAACATGATGGGCCCTTAAGATGGGTTGTGCCCTTAATGATCAGTTAAAATGTGTGTGTGTGCACAACCCTGGTTTGCAAACAAGGTTATTTGTTGATGTGTCTTTTAGGGTTTAACCTTGCTTAGTAGCTTTTAGAGTTTAATTCTTAGGTTGGTTCAATCAAGGTTTAGTAGTACACTCCAAGTTTTGAAAGCACGGGTGATGATATGTTCCTTTAAAAATCAAAAATAATGTGGAGTGCCTGGTTCAGCCCTAAGAATCAACCCTAAGTGGCAAGCTACTTGATGGATCGCTTTTATCTTAAGTAGTGCAACCCAAACAGTTCAATCAATTGGCCTATTGCACCACTTAGTTAAGGAACACAAAAATGTTTGGCCTATTCAGATTTCTACTCACTTATTTATGTGTTGAGTTAAGTGTACCGGGTCCACAGGTCAGATCCCAATTAAGTGGTAAAATCGATGTGATTGTGCACCTTAGGGTGAGAAGTTGTGGGTGTTAAGTGTGTAGTTTTCAGAAAATCCCACAAGAGAAGAGTTTTTTTTTAATTTTTTTATATATGCAGGGGTGAGATGAGTGGAGGTGGCAACAAACAACCAAATCTATCCTAGGGTTTATAAAAAGCACCTAAGTTGATTTGGGTTTGAGTTATTAGTGTGGTGAAATGAACTACTGGGTGGGGGTGGTGGGGATAAACTTACAAAAGATTCATCTGCACTTTTCTTCGATCTAATCGCTTTGGCCCACCTTGAAAGAGTACCTGCAATCACAGTAAAATCAAAGAAAAGTGAGATAAAAGTTAGGTAAGGTGAAAAAAACATGAGAAAAACGAAAGAGCGTTGCCTCTCTGGCAACAATGCCAAAATGATGGGGGCGTGTTTCGTGAATTAAAATTGGGGTTTGGAGGACCAATCATCAAAGCTCGTAAAACGTGTCCATCAGATAAAATTTATAACTGAAACTCGAAAAGTGAGTCCCGGGTCAAACACAGGGAGGCGAACGTTTGGTTTTATAAAAATCTGCTCTTCGCTTTTATTTGCTTTTGGTCATTTTTATCTTTTCTAATTTTTTTTGTATTTTTATCAAGCAAGAGATTAGGTCGATAAAAACTTTATCTACTTGCAAAAATATATGAGAGAGAGGGAGAAAGAGAGAGAGAGAAATAATCATCTATTCGTGAAGAATTGTTTGTTACAACTACGAAAGTAGGAAAACTACACTATGAAAGCGAAAATGATAGAAAGAGGTGAGAGAATCCCTCTCGACGGTTGCTCGGAGGACGACTCGCTCTGACGTCGCCTGGAGGAAGGTGGTGAGGAGAGGGAGGAAGGAGGACGAAGGATGGGGCAGGACGACATCACGGCGAGGATCTTCATCTTGAAGGGTGGTGAGAGGTTGGCCATGGGATGCTCCACGAATGGGGATGAGGGGAGGGAAAACTATTTGATTTTCTACTTTAAAGGAGCATCCCAGGCTTCGGACAAGCTCTCTCTAGAGCCTTGGAGGTGGTGAAAGGAAGAAAGGAAGAGATGAAGAAAAATGAGAGGGGTAGCGTTCCTTTTATAGTGGAGGAAAGAATCAAATTCATATACAGGACATCTAGTGACGGTCATAAATGTCGCTAAAGGTCCACTGCAAACATCGCTAAAGACAGCCCACGCACCCACCCATCACTACGCTGGCGAAGCGGGTCTGCTTCCACTACCACTGCGCGTGCATGCCTCCGCATGCGCGCACGCACCCGCGCTGCTGTGCACATGCGGTGGTGCATGATGCGCATGGGTGGCCTGGGTTGCGATCTGGGCTGTCCATCTTCTTTCTGTTGTAGGGGCTGCTACAGAGGTCGAATTAAGTCAATTTTCGAGCCTTTGGGATGCGATCGTCGACCTGAATCCATCTGCATGATCGGATTTGTCGATTGAAGCTCCAAATTATGTGATAGGATCTAAAATATATGGAATATATGTATGGCTACGCACACAAAAACTCAAACACAATATTAGTTATAACAAGAAAGATTTGCACAATCAATTCAAATCACAAAAGTACACAAAATGTATAGTGGTTCCCCTCCCTTGGATACTCCACTACCTAAGCCTCCCAGCTTAGGATTTTTAACCCGATTCTCTCAACCCCAAGAGAATCAATTTACTAAATTGAGGTAATTAACGGGTTACCTCAACCCAAGTACAAAAATGGGCTTGTTACAACCTAACGAGCAAATGCTTAAGAACAAACGAAATACAGGTGTAAGAAAGAAAGATCTTACAACTAAGTTCCTACGCCTCTTAACAATAATTAAAATAATATTACAGATTTGAGAGCTTAGGATGGACGCGAATCATGTTGAATTGCGTGAACAAAACACGTCAATGTATTTGCAAACCCATAGCACGATTGGAAAGCAGCAAACACAATTTCTTCTCTTGAATATGTGGTGGAAAATATGAATTATATGCTCTAAAATTTTCTCTTATGTCTCTTCTATATCTTGTGTACAAACATAGAGTCCTAGGGCCATTTTATAGAGTTAGGACCTTAGTGGGTCGTCTACTAGACATTGGGGTTTAAATCTCAACGTTCACATAGCCAAAATTAATTTTCTAGTCATTCAGTTTTGAGCCAACAACTACCTGGTACCGGTACTAAAGTACCTGTACCGGTACTAGCAGCTCACTGCCACCAGTATATGAGTCCTGGTACCGGTACTCATCATGGGTACCGATACTTGTGACTTCCAGGTTTGGAATTCCTTGGGCATAGTAACCTACCTGTACCGGTACTCATCATGGCTACTAGTACTTGTAAGGTTTAGGCCAAAACAAAGGCTGTAACCTATGGCCAACATGTACCGGTACTCATGGTTGGTACCGGTACTTGTTGTTCACAGTTTGAGATGAATTCTCAAACCTATGCCTTGCAAATACCAGTATTGATGAACAATACCAGTACTTGCTTACAAGTACCTGTTTTAAGAGTTTTAATCCATTACGTATTTTGAAAATGTTTGCAATATAAATTAATCCTAATTTATTTTTACTTGATTTTACAATCTAAGTTACGATTCTTTGTTAAGAGGCATATACAATCTATAAATATAAAATCTAAACTAGAGAAACTAAAGGTCGAAGATGACCTTCTTCTTCTCGACACATCCTTGTCATCCTCCATGACATGATCTTTTTCTTCTCACCATCATGCCTCCATCATTTCTTGTTTGCCTTAATCTTCACCTAAATCTGAAAGGACTCAATTGGAAACATTAATCCATAATAATTTTTTTAACACCAAAACAAGATGTGGAACAAGGTTCCAACAATCCCTCCCTTTTTGGTGTTGACAAAACTATCTTGCAAATAGATAATTATAAGAATAAAAATAATTTTTAACAATGTTATATGAAGGAAAAAAACTTTTAATTAAATCCTCCCCCTCTATATATGCTCCCCCTAAAAATATTACTATTTGCCCTCTATCTTTCTCCCCCTTTTTGTCAATCACAAAAAAATGAAGAAATATCATACCATAAAATTTACCAATAGTAAAATGGAGCTTGTGGATACTAAGCATCTCTCGTCCAACATTCTTGGTCTTCATTCAACCTATAGAAAGGTTGAAGTGTTCCTTTATGTGCCTTGAACACCCATTGATTACTTTGATCTACTCCTGCAAAACAAATATCTTTTCTAGGTACCCATTTTCTTGTGGGTCCTTTAGAGTTAGCACATTTCAAATCCTGAGATTTATAGAACTTTTTAGTGTTAGATCTATAATTTTTGGGATTTTTAGCCTTTTGATACATCCATGCATGCCTAGGTGCATGTGGTTTAGTATATGTATTCTTATTTTGAAATTTTGATTTTATAGCTTCACAAAATTCAGTATTTAACCTAGTTGTTTTGAGATTATTCAAAGTCCCTTCAAAATGCTCATAAATATCTTCTAATTCTATTATCTTTGCATGCAACTAATTGTTAGTCTCTTTTGACATTTCTAATTCCATTTCCAAACATGATTTATCTATTTCTAATGTTTGATAATTATTTTTTAAAACCTTATTTTCCTTTTTAAATAACCTAGCTTTATGATATAGTTCTTCATAAACTTCTAATAATTCTTCAAAAGAAAAATCAGGGTTTACCTCTTCTTCTATATCTTCTGAAGTTGCAACAAGACAAAAGTGTGCGACCTCATCTTCATCTGATTCACTAAAGTTAGTGTCCATGTTAGAGTCACTATCATCCCATGTCGCTTTTAAAGCTCTCCTCTTCTTCTTCTTGAGCTTCTTTGTTTCTTGACTACTGTCCTCCTTATTTAAGGGGCAATCCTTTCGCAAGTGACCCTTCTTCTTGCACTCATAACAAATAATATTAAAAGAAATTTTATTTACTTGATTACCTTGTTTCTTGAGGAATTTCTGGAATTTCCTAGTGAGCATTTCCATCTCCTCATCTTCGGATTCTGATGTTGTTGAGTCTGAGTCCTCCTTGATTGCTCTAAAAGCAGTGCTTTTCTTCTTGTTTGTCGCCTTCTCTTCATTCTTCTTGATATTCTCCAATTGGACTTCATACGCCATGAGGCTTCCAATCAGATCATCCAAGGGGAGAGTGGATAGATCCTTTGCCTCTTGGATCGCTGTGGTCTTTGGAGACCAATCACTTGTAAGAGGTCTTAAGATCTTCCTTACAAGTTACTCTTCTGTGAACTTCACTCCAAGGTTCTTTAGGGGGTTAACTATTTCCCCAAACCTTGTGTACATGTCTTTGATCGTTTCACCTTTTGTCATCCTAAAACACTCATATTCTTCGGTTAGATTAGAAATATGGGTTTCTTTTACCTTGTTAGTACCTTCATAGGTGATTTGCAAAGTATTTCAAATCTCGTAGGCGGACTCGTATGTGGAAATTCGATTGAACTCCTCCCTTGATAATGCACAATAAAGTGCATTCATCGCCTTTGTGTTTCCCACAATCTTTTTCTTTTGCTCCGTTGTCCAAGCTACAACTTCCTATGGCTCCGGATCCGTGTACTTCTCTTGAATGAGAATCCAAGACTCCTCGTCTATTGCTTTGAGGAAGACTTGCATCCTCCTCTTCCAATACCCGTAGTCCGTCCCATCGAAATAGGGAGGACAGGTCGACAATTGTCCTTCAATGCGCCTTGAGGTTGATGCCATCGTGAGCAAGAGTTTTTACTTCTTCTCGCTACCTGCTTTGATACCACTTGATAGGATCTAAAATATATGGAATATATGTATGGCTACACGCACAAAAACTCAAATACAATATTAGTAATAACAAGAAAGATTTGCACAACCAATTCAAACCACAAAAGGACACAAAATGTATAGTGGTTCCCCTCCCTTGGGTACTCCCCTACCTAAGCCTCCCAGCTTAGGATTTTTAACCCGATTCTCTCAACCCTGAGAGAATCAATTTACTAAATCGAGGTAATTAACGGGTTACCTCAACCCAAGTACAAAAATGGGTTTGTTACAACCCAACGAGCAAATTCTCAAGAACAAATGAAATACAGGTGTAAGAAAGAAAGATCTTACAACTAAGTTCCTATGCCTCTCAACAATAATTAAAATAATATTACCAATTTGAGAGCTTAGGATGGACGCGAATCGTATTGAATTACGTGAACAAAACACGTCAATGTGTTTGTAAACCCGTAGCACGATTGGAAAGTAACAAACACGATTTCTTCTCTTGAATATGTGGTGGAATCTATGAATTATATGCTCTAGAATTTTCTCTTATGTCTCTTCTATATCTTGTGTACAAACAAAGAGTCCTAGGGTCATTTTATAGAGTTAGGACCTTAGTGGGTCATCTACTAGATGTTGGGGTTTAAATCTCAACGTTCACATAGCCAAAATTAATTTTCTAGCCGTTCAGTTTTGAGCCAACGGCTACCTGGTACCGATACTAAAGTACCTGTACCGGTACTAGTAGCTCACTGCCACCAGTACATGAGTCCTGGTTCCGGTACTCATCATAGGTACTGGTACTTGTGACTTCCAGGTTTGGAATTCCTTGGGCACAGTAACCTACCTGTATCGGTACTCATCATGGGTATCGGTACTTGTAAGGTTCAGGCCAGAACAAAGGCTTCAACCTATGGCCAACATGTACTGGCACTCATATTGGTACCGGTACTTGTTCACAGTTTGACACGAATTCTCAAACCTGTGCCTTGCAAATACCAATACTGATGAACAGTACCGGTACTTGCTTATAAGTACCTATTTTAAGCATTTTAATCCATTACATACTTTGAAAATGTTTGCAATATAAATTAATCCTAATTTATCTCTACTTGATTTTACGATCTAGGTTATGATTCTTTGTTAAGAGGCATATACAATCTATAAATATAAAATCTAAACTAGAGAAACTAAAGGTCGAAGATGATCTTCTTCTCCTCGACACATCCTTGTCATCCTCCATGACATGATCTTTTTCTTCTCACCATCATGCCTCCATCATTTCTTATTTGCCTTGATCTTCACCTAAATCTGAAAGAACTCAATTGCAAACATGAATCCATAATAAATTTGTTAACACCAAAACAAGATGTGGAACAAGGTTCCAAGATTATGTCACCTAGTCCCTTAGCCATTGATCTTCCTCAGATTGCATATGGTGCTACGGGACTCTGATCAAGGCGATTTTAGAGGCGTTAAACTCCGATCATCATCCTTATTAGATTCATACGGTCAGATCATCAATCCGAGGCTCCAAAATAAATCTCCTCTCTTGACCACAAAAAGGGTGCAATTAACCTAAAATATACACAACTACTATAAATGCATAATGATGCATACTGTGCAATATTTATAATATGGAATGCAAATCTAAGCCTAGGAACATGCATAAATAGGAATTTTAACCTAAATGGATGTGTCTACATCAATGAGCCTAAAATAGAACCTCTTAAGAGTGTAAAACTCGAGCCTTATCCTGTTAAGGTAACTCTCAAGGGTAACTCTGACATCCCAATAGAACCTAGCCTAGATTCTAGTGATCCAATCTTTACCCTTAACCTAGAATCTGGATTCGAGACTATTTGGGATAATCATGAGGCCCAATGTAATGAGAATAAGATTTTGAATCTAGACTTTGATTATAGGCCTATATTTGATGAGTACACTTCTCCAGACTCCTCAGAGATACGAATTGATTTTTTGAAAGTCACGTCAATCTATGATATAGAAACCGAGGGGTTGGAAGAGCTAGGACTAAATTGGGTCTATCCTAGGAACCAAGAACCTGAGCCCATGCCTAATAAGGACACCATTTTGAGCACAGAATTAGAAATGAGGTTAGATCCAAGTTAGATTGTTGATTCTACACATCTTGATTCATTCTGAGGTGGAAGTTCCAATCTAGAATCAGGTTCAGAACACGATCTTCACAAATTCTCCAATGATTTCGAATCCTACTCTGATTTTGGAGAGGCTTTGTTTCCGAACAACTACGAACCAATTTACAACATTAGTATCCATAACCCATTCTTCAACTCTAACTCTAAGGTCCCTGATCCTGAGATCATCAATTTAAAATCTTGTTCCATTGAGATGGAATCATTCCTTTATGATCTGTAGGAATCAGAAACAAGTGCCAAGAGTGTCTACAATCCAGAGTTCAAATCTTTTCTTAACTTAGATTTCCATGATCCTATAAGCACTCTCCAGGCATTTACCTTTGATTTTGATGGGCATTATGAGGACTCTCTAGATGAACCTACTTTTAAATCCTTTCTAAAGGAGCTCTCAACACACACAGATCTCGTAGAAGCCACATATTTTGATCCACATACAGAGCCTTCCAAAATCCATTCTCAACCCCGACCTGCCACCGGAATCAACTTCTACTCTGATTCACCTCTCTCTAATCCGATTGCATACGATTCACCTCCATCTTTCAATCGAGTTTCGGACATCGATCAAACTACTAATCACGTGACATCCTTTTCTGATCACTCTCGTAGGGTTCCTACATCCTCCACAGATCCATTTTCTTTTGAGGATACCTACTCTGACCAGGCTGATTTGACTCAGCCAAACCTACGATTAGCATTGCCATATATGTTTGAGCCACAAAATACCTGGTGGGCTCCTCATCTACTAATTCACATCCATCAACCCACCAGATTGATTGGGTTTGGGTTGCATCATCAGCCTGTAGATCTAAACAAGCACCTGGTTGGACCAACCAGGCTTTTGATCAAGGTGCTTGTTCTACAAAACTCATCTGATTTGACCATCCCTTTTCCTTGACCACTTTCTACTTGGCTGAAGGCATTGAATTTAGCACTTAATGGGAGGCAACCCATCATTCAAAAAACCCAAGACCCTTCTAATCATCTTTTGAGCTACATTCCTATTGTACTTCTGAGTTCATTCTTAGAACAATCGACACCACCTTTAATACTTGTATCAAAGCTTGAAATCATCTGCAACAGCTATCCCGACTCGTTCACCCACCCATTGAACTTGTTCTAACCCATAAACCAAGCTGATTTCATACCCTCTAGTTTACAACGAGGACATTGCAAAACTTAGGCATGGGGGGTGTTAAAGTGTAAACACATGGAAATTTAAGTTTCTGAAGGGTTCTCACAAAAAAAATACATATTCAAAAAAATGATAAAAATAAAAAAATTTGAAAAAGAACAAAAAAATGGAAAGGGGAGGAAAATTTTAAGAATTGATTGCATATCATTCATGAAAAGGAAAGAGGTGAAAGTTTAAATGTCAAAAAGGAGTAACAATTAGAAACAAAAATGACAGTCGTAGTAAATGATTATGAAAATTACTTAAGTTCTAGACCTAATCAAAAGAAAAAAAAATTAAGTCCTACAAAAACAAAGAGACAAAGAGATATTAGTATGAGTGCTGATCTTAGGCCTCTTGGGCTTGTTTTAGGGCTTAAACACTTAAACATTCACGCATCCATTAAGATCCGGATTAGTCCTCAAGAGGTTGAGGAAAGTGCGAAGCTGATGTATTAGGTCTAAGGCTTAGGGATTATTCGGCCCCATTACCTGCCCTTTGGTTTGTGGGACTTGGTAACCTAAGCATCCAAATCACACACTTAGTCTGGTTTAGTGCTCTTAATAAAGAAAAATCTGCCAAAAGTGCTCTATTCTGAAAAGCTATCTCAAAGATCTAGCTTAGGAGCGGCTCGACAACACAAGTTGATTGGATGAGTTCCCAGTGCGAAGGGGTGGGAAATTCCTGTTGAAGATGCGTAATAACATATTGTATCCTTGATGCTTGCCTCCTAGGATGTCTAAATATCCTACCAGGGGCATGTAAGCACCTTGTGCTAGTTCAGGTGCCATGGGCGGAATTATCCCAAAATGTCGATTGCCAGGGCCTGAATTTAGCTACAGAATGCCATAGGTGGCACTACCTCGAAGTGTCAAAAGCCAGGGTTCTGGGGGTTGCCATGAGTGATGCTATCTCGAAGCATCGAAAGCCAGGGCCCTTTGAGGATTGAAGGTAGGGACAAGGAATCCGATACAAACCGTGTTTAGGGCCAATTCGAGGCTGGATCTAGGGAAATCTAAAAAGAAAAGAGAGAAAAAACTCTCCAAATGAAAAATCTACTTCTATCCCTCTCTCTTACATAAAATGCACTAGCAAACGGGACCTGGACCTGTTACATTATGCACGAGTGCTGTAACCGCTGGGTTCAACGAACCTCTGGGTAGTTTTTGAGGGCCTTAGAAACCTTTGCGGTAGACTGAGGTTGAAGTTAGTCAGGTATGCATCTTAATTGATACTTGAGTACCTCTAGGCCTACTATTAGCATTCTGACCTAATTTCTAAAAAAAAATAAGAATCAGGACTCTAAACATCAATACATGGTGGATGAGGAAAATGAGAGAGAGAGTAAGAGAGAGTGGTCGGTGTCGAGCGGTAGGCGACGGTGGAGTGGAGGCTTCTAGGGCTGAAGAAGGGGGTGAGTGGAAGACGTGGAGGTCGAGGAACTGGAGGAGAAAGGAGTGTGTCTGGCAGGAGAGGGCAGGTAGGACGACTGATAACTATCCAAGAAGGCTTTGGAGGAGAATGAACGGCGATGTCTTGTGTTTCAGATGTCGACAAAGGGGCACTTGGTGGCGATCTGCAGAAACCCTTTGATCTGCTTGGAGTGCAGGGGCGAAGGGCACAAACGTGATTCTTGCCCTAGGAGGAAGCCGTTGCATACAAAGATGGCCTTTTCGCTCCCTGGCTGGGTAGTGAAGAAGGAGTCCTGACTGCCACCGCCGCCGGCGTTTGGCAGGCATTCAATTGAAGTGGAGATCCCGATATATGAAGAGATCTCCTCTACGGAGATCATGTTGAGGGGAGCTCTGATTGGCGAGATTATGGCAGGAAAACCATCAATAGAAAGGTTTCAAGGTCTGGTATGTTCCCTAAATCCTCTCTCTGTGGGCTGGAAGGTGGCTATGTTATCTCAATCTTGTTTTCTAGTATATGGTTTGGGCATGATGGATGTTGAGAGATTGAGATTTAGATCGAGTTCGTTTGAAGATATTAATGTGATCTGGAGAATGGTGTCCCCCTTTGATGGGGCTCTCCCTGATCGGCCTCCTCAAAGAGTGGGTTCTAGGAGGGCTCTTCTTGAGATCAGTGGACTACCATTGCATCTGAGATCTAAGGGAGTTGTTACTAAGATGGTTGCAGGCTTTACTTCCATCTGTGAAGGGTCTAAAGTCATGATTGGAGAAGGGGACATCCGATCACTTAGAATTGAGGCTGATGTCTTCAATGCTGGCTCGATTCCTGACAGGGTGACGATCAGAAGTGGGGGTTCCTCATGGCTTATTCATCTAACAATGGTTGGACAAGTGTCTGGGCATTTAGAACAAGGGCAGGTTAAGACGTCTAGGGCCAACACTGAGGAGATGCAACAGAATGAAAGGGTAGGCCGTACTTCACCAGATGAAGCCCCTGAATCCAAGAAGAGGAAGGACTGCCACCAGGACTATGCAGAGAAGGACTTGATGCATATGGAAAATGTTAATGCATTAGGAGGTTGCAGCCAAGCCTTGGTAGCCAAAGAGGATGGTTATATGGAGGTTGCTGATGCTTCTGAGAAAGACTCAGGGGTCCTTAGCAGCAAAGATGAGGGGAAGACAGGAATGGAACTAGTACTCAGCAATGACAGCAAAGCTCTCAAAGAGGTGAATCAAGTGTAGTTCACAGTTCCTGCTGATCTAAAATTTGGTAGCAGATCCAATCAGAAAAGAGGTGTGGGTGGATCCCCTTATATGCTTAGAAGGAGAAGGAAGGAGAACCTGACCCCTATTGTGAGCAGACCATTACAAACTCGATCATGGTTGAGTATGTGGGTTGTTTGGCTCAAGGGGATCAACCTGGCAAGGAATGAGAGTGTTAACTTGGAATGTGCGTGGGTTGCGCAATAAGATGAGGACTTCCTTATGTAGATATCTTTCTGAGTGGGAGATTGATTGTGCTCTCATCCAAGAGACACATGTGGAGGTGGAGAATGGTCAGGAATGGGACTGTTTTAAGCAAATTAGACGTACTGATGTTGTGGTAAAGGGTGCATCTGGAAGGTCTGGTGGAATGGCTATTTGGTGGAGAAAGTCTTGTCTTTTGGTAATTGAAGTCATTCATGATAGGCATATGCTCACTTGCAGATGCCAATCTCCCTAAGGAGATATGGAATGGTATGTGTCATGCATTTATGGCCCTTGTGTGGCTACAGACAGGGCTGGTCTTTGGGAGGAACTTTCTGCAATGCATCAAAGGGTGCAGGAGGTCCCTTGGCTTATAGGGGGTGACTTTAATTGTCATCTCTCTAGCGATGATAGACCTGGTGGGAGTTTGGATAGCTCAATGGCAGGCTTTCAAATGGCAATGCAGAGTTTGGGAGTGACAGAATATCCTATTAGTGGAGTTGAATTTACTTGGAGAAATGGCAGTGGACAGTCATCTAGGTTGGACAGATTCTTTGGCAGCCCTAGCTTGTTGGAGAGGCATCAATTATCAGTTGTTATGAGCCTTGATAGGCCTTTCTCTGATCACACTCCACTAGTGTGGGACAGTGGGACGAAATCTGACATTGGATCTTATTTCAAACTCAAGAGATCTTGGTTTAGGGAGGAGGGGTTTGTGCAAATGGTATCTCAGTGGTGGCAGAACAAGGCAATGCAAGGATCTGCCACACAGCAGCTGGCTGCAAAGCTGACAGGCTTGCATGGCATTTTGAAAGAATATGGATAGGAACTGGCAGTGATAAGAGAATTGGATTTGAAGGAGTGCAGGTAGTCTTTGAATCCCCAAGAGCAGCAGCAAAGACATCAGATGCAATCAGTAGTGGGTGAGGAGGATCTGAAAAGAGAAGTGGACTGGCGTGAGAGATCTAGACAGCTATGGCTCAAAGAGGGTGATGCAAACACGAAGTTCTTTCATCTCGTGGCCAGTGCTAGGAGAAGATTCAATCTTATCTCATCAATTAAAGTAGATGAGAGAACTATTAATTCTATTAACGAAATCAGAAGTGAAGCAGGCAAATATTTCAAAGAATTGGCCAAGGCTGCACCAAGGGGCTCTTGGAGGATGGCATCAATGGATTTCCTAAGTGTCAGTAGTGATCAGAGAGACATGTTAGTTACTCCTATATCTGAACAAGAAGTATTGAAAGCAATTAAAGCTTAAATAATGAAGGGGCCCCTGGTCCGGATGGGATTCAAGTTTTCTTTTACAGAGAACTGTGGAGTGTTGTCAAAATGGATGTAATGAAGGTTATTCATGAATTTGAGTTGGGCAACTCTAGTTTTGAGAGATTGAATAAATCTTATCTGTTCCTGCTTCCAAAAAAATCAAGTGTGGAGAAGTTTTCTAATTATAGGCCCATTGCACTATTTAATTCTATTTACCTTATTATCAGTAAGATTATAGCCAACAGAATGTGGGAGGTATTGAAGGACTTGATAATGCTGGTCCAATCTGCCTTTCTTCCTGGGAGATCGCTACAGGAGTCCTTCATCATGGTGCAGGAGATGGTAATGGGATGGCACAGGCGAAAGACTAAGGCATTTTTATGGAAAGTAGACTTCTCCAAGGCTTATGATTCAGTCTCCTGGTCGTATCTGTGGGAAATCCTAAGGAGGAAATTTCCACCTCGGTTGATACAGTGGGTGAAGAGACGCATCACGACAGCCTCCTTTTCCCCATTGATAAATGGGAAACCATGTCGAACTTGGATTCAGCCCTAATGTGGAGTTAGGCAAGGATGTCCACTTGCCCCTCTGATTTTTAATCTTGCAATGGATACACTGGTAAGATATGCATGCAAAGTGGCAGCAGATGGATTTATAAGGGGGTATTCATTGTCTAATAACAGGGCTTTAGCTCCCTGATGGGTCGGCCCGAATAGGTTGTTAATATGATATTTTTATCGTTGAAATGTGTATAGTGGTTAACCTAATTCAGACCTAACCATCTCTTTACAAAATTTTTTAATCTGGCCTAATTGATTTTATCTTGTCGCTTTTAGGTCCAGGGTCGAACTCAGGGAAGTGGGGTTCAAGTCGAGTTTCTACGTTTTCCTTAAAACGCGTCTCTTCCGTTCGTTTATTGTGTTTTTGGTATTTTTCTTATTTAGGTTTTTTTCTGGTAATCCTTGTTCTTGAGGCACACCCTCAAAATTGTGTCCTTAGCTTTTAGCCAAAACAGAGTTTCAAAACACGCCTTGCTACTTGCAAGACGAGGTACCTGCAAATCAAAGATTATCTTTTCACTTTTATACCTTTTTTTATCTTTTTACTAAGAAGGAAGATAATAGATAGAAAGTAAATATAGTAGCTATAGATATATATTTATATGTAGTATATATATAAAGGGGTGGGGGTGGAGGTGACGATGGAGTGTAGCACTATGTCGAGTCAGTCGACATCTAGAGAGACGCAACCAACACGACTAGGTGCCGCGTGGAGTGTGGATGGAGGATGGATGATGTATGGGACCACGCTTTTTTTGCACGCGTGTATCAGGAAATATCAGCAACTGGTGCAGATATTCCCGCGATACAGCGTATAGTAAATAACATGAAAATATATGTACATATGTATGTATATAAGTAAATATATCTATATATATATATAAATGTATAGTTATATATGTATAGATATATATATATAGATATATATGTGTATATATATGTATATAAGTATATATATATATATTACTATATATATGTATATAGATATGTATATATATATATATATGTATATAAGTATATATGTCTATATATATATAAGTATATGTATAAGTATATAGATGTATATATAAGTAGATATATATATATATTATATATATATATGTATTATATTATATATATATGTATGTATACATAACTATATAGATATACTATGTATATAAGTATATATATATAGATATATGTATGTATATATATATATATATATATGTATATATGTTACTATAAGTGTGTGTGTGTGTGTGTCGATGAATGTGTGTGTGCGTCGGTGAATGTGTGTGTGTGTGTTGCTGTGAGTTAAATAAAAGAGAGAGAGAGCACCAGACAGAGAGAGAGCGGGCGGGAGAGATCGAGCGGACGCGCGCGGGAGAGATCGGCAGAGAGAGAGGGAGATCGCGGACGCGCGAGTTAAGACGTCTGCAAGAAGTGGCGGACGTCTGACGCCGCGTCGTCTGAAGGCGAAGGCGGACGTCTGACCGTCGCGGTGCACCGCGCCTTCGCACAGAGGACGTGAGGCGTCTCCTGCAGACCGGGTGCGAGGACAGAGAGCGGGCGATGGCGCGCTCGGAGAAGGCGGCGGGGAGTCTGCAGTCGGTCGCGGAGGGTTGCGGAGGAGGGCAGGGGTCGGCGCGAGGCCGTAACCGGCCGCTGCAGTGCGCGCGACAGCCGGCTGCGGGTGCAATGCGGGGTGGACAGAACGAAGACGGAGGCGGGGAACGGGCCTGCAGGCGCGTGCGGAGGGTTGCGCACCTGCGGGGAAGGTCGCGGAGGAGGCGGGGGGTGCTGCTGCTGCTGCTGTCGCCGCGGTTTAGCTGCTGCTGCTGCTGCTTCAAGCTTCGGAGCTTGGAGCGGCGGCAATGGCGTTAAAGAAAAAAAACGAAGCGAGGGAATGCACCACGCCCACTGGCTCGTCGAAGAGCTGGGCGGTGGTGCTCCCACTATGGTGGTGTGCACCACAGTGGGTTCTCCTGCTCGCCGGGTGCCTCCTCGACGGAGGGCCGACGTATGGGAGGGGAAAGCGGTGGAGAGGAAGGTGGTGGCTGTGGGGTCTTTGCAGCAGCTCCTCTTGTGAGGATGAAGCTGCAGCTACTTATAGAGGAGGAGAGAGTGGCGTGCCGGCTGCAGCAGGGAGAGGGTGCGCAAGTTGCAACTATAGGGAGCGGCGTTGGCAGGGAGAAGTGACGGGAAGAAGTGCTGCGTTGCATGCAGCTGCGGGAAGAGTGCAGCCGCGGGAAGGAGAGAAAAGAAGAAATCAAGAGGAAAAATAAAAAGAGGGTGATTTTGCAAGGAGGCACTTGAAGAAAAATGTAACTATGCAGGCGATTGTTTCACTCCTCTTCCTCTCTTGATTAAATGCATGCATGCAACCGTTTTTACAAATGTGGCTATAGGATTATAATATACATAGTTAATGCTAGAAAATAGCATAAGAAGGCGTTATTATAGGCGTGTTTTGAGGTGCAAACACTCCCATCCTCCAATATCCAGATAACACTATTTTTTTTGTGGAAGGGGGGAAGAGGGAAGCACAAGTGCTTTTTCATATGGTTAAGATTTTTGGTGAGATCTATGGTCTTAGACTTAATGGAAGCAAATCTTCCCTGGTCTATTTTGGGATGAATGGAATGACCTAGAATGACATCTCTACCACTTTGGGTGCACCTGTGGTCTCATTGCTTATCATATATCTAGGTTTGCCTTTGAAATGCACTAAAATGAGGAAAGCAGATTGGTCCTTCCTATATGAAAAGGTGGCTACGAAGTTGGAGGGTTGGAGTAGTCGATACCTATCAAAAGGGGGGAGGTATATATTACTGAATTCTGTCATTACATCGATTCCTATTTTTTTCTTCTCTATTCTCAAAGCCCCAAAGTCAATTTGGAAAAAACTTGATGTGATGCACAAAAGATTCTTCTGGAAAGGGGCCTCTCACCAAGGGGCTTTTCTTCAACCTTTAAATTGGGATTTGATTTGCAAGACAAACGAGATTGGTGGCATGGGTGTCAAATCCCTCAAGGAATTTAATGATGCTTTGCTATTGAAGTGGCCCATCCGACTGCTACAAGGGGAAAAAAAATGTGGGCAGAGATAGTTCAGGATAACTATGGGGCTGCCAATGATGAGAAGAACCGCCTAAACCCCCATAAACCATCTCCATTTTGGTCTTCGGTGGTGCGTGCCTTGAGGGATAATTGGATTTTGTTCAAATCCGTACTAGTGGATGGGAAAAGCTTCAAATTCTGGCTGGAGAATTAGGTACCTGGGGGGGTGATTAAAGACAGGTACCCCCTTGCTTATGCAGCAGCTTCGAATAAAAATTGTTACGAACGCGTGCCCCAGACGTCTTTTAAGACGTCTGGGAGGTGGCCCAGACGTCGGACAAGACGTCTGGGATCACATCCAGACGTCTGGAAATCAGCTATTTTCGACACGCGCGGGTCGTCTGCGCGCCTGAGCGCGCAGACTGCATATTCGCTTATTCTTCTCTCTGCGGCTGCAGACGCCGCTGCCATGCTCCCTCTCTCTCCTCCTCGCGCGGCCTTAAAAAGACCACGCCTCCCCTCGCTTCCGTCGCCTCCACCCCTTTCCTCTTCTTCTTCCAGTGAGCGAGCACGAGAGCGGGTGCGGGGTTGCTGCGGCGGCGACGTCCGCAGTGAGAGCGGAGGGGGTGCTGCGTGCGAGAGCGGCGCTCAGCCGTGAGGGCGAGCTCGCCGGGGCTGCCAGGGCCGGCCGGCGGGGAGCGCAGCGGGCGCGGAACGACGCGGGAGGCCTGCTGCGGCTCGAGCAGCAGGCGCACGAGGAGCGACGCGGGCGGCGTCGCGAGCGGAGGGCGAGTCGTGCCCTGGTTCTGGAAAAATTTCCAGAATCAGACGTCTATGATGATAGCCAGACGGCGGGGTCGACGTCTGGAAGACTGTCCAGACGTCTGAAAGGTGAGTTTTCCGTCTTCTTCTTCTTCCTTCCTGTCGACTGACCGTACTGAGGGAGAGAGATGGGTGTGCGCAGGCTTGGTGATTCGCCATCCAACGCGGATCAGACGTCTGGCTGTAGTACCAGACGGCGGGAGCGACCTCCAGACATCTGGGGTGACCATCGGACGTCTGGGAGCTAGGCCAGACGTCCCCGCAGACTTCTGGATGTCTGGGAAACCACGCTGAACAAGGTAATTCTCTGATCCACTTTTTAAGACGTCTGGAAGAAGTTCCAGACATCTGATTTTACACAGTTTCATCATTTTTGACCCGTTTAGGGCCCGTTCGGGTTTCGTTTTCCGCGATTCGAGTTGCGTTCTTTTCGGAATTAATTCCTCTACCCGTCTACAGTAGCTATACACTGTTTTGAGACACTCCTTGTGTTTGATCCTTGTGATAGGGCCCGTTCCGTTGCAATCTCGGGGGTCGCGGAGGCAAGCGGGATTTCCGACCATACCCCCATTACTCCCGTTGTACCTGGTAGAGTGGCTTTAAGTTATTAATAAAATCTGTTAAATTATGGAACCATAAATAGAACCTAGGACATTGCATGAATCCTAGGAATGAGAAATAGATGGAATGATAGCTCCTAGGTGTCGCATGAATCCTAGGGCTGGAAAACTAGATTGTATGATAGATCCTAGGATATGGCATGAATCCTAGGATGGGAAAACTAGTCGAATGTATAATACTGCAGTCTTGGAAAATGGAAAGAGATATAAAGCTGCCTGTAATTTGAATTAATAGCTTCCTGTTGTGAATAAATAACGTGGTTGAGAACATGGATTGTAAGAATGTGAAACTGGAAAGTGAAACCTGGATGTTTGAGTAAAAAGGATGGAACCCTACGGGGGAATTAGGAGTGGAACTCCTGGAAAGAGAAAGGAATGGAACTGAGATGTAGTTGTGTACTGTCTCTTGGGTACGTAGTACCAAGGGAAGTACCTGTACCTGTTTAGTGCAGAGCGGAGCCAGCTGCCCCAGGGACCCGGGGTTAGGACTGGCCACTCTGTACCAACTTGCTGGCCCTCGCATACGTAGTACCGAGGAGAGCTACTAGTGTTAGGAGGGCACTAGCTACCCCACGAGCCCCGGGGTTCTGCTAGCCTCCTATACCGACTTGTTTAGGCCCACTGGGGCAAACCAGGGTAGCCAGGCGAGGGTGCGCGGACTATGGAGGGGCAAGGCCCCAGTTTGGTTACTGTGGAGGGGTTGGACCCCTGTTACTGAGAGGGCTCTGCCCTAGACTGGTTCCATGCTGTGCTTTGGGCGCACCCGTTAATGGAAACGACTGACCGCGTGCCAGTACGGGTTAGCTACCTGTGCGTTTATCGCGCGTGCCGTAGTCACCGTTACGTCTGTCAGTGACCTTGGGGTGGTTGACTGAGGGTAGGATCACCACGGGGGACTCTCCCGGCCAGGAGAGCACCACGTGCTACTTCTACTTTTTGGAAAAGACTGCAATCAAGATCGTTCCCACGAGGAACATTCGAGATCAAGAAAAAGATCTGAGGAATAAATGAAATAATGAGACAATTGAAAGATGTGAATAAAGAAAGTAATGGAACATAACAGCTACTATACACTCTACTGTTGTCTTTAGTTTAGTTGCCACTCTACTCAGCGTTTTGCTGACGTGTTACACTTGTTACCTTTTTCAGGACCAGGTGTTGAGCAGCCAGGGTCAGCGGCTGCAGAGGACGCTGGGCCGAGTAGGGTCCAGTAGAGTTACCACTGTCTCTTGTACCTCTTTTTGTTACGTTGTAGTGAGTAGTTCTTGTTTCCGCTGTACTTTCTTTACCTGCAGTTCAAATTATATTATGAATGTTGTTCTACTGTTGTGGTGGTACATACTGTGGTAGTTTCTTTCCTTACTGCTGTACTTTCTTACTATTAGTTATATTCATGCTGAATGTGGTTTATTTTGCTGCTCTTTTGGTTACTTCCTCGTTGGACGACTAGGTCTTGGGATTAGTTGAGTCGGTCCGGTTCTCGTGTCTCGTAGGGACTCGGGAACCGGGTCGTTACAAAAATGTTGTGGTTTCTGATTATTGGGATGTGGAGTCTGAGCAGTGGTCTTTAAATAATGCTATGTGGAATAATCATGAAACAAGAACACGAGCAGAGAATGAGCACCTCATGCAAGAACTTGCTACCTTCAAACCCACGCCTCATGAATATGACACATATAAGTGGGAGGGTAAGTTTTCTTCAGCGGCTGCCTATGACAAGCTGATTAACTCTTCCAGGATGGCGGAACTTGATGAGGAGGGGAAAAAGTTATGGAAATTAAAAATACCATTGAAGGTACAAATTTTTTTGTGGCTCTGCAAAAGGGACAATCTGATTACTGGAAACCTGAGGCACAGGAGAATGGGAACTCCCACTCAATTTTGCCACTTATGTGGGATACATAATGATTCCAGCACTCATATTTTTTCTTCATGTGTGATCACAGATTATATCTGGAGGAGAGTTTGTAATGATTCTCTTCCCACATGGGAGAATCTGTGGTGTTATCTTGTGGATGGGAATAAGCCATGTTCACCTATGGTGGTTGTGCTATGGTCTGTTTGGAGGGCTAGGAATGAGTGTGTTTTTCAGGAGACTCCAGTGAATGTGGATAAGATTGTAAATTGTTGTTGGAATCTCATACAGCAATGGGGTTCGAATATGTAATTGTGTTCATTTTTTATTAATAAAATCTCTCCTGGTTTGCTATCGGTGACTCGATAGCATTCCTTTCCTTCTCAAAAAAAAAAACATCAATACATGGTATAGAACTCTAGTTCTTTTCATAAGATTTTGCTAAGGGACTAGCAAAAGTTAGGCATAAGGGTATGATCATAACGTCATCATCAACCATAACTAGCTTTATTTAGTCAGAATCAATTAACAACTGCTCCTACATAACCGTTAGAGTCCTAATTCATCTCATATTCATTCTGAGAAGAATACATTAAATCAAGGGTAAATCTGTAGTTTTAACATCATATCTTAAATGCAGAATAACCATGGATTTTCCCAAAGGTTGATTAAAGGTCAAATGGTCATCAATGTCTAATAAGAGGGTCCATGCATACAGAAATGATTTTTCAAGCATTTCAAGAATTAATGGACATCTGAAACCCTAATTTCAGATTTGCATAATTAAATGAGGTTATGATCAGGATAAAATTTACCTAAACCTTCTAAAAATTATAGAAAAATATTATATAAGGTTCAATATCCTTGATTTGACCATTGGAACCCATTTTGACCTAAAACAGTCTCAGATGGAAAGTTACCTTAATTTGGGTTTCTACGCAAATTACCCAGTCAAACTTAGTCAAAAACAAAATTTGACTTCACCATCAAATTGCTTGAGTCCAAATTAGGTTTTTACCAAAATTTGGGCCAAATCAGAAATCATCTTGACCTAGTTTGCATTTTACTCCAATCTGACTCTTCTCATCTCAAATAGCCCCTCAGCTTTCGAAATCTATTGCAAATAGCCCCCTAACTTTGTCAACTTCTTTGCATTTAGGTCTCTACCACCATTGCCATGTTAATACACCTGCATCCAACCTTCAATCAAGGAGTTCTCCCTGATTTTGCACCCAATCTCTTCCAAAATTGGAAGGAGGACTCCTGAGAAGATCCTCTACAATCTGAGCCACATCTTGGGCTCTAATTCTTGCCCAAAACCTAATGCTAACCCTTTGAAATTAAGCATTTCCTATTTTGTGAAAGCTCCAAGCTTCCAAGCTTGGTTTCCAAGCTTGGAATGCCTTCCTAATGCCCTATAAAAGACCCCTAGTGCACGGTCATTCTCTTTAGCTTGGTTGGAGGTCGAAATCCCCTTCTTCCCTTCTCCCCGACCTTCATCTCAACCAACTCTGGTGACCCTCTTCAACTACCTTCTTCGCTCACCATCATAGACAATAGCCGGTAGGTTTTCCTTCCTCTCGTTCTTCCGCATCTCGCAATACTAGCGAGCATCGCCTACCTCCCCTTGTCGTCACTGCTTCTCCCATCGTAGAACTCGTCTTCCCCACGTCTGGCCATCACACCAGCATGGGAATCCTCCTCTTTCGTCCAATTAGATTAGGCTAGCTAGGTTCCCCTTTCCGTCTACTCTCCTTCCCTCTCTTTTAAACCTTGTTTCGACCCCTCGACTCCACCATACGCCACCTACGTCCCCATGTCTGGCCACATCTCTGATGAGGCCTCCACACCTCCACAATCCACTAAACGTCTTGCCATCAACTCCATATCCTCCGCCTCATCAACCCGCATCAAACCCCTCAAGAAATTGAGGGGATTATCACCTCCATCAAGCCCCCGAACACCCCACTGTCGCACCACCAAATCCGCCTTTGCCAGCAACCTACGACCACCCTCACAGCACGCCACCGTCACCAACACCCTTGCCGCATCCTTATGACGCTTCTGAGCTTTTTAACGAGGGCTTGTAGCCCATATTTCGTGTTTCAGATCCCTTGTCGGAGCTCCGTTGGCTTGTTCTTCATGTTCAGGTTTTGCTCTTCATCAAAACTCACTCCAGGTGACGCGGGTGCATTCCAAGAAGACCACCAGGTCCTCAATTGAGGATCCCAGTAGCAACAGCATTCCAATTCGACAAAACGACTTAAAAACTCCTCGATGGCTCGATCAACACACGTGCGCTGCGCTTGTGTATGCATCCAAGTGTGTATGTGGGTGTGTATGCGTGTGACGTGTGTCCTCTGTTGGGTGGTCCTAGTAGCGACTAATCCAACTATTTTAGCCAACTGATCTGCACAAAAAGCACATTATTTTGAAATTAAGCTCATGTGTTACTTTTGTGCTCTACACCAATACTTAGACAAATTTGAGAGCATTCTTGTGATGTGCTCTATACTGTGAAGGCTCTATTAAGCCTCAAATAGCCTAAGTGCTTAATGAGGAAAAGCCTAAGTGTTTAATGAATACTTGTGGATTAATGTGTTGTTCTGAAACAACTATTTTTATAATATTTCTTTTTACAATTTCAATGCATAATCTTTTTAGTTCTTTATGGAATGATTGCCCATGTTTCTTTGTCTATTCTTTGCAATTATTCATGTGGATAACATATTATACTTAATTAGTTAATTAAGTAATTAAGCTAAGTATGTAATTAGGTATTAGGATAATTATCTTAAGTATTTAGTTGTAAGTAGTACTTACACTAAGTAAATTATAATTAAAGTATGTAATTAAGTAGGTTATAGCTATACTCTAATGAAGTACTTTAGTTCAGTATTTATAGTAACTAAGTAAGCTATTTAAGTTAAGTAATTTAAGTATGTAGTAAGTTAAGATTAAATTAAAGTAAGTATATATACAAAGTAATAAAGTATTTATAAAAGTAATTAAGTTATATGAGTATTATATATATAAGTTAAGTTAATAGTAATTAGTTAATTATTGTGATTAAGAATAAGGATTAAATTAAGAATAATTGGTGAATTACATACTTAGTTAGCCTCCCAGCAAACGACCTGGACTCAACCCAATATAAATTTATAAGATATGTGGCCTATCTTACTCACTATGCTATGATTTAATAATGACAAATTAACAAAGTGACATAGTTTAACATCACCATGCATAGAGCCACTGGGTTTATTATTCTTATTGTGTATGTTGGTGATATACCACTTACTAGAAGTGATGAAATAGGGATAGAAGCTACCAAGAAGTTCTTGCATTCTCAGTTTATCACCAAAGATCTGGAGTTGATAAATTATTTTTTGGGCATTGAAGTACAACATGTTGATGGTGGTCTTGTTCTATCACCAAGGAAATATGTACTTGACATGCTAAGAGAGACGGGATGCTAGGTTGCAAGCTTACCAGCATTCCTATGGACCCATCTTTACCACTTGCAAATTCTGAGACTCCATTATTTGAAGATATCACCAGATATCATGCTATGGTGGGAAAATTTTGTATCTGACTGTTACTAGGCCTGACATTTGTTTCGCTATTGAGACTGAACCAATTATGCAGTCTCTTAGAGAACTACATTGGCCTTTCCTCCACTCTTTAGCTCCGACAAACTCAAGCCTTCTGATAGATTAATTCAAGTCTGTCAAGCTTTTAGTGATCAAATTAACACATTCTTGAGCTTTGCAAGCAACTCAGGAGTCTTTTGCACCTATCCTTTAGCTATTTCATAGTGTTTGCAAATCAACTGTCACTGATGTCAGTCATAGAAGTTCCGTTGAGCTTCAGTGACTAGGATATTGAGAAGGAGCATTCGAATCAACCTACAGTGATCATATATCACTCGAGAAGCCTTCAGTGATCTATTTCCACTACTCTAATCTAAATTTTAGTGATTCCATCATCTTGAGCATCATCGTCTTCTCTTGCTCCGACAAGGGCGAGCTGTAGAATTTCTTCATCCTTTGTGGTTAAAAGAATATCTAGAAGCATTAGTGGATCACCTAAATTTAGAACATGCCCTAACTAGGTTATTAGAGGTCTAGATCGTTCTGTCGATCAACCCCACTTTTGAGTTCAGGTAGCAACCTTAGAATCCATAGGATATAGGTCAATTTCATTTCATTTTGATCCTATTGAGTTCCTTAGGACATTTTAAGTCTATTTGGGTTATTAGTTTTATCTGAGAGGCCTTGGAACTAAAAGTCAAAATTTCACCCAATGTGGTGAACTTAAGTCACCATGGGAGCTCAGAACTCTTAAGCTCTATTTTAAAGGTTGTAGAATATTCTTTAGACTATTAGGGATTCGTTGGGATCAATGCTATGAAGTTTTAAGTCAATTGGAGTTTGTTGTACTCTACTGAGGTTGTTGGGTTCAACTAGTCTGCAGTTGACCACTTATGACTTCTAAATGTGAATTCACACCATCTATAGCTCAAATGATGACATTTTAACTTCTTGAAAGTGCTAGGAACAAATCTGGTGGTTTAGAATTTGAAATTGATGTGGTTTGAATAATTGATTCCATCCTCTATTATGTTGAGTCTGAGAAGCTATTTTCATGTAGTAATAAAGGTTAGAAGCATTCCTTTTTGTGTCCAGATGCGTTGAAGAGTTGTAAACACTGAGATACTTATTAGGCATGAGAGAAAGAAAGCTTAGGTATTAGGCACATGGATTGTAGGTGATGCTGAAAGCTATTGTTGCTAACGAACAGTCATGGCAAGTCATTGAATTCAAGTGGGTCTATGGAGTCTAATTGAGCAATTGCTGATTCCAAAGGATGATCCAAGTCATGATGAAGCTACTAAAGTCAATTTAGGGTTCAATTGATGAAGAACTTGTCTAAATTAAAGAAGATTGGAAGTACTGTGATGAAGAAGAGCTCAGTTGTAGGTACACGTGAAGAGAAAGGGCTGATATAGTCCTAAGTTTTATAGTACATATAATGAAGCACATGCCTTAGCCTCTCGTGAGCCTTCGGGTCGGTGGAGGCGTCGCGCCTATTACTCTGATCCCTCTGAGCATGTATACCCTATCTAATCTGACAACTTTGGGAGAGCGGCCTACGGGCGATGATGCAATCTGGGCTTGACGCGTAGCACCAATGTAACTGTAGATCTAGCCTTACAGCTGTTGATTCAATTCATGGTAGCCAAAATTGTTAAAGTGAGGGGACTTGTGCCTTGCCTGTGTTGCGAAGAGTTTAAGTGTTGTGTTAAAGTAATGTGAAATGATAAATGCTTGTGATGACCTTTACTTACTTGTGCTTGATTGAGAATTAAAGAGTTTCATTAGTTATTCTTAAACAACATTTTATCATTTTTTTATGCAATCAATGATTAATCATTTCAATCTTTTGTAATGCATGTTTATCATTCAAATGGAATTAGTTGCCATGTTATATTGTTTAATTCTATTGCAATTAATTCATGTGTCTAATGTATTCTAATTATGTAATTAATTAAGTAATCAACTAAGTATTCTAATTAAGCTAAGTAGATTAGTAAGTATAGTTTTAAGTTAAGTATCTCATAACTTAACTAGTTAAGTATAGTTAGTTTAAATTAAGTTATGTATTATTAAGTTATATGTTAGTAGTTAATTAAGTTAAGTAATTTATAAGTTAAAAGAATTATATTAAGTTATATAATTACCTAAATTAGATTTAAGTTAAGTAGGTTAAGTAATAATTAGTTATAATTTATATTGTATGTTAATTAAGTATTAGTTAAGTTAATAAGTTAAGTAGTTAATTTAGAGTTAGTATTAATTAAGTAACTTATTAATAGGTAGTTATGTAGAGTAAGTTATATATATATATTAGTAATTATGTTTAAAGTGATATCAGATAGTAACATAGACTTAAATTACTTATATTATGTATTGAACATTATAACTTAAGTATATAAGCTTGTGTATATTATGAGTTAAGTCATAAGTATAATTTATTACTTAATAGATCCTCATTATTAATTTAATGAAGAGAATAAAAATAGTCACATGAATGATTGGTGAATTAAGCTAAAATAAGCCTCTTAACAAATGACATAGGCTCAATCAGTATGAATTATAGAATATGTTAGTTTTCTTGCTCTCTATGCTACAACACAAAATGACGTCTCTTATAAATGCAAGAAAACCTAACATCATTTTCTAAGTGCAACGACCCATATATGGTGACCCACACATATTCGTATGGAGTCGTTGAGATTTCTAATGCCAAAGCAGGCCAAACTTTTAAGGTTAATGGGCAAAGGCTCAAACCTTATGTTGATCATTATTCACTTGGACCTATTGCTAATTTGGTTGTACTTTTGGACCCTTAGAAGAGCTGAATTGTGCTCAACTAAAGGCGTTAAATTTAACACTTATTGAGAGGGAACCCAATATTTTAGGTTGTAATATATCTAGATTGCTTATATATATATCTTAGTTTGAATTGCAAATATGGAGCTAGTCGAGCTATTTTGTGTCAACTCAGGTGTTTTAGGTGATTTCTACTCTTTTTATGTTTATAGCATACAATGAGGACATTGCATGAAATAGGCATAGGGAGTGCATTTATATTCTTGATTGAGTTGCTTTTATACCGGTCTCCAAATTTTGTGTTTTCCCATTTCACGTGTTTAAGTCCGTTGTATTTCGAGAAAAAAAAAGGAAAAAAAATGGTGTTTTGAGCTAAGAAAGAACAAAAGTTCTTGATATTGACGATTTACCGATCCTTAGAAAAGTATTTTTAAAATATTTTTGCTTAAACTCTTTTAGGTCGTAGTTGACTTAATTATTTCAAGTATTTATGTAAATAAGGATTTGTTTCTTGAATCCTTGAATAGTATTTTAGAAGCTGAAGTATTAAGTGAATGGAGTGATAAGCATATGACTTATCTTCCCACCCTCTGGTTTGAAAAGTTTGAGAAGATTAAGCAATCTATACTTGCATGTGCGCACTGACTTATCTTTTGGATGGCCTACCAGTGAAATATGAGTAGTTAATAAGATCTAGATTGAGGTATAGCTGGCATGTTGCACTAGGCATGCTCCCCAAATATAGGGTGTCCAGATCCCAACCTTACATTTTTAGCTTTTGTGTCTTTGTTTAGGAAACATTTTTGAACGGGATTAGGGAAGCCACCTACTTAGAAAAATGAGTGAAAAAATGGAGAAAAGAAAAATAAAGTATTAGGATGAAGAAGAAGAAAACGAAAAAAAAATCCCAAAAATAACAAAAAAAGTGTACGTCCAAATATTTCAAAAATCCAAAAAGAGTGAGGTGTTCCAATAAGAAATCAAATGGTTCGGCCATGGAGATATACCTTCGAGGTTGACCTCGGGATAGAAAAGAGTAGAGAGAAAGCTATAAGTCGTTAAAAAGGTAGATTCGAAGACTTAGGCCAATAGAGCAAAGAAACAGTCTTAGTCTTGTTGAAAACTTAGAGTTCAATAAGGTTGCCCAATGAGGAGTCAAATTCTTTTTGCACACATAGAAAGCTTAAAATTTGAGTTCAATTCAAACCTTGGTGGGTTGACAGAGCCATAAAACATTGCTCTTGTAGCCCAAAGCCAAAGCTAGTAGAATCTCTAATTGGGCCTAAGCGATCTTTATTTGGGTCGATACTTGAAAATTGTTAAGTCTTTGTATGTAAGGTTTTGAGATACCTTTTTTTTTTTTTGGAGAGAGAAAGAAAGGACCACTTCTAAGGATAGTAGCCGTCCAGATTTATTAATGAAAGGAAATGCAATTACAAAAGTTGAGAGCCATAGACTCGCAGAGGAGTTCACATCAATACATATATTTTCCACCCATCCACTCCCACCGTTAAAAACTACATCATTCTTGGCTCTCCAAAGAGCCACAAAACTGCTGCCATGCAGACCCAAGGCTTGGAGGAGTCAACAAACTGCTTCCACAATTCATCCCACATTGGCATTGAGAAGGATAAAGTTCAGCACCAAACCTCATTTGAAACAAGACATACACCAAACAGATGTCTAATATCATCATCTCCAAAGCAACATAAAGGACAAGCAACAGATGGTGTTCCCATGAGACAATGTCTAAAAGCACCTATAACAAGACCTCTTCTGGTCAACCATAAAAAAATTTGCACCTTCAATGGGACTTTAAGCTTCCACAAGGCCACACACACCTGTTTATGCTCATCACTCCCAATACCTGCAATTTGAAAATGATATGCCTTAGATGGAATATAGACACCCTCCTTCCAAACGAATCCATCTATTCTTTCATGCAGACGAAAGGCCTCCAACATCTCCATCATTCTCCCCAACTCATCCACAAATTTGCATACATAGTGATCATCTTGCGCTGGGGCTCTCCACCGTCCTAGCTCATTCTCTCAACATTCAGCTATCGTTGCATCCTTCTCAACTGCATAGCCATCGAGGACATAAACTCTCTAGGAAACCTCTACCACACCAATTATCCTTCTAGAAGTGGAAAAGATTACCATCACCGAGCTTTGGAGAAAAATTGGACCACTGGTTCTGTACCACCATAGAGATAGAAGACCAGAAGAGGGACGGTTTAGTTGGATGCAAGATGCCCACCAGAGAATTTGTAACACCATAAGAGTCTTTGATCACCTCTTACCACATGCCACTATAACCTTTGAGAATGATGACTCCCCACTTAAGTAGGAGGCAGTCACCAAATTCGCTAAAAGACTACACCACCATGCCCTCCTCCTTTGGTTTACAAATAGTGCTCCTTTTAACCAATTGCATGAAACACCCATCATGGCTTGCCCCCTTCCAGAAGAATCATTTTCTCATCACACCCATCTTTTTAATAACTATCCCTGGTGGTCTAAACATGGATAAAAGAAACGTAGGCATGGCGAAGAGGATCGAGTTCAATAGCACCAAACGTCCCCCTTTAGACAAAAGCTTGCCACACCGACCAAATAGGCACATCGACAACTTCTCAAGGAGGTATTTCCAATCCCCACTCTTCATCTTCTTGGCCCTCAAAGGAAGACCCAAATACCGAACAAGAAGAGATACTACCGGTGTCTGTAGAAGCTGCGAGATAGACTCCTGGAAATTTGACACCCCTCCAAAGCAGATTAAAGAAGACTTTGCCGCATTGATTTTTAATCTAGATATTTCCCCAAATATATCCACAAGGTACTTGAGGCACTCCACCTCCTTGACACCCCCTTTTATAAAAAAAACCATATCATCCGCATATTGCAGTATGGGTGTCAGTGCACAATTATTCTTCAAGGTGTACCCATGAACCAGACCACCATCACATGCTTTGAAAGTGAGTTGAGCCAATGTGTCAACTACCAAGATAAACACAAGTGGCACTAGGGGACAACCTTGCTTCACCCCTTTCTAGGGTGTCCCGTAGGCCGTCCATTCACCAAGGGAGAGAACGAGGGTGTGGTAATACACCGCTTCATCCACTACACCCATACCTCTAGAAACCCCCTCCTCCGAAAGATTTCCCAAAGATATGACCAAGAAATGGAATCATATGCTTTGGAAAATTCCACCTTCCACATAAAAGTGACCTTCTTCCTTCGTACCCACCCTAAAATCATCTCCTGCGCCAGAATGAAAGATTCTTGCAGCGAATGGCCTTTCAAAAAAGCTAACTGAACAGGGCTTATCAAGCCATGCAACACATCCCTCATACAGTTTGCAAGAACCTTACCAATTACCAAGTAAATGGAATTGGATAAGGCAATAGGTTGGAAATCGGAGCATGCCATTGCACCCTACATTTTAGGAAAAAGAAAAAGGAGAGACCTGTTAATCTTCTCAAGACTAAAATTTCCTTTCTAAAACTCCTCAATCACCTTCATCACATCCCTTCCAACCATAGACCAAAATTCTTTGTAAAAAGGAGCAGGGAACCCATCCAGTCTAGGAGACCCCACAGCCTTGAGACCTTTCAAAGCATTGATTACCTCCTCCTCTGCAATCAGCCTACACAATATTCTGCCATCATCCTCTCCCAGCAACAACATATTAAAAGAACATAGATGCCATCCACCCCTAGGCCCTGCACGTGACATGTCAAAAAAATACCTATTTGCCATCTCACATAGCTCATGAGGAGTCTTAGCCGTACAACCATCATAGCACAACTTGGAGATAAGATTATTCCTTCTTCTTGCACTAGCAATCCCATGAAAAAACTTCATATTGGAGTCCCCCTCTTTTAACCAAAGCCGTCTTGACCACTAACGTCAGTCAATTTCACGCTTCAATGCTTCTTGGGCAATAATACTTTGGAGCATCTTTCATTGTTGGAGATCACCTTCAGATAAAGCCTCCACCTCCTCTTTATCACCTAGTCTCTTCACTCTTTCCAACACATCCATCCTCTTCTATTCTCTAGTGATAGCAATTGTCTTCCTATTGTCAAATAAAATGTGGCGCAAACCGTTCAATTTAGAGGCGAGATTTTGTGTTGTCGTACCCACGTTCTCCTAGAATCTCCACCACGAAGAAACCATCTCTCTAAAACCATCTTCATTCAACCATGAACGCTGAAATTTGAAGAAGTGTGTGTACTAACACCCTCACCGCTCTCCCATAGGATAGATGTATGATCAAAAAATGGGCACTTCAAAGCCACCACTAAAGCCAACTGAAAGGAGTCCATTAGATCAACATTACACAAGAATCTATCCAACCTAAACATCTGCCACTACCATTTCGCCAAGTGTACATGGAACCTGACACAAGAAGATCAACCAAATCCAATTCCACCACTAGAGTCTGGAACCAAAAGGTAGAAGAGTTAGTACGACCATCTGGCCTGTCAACAGAGGAAAGCATAGCATTGAAATCTCCCCTAATCAACCATGCGCCCCTTGTATCCGACTATCAACCTCCCTCACTTCCTTTCGCATGGGTAGTCTCTCACTTTGTGAACAAGGCCCATATGCACATGTAATGAATATGTCGTCATCCTGCACTATGCTAAATTTGCACGTAATAATAAAGGAACCAGACCAAACATCTGCCAACTATAACGAGTCCCTCTACCACAAAATACAGAATCCTCCTGACCTCCCCACAACCCTAACATTTTTAATATCTACCTAGCCATTCATCAACAAAGGTTGACAAACAAAAGTCTCCTCACTATCAACATGCGTCTCCTGCAATAAACCACAATCCACCCTCCACTCCTTCAAATACTTGGCCAACGACCCACTCCTAGTCCTATCACATAACGCATGCACATTCCACGATAGTACCCTTAACATGAGAAGGCGTGATTCCCTTTGCTCTCAACCTGAGTGCGAGCCACATTTAACACCTTGGCAACCACATTTTCGTCCACCCTTTGAAGCTTCACCGACCCATGGCTTCTCAGATTGTATCTCCCCCGACTACCTACTCCACTACCAACCTTTATTGAAGAACCCACCTCATAGGCCATACCCTCCTATGCCTTAAATGTGAACTCACACGTGTTCTCTTGAGCCTCCACATCCCCCCCATGATGTACGCTACTTTTGGTACCCTCCTCACGCACAACCATGGCACCAAAGACCATTACACCCTCCATTGCAACCTCTAACATAGCCACCTACTCTTCATTCGTGTCCACAGAGAGGGCCTTCCTCTTGTTTTGACCACCATTGCCCCCCAGCATCTCCTCACGATGCACTTCTCTCCATTGCATCTCATCCTTCATATGTTGTTCCTTGTCCTTCCACTCCATCGTCGATTTAGGTGGATGAACCGATTAGATCTCAACTTGGATACGAAGAAGCCAAGACGACCCACCACACCTTAAGATGACTCTATTAGAGAAAGAACCATCCTACCTCAAGATCACTTCAACCTGCACCATGCTGCCATCACCCTCATTCAAGCCGACCACGGCCCTATCCTTCAAAGCACCAAAACCAGCCACGACATGGGCCACCATGGCTGTCAATCGAAGATGCAATGGCAAACCATGGATACAAACGGTACCACATCTAACAAACGCCCTCTGGTGAGGCCGATCAGGCAATGCACCATCAAAGGAGGAAACAAGTCTCCAAAGAACAGATAGATTGCCCAAACTCGACGATCTAAATTTCAACTTCTCCACATCTGCCTCACTCAATCCAAAAACCAAAAATCGAGATGCACATAACATCGTCCACGTCGACAAAGAGATGGATAGAGAGTTTACTACCTCTCAAAGCTTTTTGATAGAGGGGGATGCACACATGACCTCTCCTATCAACACTCCCCGCAGCAAAGTCTCCGTCGCCAACACCTCAGGAGACAAGGGGACTTCCATGTCGAGTGATAAAGATGGAGGCAGTGGTGGGTTTCCCCTCGCAGCAATTCGATCAGCGCTGGCCTGATCGTAGTGTTCTCTGTGCACTGTCTCCTTCCCTGCGTCATGCACATGAAAACCCACATTAGGGTTTTGACACTTATTTTGAATGTAGATGTGATTGCGAAGAATCACTTTTCGCCATAGTAAATGTGTATAAAAACTCTTGAATTTGTAAATGAAATCGAGCTCGTAAGATTTTTTAAATAAAAATATGGGAGTCTGAGTTGTTCACAGGGAGGTAAAATAGATCAAAATCGCTTTCATAATTAGACCTAGAACCAAATATCAAATAGGATGATTATTAGAACTAATACTAACACAAGTTGAAAAATAAATACTAAAAACTTTTATTGAATAAGATAAGAGTTTAACACAACTAGAGGAATGCTTGGAAAATTATAACTAAAACTATATTACTACAACTAGAACTAGACTAGAGAAAATGCAGAAATTATGGGCTTCAAAGGTGAAGTTCGGAGCATCGACGTAGATGCGGATGTGAAAGTGCACCCACCAGAATCACCAAAGATGGCGTAGACTAGCACTAATTAGTAGAGACTATGTAGAGGTAGGAAATTCTAAGTAGGAGATGAAATCATGGGGGGCAACTAGTGTGTTTATAGGAATCATGGAGGCTTCCTATTGATTAGTCTAAGGTGTCTAGGATCACTAATTTAGATGACTAAGATTAATAGGTTAAGGATCAAAGGCTAAGATTAAAAGCAAGGTGACAAGATGGATTAGGTTTTTGTTGGGAATAAATCAAAGGCCTAAATTAGATAGGAAGAATGATGGATGGCCTAGATTAATGATAGGAATAGGTAATTAAATAATTGGGTGGAAGAGATAAAAATGGAGGGAGATTTAGTGGAAGCCGTAGTGGAGAGATAGCAAGTTGTTGGTAGACGTCGGTGTTGCATGGATTGGGTTTTGGGATTAATTAATGAGTCAGAGATAGAAAGATCGGAAGTGGTTTGGTGGCTACGTTGGTATTGGGTGGGTTTGCATGGATTTGTTGAGATCGATGGGATTGGATGGGGACTTACGTGGGTGTTGTCGCATGGGGTAGGAATAGGTGTTGGTTTCACGCTGGGAATTTGAATGGGAATTTTCTGTGGGAGTGGGATTTGTTTGGAATTTTGTTGGTTGTTCAGTGGTATAGGATTTTTTTTTTTCGGTGGTGGGATTTTTGGTAGATAAATAGGAGGGAGCTATGTAGGTTTCCGTGGAATGTGTTGGTTTTGTTGATGGGAAGGTCACATAGGGTGGATTTGGTAATGGTTTTGGTTTTCCTAGGGGATAGGACCTAGGTTGGTCGGCCAAATTGGGTCTGAATTAGGGCTCATGACTAGCCATCTGGGTTGGCTAATTAGGCTGCTAATTAAGCTAGGGTTCTAAGGTTAATTAGGTTTTCAAATAGGTCCACTAACTAGGCTAGTCATCTTCCAAATGAGCTTAATTCAGAAAATCCAAACAACATTGCTGCAAACAACTTGAAATTATGTACCTACACATATAAAAATAAACACATCAAGGTACCAGATACAATTGCAGGAAAAATTGCACAAAAGCCCATATGTATGCATTATTTACAAAATGACCTAAAATACCTAATCTGACCTAACTAAATGCAATCTAACCTATATTACCCTTAGACTAACATTAGTTAGGCATTAATTAACATAAATTAATATGAAAATATAAGTTGAGTCGAAAAATTATTGCGAAGAAAAATTAGAGTTTGGAAAACCCGACTTGTTGCAAATTCACAAGAAAATTTGATCGTCAGGTAATATTTATAAACGAAACTCGATGTGAGTCCCAGGTCGAACACAAAGAGGTGAACATTTGATTAAAAAGTCACATTTGAATTTATTTTTGCAAGCAGAATAGTTGGTTGAAATCAATCTACGCGAGCTACTCTATTTAAAGAATAAATAATAGATCGAGAGAGAGAGAATAATTACTTCACAAAAAGTAGTGTCTATTACAACTAATCTCAAAATATAAAACTGCATTAGAAAGCGATAAAACATAGAATGAGATGAGGAAATCCCCCTTGACGGCCGCTTGGAGGATGACTCGCTTTAATGATGCCTGGACGAAGGTGGTGAGAGGCTGGACGAAGAAGAATGGAGCTAGAGGAAAGAGGAAGAGGCAGGATGTCACCATGGCGAGGATCTACTTCTCGAATGTGGTGAGAAGACAACCACGGGATGCTCCATAAAGGGGGGTGAGAAACGGGAAAAAATATTTATTTTCTACTCTAAAGGAACATCTTGGGCATGGGACAAGCTCACTGGAGCCTTGGAGGTGGTGAGGAAGAGGTAGGAAGAGATGAAGATGAATGGAGGGGAGTGAAGGCTTTTTATAGTGGAAGTAAGGAGGCTAAAAATGGTACGGGTCAACAAAAACATTAAAAATGTCGCTAAAGTTCCTCAGCTGTCGTCACTAAAGCCATCGCATATAATGAGAGGCTCATCATGGCTTCTAATTACCCCTAATTAATTAGTTTCCCTAGTAATTAGCTAGGAATATGCATATATAAGGGTTAATTATGTAATAAGGGATAAATCATTAAAAGACCTTAAAATAAGTTTAAAATGCTAAATTATCAGTCAATTAACATTATTAATAATTTAATTAATAAATGGACTCGAAATATCACTAATTAGCTACCTAATTAATATCTTATTTAACTTAACTGTAATTTAAGACCTAAGTCTTTAATAACTTAAGTAAGTTAATAAGTAAATAAATATAAATAAATGGGTCAAAAATGTGAATACATGGCTTTAGTCCCTAGAATTCATTGCATTTGAGTCCTTTCCTTTTACTTAGGTCCTTAACTTTTCTTACGTCTAGGTCCCTATGAACATTCTTCTTTGTTTCTTCTTCAGCTGCTTGAACGACTGACGAGCGGCAGTGAAGACACCACACGATTACCTCACATCCGACATCCTTCCTTCCTCACCAAGCTTCTGAAGATTGCACTCACCCTCTTCATTTCATCCTACGGTCTGGATGACCCTTGAATCCTATTTAGGGCTCGGCGATAACCTCACCGGCGTCAGAGAAGACGCCAATGGTTACCTTGCACCTAAACGCATTCCCGTTCAGATTCAGCCCCCTTCACAGCTGCTGCAACCTATAAATACCCATCAACCCCTACGATTGAGCTTGATCAACTCCCTTCCACTCTCCACCTCATTGTAGCTGGTCAGTAGGTTCTTCCACGACTCTAGCTTCTTCGTTATCCTTCTCAAGCGCGGCTGCCGAAAATGCGCTGCCTCTCTCACCACCTCTTCCTTTCTTTCGCCTTGCCAACGGCGATTGAGCGCACCATCTTCCCTCTGATCTCCGCTTCGATCGGTCGGAGCTTCACTTCTCACCCAATCTAGATTTCGATCTTGTTCTCGCCCTGCTAAGGGCGAGATCCCTCACCTCCTTCATCAGGTAACTAGAGCTAACTCTTAGGAGTAGGTTTAGTTAGGTAATTAGATAGAATTAGCTTAGTTTAGTTACCTTCTGTTCGTTCGAAAGTGAAATTGGGTTTGTAAATATCGCGTTGCAGTATAGGTGAAATCACTTCAAAGAACAAATAAGAATTTATTACTCAAAAAATTAAGAATCCAAGGTCGAATACGGGGAGCAAATTGGTATTTAAAAACTAAGAACACAATCTCAAATTGATAAAATGTGATGTTCAACAATTTATGAAGCAATAGAATTAAGTTCAATGTATATAAATGCTTCAAAGAGATGAACAGAGATGTAAAAAGAAATAGAATTAATTAATCTCTGTCTGTTCTTTCTCTTCCTCTTCATTCTTCTCTGATGTCTTCTTCTTTCTTCTTCTATTTTCTCCCTTCTTTGATTTCTCCTTCCTTCCTCTACAACTTCTTTTTCCTCTATCTTCTTCTTTCTTTTCTTCTCTTGGTTTCTTTCCTTCTTTCCTCTGCCTTGGCTTCTTTCTCTTTCTCTGTCTTCTGCCTCTGGTCTCTTTCTTTCTGCAGCTCCTTCCTTCTCTTCTTCTTCCTTCAGTTGTGCCTTCTTCTTCCTTCCCTTAGCTTCTTCTCCTTCAGCCTCTGCCTTCAGGTCCTCAGCTTTCTTCCTTAGCTTCTTCTGCCCTCAGCCTTCTTCAACTTCCTTCCTTAGCCTCTTTCTTCTTTCTCTTCCGGCACAAAAGTGCAAATCCTACCCCTACCCTCCCTCGCGTACGCTCTCTCCCTTTTCTCTCTTAGGTTCGCTCTCCCAAAGCTAATCAGGTATACGGGTCGGGTCAAGTGCACCCGAGTCCAGGCACATCGGCGTGGGTGGTGCACGAGGAGTGCAGGGTAAATGGGTCAAACAGTCGGGTCCACGGAGGAGTGAGCGTGGACGAGGCGGGCGATCGAGCGAGGGGACCTCAACCCGTGATCAGAGGCAACAAGCCGATATCACAAAAACAATATAAATCACTCACCTGCGCCAAAAGTTACTGAGGTGGGACTAAAGTCCCACCCACTTCGCATGCCCGCAGGAGAATGCCTACTCAATTGCTGTAGCTGCGGATGGTGTTGGCTTCGATTACTGGATGCGAAGAGATCGTGAGATATTTTCGTGCACCTGGGGCTCAACTTCCTAGAGCGTAGCGACCTGGAGCAAGCTTGTGAGCAAGCTTTGCTCCTACTCCAATGGCAGTTGTGGGTCGAACCAGCAAATCACGGATACGGCCTCGCCGCCCTGTCGAAGCACTTAGAAAGCTTCACCGTGTCACAGCGAAGGTGGTGCGGTGGGTGCCGTGGCACAGAATGGCCTAGGCGTGCGTGCCTAAGTCGTTCTGTGGCCGTGAAAGTGCGTTTGATCGGGGAGAGTATAGGGTGCATGTGGCAATCAATGAAGAAACGGGTGATGATCAATAGATGATGGTGAAGCTTCTATGGCAGTTGGCAAGGTGTGTGGGTGCGTGGAGCGATGGATGTGCTTTCGCCGGTGGTCTGCCGAAGATGAGGAAAACGGAGGTGGTCTGTGGCTGTCAAAGGTGGTTTTGTGAAATAAAGAGGGGGAAAGTGAAAGGTAGGGAGAGAGGAACTTAACTGATGGTATTTGAACGAAGGGGAGGGGCAGAGGGTGGATGACACGTATTTTCCATCGTCGAAGACGAAAGCCCTGAGATGAAGAGGCGGCGATGACGAAAGGGTTGAAGATGCGAGCACAGGTATGGCGCGATGCGGAAGAGCAAGGCAGAGAAGACTCTGCCACTGGTATGGTGGCAAAGCAACGAGAAAAGGGAGGAGAGATCGCCAGAGCTTGCAGGCTATTTGGCCAGAGATGGGAAAGGAGGAATTTAGGGGATTTCTTTGGCCAAATCAAGCTTGAAATGACCAGCTGGGCTTGGGGTTTCTTTTATAGGCATCGGCAGAGGGCCTTGTGCTTGGAAGACAAGCTTCCAAGCATGGGTTTCCTCGCCGGAGTAGGAAATTCGAGAGATACCCATGTCTCTCGTGCGTTCTCATGAGAGATTGGGTGTGGATCAAGGCTTGTGATTGAGTTCACATGGTCAGGAATTCCTCAGAGAATCTCCCTTTCAAATCTGAGAGGGATTTTCTGAGGAATCAGGGAGAACTTCCCTCTTGATTCCTTGCCTGAGTAGGACTCCTCCGCTGTAACGGTGGAGGGACCCAATTGCAAAGAGTGGTGAGGAAAATAGGGGGTTTCTGCAAAGTTTTTGAAAGTTAGGGGCATAAAAGTAATTAGGTGGACTATTTTGCAAAGTATGTCAAGGTAACCTCCCCTTAAGTCCAAATTTTGGTATAAATATAATTCGGACCTAAGGAATCAAATGGTGAAGTTGGATTTTAGGTTTGACTACATTTGAATGGACATTTTGCACAAAAACCCAATTCAGGGTAAATGTTTGACTAAGACCCCTATTTAGGTCAAAATAGGTTCTAAAGGCCAAATTGAAGGTTCTAAACCCTAGAGGATATTTTTCCATGAATTTTAGAGGGTTTACTCAATTTTTATCCAGACCCGAACCTTGTTAAATGAAGTGGGTTTGTTTTAGGGTTATAGGATGTCATTTAATTCACAGATCTCACAATAACCCTTTTCTGACTGAACCATCCTACTTTTCATCTTGTTACGACCAATTGAACCATGTTTAACCCCTGAGAAATCCTGTTGTTGTATTGCAATGGTAAAATTACAGTTTTACCCTTAATTTCTTACTTTTCTTTCAACCCAGTTATTCTCTGAGTTAGGCCCTTCACTTGGTTATGTAGGAGCTTTTATTTTCTTTTTTAGGTCAAAATGAGCTAGTTAGGGCTCATGATGGTGTTCCCATCATACCCACATGCCTAGCTTTTGCTAGTCCCTTAGCAAAATTTCAAGGTTTTAATGTCACTTCTAGACCTTGAACTTCTTTTACCAATTATGATATGTGCTTTTTCTTTTTCTTTTCGATTAAGTTAGAATGCCAATAGTAGGCCTAGAGGTACTCAAGTACCAACCAAGATCCGTACCTAACCAGCTTTAGCCTCGATCCTCCGCGATGGTCTTTAAGGCCCGCAGGAACTATCCTAAGGTTTGTTGGACTCCGCGGTTAAAGCACCCATGCTTGAGACATATTTTAGTCTTGGTTCAGTTTGCAATGCATTTTTGTAAGAGAGAGATAAAGGATTTATTTGTTTGGAGAGTTTTCTCTTTCTTTTCTTTTTATTTCTAGCTTCAGATTAGCTTCTCAACACGGTCTATATCGGATTCCTCGTCCCCATCATCAATCCTCAAAGGTCCCTAACAATCGATGCTTCGTGATAGCACCGCCCATGGCAACCTCCAGAACCCTGGCTTTCGAGATTTCGAGATAATCCCGCCCATGGCATTCTGTAGCCAAATCCAAACCCTGGCAATTGACATTTCGTGATAATGCCGCCATGGTATTTGAACCAGCAGAGTGCTTACATGCCCCCGGTAGGATATGTGAATATCCTAGGAGACAAGCACCAAGGAGACGATATGTTATTACGCATCTTCAAGGGGAATTTTCCTCCTCTCCGAGCCGGGAACTCATCCAAATCAACTTGTGTTGATCGGCCGCTCCTAATCTAGGCAACTTTTTTCAGAATATTTAAACACTTTTGCGTGATTTTGATAATTATGCGCACTGAACCAGACTGTGTGTGGATTAGGGTGCTTAGGTTATCGAGTCCCGCAAACCGAAGGTCAATTAACGAGGTCAAATACTCCCTAAGCCTTAGACCTAATACTTAAGCTTCGCATTTTCCCCAACCTCTTGAGGATTATCCAGATCTTAGCGAATACTTGAATTTTTAAGCCTAAGAGTCTAGCCCAAAAGGCCTAAGATCAACGTTCCTACTAATCTCTTTTTGTGTCTCATTAGCACTTTTTTTTTCTTATTTTTCTCTTTTCCTTGACGTGGTCTAGAACTTCGATTAATTCCTTAATTTCTTACTAATGACTATTCTTTTTCTTTTTCATCTTGTGCTCCTTTTTGTCATTTTACTCTTTTCCTCCTGATGTTTTGTATAGCCTCAAAAATTTTCTCTCCCCCCTTCAATTTTTTTGTTCTTTGTCAAAAAATTTTCAATTTTTTGTGTTTTTTGTGATATGTGATTTTTTTGTTGAAACCTTTTCTTGTGACATGAGTTTTCATAATGTTTTGCACTTTCATACCCCCCCATGCCTATGATTTGCAATGTCCCCATTGTAAATTAAGTGGGTTCGAATTCAACTTAGTTCATTCATTAGGACAGGTGTTGGGTGGGCAAACAGGTCAAGGTGACTGTTGCGAACGATTTCTAGACTCGGGTACGGGTACCTGAGGTGGAGTCGACTGTTCTAATGGATGAACCCTAAAGTGCAATATGAATTCAGCATAGAAATGTCAAGAAAGGTTTCAAGTTTTTCAAAGAATGACGGGTTGCCTCCCGTTAAGCGCTGAGTTTTACGCCATTGGTTGGGCACAATGAGTTCAGGGAGAATGGAGGGTAAAGGATATCTCAGCCAAATTTGTATCGGTCACGTCAATGAACGGTTTGAGTCTCTGGCCGTTCACCATGAAGGGCTCAAAATCGTGGCTGAGTGGGCTGATCTCAATGGCTCCATTTCCAAAGATTCGTCGGACTAAGTAGGGTCCAATCCATTTAGATCGTAGTTTTCCTGGGAATAATTTGAGTCTGGCATCAAAGAGTAGGACCTGTTGACCAAGATGAAAGATCTTTCTAGATATGTGCTTGTCGTGAAAGGCTTTAACCCGCTCTTTGTAAATTTGCAAGTTTTCATATGCGTCGTGGCGTAATTCATCGATCTCGCTCATTTGAAGCTTTCTATGGGTTCCAGCCTTAGAAAGATCTAGGTTGCAGTTCCATACTGCCCAATAGGCTTTATGCTCCAATTCGACGAGGAGATGACACGCCTTCCTATACAACAGTCTGAAGGGAGACATATCTAATTGGGTCTTGTGGGTGATCCTATAAGCCCACAAAGCTTCCAGAAGCCGGGATGACCAATCCTTTCTGTCAGGTCGAACAATAACCTAGAGGATTTTCTTAATCTCCCGATTTGATAGCTCAGCTCGACCATTAGTTTGGGGTGGTAAGGAGTAGAGATTCAGTGCGACACCTCGTATTTGGTCATCAGTGACCTGAACTAAGCGTTTGTGAAATGGGTCCCTCCATCGAAAATTATTACACATGGAATCCTGAACCGTGAGAAGATATTCTGGTGAATGAATTTGATAACAACTTTGTGATCATTGGTTCATGTCGGAATGGCTTCGATCCACTTGGACACATAGTCAACAGCGAGTAAAATGTATTCGAAGCCATCCGAGATAGGGAAGGATCCCATAAAGTCAATCGCCCAAATGTCAAAAATTTCGCATACCAGAATCGGCTGTAAAGGCATCATATCTCGATGGCTCATGTTGCCCAAGGTTTGGCAATGGGTACATGCCTTACAGTAATTGTATGCATCCTTGAAAATTGTGAGCCAGTAAAAGCCGCACTAGAGGACTTTTGCTACAATTTTATGTCCTGAAAAGTGTCCACCGCATGCCTGGTCATGGCAAAAAGAGAGTATGTCTTTGATTTTCGCTTCCACGACACATCGTTGAATTATTTGATCAGCACCAATGCGGAACAGATACGGGTCTTCCCAAAAATAATACTTGGCATCAGAAAGCAATTTGTCCTTCTTGGCCTTCGGCCAATCGGATGGGATCTGATGTGATGCCAAGTAGTTTACTATGTTAGCAAACCATGGAAGCCCTGTATTGATAGTCAGAAGGTGCTCATCAGGAAAATGTTTCGTGATGGGTCCGGAAGGGTCAATGATCTCAGAAGGAAGGCGAGATAAATGATCAGCTACCACGTTCTGTTTTCCTACTTTGTTGTGAATCTCGCGGTCAAATTCTTGCAACAGCAAGATCCAGCGGATTAATAGAGGTTTCGCATCCTTCTTTGCAAGGAGATGCCTCACAGCTGTGTGATCCGAGTAGATGATAACATGGGAACCCAGGAGGTAAGATCTGAATTTTTCTAGGGCAAATACTATGGATAGCAGCTCTTTCTCAGTAACTGTGTAGTTACGTTGAGCCTCATCAAGTGTTTTGCTAGCGTAGTAAATGACCACAGGTTTCCCATCAATTTTCTACCCCAAAACTGCTCCTACAGTGAAGTCAGATGCATCGCACATGATCTCAAAGGGTTGAGACCAATCAGGGGACTGTAGGATTAGGGCTTGGGTAACTCGAATGCATTCCTTGATTTCAAATACTTGAGTGCATTCCTTGGAGATTTTGAAAGGTACATCCTTAGAGAGAAGAGTGGTCAGGGGGTGTGTGATTTTCGAAAAATCAGTGATGAATCAATGGTAAAAATCGACGTGCCCCAAAAAAGATCGGATGTCCTTGATTGAGCTAGGCATAAGGAGTTTGGAAATCAAGTTTACCTTGGCTTGATCGACTTGGATGCCTTTCTTTGAAATCAGATGTCCCAAGATGATTCCCTCAAGCACCATGAAATGGCTCTTTTCCCAGGAAAGAACCAGATTCACATCAATGCACCGCCTGAGGATTTGGACCAAGTGCTGGAGGCAATCGTCAAATGATGCTCCAAATAATGAAAAGTCATCCATGAAGACTTCCAGATAATCACCTACCATATCTGAGAATATAGTAAGCATGCATCACTGAAAAGTCGCAGGTGCATTGCAGAGACCGAACGGCATCCTTCGGAATGTGTACGTCCCGAAGGGGTAGGTGAAAGTGGTCTTTTCTTGGTCCTCAGGATGGATTGCCACTTGGTTATAACCGGAGTACCCGTCAAGAAAGCAGAATAACTTATTTCCCACCAGTTTCTCGAGGATCTAATCAATAAACGGTAGTGGGAAATGATCCTTCTTCATGGAGGAATTAAGTCTTCTGTAATCAATGCAGACTCTCCACGAATTAACTACACAGGTCGATATGACCTCTCCGATTTCAGTCGTAATGACGACGAGTCCTGCCTTTTTAGGCACAACCTGGATTGGACTCACCCACCGACTATCGGAGATCGGGTAGATGTTCCCTACATCTAACCACTTAATGATCTCCTTTTTCATGACCTCCTACAGATTAGGGTTCAAACATCTCTGCATTTCTCGCGAAGGTCGTGTGCTCTCTTCGGTGTAGATTCGGTGTGTGCAATAAGAGGGACCTATGCCAGTCAAGTCATCGAGAGTCCATCCAATGGCTCTACGATGTTGCTGGAGAACAGTAATCAGACGAGATTCCTGGTCAGGTGTGAGTCTGGAGTTGATAATCATAGGTAACGTCTAATTGGAACCCAAAAAGACGTATTTCAGATGGTCGGGAAGAGGCTTGAGTTCCAGGATGGGGTTATCAACAGCAGCGGGCGGTTCAGGGTGTGTGTCAGGAGTAAGGGAAGGAGTTATGGGTGTATCTAGATCAAGTTCAAACTCCTCTATTTGCGGGTTTTGATCTTCTGGTGGTTGATCGGGAATAATCAGGTTATCCTCGATATGCGTTTCATCAACCACGGCTTTGATATCACATATTTGTTCTATAACACTGCAATTAATCCCTTGTTGGGCCTTAAAGATGTCAATCTTTAGAATTTGGTTCCCAAATTTTAGTTCTATTTGGCCCTCCTCACAGTTTATATTGGCCCTAGCAGTGGCCAAGAAAGGTCTCCCTAGTATAATCAGTGTATCCCTTGGGTTCTCTGGTGCATCCATATCCAAGACTATAAAATTCACTAGGAAGTAGAAATCCCATACCCTAACAATGACATCCTCGAGTATTCCTTTAGGTGACTTGATGGATCGATCAGCTAACTGCAATGTCACCTCTGTCGATTTTAGCTCAGATTCTTCAAGGTGGTCAAGGAGGAATGTAGGTATTAGGTTTATGGAGGCACCTAGGTCTAATAAGGCTCTGTCGAATTGGGTATCACCAATTGTACATGAGATCAAGGGAGTACCTAGGTCATTAGCCTTAGGTGGGAGTTTGCTCAAGATTACAGAGTTGGCTTGCTTTAACAGTACGATCGGACTCCCACTTTTGGTTCGTGGCTTACACTTGGGTGTACACACGTCTTTTAGAAATCGTGCGTAAGCCAGTACGTGGTGGATTGCATCCATCAAGGGGATGTTTACTTGGACCTATTCAAAGAGCTTGACCAGATCCTCCTTAGGAGCCACGGGTTTGGTTATCCTCTTTCCCTTGGTCAAGGCCTCGAGAAATGGAACCTTGGTTGGTTCCTCTAGAATAGGTCCAGGTTCTTGATCTGGGATAGGGGTATCCTGGATAACTATCTTAGGGCTTGGGTTACTATCAGTCTTGGAGTGGTTTGGATAAGGTAGGTCTTGAGTTGCTTTACCACTACGGGTTGTTACGGAGTTTAGTCCTGCCTGGTTTTAGTTTGGGGTTGGTAAAATAGGTGGCTGCTGTTGAAATCCCACGTAAGATGTCGAAGCTTCCATCCCGTCGGGTGATGGAACAGAAGGGGTTTGGTAAATCATGTGTGCGTGGCCTGGATTTGGGTTCATAACGCGTCTCTGGGTCGACACATTATTTGGATTCGGCAGAGGTTGCGAAGGAAGTGTGCCAGGTTGGTGGGAATTCGCCATCTGGGTGAGTTGATTGTGAACCTCTGTGATCTCGTCCTTGTGCTGTTTCTGTATTGTCGCATTCGTCTTCTATATGTCAGCCAGTGTTTGAAGGATAAGAGTCATTTGATCTGCTTGGTTTGGCCTAAATTGATAGGTGGGGTTGGGCCGAGGCTGAGGCAGCTGATATGGATGATTAGCTTGTGGATGGGGTTGATAAGGTGGTCTTTGATTCTAAGAATTTCCCGCCCATAGGAAGTTGGGATGATTCTGCCATCCAGGGTTGTAGGTATTGGAGAATGGGTCATTTTGGATGGCGTTGAGGTCCTCGCAAATCTGAGGAGCCACAGAAAAATTAGAGTATGAGGGTTCAAAGTTCCCCTAACTAGAATAGAGTGGATCGGAGGTCCTTCCATTCTTGGAGTCAGACAGGGGTGGATACGGGACCATCCTCTGAGAAGATCGGTGATAGATGTTCTGCACAGTTTCCCTCGCAAGAGGTGGCTGTGCAAATGAGTTTTGAGCAAAGGTGGCTCGCTGCAGATGCCGAGTCAACTCGTCCACCTTCTTCTCTATGATAGAGACCTTGTCCAACCGACTGGCCATCAGCTCCAAGTCGACGGATGTGGACAAGCCCTACGTCTCTTGTGCTCCCCTAAGATTCATCGATGCGCGGGTATTCATCCGATCGAATTATCCCATGGAGTCATTATTGATGGAGTTCTTGCACATATTCTAGAGAATCTCCCACACCATGTCCTCATGTTGACCCATGATGTTTCTTCCGCAGGTTGCATTGACGAACAATCGAATGTCTTCACGGAGTCCCTGGTAAAAAGACTGGACTTGTTCCCATTTAGGAACTTCGTGATGGGGGCACTTTCGCCTGAGATCCAAGAATCGATCCCATGCCTCATGAAAAGGTTCTCTCGATTGTTGAGTGAAGTGAGTGATCTGGTGGCGCATGGCATTCATCCGGCCAACGAGGAAGAACTTTTTCAAAAATTTGGACTGGAGTTCGACCCATGTGTTGATCGGACGAGTTTGAGTCTGATACCAAAAAGCAGCCTTGTCCATGAGGGAGAAAGAAAACATCTTCACGAGTAGAATATCCCGATTTTGTACATTTGACCCAAAGGTCTGGGCCAGATGTTTGAGTTGCTTGATGTGCTAGAAGGGATCCTCGGAGTTAAGCCCATGGAATTTGGTATGGCATGAACCATTTTGGGCTTGAGTTCGGAATCAGGACCTCCAGCCAAGATTTGGACTCGAGGCTCGATTGCCACCGCAGCAGATTATAGTGATCTCGTATCATAGGACGCTGCAGTAGGTTTACAAAGTTTTGGAATAGATCATTTAAACGCTGAAGTTGGTGCTCAAGGTTGTTCTCTTTTTCAATTGGTTGTGCCATGATGGAAGAAGGAGAACTCGATTCTGATGAATCAGATGAAACATCTATGTGGTGGGGTTGTTGCACAAACACGAGCGTCGAGGCTTAGCCTCGACGGGAGTGGATTTCTAAAGGAGGTCTTAAGGATGGTCTTAAGGACCTCCTACCAAACATGCACCGACGGTTTTGATGAGATTAGAATGTGCTGGACCCAATCAAGACAACCAAAAAATGTTGGGTGACTATAGAGGTTCAGGGCGGATGATACCCCTTAGTCAGAAAGGCCATCCACCTGAGAAATACCTGAGCAGCCAGAGAGGGAGAGTCCTGCAAAGACCCCTACATGGTAGAGCGTCCTCACGAGTTACAGGGTTTCCCCCACCTGACCTCTCTTGTCACTGAGATTTCAGGTACACTAGAATGGGGACCTTGACCTCTTAAGTCTACCACTTTTATTAAGGTGCTTAGGGTTCCACTTGAACTTTAGATTTTTTTGAGTGCAAAAAGTGACCTAATTTCAAGGTTGGTTGACCCAAAGGGTCAACTTCACCTCTTTATTCCTTTGAGAGCTTTTAGGTCCTCTCTTTTAGGGTTCAAGTGAGTTAAGAGCTTGATTTTCTTAGGGTTTCTCTTGGATAAATCTCTTCAAACAAGGCTTAGGCACACCTCCTTTTGAAAATTTTGATTCTTTGCTTAGAGAAGATGTGTCTCTAAAAACCCTAGATTGAAATCCTTAAGTTGGCTCTATTTGGTCCAATTTAGTTGCCTCAAAGATGGTGTCTAGGACTCAATCAAGAAGGTGTTAGCCCTAGTTACCTTAAATGGATGTGCAATTCAAAAATGTGTTGAAATTAAAATCAGGCAACTTTGGTGAATTACTAAATATGGAAAGCAGGTAGCCCTAGATTGATTTTTCTCTATTTTCTTTTTCAGATTTGAGGGGATTACGAGAAAGGGCTAATGAGAATTTACCTGTTCCTGGTGTGGTTGTTGTGCGGTTGTTTTTCTTTTCTTTCCCTGAAACAATCACAACAAAAGAAAGAGAGTTAGTACTGAATCAGAGGTTGTGATCAAAGTTTCTAAAATGCCCGTTGCTTCCCGACAACGGCGCCAAAATGTTTGTTCAAAAGTGAAATTGGGTTTGTAAATATTGCGTTGCAGTATAGGTAAAATCACTTCGAAGAACAAATAAGAATTTATTACTCAAAAAATTAAGAATCTGAGGTCGAACATGAGGAGCAAATTGGTATTTAAAAATTAAGAACACAATCTCAAATTGATAAAATGTGATGTTCAACAATTTATGAAGCAATAGAATTAAGTTCAATGTATATAAATGCTTCAAAGAGATGAATAGAGATGTAAAAAGAAATAGAATTTATTAATCTCTATCTATTCTTTCTCTTCCTCTTCTTTCTTCTCTGATGTCATCTTCTTTCTTCTTCTCTTTTCTCCCTTCTCTGATTTCTCCTTCCTTCCTCTGCGACTTCTTTGTCCTCTGTCTTCTTCTTCTTTCTTTTCTTCTCTTGGTTTCTTTCCTTCTTTCCTCTACCTTGGCTTCTGTAATGACCCAGTTCCCGAGTCCCTACGAGATACGAGAACCGGACCGACTCAACTAATCCCAAGACCTAGTCGTCCAACGAGGAAATAACCAAAAGAGCAGTAAAATAAACCACATTCAGCATAAATATAACTAACAGTAAGAAAGTACAGCAGTAAGGAAAGAAACTACCACAGTATGTACCACCACAACAGTAGAACAACATTCATAATATAATTTGAACTGCAGGTAAAGAAAGTACAGCGGAAACAAGAACTACTCACTACAACGTAACAAAAAGAGGTACAAGAGACAGTGGTAACTCTACTGGACCCTACTCAGCCCAGCGTCCTCTGCAGCCGCTGACCCTGGCTGCTCATCACTTGGTCCTGAAAAAGGTAACGAGTGTAACACGTCAGCAAAACGCTGAGTAGAGTGGCAACTAAAACTAAAAGCAACAGTAGAGTGTACAGTAGCTGTTATGTTCGATTACTTTCTTTATTCACATCTTTCAAATGTCTCACTATTTCATTTATTCCTCAGATCTTTTTCTTGATCTCGAATGTTCCTCGTGGGAACGATCTTGATTGCAGTCTTTTCCAAAAAGTAGAAGTAGCACGTGGTGCTCTCCTGGCCGGGAGAGTCCCCCGTGGTGATCCTACCCTCAGTCAACCACCCCAAGGTCACTGACAGACGTAACGGTGACTATGGCACACGCGATAAACGCACAGGTAGCTAACCCGTACTGGCACGCGGTCAGTCGTTTCCGTTAACAGGTGCGCCCAAAGCACAGCACGGAACCAGTCCAGGGCAGAGCCCTCTCAGTAACAGGGGTCCAACCCCTCCACAGTAACCAAACCGGGGCCTTGCCCCTCCACAGTCCACGCACCCTCGCCTAACTACCCTGGTTTGCCCCAGCGGGCCTAACAAGTCGGTGTGGGAGGCTAGCAGAACCCCGGGGCCCGTGGGGTAGCTAGTACCTCCCTACACTAGTAGCTCTCCTCGGTACTACGTACGCGAGGGCCAGCAAGTCGGTATAGAGTGGCCAGTCCTAACCCCGGGTCCCTGGGGCGGCTGGCTCCGCTCTGCACTAAATAGGGGGACAGTCGCTCTCCTTGGTACTCCGTACTCAAGGGCCAGCTCACTTCCCCAATACTATTCCATTCACTTTCCAGGAGTTCTACTCCTACTTCCCCGTAGGGTTCCATCCTTTTTACTCAAACATCCAGGTTTTACTTTCCAGTTTCACATTCTTACAATCCATGTTCTCAACCACGTTATTTATTCACAACAGGCAGCTGTTAATTCAAATTACAGGCAACTTTATATCTATTTCCATTTTCCAAGACTGCAGTATTATACATTCCACTAGTTTTCCCATCCTAAGATTCATGCCATATCCTAGGATCTATCATACAATCTAGTTTTCCAGTCCTAGGATTCATGCAACACCTAGGAGCTATCATTCCATTATTTCTCATTCCTAGGATTCATGCAATGTCCTAGGTTCTATTTATGGTTCCATAACTTAACAGATTTTATTAATAACTTAAAGCTACTCTACTAGGTACAACGGGAGAAATGGGGGTGTGGTCGGGAATCCCGCGTGCCTCCGCGACCCCCGAGACTGCAACAGAACGGGGTCCTATCACAAGGATCAAACACAAGGAGTATCTCAAAATAGTGTATAGCTACTGTAGACAGGTAGAGGAATTAATTCTGAAAAGAACGCAACTCGAATCGCGGAAAACGAAACTCGAACGGGCCCTAAACGGGTCAAAAACGACGACACTGTGCAAAATCAGACGTCTGGAACTTCTTCCAGACGTCTTAAAAAGTGGATCAAAGAATTACCTTGTTCAGCGTGGTTTCCCAGATGTCCAGAAGTCTGCTGGGACGTCTGGCCTAGCTCCCAGACGTCCGATGGTCACCCTGGACGTCTGGAGGTCGCTTCCACCGTCTGGTACTACTGCCAAACGTCTGATTCGCGATGGATGGCGAATCACCGAGCCTGCGCACACCCATCTCCCTCCCTCAGTACGGTCAGTCGACAGGAAGGAAGAAGGAGACGGAAAACTCACCTTTCAGACGTCTGGATGGTCTTACAGACGTTGCCCTCGCCGTCTGGCTATCAACCCAGACGTCTGATTCTGGAAATTTTTCCAGAATCAGGGCGCCACTCGGCCTCCGCTCGCGACGCCGCCCGCATCGCACCTCGCACGCCTGCTGCTCAGACCGCAGCAGTCCCCCCTCCGCGTCGCTCTGCGCCCCCTGCGCCCTCCGCCGGCCGACCCTAGCAGCCCCGGCGAGCTCGCCCTCACAACAGAGCTCCGCTCTCGCACGCAGCACCTCCTCCGCACTCACTGCGGCCGCCGCTGCCGCCCTCGCGCTCACGCTCACGCTCACTGGCTGAAGGAGAAGAGAGAGGAGACGGTGGTGACGGAAGTGAGGGGAGGCGTGGCCTTATAAGGCCGTGCAAGGAGGAGAGAGGACGCGGCAGGGCGTCTGCAGCCACAGGGAATAAACGAATATGTGGGTCTGCGTGCTCAGGAGCACAGACGACCCGCGCGTGTGGAAGATAACGGATTTCCAGACGTCTGGAAACGATCCCAGACGTCTGGTCCGACGTCTGGGCCACCTCCCAGACATCTTAAAAGACGTATGGGGCACGCGTTCATTACAGCTTCTTTCTCTTTCTCTATCTTCTGCCTCTGGTCTCTTTCTTTCTACGGCTCCTTCCTTCTCTTCTTCTTCCTTCAACTGTGCCTTCTTCTTCCTTCCTTTAGCTTCTTCTCCTTCAACCTCTGCCTTCAGGTCCTCGGCTTTCTTCCTTAGCTTCTTCTACCCTTAGCCTTCTTCAGCTTCCTTCCTTAGCATCTTTCTTCTTTCTCTTCCTACACAAAGGTGCAAAACTTACCCCTACCCTCCCTCGCGTACGCTCTCTCTCTTTTCTCTCTTAGGTTCTCTCTCCTAGAGCCAATCGGGTATACAGGTCGGGTCAAGTGCACCCGGGTCCAGGCACACTGGAGTGGGTGGTGCGCGAGGAGTGCATGGTAAACGGGTCAGGCAGCCAGGTCCGCGAAGGAGTGAGCACGGATGAGGCGGGTGATCAGGAGAGGGGACCTCACCCCGTGATCGGAGGTAACAAGCCGATATCACAAAAATAATATAAATCACTCACCTGTGCCAAAAGTTACGAGGTGGGACTAAAGTCCCACCCACCTCTTCGCATGCCCGCAGAAGGATGCCTACTCAATTGCTGCAGTTACGGATGGTGTTGGCTTCGATTATTGGGTGCGAAGAGATCGTGAGATATTTCCATGCACTTGGAGCTCAACTTCCTGGAGCGTATCGACCTGGAGCAAGCTTGTGAGCAAGCTTTGCTCCTACTCCAATGGCGGTTGTAGGTCGAACTAGCAAATCATGGATACGGCCTTGCGGCCCTGTCAAAGCACTTAGAAAGCTTTGCCATGTCACAGCGAAGGTGGTGCGGTGGGTGGCGTGGCGCAGAACGGCCTAGCCGTGCGTGCCTAGGTTGTTCTGTGGCCGTGAAAGTGCATTTGTTCGGGGAGAGTGTAGGGTGCATGTGGCGGTCAATGAAGAGGCGGGTGATGATCAGTGGATGATGGTGAAGCTTCTGCGGTAGTTGGCGAGGCGTGTGGGTGCGTGGAGAGATGGATGCGCCTTCGCCGATGGTCTGCCAGAGATGAGGAAGACGGAGGTGGTCTGTGGCTGTCGAAGGTGGTTTTGTGAAATAAAGAGGGAGAAAGTGAAAGGTAGGGAGAGAGGAACTTAACTGAGGGTATCTGGACGAAGGGGGGAGGCGGAGGGCGGACGACGCATATTTTCCGTGATCGAAGACGAAAGCCCTGAGATGAAGAGGCGACGACGACGAAAGGGTTAAAGACGCGCCCGCAGGTATGGCGCAACGCAGAAGAGCAAGGCGGAGAAGACTCTGCCACTGGTATGGTGGCAGAGCGACGAGAAAAGGGAGGAGAGCTCGCCAAAGCTTGCAGGCTATTTGGCCAGAGATGGGAAAGGAGGAATTTAGGGGGTTTCTTCAGCCAAATCAAGCCTGAAATGACCGGCTGGGCTTGGGTTTCTTTTATAGGCACCGGCAGAGGGCCTTATGCTTGGAAGACAAGCTTCCAAGCATGGGTTTCCTCATCGGAGTAGGAAATTCGAGACATACCCATGTCTCTCATGCATTCTTACGAGAGATTGGGTGTAGATCAAGGCGTGAGATTGAGTTCACATGGTCGGGAATTCCTCAGAGAATCTCCCTTTCAAATCTAAGAGGATTCTCTGAGGAATTAGGGAGAACTTCCCTCTTGATTCCTCGCCAGAGTAGGACTCCTCCGCTGTAATGGCAGAGGGACCTAATTGCAAAGATTGGCTAGGAAGATAGGGGGTTTCTGTAAAGTTTTCGAAAGTTAGGGGCATAAAAGTAATTGGGTGGACTGTTTTGCAAAGGGTCAAGGTGACCTCCCCTTATGTCCAAATTTTGGTACAAACCTAATTTGAACCTAAGGAATCCAATGGTGAAGTTGGATTTTAGGTTTGACTACATTTGACTAGACATTTTGCACAAAAACCTAATTTAGGGTAAATGTTTGACTAGGACCCCTATTTAGGTCAAAATAGGTTCTAAAGGACAAATCGAAGGTTCTGAACCCTAAAGGATATTTTTCCATGAATTGTAGAGGGTTTAGTCGATTTTTATCCAGATCTAAACCTTGTTAAATGAAGTGGGTTTGTTTTAGGGTTATAGGATGTCATTTAATTCACAGATCTCACAATAACCCTTTTTTGACTGAACCATCCCACTTTTCATCTTGTTACGACCAATTGACCCATGTTTAACCCTTGAGAAATCCTGTTGTTATACTGCAATGGCAAAATTATAGTTTTACCCTTAGTTTCTTACTTTTCTTTCAACCCAGTTATTCTCTGAGTTAGGCCCTTCACTTGGTTTTGTAGGAGCTTTTATTCTCTTCTCTAGGTTAAAATAAGCTAGTTAGGGCTCATGATGGTGTTCCCATCAGCTTCAGTAGCTTTGTCTCTGGCTCCGGCGAGGTCAAGTTCGGCCTCGTTGGGCCTTCGTTCACACTTCCAGGTAATGTTTCACTTATCTTATCTCTACACGATTCATTTCCACTTTCTTCTACTCCCTATTATCACATATACCGCCTAATACACCTCACCATCACTGGCGACCTCCGCTATCTATGGCAGAGTTCATCGAGCCTTCTCCACCTCCAATAGGGTCTTCCAACACCTGTACATCACCTTAAGATCCTTCCCAACCCCCGATTTACCTTAATTGTCCACCTAATCACCTACACCACTTCATACGCACCTAGACACTTTACTGTCCATGGTGAAGTGTCCAGAAGCTAATTTCACACCCAATTAAGGTCCTACATCACCCCCTAACACCTTAGGACCTTAACAATTCCATTAATTCCTCTTATAGAGCCTCCTACTAGAAATGCCCAAATTCCCCCTCATTTCTGAGCTCACTATCAATGGCAACTCAGAGATGAGTTATTCGCCTAATTAACTATTCCACTAGTTTCGCCTCACTCAATTGAGTGAGAGGAAGCATTCTGAGTTCTGTCAAACTCAGAATGCTCAATTTACGAATTCCATGATGAATCCTATGTTCTGATCATTCTTTAAGCCAGTTGAGGAGATCTTAGGATCTTTCTAGGTCCTAAGAATATCCACGGGTCAATAATGGCCTTATTTGCTATATTTTTCTTCACTGTACATTAGAACCATACTCACCGGAGCTCCGGCGAGTCAAAATTGCAATTCAGCCCATAGAACTTCGTACGAAGCTCCAGATTAACTGTCTATGGCTTATGGATCATGTTTTTGTTGCTAATTTTTAGTTTTGATGTCTGGAGCCCAACATAAGCTTCTATCTTCAACTCCAGCAGAGTTGGAGAGACATCTCCATTAGGGTTTAGTTTGTTTTGAGAGGTTCAGAAGCAAGATTGAGGATTGAAGAATTCATTTTAGCCCTCTGATCTCTTGTAAAACCTGTGATTTGTTCTGTCGAACAAACTACCTCAAAGTCTCAAGCGATGAGTCTGCAAACCCTAGGAAACCTGATCAAAACCTATTTTGAAGCTCTGAGCACATTCCTGAGGTTGTTAGAGTCGATCAACAGCTATGATTTGATCAGAGAAGGATTAATTTAGAAAGTCAACTCCTGGGGCATTTCAGTCAACTGTAGGTCACCAGTAGGGAATTATTGGGTAAAATTGATGTTTATTGAGTTAAATTGACTGTTAGGATGCTGTGGAAGCTATTAGAATCGATCAGAAGTTGTTTTATTGAGGTTTTAGGCCAAATTAGATTTTTGTCCAGTTTGGTCATTTTTGAACCCATACTAAGTTCATGGTGTTCTTGGCAAGTTTCAACCGTCAATTCAGTCTAGATGGGATTGTAACAACCTTCAGAGGTTGTTTGATCAGTTGCTGCTGGTCATTAGCTCTCCAATGATCAATTCAGCATTTGAATTGAAGCTTTAGAGCTTTAGTACAAAGTTATGAGGCTTAGTCCTCTTCCAGAAGCCTTATAGAACCCCTTTCTCCATTAATTTGCTACGGAATCACCTACTAAAGGTGATTCAGACCTCATCTGGAGGTCAAAGCTCTCCTGCAAGTCAAATGACCTGGATTTCACTTCTGCAGGCCATGAATGGTTGTGAGAATCCTTGACTTTCGCCCTTCAAATTGAAGGGTCAGATTAGATCTGAACACCAAATTGGTGTTATAATCCTGTAGAGAATCTGAACAGCTCTCCATCGAGCCTTTGCTCGATCGAATTAAGTCACTAAGCTAGCCGGAATCTTCATTGAAAGATTAACCTGGACCTGGGAATCATAGTCCCACATCGGTAAGTTGTAGCCGCACGCACTAGTATATTACGAATTATTGCGTATGCCTCTCAGTCATCAGCATAGGGCTCAAAATGAAACTGAGTTTAGGGTGCAGGTGCGTGCGATGCACGTGCCTACGCATGGGGGTGTGTGTGCGTGCACCTGTGGGCGTGAGCGTGGACCCATGAGTGGGCGTGTGGGCCTGGGAGGCCAGTTACTATGCATGAGCTTAAAATGAAATGAATCCACTTAAGAAAAATTAGGCTTGGACCTAGTAGGGTCTGGTCCCACCCTCTACGAGGTGCTATGTATCCTCGATCGGTCTGAGCTGCTAATAAGAAAATCAAATTTTTATAATTAATAGGTTAAGTGTGGAATCGAAGACACAGTAAGAGAATATAAGGAAGAGAATTAAGGATAAAGACTTAAGTAACTAAAGAGAGAATGGTCAAGGAAAACTGAAGAGAAGAAAAGCACGTAAGGATGAAACTAAGGAAGAGAGTAAAGGAAAAGGGAAGGAATGAGAGAGAGAACAACAACAGAGAAGAAAGGAAATAACAAAGAAAAGTAAAGGGATGAAGAAAGAATGAAGAGAAGAAATAGAAAGAAGAAAAATCAAATGTCTTGCTTAATTTTTAGTCAACTGACTTTTATTTTTAAGATATCTTATTTGCCTTAATATTGCATTTTCATATTCTCTTTCAATATTTTGAGCTTAATTGATGTAGTAAGGCATTGGTACTCATTTGATTAGCATTTTTCTTGCCTTAATCTCTTGTAATTAGATGTAATGATATAATAAATATGTTTACTTGATTCTTAATGACATTATATGTGTAAATGTGTTTCTTTCTAATGGAATGTTGCATGTTCTTATTTGAATATCTCTTATGCAATTATTCATGTACTTAAAGTATTTTAATTATAATTAAGTAGTTAGTAATTTATGATTAGGAATTAATGGTGAATTAAGCTTACTATTATGCCTCCCAGTGAACAACCTAGACTCAACGAGTTAAAAAGAACTTAAAATCTAAAATGTTAGGTTAACTTGACCCTATACTACACAACCGACATAAATTCGAGTTAACATAAGTTACTTTCTCATGTAATTAATTAAGCTTAAATAACTTAATTAACTATATTGAGATTCTAATGTATCAACGTGCCTGCTAGCACTCGCACACGTACGGCTGCCATCGTGCGCCCGGCATTGGATGCTCGATCAATGGTCGAGAACACACGTAAGCACGCCCTTCGGATTGTGGCTCAAATGCACATACGATCGGGCATCGAATCACGCATTATCATGATCGCCTCCATCGATTATGCCACATCATCATCTCCATTACCATCGATTGAGATTGTGTGATCGAATTTCGTCTGCACCCTTCGAAGTGAATTGGACGTGCACGTGAGGTCTCGATCATGCGTCCCCACATTGCGAGTGACAAGCATGACCATTGCGGCACGTGGACAAATTGACGAGCTGAGGATCAAGGTGGCGTGAGATCTCGACCGTTGGATGGAGATCCAACCATCGAGAATCAAAGTTGATGAGCTCCTCAGATGAAGCGGGTGACATCGCATGCATATGGCCATTGGATGGACATCCAACGACCCAGATTGTGCGGTACGCATGCATCAGAGGTTGAGCGAGCATTTTAGGCTACTTTGGGCAGCTCGGATGGTGCGACGTGACACCATCTAGACTGTCCATCTTTAGATGCTCGTAGGTGGCACCACAGATGTCGAATTAGGTCGATTTTCATGCCATTAGCCTACAATCATCGATTCGGATCCATCCATGTGGTTAGATTTGTCGTTTGAAGCTCCAAATTGCGTTGCCTTGCCCCTTGGCCGTTGATCTTCCTCAGACTGCATAAGGTGCTATAGGACTCTAATCAAGGCAATTACAGAGGTCTTGGACTCTGATCGTTGTCCAGATCAGATTTGTACGATTGAATCTTCAATCTAAGGTCCTGAAATAAATCTCCTTCTCCCCTGGCCGCAAAAAGAAGCGAATTAACCTATAATTTATACAAGCTATTCTAAATGCAGAATGATGCATGCTATGCAATATTTATAATATGGAATGCATCTATAATCTTAGGAACAAGCATAAATAGGCATTTTAACTTAAATGGATGTGTATACATCAATTAGCACTCTCTCTGCATGACTCTAAGGTTCCTACTCCCCCCATGAGGACCAACCACGTCTTCTTGCAGGAGTCACGCTTATGCCCTAACCCCCCACAAGCAAGGCAGACGATGGCATTTCTGCAATCCATCACCAAGTGCCCCCTCTCTCGACACCAATAGCACAAGATACTCGACCGCTAATCTCAAAAATATGTGATTTTGTAAAAAGTGCGTTTTGTCATTGAGACACGTATCTTTGTAATCAACTTTTAAAATTTGTAATACCTAGATAGGGTGAGTATCTAGGGTTGTCCTAAGAGGCCAAATGGTTAGTCACACGAAATGATTCTCTCTCTCGCCTCTCAAATCAACACATATATTTTGTATTTTTTCGTTTTGTTGTTTTTAGGGTTTTTTAAAATAATCAGATACTTGAAAGTAGAGATAACTATGCTAAAGACTACACCTATCACTAAACCTAAGTGACAGAAATGAAACCCTCTCTTCTAAGCTCACCCTAGGCAAGTGTGCCTAGAGTAATTAGAAGAGAATGGGTGTGTGCACTAAGCTACTAAAACATGAAAAACACACTAAGATAAAAACAAAAATTGGAAGGCAAATTGTAACTTGTATTACTAGCAACTAGATGGAATGTAGCGAAATGCTTATTACAAGAAAAAGATAAAACACTAGCTAATACAAGAACATGGAAAGATAAAGGAGAAGAAGGGATCCTCTAGTTGAAGTCTTGGATAGCCTTACTCCAAGTGTGGTTGCTCCCTCACTTAAAAAGGTTTCTCCTCGACTTCTTCTTCAAGTAGCCCTCCTTCAAGCTATCCTCCAAAGTGGGCGTCAAGCACCTTGCTCCTCCTCTTGCCTGGCCGTCCCCTTTAGATGAAGAACTCCTCCTTGGTGTGGCACAAGGGAGAGGAAGATGGAGAAAGAAGGCACCAAGGGGGTGGGTGGTTGCCCCCTTAATCTTCTTCTCTTCTTCTTCTCCTTGGCCACAGGTTATAGGTGGTGTAGGTTGGAAAAACTAATGGAGAAGATGGGAATATGGTCGTGGTTTATGGGGGTATTCATAGGAAGGGAGAGGGGTGGTTGGCATGGGGATTAGGTGTAGGGCTAGGATGGGCTTTAGGAGGTGGTTAGGTGATCCTATGGTGGAGGGTATTTGGCGCCACCTAAAGGGTTGTAAGGGGATTAGTTATGTTGGCTAAGGGACACCTAAAGGTGGCACCAACCATGGAGAGATGCCTTGGTTTGGTGCCACCATGGGGGCTTCTAGAAGATAGGCTAGGTGGAGGGTTGAGATGGGTTGTAGGGATAGGTGTATGGTGGTGATAAGGAGTAGTGTTGGTGCCATCTTGGTGGTCATTATAGGGTAGTTTTGGCACCAACTAGTAGTGCCTTTTGGTTGTGGAGAGGGGTGGAAGAGTACCTATGGTTGGTGCCAAATGGAGGGTGGACTTGGTGGCTTAGGTGGACTTAGGGTTAGGTGTATTTGGTGGAGCTAGTTAGGTGGAGTTTTAGGGTTAGGTTGGGGTGCCATGGAGGTGGACTAGCTAAACTAAGCTAGTTAAGCTAGCTTAGCTAGTAGGTGAATGGAATAGGAGGCAGAGGGAGCTAGGGTTTTGGAGGTGAGGAGTTGGAGGGAGCTACCTTGAGTTGCACTGGAGCTGGTAGCTACTAAAGAGAACTGCAAAAAGCTAACTTAGCTGACTTAGCTTGCTAGTTCTTTGCTAGCTGCTAAGCCAAGCTAAGATGAGTTGGCTTCTGCTTATATGAGTTGAGGTAAGCTAGGTCTGGTCATCTTGGAGATTACCTAGCTAGCTGGAGTAGCTAGCTTAGGTCAAGTAGCTCAGCTCAACCAAGTTAGCTGAGTTAAGTCTCTGAGAGTTGGACTTGAGCTGGCCTGAGCTAGTTGAGGTCATTTTTAGTTGATTAGGTCTACCTAGTTGATGGCAGTAGTTAGTCCTAGTCAAGTTGAGCTTCCAGTGAACTGTTCTGAGTTGGAGGAGCTAGGATCAACTGTCTTAAGCTAGTTTGAGCTATCATCTAGTCGAGATGAGCTGAATGGAGATGAGGTTGACTAGCTTAAGCTACCATTCAACTGAGATGAGCTGAATGGAGTTAAAGATCAGTTGATCCAGCTAGAATGAGATGGGATCTAGCTGAGATGAGTTGGATCTAGCTAGGATCCAGCTGATAGGAGCTTCTTCTACATCTTCTGCCTTCCTAAGTGCTAAGGTATGCGGGATTTAACTTTCTATCTATCCCTGACACTCAAGTAAATGTATTAAAAAGACAATAAGGTGCAATGCATGCCTAACCTAAGTAAATGCCTAAATGCAACCCAAAAACCCATTTGTGAAGTTAAAATCCTAAGAGCTAGATCTATTTTAAGGCATAAGAATGATAATAAATGGGCATTTATCAACCGCCCTCCTCCATGCTCCCCCCTACAAGAACACCCATCCCCTTGACCACCATAGAACCTTCGACCATCTCCACTAGACCATCCCCACAACCATCGACTACCCCTTCTCTAAGAATCGCCCCTGTCGCCTCTCCCCATCTTCTAGAACCTTCCTCCAGCACTGACTCACTTTAGACTTTCCATCTCTACAGATTTCTTTTGATTCGATTAAAGGTTGGTTTCAAGATTTCTAATTTGTGTTCTCTCAAAACTCGCTTTCCTGTCTTTCTACTTAGTTTTTCGCATTAAGTTTTGCTCAAGGACTAGCAAAAGATAAGCATGGGAGTGTGATATTTCTATATTTATTAACATTAATTATGCCTAACTAATGCTAGTTTGAGGGTGCATTAGGTCAAAATGTATTTAGTTAGGCTAGATTAATCATTTAGCTTCATTTTGTAAATAATGCACTCTTGTGGGATTTTATGCAATTTTTTCCTTATCTATATCTAGTACCTTGATGTCCTTGTCTAAATATGTGTAGGTATCAAGTTTGGAGCAAATTAGAGCCTTGTAGAATGAAGAACTCAAGTTGAGCTCACTTATGCAAGAAGGTTAGGCCTAACCAATTAAGCCCTAACCTAATTAACCCTAGGCCTAGCTTAATTAGAAACCCAATTTTTCCTAACTATAGACTCAATCACCTAAACTATTTCCCAACCTATTTTGACCAACCATGAGCCTATTTAGTGATCTATATATGGCTGGCCAAACACATATCCTAAACCCACCTTATCTCCTTAAAACACCTACTCCTAAACCCTAACACAAACCTTAAACTCCATCCTCTCTCTAGCCGCCATCTTAAGGTTTTTCCAAAATCTCTTGGTCGCTCATCTTTGTGTCTATTCCTCACCCTTAGATCAAGATCCTAAGGTCCCTAACACTTCCCCCTAGATCCTATCCTAACCCTTTCCAAAAACCTTAAATTAGTTAGCCTTATCCTTAGCCTAAATCCTAACCATCCATATAGATCCAAGGGCCCTCATTAAAGCCTCTCTATGGTTGGCCATAAGGACCACCATATCCCTTATGTGTCCCCCCACCTTGATCAAATCTAGATCCTCCATCATCTCCTTAATTTAATCCTAGCCCTTCCTTAGGTTCCAACAAAAACAACCTATCCTTATACCTTAAGTTTAAATCTAAACCCTTAATTTTTAGACACCTAATGCAAGCCTTCCAATTCCTTGATCGAAGGCAACTTGGATCCACCAATAGGAAGCCTCCATCCCCTCTATAAATAACATTGCACGTTCCCCCTCCTCCTTCATGCTACCTTAGTCTAATTTAGTTCTACTCTCTCACCACCTTCCATTAAGCCCTCCTATTTAGATCCTCTCACCATATTCCTCCATTAGAACACCTTCTTCATGCCAACCTCTACCTCACCCTCTGCTTGTGGCCGTCCTCCTCACCTACTCCGGATCTTCTTCCTCAACTCGAACACTGTTTCAAGACGGCTACAACAATAGGCTACGCTCCAATTTCTACTTCATATCACTTATTTCTCTATTTTTCTAGTTTTCTAGTTCTAATTGTAAAAGTTGACTCTGTTCAAGAGAAATAAAAGTTTTGATTTTAGTTATTTAATTTGCAATCCTTACTTCTCATCCCCCTTCTACTTTTATCTTACGATTTAATTTCGATCTTCTTATCTCTTTCTCTTTATTCAAAAATGCCAAAAAAATAAGTTAGTTCATAGTTCGTTTCGTGTTTTCGCATTTAGATTAGATTCGATCCCTAATCTCCCTGTGTTCGACTTGGGAATAACCAGAGTTCTAGTTATTATTTTCATCTCGTAAAATTGCGCTACAACGAATGCTTCTATATTTTGTGGTTTCCTTCGAGTCAATACAACCTTGGGGTTTCCTTTTTGCATCGAATGTTGAATGTTTATCCATTGGTGTCGCGAAGAGAAGAGCTATTCAAGGTAGATGACACCTTAACGCCTATAATGAAGTCACCCCTGAGTATGTTTTGAGGTTGTATGCAGATTTCATCCTACATCATGGGTCCTTAAGGTGGGCAAGATATCGTTTGCCCCAATTGAGTCCAATCCGAGGGGCCTTATGAGTAGAGGCAAGTTTAGATCTATAACTCAATTTTATCATAGAATAAGATGATAGATAATTGATAAAATAATAAATGATTCAATGCTTTTAAATGTCCACTAATTGATACTACTATACTCTAAATAATTAACTAAACCTTACCACACATTCTTGTTAGCCTACTGCTTTCACTTTTTGTCATTCTTTTATTATTCGTAGCCTTAATAAATGCTAGTTTATCATCATTATTATGACCTAAAACAGATCTAACTCTTAAGGTTTTAACTACGTAAACGAGTTTTCGAGTTGCATTGAGGCATTCACCTAGGATATGCATGCATTGCATATTATTATGCTTTTGATGCATTTAATTGAGTGTCAGGGATAGGCAGAGAGTCAGATCCCTCAAACCTTGGCACTCAGGAAGGCAGAAGATGAAGAAGAAGCTCACATTAATTGGATCTCAACTAGATCCAGCTCATCCCAACTGGATCCCAACTCCTTCTAGCTGGATCAACTCATCCTTACCTCCATTCAGCTCATCTCAGTTGAATGGTAGCTCAAGCTAGTTCACATCAACTCCATTCAGCTCATCTCAACTAGATGCCAGCTCAAACTAGCTCAAAATAGTTGATCCCAGCTCCTCCAGCTCAAAACAGTTCACTAGAAGCTCTACCTAACTAAGACTAGCTACTGCCATCAACTAGCTAAGCGTAGTCAACTGAAGAAGTCATCAACTAGCTCAGGCTAGCTTAAGTCCAGCTCCTGGAGACTCAACTCAGCACAACTTAGTTGAGCTTAGCTACCTGACCTAAGCTAGCTACTCCAGCTAGCAAAGTAATCTCCGGGAAGACCAGACCTAGATCACATTCGTAAAAGCTAACTCATCTTAGCTTACCTTAGCAGCTAGCACAGAATAGCTAGCTAAGCTAGCTAAGGAGCTCACATGTAGCTCTCTTCAGTAGCCATCAGCTCCAGTGCAGCTCAGATGCAGCTCCTCTTCAACTCATCCTCTCAAAACCCTAGCTCTACTTCCTCTCTCCACTACTTATCTACTAGCTAAGCTAGCTTAACTAGCCCACCTCCTTGGCCACCAATACCTAACCCTAAACTCCACCTAACTAGCTCCACCAAATAAGCCTACTTATAGTCCACCTAAGTTCCCCTATTCCTACTCCATCTTGGCGCCACCTCAACCACACCCCTTCACACCACCACCACCACCACCACCACCACCACCAAAAGCCACCAATATGTGGCACCAAAAACACTCCTAACTACCCCCCTTTTGGTGCCTCATTTTCCCTCCAAAATTCCCCCCATCTTAACCCTACACATACCCCTTCAATCCATCACCACCATACACCTAACCCCCCTTCTAGAACCTATCCTATTTGACACCAAAATAAGGTGGTTAACCACCACCTTGGACGTCCACCAAAGGGTGGTTCCTCCCCTTAACTACCCTCCTCCCAACCCTTCACTTGACACCAACATATCTCCCCCCTTGGATCACCTAACTAGCTCCACCATCCAATCCTAACCCTACATCCAAAAGCCATGCCAACCCCCCTCGCCCTTCCTATATATATCCCATCTAACTACCACATTATGATCATCTTCTCCCTTAGTTAATTCTACTATTAACCACCTATAACCTATGGCTAAGGAGACGAAGAAGAAAAGAAGATCAGGGGGGCAACCTACTTGCCCCCTTGGTGCCTTCTTCCTCTCCCTTATGCCACGCCAAGGAGGAGATATTCTTCACAAAGGGGAGACGGCCAGACATTGAGTTGGAGCAAGGTGGTTGACACCTACCTTGGAGGAGAAAGCCTGAAGGACTACTTGAAGAAGAAGCCAAGGAGAAGCCTTTTTAAGTGCAAAAGCAACCGCACTTGGAACAAGGCTATCCAAAGCTCTACCAGAGGATCCCTTCTCTTCTTTATCTTTATGTTTTCTTGTATTATCTAGTGTGTTTTTGTTTCTTCTATGTAACAAGTATTTAGCTACATTTCATCTAGTTTGCTAGTAATACAAGTTTCTACTTTGCTTTCCAATTTCATGCTTTTTGCTTAGTGCATTTTTCATGTTGTTGGTAGTTTAGCGCACCACACTCTCTTCTTCTAATTACCCTAGGCACACTTGCCTAAGGTGAGATTAGAAGAAAGGGTTTCTTCTTGTCACATAGGCATAGGTTTAGTGTAGTTCTACTTGCTTTTCAAGTGCCCGTTATTTCAAAATTATAAAAATAAAAAACTATAAAAATATAAAAAGTACAAAGTGCTGATTTGAGAGATGAGAGAGAGAACCAACTTTTGTAACTAACAAATTGACCTCCTTAGATGACCCTAGATACTCCACTATCTAGGTATTATAAATTTAAGAGTTGTTTGCTGATTTATGCGTACGACAACACTATTTCGCATATTTAACACAACGTGTATTTCCCGCATCAACCATTTCCTGTCATTTATGTTAATGCATATTCTTACTATCTGTGAGATCCCATATCTAAATTCTGGATTAATTAAGATAATCAAGTGATTAACCTTTCTAATCGTAAATTAGAAGTTCTAAGCACTCAATCCAAATATTAAGGGCAAAGAGTTGAATTTTTCCATTGGAATACAAATAGGAATTAATATCTAAAATGGGACTTGAAATTTGAACCATCCAGTCTATGGTGTTGGCAATGCTCAATAATGACTCCATTGGTTAATAGAGGCCAAGGATTTGATTCAAACGTGGTGGCTAAAGTTGGAGGCCCTTGATGCACTAAAAATGAGGCTTTGGTAAAGGAAAATAAAAGGGAAAGGACTTGGTGGACCACCTTTTAATTTTTCCAACTAAATAAAAGAAATGAAGTTGGATAAGGCCCACCTCCAATCATCGATTTGTTGCTTTCTCCACCATCTCCTTCCCCTTCCACCTGCGAAAGAGGGAGAGAGTGAACAGGGGGGAGAGGGAGCATGTCAACTACAATAGGGAATTGAAGGAGGAGGTGATCAGAGAGCTAGTGTTGAAGAGCCCCATTGGTACCCCTCAACCTCCTCACCCAAGTAATGCCCAAATGAGTTCTTCCTCCTTGATACTATGGGGATGAAGAGGGGTTGCATGTCGAGTCGAGTTATTGAGGTGATTTTGACTATCATGCTTTCGGTTAGTCAAGATGTGTGTGTAGGAGGCTTGACCATGACCTTTAATGTTGTGGGTGGTGTTGCTGCAGGACCAGGTTGCTACAGTTGGGGAAGTAGTAGCTCAGAGAGGATGGAAGAAGGACCATTGTAGCTCCAAGTTGTTTTGAAGCAAAGGTAGGGCCTATTAACCTCTTGTTTATTCAAGTAGACTTGCATTTCAGAAGGAATGTAATGGGAAAAAACCATGGGTCGTCCCCAATAATGCACGGATTGAGTGGTGGTGGTGTGGGAAGACACCCCAACCCAAATCCTACTTTGCATGCCTTAGAAGATGTGATTTTTATGCCAATCCATTGTGGTTTTCATGTTTGAGTGGTTTCCTAAGTTCTTAAAAGTTGGGAATGTCTTTCTCTATGGTGATCTACAAGAGATGGTTTACATGCAACAAAAACTAAGCTAAACCTTTGGATCATCGTTGTAGGGTTTAGATGCTTAGGATTCAAGCGCTTAAGGTTTTAATGTTTGGGGTTCAAGTACAAGAAGGTTTGGTCAAGTGGGATTCAAACCAACGCTTGACGCATAATGGGCAGCATAGAAGATGAGTTGCCATATGGGGAAATGGAATGACACTCACGAGGAGGTCACGTTTCTTGATACAAGAAACAATCTAAACCCCACCTGGTACACCCATCATCATTACTTGATAAAGAATCTCAAGTAACAACAATGGTTTAACATGCAGTAGCGAAGCAAGGGTTGACTTCCCATCATATGGGAGATTAGTAGCCAAAGTATATAAAGCCTACCGAGCCCTCAAGGAGGAGGTGCGAGATCACAAGATATAGGATCTAACCAAGTATAATCTAATTACACCAACTTGATTTAAGCCATGCACAAACCTGTATGGTTACATCCCATGCTTTCTATCCAATGAGCTTGGCTAATTAGGGTTTAACATGTAGCTCTTGTTAATAAGCATGAATTTGGTAATCATTTCCTTACCTATGTGGCGTGGTTGATTGTCTGAATCCTATCTTGTCTCAAATTAATTATAATTAAGGTCACTTGCCACAAAGTGGTTAGCTCAACGGTAGAACACCTCATTAATATTCTAAAGGTCATAGGATTAAATCCAATGCCCAATAAATTTAGGACACGAGTACAGAAATGTATGTTGCAACACATTTTACAACGCACGATCAGAATCCATCTGTTGAAAATGAAAATCCACTAGTTGAAAATCAAGTAGAAGACTTAAAATCAAAACATAGTTGGAAATGATTTTCAACCGGTTGAAAATCATTTCCAACTATGTTTTGATTTTAAGTCTTCTACTTGTTGAAAATTAAAATACACTGATTGAAAATGAAAATACACCATTGTATTTTATCTTTCTATTTGTGGTAAATGATTTTTCATTTGAAACATGATTTTTCATCTACGAGAAGTAATTTTTATCTGTAGAAAATTATTTCTACTGGTAGAAAATTAAAATATATCAATTGAAACCATTATTCTCACTCTATAAGTTGCAACATACATTTGTTTAATTCTTGATATAAATTTACCTTCTCAAAATATGACGAATTTGGATCACCTCAATGGTAAATTATAACAATTCTCCATAGCATCTTATGTAAAATAGCCTTTGATATTTCCACTTGCAATCACCGTATAGATAAAGGAAGCAAAACTTTGAATAAGGAAAAAAGGAAACTGAAAAAAAGCAAAACATTTCCCCAATGAAAATCAAGAAAGCGAACACCAGCAAAGCACGAATGGGGGGCAGCTGATCGGATTTCTGCGCCGCCCATCCGTCGAAATTATCAGACACAAACACCCACACGTATCGTAAAATAATTGAGTCGATAATAGACCCAAATATAGAATACCCCCCAAATAATCGCTGTCTCCACCACCCTTCGCATTTTATTTGCCCTTCTCCCTTTCTTTCCTTTTCCCCTCTTCTCTGTTAGGGTTCGTTCGTACTTCCTCCCTTCCGCGGATCCCTCCCTCGGTTTCCAGGTGAGTATAATTCTTACTTCCTTCCATTTGAACCCGTTTTCCTGGCCATTTGGGAAGACGAATCAATTCCATTGTTTTGGTTGTTACAAAGGTCCGAAATTTGCGAGCTTTTCCTTTGGTTTGTTTCTGTTTTGGTGGTTTTAGGGTGGTGCTGAGAGTTCAAATAAGTTTGGTTCTTTCTTTGTTTCGGCATGTATGCCTTAAGTGAGAATCAAGTTTGCGAACATACAGTGAAGTTGTGAGGAAGGGTTTAAGAGACGAAATTCGGGTGTTGAGGAAGAAAGCTGGGATTTTGTTGGGTCAGTCTGTCTTACCTTTTTCGGGCTATTTCTGTTGTTTTGTCCTTTTAAGGTGATCTCGTTGTTGGAGATGCAGAGGAGATCTGGTGTGCTCAAGATTGGATTTAGGATCCATCAAAAAAGGACCTTTTCCCGGAAAAAAAGAAAAAGACAAGAAAAATTACTGCCTGGAAATTGGACGGTTTTGGGCATTTTGAGAAGGACTTTGACTGGGGAAACTGCCTAAGGGTTTTTGGGTGGTTTGGTGAACAGGGCTTTAGTGGAACTTTAGTTATGAGTTTGGTTGTGAGAGGTTTAGCTTTGGGGTTTTGGAGATGTTACATGGGAAAGGTGGGGAATTTTGGTCAGTCTGGAGCTTTTTCTCCTTTCATTTAAATTTCTTTTATGGTACTTCTCTTTCGCCCCTTTGCCAGGAAAGGGTGGGTGGTTGTGCTTTTGATTGCTTGATTTGGAGGCATGGGCATTTTTTTAACCCTCTCCTTTTTCTTGCAGCATATTGTTATGAACTTGGATGATTTTGTATTTGTGAGGTTGAGTTATGATGAATCGGAATTTGTTGCTTGTTTCCATTTTGGATCCTTTTCAACATTTGGAAGATACCTTTCATGACAAATTCTATCAGGAAAAAGAAACTTTGATTTAGAGAACTGAATTTTGTGAGTTTTAAAAGGCTTTCTTTGCCAGCAAAGTTTAGAGTAGCTGAATAGGGTTTGGTCAGTCTGAGTTAGCAGATTGGGGTAGTTTGATTTAGGCAAGGTTCGAAATGCCGATTTCGATGCTGTGCCGATGAATTCCAAGTGTGCATTTCGTGGGCATGCCGAAGGCATGCCGTGGAAATGTCCGTTTTTCGATTGGCATGCCGATGAGCATGCCGTGGGCATGCTGTGGGCATGCCGAGGGCATGCCGATGCATACCAACAAAAATAACAAAAGTAATTAAAAAAATCAATAGCAACCTAGACATGGGCACCAATTTCACCAATATGCCGACCATGCCGACGGCATGCCGACCATGCCGAGGGCATGTCAACGGCATGCCGACAATGCCGACGGCATGCCGACGAAATCCCTGTAAATCGACACTTTCTTCATGTTGGCACGACCGTTGCTCGGAAATGCCCTTGCCGATGGCATGCCGTCGGCATTTAAATCAATGGATTTAGGTTTTGGTGGGCTTGGTGGTTTGGGAGTGAGATTTTAGTGGAATTTTAGTTTGTAATTGAGATCGAAAGTCCACAGTATAAGATGTTGTCCAGTCCTTTGGAACGCTGAAAAAATTGGGTATGACTGCAACTTTCTTTCTGGTATCAGGAGAATGACATGTTTCTTTTATGAAGAGAAGATTTTGTGTACTGCGTATGAATATTCTGGACCTGTGATCCATTAACTTCTATTTTCAAGATTTATTTAAGAATTTAGAGAGTTTTGGTGAATTGGGATTTGCTTCTGGTTTTTGCTTTGAATTTTTTATAGATGATGTGTGACTACTAGCTGTTTCATGGGTCCAAACATGCAAGGCTGAAATTTTGAAGTCACTTTGTGAGATTATTACCTTTTTACAGATAATTTAGTGTTCTTAAACATTTTTTCTTTGTCATAGAAGAATTGGTGTAATTTCAGTCGTCAGCTCTCTTTGTTGCTGTAATCCCTTTTCTCAGGATTTATCCTCTTGAAGTTCTACAACTTCTCATTTACTAGGCATGCAATTTTATTGAAATGGATTAATTATTCATGTGATGATTAATTGGACTTTCTTCTTTCATTTGATGAATAATTCTTGATGTGCAGATAAAGATGGCAATGGAAGTAACTCAGATACTTTTGAATGCTCAATCAATTGATGGTGCAGTCCGGAAACATGCCGAGGAAAGTTTGAAACAGTTTCTTGACCAGAACCTTCCCAGATTCTTGATTTCACTTTCAGGTGAACTGGCAAACAACGAGAAACCTGTGGATAGCCGCAAATTAGCTGGCTTAGTTCTCAAAAATACCTTGGATGCCAAGGAGCAGTATAGGAAGTTTGAGTTGGCTCAAAGATGGCTTTCATTGGACTCGGGTGTCAAGACCCAAGTTAAAGGATCCTTGTTGCAGACACTCTCTTCCCCTGTGGCAGATGCTCGATCTACTGCATCTCAGGTCATTGCCAAGATTGCCGCTATTGAGTTGCCTCATAAACAATGGCCTGAACTTATCGCTTCTTTATTGTCAAATGTCCATCAGCCTCAGCCTCATGTTCGGGAGGCAACCCTTGAAACGCTTGGTTATGTATGTGAAGAAGTTTCTCCTGATGTTGTTAACCAAGACCAAGTAAATAAGATACTAACAGCTGTCGTTCAAGGCATGAATGCTTCAGAAACAAATATTGATGTAAGGTTGGCTGCAACCAGAGCACTTTATAATGCTCTAGGATTTGCTCATGCAAATTTCACAAATGACATGGAGAGAGATTATATAATGAGAGTTATTTGTGAAGCAACCTTGTCTTCTGATGTGAAATTGCGTCTGGCAGCATTTGAGTGCTTGGTTGCTATTTCTTCCACTTACTATAATAAGCTAGCACCTTACATGAAGGACCTATACAATATCACTGCTAAAGCTGTAAAGGAAGATGAGGAACCTGTTGCACTTCAGGCTATTGAATTCTGGAGTTCCATTTGTGATGAGGAGATTGATATCCTAGATGAATATGGAGTTGACTTTACAGGTGATTCTGATGTTCCTTGTTTTTATTTCATTAAGCAGGCTCTCCCTGCTCTGGTTCCACTGCTATTGGGAACCCTCCTTAAGCAGGAAGAAGATCAGGATCAGAATGAAGGTGCATGGAACATCGCCATGGCTGGAGGAACATGCCTTGCTTTGGTTGCACGGACTGTTGGAGATGACCTGATCCCGCTGGTCATGGCTTTTATAGAAGAGAACGTTAACAAGCCTGATTGGAGGCAAAGGGAGGCCGCTACATATGCATTTGGTTCTATCATGGAGGGTCCATCTCCAGATAAACTTACACCTATTGTCAATGTTGCTTTGAACTTCATGCTAGCTGCATTGGTGAATGACCCCAACAACCATGTGAAAGACACCACTGCATGGACACTTGGAAGGATATTCGAATTCCTCCATGGCTCGACTATTGAGACACCAGTCATTACAGAGGAATGCTGCCAAAGGATTCTAACTATCCTGCTTCAGAGCATGAAAGATGTTCCGAACGTCGCTGAAAAATCATGCGGAGCTCTGTATTTCCTTGCCCAGGGCTACGAGGATGCTGGATCTGCATCACCTTTGTTGCCCTTTCTGCAGAACATTGTCCAGGCTCTACTGACAGTTACTCACAGAGAAGATGCAGGAGAATTTCGTCTCCGGACTACAGCTTATGAGGCCTTGAATCAAGTTGTTAGGTGCTCCACTGATGAAACAGCTGGTACAATCATGCAACTGGTACCTGTTATTATGATGGAGCTCCACCGGACTATTGAGGGACAGAAAAGTGAGAAACAGAATGAAATGCAAGGCCTTCTTTGTGGTTGCTTGCAGGTTATCATTCAGAAACTTGGTTCTTCAGAATCGACAAGGTATGCCTTTTTACAGTTTGTGGATCAGATAATGGAACTCTTTTATAGGGTTTTTGCATGTAGAAATGCTACTGTTCATGAAGATGCTATGCTTGCAATTGGGGCCCTGGCATATGCAGTAGGGCCAAATTTTGGAAAGTATATGCGAGAGTTATACCCTTATTTAGAGATGGGTCTACAAAATTTTGAGGAATATGAAGTTTGTGCTGTCAGTGTTGGCGTTGTTAGTGACCTGTGCAGGGTTCTAAATGACAAAATACTTCCTTATTGTGATGGGATCATGACTCAATTATTGAAGGATTTGTCAAGCAGTCAACTGCACCGTTCTGTTAAACCTCCAATTTTCTCCTGCCTCGGAGATATTGCCCTGGTAATTGGCGAAAACTTTGAGAAGTATCTAATTTATGCAATGCCCATGCTCCAGAGTGCTGCAGAGCTTTCTGTTCACACTTCTGTCTCTGATGATGAGATGATTGAATATGCAAACCTTCTAAGAAATGGAATTTTGGAAGCATACTCTGGGATATTCCAAGGTTTCAAGAGCTCCCCAAAGGCACAACTGTTAATGCCATATGCACCTCATGCTTTGCAGTTTGTCGATAGTTTGTATATGGAGAAAGACATGTGAGTCACTTCTTAAGATCTCTTTCTTTTGATTAGTTAGTATAAATCATGTTCCCATGGTTAACTTGTTCATGTTGTCAGGGATGAAGTGGTGATGAAGACTGCAATTGGCGTCCTGGGTGACTTGGCTGATACCCTTGGAAGTAGTGTCGGTCCATTGATCAGTCAGTCTGTCTCAAGCAAAGACTTCTTGGACGAATGCTTGTCGTCTGATGATCAATTGATTAAAGAGATAGCTGAATGGGTTAAAGTAGCAATCCTTCATACCGTTTCTGGTTGATGCTCCCTTGTTTCATTCAAGTCCATCTATATGCATTCATGTATGTTTGGTTGAGTCTGGGATTGCATGCTTGTCTTCTGCGTCACCATCTTTGCATGGGTATTATTACATGGAGTCCTTGGGCATTGCCAACTCAGGTGATCTCCATCGAGTCAGTCTTAGATGAAGAAATGAGTTAGTGCTGGCCCCATTTTTGACATCAACGCCACAGAAATACCAGGGCTTGCACCTCTTCTTGGAAAGTTTTGTACACCTTTGAACTCATGAGTTTTCTGCCGTCTTGGCTGAGACTCAACCTTCTATAGGCTTCGGATTTTTTCTTGCCACCTCATCCCCAACAAGGTCAACATGGTACCCTTTTCATCTTCAGTATCTTCCATTGAATGTGCGGAAATGCCTCCCTCCTGCGGGTATCTGCATCTTTCTTTTTCTTTCTTTTTCTGTTTTTTGAGATCATTTGTAATTCCTTTCTACTTCTCAGCATTTCTGTCTGTCAAGCTTTAGTCCCATAATCAGTCCTCCGGCTGCTTGGGACATGTATACATATAAATTGCATTGGATCCCATTCATCTCATTAGTCTAGGTTGTTTAGGTAGCCATGAAACTCATGGCATTGTTTATTGGTCTTTCCAAAATTCGAAATTTTGCATACGCTTCATTTAATTACCTCCAAGGTCTCAACTATAATGCCCATTTCTTTTAACAAAAAAATGGCACTATAATGCCCACTCTGGATATTATGTTGGGCATGATTTTGATCTTTGTTTTTCTATCACCCTTCCTTTCTCCATTTTTATTTGTTCTTTTTTCTTTTGACCATTGACTTTCAATGGTCTCAAGGCTTTGGACTGCTATTTGAAGGTGTCATTAGTAGAGAAAGTACCGAACAAACAAATTGCGTGTCTTCAAACATGATGAGTTCATTCATGGATAGTGGGAAGTAGGAAAATTGTGCAGTTTGTTATTTTCATCATGTCAGATTCTCCCTTCACATCACTTTTAGACAATGCGCAGGTAATCAAGGTAATGAAGTGGTTTTGTCCATCATGCATGATGTCTGGGCTTTTCCCCTCTTTCCTTCGTTCCTTTTTTTGGTTTTTTCTTTTTTGCCCGTGGTCAGTTCAAAGGAGCTGCAACCTGCAAGGGTAAGTCCTAGTTGATGCATGCCCAGAAAGATGCCTGGGGATCGAGGCTAGCTGTTGCAGGATGGAGATTGTTTATGGTTCATGTTAAGATCAGAATCCCCTTGGAGTAGAAAGGGACTCCTACTGACACGGGCCAATTTGTTTTTTTTTGAGAAGGATAAATATGGTCAGCATGGTATTATCATACCATGGCCTGTACAAGCTAGCAGGAGGCTTTACCTCTATACCATGGCCTCTACATGCTAACAGCTGTTTGGTTTGTGCTTTGGTATCATGAGTAGTGAGAGCTTGAAGATTTATGCGGATAGGTTGCAATTTTGTCTAGTTCTTCCTATATGTCAGCCAATGCATTGTGTTTCTATTTCTCGGAATGTCCTGGAACAAATCTGAATGGAATTATTGACAATTCTATCAACTTTGGTAGAAAGTTTATTTTTTGTTCTTATTGCTATTGCTTGCTGCCGCTGGCTTTTGTATCAATGGTTTGCAAACACAGATGATTTCCACAGATGTATCTTGATGGTGTGGGGAGGGGAATGGTATATCATGGTGAATACGTATCATGACGTTTTTTTTGAGTAATAATCCTTTTCTATGGTTCTTAGGGAGTTGATCTCCCTATCCATGCCTTTATATGAAACAACCAGCTGAAAGCTTGTTGTTGAGGTCCTGTTATCGAATGTCTCACAACTTTTCTTATCATTTTGCCTGAATGATTTGTATTTTCACAAATCTCATCGTTACTTTCACAAAAGATGATTGAGCGGAAGGAAGACACGGATTCCTCCATCAAGCATCGGCTGTATATGCAACCGGCTGACTTTTGAACCATGAAGTTTGCTTAAAAAGTCGGGGGCCGCACATTTTGCCCTGTAAATTAATTTTGTTACCAAGACATACCTAAGTATGGTAGAAAGCATGATAAAGAAGGTTTTTCTGAGAGATGCCCTGATAAAATTTCCGTTTGCATATTGGCCCTTGTAGAAATGGCTCTTATTTTGTATATTCCCTCTTTTATGTTATCTAATTATCTAAAATCAATATCTCTTGAGCTGAATTCTGTTTTTATTTCTTCATATAAAGATCTACATTCTATGCCCGTATTTCTTGGAATGGACGAAAGCACAGAGGGCATCCAACTGAAACTTTTCTCGACCCTTTTTCCTTTTCAGTTCATTGTATATATATATATATATATATATATATATATATATATATATATATATATATATATATATATATATATATATATATATATAGAGAGAGAGAGAGAGAGAGAGAGAGAGAGAGAGGGAACGAGCTGATGCAATAATATCTTTCATCATAAATAATATTTTTTTTTTATAACAGTGTGACCCACACAATCCTTCACAGGTAAACTGTGGGGGTCCCATACCACCCATCCACTACGGAGTGTTGAACATGATACTTCAACAGGTAATATCACCGCCTGAACCTTATGAACGTGTGGGCAAGCGTTAAGTTTCAAACTTACGCACCTCGCTCGAGAAAAGTCTCACGGAGATGGGGAAATCAAACTGTGATATCCTTAACACACATTACAAATAATATTTTAGATTAAAAATTTAAAGATTAAGTTCACTTTATATGAATATGTTATACATCACTTCTAACATATACATGGAACGTAATCAAATTTTATGATACTTAGGTTGTAAAAAATAAACTCCCTTTAATATATATGATGGGAATATCAAATTGACTAAAAATTTGATACATATTATATTCATATGAAATGATCTTAATTTTTAAATTTTTAATCTAAATTATTACATGTGATGTGAAATATTATTATATTAATATATAACTCATATACAGGTTACCTTTCAACTTTATATATATATATATATATATATATATATATATATATATATATAAAATTGGAAAAAGGTCAATAAAAAAAAAAAAATTAAATGTCGGTTCTCTAACTGATTTTGATTTTGTTAGAAATGTGTGCATGGGAAAGAAAAATGGACGCTGCCTCCCCCTATTTCCATTTAAATGTTCCTTTCTTGTACAAAACGCCCGACCAGGAAGGAATATCTTTTAACTAAAAGAATTTATATTAATGCAAATAAAACTTAGAAGCATAGAGGTTTCTAGCATATGCACGTGTGCATACATAATTTTTATAAGATGAAAGTAAATGTCTTTTTTTTACGGTACCAATCGGAGATCGTTATGGTTATTGCGAGAGGGGATTTGAGTTTATGAACTGAGTTTAGTAATTGCGAGAGGCTTTTTGTCTCCTATCTATCTTCCTTAAAAAGTGAGGTACTTGGTGCATTTTCAAGCCTCGTCCATCCTCTAAGGAAGAAGAGGGGAGCAGATTGAATTTCCATAAGATGTCTTCTTCCTTTCTTTTGTAGGTATTTTGTACGTCCCGTTTGCCCGTTCCAAAGCCACCTAGCCGTAACTTTTGCCAACAACGTGTTGGTGCAGCCTTGATCGAGTAAGATGACCAGTTGGTCATGCTCTTCTGCCCTTTTTTTTTAATGCCAACATCTCCCACTTGATTGATGTGGCCATGCAACACTCCCACTATTTGTAAGGTGTGTATATTTTCTAGAGATGCTATAAGAGGTTTATTGTTCATGAATACCTCTCATTTGACTCAAATATTCCTGAGTCCGATTAAACTAACGTGTTTAATGAAAGTTCCTGCTTGTATATCCTTAGTTAAGGAATCAGCAAGTATATCACTGGTAGATACATAATTTACCTTAATTTCTTGTCGTTCCACTATATCTCGAATATAGTGATACTATATTTCTATATGTTTTCCTTTAGAACTATTTGCACCGCCATTAATCAAGCTTATCGCTGCTTGATTATCAAAAAACATTTTCAATGGTTCTTTCACCAATCCAAGGCTCAAGTCGTTAAGAAAATGTCTAATCCAAGCTGCATGTGTGGTGGCCATGCTGCATGCAATGTATTCAGTTTCTTGTGTATGCCTTGACACACATCCTTGTTTTTTGCTACCCCAAAAAACAACACCACCAAACATGAAAAGATAACCAAATGTAGATTTTCTATCATCAACATCACCCCCAAAATCTGCGTCGGAGTAACAATCACCACAAGTGATTCAGTCTGATATACCAATCTCAAACTTACAGTACACATTAGATATCTTATAATCCTTTTAACAGCTTTCCAATGTGCTGGTCCTGGATTACTTTGATATCTACTTACTAGGCTTACGGGGTAAGCCAAGTCGGGTCTTGTACACAACATTGCATACATTAAACTTCCTACCACTTGTGCATATGGGACATTTAACGACTTGTGTCCTTTGCCCGGGCATTGACTTTTACTTAATCGTTTTCCTATAACAAGTGGAGTAGGAGCAGGAGTACAATTTTGCATTCCAAATCTTTTTAGTACTGTATGCAAATATTTTTCTTGATCCAAACTCAATGTTCTTGAGTTTCTACCTCTAGTGATCTGAATTCCAAGGACACAAGATGCTTCTCCCATGTCCATCTCAAATTCAATGCTTAATTTTTGTTTCATGTCATTCAACATCTCTATGTCATTTCCAACAAGTAATATATCATCCACATACAATGATAAGATCATAAACTTGCTCCTACAATACATGACATATACACAATTATCCAATTTGTTAGCCACAAAACCAAACTGAATAATAGTATTACGAAATTTGAGATACCACTGTCGTGAAGATTATTTCAAACCATACAGGGATTTTTTTTATTTGTAAACCATGTTCTCCTTACCTTTTACCTAAAAACCATTAGGTTGTCACATATAAATATCTTCTCGCAATTCTCCATTGAGAAATGTAATTTTTACATCCATTTGGAATAATTCCAAATCCATATATGCAACCAAAGTCAAAATCATCCTAATTAATGCAAACTTGGTGATCGGGGTAAAATCGACCGGTTTGATTATGTTTTATTACTCAAAAATAAAAAATCTCCGAAGTCGAACTGAGGGAGCAAACTTGATTCTAAAAGCGTAGAAAATCACAATTTACAATATATTATTTTACAAAAAGATTAAAGAAAGGAAAATAAAAATATCTCTTCTTTTCTTCTTGTGTCTGCCTTTCTCTCTCTCTTTTTAGATGTCTGACTCCAAGGGTCAGACGCCTTAAATGCCTCTTACTACAGTGCTTCTCCTTTTCTTTTTAGCTGCTGCTGCTGCTGGTTCTTCTTCTTCTTCTTGGCTTCTTCTTCGTCTTTGCTATCTCTGCTGCACACCTTCTCTTCTGACTTCTTCTTTCTTCTCTGGACTTCTTCTTTCTTCTCTCTTCCTTCTCCTTCTGCCTCAGCTTCTCTGCGGCTACAGTGCTGTCTTCCTCCTCTCTTTTCTTCTCTATGCCTCCAAGGCCTTCTTCTCCTTTTCTTTCAGGCCGCAGCTGCTTTCGCGGCTAAGTCCTCGCCGCTCCTCCTCCTTTGCTTCCTCTAATGTTCCCTGCACAGGCGCCCGGTTAGGCAAAACCTAACCCCTACCCTCCCTGCATCTCTCTCTCTATTTCACTCTAGGGTTTGCTCTCCCAGAGCCTATTCAGGTATGCGGGTTGGTCACGTGCCCAGGTCCAGGTGCACCGACGTGGGTATGGTGCGTGATAAGTGCACGGATAGGTTAGTCGGATCCGGGTGCCAGGTCCACGGGGGAAGTGTCGCAGACAAGGCGTGGTGAGTGAGGGCGAGGGACCTCACTGGTGTAGACCCGGATAGGTTGTGTTAATATGGTAATTTAATCGTTGAAATGAGTATAGTGGTTAACCTAAATCGAGCCTAACCATTTTTTTACAAAATTTTTAACCTGGCCTACTTGATTTTATCTTGGTCACTTTTAGGCCCAGGGTCGAACTCAGGGAAGCGGGATTAGAGGTAAATAAGTTTCCATGCCCTTCCTATAATGAATCTCTTCCGTTCGTTTATTATGTTTTTTGGTGTTTTTCTATTTAAGATTTTTTTCTGATAATTTTTGTCCTTGAGGTACACCTTCAAAATCAGGTTCTTGGTTTTGAGCTAAATTAGGGTTTCAAAACTGGTCTTGCTATTCGTAAGACTGAGTGCCTGCAAGTCAAGGATTATCTTTTCTCTTTTGTATATTTTTTTATCTTTTTAATGGTAGGAAAGAGAAATAGAAATAAGGTAAATATAGTATATATATATATATGTATATATTATATATGTATATAGTGGTGGGGGTGGAGGTGGAAATGGCGTGTACCACGGTGTCGAGTTGATCGTCATCTAGGAAAACGCAACAAACAGGACGAAGTGCCGCGTGGAGTGTAGGATGGATGGGTGGAAGATGTGTGTGGAGACGTTTTCTGTACTCGTGTATTGGAGAATATCAACAACTGGTGTAGATATTCCCGCGATACAACGTGTGGTAGGTGATATGAAAAAAAAAAAAAATATATATATATATATATATATATGGTTATAATTATATAAGTGTATATGTATATATATATATAAACATATGTAAATATATATAGATAGATGTATGTATATATGTATATATATGCATATGTATTTATAATTAGATATATCTGGTGTATATATAGCTGGAGCGGGTTGGACCCGTTGCTTACAGACTTGCCCTTCCCCCGCAGCTTTCTGGTGTGCACAACATGTTCCACGTGTCCAACCTCAGGAAGTACGTAGCCGATTCCAGTCACGTATTGAGTCACGAGAGCGTCGAGGTGAGCGACGACCTGACCTACCCCGAGCGGCCAGTGCAGATCCTAGACCAAGCCGTCCACCGGTTGAGACGAAAGCAAGTACCCCTGGTAAAGGTTTTGTGGAGGAGCCAGCGGTACAAGGAGGCTACCTGGGAGCCTGAGGCGGCAATGCGAGAGCGGTACCCGGAGCTTTTCGCGGGTACGTCTTTTCGGACCGGCTTCGGTCCTCTTTAAGTTTGTTATGGTTATTTGGACGTCTTTTCCCGCACCCTTCTTGGCAAAAGTTTCGAGGATGAAACTTCCGTTGAGTTTGTTATATTGTAACGAGCGCGTGCCCCAGACGTCTTTTAAGACGTCTAGGAGGTGTGCCAGACGTCTGACCAGACGTCCGGAAACGATCCCAGACGTCTGAAAATCAGTTATTCTGGCACGAGTCTTCGTCTGCGCGCAGGCCCGCGAATATCCGATATTCTCTGCGGCTGCAGACGCTCTGCCGCGTCTCTCCCTCCTCGCGTGGCCTTAAAAGGGCACGCCTCCCCTCCCGTCTCCACCGTCTCCTCCTTCTTCTCCTTCAGCCAGTGAGTGGAGCGTGAGCGCGAGCGCGAGGGTGGCAGCGGCGGCCGCAGTGAGCTCGGAGGAGGTGCGGCGTGCGAGAGCGGAGCTCTGCCGTGAGGGCGAGCTCGCCGGAGCGGCTTGGCCGGCCGGCGGAGGGCGCAAGGGGCGCGGAGCGACGCGGAGAGGGACCTGCTGCGGTCTGAGCAGCAGACGCGCGAGGTGCGACGCGGGCGGCGTCGCGAGCGGAGGCCGAGTAGCGCCCTGATTCTGGAAAAATTTCCAGAATCAGACGTCTGGGTTGATAGGCAGACGGCGAGGACGTCTGGTAGCTCATACAGACGTCTGAAAGGTGTGTATTCCGCTTTCTTCTTCCTTCCTGTCGACTGACCGTACTGAGGGAGGCAGTTGGCTGTGCGCAGGTTCGCTGATTCGCCATCCTTTGCGAATCAGACGTCTGGAAGTTGTACCAGACGGCGGGAGTGACCTCCAGACGTCCGGGGTGACCATCAGACGTCTGGGATCTAGGACAGACGTCCCCGCAGACTTCTGGATGTCTGGGAAACCACGCTGAACAGGTAATTCTCTGATCCACTGTTTAAGACGTCTGGAAGAAGTTCCAGACGTCTGATTTTGCACAGTATCGTCTTTTTCGACCCGTTTAGGGCCCGTTCGGGCTCCGGTTTCCGCGATTCGAGTTGCGCTCTTTTCAGAATTAATTCCTCTACCCGTCTACAGTAGCTATACACTGTTTTGAGACACTCCTTGTGTTTGATCCTTGTGATAGGACCTCGTTCAGTTGCAGTTTTGAGAGTCGCGGAGGCACGCGGGATTCCCGATCACGCCCCCATTACTCCCGTTGTACCTGGTAGAGTGGCTTAAGTTTATTATTAAAATCTGTTAAAGTATGGAACCATAACTAGAATCTAGGACATTACATGAATCCTAGGAATGAGAAATGTATGGAATGATAGCTCCTAGGTGATGCATGAATCCTAGGGCTGGAAAACTAGTTGTATGCTAGATCCTAGGATGTGGCATGAACCCTAGGATGGAAAAGACTAGTGGAATGTATAATACTGCAGTCTTGGAAAAATGGAAAGGAATATAAAGCTGCCTGTAAATTGAATTAACAGCTGCCTGTTATGAATAAAGAAACATGATTGAAATCCTGAATTGTGAGAACGTGAAACTGGAAAGTGAAACATATGATGTTCCGAGATAAAGAGCTGGAACCCTACGGGGAATTAGGAGTGGAACTCCTGGAAAGAAAAAGGAAAGGAACTGTGATGTAGTTGTACTGTCTCTTGGGTACGCAGTACCAAGGGAAGTACCTGTACCTGTTTAGTGCAGAGTGGGGCCAGCCACCCCAGGGACCCGGGGTTAGGATTGGCCGCTCTGTACTGACTTGTTGGCCCTCGTGTACGTAGTACCGAGGAGAGCTACTAGTGTTAGGAGAGTACTAGCTACCCCACGGGCCTCGGGGTTCTGCTAGCCTCCTTCATCGACTTGTTAGGCCCACTAGGGAAAACCAGGGTAGTCAGGCGAGGGTGCACGGACTGTGGAGGGGCAAGGCCCCGGTTTGGTTACTGTGGAGGGGTTGGTCCCCTGATACTGAGAGGGCTCTGCCCTGGTTCCGTGCTGTGCTTTGGGCGCACCCGTTAACGGAAACGACTGACCGCGTGCCAGTGCAGGCTAGCTACCTGTGCGTTTATTGCGCGTGCCGTAGTCACCGTTACGTCTGTCAGTGACCTTGGGGTGGTTGACTGAGGGTAGGATCACCACGGGGGACTCTCCCGGCTAGGAGAGCACCACGTGCTACTTCTACTTTTGGAAAAGACTGCAATCAAGATCGTTCCCACGAGGACATTCGAGATCAAGTAAAGGATCTGAGAAATAAATGAAATAGTGAGAAAATTGAAAGTTGTGAATAAAGGAAGTAATAGAATATAACAGCTACTGTACACTCTACTGTTGTCTTTAGTTAGTTTGCCACTCTACTCAGTGTTTTGCTGACGTGTTACACTCGTTACCTTTTTCAGGACCAGGTGTTGAGCAGCCAGGGTCGGCGGCTTTAAAGGACGCTGGGCCGAGTAGGGTCCAGTAGAGTTTACCACAGTCTTTTGTAACTCTTTTGTTTCTGTTCTAGTGAGTAGTTTTTTTTGTTTCCGCTGTACTTTCTTTACCTGCAGTTCTTGTTATATGATAAATGTTGTTCTACTGTTGTGGTGGTATCTACTGTAGTAGTTTCTTTCCTTACTGCTGTACTTCCTTACTGTTAGTTATATCCATGCTGAATGTGGTTTATTTTACTGCTCTTTTGGTTACTTCCTCGTTGGACGACTAGGTCTTGGGATTAGTCGAGTCGGTCCGGTTCTCGTGTCTCGTAGGGACTCGGGAACCGGGTCGTTACATACCACCACAACAGTAGAACAACATTTATCATATAACAAGAACTGCAGGTAAAGAAAGTACAGCGGAAACAAAAACTACTCACTAGAACAGAAACAAAAGAGGTACAAAAGACTGTGCTCTGCTACCAGTGTGGCCAGCCAGGCCACGTCAGGAGGGACTGCCCATCTAAGGCAGGAGGTCAGCAGATACTTCCCGTGAAGAGCACTGGAGGGCGCGCAGGAGGCCACGGTTCCCAGGCACGAGGAGGAGGACAGCAGTCGCGAGGAGGGTACCGGCCAGCACCTACCCGTCCGACGCAGAGTGTGGCTGCTCCGTCCGCACCTAGAGCTGAGGGGCGTATCAACGCCCTAACACACAGGGACGCCAGAGCATCGGGATCCGTGGTAGCAGGTATGGTTTCAGTTTCTGGCAGAATCGTTTACACGCTTTTCGATTCCGGCGCTACGCACTCGTTTGTCGCAGCCAGTTTCGCAGTTAGTTTAGACCAGGATTATACACTGTTAGAGAATCCGTTCGTAATTAGAGGTCCGAGTGGTCAGCTGTTTGTAGCTGAGGAGGTGTACACGGGTTGCGAGGTCAGCGTCGGGGGACATAGCCTGCCAGCTGACCTGATTATGATACAGATGGAGGACTTTGGTGTGATTCTGGGGATGGATTGGCTGTCCGCTTACCACGCCTTGGTAGATTGTTTTGAGAGGAAGATTGTCTTCTCCATTCCGGAGTTGCCTTCTTTCGAGTTTCACGGACAGCCAGTGGACGGAGGTTTCAGGTGCATTTCGGCACTTCGGGCGGCGAGACTTTTGAGCCAGGGGTGTGAGGGCTTCCTAGCCTGTGTGGTGGCAGAGCCCAGCCCTGTGGCAGACTTTCAGAGCATCCCGGTGGTCAGAGAGTACCCCGACGTGTTTCCAGACGAGTTACCAGGACTACCGCCCGAGCGTGAGATCGAGTTTGAGATCTCACTAGTACCAGGGACCAGCCCCATCTCCACCGCGCCATACAGGATGGCACCGCTTGAGCTGCGAGAGCTCAAGTCCCAGTTGCAGGACCTTTTGGAGAAAGGTTTCGTGAGGCCCAGTGCGTCTCCCTGGGGAGCCCCAGTACTGTTTGTGAAGAAGAAGGATGGGACCCTACGCCTTTGTGTGGACTACCGACAGCTGAATAGGGTCACCATCAAGAACAGATATCCGCTGCCGAGGATCGATGATTTGTTTGACCAGTTGCGGGGTGCCACGGTGTTTTCCAAGATAGACTTGAGGTCTGGATACCACCAGTTGAGGATCAGGGAGACCGACGTCCCCAAGACAGCTTTCCGCACCCGGTACGGACACTACGAGTTTTTGGTCATGCCGTTTGGGCTGACCAATGCCCCCGCTGCTTTCATGGACCTGATGAACAGGGTGTTTAGACCGTACTTGGATCAGTTCGTGGTGGTTTTCATAGATGATGTACTCATCTATTCTAGAGATCGGACGCAGCACGGACAGCACTTGCGGATGGTTCTGGACACTCTGAGACGACGCAGGCTGTACGCCAAATACAGCAAGTGCTAGTTCTGGTTGAGGGAGGTGACCTTCTTGGGTCATGTGATCTCTGGTGATGGCCTGGCGGTGGACCCCGCCAAGGTCGAGGCAGTGCTCAGGTGGGAGAGACCGCGTTCAGTCACTGAGATTCGCAGTTTCCTGGGACTGGCAGGTTACTACAGACGGTTCATCAGGGGATTTTCACAGATTGCACGTGCTATGACACAGTTGACCCGGAAGGACGTGCCTTTCGCTTGGATAGACACCTGTGAGGCGTGTTTTCTGGAGCTGAAGGAGAGGTTGACCTCGGCTCCCGTGCTCACCATCCCTGACAGTAGTGGTGGGTTCGTTGTGTACACGGACACTTCCTTGCAGGGGTTAGGAGGTGTGCTCATGCAGAGGGGTCATGTTGTCGCTTACGCTTCGCGGCAACTGAAGCCCCATGAGCATACCTACCCTACCCACGACCTAGAGTTGGCAGCTGTTGTCTTCGCGCTGAAGACCTGGAGGCACTACTTGTACGGTGAGACCTTCGAGATTTTTACAGATCACAAGAGCCTCAGATATCTTTTTGACCAGAAGGAGCTCAACATGAGACAAAGACGTTGGTTGGAGCTCCTGAAGGACTACGATTGCAGCATCTCCTACCACCCGGGAAAGGCCAATGTGGTGGCTGACGCCTTGAGCCGTAAGGCGCCCGCACGCTTGGCCAGTCTACAGCTACAGAGTTGGAGCCTTTTGGAGGAGGTGGGCAGTTGGCGACCTCTAGAGTTACGAGGATACTGTGGGGCAGTGACGGTGACACGGCAGACCAGGCCAGAGCTGATAGACCGTATCATCACAGGACAGATGGCTGATCCGTACTTGCAGTCTTTGCGCGACAGAGTACTATCAGGGGAGCCAGGGGACTTCTCTTTCACAGACCAGGTGTTACGCTTGAGGGGACGGTTGTGCGTTCCCAGAGACGAGGAGCTGTTGAGAGAGCTCCTGACTGAGGCACACGGTTCCAGATTCACCATACATCCCGGAAACACGAAAATGTACCATGACTTGAGACGCGAGTTTTGGTGGAGAGGGATGAAGCGGGATGTGGGTGAGTTCGTGCAGCAGTGCTTAGTGTGCCAGCAGGTGAAAGCCGAGCATCAGAGGCCTGCAGGGCCGCTTCAGCCGCTTCCAGTGCCAGAGTGGAAGTGGGAGAGCATCACCATGGACTTGGTGGTGGGCTTACCTGTTACCCAGCGGGGACACGTCGCAGTCTGGGTAATAGTGGATAGATTGACGAAGACGGCGCGATTCTTGCCGATCCGAGTCACTTTGGGACCAGCACAGTTGGCAGAGAGGTATATCCGTGATGTGGTGCGACTACACGTAGTTCCGCAGGAGATCATATCCGACCGGGATACCAGCTTTACGTCCCAGTTTTGGGCTGAGTTTCAGCAGGCCTTGGGGACGAGGTTGAGGTTTAGCACGGCTTACCACCCCCAGACGGACGGACAGTCTAAGCGCACGATACAGACACTTGAGGACCTTTTGCGTGCCTGTGTACTGGACTGGAGGGGCTCTTGGGAGGAGCACCTGCCCCTGGCGGAGTTTGCATACAACAACAGTTATCACTCGAGCATCGGCATGGCTCCCTACGAGGCTCTGTACGGACGGAAGTGTACGGCACCCTTGAGTTGGGTTGAGGTGGGGACCAAGTGGGAGGTTGGCCCCAGGTTGATCCGGCAGAGTCAGGAGGTAGTTGAGCAGATCCACAGACGACTCCGCACTGTCAGGAGCAGACAGAAGAGCTACGCGGATCGCAGACGCAGAGAGGTGCAGTTCGAGGTTGGGGACCACGTCTTCCTTCGTGTTTCGCCCATGAAGGGCTTACAGCGGTTTGGGGTGAGAGGGAAGCTGTAACGACCCAGTTCCCGAGTCCCAACGAGACACGAGAACCGGACCGACTCGACTAATCCCAAGACCTAGTCGTCCAACGAGGAAGTAACCAAAAGACAGTAAAATAAACCACATTCAGCATGAATATAACTAACAGTAAGAAAGTACAGCAGTAAGGAAAGAAACTACTACAGTAGGTACCACCACGACAGTAGAACAACATTTATCATATAACAAGAACTGCAGGTAAAGAAGGTACAGCGGAAACAAAAACTACTAACTAGAACAGAAACAAAAGAGGTACAAAAGACTGTGGTAAACTCTACTGGACCCTACTCGGCCCAGCATCCTCTGCAGCCGCCGACCCTGGCTGCTCAACACCTGGTCCTGAAAAAAGTAACGAGTGTAACACGTCAGCAAAATGCTGAGTAGAGTGGCAAACTAACTAAAGGCAACAGTAGAGTGTACAGTAGCTGTTATGTTACTTCCTTTATTGACATCTTTCAATTTTCTCACTATTTCATTTATATCTCAGATCCTTTACTTGATCTCGAATGTCCTCGTGGGAACGATCTTGATTGCAGTCTTTTCCAAAAGTAGAAGTTGCACGTGGTGTTCTCCTGGCCGGGAGAGTCCCCCGTGGTGATCCTACCCTCAGTCAACCACCCCAAGGTCACTGACAGACGTAACGGTGACTACGGCACGCGCGATAAACGCACAGGTAGCTAGCCCGCACTGGCACACGGTCAGTCGTTTCCGTTAATGGGTGCGCCCAAAGCACAACACGGAACTAGGGCAGAGCCCTCTCAGTAACAGGGGTCCAACCCCTCCACAGTAACCAAACCGGGGCCTTGCCCCTCCACAGTCCGCGCACCCTCGCCTGACTACCCTGGTTTGCCCTAGTGGGCCTAACAAGTCGGTGAAGGAGGCTAGCAGAACCCCGGGGCCCGTGGGGTAGCTAGTACTCTCCTAACACTAGTAGCTCTCCTCGGTACTACGTACACGAGGGCCAACAAGTCGGTACAGAGCGGCCAATCCTAACCCCGGGTCCCTGGGGTGGCTGGCCCCACTCTGCACTAAACAGGTACATGTACTTCCCTTGGTACTGCGTACCCAAGAGACAGTACAAACTACATCTCAGTTCCATTCCTTTTTCTTTCCAGGAGTTCCACTCCTAATTCCCCGTAGGGTTCCAGCTCTTTATCTCAGAACATCATATGTTTCACTTTCCAGTTTCACATTCTCACAATCCATGATCTCAATCATGTTTCTTTATTCATAACAGGCAGCTGTTAATTCAATTTACAGGCAGCTTTATATTCCTTTCCATTTTTCCAAGACTGCAGTATTATACATTCCACTAGTTTTTCCATCCTAGGGTTCATGCCACATCCTAGGATCTAGCATACAACTAGTTTTCCAGCCCTAGGATTCATGCATCACCTAGGAGCTATCATTCCATACATTTCTCATTCCTAGGATTCATGCAATGTCCTAGATTCTAGTTATGGTTCCATACTTTAACAGATTTTAATAATAAACTTAAGCCACTCTACCAGGTACAACGGGAGTAATGGGGGCGTGATCGGGAATCCCGCGTGCCTCCGTGACTCTCAAGACTGCAATTGAACGAGGTCCTATCACAAGGATCAAACACAAGGAGTGTCTCAAAACAGTGTATAGCTACTGTAGACGGGTAGAGGAATTAATTCTGAAAAGAACGCAACTCGAATCGCGGAAAACGGAGCCTGAACGGGCCCTAAACGGGTCGAAAAAGACGATACTGTGCAATATCAGACGTCTGGAACTTCTTCCAGACGTCTTAAACAGTGGATCAGAGAATTACCTGTCCAGTGTGGTTTCCCAGACGTCCAGAAGTCTGCGGGGAAGTCTGTCCTAGCTCCCAGACGTCCGATGGTCACCCCGGATGTCTGGAGGTCACTCCCGCCGTCTGGTACAACTTCCAGATGTCTGATTCGCAAAGGATGGCGAATCAGCGAACCCGCGCACAGCCAACTCCCTCCCTTAGTACGGTCGGTCGACAGGAAGGAAGAAGAAAGCGGAATACACACCTTTCAGACGTCTGTATGATCTACCAGACATCGTCCTCGCCGTCTGGCTATCAACCCAGACGTCTGATTCTGGAAATTTTTCCAGAATCAGGGCGCTACTCGGCCTCTGCTCGCGGCGCCGCCCGCGTCGCACCTCGCGCGCCTGCTGCTCAGACTGCAGCAGGTCCCTCTCCGCGTCGTTCCGCGCCCCCTGCGCCCTCCGCCGGCCGGCCAGGCCGCTCCGGCGAGCTTGCCCTCACGGCAGAGCTCTGCTCTCGCACGTCGCACCTCCTCCGCGCTCACTGCGGCCGCCGCTGCCGCCCTCGCGCTCGCGGTCACGCTCACTGGCTGAAGGAGAAGAAGGAGGAGACGGTGGAGACGGGAGGGGAGGCGTGCCCTTTTAAGGCCGCGCGGAGAAGAGAGAGAAGGATTCGCGGCAGGGGAATCCTGCAGCCGCAGGAGGGAGGAAGGGCGAATATGCGATCTGCACGCTCAGGCACGCAGACGACTTGCGTGTGTCGAAAATAACGGATTTCCAGACGTCTGGAAACTATCCCAGACGTCTGGTCAAACGTCTGGACAACCCTCCAGACGTCTTAAAAGACGTCTGCGCCACACGCTCGTTACAATATAACAAACTCAAAGGAGGTTTCGTCCCCGAAACTTGCGCCAACTAGGGTGCGGGAAAAGACGTCCGAATAACCATAACAAACTCAAAGAGGACCGAAGCCGGTCTGAAAAGACGTACCCGCGAAAAGCTCCGTGTACCGCTCCCGCATTGCCGCCTCAGGCTCCCAGGTAGCCTCCTCGTACCACTGGCTCCTCCACAAGACCTTTACCAGGGGTACTTGCTTTCGTCTCAACCGGCGGACGGCTCGGTCTAGGATCTGCACTGGACGCTCGGGGTAGGTCAGGTCGTCGCTCACCTCGACGCTCTCGTGACTCAGTACGTGACTGGAATCGGCTACGTACTTCCTGAGGTTGGACACGTGGAACACGTCGTGCACACCGGAAAGCTGCGGGGGAAGGGCAAGTCTGTAAGCAACGGGTCCATCCCGCTCCAGGACCTCAAAGGGCCCCACGAACCTCGGCGCGAGCTTCTGTAACGAGCGCGTGGACCAGACGTCTTTTAAGACGTCTGGGAGGTGGGCCAGACGTCTTACCAGACGTCTGGGATCGTTTCCAGACGTCTGGAAATCAGTTATTCTGGCATGAGCCTTCGTCTGCGCGCCTCAGCGCGCAGGCCCGCGAATATCCGATATTCTCTGCGGCTGCAGACGCTCTGCCGCGTCTCTCCCTCCTCCTCGTGTGGCCTTAAAAGGGCACGCCTCCCCTCACTTCGTTACCACCGTCTCCTTTCCCTTCTCCTTCAGCCAGAGCGTGAGCGCGAGCGCGAGGGCGGCAGCGGCGGCCGCAGTAAGCGCGGAGGAGGTGCAGCGTGCGAGAGCGGAGCTCTGCCGTGAGGGCGAGCTCGCCGGAGCGGCTTGGCCGGCCGGCGGAGGGTGCAGGGGGCGCGGAACGATGCGGAGAGGGACCTGCTGCAGTCTGAGCAGCAGGCGCGCGAGGTGCGACGCGGGCGGCGTCGCGAGCGGAGGTCGAGTAGCGCCCTGATTCTGGAAAAATTTCCAGAATCAGACGTCTGGGTTGATAGCCAGACGGCGAGGACGACGTCTGGTAGCTCATACAGACGTCTGAAAGGTGTGTATTCCGCTTTCTTCTTCCTTCCTGTCGACCGACCGTACTAAGGGAGGGAGTTGGCTGTGCGCAGGTTCGCTGATTCGCCATCCTTTGCGAATCAGACGTCTCGAAGTTGTGCCAGACGGCGGGAGTGACCTCCAGACGTCCGGGGTGACGATCGGACGTCTGGGAGCTAGGACAGACGTCCCCGCAGACTTCTGGACGTCTGGGAAACCACACTGGACAGGTAATTCTCTGATCCACTCTTTAAGACGTCTGGAAGAAGTTCCAGACGTCTGATATTGCACAGTATCATCTTTTTCGACCCGTTTAGGGCCCGTTCGGGCTCCGTTTTCCGCGATTCGAGTTGCGTTCCTTTCAGAATTAATTCCTCTACCCGTCTATAGTAGCTATACACTATTTTGAGATACTCCTTGTGTTTGATCCTTGTGATAGGACCTCGTTCAGTTGCAATCTTGAGAGTCGCGGAGGCATGCGGGATTCCCGATCACGCCCCCATTACTCCCGTTGTACCTGGTAGAGTGGCTTAAGTTTATTATTAAAATCTGTTAAAGTATGGAACCATAACTAGAATCTAGGACATTGCATGAATCCTAGGAATGATAAATGTATGGAATGATAGCTCCTAGGTGATGCATGAATCCTAGGGCTGGAAAACTAGTTGTATGCTAGATCCTAGGATGTGGCATGAACCCTAGGAT